>OZ022219.1:10000000-12400000 GCA_963978815.1 Aleochara curtula | reverse complement strand
TGCGCCACCCGCTTATCGCGTGCGACGCAAACGCAGCAAACAATCTCACGCTAACATTCGGCCATACTGACCATGAGGACGCCCTCGTCCTCGTCAAACCATCTGCTTACCTCATTCATCGTCTTCAGACGAATCCGAATCAGGCCTCCATGGTTTAAGTTTGTCCACCGCCTCTACGGTGTATCGACCTTCTCGGTTGCCCCTCTCAGTGGTCGCAAGATTCTCCAGCCGGTATCGGTCATTACCTAGCAGTCTCTGCACTCGGTATGGCCCCCTGTAGCAATTTTGCAACTTCCTGCTACCCTGGCCAACCTTTTGCTTCTTTACTGCCACTAACTGGTCCACCTCATACCTCGTGGCTGGTTTTCTTTTTAAATCATATCGCCTCTTACTCTCTTCCTGTGCCTTTCGGATACGCCTACTTGCTTCCGCTCTATCGGCTTGCAAATCGGTTCTGGCGTTCTCATCCAATTGCACTTCAAGAGTCAACATCGCGTCTGCTGCCGCTCTCGGTCTGTAACCCATCAGCAACTCAGCTGGAGTTTTACCCGTTGCAGCACTGACGACGTTATTCATTGCGAATTGAATCTCTGGAAGTTTAGACTCCCACGCCTTTTCTTTTTCAATGCTCGTAGCCAATGCCGAAATAATCGTCGCATTATATCTCTCCACTTGGCCATTTGCCCTCGGAGTTGCCACGGCATTCTTCACATGTCGAATCCCCTTCTCGACACAAAACTCTCGGAACACCTTCGACGTGAAGGCCGTCCCCTGATCTGTGATCACTCGCTGAGGAACTCCATACGTCGAAATAATCGTTCTAAGAAACTTTATTACTGGTCCCGTCTTTGTGTCTTTTGTGCCAATCATATTGACAAATTTTGTAAAACCATCAATCGCCACGAGAATAAACTTCTTACCATTGCTCGGTGGAAGAGGCCCTAGGTGGTCCATGTGCATCGTATGAAACGGCACTGTCACCTTTTCGATGCTATGAAGCATTCCCTCCTGTTTACCTCTTGGCACTTTGTGGCACAAACACTTCAGACACGTCTTAATATATCGCATGACATATTTTCTCATATCTGGGAACCAGTAGTTCTCTTGGAGCTTTGCTAGCGTCTTGTCGAGCGAGAAATGACCAAACTCATCGTGGTTCTTCCGCACGATTTCTCTTCTTAAGCCTTTTGGTACTACCCACTTCTTCGTTCCGCCAACCTTCCTGTATAGCCTGTTTCGCTCCAGGCTATACTCTTTACGGAGTTGACGTTCGTACTTATCTCTTGGCTCTCGCGCTATGGTATTGGCTATGACCTCCAACTTCTTGTCGGTCATTTGGCCCGCCAATACCCAATCATCAACTACGATTCGTAACGCATAAAAGTCATCAGGGTCTCTAGTTTCACTAGTAGCTGGATTTCTACTCAGCGCGTCGACATGTACCATTGCTCTCCCGGCTCGGTGCACTACATCGAATGTAAATTCTTGTAGTTGCAACCACCACCTAGCAATCTTTGGCAACAAGTCCTTCTTCTCAGACGCTGATTTCAGAGCATTGCAGTCAGTTACAACTCTGAACTGCTTCCCCAATAAGTATACCCTGTACCTCCGCAGTGTCTCTACAACTACCAGGGTCTCCAGCTCATAGGAGTGCCAGCGGGTCTCTGCGGGTGTCAACGTACGGCTGTAGTACGCCACCGCTTGCAGTCCTGCATCAGCATGTGCTTTCTGCAGCAACATGCCTGCTACTCCCACCTGACTTGCATCGGTGTGCACTTCTATTTCCGCATGACTATCGTAAATGGCCAATATCGGTCGTTCGGCTAGCGCTCCTTTTAACTGTTTGAAAGACTTCTGCTGATCCTCCTTCCACTGCCAGGACTCTCCCTTTCTTAGCAAGCTAGTCAAAGGCTTTGCCACCAGGGAGTAGTTCCTGACGAACCTCCGGAAGAAGCCCGTCAAACCAAGAAACTGTCGTACGTTATGTACATTTCTTGGTTCCGGGAACTCTTGGATCGCCAATGTCTTTTTGATGCCAGGTCTCACACCATGGCAATCAACCTCAAACCCAAGAAAGCTCACTGACTTCTTCAGAAAAGCACACTTCTTTGGGTTGAGCGTTAGGCCATTGTCTCGCACTGTCACGAAGATTCTTTCAAGCTTCTCCAAAGCATCTTGGAAGTCTTTGCCAGGCGAAACAATGTCATCTAGATATGCAATGGCTACCGTGCTTCCAAGGGGCCCGAACATTTTGTTCATCATTCGTTGGAATACGCCCGGAGCATTGCATAGTCCAAACGGCATCCGGTTGAATTCGTACTGGCCATCTGGAGTCACGAATGCCGTCTTCGGCTTCGAGTGTTCCTCCATCTCGACCTGGTAGTACCCGGAGAACAAGTCTAAAGTTGTAAAGAACTTGTATCCACCCAATCGGTCCACCTGGTCGTCTATCAGCGGGAGCGGATGTCTGTCCTTCTCGGTGATCGAATTTAATCGCCGGTAGTCCACACACAATCTCTTCTCGCCATTCGGTTTGTTCACCAACAGAATGGGCGAGGCATACTCAGAGCTCGATGGTCTTATAACACCAGCTTCTGTCATGGTTTCAACCATGTCCTTCACTAGCTCTCTCTCGCTATGTGATAGTCGGTACGGACGATAGAAAATCGGCTTGTCATCATTCAGCCGTATCGTCATTTTTGTGTTGTGGTGACACCCTATTTCTTCCACTCTTGTGGCAAAACAATCGCGGAACTTGTTAATAAGCTTCAGAAGCAACTCTGATTCGCTTGCGCTCAAATCCTCATCGATGTGTACATCATCTTTTAGTAAAGGTGATCTCTCCACCTTACTCTCTCGGATCTTCAAGCTCTTTTCAGCGCAAGTTCTGCCTCTCGCAACTACTTGCTTTGCTGGTATATACAAGTCCGCCTCTGATAGGTTTACTACCGGGACTCTACAGACAGCACCACTCTCGACCCGCAAGACGCATCCAGGGACTTGGTGTTCTTCTCCCTCTTTCAACCGTATGCTATCTTCCACGAATACATCTCCGCTTATGTCGGAACAGCACCGAACATAGCCTATGTATTTACGTGGTATTACTGTAGCTTCACTGCTACGGAGCGTGCATTTCTTTGGTTCTTGTCTTTTAAATTGAAATTTCAGTTTCTCATCGTCCTTAAACATGATTACGCTTGGATGGTCTGTGAATGGCTGGCCGACAAGAACATCTACGTCTTGGCATCGGTCCGGCACAATTACCATCTCCAAGCTTAATCTGCATTCATCAATTTCAATTTCTGTTGCTTTTGTCACACCCAGCGACCGGACGCAACCGCCACCATATCCGCGTATAGTTATGGAGCGTGGAAATGATCGCAATTTCAACTTGCGTACCACACACTCTTTAATTAAGACAAGCGTCGAACCTAAGTCAATAAATGCATTCACGCTCTCCCCATTCACTCGTATCTTCTTAAAATATTTATCGGAAGCATTCGATAGAACGTTCACGCCACTTACTTTGTAAACTGGCTTCTTTTCAGCGCCTTTTTGGCGCTCCGGACACTTGTGTCTCACGTGTCCCTCTTTGTTGCAGTTGAAACAGGTGATCTTCTTCCTATAACTCGGAGTCGATCTCTTGCGTCGGCGAGTTGACGGCTTATCATTAAAAGTTTTCAAAACTTTCAGCAGACTCTCAGGAGTATCGTATCTGCCAGCCTTGACAGATGCCTGTATCTCAGGACATGATTTTAGGCCACCGATCAAGAGGTTGACAGCCACCTCCTTTTCATATTTGAACGGTTCCATCAAAGCCATTTTATCATAGAAGTAGGAAATCATGTCTTCGTCCTCCCGCTTAACGCGATGCGCTAATTTGATAAGGATATCATCATAATTAACTGTGTCGGGAAAAGCAGTTAGCAGCAACTCTCTCCACGCAGTCCAATTCAGATCGAGCCTCTCTTTTGAAGAGTACCACTTCGCGGCTACTCCCCTCAGGTTTGTTGTGGCCACATGTATGATTTTTGGCTCTGGCCAGTCGTTGACTGTCGCCAACTGCTCAATATTCCGGATGTATCTTCCAATAGAACACAATGGATCGCTAGGGTCATACAGCGGAACAGGAGCATGTTCTCCAGAGTAAGCCCTTGATGGGCCCGCCATCTGCGTCATGGTCTGGTTTTGGGCAAACGTATTCATGGTGCTTATCAGCGTCAGCATCATCTCTTCCATTCGGTTATTCGTGGTAGGCGGCTCACTATCTATTGGCGTAGACGCTCGTGGCTCTTGCTCGTTCGACATTGATTCTTTATTAAAATAAATATATATGTTATCTTAACACGTCCAACCTAAACTTGCTTTAAAAAAATAATAGTAAACAATCAGACAATAGGCTATTTAATTCACAATATCGTGCGTATGTCCGTGACTTGCCCGGACACAATATACATTTTTACTTTTTCTTTGCCAACAAAGCCAACAGAGTCGCAGAGCCTCCCCAGTAATCAAACCAAATCAAATTCTATAATTCTTGGAAAACACTGTGGAATGGTCGCATGGTTTGCGATCCCACTTCTGAAAATTGTTAAGGTGATTTTTTTAAAATTTTATTTGTTTCTTTGACTTAATAATAATCGCGTAATGAGGCTGGGGAAGGCTCGCTCTAGACTCCTCCTTGTGGCTTGGCATTCTGCAAAAAGTAAGGAACACATGAGCGAGAGCTCAGTAAGTCCTACCGGACAAGACCCACACAAACATACACACCGGATATCATTCATAACCGGGGGGGGGGAACACCCCTTTGCTCTAACGAGCCTAGGACAAAGTCCTCCAAGCCTTCTCGGCTTCACATGCCGTCTCGACACCTTCACCGGTGCTTACCCAAGACATCAGCATGACAGGGAATATGCCGTCTCGACACCTTTTCCAGTGCTTCCACAAGACATCAGCATAACAGGGAATATGCCGTCTCGACACCTTTACCAGTGCTTACCCAAGACATCAGCATAAGAACGACAACTGGACGCCACCTATTCACATAGCATGGCCGTTGTCCAGTTGTCGGAAAGGAACGGATAAGGGACAGATTCACTCCTCACTCCCATGCGCATTCGCTAACTACGCCCATAATATAACAATAGAAACTTACATTACTTCTAGCTGATTCTAGTATTAATCCCAAGCAACACACTCACTCACACAATTAGTCCAAAACACAAACAGGTTCCCAAAGTCTCTATAAACAACAAGGGACAGAACACTCCGTAAGGCGCGAACCGACAATCTTGACTAATTACGAATCGCACCAAGTCCAAAGCCGAAGTCATTAGAGATCCCACTCTAAACTTCCCTGCTTAAGGTACTTCTTTGTGCGCTCGTCAATCGTCACTCCGCCTCGATTCGCCCTTGCCTCAATCGGAGTCGCGTTTATTATTGTTTACGTCTGCGCCACCCGCTTATCGCGTGCGACGCAAACGCAGCAAACAATCTCACGCTAACACAGGTTAGGGCACTAGTTCTTTTGTACCCGAAAAAGTTTTACTACGACTAGCGAGCGTTGAGAGTTTTAGTGTTGTAGTGCGAGGGTAGACACCTAAGAATGCTGTTTTGACCAATTAAAATGCGTTTTAAGCGAACTGAGAAGCAATGAGAGAAACCGCAATTTTAATTTATGCGGAGCCGATTGCTATGAAGTCGTAAAGTATGAACGCGCAAGATGCCACATGGTACTAGGCAAAAATATTTACAAATGTTTGTAATTATTTGGAAAATGTGATCATTTTTTGCAAATTTCAGACTTGTTGTCATTTAACCTAAATAAACCTTTTTGAATTTTGAAAATCGGTTAATATTAAGTACAAATACAACATGAGCTGAATAATCGTAAGATCATATCTTAAGAAATAATTGGTCAATTTTTAAAATTCAAAATGCATATTAATGAACATGTCATCAACTCTTGTCATCTAAGAAAATATAAACATTATTCACGAAATTGTTGTAATAATGTTAAACGCTTTAATAAATACTTAATATGTCTCACTTTCTAAGACCTCTAGCTGCCCCGGTGGTCATACTGAGAACGTTGACGATCGTTAAGAAGGCTTCTTTACCTTAGGCAAGGCTAGCAACCTACCTAAGTGTATCTATATGCTCACAGTCCCCAGCCAAATCTGGATAAAAAACAGGCCTTAAGGCCTATCCGCAAGCAGCGGTGCGTCTGGCCTATTCATCACGTGCATAGTGAAAGCCATAAAGATTTCTTACCCAAACGGCCAAATAATGAGGGCAGGCAGGAGAAATACAACGTACAACAAGCAAAACGACGCTTAAATCTGTACTAAAATTTTAAGTTTACGTTGAATGTTTCTGCACAATCAATCTAAAACTTACTAAATTCGCTTTTGAACATAGTTTGTTTAAAAAATTAGCACCATACGATATTATACAATTGTTGCGAAGAAGTATATACATTATATAATTTAAAATTGAAAAACAAATACGCTAATTTCACCTATATACCCTATTGTTTATAACTGTGATCAAAAATAATTGAAATCAACGCTTTATCTACGCTATAACAGAATTCAAAACGAATGCAAGCATGCCAATATGGCACGTAGTTTGGTGTTGTCAACCAATAGAATATAGAAGCTTGTCTTCTGCACATTAAGCTTATGTCATTGGCTGAACGGATAAAGTAAATATTTTTCTCGGACCAGTAAGTAGTGAGTTTCAAAATCATAAAGCACAATAAATCATCGGCAGCATGTTGAATCTTGGGTCAGTAAGACGTTGTAAATGAATATTATATAGCACCCGAACTGCATTTTATAGCACCAAGAAATCCGTTTATAGCACCCAACAATCCGTTTATAGCACCGAAAAACTCAAAGTGCGCAGTTTTCCAATCACCATATATTAGTATCAAATTTTGGGTTCTGTGAAATCTGCGCACGTTTATTACGGGGAGCATACAATGGAGCCCCAGGATCCCTGCAGTTTAGAGCACTATTTCTTTTGTACCCGAAAAAGTTTTACTATAACTAGCGAGCGTTGTCATTTTTAGTGTCGCAGTGCGAAGGTAGACGCCTAAAAATGCTGTTTTGAGCAATAAAAATGCGTTTTGGGCGAACTGAGAAGCAATGAGAGAAACTGCAATTCTAATTCATGCACAGCCGATTGATATAAAATCGTAAAGTATGAACGCACAAGATTGTTGCGAGGAAGTATATACATTATATAATTTAAAATTGAAAAACAAATTCGATAATTTCACCTATATACCCTATTGTTTATAACTGTGATCAAAAATAATTAAAATCAACGCTTTATCTACGCTTTAACAGAATTCAAAACGAATGCAAGCATGCCAATATGGCATGTAGTTTGGTGATGTCAACCAATAGAATATAGAAGCTTGTCTTCTGCACATTAAACTCATGTCATTGGCTGGGCGAATAAAGTAAATATTTTTCTCGGACCAGTAAATAGTGTGTTTCAAAATCATAAAGCCCAATAAATCATCGGCAGCGTCCTGAATCTTGGGACCTTGTAAATAAATATTATATGGCACCCAAACAGCATATAGCACCAAAAAATCCATTTATAGAACCCAAAGTTCCGTTTATAGCACCGAAAAACGCAAAGTGCGCAGTTTTCCAATCACTCAAATTTTGTAATTTAAAAGAAAAATTGTTATTGTCATATCACTTTATGGTGTTAGTTGCTATTTTTTTAAACTATGATTTTCTGCATAATTTTCTTTCTTAAAAGGGCGAATTTCAGGGAATCGCTTTTTACGCGACGTTTACGTGTTACCGAAAAAAGTTCCTAGGAAGCAATTATCTCTTTAATTAGTTTATTTAGTAACTAGCGGACCCGCGAACTTCGTTTCGCCAAAAGGTGTTTCGTATTGATATAGCTGCCCGGCGAACTCCGATTGAATTATTTTGATTTACGTATATATTTGTTTTCAGGATTTGCAATTTTTTAAATGTATTTTGTTTATAAGATTCAGACTCCCATTGTCAAGTGCCTTTATTATGTATCGCCGATTTCTTTCAAGCCTTCCTGCCTGCTGTTTGTCGGTTTTATTAATGGTCCCGTACCAACATGCTGCTAGCTGAAATTTTATTTGATTTGGCTCTGTTCCTTATATTGTTCAACTTTTCAATTACATTAGACAACGTTACTGTTTATAAACACACCAAATAGCTGGCTTATTGTGTGAGAAAGTTCGGCTTCGGCCCGCCACACGCGCTAGATGTCGCACCGCGTCAATTCATTGTTTAATTATTTCATTTGATTGTACTGGATAATCCTTATGACTTACGGATATCTAAAATAGATAGTCAGTTCTTCTCAGACCTACCGACTATACTTCCAAAATTTCATAAAAATCTATCAAGCCGTTTCCGAGTAGTTTGGTCACCAACACAGTGACTGGAGAATTTTATATTGTATATAGATTTATTGTAGGTATACTCATTACAAGTAAAAAAGGTTGAAAATGGGGTATATTTCTACAAATAATTTGGGATCTGTTAGATGAGTTTGATCTGTTAGGTATGCGTGTTTGTGACTGGTGATCTATGACATTGCCAATGTCTTGTTGATCGTCTTTTGTTTTTCAGTAGCTTCTGCATGAATTTGTTATGAATGATTTGTGCGTTTGCTGTGATTTTTATGAATGGAGGATGATTCTGTAATGGTTGATTCCATGTATGTATTTTGGAGAATTGTCTATGTCTTATTTGCTTTTATCTTGTGTGATGGCAGTAGGATTATTTAAACTGCTTTTGGAATCTGGCCCACTTTATTAATAGTTTAATATTGGATTTGATGATGTGATTGAGGAGTGTTATTTATTATTGAGTTTTGTTACTAATGTTGATAGTGGTTGAATAAGCATCTTAATTTTTATGTTATGTTATTGGTAATAATAACTCCTGTAATATACGGAAATCAAGTTTAACAAATTTTAAATAGGTATCCAAATTTAAAAATGGACAAACTTATTAAATTTAATTTTATCTTAATAAAGCTCAGCGTAAACTAGAATAACACTAACATAATATTTTTTGTAAAACTATTTGAAAACAGAATCAATATTTGTTTGAATTCTATACGCAATATTTTCCAAAACTGTATCTCAAAGTAGTAAACAAAGCTAAAACTTCTGATTAAACTCTGATAAACTAAACTAGAGTATTAATACACGATTTTCTTTAGCCAAAAACAAATCTTTAGCCAGAAAATTTGTTTTATTCAAGAATTTAAAATTTTCTGTTTCATTAATTGTAATAATGCAAATGCTCAGTTAAATTATTTTGGTGAGTCATATAAAAATGGAAAGTTTGAGCGTTATTAAATTAATGTTTTAATAGGGAATATTAGCAATTGCTTTTATATTTGATAGTACTTGAAACTTTGTCCATCAACGTCGCTAGTAATGAAATTTATAGTTCTCAAGCATAAATTTAGTAAGTAGTTTATGATAATTCAAGCTTAATAATAATCTAATAAAACATCTATTGTTGTTAGTATACTTCTGTGACTCGTGGGAAAATGTACCCTGAACTAAATTCTTTAATGAGTATTTTAATTCATAAATATAGTGTATATCCACGAGCAGTTTGTTTAATATATTGTTGTTTAAATAATTCCTTTATTGATGAAATACGTTTGCCATCTTCAATGCCTGTTTATATTAACATTAACAAACCACCTGAATGTTCTGACGTCATTCACATTATAACGGGAAGTGATGATAAAAATAATACATGCTCAACACCTTCTAGTTGGTTTAATTATAGAATTGCAGCAGACTTACACAAAATGCATTTTTACAATTATTTTGTTATCACAAATGACATAAATCTATTTGAATACTCAGATTTAGAAGAGATGATCATCTCCGACTATTACAGGTTTGTAATTCTCCATTTGAACGAGGAATTTCTAAATGGAAGTGGAATAATTAAATATAACAAAATCGATTTTTATTACTATGACATTTGGAATAATTACAGTCTTGTCAAAATTGATACGTGGCACACACAATTACAACAATTTACGTATAATAATAATTTATTTTATTATCGTTATAACGCAAGAGGAGTAGAGTATGATGTTCAATTAGCAGTAAGGAAATTTAAAATTCCTTTTACTGCATTCAATTCGTATGATGGATTTAGTCCTCCAGATTCAAGCATTCGAGAATTTGATAAAGAATTTCTAAAACGCATGAATTTTACACCAAAATATTATATTGCAAATGGTAAGTCAATTACGTAAAATATTTAAAATTAAATTGAAACAATAAATATTTACGTTTAGCAACAACTGTAATACCACTATTTAGATATTTTAGTTTGAGTATGCATTATTTTCCAAGTGCACATTTGCAAGTGGTTATATTAGTCCCAAAGCCATGGTAATTTGACTTAATTTTAGTGATCAGATCCTAATATTTATTCTAATAATGTTTGTAGTATTAGAAATGGATTTGATTTAAATTTTTTTAAAGTTTTTAATATATATACTTGGCTATGTATGATCTGCACTTTGGTGTTGATTCGTATGGGGTTCTGGTTCAGAAATTTTATATATAACAAATTGCATTGTTTTGTTCGGGATTGTCAAATTAGCAATTTAACAATGTTTGGATTATTATTGAACCAAACTCAAAACTTATTGCCACAAACAAATATTTCAAGATTAATGTATTCTTGCGCCTTGTTGGTCATGATTTATTTCAGCTCAATGTATTCTTCTGGAATTTTAAGTGCACTCCTAATTCCAGAGTAAGTCAACTAATATAACAATAAATAAATTTTAGAGTTCGGTTTTAGGTATGAAAGAAATTACAAATCAATACAACAAATAGAGAACGATGAAACTTTACAATTTTTGCCCAATAGTTACGCAGTTGAACGATTTAGAATCGATTGGGGAAATGTAAGTACTTTTCGAGCAGTTATTGATAATTTCAGTTTTTGTATACTTGCAGTTTAATAAAAGTTATGTTGATAATAGTAATTATTATGGTGAAGTGACTACAATGGATGAAGATGTAATAAGTGCAGTTGATAATGATACTTCATATAATTATTACATGTACATGGTTTATTATGAAAATAGTAAGTAGTTAAAAATACACTCAAAATCTTATTAAATTTATTATTTCAATTAAATTATAATAATTAAACCAAGCTCGCTTTAAAACTAAAAGTTATATTCTTCTATGAGTATTGGTATAAATTAGCATAACTAAATATTTAAAAAGATAAAAAGGTAATTTAGTAAGATGTAGGTAGCTATCACCTATTTTAATCATTTAAAATACTGCTTATTATCGACCAACTACAACTACTGTATAATCATTTTGGATTAATTTTACGGTTTTGTGTGTTACATTTTGAATATATACCGTGCGAAAGAAGTTCCAGTTCATGGTTTTTCAATAAGAGGGTATTCTAGTCCATAAATTTAAAAAATCGAAAATTTATCTCCCTAAACGGATTTTATGACATTCGAATTATTCTAAAAGTTATAGCCATTTTAGTGTAGTGGAAACTCAAACATTTTATACGTGTTTTTCTCGAAACTACTTTTTTCGTAACGTTTATCATAAAATTTCAAGTACTAGTCCGCCGTGAAAGGCGAGTGAAAAAATGAAAAACTTTTTTTGGACGTGGTCTTTTTCCCCCATAATTTCCTTTTTTCATTAATTTTTTAATGAAATATTCAAGATATGTTTGCCTTATATCTATCGTAGAAAATGCCTGAAAATACGGTGTCTAGACTATAATAGGGGGTATATAAGACAGTTTGTCCCATATCTATAGTTTAGAACTGGATACATATAATGATACGTACATTTAAATCTTATTGAAAAATTTATATAATACAATTTAACTGTAATGTAAATCACAAACACTGTTAATTCAATTGTTTCTTATAGAATATGTTGATAATTTCTTCTTTGATAACACTAAATATCGAGTATTTAAAATGCCATTCGTTTCTGAAGATCTTTATTACGGCGAGTACATATACTCGATGTATTATTACCAAAGGATGGACTTCTTTCAAAAAATGTTGAATGCTGGATTAATGAAATATTGGCATGAGAAATATTTGCGTAATAATCCAGGGCTTTACATGGAAATGTCTTATTCGTGGTATCCGCAAATTGCCGATCAAGAAATATTAAAAGTTCATCATATTTATGCAATTTTACTTTGTTGGTGTGTTGGTTTAATTATTGCTTTTATTGCATTTCTGTATGAAGTTTATATTTACCAATTTGAATTTTATTATAGAGTTGGGTTTTGATTTTAAAAAGATCTATTTGCTTGTAATATTCAAGCAATTGATACAGATTTTGTTTTGATTATTTGCAGTAATTTTTTTCATTCATTGATTGTATATGGTAGTGCATGTTTCTTTAATCATTCGAATTGCAAATAAAACGTAAAATGTGTATATGTATATGCAGATTTAACATCAAATGTTAAACACGTGTATATTGTTTCAAATTGATGTGGTTTATGTGAAATTACAAAGTGAGGGTAAGAGTTAAGATAATTACTGCATTAATACATTAAATGAGTAAACATAATATTTACAGGATAAATGCTTCTTATTTCAATATTTTTGTGAAACCAATAAATATTTCGAAAGTTACACCAAAAAGGCAAAGTGGCGTGCACGTAGAAAATAAGCTTTAAAAATTTGTAAAAAATTCGTAGCCATGAATACATGAATTAGCTTCGTTGGTAGTTCTAGCTTCTTTTCGATTGACGTTTTGGCAACAGGCGGCCCAGCTTTTAGAACCAAGCAGGCTTTCTTCAAATTTAATGGATGTTTCTTCGGGATTCGTGGTGTTGGCAGTATTCCATCAAACTGTTCTTTCGAAACATCCTTCTTTTCTTCCTTTGCATTTAGACGGCTAATTCCTGGCTTAATTGTTGATGGTGTCTCTTCTTTGCTATTTCAGGCAACTTCATGCAGACGTAAATGCAGTTCATCTTCTAATTGTTTTATTGTTTTGAGCGGTACTGTCGGATTGGTGTTTTTCTAAAGTTGGTAATTGATATATTTCCAATCTTTATGTGAATTGATCAATATTGAGTTTAAGTCTTTCCTTATGATTTTGTCGCTAATTGTTAGATAAATTGGTGAGTAGTGCGAATTCAGGTCGAGGCGCTGCTTAACTTGAATATAGTTTCTTGAGATATTTTCAACAATAGAAAAATGAATTTCGTCGGGTACTTTTAAAGGATCTGTTGAACAATACGTGGGTATGCCTGTGCAAATAAACTCACACCCAACATCCATAGCAGCTTTAAATAGTTCACGTCCTTTAGTTGTGATCAATCTTGATACATACATTTCAAAGTGTATGTTTTGCATTGAAATCTCCTTCAATGATGAAACGAGTATTCATTGAGACAAATAACGATTTATACGCTTGAGCAGACATGCTGTATCTCGGTGGGCAATATATTGAGCACACTGTCAACCTCTGTTGTTTTTCTGTCTCAATTGATATTCTTGTGGCTTTAATATGATATGCCGCACTCTTTTCTTCTTCGTAGTGTTTGATGATCCTTTTAGTTATAACTGCACTACCTCCACGAGCATTATTAGATGGTTGGTTTGTGTGATATGTTGTGTAGCCGTTTATTCTAAAATGAGATTCATTAGTGAAATGCGTTTCTGAAGTGACACATATATCTATATTTATCGTACTAATTATTGCTTGCAGCTCTTGCAAATGTTGCAGCAACTCATTTGCATTCCACTCCACTATTCTTATTGTATTTTGTATTTTTGTATTTTTTTCAGTTTCGATGCAGGTTTCAATTTTCCTGAGGCGCTGGTGTTGTTCTGCTGCGTATTTGCAATATTTCCGCAAGCATAGTGGAAGTACTCTTAGGTTCAGTAACTCTCCCCATTTCGGCAGGTTAAGGGAGGCAGGTATAAAAAGCGCTAAAACGCATATGAGGCGTATACTAGCCAACGCGCGACTCACGATCGACGAGTTACTGGCTGTTTGCGCGCAAATTGAATCCATATTGAATTCCCGACCTATATGTTTGTTGTCCAATGATCCCAACGACTTAGAAGTCCTATCACTTTTAGATTGGTATGAAGTTGCTCGCTCTTCCTCCAGTAGGTCAGCCATCCAGGGGAACACAGAGGCAGCGTTATGCGCTGATCTAGGACCACACGACGCAATTCTGGCGCCGTTGGAAGGGTGAATACCTACACACACTCCAAGCACGCCGCAAGTGGACCCACAAGGGTGCCAACCTTCAAACAAGGGCGTTTGTCATACACCATGATGACCATCAGCCTCCAGTCCCCTGGCACATTGGCCGCATCCTTGAAAAATTTCCCGGAAAAGACGGGCAAGTACGTGTCGCCAAGGTGAAGACGTGGGCAGGAAAATTTAAGAAGCCGGTGGCGAAGTTATTCCCTCTGCCGCTTGAAGAGTAATAGGGTCCGTGGATGTTTGTGCGTTTGTTCAAAGGATGGATAGGACATTTGACAGAACTGGTACACTGCGTTGTACATTAGTTAAGATAGTAATGTATGATTTGTAACCTAGTTTTAAGTTGTTTAGTACCCGGTTCCTGGTTTGTTTGATTATTGTTAGTTGCAATACCTACGGTATTCCAAGGCCCGGGGTATGTTTGAGCACGTATGGCACTAGAGCCCTCATAACTTTTTGCTAATTCGCAATTGGTGACTCAAAAAATACAACGGTCAAGCGGCAAGTTATAAGGGGGAAAGTCTTTGTTTGTGATGCAAACTAAAAAGGTTTATAGTAGACAATTTATGAACAAATTTTCAGTGTTATTCGCTATACACCGGTTGCGTGGCTGCGGAGGAGTTTCAAATAGTATCTGCTATACGCCGGTTGCGTGGCTGCAGAGTTTGTCACTATAGTTTTGATTATTTCGCTACACGACTGTTTGGTGGCTGCAAATTGTTGGATCCAAATTGTTGCAAACAAATGAATTGTAGGTGCAGCCGTTGGAATTGGCACATCTGCACGTTGGAGGCCTAGGTAGAAGCCCAAACATTGGGCTTTGTTAATATTTCTATTTGTTGCTTTTTCATTTCCTACCCATAATTATTTCAAAATTTGCGATAGGGTTCGAAATAATATTTAGCTGGGTATTAAGGAGAAAGGCATGCGGGGCGCAGTCGTTAGCACACGGCTTACTCTGCGGACAAATTCAGCTTTGATACACAGATTGGTCTAAATTTAATAATTCTCGTACCTCGCGTTTCCTGACTTTCGTATATAATAATATCTTTATTTACACAGCCTGAGCTGTAAAAGCTTACAAATTTTAAGTTAAATCGTCAAATGTTTATATTCGTTATATTTTGAGCATCTCGTTATGTGGTGCCGCACGGTTTTCGTTTATAATTCTTTAGTCATAGCCGCATCATAAACCAAAACCGTTTCTTGATACTTTTGCCTCTGCTTGCAATGACAACTTATGATTGGATTAAAACAATATTTTTTAACAGTTAATGCTAAGGCCAGGGTGCTTCTAAAACGCGAAAGTAGGAGTACATAAACCTGTCACTTTCTTGGCCAGGGGAGGCTCGTGCGCAAACGTCCCGACACCTAAATTCGGAGAAGTGATTATTTTTTCACAGTTGAAGTTTACTTCGCACATTAGTTTTGTCTTAAGGTTAGAGTTTTTCAATTTCCCTTTCAACTTATTATATCCCAATTTAATAATTACAGATATATTATTTTCCCAATATTTAATTTAATTGATACAAATAATGAAGATGAATTAGTTATTGAAATGTGTTAAATTTTTAAATTGTTAATTATATAATAATTATAAGTGTACCTACTTAGGTATAAATTCAAAAACGTGATTATTTTTTCACAATTGTAGTTTGCTTCGCATATAACTGTTGTCTTAAGACTAGAGCTGTTCCTTTTCAATTTATCATTTACGAATTTTACAATTTTTTGATATACTAATGACGATATATTATTTTTCTATCATTTAATTAAAGTTAAAATGGATTTAAAGAGGAAAATTATAGAATTATTTGCTAAGAGTAGTTATTCTAAGCTACCAAAACTACTTTTTAATTCAAACACGTCGTTACGTACTTTTAAAGGATCTGTTGGACAATACGTAGGTATGCTTGTGGAAATAAACTCCACAGACAGAAATAAACGTCTGGTTGATAAATTAACATTATTTACAGAAAGTACAAACCGAAAAGCGACAGCTTTTATTGAATTATTTGCGTGAAATCAAGAAAAAAGCGGCAAAATCCGCTGTGGGAAACGGAACTATTGGTGATCAGCTTAATAAAGCATCCGCGAACGTAGAACCTGAAACGAAAACTTCCTGTAGTAAATCAGCGAACATTTCATCAAAGGCAGAAAGAGCAATAAAAGGGACCTCCAAAATTAATTCTTTTAAGAAACAACAAACTGGATGCAAGACGGAGAAATACGTACAGCAAGACGAAAAGAAGCTACAGTGAGCAAGTCAAAGAATGTTCATACAAATAAAAATGTCAAGAAGATGAAACCAGAGAATAGGACATTCTCTTCCCAAAAAACTATACAAAAGGATGATAATATAAACGTAAAACGTAGGAAAATTGCATAATTATAATTTTTTTATTAACTAATGTGTTAATTATAAGAATATTGTTGTGTCATTTGTATTGTTAATCGTAAGATATTATTAAAAGTATTAGTTGTATTTTATATATACCAGTTTTATTTCTAATGATTGTAATAATAAATTGTGAATAAAAGAATTTCTCAGTAAAACTATTTTCGTCTATGTTCTTGTTTTGGCAACATATTTCGTGCATTAAATTTCGTTATATTTGTTAAACGGTTTTCAGCTTTCATTGTCGCTTTCCGATCAACATGTATTCACTCCTCTCGATTTGTTAACACTATTTTTACGTGGACCTCTACGCCACGCACTCCTTTCGCTAACATAGGAAATGTGTAGGCTGTGACCAAGTCCATATTTAAAAAAAAGATTCGATGAAGCAACAACCAATTCAAAATCAAATACTATCAAATACTAATTCAAAATCAGATAATTAACATCATACAACAATTAACCACCATCATCCTGGAAATGCAAAATTAACAAATACATTTTAACAAACCAAATCAGTGGTAGCCTCAGCCTCTTATACATGCCACCTGAATAGAATGAATAGTGGGTGTCATGATACTACCAGTTGCATTCTCTTGCATTCGCTGTACCAATTGTTCAGAGACCAAAAGAAGCGTTTCAATGCAATACCAAGAAAACAATAGGGCGATACTCAAAGGATTCAAGCTCAACCAACTGAAAAACCATATGGGTAATTTAGAAGCTAAGTAGTAATTAAGAGTTACAATAGTTCTTGTTAGGGATAGTTGTATCCGAAATAAAAAAAAATAAATAGTTTAAGTATACGGTTCCCGGACATTTCGTTGTTGGCTCTTCCCGCCCTCACAGGGCTGTGAACTTAAGAAGATTTATTACTTTTCCTCGTAGTTGGAATTTGCCATAAGTTCGTAACGATTTCGAATGAATTCAATTTGAATTGTAAGTCTAAGAAATGTTCTGGAGAAGTCACAAATGCACATCAACGCATGTGGTGCCCAGATTTGCAAAAGTAAATGTAAGGTCGGTTATACATGCCATATGATTCTAGACAAAAATATTTACACATTTTCGTAATTGTTTGGACAATTTGATACTTTTTTGTAAGGTAAGGAATTGCTTATCTTTTGCC
Source organism: Aleochara curtula (assembly GCA_963978815.1). NCBI lineage: Eukaryota > Metazoa > Arthropoda > Insecta > Coleoptera > Staphylinidae > Aleochara > Aleochara curtula. The sequence continues at coordinate 12,382,180 of OZ022219.1, read as the reverse complement.
ATAAATAATACATTTTGAATGTTTAAAATCGCATAATTATGAAGTAAGAATAGCAATTTTAGCTGAATAACATTAATATGATATCTTAAGGACTAATTGGGCAAAATTCAAAATACAACTAATACGTATCAAGTAACTAGCTCTTCTTATTTAGAAAAATATGAATATTTTTTACCAAATTCTTTGTTACAATTTTATCGCATTAATAAATACATCTGGTTTATTCACCAGATTCATCTTTCAATTAATAAAGGAACTTGAACATCTGAGAATAGGTAGAAGAAATACGGCGTGAAAGAAGTAAAACGACTTTTAAACGCTTAAAACAGGGTGACGTGACGTTTGATACCTAGCGCTTTCGTCCCTCGACGTTTCGACCCCTGCCTTTTCGACCCTTAGCATTTTGGTACCTTTACATGTTGAACCACTTACATGTTCGTCCCTCAATTTTTCGTCCCTACGATGATTGAACCCCCTCTATTACGCGCTTTCGTCTCCCGATGATTCGACCCCCGATAAATCGACCCCCGATAATTCGACCCCCGATAATTAAATTAGTATATAATAAATAAATTAAATAACTAATAAATAAATAATATATAAATATACATGAAACGATAATGATTTGCGCGACAAGAATATTGTAATAATACATTAACAATATACAAATATACTTTTTATGGAGATATTTATATCGAACTAACCACTGCTTATAATGTTAAATCGTTATTATTTTGTAATATTTTTTATTAATTCAGATTTAAATTAGCGCGTAGATCTAAACTTTATGGCTTTTATAATACATATTTCACAACATGAACATTTATATTAAAAAAACAAAAACATTTTCTTTTGTACGTTATCATAAAGCTTTTATGTTTCCATTGCAAATGTGTGCATGCTTCATGGTCGCATTGGGTTTTCTCCAAAACTACCTGCTTTCTTGCTTCAGCTTCTTTCGTCCCGTTAAATGAGTGCTATTTTGCATGAATTCAATCTTATTTTGACTAAATAATATGATATCTTCAGAACTAATTAGACAATTTTTAAAATTCAAAATACGCATTAGTTATTAAGTAACTATCTCTTGGTATTTGTAAAAATATAAACATTTTTCACCAAATTGTTTGTCAAAATTTTAAACGCATCAATAAATACATCTGGTCTATTCACCACATTCATCTTTCAAGTAATAAAAGCATTTGACCGTAAACTCTCGACCATCTGAGAGCAGGTAGAAAAAATACGGCGTGCAGCAAGTAAAACGACTCTTAAATGCTCACTTTTAAATGCAAGTTTACATTTAATATTTCTTCCTAAACAAACCGAGTTTTCGTAAATTCGTTTTAAATATATTTTGTTTGAAGATTAGCATTATACGGCCTAATAGAATTGTTGCAAATATTATATTTGTTTAAATCGGGAAAAAATAATACAAATGTACATAACGGTGAATACACCCAATGCATTCAAAAACAATGCAGTTGTTTTAAGATAAAATTTTATTGTTGCAAAATGATTATTTTTAAGAGAATCAGTGAATATTTAATAATTTTTATAATAGAAACCCCAATTTTGGAGAAACCCCAATTCGAGTATGAAGAAATCTAAACTTGTTGGAAGAATGTTTATCATAACATTGAAATGTTTTAGCTTTTTTAATATAAATGTTTATATTCTTCAATATGTATTATACCATGAATTTTATATTTACGTATCAATTTGAATGATAAAAGAGATAACCTCAAAATTATCTTTTCCCATCTCAAGGTGTTGAGATGGCATATTCCTAGTTATGCTGGAAGTCTCGGTGAGCACCGGTAAAGGTGTTGAGACGGCATATTCCTAGTCATGCCTGATGTCTCAGGAAGCACCGGTAAAGGTGTCGAGACGGCATGTGAAGTCGTGAAGGCTTGGAGGACTATGACCTAGGCTCATTAAAGCAAAGGGGTATCCTCCCCAACTAATACGTATACAACTAATACGTATCAAGTAACTAGCTCTTCTTATTTAGAAAAATATGAATATTTTTTACCAAATTCTTTGTTACAATTTTATCGCATTAATAAATACATCTGGTTTATTCACCAGATTCATCTTTCAATTAATAAAGGAACTTGAACATCTGAGAATAGGTAGAAGAAATACGGCGTGCAAGAAGTAAAACGACTTTTAAACGCTTAAAACAGATCTAACAGTCGCTTAAAAGAATACATGTTTGTTTAGTTTTATTTATTATCTGCATACGGCAATGAGTGAATTTTTTTTAATAGATATATGATATTTGAAACTTTTCTTATTTCAGCCAAATGAAAATAATAAGATAGTATTAGCGTAAGAATGTTTGGTGCGTTTGCATCGAGCGGACCAGTTTAAGGAGAACAACTATCATGAAATAAAGAAATTTGCATGAGTAAAAAATCCAGTTAACAAAACCAAAGCCGCTAACAGAGCGTGGTTTTGATCCACTGCGCCACTTTGCTCCTTAATTTTTATAATAGAAATATTATTAATAGTGATAAATAAATGTTAAATTGACATACACATAAAGATAATATAAAACACGTTCAGTGTCCCTAGGTAGGTGAAATTGTATACCACTCCAAAGTTTAAAATGCCGATAGTTGTGAATTAAAAGGAAAAGTTTATTATTTTAGTTTTGTTTTCATTTAGAATTTCAATTCACTATTTACACTTAGGTATATCCATTCCAAATTTGGCGCTTCACAAAAAAATTCATCACATCCTGGTTCAAAATTCATTTTTTATCCTATGTTGTCCATTCATATTGTTACCCATTAATAGTGATTTTGATTACAAATTACTTTTTAAGTAAAATTTACATTCTTTGATAACGCGTTTATACACGGGCTATGATTAAACGGGCACGTACTGTGATCAACCCGTAAAATTAAACGTCGATAAGCGTTTATTTAAGGCCACTTTAGACATATACAGATTTACAACTGTTAGATTTCTTTAAATGTGCAATTTCTGACTGAAATTTTTTCCCCAAATAAATAGATTTCTTAAAATGTGCTATTTCTGATAGAATATTTTTGCCTTGCATATCAGGATGGCAAGCAACAATTTGTTCTATTTTCTGTATCGGTTCGAATCTGAAGCATCTCAGAGTATCAAGTTCCTCTTGTGATAAGAGACCTCTCACGTTGACATTAACTTCCTGGATTTGTCTCAGATATTGTTCTGCCTTTGCTGGGGCTTTCTTTCTTTGTGTCATTTTCGCTTGAAAAATTTTGCGTTGCATTTCAGCAAACAGAGCAACAACTTCTTCTATATTTTTTATCGGTTCGATTTTGAAACTTCTTAGTGCAGCAAGTTCCTTTTGGGAAAACAGACCTCTCAAGCTTGGGAACCTGCGCTTTAATCGATTAATTTTGTGAGGTACGAAGCTTGGCAAAATATCCTTCTTTCTATTTATCACCCGATGATGTGCTAAAAAATTATTGGCATAATTTAAAACACTATTACTTATTTTGTCAAATAAATTAACTCACCATTGTTGGGAAAAGATTTCTTTTGCAAATAATTTTTTGAGTCCATGTTAGAAATCTTCAAATATAAGATTTTCTAGAGTTTAAAATATTTATATGGCGTCACTGTTCAAGTGTGAATCATTACTGAGGATGGCTTGGTATCCTTTATATATATCCTTTATATATAAAAATTAAATAATGGGCAAAACATTATTATAATTAATGCGTAGGTATTATGTTAATGTAGCACCCCTATAATTTATTGAAAATTATTTTTTTTACACTATACTGGTTGTTGTTTTTGCTTTGTATGGTAACTTGAACAATTCAAATGTCTTTAACATGCGACTAGAGATTTAGGGATTTTTATCGAAAATGCATTTTAGTTGCGCCTAAAAATACAAGTTCCTTGCATTTCGTTGTTGAATTTGAATTTGCCAAAATTTTACTATCTACTAACTCTTTGCATTATAAAGAATTGGTAAAAAATTTTATAACATAATTAAATTTTATTTTCTTAAATTTCAAAATTGAATAAGTTATTCAATTCATCGCTGTCAATTCTGACTTACATTTCTTAGGAAATATTATTATAATTTTCATATAAAAAATGTTCAATTTTGAATGATTTTATTAATATGAAGTCTCATGAATTATCAAAACAAATATATGTCACAGCAGGGTTACACTACATTGACTACATAAAGATTCGTATAATAACGAACAAAAATAACATGAAATAACAAGAATGAAAACAGTGGAAATTAAACATTTAATTCAAATATGTATAACATGTAAGAAAATATGTAATTACTTTATACAATTAGAAATGTGACAAAATCTAAGAAGTAAGGAGCGCCGAAAAAGGGCGATCAAAAATGAAAGATATGGGATAAGAAGACTTTGGTTAAAATTGCGATTTTCATGATGTGACATATTGCATATTCCGCAGAACAACAATTGGATGTATTACTCCCAACACTATCTTGTTGCTATTGCTTAAAGGCACAGGACCATTTAAAAAGTTCACCAGTCATTTTATGCGGGAAGCTGTCCCAAATTACAACTAGATAGCTGCCCGAATTATGAGGTCACCGGGGCATTTGCGCATCATGCTACAGAAATATCCACTCAATCTTCTGAAGCTGATCCAAGATTCAATAATTTACTGTGGAGCATTTTTAATTCCGAGCGAGAAATGTGAAGGCGTAGTAAATGTTTACCAGGCACCGAAACATTCGCGAGAAATGAAAGAGGGTTTTGGAGCACCAAAGGACGGGAATGCCGACCTGGATATCAATGATTCAGAGGAAGTGAAAACAAAAACGTCAAGAAGGAAGTCGTGCAATCCTACTCATATATTATCGTAATATCTCAATGCATAATTAACCGATTTCAAACATTCAAATTTTCTGATTCAATACAAAACGCGGTGAAATATGAATATAGCGAAAATATGAACATTTCCAAAAAGTCATATTTCTTTAAAATATTATTTTCAAAACATCACATGGTGTGCCGTACGGTTTTCGTTTATAATTCTTATGTCGTAGTCGCTTCATAAACCGAAACCGTTTCTTGTTACTTTTGCCTCTGTTTGCAATGACAACTTATGATTGGTTTAAAACGAAATTTTCTAACAGCTAATGCTAAGGCCAGGGTGCTTCCAAAACGCGAAAGTAAGGGTACATAAACCTGTTACTTGCTTGGCCAGGGGAGGTGCGTGCGCAAAAGTCGTGCCACCTGACCGTATACTCAAACAAATTAAAATTTGAACGCATAATGGAAACGATGACATTAAACCTATTATTCCAACGGAATGAGCTTTTGTGTAATTGATATAGAAGGAATAGAATAGAAAGAAAACAAATTTTTTCTTAGCGTTAAAACATGTCCAAGCAGATTACGCACGAGTTTAAGGAGAGCAACTAAAATGAAATACAAATCAAATTTGTACACTGTTTATGTGAGAAAAAATCCAGTTAACAAAACCAAAGTCGCTAGCAGAGCGTGGTTTCGATCCACGGACCTCTGGGTTATGGGCCCAGCACGCTTCCACTGCGCCACTCTGCTCCGTCATTTTTCAAATAGAAGATATCTATTTCAAATAGATAGAACACGTTCAGTGACCCTACGTAGGTGAGATTGCGTACCACCCCAAAGTTAAAATTGTCGATTGTTGCAATTTAAAAGGAAAAGTTTATTACTTTAGTCTCGTTCCCATTTAGTATTAGCCCTACTATTGTGGTCTCGCAACTCGATCTTTTTTTGTTATTTGATAATTTCTGGTGCAGAAGTAAGTTTAGTGGTTTTCCTCACATTTCTGACATTTGTGTTCTGCATTGCAATTTGGCATTGAATGGCTTCATTTTTTAAATCTTTTGCATGGCGTAATCTCTTTCTTATATAATGAATATTTTTGTGCCTAACGTTAGAGTTTTTCAATTTCCCTTTCAACTTAGTATATCCGAATTTAATAATTACAGATATATTATTTTCCCAATATTTTATTAAAGTTATAGAAATAATGCAGATGAATTAGTTGTCAAACTAAAATATTGAAAGGTGTTGAGTTGTCAAATTGTTAATTAGATAATAATTATAATTAAACGCTCAGTAGGTATAAATTTGAAAAAGTGATTATTTTTTCACAATTGAAGTTTACTTCGAATGTTAATTATAAGTATGTTGTTGTGTCATTTGTATTGTTAATCGTAATTTATTATTAAAAGTAATAGTTGTATATTATATGTACCAGTTGTATTTCTAATGATAGTAATAATAAATTGGGAATAACAGAATTTTCCAGTAAAACTATTTTTGTCTATGTTCTTGTTTTGGCACTCCTTTCGCTTACATAGGAAATGTATTGGCTGCGACCAAGTCCATATTTTTGAGAAAGATTCGATGGAGCAACCAATTCAAAATCAAATACTAATGATAATTTACATCATACAACAACTAACCACCATCATCCTGGAAATGCCACCCGAATAGAATGTACGCTATACCAATTGTTGAGAGACCAAAAGGAAGCGCTTCAATGTAATACCAAGAAAACAAGAGGGCGATCTCAGAGGGTCCAAGCTCAACCAACTGAAAAGTCACATGGGTAATCTAGAAGCTAAGTAGTAATTAAGAGTTACAATATTTCTTGTTAGGGATAGTTGTATCTGATTCAAGAAATACAATAGTTTAAGTATCCCTCTTAAACAACGTACAAATATTTCTCTTTTAATTTTTTAAATTGCAGTTTCACAGAAGTCGTTAAGCAGAGTGGCGCAGTGGAAGCGTGCGGGGCCATAACCCAGAGGTCCGTGGATCGAAACCACGCTCTGCTAATCCCCCCGTATTTTTTATTTTCTAGTCTATTCATCACAAAAATAAAGAGTAGGCAGCGCATGTTAAAGATATTTGAATTGTTCAAATTACTTAATCCATGTGTGTGTGTTAAGAGACATACAAAGCAAAAGCAACAACCAGTTTAGTGTAAAAATATTAATTTTCAATAAATTATAGTGGTGATACATTAACATAATATCTATTTATTAATTGTAACAAATTTTGGAAAATTATTTAATGGTTTAAAAAAATTAAGTATGTATTATAATAAATACAATATAAGCCATCCTCAGTATTGATTCACACTTGAACAGTGACACGATATAAATATTCTAAACTTCACAAAATCGTAAGATTTCTTACATGTGTTAGTCCATGTTAGAAATTTGGAACAATTATTCGCAAAAAAATTCAACTTTCCTATCTATATCTATCTATCTTCTATATACAGTAATACCCCGCTTAACGCGGGGGTTACGTTCCATCAAAGTAGAGCGTAATGCGAAACAGCGCTAAACGATTTACATCTTCACATGTAAATAAGGGGGTTAGGGCAACATAAATAGAAAATTGGTTAGGTATTACATTTAATAATTTTTTTTTTAATCAAAAAAACCAAACATTTATTTATTACAAAAAGAAAAACTAGTTTGCGTTTTCCTTTTTCGTTCTGTTATTAGTTGTTGGTAATTGAATAAAGCATCTATGACACCCTATGACACGACAATTTGAATTTTTATGCATGGTCAGCATAAGCTGTTATAGGCTGCATTATTGTTATAATTATAAGATGATACAATATTTATTGAACGCTAGGTAGTTTACAATAGAATAAATAACGCTAATAAATAATATCCCAAAAAAATCCCATCCTACGTATTTGTCCCCCCCCCCCCTAAATCTGGGATGTTTGTTTAGTTTTATTTATTATCTGCATACGGCAATGAGTGAAATTTTTTTAATAGATATATGATATTTGAAACTTTTCTTATTTCAGCCAAATGAATTAAAATAAGACAGTATTAGCGTAAGAATGTTTGGTGCGTTTGCATCGAGCGGACCAGTTTAAGGAGAACAACTATAATGAAATAAAAAAATTTGCATACTGTGTACATGAGTAAAAAATCCAGTTAACAAAACCAAAACCGCTAACAGAGCGTGGTTTTGATCCACTGCGCCACTTTGCTCCTTAATTTTTATAATAGAAAAATGGTTAATAGTGATAAATAAATGTTAAAATGACATACACATAAAGATAATATAAAACACGTTCAGTGTCCCTAGGTAGGTGAAATTGTATACCACTTCAAAGTTTAAAATGCCGATAGTTGTGAATTAAAAGGAAAAGTTTATTATTTTAGTTTTGTTTTCATTTACATTTAGAATTTCAATTCACTATTTACACTTAGGTATATCCATTCCAAATTTGGCGCTTCACAAAAAAATTCATCACATCCTGGTTCAAAATTCATTTTTTATCATATATTGTCCATTGATATTGTTACCCATTAATAGTGATTTTGATTACAAATTACTTTTTAAGTAAAATTTACATTCTTTGATAACGCGTTTATACACGGGCTATGAAACGGGCACGTACTGTGATCAACCTGTAAAATTAAACGTCGATAAGCTTTTATTTGAGGCCACTTTAGACATATACAGACTAGACATATTACAATATACTAAGCATCTCACAATAAATTGTTTTTGCATATTTATGCTTTTTTGCAACATTTTGCTTTGAATTTCAGAAAACAGGGTAACAGCTTGCTCTATATAATGTATCGGTTCAACTTGTAATCGCTGCTAAAGAAGAGCATTTACATCAAAGAACTGCTGGTATAGCAGCCTCGAGATATCTTTAAAAACAAAACAAAAAAACAAAAATACAGTTTATAAAATTTATTGATACAAATTTTTTATTGATACAAATAAAACTTATTGATACAAAAATCATAACACCCTAAAAATTTTATTCTTTATGCGCGATCGTCAGATGAGCTTAAGCATTTTGCATATCAGGATGTCAAGCAACAATTTGTTCTATTTTCCGTATCGGTTCGAATCTGAAGCATCTCAGAGCATCAAGTTCCTCTTGTGATAAGAGACCTCTCACGTTGACATTAACTTCCTGGATTTGTCTCAGATATTGTTCTGCCTTTGCTGGGGCTTTCTTTCTTTGTGTCATTTTCGCTTGAAAAATTTTGCGTTGCGTTTCAGCAAACATAGTAACAACTTCTTCTATATTTTCTATCGGTTCGATTTTGAAACTTCTTAGTGCAGCAAGTTCCTTTTGGGAAAACAGACCTCTCAAGCTTGGGAACCTGCGCTTTAATCGATTAATTTTGTGAGGTACGAAGCTTGGCAAAATATCCTTCTTTCTATTGATCACCCGATGATGTGCTAAAAAATTATTGGCATAATTTAAAACACTATTACTTATTTTGTCAAATAAATTAACTCACCATTGTTGGGAAAGGATTTCTTTTGCAAATAATTTTTTGAGTCCATGTTAGAAATCTTCAAATATAAGATTTTCTAGAGTTTAAAATATTTATATGGCGTCACTGTTCAAGCGTGAATCATTACTGAGGATCGCTTGGTATCCTTTATATATATCCTTTATATATAAAAATTAAATAATGGGCAAAACATTATTATAATTAATGCGTAGGTATTATGTTAATGTAGCACCCCTATAATTTATTGAAAATTATTTTTTTTACACTATACTGGTTGTTGTTTTTGCTTTGTATGGTAACTTGAACAATTCAAATGTCTTTAACATGCGACTAGAGATTTAGGGATTTTTATCGAAAATGCATTTTAGTTGCGCCTAAAAATACAAGTTCCTTGCATTTCGTTGTTGAATTTGAATTTGCCAAAATTTTACTATCTACTAACTCTTTGCATTATAAAGAATTGGTAAAAAATTTTATAACATAATTAAATTTTATTTTCTTAAATTTCAAAATTGAATAAGTTATTCAATTCATCGCTGTCAATTCTGACTTACATTTCTTAGGAAATATTATTATAATTTTCATATAAAAAATGTTCAATTTTGAATGATTTTATTAATATGAAGTCTCATGAATTATCAAAACAAATATATGTCACAGCAGGGTTACACTACATTGACTACATAAAGATTCGTATAATAACGAACAAAAATAACATGAAATAACAAGAATGAAAACAGTGGAAATTAAATATTTAATTCAAATATGTATAACATGTAAGAAAATATGTAATTACTTTATACAATTAGAAATGTGACAAAATCTAAGAAGTAAGGAGCGCCGAAAAAGGGCGATCAAAAATGAAAGATATGGGATAAGAAGACTTTGGTTAAAATTGCGATTTTCATGATGTGACATATTGCATATTCCGCAGAACAACAATTGGATGTATTACTCCCAACACTATCTTGTTGCTATTGCTTAAAGGCACAGGACCATTTAAAAAGTTCACCAGTCATTTTATGCGGGAAGCTGTCCCAAATTACAACTAGATAGCTGCCCGAATTATGAGGTCACCGGGGCATTTGCGCATCATGCTACAGAAATATCCACTCAATCTTCTGAAGCTGATCCAAGATTCAATAATTTACTGTGGAGCATTTTTAATTCCGAGCGAGAAATGTGAAGGCGTAGTAAATGTTTACCAGGCACCGAAACATTCGCGAGAAATGAAAGAGGGTTTTGGAGCACCAAAGGACGGGAGTGCCGACCTGGATATCAATGATTCAGAGGAAGTGAAAACAAAAACGTCAAGAAGGAAGTCGTGCAATCCTACTCATATATTATCGTAATATCTCAATGCATAATTAACCGATTTCAAACATTCAAATTTTCTGATTCAATACAAAACGCGGTGAAATATGAATATAGCGAAAATATGAACATTTCCAAAAAGTCATATTTCTTTAAAATATTATTTTCAAAACATCACATGGTGTGCCGTACGGTTTTCGTTTATAATTCTTATGTCGTAGTCGCTTCATAAACCGAAACCGTTTCTTGTTACTTTTGCCTCTGTTTGCAATGACAACTTATGATTGGTTTAAAACGAAATTTTCTAACAGCTAATGCTAAGGCCAGGGTGCTTCCAAAACGCGAAAGTAAGGGTACATAAACCTGTTACTTGCTTGGCCAGGGGAGGTGCGTGCGCAAAAGTCGTGCCACCTGACCGTATACTCAAACAAATTAAAATTTGAACGCATAATGGAAACGATGACATTAAACCTATTATTCCAACGGAATGAGCTTTTGTGTAATTGATATAGAAGGAATAGAATAGAAAGAAAACAAATTTTTTCTTAGCGTTAAAACATGTCCAAGCAGATTACGCACGAGTTTAAGGAGAGCAACTAAAATGAAATACAAATCAAATTTGTACACTGTTTATGTGAGAAAAAATCCAGTTAACAAAACCAAAGTCGCTAGCAGAGCGTGGTTTCGATCCACGGACCTCTGGGTTATGGGCCCAGCACGCTTCCACTGCGCCACTCTGCTCCGTCATTTTTCAAATAGAAGATATCTATTTCAAATAGATAGAACACGTTCAGTGACCCTACGTAGGTGAGATTGCGTACCACCCCAAAGTTAAAATTGTCGATTGTTGCAATTTAAAAGGAAAAGTTTATTACTTTAGTCTCGTTCCCATTTAGTATTAGCCCTACTATTGTGGTCTCGCAACTCGATCTTTTTTTGTTATTTGATAATTTCTGGTGCAGAAGTAAGTTTAGTGGTTTTCCTCACATTTCTGACATTTGTGTTCTGCATTGCAATTTGGCATTGAATGGCTTCATTTTTTAAATCTTTTGCATGGCGTAATCTCTTTCTTATATAATGAATATTTTTGTGCCTAACGTTAGAGTTTTTCAATTTCCCTTTCAACTTAGTATATCCGAATTTAATAATTACAGATATATTATTTTCCCAATATTTTATTAAAGTTATAGAAATAATGCAGATGAATTAGTTGTCAAACTAAAATATTGAAAGGTGTTGAGTTGTCAAATTGTTAATTAGATAATAATTATAATTAAACGCTCAGTAGGTATAAATTTGAAAAAGTGATTATTTTTTCACAATTGAAGTTTACTTCGAATGTTAATTATAAGTATGTTGTTGTGTCATTTGTATTGTTAATCGTAATTTATTATTAAAAGTAATAGTTGTATATTATATGTACCAGTTGTATTTCTAATGATAGTAATAATAAATTGGGAATAACAGAAATTTCCAGTAAAACTATTTTTGTCTATGTTCTTGTTTTGGCACTCCTTTCGCTTACATAGGAAATGTATTGGCTGCGACCAAGTCCATATTTTTGAGAAAGATTCGATGGAGCAACCAATTCAAAATCAAATACTAATGATAATTTACATCATACAACAACTAACCACCATCATCCTGGAAATGCCACCCGAATAGAATGTACGCTATACCAATTGTTGAGAGACCAAAAGGAAGCGCTTCAATGTAATACCAAGAAAACAAGAGGGCGATCTCAGAGGGTCCAAGCTCAACCAACTGAAAAGTCACATGGGTAATCTAGAAGCTAAGTAGTAATTAAGAGTTACAATATTTCTTGTTAGGGATAGTTGTATCTGATTCAAGAAATACAATAGTTTAAGTATCCCTCTTAAACAACGTACAAATATTTCTCTTTTAATTTTTTAAATTGCAGTTTCACAGAAGTCGTTAAGCAGAGTGGCGCAGTGGAAGCGTGCGGGGCCATAACCCAGAGGTCCGTGGATCGAAACCACGCTCTGCTAATCCCCCCGTATTTTTTATTTTCTAGTCTATTCATCACAAAAATAAAGAGTAGGCAGCGCATGTTAAAGATATTTGAATTGTTCAAATTACTTAATCCATGTGTGTGTGTTAAGAGACATACAAAGCAAAAGCAACAACCAGTTTAGTGTAAAAATATTAATTTTCAATAAATTATAGTGGTGATACATTAACATAATATCTATTTATTAATTGTAACAAATTTTGGAAAATTATTTAATGGTTTAAAAAAATTAAGTATGTATTATAATAAATACAATATAAGCCATCCTCAGTATTGATTCACACTTGAACAGTGACACGATATAAATATTCTAAACTTCACAAAATCGTAAGATTTCTTACATGTGTTAGTCCATGTTAGAAATTTGGAACAATTATTCGCAAAAAAATTCAACTTTCCTATCTATATCTATCTATCTTCTATATACAGTAATACCCCGCTTAACGCGGGGGTTACGTTCCATCAAAGTAGAGCGTAATGCGAAACAGCGCTAAACGATTTACATCTTCACATGTAAATAAGGGGGTTAGGGCAACATAAATAGAAAATTGGTTAGGTATTACATTTAATAATTTTTTTTTTAATCAAAAAAACCAAACATTTATTTATTACAAAAAGAAAAACTAGTTTGCGTTTTCCTTTTTCGTTCTGTTATTAGTTGTTGGTAATTGAATAAAGCATCTATGACACCCTATGACACGACAATTTGAATTTTTATGCATGGTCAGCATAAGCTGTTATAGGCTGCATTATTGTTATAATTATAAGATGATACAATATTTATTGAACGCTAGGTAGTTTACAATAGAATAAATAACGCTAATAAATAATATCCCAAAAAAATCCCATCCTACGTATTTGTCCCCCCCCCCCCTAAATCTGGGAGGAAAACCTCTAATTTCGCAACCCTCAATGTTATATACATACTTGGCAACCTAGCGCTGCGCACAATTTCTGAAAATCACCAGGTTGAAGTAAAAGAACGCTAAACTGAATCAGCACTAACGTTCAGGAAGCACGTAAGAAATGTCCTGAATAAAGCAAACGCGGGCCTTAGTCAAATCTATGCTCTTATGGCCAAAAATAGCGGCCTCACCACCAAGAACAAACTATTAATATATAAAGTCACGCTAAGACCCATAATTACCTACGCCTCACCAGCGTGGGGTAATATCGCCAAAACACATCTTAAAAAGATGCAGCAGTTTGAAAATAAATGCCTCCGCCTCGCAGTCAATGCATCACGCTACACCAAAAACGAAAAAATTAGAGAGAAATCCGGCATTTTACCTCTTCTTCAATTTATTGAGAAGGAAGACTCAAACCCGCTCATTAAGAACATTACCAAAGACAGACTACCGCCAGGAAAAAGAAGAAAATTCAAACTGGCTCATGAAAACATAATCCCCTACTTGGATTGATGTATCCCCATAAGATAACTGGATTCAAATAGGGTTTTACCCGCTCTTTTCGCCTATACAAAACAAGAAATACAACCAAGAAGAACCATTACCGGAAGTGGGACAGCCAGATCAATGGCGCCAAAACCGTACACAAATGTATAAACCTAACTGAACAATGGCATGTGTTAGTACGCACCGTACAAAAGGCAACATACCACAAATCGGAAATTGTAAAGCCAATATAAAATTCTATTAATTATCTCTTAATTAAATAGTCACAATATATTGTACATATTTTAAGTTTTTGAATAAAGAGTTTTAATTATTATTATTAACCCAGAGGTCCGTGGATCGAAACCACGCTCTGCTAGCGACTTTGGTTTTGTTAACTGGATTTTTTCTCACATAAACAGTGTACAAATTTGATTTGTATTTCATTTTAGTTGCTCTCCTTAAACTGGTGCGTAATCTGCTTGGACATGTTTAAACGCTAAGAAAAAATTTGTTTTCTTTCTATTCTATTCCTTCTATATCAATTACACAAAAGCTCATTCCGTTGGAATAATAGGTTTAATGTCATCGTTTCCATTATGCGTTCAAATTTTAATTTGTTTGAGTATACGGTCAGGTGGCACGACTTTTGCGCAAGCACCTCCCCTGGCCAAGCAAGTAACAGGTTTATGTACCCCTACTTTCGCGTTTTGGAAGCACCTTGGCCTTAGCATTAGCTGTTAGAAAATTTCGTTTTAAACCAATCATAAGTTGTCATTGCAAACAGAGGCAAAAGTAACAAGAAACGGTTTCGGTTTATGAAGCGACTACGACTTAAGAATTATAAACGAAAACCGTACAGCACACCATGTGATGTTTTGAAAATAATATTTTAAAGAAATATGACTTTTTGGAAATGTTCATATTTTCGCTATATTCATCTTTCACCGCGTTTTGTATTGAATCAGAAAATTTGAATGTTTGAAATCGGTTAATTATGCATTGAGATATTACGATAATATTTGAGTAGGATTGCACGACTTCCTTCTTGACGTTTTTGTTTTCACTTCCTCTGAATCATTGATATCCTGGTCGGCACTCCCGTCCTTTGGTGCTCCAAAACCCTCTTTCATTTCTCGCGAATGTTTCGGTGCCTGGTAAACATTTACTACGCCTTCACATTTCTCGCTCGGAATTAAAAATGCTCCACAGTAAATTATTGAATCTTGGATCAGCTTCAGAAGATTGAGTGGATATTTCTGTAGCATGATGCGCGAATGCCCCGGTGACCTCATAATTCGGGCAGCTATCTAGTTGTAATTTGGGACAGCTTCCCGCATAAAATGACTGGTGAACTTTTTAAATGGTCCTGTGCCTTTAAGCAATAGCAACAAGATAGTGTTGGGAGTAATACATCCAATTGTTGTTCTGCGGAATATGCAATATGTCACATCATGAAAATCGCAATTTTAACCAAAGTCTTCTTATCCCATATCTTTCATTTTTGATTGCCCTTTTTCGGCGCTCCTTACTTCTTAGATTTTGTCACATTTCTAATTGTATAAAGTAATTACATATTTTCTTACATGTTATACATATTTGAATTAAATATTTAATTTCCACTGTTTTCATTCTTGTTATTTCATGTTATTTTTGTTCGTTATTATACGAATCTTTATGTAGTCAATGTAGTGTAACCCTGCTGTGACATATATTTGTTTTGATAATTCATGAGACTTCATATTAATAAAATCATTCAAAATTGAACATTTTTTATATGAAAATTATAATAATATTTCCTAAGAAATGTAAGTCAGAATTGACAGCGATGAATTGAATAACTTATTCAATTTTGAAATTTAAGAAAATAAAATTTAATTATGTTATAAAATTTTTTACCAATTCTTTATAATGCAAAGAGTTAGTAGATAGTAAAATTTTGGCAAATTCAAATTCAACAACGAAATGCAAGGAACTTTTTTCGATAAAAATCCCTAAATCTCTAGTCGCATGTTAAAGACATTTGAATTGTTCAAGTTACCATACAAAGCAAAAACAACAACCAGTATAGTGTAAAAAAAATAATTTTCAATAAATTATAGGGGTGCTACATTAACATAATACCTACGCATTAATTATAATAATGTTTTGCCCATTATTTAATTTTTATTAATTATAATTATAATTACAATGTAATTTATAAAGACAGATATATATAAAGGATACCAAGCCATCCTCAGTAATGATTCACGCTTGAACAGTGACGCCATATAAATATTTTAAACTCTAGAAAATCTTATATTTGAAGATTTCTAACATGGACTCAAAAAATTATTTGCAAAAGAAATCCTTTCCCAACAATGGTGAGTTAATTTATTTGACAAAATAAGTAATAGTGTTTTAAATTATGCCAATAATTTTTTAGCACATCATCGGGTGATCAATAGAAAGAAGGATATTTTGCCAAGCTTCGTACCTCACAAAATTAATCGATTAAAGCGCAGGTTCCCAAGCTTGAGAGGTCTGTTTTCCCAAAAGGAACTTGCAGCACTAAGAAGTTTCAAAATCGAACCGATAGAAAATATAGAAGAAATTGTTGCTATGTTTGCTGAAACGCAACGCAAAATTTTTCAAGCGAAAATGACACAAAGAAAGAAAGCCCCAGCAAAGGCAGAACAATATCTGAGACAAATCCAGGAAGTTAATGTCAACGTGAGAGGTCTCTTATCACAAGAGGAACTTGATGCTCTGAGATGCTTCAGATTCGAACCGATACGGAAAATAGAACAAATTGTTGCTTGCCATCCTGATATGCAAGGCAAAAATATTCTATCGGAAATAGCACATTTTAAGAAATCTATTTATTTGGGGAAAAAAATTCAATCAGAAATAAAGAAATCTAACAGTTGTAAATCGAGGTGTTCGGTGAACCATCGGGATGGTCAAAAGCTTATTCATATCGCTGTATCAAGTACAACAGAGCCGCGGCAATTTCAGAGGAAACTGAAGAATGAATTATTCCAGTTTGACTTGGACCCAGTAAAAATGATTGACGATTTATTAAAAAATGCTTAAGCTCATCTGACGATCGTGCATAAAGAATAAAATTTTCAGGGTGTTATGTATAAATATGTAATGTAATTAAGAAAATTTGTATCAATAAATTTTATAAACTGTATTTTTGTTTTTTTGTTTTGTTTTTAAAGATATCTCGAAAATATTAATTGGTATTGTTTTAAAACAGTAATGTTAACTACTGTGATAGAAAAATTGAACAATATAACGAACAAAGATTTCAACTAGCAGCACATTGGAAAGGGACAATTAATAAAACCGACAAACCGCGGGCAGAAAGGCTTGAAAGAAATTGGTAAAACATAATATAAGCACAAGAAAATGGGAGCCCGAATCATATAAACAGCATATAAACAAATATCTACGTAAATGACAATAAGGAGATCAGAGATCGCCCGGACAGCTATATCCATACGAAACACCTTTTGGCGAAACAATGTTCGCCGAGACTGCTAGTGAAATATAAATTTCCATCAGAATATTTGTATGCACCATCTATTTTGGCAGGAATGCCTGGAAAAGAAACACTTAACAAACCTTCATTTATTCATTCATTCATTTCAATGGCGCTACAGCCCAATTTGGGCCCTGGCCTCACACAAGCGTTTCCTCCACTCTTTCCTGTCCTGCGCCTCTCTTTTCCAGTCCCTTACGCTAAGTAAATTTTTAGCGTCCTCCGCTACCATGTCCTGTCATCTTTTCCGCGGTCTACCCACTGGCCTCTTCCCCTCAGATTTTCCCAGCAAAGCTCTCCTTGGCACCCAATTTTCGTCCATTCTAGCCACGTGTCCTGCCCATCTTAGTCTTTGGATTCTGATGTATTCAGACACTGGGAGTTCCTGAAGTTGGTCATATACTTCAACGTTGGTTCGGATTCTGTATGTGTTATTTTCTTGAACGGGTCCTAATATTCTTCTTAATATCTTTCTCTCGAAGATGTTTAGCTTTGATTCTTTATTGAGGGTCAGAGTCCAGGCTTCACATCCATAGCATAGCGTCGGTCTAATGACGGTTTTATATATTCTCATTTTCGTGCGCCTGACCTTAAATATGACCTTAAATATGCTAGACAGTGCAAAGTACGCTCTATTCGCTTGGATTATTCGTCTGTTAATTTTCGCGTCTTCTTTCCAGTCACTACTAATATTTACCCCTAAAATTTTTAATCGGAACATGGAATTTGATAAAATGAATGAAGGAAGAAAAGTAAAACAGATATGGGATGCCAAGACTTTAAGCAAAAATAAAAAGGGAAGACCAAACAAACAATGGGATCAAGATATGGCCCAAATTCTAAAAAATAGAGGGTTTAAGGAAATCAGCCACAACAAAAGCTAGAAATTGAGAAGAGTGGAAGAAAATGATCACGATACCTAAGGGTACAAGAGGAAAGATTATGTTATGTGAATAAAATGGCATATGTCGCATGTTCAAGTAAACGATGAAATTAGGGAGGAGAAATTCCTCCCTGATCACAACACTAGTATAAGCCATTTAGGTGAAACGGATACAGAGTGGTACCTTGATGGTGCCAGAGTTTAGCAATTTTTGTGCTAAACTCTCCGTTTCCGGGGAAGACTATTACCGGTAAGTGGTGTTGTTGTTGTTTGTTTATTATTATTTACCTATTAATTTTATTTTTATTTTTTCAGACTTGGAGCACATTACTAATGAAACATGGTAATAAATAAATAAAATTAATAAACATTTGTTATTTTCCAATAAATTTGAACAATTGTCCCCAGATTTAGGGGGAGGGAAATATGTGGGATGGGATTTGTTTTAGGGGAATATTATTTATTGGGGTTATTTATTTTATTATAAACTACGTAGCGTTCTACGTAAGAAGAAAACAAAAATATTGATTGTAGTAATGATTATGAAGAAGAGCAAAAAGAAGTTTCGATGACGTTTTAAAGGAGTTTGACCACTATAACTAAAATTATGGACAAATTTGTTGAAAATGACTCAATTTTCTATTTATCTTTCCCTAACCCCGTTATTTACATGTTAAGATAGCTTCGTTTAGCGCTGTTTCGCATTACGCTCCATTTTGATAGAACGTATTCCCGCGATAAGCGGGGTATTACTGTACTTACATAATAAAAAATAAAAACATTTAAAAAAATATATTTATAATCGCTTACAAATTTATCCTATTACACACACGGACACACACGTTTCGTACTCAGCTGTGGTAACGATAGGAAATTAAGTGATAAGCAAGCAAGCAAGCAATCAAGCTTACCGCAATATCCAATACTTAAGTCACAATTTTCACATTTGAAATTAGTCGCAAAGGAGTCTTTCCATACAAGTACTTGGATTCATGGTCGAAACTGGAAGAGATACAATTACCATCGATTCAACATTTTTATTTTCAATTAAATAAGAAGAACATTAGTGATGCTGATGATGCACATGCACAAAAAGTTTGGGCTTCGTTTCAAATCAAAAATCTTCGTGAATATACTGAGCTTTACTTGAAAACAGACGTTTTACTTTTGGCTTATATATTTGAACAATTTAGAATGTGCATGTTGAAAACTTATAAATTAGATCTCGCTTATTACTATACATTACCCAGATATACTTGGGATGCAATGCTATACTACACGAAAATTGAGTTAGAACTACTAAGTGATATTGAGAAAGTTATGTTTATTGAACGCGGAATTCGAGGTGGTCTAAGTCAATGTAGCAGACGACATGTAAAAGCTAACAACAAATATATGAGCACTTTTGATGCAGATAAAGATGGTATTCATTTAATGTATTTTGATATTAATAATCAGTACGGATGGGCAATGTCGAAACCATTACCTTATGGGGGTTTTGAATGGATTGAAAATGTTGAGAATTTCAAAATTGATGATGCAATTTATTCAAATTCAGTTTTAGGTTATATTCTAGAAGTAGATTTAAAATATCCACAAAATTTGCATGATGCACATTCTGATTTACCATTTTGTCCGGAACACGCATTACTTCCAAACGCTAAGGAAACGAAATTACTAGGAACATTATATGATAAAAAGCGCTACGTAATTCATTATGAGATGTTGAAGAAAGTATTAAGCCATGGCTTGGAGATTATAAAAGTACATCGTATACTCAAATTTAAACAAAGTTGCTGGCTTCAAAAGTATATCGATTTAAATACTAAGTTACGTCAAACTTCATGTAATGACTTTGAATAAAGTTTATATAAATTAATGATTAATGCTGTATTTGGCAAAACTATGGAAAATGTGCGCAAATATTCAGATGTAAAATTAAAAACTAAGTGGGAAAGTCGATATGGTGTTGAAGCATTAATTTCATGTCCTCAATTTAAGTCATCAATGATTTGTAATGAAGATCTTGCTATTATTGAATTAAATAAAACAAATTATGTTTGATAAACCAATTTACGTTGGTATGTGCATATTAGATTTGGCAAAATTAACAATCTATGACTTCCATTATGATTATATGAGAAGTAATTTTGGAATGAATGCTACCGTTTGTTATACTGATACAGACTCACTAATTTATGAAATTAAATTTCATGATATATATGATGCTATTAGATGTGATGCCATTAGTCATTTTGACATGAGTGATTTTCCTCAACAAAACATATACAATATTCCGCTTGTAAATAAAAAAGTCTTAGGCATGATGAAAGATGAAAATAATGGTCAAATTATGACTGAATTTGTTGGCTTAAGATCTAAGATGTATGCAACACGTATAGATTACCAAACCAAAGATAAAAAAAGCAAAAGGTGCAAAATCAAGCAGTATAAATAACGAAATTACATTTCATGATTATATTAACTGTTTAACTCATCAAACAGAATTAATTTTAAATCAACATTTAATTAGATCTGAAAAACATATAATTAGTACTATCATAGTAAAAAGTTGCACTTTGTCGTAATGATAATAACAGATATATATGTTCTAATTATATAAATACACTTGCATAGGGGCATTATTCTATTTAAAATGAAATGCATTATTTTAACACTCTCTATATGAATATAAACATTGTGAAAAATAAACTTGAAAAATAAAGTTATTCGTCATGTAATTTATATGGAAAAAAATTATTCAGACATAAACAAAATTGGCCTCCCGGCGTCACACCCCACTTTCTTAACTTAAGTTGATTTATTACCTTTTCGGGTAGCCTTAAGTTCGCAACGACGACACAAACGCACTTCAACGCATGAGTTGGTCAGAATTGCGTATGTGAATGTCGTGAAATTGAGAATTGAAACTTGATACTTTTTTTACGAGCGCTCAACCATGAATACAATACAGGAATACCCCGCTTAACGCGGGGGTTACGTTCCATCAAAGTAGAGCGTAATGCGAAACAGCGCTAAACGAGACTATCTTCACATGTAAATAAGGGGGTTAGGGGAACATAAATAGAAAATTGATTAATTATTACTATTAATCATTTTTTTATATCCAAACATTTATTTATTACAAAAATATAAACATAAAAAACGAATATATATTAAACAAACAAATTATATAAACAAATAAAATTCTAAGACAGTCAGATTAATCAGTCTATTCTGTTTCAAATTTTCTGCCTTTTTGCCAAGAAGGCATCCAATGTAGTTTGTGTTTTCCTTTTTCGTTCTGATATAAGTTGTTGGTAATTAGATAAAGCATCTATGACACCCCGTCTTGCGCTTGAACTTCTCTCAAAATTTGGATCATTTTGAACCAATTGATCCATAATTTTAGTCATATTGGTCAAACTGCTTTTTAAAAGCGCCATGGAAAGCTCTTTTTGCTCTTCTTCATAATCACTACTACAATCACTATTTTGGTTTTCGGGTTGCTCTGTTAACTCCTTGAGGTCATCATTAGAATAACCAGCTGCTGATTCTTGCACTATTTCTTGGACGTCTTCCAAATTTATCTCATCTAAACCGATTTGCTTCGCCAACTCCACTATTTCATCCATATCGATAGCGTGTTCAATGTCTTCGCCTTTACATAAATCTGGCCAAATCTTCTTCCATACCCCCTTCAAAGATCTTGCTGTGACCTCATTCCAAGAAAGGTTTATATTTTCTATAGCATTCATAATGTTGTAGTTTTTCCAAAAATCTCTGACTGATTCCCTCTCTTCTCCATCTGTTTTTTCAAACATCTGCTTAAGTGTTCTTAAATGAATTATGGCAGTTGTGTTTGGCGGCAAGAAAACCACTTCGACTGGAATGCATGTTTCTAAGTCTGTTAAATTTGTTGGGTGGCTTGGAGCATTATCAATTAATAATAGTGCTCTTGGTTTAAGTTTTTTAATTTCGCAATAACGTTTTCCCGACGGGCAGAAATGTTCAGTAAACCATTCCTGAAAATTTTTCATTGTTATCCATGATTTTTTGTTAGACTCCCAAATTACAGGTAACGTTGATTTTGATATGCCTTTCATCGCTCGTGGGTTTTTTGAGTGGTAAACTAGTAGCGGCTTTAACTTGAAATCCCCGCTTGCGTTACCACCCAGTAGCAGTGTTATACGATCTTTTGCTGCTTTGAATCCTGGTGCTCGTTTCTCTTCACGGGATAAAAAAGTTCGTTTTGGCATACTTTTCCAAAATAGACCCGTTTCATCGACATTAAAAACCAATTCTGGAGGATAGTTTCCTTGTTCAATTATCGTTTTTAATGTCACTGGGAATTCAACCGCCGCTTTCGTATCACCACTTGCTACTTCTCCTGTAATCTTTATATTATGAAGATTATTTCGCCTTTTAAATCTATCAAACCATCCTCGACTAGCAACGAAAGTTGTAGTGTCACTTTGCTCAGCCTGAATATAATTAAAAATTCTTCTGGCTTTTTCCATTATGATAGATTGGCTTAATGGCATATTACGTTCAATTTCATCGTCAATCCATACGGACAGTCGTTTTTCCATTTCCTCTATAATATTATTTCTAGAACGGGTAATTCTAGTTGCAGAGCTTGGCGTAGTTGCAGTTGCCGATGAGAGTATTTTTTCTTTATTCTTAAGAATTGTTCTTATTGTTGAAAGCGCCAAATTCAATGCAGCACTAATCTTCTGATCACTTGCATTTTAGTTTCCAGTGAAATGCCTTTTCTGGTTGCTATTTTTGCTGGTTTTTTATTATCACCCATGATAAAACTAAAGATCGTAACATTTGTAACGTTATTAATTGTTAAATTATTATCTAAATTTATACTTACAATAATTTCAATAAATGTTTCAAATGATAAAAATTTGAAACCAAACAAGAAACACAACAAAAAGTTCGAATAAGTACAATTTATGGTGTTAGAATGGATATTCCCAGTTTAATTTAAGTTATTTGGATGGGTATTCCCAATTTTGGGATATGAGCATCTGGTAGCAAGTAGAATTAGTTAACATGTTTACATTATAAGTCGCTATTGAATTTGAATTTCTATGGATGGTCAGCATAAGCTGTTATAGGCTACATTATTGATAAAATTATAAGATGTTACAATATTTGTTGAATCCTAATAAATAATATCCCCAAAAAAATCCCATCCCACGCATTCCCCTCTCCCTAAATCTGGGGGGAAAACCTATAATTTGGCAACTCTGCATGTTATATATATACTAGGCGACCTAGCGCTGCGCACAATTTCTGAGAATCACCGGGTTGAAGTAAAAGAGCGCTAAACCGAAACAGCTCTAAACGGGGCAGCGTTAAGCGGGGTATTACTGAATATATAAAGCAAAGTCGTGTTACTATGTGCGAGGTGGACTTGAAAACCACTGAGCGGATTTTAAAGCGGTTTTCATTATTATGTTCCGTATATACGTCGCCAGGTTATAGGCTATAGAAAAAACGTAGACTTGCATAATTGTTGAGAAATAAACAAATTACTGATTTTAAGTGTGTTGGGTTGCATAAACGCCCCTAAAAGGCAAACTAAGCGCACCCTTTGTGCGCCTATGATACTGAGGCTGCTAAGATGTATTGAGTATTGAATGAGCGAAGTTCCTAAAATCGGGGGTGTGATAAATACATATGGGCCGCGAAAATGTAAAGTTTTAAAATCGAGGGTGTGACGGATGAGCACAACATTTGATTTGAATACATGTAAGAAAGAGCGCATAAGAGAATACATCGAATGCACTAAATGAAGACATGAAGTAATGTTAATGTTTTTAGATCATGTTGTGTTTTAGAATAAAATTTGTTGCACAAAATTGTAAATTTTGGCTCCGTTTTATCGTTCCTGCGTGTTATAGTCCGTGTTTAAACGCGTTATCAAAGAATGTAAATTTTGGAATGGATATACCTAGGTGTAAATAGTGTATTGAAATTTGAAAATCAACTAAATTTCTTCTTCTTCTTCCTGCCGCACCGCTGTTTGCGGATAGGCCTTAAGGCCTGTTTTTCATCCAGACTTGGCTGGGGACTGTGAGCATATAGATAGATACACTTAGGTAGATTGCTAGCCTTTCCTAAGGTGAAGAAGCTTTCTTAACGATAGTCAACGTTCTCAGTATGACCACCGGGGCGGGTAGAGGTCTTAGAAAGTGAGACATATTCAGTATGCTCTACCGGGATTTGAACCCAGGTCTTCTAGGTGTTAATAATAATAATTAAAACTCTTTATTCAAAAACTTAAAATATGTACAATATAATGTGACTATTTAATTAAGAGATAATTAATAGATTTTATATCGGCTTTACAATTTCCGATTTGTGGTATGTTGCCTTTTGTACGGTGCGTACTAACACATGCCATTGTTCAGTTGGGTTTATACATTTGTGTACAGTTTTGGCGCCATTGATCTGGCTGTCCCACTTCCGGTAATGGTTCTTCTTGGTTGTATTTCTTGTTTTGTATAGGCGAAAAGAGCGGGTAAAAACCTATTTGAATCCAGTTATCTTATGGGGATGCATCAATCCAAGTAGGGGATTATGTTTTCATGAGCCAGTTTGAATTTTCTTCTTTTTCCTGGCGGTAGTCTGTCTTTGGTGATGTTCTTAATGAGCGGGTTTGAGTGTTCCTTCGTTCGGTGGTAGAATTTGATGCTCATTTCTTCAATAAAATAGGTAAAATGCCGGATTTCTCTCTAATTTTTTCGTTTTTGGTGTACCGTGATGCATTGACTGCGAGGCGGAGGCATTTATTTTCAAACTGCTGCATCTTTTTAAGATGTGTTTTGGCGATGTTACCCCACGCTGGTGAGGCGTAGGTAATTATGGGTCTTAGCGTAACTTTGTATATTAAAAGTTTGTTCTTGGTGGTGAGGCCGCTGTTTTTGGCCATAAGAGCATAGATTTGACTAAGGCCCGCGTTTGCTTTATTCAGGACATTTCTTACGTGCTTCCTGAACGTTAGTGTTTTGTCAAGAGTGACTCTTAGATATTTTATATCTTGCTTATCGACGACACAACCTTGGAAGAGTTGATGATTCGATTTTGTTATTTTCCGTTTGTGTGTTAATGTGATTGATTCCGACTTACTGGCATTTACTTTAATGTTCCATCTTTTGTAATATTTTTCTAAGGCTAATAGATGATTCTAGGTGTTAACACAGCGACTTACACACTAGGCTACCACGGGCTTGAATAGACTCCTAGTCAATGATAAGTTAATTTATTCGGTAAAATAAGTAATAGTAGATTCCTCGTTTGTATTTCATAGAGTATAGACATGTTTTGAGCACTGCTCTCGTGATTTACAGTTTTCATTTTAGCTCTTTGCAATGTACTTTCAAATACATTAAATTTGTTCATCAATGTATATTAATTTGCATTATGAAAAATTAACCCTAAAAATAACCAAAAAGAAAGTAGAGAGAAAAGAAAAAGAGGTCGACCTCATAAGTAAGAAGCTACAAAGAAACCAAAAGAGGGTGATAACTCTGAAGAATTCGAAATAGATGCGAGATGTTTATCTCGAAATAGGTAAACTCAACACAATATTCCACAAACAACAACACCGCGGCGCGCCGCGCGCCGCAGTCACACAACACTATCAGCCAAATTTCAGTATGCAGATAACTGGTATCAAACGTAAGTGATACCAGTAATATATACAAACACAGCACAAACCAATCTATTAAAATGAATAAATTCACACACTAGAGATTTAAAAACACGGTGTTTATTAATCCAACAAACAATAACATCAATAGAATTGCATTTGCAAATATATATGTGAAAAATTAACCATAAATCTACTGATGTGTAGATGTAGAACTAACTTGGATAATTTAAAGATAAGAAATATCGTTATATACCTACTTCTTAAAATCTCCTCAACTCTCCCAGTTTATTTGAGATCCCGTTTGCGTTCCATAAACACACTTTATTGTTTTTATACATTGGTTGGATTGAATGCCATGAATACCATGAATTGCTCCTGTTCAGTGCCTACGCTAGCTAATCTCTTATTGAATTTCTTAAGAGTTCTGAGCATCTTATTATTGTCAATTAGTTGATGAAATTCATGGAGTTCTGTCCATTCGTGGTATATGTTAGCTTCCCTGCTGTGGTTGCGCAGGTGAAGGTCCTTTCAATAGCCCATGGGGCTATTGGCGCTGCTCGATGGCGGTAAACCAGGAAAATTTTTATTATCACGACGGTATACCTGTTCTCTTTGGTTATTTTTGGGAATTCCCTTTTGCCTTTTCTCGCGGCTCCCTTCAACTGCTTGAATGTATACCACACAGTCTCGGCTATATGCATAGTTCGCGGCACTAAGTCACTTGCTTTAGCGATGCATTGGGGCAGCTACGGGTCACGCGTAGCCGTGCTTGGTGACCAGAAATTTGGTGCTGAATTGTTCGCTTGATAGCTCAACACGGTGACCAGAAATTTGGTGCTGAATTGTTCGCTTGACAGCTCAACACTGGGGGACGAGAACAATAGAGTTTGAGTCGAACGATGCAGGCGTTCAGATCGCGAACGTTCTTACAGTCGTCCAACCATTTATTGAACGCTCAACTCCTTTTCATCAGATCCATTTATTAAAAGAACATAAATGTGTGTTAAGAGAAGACTTGATAAACACATTTTATTTAAAAACAAATTGTTTTTAAACATCTTCTTTGTTTAACAATTTCTTTATGAATGCTCGATTTTTAACAAAATGTTTGGCCCCGGTTAGGTAAGGAGAGTCTTGGTGTGATATGAGTGTGTTAGAAGAAAAAAGGAAAGCAATTTTTATTTAACGCAAATTGATTTGAAATATCTTATTCTTTCACAGTCTATTTACGAATAGTCAAGTAGCCTGCAAAAAAATATTTAAACAATTTTGTTTAGAATAATTAATATCAATGATGTATTATGCAACCCGTGACTCTATTAATATAACTATTTAATATTAAATTAAGAAACATTTTCATAAAAAGACTGGTCCACTGGATTTTTCGTGCACGATTTGCCAGTGTTCACCTTGAAACCGAATACCTGCAACAGTTAGACAATATAGAGGGTCGAGCTCTATTGTTCCACACCCCTTGCTATTCGAAAAGTCATAAATCATTCACTCAAAATCCGAGAACAATGATCACGATTTTCACCAAATTTCTGGGAACCCTCAACACTGGGGGACGAGAACAATAGAGTTTGAGTCGAACGATGCAGGTGTTCAGATCGCGAACGTTCTTACAGTCGTCCAACCATTTATTGAACGCTCAACTCCCCTTCATCAGATCTATTTATTAAAAGAACATAAATGTGTGTTAAGAGAAGAATTGATAAACACATTTTATTTAAAAACAAATTGTTTTAAAAAATCCTCTTTGTTCAACAATTTCTTTATGAATGCTCGATTTTTAACAGAATGCTGGGCCCCGGTTAGGTAAGGAGAGTCTTGGTATGGTGTGAATTCTTAGCGAAAAGAGAGGAAAACAACTTTTGTTTAAAAACAAATTGTTTTTAAAAATCTTCTTTGTTCAACAATTTCTTTATGAGTGCTCGATTTGAACTAAACGTTTGGCCCCGGTTAGGTAAGGAGAGTCTTGGTGTGAGTGTGTTAGAGGAAAAATAGTAAAGCAATTTTTGCTTAAAATATCTTATTCTTTGATAGTGTTTTTACGAATGGTCAAGTAGCCTCCAAAAAATATTTAAACAATTTTGTTTATAAAAATTAATGTCAATGATGTATTATGCAACCCGTGACTCTATTAATATAATTATTTAATATTAAATTAAGAAACATTTTTATAAAAAGATAGGTCCACTGAATTTTTCGTGCGCGATTTGCCAGTGTTCACCTTGAAACCGAATACCTGCAAACAGTCCACACCCCTTGCTATTCGAAAATGTAAACGCACTATTTAACTGATGAATTCACGGCTAAGATTTTCCTATGCCGTTGCATAATCAATTTTGTAGTTTCTATATACTAAATATAGTCCTTTCGCTTGTCTTTTATTTCAAAAATTTGCATTCTGTTGCCAGTTAGTGTCTGTGGAATTGTTACCCGTTAATGATTTATAGATTGGCCCGTATATCGCCCGTTATAATAATTCC
Organism: Aleochara curtula; assembly: GCA_963978815.1. Lineage (NCBI taxonomy): Eukaryota > Metazoa > Arthropoda > Insecta > Coleoptera > Staphylinidae > Aleochara > Aleochara curtula. The sequence goes on along the minus strand of OZ022219.1, from coordinate 12,353,560 downwards.
CATTCAACATTTAATTAATCAAAATTAATTTATGTCATCACTTGCTCTTGCTGTACCAATATCTTTTTGTTTATCACGGTATTCCCGTTACCCGTACTAAAACCAAATTTTGTAAAAGTCTGTACCACCCCTGACTTTTTAAATATTATTTCAGCCTCGTTTTTAATCTTCTGAGTAAGAGAATGTTTGAGTAATGTAAAAGTAACAACAAAGACCGCATGAACGTTTTAAAGAAAACGTGCTGCACTGGGTTCCATGTCTTTTCCGCTATGAGCTCTTGTGGAGCGTGCAAATTTTATAGTTTTTCGCCCCAGGGTATCGAGTAGCTATGAAGATTTATTACTCTCCCACAATTTGACTAGGAGCGTAGGAGGTGTTTAAAGTTTACAAACGTTTTTGCATCCACCAATCAAATCAATTCCCATTTTAGGCACGAAATCAGTGACACACCATATGGCAGCCTAAAGATGTTATTATAAATTTACGCATTTTTACGAAAATGTTTATATTTTTCCTCAAATTATGAATTTCTTTCTAGCCAGTTGAATTAGAGAACTTGACTTTTTAAAATCGGTTAATTAGACGTTGAGCTGTAGTAATTGAACTTTACTCGAATTAAACCAATATAGAACGATATTGTAAGCAAAAATAAACCGATTCTTACCATTCAAATCAACTTTAAAATGAAAAATACATTCCTTCAATAATATATTAAAATATTAACGTTTTTCTTAAACAAATTGCAATAATTTCTTTTCAATTTTATGACAAACATTCTTTTGTTCCATTCAAAATGCACATGTTTCAAGCTCGCTTGGGTTTTTTCCGAATTGTCGTTTTTGTGCCTCAGTTTCTTGATTCTATTTAAGGCAAACTGTATTTGGAATCAATTGAATACAACTTTATAACGATAAATATGCAAGATTAACGTATTACCACACTATTTATTTAAATAGTATCTTCAATTGTTTATTTTTCTTTTTTTTAAATAATTTCTTTTTCAAATTTGAGTGTGTGCATTATTAAGAAACTATTTAATATCGCAGATATACTTAAACAATTACGTTATTTACAAATTTACAGTGAATATTTAGTCAGAATAAGATTGAATTCATGCGAAAAAGCACTCATTTAACGGGACGCAAGAAGCTGAAGCAAGAAAGCAGGTAGTTTTGGAGAAAACCCAATGCGACCATGAAGCATGCACACATTTGCAATGGAAACATAAAAGCATGTTTATGATAACGTACAAAAGAAAATGTTTTAGTTTTTTAAATATAAATGTTCATGTTGTGAAATATGTATTATAAAAGCCATAAAATTTAGATCTACGCGCTAATTTGAATGGAAAACATCGAACTATTCTTTCCTATAATATTATCAATTGAATTTTCTCTTAACACTAAATACATTCTTAATATCTCTATCTCTAGTTAACCGATTTTAAAAATTCAAACTTGTTAATTCCAGTCAAAAGCTAATAAAACATATTTTTTATAAATCAATTAATATTTGCACAAAAATGCATTAATTTGTAACAATTTTAACACGACATCACATGGCTTGCTCGATCGACCGTGTTTACAATTCTTAAGAAGTACCCTTTTCTTGAATAGATATTGTTTCTTCAGGTTCCGTCAAAACTGAATCCTATCGGTGGAGACAAATTTTTAACTGCTCACGAATACGCCTTAGCGCTAAAATTTTAATTTATGTCCCCTGTCACCGCTTGTCAAACATGCTGTGCGGCTAGCGTTTCCCAAACCTTCATAGCGGAAAAATCAAGTTACCGCTGCACTGCACTACACTCCCCATTGATATGCATTTGGCACAAATGTAACAAAGACGCGTACAGTGGCCCAAGCAGAAAGTCATACGCATAGGCAAGTGCAGAAAACCGTGCGAACGTGCAAGCGTGTGTGTGTGTTTAGAGTAGCTAAGCAGAGATGATCGACTTTGCTTGAAGCATACCTGCGCGCAGCTGCATGCGCCAAGCTCGCTCGCAACCCCACATTTTTCAAGTATTAATGGCCAATATTTACATATGAAAGGCCCGTCAACGAAAAGACACCCTGGAGATGCGTTCGTGCGCAAGTATGACTGAACCAAGCTCACAAAATCGAGTGAACAAGCCGTAAAATTAGTGAAAATTGACTAAAATTTCATACTCAAACCAATGTTTTCCTAAAAAAGGGGTGAAAATGGGATGATGATTCTAATGGGTTCGATGCGCCATTTTGTTGTCTTTCGACTGGTATAGGTCACATAGTGGTACAATGTAGCACAAACCGGCAGAAAGTCAATTTTTTGAAATATGAAGGTGCAAAATACCAAAATTTTTTAAATACATAAAACTTGTTCAAATATTAACTAATTTCAAACTTTCTTAACATCGTCATATTCCTGAAGAGTTTCCCTTTCCGCACATGTATTTAGGTTTCTTGTGAATATATTAGGAGTGAACCAAATTGATCATCGAAGTTGACCAATTTTTCATAAGAAAGTTTGCCAAAAATATTTTTTACTTTGACGCTTAATTGCAGCTAAACTAAATATCGCATCGTAATGAATCTTTCGAATTCGAGATATTCAACTAATCCTTTATGAAATAGCAAAAGAAATTTCAAAAATATGAATATGAAATTTCTACTTTGTGAAACTGTGCGTCCCAGTGTGCAGCGTGCTGAATTTTGGGTCGGTAGACGTTGTAAATGAATGTTATATAGCACCCAAACAGCATTTTATAGTACCTAAAAAGCCGTTTATAGCACCAAATTCGGCTTCACGATTTTGCTTGTCATCCTTGCGCAGGGGCCATGCTAATCTTCTCTGTATCGTTCCAATTTTAATATATGTACCGCCGAAGCGAGTACAACCCAGAGAGCGCAAGCAACCGCTTATGAATGGCAGACAGAAAAATACAGCATAGAGAGCTAATAGTTGCAGATATTATTAAATTCATTAATTCACATTAATTTTCGATTGACAACTTTGAAAAATGCGAGAAAATGTTTTTTTTTTCATCTCAACTATACCATTTTAAAATTCAGTTGTAAAATTCAGTTGAAGAACAATCTTCTTTCAAAATTGTCTAATAATTGTTAGAATTTCACATCTATATATGTATACAAAACATATATTCAAACTTCATTTGCCAAGCATTATTTAAACCATGTTAATATGTGGAAAACATGGTTAATCATGGTTAATCTTTTAACCATGTTAAAAGATTCAGACTCCCATTTTCAAGTGTCTTTATTATGTTTATGTTGTTTATTATGTTTCACCGATTTCTTGCAAGCCTTCCTCTCTGCTATTAGTCGGTTTTATTAATGGTCGGTTTTTTATTTGATCGGTATGTTGTTCCATCGCTTAGTGTGTGAGTTTATGCAAATATATTTGTGATAATTACTTACAAAAATTGATGTTATTAGCAGATACAAACACTAACTCAATAATTATGTAGTAAAAACTTTGATGTATTGAGAAATATATTGCTGATGCACGAAAAAGGAAATACACCTTTCAACATACAGATTCACTATGATTGATTATTTGACTTTTATAAATTAGATTTTCACAAAAAACAATACACTAGCAAACTTGATCATTCGGAAAACATAGTTTAAAAAAGGCAAATTAAAAATTAGTCAAACATGTGGCCTACATTAGAAAATTTCGGAAAATACGGCGGATAAAGACACCTATTGATGCCTATGGAATCAAAATCACAAAATTTCTCATTTTCCATAAGCGTGACACAGCCCTGCACTATACTACCGAGGACTCGGACGCTACAGAAGCTCTCGCGAGCAGAGACGGTGAATGTTCTTAAAATGCATTACTATGTTTAGTGATGGTTCCAGAGAGTGCAGTTTCATAAGAAAAGGGCACCAGAAATGGTATCCAAAAATTAGAAAGGATATCCATAAAACAATCTATATGCAATAGATACGTTATCAAACGATAGATTTGCGTGAACGAGATAGAGAATGGTTTAAAATCGTACTTCATTTAAGTGCCTCCCTTAAGAAGATAAAAATGTTTACTAATTAGTTACACTAATAAAACTGAACTCAAGTGGTGGTGAGTGGTCGCTTTAAGAAAAGAAATGTGAGTTAAAATGCCTTGCTTCATCACATTTAGCGTCAAAGCGTCTTCATCATCAGAGTGCGCTATGTGTATTAGTGGCGACAAACACAAACATTGCAATGTTTGTGTTTATCATTACAATGGTTGCGAGCTCTCCACTGCAATGCATTGCAGCATTTGTATATATATAAAAGATAGAAGATTATTAAGTGTGATTTTTTATTTACTCCCAACTACTTGTCTCATTACACATTAGAAATTGTTAATAACATAAGTTATTGATAGTATTGACAAATTCGAAAAGATGTCGCACGGGTATTGACCACCAGTTAAACGAATAGAGTTGTGGTTGAAAATGTAATAAAGAAGATACTTAGCGATTGAATTGGTGGTAATATCATAGTCGTTATAATTGAGATTACATATTCAATGTAATTTTGATATGAATGGTTGCGATTGTGCATTAGCTGTTTTTCGTTTATTGACGAATGCAAGTGTTTTACATCAGTATAATTTGCATTTCAAGCATGATGATGGGGCCTTTGGGTATGAGTGAAAACGGACGATTGAGCGTACTCACTTTACGTGCGTTGAAATACGACAAGCACCCGCACTTAACGTATTTCACCATTTCTTGCGCTATTTTTGTTGTTAAATTGTTGTTTAACAACTGCATAAAGAAGAGCTGTTCTGTTGGTGGAGGGGATTGTATTTGATATTTAAACGTGGCCCGATCCCGGAGGTACTGCAATACCGGGCCAACTCGTGATGTGAGTGAAGCAAGCCCCTAACTCTCATCCATTTCCAAAAATCAGTTTAATATACTGGACCCGCATGCGGGTCGTATCAGATATTAAGCTAATAAGAACAGATTTATTTTAAGATAATGCTTAACAATCATTTTAGCAATCAATGAGTAATCAATAAAATTTTAAAACATTAACATATTATAACTATATGGAAAAAAAATAAAAAAATAGTATTATTGCACTTTGCCGCTAATGTGCTCAGCGTAGATGTCCCGCGAGATTGCTATTACGCTTGAGACAGCAATCTTACGCAGGAGTGTGGCGTACGATCTACAACAAATCTTTTTGATGAAGGCATTGTTGGCGCTGTCCCAGGTCCCAAGAGGGCCAACTATGATAGGCTCGACGGTGACGTTGTCATATCGGTTCTTCATATGGTTGACCACCGGAGCATATTTTGCCTTCTTCAAGTCCCTGGTTGCGGCAAATGCTTCTAATCGATTTTCGAAGGGCATGGTAACATCCACGATGTAGGCGGATTTGCCCTTGGCGAGGACCAGATCGGGTCTAAGGCCCTGGACGCCGCATTGTTGATCTTCACTAATGATAGTGAAGCGGTGTTCAGCTGCCTTCTTGAGCTGATCGATGATGGTGTTGTGCCGCTTACGCACCAGGGCACTGTATCGCATGCAGTGATTAATCACATGCAGCAGTGTCTCCTCTCGACTCCGGCAACGCCGGCAACGTTTATCGCCGTTAGCCCAGCGACGTGTGGCGTTCAGCGGGAGGAGATTGAGCCTTGCACGGTGGATAAAACGCCAGTCCGCAAACCGTGTCAGGTACCCTTTTGTAATGAAATGGGAGGATGCCCTGGCCATGGCTACGCATTCCATGGCCTTCCCCTGGTTCCGCAGCTCGATCAGCTCGGTGAATTTCGCGGACGCGAGCTGGTTTCTCAGCGTCCTGCATATTATTCGTCTTTGGGCGGGGCGGTGTGTTGTCCCCTCACGAAGCAGGTTGAGGTGTGATTCCTCAGCCTGCCATGATGTCTTTAGACGTGTAGAGACAACGCGCGCTTCGGACCAGATGTTGCGTCTGCCCCCCGATGTCCCTGCGAAATCACCATCGCATTGGCCGGAGACGCCGCGTTGTCGTTGAGATCGATTGGTCTCCGCAATCTTGCGCGCACGGTGTTGTCTAGCGATTGACACGCAAGCAATGCAATGATGGGGTCAGTTGAGGTAAGTAATTTATATGCCCCATCAATGCACGCTATGTCGTGCGCCTCGCTCAGGAGTGGAATCCCACACGCACCGTGGCTCCGCGGACCATAAACGTAGCCATTTGACGCCTCCTGTGGTAGGTACAGCGTCTTCTTGAGCTCTGCTCGCATGACATCATCCACCCTCTTCCAGTGCCCCTTGCTGAACTGCCTAGTTCGGACGGCAAACTGTACTGAGGGGTAGAAGAACGTTCGCATGGCGTCAAAACGTTGCCATGGAGCGAGATTAGAGGACATGATCTTTAGTTCTGTTGAAATGATGCTCTCGAGGTTGGCCCAGTCCAATATGACACGGAAGCCTACTGGACGCCCCAAGAAGGAGAAGGTCTCACCGTCCTTGATGCATCGAAGGGCCGTCCCTCCAACCTCAATGTGTACCTGCCTGCAACCAACCGGGGATGTCCCGGAGTAATTCTAGACGGCACATTTGCCGGCATTGTGCCGGAGTCCAATCTTGAAGCCCAGCCGAGCCACTGTGTCGACTCTCTCCTGTAGGGTTGCAGCATCGGGCGCAAACAGGCAGATGTCATCCGCGTACGCCAGGATGGAATGTTGGCTCGCAGTCTGCTGTATGGCGCGTAGAATGGGGTCGATGGCGATGTTAAACAGGAGCCCGCTGATGGGACATCCCTGCCTTACCCCAGCCTCGATGCAGATGGTGTTGGTGTGCTCGGTGCCACATCTGAAACGAGTGCCGCTACCGGTGTACATGTCCCGGACGACCTCAGTGATGTGTTCCCCAGCTCCTAGTGCTTCAAGTGCAGATGTGATTGCACCATGTGGGACACTGCCAAAGGCGTTGCTGATGTCCAGCCACGCAACAAGCTGGTCTCGTTGCTCGCTCCGCGCCTTACCCATCGTTTCTTCTAGCGAGAAGTTATGCTCGAAGACGCCGTCATATGGCAGGAAGCCCTTTTGGCAGTCCGATAGAATCCTGTTACCGGTAATCCACTGGCCCAGTCGCTTCGCTAGGCACCCAGTGTACAGCCGGTACAGGGTTCAGCTAATGGAGATAGGCCGCCAGTTCCCCAGATCGTCGCGGTCCCCCTTCTTGTGAATGAGGATGGTGGTGGATACCTTCCACGCGTCTGGTAATCGCCGGTATTTCAAGCACATATTCAGCACGGATGTGATCAATTGACCCTGTGGGTCAAGCGATCTCCAGTGCTGATATGTCAGGCGGTCATCTCTTGGTGATGTGTTCTCCACGTGGCTGAGCCGGTCTACTACCTCCTCGGTGGTAAATGGGGTAGTCTCCACCTCGGCCGCGGCACGCAGGTTTCCATCGTATAGAGTGTTGTCAAAATCGGTATGTTGCCAGGTGCGGGAGAAATGCTCCTCAACCGCAGTGGATTCCGCGTCGCAGGATGACCCCTCTCCTTCCAGAAGCAGACGCATTGCGCGACGCCGGTTGCGCGCGTACAACTTCTGGATCGACTGAGCATCCGTCACGTCGATCGGTCGGGGGGCCCGGGTTCTCACGGTGGAAGCTTCAGGATGTTGGCGGCTTCCGTGGAGACCCTCTCTAGCAACCCGTTGAATCTCTCCCAGCTGGCAATTTTTTAATAAAAAAAAATTTTATTTTTATTTTTTAACGCAATTTTTTAATATTAGAAAGTTTGAGTTGTTCAAGTTGTTATTTATTAAACACATTTTCTCATCATTTAATAAAACTCGTTAACACTACAAAATATATGTTTGGCTTTGCCATTATCGTATGAGTGGACTGTACCGACATTTGTACGACTGTTCCGATTGACACAAAAGAAGACATAAATAATTATATTTGCAAAAGTCCAAATTGTTATATAATTAGTTATTAACCACCCCATACATCAGTTCGGATTAGGAACCGGGCTACGCAGCACTGGTAGTTGTAGGGAAATTTGCGAGCACAGTGTCGGAGCTCATGCAACAAGCTCTGAGAAAGGTAGAAACCTGGTGCCACGACACGGGACTATCAGTAAACCCTGGGAAAACCGTGGTGGTGCCGTTTACCTTAAAGAAGAAACTCACCCTCCTCCTACTCACCCTAATGGGCAGGATGTTGGAGAGCTCAAGGACAGCCAAATACCTATGTGTTGTCATTGACAGCAAGCTGACCTGGAGGGACCAAGTAGTTCATGCTACTCAAAAGGCGACGGCGGGCCTCTGGGCGTGCCGCAGAGCATTTGGCAGTACGTGGGGCCTAAAACCCAAGTTGGTTTTGTGGCTCTACACTGCAATAATCAGGCCCATAGTCACCTATGGGGCTCTTGTATGATGGCAGGGCAGTAGGAAGGTCACATACAGGGCCCTGTTAGGCAAACTACAGAGACTTGCATGCCTGTGCATCACAGATGCCTTCCGCACGACCCCAACGACTGTGATGTAGGCTCTGCTGGGTCTCGCACCTCTGCATTTAGTTGTGGAAGGCGAGGCTTGGAAGGCCACCATTTGGGTCAACGACTGGGGTCAGTGGCAGGGCGAAAATGGTAGAGGTGGCCACAGTCAACTCTCGACATGAGAGTGGAGATGACTAAGATCCACCCCATCTTGAACTACAGGGACACAATGCCCCCATGTACCATGTTGCTCAAGAATTTCAAGGTCAGAATTCCCACACGAGAAGACTGGCTGCAAGGCGGGCAAGGCATCTTCCTCCCAGAAGGGCTCATCTGGTACACAGATGGGTCCCTGTCGGAGGGACAAGAGAAGTCAAGAGAATATTTGACCAATATGTAAACTCATAATATGCTAAGAATAATAATGAGTTTTACATTCATAGTGAAAAGGTTGTATGAGCATAATGATTGCATGGTCTGGATGTATAATGCAAATGGTTATAATGATTCCATCAAAAGCAATAGAATGGAATTGAAAAGGCAGACTGGATGCCAACAGAAAAAGTGGTTAATAAAAACACTAATTAGCTGTTGATCTTCAGATGGTGTTTGAGAGAAGGGTGGCACGACTTTTGCGCACGCACCTCCCCTGGCCAAGAAAGTGACAGGTTTATGTACCCCTATTTTCGTTTTGGAAGCACCCTGGCCTTAGCATTAGCTGTTCGTTTTAAAGCAATCATAAGTTGTCATTGCAAGCAGAGGCAAAAGTAATAAGAAACGGTTTCGGTTTATGAAGCGGCTACGACTTAAGAATTATAAACGAAAACCGTACGGCACACCATGTGATGTTTTGAAAATAATATTTTAAAGAAATATGACCTTCTAGAAATGTTCATATTTTCGCTATATACATCTTTCACCGCGTTTTGTATTGAATCAGAAAATTTGAATGTTTGAAATCGGTTAATTATGCATTGAGATATTACGATAATATTTGAGTAGGATAGAAATTACACATTAGATTATTTTTTGAAAGAATAAACCGATTTTTACCATTCAAATTCACAACAAACTATAACATACATCGCATTTGCAGCAACGTATGTTATAAGCATTGTTACTCAAATTAGTACCTAACAATATTTTCAGTTCTGTGTTATGAAAAACATTTGTTACCGTTTCCACTGAAAATATGCACATTTCTAACTTTGGGGTTTCTCTTACGGCTACCTGCTTTCTTAACCCAACTGCTAGAGTCTCGTTGTAGAGCGTTTTTGGAATTCAATTTTCATCTGAGTTTATATTTGAGCGTGAGGTAACACAAGAAAGCAGGTAGCGTTTGGAGAAACCCAAACGTAGCATAAAACATGTGCATATTTTGAATGAATGTTTGTTAATCGAAATAACATTACTATTCTTTAAGTAACAATGTTTATATTTTACGATATTCCAAGAGGAATAATAGTTTTGTATTCAAGGTAATTTGAACGGTAAAAATCGAATTATTATTTCTTCCAATATCATTATAAGCATTTTTAGAAGTTCCTAATCTTGTTACCAATATCTCATCGTCTAATTAACCGATTTCAAAAATTCAAAATTTTTAATTCAAGTAATATCATATTAAAATATAATATTTAGAAAGTAATTAACATTTGACAAAAAAAGGTATTAATTTATAAGAACATTTTAAAGATACCATATGGCTTGCAAGACGGTTTCGACGAAACTCGGTTTGTTTGGGAAGAAATATTAAATGTAAACTCGCATTTAAAAGTGAGCATTTAAGAGTCGTTTTACTTGCTGCACGCCGTATTTTTTCTACCTGCTCTGAGATGGTCGAGAGTTTACGGTCAAATGCTTTTAATACTTGAAAGATGAATGTGGTGAATAGACCAGATGTATTTATTGATGCGTTTAAAATTGTAACAAACAATTTAGTGAAAAATGTTTATATTTTTCTAAATACGAAGAGCTAGTTACTTGATAACTAATACGTATTTTGAATTTTAAAAATTGTCCAATTAGTTCTTAAGATATCATATCAAGGTTATTCAGCTAAAATTACTATTGCTACTTCATAATTAACCGATTTTAACCATTCAAAATGTATTATTTATGGCAAAAGATAAGCAATGCCTTAAATTGCAAAAAGTATCAAATTGTCCAAAAAAGTACGAAGATTTGTAAATATTTTTGTCTAGAACCATATGACATGTATAACCGAGCTTGCACAACATTTCTTAGGCGTTACGACCTTAAGACAAATTCCAACTACGAGAAAAAGTAATAAATCTTCTTAAGTTAAGATGCACCCAGCACACTGGTCTCAAAAGTTACATTCTCGTGAAATTTTAAATTCATGTTTTTGAAAAATTTATTTTTTGCAATCGGTACAGAATTACTTCTAGTATATGAATTAAAAATGAGTTATTCCGATACGATTATTAGTTTGACCACAATTTAATGTCAAAGTTGAACAATTTTCGAGTCGCAAAACACTCAAATATATTCATGAAGTTTGGCAATTAATTAAATGATCTAAAAATTAACGCACAGAAAAAGTAAATATATGAATTGAACGCTCAATTAACAGAGAATGTGATTCCCGTTTAAAATTTGAAAAACTATTTATCGTTTGTTGATATATTTGCAGTTTAAAATATTTTGTTTTTTGCAGAATATTTTTTAAAAAGTTAACTTTTTGTTTGGGATTGCTACAAGTTGCCAAAATGAGACTTATAAAAGTAGATAGATAAATTGATTACGGATCGAAACATACTAGTCCGATTGACCGGACCTGACCGCGTCCTGGTGTAATTTCAGTTTAAAGATGAAATTTCAAGCATTTTTCAATGAGTTCAAGACAAAATTCATGCGATTTCGGACCAAGTAAAGTACTTTCTGACGCTTTTCTGACTTGCACACGTTGCACGCGCGTACCTGATCGACTCAGGTAATGGGGTAACCAGCTCAGTTGAATAGAACTGAGCTCACTTTGACAGATTTATGACCTGTTTTTCTTTGTACTCAACCCCAACATACAACACACCTATTGTATAATTTTTGCTTCTTCTTTCATTTTATTTTATTCTATCAATCAAACAATTAAATTATTGATTTAATTCGAAAACTTAATTAGTTTTTTAAGTATATTGATAGATATTAATTATCAATCCATAACATATTTTGAATTTTGAAAATAGGATCATTACTTTTTGAGATATAACGATTTGAAAAAAAAAATAGGTGTTTCGGAAAGTGTGCGGTGTTGCGTATGGTCAAGCATGTGGGAAATGAGCTGAAAGACGGCACCAAGCCAGATAACGAACGGGCAGAAATGGCCACCCAAACCGAAGAGCAAGAAGGAGAAATGAGAAAATTACTCGATCTGAAGGAGGCGTTTCTAAAGCAGAACGACCAAGCAAGTCTCGAAGAACTCCTGAAACGCGCCTGGCCGGAAGAGTTATACAAGAAGACAACTCTGGCGACAGGCAATCCAACGGCTGATGAGGGAGCACCTCTCGTGGTCACGGAAATAGTCGAGTCGACAGAGGGAGCCAAAGGTATACTAGGTGGGTAGAGGATAGATACCCCGAACTTGCTGAAGCAAGTGGCTTGGGAGTGTCGCATGCCACCAGGGTATCAACAAGAGTAGACGGCACTAGCAAGAAAATCCACCTATTTAAAGTAAGGCTAGAAAGCGCGGAGACGTTGACCATAGTAAGAAGAATGCGTGAACTCCTAAACCAGGCCGAAGAACTGAGCGCGTTAAAACACGTAAGAATCGCAAAAATCAAAAATATGGAGAACAACAAGCTGAGAAAGATAGTAGAGCTGGCCGCCGCCAACCTCAGCGTGCATGTAGTTATTCACGGCCATAAAAACGGCACAAAACGTGAGAAGAAGGTACAGAAAAAAAAGAAAGGTAAAATGGCAACATTCGTTAAAGCAGCTCTTATAATTAAAAAAGAGAACATTACTTACGCCGATCTTCTTAGGCAAGTAAAGAAAGACATAGTTACAGCAAATGATGGATGCGTCGGCAGGTGACGGGATGTTTGATACCTAGCGCTTTCGTCCCTCGACGTTTCGACCCCTGCCTTTTCGACCCTTAGCATTTTGGTACCTTTACATGTTGAACCACTTACATGTTCGTCCCTCAGTTTTTCGTCCCTACGATGATTGAACCCCCAATATTATGCACTTTCGTCCCCCGATGATTCGACCCCCGATAATTAAATTAGTATATAATAAATAAATTAAATAACTAATAAATAAATAATATATAAATATACATGGAACGATAATGATTTGCGCGACAAGAATATAGTAATAATACATTAACAATATAGAAATATACTTTTTATGGAGATATTTATATCGAACTAACCACTGTTTATAATGTTAAATCGTTATTATTTTGTAATATTTTTTATTAATTCAGATTTAAACTTTAGATCTAAATTAATACATATTTCACAACATGAACATTTATATTAAAAAAACAAAAACATTTTCTTTTGTACGTTATCATAAAGCTTTTATGTTTCCATTGCAAACGTGTGCATGCTTCATGGTCGCATTGGGTTTTCTCCAAAACTACCTGCTTTCTTGCTTCAGCTTCTTGCGTCCCGTTAAATGAGTCCTATTTTGCATGAATTCAATCTTATTCTGACTAAATAATATGATATCTTTAGAACTAATTGGACAATTTTTAAAATTCAAAATACGCATTAGTTATTAAGTAACTAGCTCTTCGTATTTGTAAAAATATAAACATTTTTCACCAAATTGTTTGTCAAAATTTTAAACGCATCAATAAATACATCTGGTCTATTCACCACGTAATAAAAAGCATTTGACCTCACCACGTAATAAAAAGCATTTGATTTATCTTTCAAGTAATAAAAGCATTTGACCGTAAACTCTCGACCATCTAAGAGCAGGTAGAAAAAATACGGCGTGCAGCAACTAAAACGACTCTTAAATGCTCACTTTTAAATGCGAGTTTCATATAATATTTCTTTCCAAACAAACCGAGCTTTCGTAAATTCGTTTTAAATATATTTTGTTTGATAATTAGCATTATTCGGCCTAATAGAATTGTTGCATATATTATATTTGTTTAAATCGGGAAAAATAATACAAATGTAATAGCAGTGAATACACCTAATGCATTCAAAAACAATGCAGTTGTTTTAAGATAAAATTTTATTATTGAAAAATGATTATTTTTAAGAGAATCAGTGAATATCTAATAATTTGGATAAGAATATAAATGTGTTGCTTTTTGTAGAAAAGCCAATTCGAGTATGAAGCATCTACACTTATTGGAAGAATGTTTATCATAACATTAAAATGTTTTAGCTTTTTTAATATAAATGTTTATATTCTTCAATATGTATTATACGTAAATATTTTATATTTACGTGTCAATTTAAATGGTAAAAATCGAGCTATTCTTTCTTAAAATATAGTCATATCAATTTTCTGTATAATTATGGGGGTCGAATCATCGTAGGGATCAACTGGCATAATATTGGGGTACGAATCATCGGTCGGTCGAAACATCGGGGTATGAACGCACAAACGGTTCAAAAGGCTAGGGGACGAAAAAGCCTACGGTTGAACTGTCGGTGGGTCAACTGTCGAGGGACGAACCGTCGGGGTACCAAACATCATGGAATCGCGTCGGCAGCATCCGACAGACAAAGCAGGGCGATATGATTATTACGGCCGCAAAGAAGGGCCAGACCGTCGACGCAATTAGGCAATCCTTGCAAAAGAAAGAAGGTGTACAACTGCGAAAAGGGGGAGAAGGGCAATTGAAAGCTTTCCGGATTGCAAATATCGACGCAATCACGGAGGCTGAAGATATCAGCACTGCCATAAAAGAGGTCGCTAGGAAGAAAAACCTCACATTTAATGAGAAAGAAATAATAGTGGGCAAACTGGCTGTCACCTCATGGGGCTGCCAAGCAGTAATTGTCAAACTACCCGAATCCATAGGTGAAGCAATTGCGCAAGAAAGAACAATCCTGGTGGGAGCGTCCAGATGCACAGTAAAAGCATGGGAAGAGGTAAAACGCTGCTACAGACGCTGGGCATACGATCACATCGCACGAGTATGCAACGGCACCGATCGTACAAAAGCCTGCATTAAATGCGGAAAAGAAGGGCATATGGCCAGGGATTGCCGAGACAAACCCTGCTGTCCATTGTGCAAGCTGGAAGGGCTCTCAGCGGCGCAACGGATCTGTCCAAAATACAAAGAGTGGTAGCCAATATCACGAAAGGCGTAAAGGCGCATTAAACATGTAAAGACAAACAAACATAAACACACACAAAGAGCAAAACAGTAACAAAAGCAAGTAAAACATAAAAGCAAACAAGCAACAAGCCCGTAAAATCCAAGTAGACTAAGACCTGCAAAACAAATGAAGATCCTCCAAGTAAATATCGAGGAAGAGCAGCTCACGACCTGATGATGGCGACAGCCCGAGACATAAAAGCAGATGTCATAATCCTCAGCGAACCCAACCTGCAAAGGATCAAAGGTGATGCCAGCTGGTACATGGACAAAAAGAAGAACGCAGCTATCCATATTACAAATAGTGATTTTCGCCTGGTGGAAGTGAAATCGGGAGATGGGATTGTAGGCCTTAGAACCAACGAAGGCACATTCTACAGCTGCTACATAACACCAAACTGTCTGATAGAAGAGTTCGAAGAGTACGTAACCAACGTCGATGCACTCATAAAGGCGGAGCGCGGGCCAGTACTCGTGGCAGGCGATTTTAACGCAAAATCCCCCTCTTGGGGAGCGCCAAAAGCCGACCGAAGAGGAGAAATTCTTTCGGATTGGATATCAAGCCAGAACTTGATATTGCTAAACAAAGGGTCAACCCCGACGTTCAGAAGAAGAGAGCAGAAATCTCACATTGATCGAACAATGGCAACGCAGCAGTTCGCGAAAGATGTTAGGAACTGGCAGGTCTTAGAAACAGAGAGCCTGAGCCTACATAACTACGTCGAAACTACAACATCTAAACGCAGCACATTTATTAACCAACCCACGCCAAAAATGGAGCAATTGGGCTGGAACGTAGGCGACTTGTTGATAAAGAAGCTTCAGCAGCACGACTTAAGGAGCTTGTCTCAAACGCAACAAGCGCCTCTGCTCAGACGTTACAAGAAATCAGTTATTTACTGTGCCACGAAACGTTCAGGAGGAGGCAGCCCGGTATCAAGGGTAAACCAGTTTATTGGTGGACACAAGATATAGGGCAACAGAGGAAGAAATGCATCTCAGCCCGTAGAGCACTCACCCGCAGCCTCAAAAAAGGCCTAAACTCGGACTCCCTCGCGGAAACCCTCGCAAGAGAACGAAAAGTCCTCAAAAGTCTTATAGAAAATGAGAAAACGAAAAAATGGAACGATCTAGTAGAAGAACTGGACGAGAACGTGTGGGGCACAGCATATAAAATTGCGATGAAAAGGATAGCCCCAAGGGCATTAAGCTATCCACGCAAAGGCAAAAGGAGATTGCTGGGTTCTTATTTCCAAAACACCCGGAAACAACTTGGCCTGCCATCCTTGCAGAAACCGCAGAGCCCTTCTCCCACGAGGAACTGCTGAGTGCGGTAGGAGGGATAGGCACAAAAAAGGCGCCAGGACCCGATCAAATTCCAGCGCTCATCAAGAGATCTGCTCCGGCGAACCAGACTTTGTGCTGAAGACGATGAATAACAACATGGAGACAGGGAATATCCCCCTAGAATGGAAATGCGCCAACCTAGTCCTCCTGAAGAAACCAGGCAAGGACGAAGGAAACGCATCAGCTTATAGACCCATATGCTTGATAAGCACGTGGGGCAAGCTCTTGGAGAAATTAATCGGGCAGCGCCTAGACAAAGAGGTAGAAAAGAAAGACCCAATATCTGAAGGGCAGTATGGTTTCAGACCAGGCCGCTCAATAACACAAGCAGTTGAGAGGGTGTTAAACATAGCGGAAAGGGAGATAAACAACACCCGAAGCGCTAGAAAGCTATGCCTTCTAACCACAGTAGACATCAGCAACGCTTTTAACAGCGCTGCATGGGTAGAAGTAATGAAGGCGGTAGCGAAAAAAGGGGTATCGATACAGATACAAAGGATACTCCAAAGTTACCTGCAAGAAAGATATCTTCACATAGACGAAACTATAATGAAACTAACAGCAGGGGTTCCTCAGGGCTCTATACTAGCGCCGAAACTGTGGAACATCCTATTTGACGACATATTCAAGCTAGAGCTACCACCCGGAGTAGAAATAATTGGATATGTGGATGATATTGCACTAGTAGCTACAGCCAAAACCTCGTGCGACATCAAAGAAAAAACTGAAGACAGCCTAGAGCGCATCAACACCTGGCTGCGCCAGAAAGGCCTGAACGTAGCTCCACACAAAACAGAGGTGGCCATGCTAGTAGGCAGAAAAATATACGAAGCGATGGACATAGAGTTCCAAAACATTCGGTGTGAAAGACCACATCAGATATCTGGGTTTCACTATAGATAGAAACCTAACCTTTGGGAGACATCACAAAGAGGTAGCAGAAAAAACTAAGCTACAGATAGGGAAGCTGCACGGGATCATGATGAATTTATCGGGTCCCAGGGCACAACAGCGCAAGCTATTTGCCGCCGCAGCAATGTCAACTATCCTTTACGGTGCAGCGGTCTGGCATAAGAGGGCTGTAAGCAAATCATCGCTGAGACCGATAGAAAGGGCACAGAGGATACTAGCCATCCGGGTCAGCAGTGCGTACCGCACAATATGAACGGAGGCAGCAATGGTCATTGCGGGACTTCACCCAATCGAACTGAAGGCGGCCGAAATTGCTGATAGAGCATACGCAGCTACATCCAGCAACTCAGACCAAGGACTCGCGTCGATTGCGAAGTGGCAATCTAGCTGGGTAACCGAGACAGGGAAGGCCGCTTGGACTAAGAGGCTGATCCCCGACTTGTGGCGGTAGCTGGGTCGATCCCACGGGGAGGTGGACTACTTCCTGACCCAGTTCCTAAGTGGTCATGGCGTCTTCAACGCATACCTAGCGAGGATGAAGATCAAGGAAAATGCAGACTGCGACACATGCGCGGCTAACGAAACGCCAGAGCATGTTCTTCCACTGCAATAGATGGAAATTAGACCGCGATAAGATAAGCAGGCGTCTCGGCGACATAACACCCGACAAACTAGTTGGCAAAATGTTAGACTCGGAAGAGGCCTGGGACCTGACCCGAGCGTACGTCTGCAAGATCATACGCGACAAGATCGAAGATACGAGCAGGAGCGACCGACAATGACAAATTGATGGCTGACACACGCCCAACTAAAGGCCAGAGGAAGAAGGCACCCTCGAAAGTCGCCAGAAATCAAAAACGCGCAGAAGAATACAAGAAGACCGCAAAGACAATAGAAGGCAATGCTAAGAACCCCAGTGAATCTAGAATTCGAGGAATTGGGTTTAAACTGATAAAGTGGATAAGGGGCAAAACAATACATGGAGAATCGGCTGAAGACAGCACGCCCCCTTCACACCCTGGCAAAAAGACGGGAGGCCTAGAGAAAGCGCGGCTCTCGACCGGAGGAGAGAAGGAAGAGACAAGCGAGCCACAGCTAATCTCCGACGATCTGGATGAAAGGTATAGACTAAGCAAACTGGAGGAGCCCGGAACGCTGACAGCGGCGCTTCGGCATATAGTGAGGCATCTCCACCCCAATGGTGACAGCATCACATTCCCAGTGCCAGAGCTTGACGACCAAATCCAGCTAAGGGCGAAAAACTTGCCCATAGATCCGCAGGAGCTAGAGCGTTTGGTACGCAAGACGTGTGACCGTAGAGAAATCCCATATAATCGAGAAAAGATTTATGCGGATATGATCAAATGCCACGGGAGCCTATTCCAGACCATGGCTACGCTCCCACGAGCATGTGAGATACTAATCTATTATGTTACAAGAAAACTTTATTGTCGAACCAATGATCCAGCACCTCCCTGTGATGCAATACCGTGTGGTGGTTCCGCAGGAGGACTTAGAGCTGGGAAGGGTGTCCAAACGGGCCACTCGCACTGCCGGCAAATTAACTGCTGAGATATTCCAGTAATTGTTTGCCAGGAGGAGCGACGTCCGCCAAAAAAAAAAAATTGTTGCAAACAAATGAATTGTAGGTGCAGCCGTTTGAATTGGCGCATCTGCACGTTGGAGGCCTAGGTAGAAGCCCAAACATTGGGTTTTGTTAATATTTCTATTTGTTGCTTCTGCATTTCCAACCCATAATTATTTCAAAATTTGCGATAGGGCCGAAATAATATTTAGCTGGGTATTAAGGAGAAAGGCATGCGGGGCGCAGTCGTTAGCACACGGCTTACTCTGCGGACAAACTCAGCTTTGATACACACATTGGTCAAAATTTAATAATTCTCGTTCCTCGCGTTTCCTGACTTTCGTAAATAATAATAACTTTATTTACACAGCCTGAGCTGTAAAAGCTTACAAATCTTAAGCTAAATCGTCAAATGTTTATATTCGTATATTTTGAGCATCTCGGTATGTGGTGCCGCACGGTTTTCGTTTATAATTCTTAAGTCGTAGCCGCTTCATAAACCAAAACCGTTTCTTGCTACTTTTGCCTCTGCTTGCAATGACAACTTATGATTGGTTTAAAACAAAATTTTCTAACAGTTAATGCTAAGGCCAGGGTGCTTCTAAAACGCGAAAGTAGGAGTACATAAACCTGTCACTTTCTTGGCCAGCGGAGGCCCGTGCGCAAACGTCCCGATACCTAAATTCGGAGAAGTGATTATTTTTTCACAGTTGAAGTTTACTTCGCACATAAGGTTTGTCTTAAGGTTAACGTTTTTCAATTTCCCTTTAATAATTACCGATATATTATTTTCCCAATATTTAATTTAATTGATAGAAATAATGAAGATGAAAATAAATAATGAAGATATTAAAAGTATTAGTTGTATTTTATATATACCAGTTTTATTTCTAATGATTGTAATAATAAATTGTGAATAAAAGAATTTCTCAGTAAAACTATTTTCGTCTATGTTCTTGTTTTGGCAACATATTTCGTGCACTAAATTTCGTTATATTTTTTAAACGGTTTTCAGCTTTCATTGTCGCTTTCCGATCAACATGTATTCACTCCTCTCGATTTGTTAACACTTTTTTTACGTGGACCTCTACGCCACGCACTCCTTTCGCTAACATAGGAAATGTGTAGGCTGTGACCAAGTCCATATTTTAAAAAAAGATTCGATGAAGCAACAACCAATTCAAAATCAAATACTAATCGAACACATGTTGATCGGAAAGCGACAATGAAAGCTGAAAACCGATTAAAAAATATAACGAAATTTAGTGCACGAAATATGTTGCCAAAACAAGAACATAGACGAAAATAGTTTTACTGAGAAATTCTTTTATTCACAATTTATTATTACAATCATTAGAAATAAAACTGGTATATATAAAATACAACTAATACTTTTAATAATATCTTACGATTAACAATACAAATGACACAACAATATTCTTATAATTAAGGTTCCCGGACATTTCGTTGTTGGCTCTTCCCGCCCTCACAGGGCTGTGAACTTAAGAAGATTTATTACTTTTCCTCGTAGTTGGAATTTGCCGTAAGTTCGTAACGATTTCGAATGAAATCAATTTGAATTGTAAGTCTAAGAAATGTTCTGGAGAAGTCACAAATGCACATCAACGTATGTGGTGCCCAGATTTGCAAAAGTAAATGTAAGGTCGGTTATACATGCCATATGATTCTAGACAAAAATATTTACACATTTTCGTAATTGTTTGGACAATTTGATACTTTTGATATTATGAAGTAAGAATAGCAATTTTAGCTGAATAACATTAATATGATATCTTAAGGACTAATTGGGCAAAATTCAAAATACAACTAATACGTATCAAGTAACTAGCTCTTCTTATTTAGAAAAATATGAACATTTTTTACCAAATTCTTTGTTACAATTTTATCGCATTAATAAATACATCTGGTTTATTCACCAGATTCATCTTTCAATTAATAAAGGCACTTGAACATCTGAGAATAGGTAGAAGAAATACGGCGAGCAAGAAGTAAAACGACTCTTAAACGCTTAAAACAGATCTAACAGTCACTTAAAAGAATGGTGATTGGAAAAATGCGCACTTTGCGTTTTTCGGTGCTATAACCGGATTTTTGGGTGCTATAAACGGATTTCTTGGTGCTATAAAATGCTGCTTGGGTGCTATATAATATTCATTTACAACGTCTTACTGACCCAAGATTCAGCACGCTGCCGATGATTTATTGTGCATTATGATTTTGAAACTCACTATTTACTGGTCCGAGAAAAATATTCACTTTATCCGCCCAGCCAATGACATGAGTTTAATGTGCAGAAGACAAGCTTCTATATTCTATTGGTTGACAACACCAAACTACGTGCCATATTGGCATGCTTGCATTCGTTTTGAAATCTGTTATTGCGTAAATAAAACGTTGACTTCAATTATTTTCGATCACAGTTATAAACAATAGAGTATATAGGTGAAATTAGCGAATTTGTTTTTCAATTTTAAATTATATAATGTATATACTTTTTCGCAACAATTGTATCATATCGTATGGTGCTAATTTTTTAAACAAACTATGTTCAAAAGTGAATTTAGTAAGTTTCAGATTGATTGTGCAGATATATTAAACGTAAACTTGAAATTTAAGTGCAAAGTTAAGCGTCGTTTTGCCTGTTGTTCGTCGTATTTCTCCTACCTGGCCTAACTATTTGGCCGTTTTGGTAAGAAATCTTTATGGTGGTCACCATGCACGTGAAGAATAAGCCAGATGCATTTATTAAAGCGTTTAACATTATTACAACAATTTCGTGAATAATGTTTATATTTTTTTAGATAACAAGAGCTGGTGAATTGTTAATTAATATGCATTTTGAATTTTAAAAATTGACCAATTATTTCTTAAGATATGATCTTACGATTATTCAGTTCATGTTGCATTTGTACTTAATAATCAACCAATTTTCAAAATTCAAAAAGGTTTATTTATGTTAAAAGACCACAAGTCTGAAATTTGCAAAAAAATGTTTTCATTTTCCAAATAATTACAAACATTTGTAAACATTTTTGCCTAGTACCATGTGGCATCTTGCGAGTTCATACTTAACGATTATATAGCAATCGGCTGCGCATAAATTAAAATTGCAGTTTCTCTCATTGCTTCTCAGTTCGCTCAAAACGCGTTTTAATTGGTCAAAACAGCATTTCTAGGCGTCTACCCTCGCACTGCGACACTAAAAATGTCAACGCTCGCTAGTTGTAGTAAAACTTTTTCGGGTACAAAAGACCTAGTGCCCTAAACTGCAGGGGTCCTGGGGCTCCATTGTATGCTCCCCGTAATAAAAGTGCGCAAATTTCACAGAACCAAAAGAATACATGTTTATTTAGTTTTATTTATTATCTGCATGCGGCAATGAGTGAATTTTTTTTAATAGATATATGATATTTGAAACTTTTCTTATTTCAGCCAAATGAAAATAATAAGATAGTATTAGCGTAAGAATGTTTGGTGCGTTTGCATCGAGCGGACCAGTTTAAGGAGAACAACTATCATGAAATAAAGAAATTTGCATGAGTAAAAAATCCAGTTAACAAAACCAAAGCCGCTAACAGAGCGTGGTTTTGATCCACTGCGCCACTTTGCTCCTTAATTTTTATAATAGAAATATTATTAATAGTGATAAATAAATGTTAAATTGACATACACATAAAGATAATATAAAACACGTTCAGTGTCCCTATAAAACACGTTCAGTGTTCAGTGTCCCCTCTTTGATAACGCGTTTATACACGGGCTATGAAACGGGCACGTACTGTGATCAACCTGTAAAATTAAACGTCGATAAGCTTTTATTTGAGGCCACTTTAGACATATACAGACTAGACATATTACAATATACTAAGCATCTCACAATAAATTGTTTTTGCATATTTATGCTTTTTTGCGACATTTTGCTTTGAATTTCAGAAAACAGGGTAACAGCTTGCTCTATATAATGTATCGGTTCAACTTGTAATCGCTGCTAAAGAAGAGCATTTACATCAAAGAACTGCTGGTATAGCAGCCTCGAGATATCTTTAAAAACAAAACAAAAAAACAAAAATACAGTTTATAAAATTTATTGATACAAATTTTCTTAATTACATTACATATTTATACATAACACCCTAAAAATTTTATTCTTTATGCACGATCGTCAGATGAGCTTAAGCATTTTTTAATAGATCGTCAATCATTTTTACTGGGTCCAAGTCAAACTGGAATAATTCATTCTTCAGTTTCCTCTGAAATTGCCGCGGCTCTGTTGTATGACTTCTACTTGATACAGCGATATGAATAAGCTTTTGACCATCCCGATGGTTCACCGAACACCTCGATTTACAACTGTTAGATTTCTTTATTTCTGATTGAATTTTTTTCCCCAAATAAATAGATTTCTTAAAATGTGCTATTTCCGATAGAATATTTTTGCCTTGCATATCAGGATGGCAAGCAACAATTTGTTCTATTTTCCGTATCGGTTCGAATCTGAAGCATCTCGGAGCATCAAGTTCCTCTTGTGATAAGGGACCTCTCACGTTGACATTAACTTCCTGGATTTGTCTCAGATATTGTTCTGCCTTTGCTGGGGCTTTCTTTCTTTGTGTCATTTTCGCTTGAAAAATTTTGCGTTGCGTTTCAGCAAACTTAGCAACAACTTCTTCTATATTTTCTAACGGTTCGATTTTGAAACTTCTTAGTGCAGCAAGTTCCTTTTGGGAAAACAGACCTCTCAAGCTTGGGAACCTGCGCTTTAATCGGTTAATTTTGTGAGGTACGAAGCTTTGCAAAATATCCTTCTTTCTATTGATCACCCGATGATGTGCTAAAAAATTATTGGCATAATTTAAAACACTACTTATTTTGTCAAATAAATTAACTCACCATTGTTGGGAAAAGATTTCTTTTGCAAATAATTTTTTGAGTCCATGTTAGAAATCTTCAAATATAAGATTTTCTAGAGTTTAAAATATTTATATGGCGTCACTGTTCAAGTGTGAATCATTACTGAGGATGGCTTGGTGTCCTTTATATATATCTGTCTTTTATAAATTACATTGTAATTATAATTATAATTAATAAAAATTAAATAATGGTCAAAACATTATTATAATTAATGCGTAGGTATTATGTTAATGTAGCACCCCTATAATTTATTGAAAATTATTTTTTTTACACTAAACTGGTTGTTGCTTTTGCTTTGTATGGTAACTTGAACAATTCAAATGTCTTTAACATGCGACTAGAGATTTAGGGATTTTTATCGAAAATGCATTTTAGTTGCGCCTAAAAATCCAAGTTCCTTGCATTTCGTTATTGAATTTGAATTTTCCAAAATTTTTCTATCTACTAACTCTTTGTATTATAAAGAATTGGTAAAAATATTTATAACATAATTAAATTTTATTTTCTTAAATTTCAAAATTGAATAAGTTATTCAATTCATCGCTGTCAATTCTTACTTACATTTCTTAGGAAATATTATTATAATTTTCATATAAAAAATGTTCAATTTTGAATGATTTTATTAATATGAAGTCTCATGAATTATCAAAACAAATATATGTCACAGCAGGGTTACACTACATTGACTACGTAAAGATTTGTATAATAACGAACAAAAATAACATGAAATAACAAGAATGAAAACAGTGGAAATTAAATATTTAATTCAAATATGTATAACATGTAAGAAAATATGTAGTTACTCTATACAATTAGAAATGTGACAAAATCTAAGAAGTAAGGAGCGTCGAAAAAGGGCAATCAAAAATGAAAGATATTGGATAAGATGACTTTGGTTAAAATTGCGATTTTCATGATGTGACATATTGCATATTCCGCAAAACAACAATTGGATGTATTACTCCCAACGCTATCTTGTTGCTATTGCTTAGAGGCACAGGACCATTTGAAAAGGTCACCAGTCATTTTATGCGGGAAGCTGTCCCAAATTACAACTAGATAGCTGCCCGAATTATGAGGTCACCGGGGCATTCGCGCATCATGCTACAGAAATATCCACTCAATCTTCTGAAGCTGATCCAAGATTCAATAAATTACTGTGGAGCACCAAAGGACGGGAGTGCCGACCTGGATATCAATGATTCAGAGGAAGTGAAAACAAAAACGTCAAGAAGGAAGTCGTGCAATCCTACTCAAATATTATCGTAATATCTCAATGCATAATTAACCGATTTCAAACATTCAAATTTTCTGATTCAATACAAAACGCGGTGAAATATGAATATAGCGAAAATATGAACATTTCCAAAAAGTCATATTTCTTTAAAATATTATTTTCAAAACATCACATGGTGTGCCGTACGGTTTTCGTTTATAATTCTTATGTCGTAGTCGCTTCATAAACCGAAACCGTTTCTTGTTACTTTTGCCTCTGTTTTTTTAAATTTTATTTCTCATTTCTTTATTCAAATTTAAAGTTTATAAAAACTATATGATTGTATGACTTATTAGGATAATAGGGGTAGCGAGTCGCTAATCTTTATTTTACTTACTTTTCTAGTGATAAATCTAATTTCTATTTCTATTTACTGTAATTGTTCTTTTTGTTATTTAAATCCCTGCATCTACAACTATTCTTCCCTGATCATTGGTGAATGCTTTAATGCACTGAGCCATTTCTTTTTTCCATTTGCAGTTTGACTCTTCTAGCCTTTCAATCATCTGCCTTCTGGCATATTGTGCTGTTTTTAACGTCTCTGACATTTGTAAGTCTTCGCGTAGGTCGTCGCTGCGGACGTAGTATGCTGCGCCTGTTATTAGGCGCATCGCTCTTCTTTGTATTCCCCTTATTTGTCTAGGAGTTTCATGGTAGTATGGGGCCCATACCTCCTTTCCGTAATCTCATATTTTTTCTATTATGGTGATCACTATACGTCGTTTGATGTCAAGAGGTAAATTGCTCCTGAGCAGTGGATAAGTTCTCCGTAGTGCTTTTGATGCTAAAGCCACCCGGTACTTTATATGGTCTTCTCAGGATATTATTTTTCTCGCTGATCTTCTTAGCTTTATTCCTAGGTACGTCGCGGTTCTTTTTGCTCTTAGTCTTGAGTTTTCGAATTTGATTTCAATAAAATTTCTCACTTTTTTGCCAAGTGCGAGTATTTCTGTCTTCCTTGTATTAATAGTCAACCTGCATTTCTTCATGAATTCATTAATTCGTCTTAGTGCTTGTTCCATCCTGCATTTTGCATCCCGCCAGGATCTGGCCCAAGCTATTACTGCGGTGTCGTCGGCATACTGCAGAATTGTCAAGTTCTTCATCTTTTGGGTTATTTTGGGTAAGTCTCCGACTAATACGTTAAACAGTATTGGCGAGGAAGGTGCGCCCTGAGGTACCCCGTCTTGTGCGTTTCTGATTGAGGACACTTTGTCGTTGACTTTTACTTAAAATTTTCGATTCTTCAGACGTGCTTCGATGATTCCGACAAGGTCGTCGTCAATGTTTGCGCGGCGAAATTTGACAAAAATTCCTTCCTTCCAGGCTTTGTCGTATGCCTTCTCTATATCTAAAAATGCTACGAGTATTTTCATACCCTGATTTGCTTGACGATGAATTTGTGACGTTAGGTATGACGCTTGCTGTACTGCATTGGATCCTTTTGAAAAACCGGACTGAGCGGGATGTATGCATTCTGTGTTGTTTATCGCCTCTGTGAGCTTTCTTGATATCATTCTGTCAAATAGCTTTGGCATCACATTTAACAAACTTATTGGTCGTCTATTGGCTGGAACTGTTTTGTCTTTTCCTGGTTTTGGTATTGTAATGGTATTTGCGAGTTTCCAGCTGTTTGGAATGTGTTTTTCTGAAATGAAACTATTAAATATATTTGTAATATACTTATCCGGTAGGAGTTTTATTGCTATTGCTGGAATATCGTCAGGACCCTTTGCTTTTCTGGTATTCAATTCTTTGATGGCCTCTTGGATTTCTTCTTCCTGCAATCTGAAGTTTCCAGTGGACTGTTGAGAGCTTCGCAAAATGGAGAGTTCTTGCTCCATTGTCACTTGTTTTGCCATTGTGTTAGAGAATTGTTTTTCCAGATGGATCGCAATTTCTTCCGCTTTTTCCATATTGCTGTACAGATACGTATTATTCTGTGACAGGATTGGTACATTTGGGGTTTTATCTCGTCTCATTCTTTTTATAACTTGCGGATGCTTGTTGTTGTAGCATCTTTTATGCATTCCTTTATTCTTATGTTTAAGTATTTTAGTCGTTCTTCAGCATTGGCATTGATTGGCTCTTGGAAACCTGTCATGAGATAGGCGTATCGTTTCCAGTTTACGTTTTTGACTACATGCGGCCCGGTTTTTCCCGAGCTTGCGTTTATTGTAGCGATTACAGGAAAATGATCCGAGTTGAGCTCCCATAGAGTGCGGGTATTTCCCAGCCGTACATTCTTACTTATAAATATGTGTATCACGTCGCCCTTTCTTGTGCTATTTGCACAGGTAGTTGCATTAATCGGTCCTGCCACTTTTGCATTCATACCGGTCATAATATGAAACAACTTCTTACCTGCCTTATTTGCATGCCTACTGTTCCATGATTCATGCTTTGCATTAAGGTCACCGCCGATTACTACGTTGGGGTTTTCCATTATTTTCTTAAAGTTCTCCCTAAGTACTTCGCCTGATGGAGGAATATATGCTGCTATAAAAGTAATTTGGTTTTTCCCTATTTTGGTTTCGATACCGACACACTCCATTTTTCCTAGGATGTTTTGGAAATTTATTTCTCTAGCACATATGTCCCTTCTTACGAGGATTGCAACACCTCCTCCGAGACTTGTCCTGTCAAACCTGAATATATTGTATCCATTAATATTGATGTTTGTTTCTGCGTTTAAAAAGGTTTCGGTGATCGTTGCTATACCGATGTCATATGCGCGAAGAAAGATTCGGAGCTCTTCTGTTTTGCCGACGATTGAATGTGCATTCTATGTCATGATGTTAATACAGGCACTTGTATTAGCCATTAGCGTTGGTGCATTTTGTTGAACATAGCCGGTATCATTTTTTCTAGCACTCTAGCTATGGTTCTTTCAAGAGCTTTTTCTGTCTGTTCTTCAGTCTTCTTTGCTGTGTTTGCTGCCGCCTGATTGGCGTAGCTTACTCCTTCTCGCCTCTCAGCTCCTTCGCACCTTTTTCGCACTTGCTCTTCCCGTATCAGACGGATAGTCCTGGGATGCTGTGAGCATTCCCAGCTTGTGTAGATGTGTTCACCTCCACAGTTTGCACATTTTACCGTTCCTTTATTTTTTTGTGGACAGTCTCTGCTCCAGTGACTTCCTGCGCATTTCAGACACTTCTTTTCGTTATTGCAGTTAAATTGGACGTGCCCAAATTGTTGGCATCTATAGCATTGCTTTGCGTCGATGGGTCTGCGTTTTGGTTCCACTCGTACGCTCATTCCGGCGAGGCTATTTATAGAAAATATTTTCTTAGCCTCCTCATTTTTTGGTGCCGATACTACCATCATTGGTAGCTTTTCTTTTTTGCTGCCCATTCTGGACACTCTATTTATTGGGATTCCATGCTTTTGTAGGGAGTCTCGAATTTCTTGTTCCTCTATGTGTTGTGGTAATCCCCGAATTACCATTCTTAATTCTTTTTCGGATGACAATTGGTAAGTGAAATATTTCACTTCTAAACTTTTCAAAATAAATATTGTGTTTCTGAAGTTCTTCTCATCTTTGGGATATATTTTTATACCTTTGTTGGTGTAACGCGGGGGGAAGCGTGTGTCGATCTCGTTTTCTATCAACGTGTTGAGGACTTGTCTTGTGTTCTCGTCTTCTTGAATGGTAATTGGAGGTGGGGACTTTTATTTCTTTTCGATGCATGACAGGATTTCTGCTTGTGTATCTTTAGGTTTCTTTATGGCCCTTTTTCTGATTTTAATTTCAATACCATTTTCAGAGATAACCTCAAAATTATCTTTTCCCATCTCAAGGTGTTGAGATGGCATATTCCTAGTTATGCTGGAAGTCTCGGTGAGCACCGGTAAAGGTGTTGAGACGGCATATTCCTAGTCATGCCTGATGTCTCGGGAAGCACCGGTAAAGGTGTCGAGACGGCATGTGAAGTCGTGAAGGCTTGGAGGACTATGACCTAGGCTCATTGGAGCAAAGGGGTGTCCTCCCCCGTTAATGAATGATATCCGGCGTGTATGTTTGTGTGGGTCTTGTCCGGTGGGACTTACTGAGCTCTCGTTCATGTGTTCCTTACTTTTTGCAGAATGCCAAGCCACAAGGAGGAGTCTAGAGCGAGCCTTCCCCAGTCTCATCACGCGATTAACATTAAGTCAAAGAAACAATTAAAATTTTTAAAAAAAACACCCTAACAATTTTCAGAAGTGGGATCGCAAACCTTTCCACAGTGTTTTCAAAGAATTTGATTTAATATGATTATTGGGGAGGCTCTGCGAATCTGTGGGCTTTGTTGGCAAACACAAAGTAAATAAGTATATTGTGTCCGGGCAAGTCACGGACATACGCACGATATTGTGGATTTAGTAGCCTATTGGCTGATTGTTTTCCTAATGGGGCCAGAGCCCTTTTGCAGTATCAACACCCAACATATCAGAGGTGAACTGCAGAGAGAAACAGAGAAATTACAACCAACGGAGGACAAAGGAGATAGTGAGCCTCAACAGGAACCAGATAAGACTACTCACGGGAAACCTGACAGGAAACTGCAAGCTCAGGAAACACCTGAGAGAAATAGGAAATGAGGGTGACGAAGAATGCAGATTCTGCGGGGAGGCCCCGGAAACACCCCAACACCTAATACAAGAATTCAAAATAATAACCCGCCACAGAGCTAGTGCCCTAGGAGAACTCTCCATCCCAAACAGCAACCTACGCTCTCTGAAACCCTCCGACATCCTCAAATTCTTCAGAATAATAGAACTGACGGAGGAGCTCGCCTAAAGAGAAGAGAAGGTGGGAGCACAATAGATCCAAGAGGGTCGAGTTGCTACATCACCACCTTAACTACAATCTAATCTAATCTAATGATTTCCTAAAAAAGGGGTGAAAATAAGAGGATTTTAATGGTTTCGATGCGCCATTTTATTGTCTTTCGACTGGTATAGGTCACATAGTGGTACAATGTGGCACAAACCAGCAGAAAGTCAATTTTTTAAAATATGAAGGTGCAAAAGACCGAAATTTTTTAAATACATAAAACTTGTTCAAATATTAACTAATTTCAAACTTTCTTTACATCGTCATATTCCTGAAGAGTTTCCCTTTCCGCACATGTATTTAGCTTTCTTGTGAATATATTAGGAGTGAACCAAATTGATCATCGAAGTTGACCAATTTTTCATAAGAAAGTTTGGCAAAAATATTTTTTGGCTTTGACGTTTAATTGCAGCTATACTAATTATCGCATCGTAATGAATCTTTCGATTTCGAGATATTCAACTAATCCTTTATGAACTAGCAAAAAAAAATTCAAAAATATGAATATGAAATTTCTACTTTGTAAAACTATGCGTCCCAGTGTGCAGCGTGCTGAATTTTGGGTCAGTAGACGTTGTAAATGAATATTATATAGCACCCAAACAGCATTTTATAGTACAGGAATACCCCGCTTAACGCGGGGGTTACGTTCCATCAAAGTAGAGCGTAATGCGAAACAGCGCTAAACGAGACTATCTTCACATGTAAATAAGGGGGTTAGGGGAACATAAATAGAAAATTGATTAATTATTACTATTAATCATTTTTTTATATCCAAACATTTATTTATTACAAAAATATAAACATAAAAAACGAATATATATTAAACAAACAAATTATATAAACAAATAAAATTCTAAGACAGTCAGATTAATCAGTCTATTCTGTTTCAAATTTTCTGCCTTTTTGCCAAGAAGGCATCCAATGTAGTTTGTGTTTTCCTTTTTCGTTCTGATATAAGTTGTTGGTAATTAGATAAAGCATCTATGACACCCCGTCTTGCGCTTGAACTTCTCTCAAAATTTGGATCATTTTGAACCAATTGATCCATAATTTTAGTCATATTGGTCAAACTGCTTTTTAAAAGCGCCATGGAAAGCTCTTTTTGCTCTTCTTCATAATCACTACTACAATCACTATTTTGGTTTTCGGGTTGCTCTGTTAACTCCTTGAGGTCATCATTAGAATAACCAGCTGCTGATTCTTGCACTATTTCTTGGACGTCTTCCAAATTTATCTCATCTAAACCGATTTGCTTCGCCAACTCCACTATTTCATCCATATCGATAGCGTGTTCAATGTCTTCGCCTTTACATAAATCTGGCCAAATCTTCTTCCATACCCCCTTCAAAGATCTTGCTGTGACCTCATTCCAAGAAAGGTTTATATTTTCTATAGCATTCATAATGTTGTAGTTTTTCCAAAAATCTCTGACTGATTCCCTCTCTTCTCCATCTGTTTTTTCAAACATCTGCTTAAGTGTTCTTAAATGAATTATGGCAGTTGTGTTTGGCGGCAAGAAAACCACTTCGACTGGAATGCATGTTTCTAAGTCTGTTAAATTTGTTGGGTGGCTTGGAGCATTATCAATTAATAATAGTGCTCTTGGTTTAAGTTTTTTAATTTCGCAATAACGTTTTCCCGACGGGCAGAAATGTTCAGTAAACCATTCCTGAAAATTTTTCATTGTTATCCATGATTTTTTGTTAGACTCCCAAATTACAGGTAACGTTGATTTTGATATGCCTTTCATCGCTCGTGGGTTTTTTGAGTGGTAAACTAGTAGCGGCTTTAACTTGAAATCCCCGCTTGCGTTACCACCCAGTAGCAGTGTTATACGATCTTTTGCTGCTTTGAATCCTGGTGCTCGTTTCTCTTCACGGGATAAAAAAGTTCGTTTTGGCATACTTTTCCAAAATAGACCCGTTTCATCGACATTAAAAACCAATTCTGGAGGATAGTTTCCTTGTTCAATTATCGTTTTTAATGTCACTGGGAATTCAACCGCCGCTTTCGTATCACCACTTGCTACTTCTCCTGTAATCTTTATATTATGAAGATTATTTCGCCTTTTAAATCTATCAAACCATCCTCGACTAGCAACGAAAGTTGTAGTGTCACTTTGCTCAGCCTGAATATAATTAAAAATTCTTCTGGCTTTTTCCATTATGATAGATTGGCTTAATGGCATATTACGTTCAATTTCATCGTCAATCCATACGGACAGTCGTTTTTCCATTTCCTCTATAATATTATTTCTAGAACGGGTAATTCTAGTTGCAGAGCTTGGCGTAGTTGCAGTTGCCGATGAGAGTATTTTTTCTTTATTCTTAAGAATTGTTCTTATTGTTGAAAGCGCCAAATTCAATGCAGCACTAATCTTCTGATCACTTGCATTTTAGTTTCCAGTGAAATGCCTTTTCTGGTTGCTATTTTTGCTGGTTTTTTATTATCACCCATGATAAAACTAAAGATCGTAACATTTGTAACGTTATTAATTGTTAAATTATTATCTAAATTTATACTTACAATAATTTCAATAAATGTTTCAAATGATAAAAATTTGAAACCAAACAAGAAACACAACAAAAAGTTCGAATAAGTACAATTTATGGTGTTAGAATGGATATTCCCAGTTTAATTTAAGTTATTTGGATGGGTATTCCCAATTTTGGGATATGAGCATCTGGTAGCAAGTAGAATTAGTTAACATGTTTACATTATAAGTCGCTATTGAATTTGAATTTCTATGGATGGTCAGCATAAGCTGTTATAGGCTACATTATTGATAAAATTATAAGATGTTACAATATTTGTTGAATCCTAATAAATAATATCCCCAAAAAAATCCCATCCCACGCATTCCCCTCTCCCTAAATCTGGGGGGAAAACCTATAATTTGGCAACTCTGCATGTTATATATATACTTGGCAACCTAGCGCTGCGCACAATTTCTGAGAATCACCGGGTTGAAGTAAAAGAGCGCTAAACCGAAACAGCTCTAAACGGGGCAGCGTTAAGCGGGGTATTACTGTACCTAAAAAGCCGTTTATAGCACCAAATCACCGTATCCAATCAGTGAATCCAATCACCGTAGAAATTATATATAAGTATTAAGGTTCTGTGAAATCTCTACGGTAAACTTAGAGCAGGACACTAAAAATATCAACAATATGGTTATTATTTATACCCCATGACTATTTAATCAAATTCTCTCTCTCAGATTGTACATTTGCAATGATTGCAAATGCAATAAGGCAGAAAAGTAAAACGGACCGCATTTTGAATATCTTTTCTATTCAAATATCGGAATAATACTTATGCGTCCACAGGACATTGAACGCAGAACTTATATAGTAGTGACTCAGAGTCATTAGTGAAACTATTTCTGATATGAATTATGACCATAAATACAATTATTCCAAGGGTTCCAATCATGTTTATGATACTTTTTTCCAATTATTTGCTTTTATCGCGCGCAAAGTTTTTATCGTAGTGAAATAATAAGTAATTCACTGATTGTTTACAAAATAAGTAAACAATTTATTCACGTCATTTAATGTTGTAAGCATGCTAGCCTGGAAAACTGCGCCCATTGCACTTTACAAGTTCTAATTTACATATAATTAAATAAAAAGGTATTCCTCCCCGGCGGGGAATTGAACCCCGGCCTCCCACGTGACAGGCGGGGATACTGACCACTATACTGACCACTATATATCCTATTATTCAAAAAAGGCGACAAATCCAACCCACAGAACTATCGACCAATAGCCCTACTGAATACAGACTACAAAATTTTAACCAAAACCATAGCTAACACTATACACACGCACATCCAACACCTAATTCCCCCCGAGCAGTTGTGCCGACGTAACGTATGGGGCACAATGCACGGGCTCCTAATTGACAAATCCCTCACCCAACATGCTAGATTACGCCAAAGTCAGCACCATTCAGTATGGTATGACTTCAGAAAGGCGTTTGATAGCATCCACCATGACAAGCTAACACAACTAATAGACTCCCTACCTATACCCAACAATCACAAAGCAGTAATCCTCTCTGCCATAAGCAACTGGACAATAAAACTGGACATCGACAAACAGCACAGACGCATCAAAGTTGGCCGCGGTAAATACCAAGGCGACTCCCTGAGCCCACTCCTCTTCATCCTCACAACCGCTGGCATTATCCGACACATAAAACAAGATCCCGACGTCAATAGGCTTGCGCGGGTCAGGCACGAGATTATCGCCTTTATGGATGACATCAAGTGCCATGCGCCCACGCGCAATGCGATCGACGTTATCACACACAAGATCCAGGTATGTGCAGCGGAAATTGGCCTGGATTTAAACGTAGAGAAATGTGGTCACTATACTAAATCGGTCGAAGAAACCGAACAAGACCACATGTTTATTCCAGAGATCAGAAGAAGCTACAGATACCTGGGTATTGAACAGACTGAACTCGACACAACAGACAACTACGACAGCCTAGAAGACAAAATCCTCTCAAAAACCCAACAGATCATCAAATCCCAACTCACAAGCTACCAGAAACGTATCCTTTTCAACTCCACAATTATACCCGCAGCAACATATATAACCGGTAATATCCGACCTGCAGAATCCATATCCGCCACCCTAAAAACCTGCCGGGACCTAGACTCCAAAATCCGCCGAATCTTCACCGAACATAATATCAAATCAAGACCGACCTCCAACCAAAGACTGTACCTCCCTCCAAACCTCGGCGGCCTCGGTTTCAAATCCATAGAAACCGAGACAGCCATCCAAATAGTACGAAAATTCCATTACCTTACAGAACAACACGAACTTACCGACGCACTAGACAGATTCCGAAAACTGGACAAAGCAGGGTGCCGAACTCCCATCAGCGAGTACCGGCATGTTGCAGACAAGTACCACATAACAGATCCCGAAGACACACGAACATGCAAGACGACAATAGAACAAATACAAACAAAAACAAAACAAGACAGAATTGACGACTGGACGAAAGCTATGTCCTACCCCAAACACGTAGTGACAGAACAGGAAACCATCTCATTCCCCGCTTCCACATATTATAAGACGAACAGCAGCAAACTTTCAATAATGCTAGCCGCCTCTGAGGAACAGATGTTCCAATTAAAGTCAAAGAACGCAACGGATCGAAGGTGTAGGAAGGGATGCGATGAGAGTGAGACGGCATACCATGTGGTGTCAAACTGTAGGCAGAAGCTTAGCAACGCCTACAGCAATAGGCACAACCTGGTGGTGCACTGGCTCCTCAAATACATCCTGGAATACACTGGAGCTCCGGAGCCAACAAAGAAGGACCTAGCTTTCGGTAAAGCGGTCCTGAATACAGAGTACACGACAAACGGACAGACATTCAGAATACGAGCCGGACAACCAATCCTCACCGAACAAGCCCTACACCACAACAAACCAGACATCATGATCCAACGAATCCATCCACGCCCAAAGACATTCCTATTCGAAATCTCCATCCCACACCTACAGAACTACAGACTACAAGAGCAAATAAAACTGACGAAATATACGAAAAACTCATGCACCCACATAGACAACAACAACTACAAGACAATACACAGAGACAAAAATCTAATGGACGCAATTCGTCAGAAGCATCGATGCCCCGTAAGCCTCAGTCTCATGATAATCGGTGCTTTTGGCGAAGTGCTACAGACTGAACAGCACAGACATCTCCAGGCGCAGCTAATTGAACTAGGTCTAGAACCTCCAAATATCCACACGCTATTCCAAAAGGCATGCTATAGTGTGATCACCTCAACATCCCAAATACTAATCAAACATACAGACGAATCGTGAAGTTTGATGCACATTTGTATTCATGTAAATAATTTAATAGTTCTGTAAATAATTAAGTATTTATTTGTATTCTACTATTTATTCATCTTAGCTTACTTCATTTCAGTTTATTCTTTCATTTATTTTAGTTCACATATTTTAGTTTATTTTTTTTCACTGTAAAAAGAAAAAAGAGTATTGTTGTAACGCCGCAAGGCTTGAATTGTACATAGCAAGAAGACTATGTGCAAATATTTCAATAAACGATTATATACTACCGAGGACTTGTACCCTATAGAGGCTCTCGCGAGCAGAGACGATGAAGGGTGTTAAAATGCATTACTATGTTTAGTGATGGTTCCAGAGAGTACAGTTTCATAAGAAATCGCCTAAAGGTCACTAAAAATGGTATCCAAAAATTAGAAAAGATATCCATAGAACAATCTATATGCAATAGATACGTTATCAAACGATAGATTTGCGTGAACGAGATAGAAAATGCTTTAAAATGGTACTTCATTTAAGTGCCTCCCTTAAGAGGATATAAATGTTTACTCATTAGTTACACTAATAAAACTGAACTCAAGTGGTGGTGAGTGGTCGCTTTAAGAAAAGAAATGTGAGTTAAAATGCCTTGCTTATATGTTTCGCATCTGTAATTGTCGAGATCACACTCAATCTCATAACATTTAGCGTTAAAGCGTCTTCATCATCAGAGTGCGCTATGTGTATTAGTGGCGACAAACACAAACATTGCAACATTTGTATATATATAAAAGATAGAAGATTATTAAGTGTGAATTTTTATTCACTTCCAACTACTTGTCTCATTACACATTAAAAATTGTTAATAACATAAGTTATTGATAGTATTGACGAATTCGAAAAGATGTCGCGCGGGTATTGACCACCAGTTAAACGAATAGAGTTGTGGTTGAAAATGTAATAATGAAAACTGGTAAACTGTTTTCTTAATAATTTAAAAAGAGTTTGAAGAATGAGCTTTGAATTTAAAATTCCTATTTTATAGATATTTCTTTTAATCCAAAGATGGAGCAATGGGTAGATATCAAACTTGCAAGAGAACTAATGACATCAGGAACAAACGCATGCATATTAAAAAGCAAAAAATAATTTCAATAAATCTTATAAATTCTAGAGTCATCTTATTTTATGTGTGTTCCTTTAATTACTTATTAACATGGTTTAAATAATGCTTGGCAAATGAAGTTTGAATATATGTTTTGTATACATATATTGATGTGAAATTTTAACAATTATTAGACAATTCTGAAAAATGATTGTTCTTCAATCCAGTTACAACTGAATTTTAAAATGGTATAGTTGAGATGAAAAAAAACATTTTCTCGCATTTTTCAAAGTTGTCAATCGAAAATTAATGTGAATTAATGAATTTAATAATATCTGCAACTATTAGCTCTCTATGCTGTATTTTTCTGTCTGCCAGTCATAAGCGGTTGCTTGCGCTCTCTGGGTTGTACTTGCTTCGGCGGTACATATATTAAAATTGGAGCGATACAGAGAAGATTAGCATGGCCCCTGCGCAAGGATGACACGCAAAATCGTGAAGCCGAATTTGGTGCTATAAACGGCTTTTTAGGTACTATATAATGCTGTTTGGGTGCTATATAATATTCATTTACAACGTCTACTGACCCAAAATTCAGCACGCTGCACACTGGGACGCATTGTTTTACAAAGTAGAAATTTCATATTTTTGAATTTTTTTTGCTAGTTCTTAAAGGATTAGTTGAATATCTCGAATTCGAAAGATTCATTACGATGCGATAATTAGTATAGCTGCAATTAAGCGTCAAAGTCAAAAAATATTTTTGGCAAACTTTCTTGTGAAAAATTGGTCAACTTCGATGATTAATTTGGTTCACTCCTAATATATTCACAAGAAAGCTAAATACATGTGCGGAAAGGGAAACTCTTCAGGAATATGACGATGTAAAGAAAGTTTGAAATTAGTTAATATTTGAACAAGTTTTATGTATTTAAAAAATTTCGGTCTTTTGCACCTTCATATTTCAAAAAATTGACTTTCTGCTGGCTTGTGCTACATTGTATCACTATGTGACCTATACCAGTCGAAAGACAATAAAATGGCGCATCGAACCCATTAGAATCATCCTCTTATTTTCACCCCTTTTTTAGGAAATCATTAGATTAGATTAGATTGTAGTTAAGGTGGTGATGTGGCAACTCGACCCTCTTGGATCTATTGTGCTCCCACCTTCTCTTCTCTTTAAGCGAGCTCCTCCGTCAGTCCTATTATTCTGAAGAATTTGAGGATGTCGGAGGGTTTCAGAGAGCGTAGGTTGCTGTTTGGGATGGAGAGTTCTCCTAGGGTACTAGCTCTCTGGCGGGTTATTATTTCGCATTCTTGTATTAGGTGTTGGGGTGTTTCCGGGGCTTCCCCGCAGAATCTGCATTCTTCGTCACCCTCATTTCCTATTTCTCTCAGGTGTTTACAGAGCTTGCAGTGTCCTGTCAGGATTCCCGTGAGTAGTCTTATCTGGTTCCTGTTGAGGCTCACTATCTCCTTTGTCCTCCGTTGGTTGTAATTTCCAATCAGGAGTTTCGACTGTCTCAGGCCTGGTAGGTTTTCCCAGTCTCTGGCTCTTGTTTTCTCTGTTTCCCTCTGCAGTTCACCTCTGATATGTTGGGTGTTGATACTGCAAAAGGGCTCTGGCCCCATTAGGAAAACATTGGTTTGATTATCAAATTTTAGTCAATTTTCACTAATTTTACGGCTTGTTTGCCCGATTTTGTGAGCTTGGTTCAGCCATACTTGCGCACGAACGCATGTCCAAGGTGTCTTTTCGTTGACGGGCCTTTCATATGTAAATATTGGCCATTAATACTTGAAAAAGGTTTATGGCCTACCTTTTTGGGGTTGCGAGCGAGCTTGGCGCATGCAGCTGCGAGCAGGTACGCTTCGAGCAAAGTCGATCATCTCTGCTTAGCTACTCTAAACACACACACACGCTTGCACGTTCGCACGGCTTTCTGCACTTGCCTATGCGTATGACTTTCTGCTTGGGCCACAGTACGCGCCTTTGTTACATTTGTCTCTGCCAAATGCATATCAATGGGGAGTGTAGTGCAGTGCAGCACGTTTTCTTTAAAACGTTCATGCGGTCTTTGTTGTTACTTTTACATTACTCGAACATTCTCTTACTAAGAAGATTAAAAACGAGGCTGAAATAATATTTAAAAAGTCAGTGGTGGTACAGACTTTACAAAATTTGGTTTTAGTACGTGTAACGGGAATACCGTGATAAACAAAAAGATATTGGTACAGCAAGAGCAAGTGATGATATAAATTAATTTTGATTCATTGTAAGTGTTGAATGGGAATTTTTTTGACGGGCGATATACGAGCCAATCTATAAATCATTAACGGGTAACAATTCTATAGACACTAACTAGCAACAGATTGCAAATATTTGAAATAAAAAACAAGGGAAAGGACTATATTTAGTATATAGAAACTACCAAATTGATTAAGCAATGGGATAGGAAAATTTTAGCCGTGATTTCATCAGTTAAATAGTGCGTTTACATTTTAAGATTTGTAAAGGTGGTAAGTTAGACTGGGGGTAAGACCACCACAGACTGCAAATTGATGTTCACTTTGGGCGATACGGAGTTCGTCGGGCCAGCTTGTTTTTTATAAAGTATAAGAAATTCAAATTCACTCATGCTGCGCGAAATCCTTATTATGAACAAATCAAGTGGTTGAGCATTACGGGCTACGCTTGCGGTTGTTGCGTACAGTACCTAAGCACGGCGGTTCCCAGAAATTTGGTGAAAATCGTGGCCATTGTTCTCGGATTTTGAGTGAATGATTTATTCGAATAGCAAGGGGTGTGGAACAATAGAGCTCGACCCTCTATATTGTCTAACTGTTGCAGGTATTCGGTTTCAAGGTAAACACTTGCAAATCACGCACGAAAAATCCAGTGGACCAGTCTTTTTATGAAAATGATTCTTAATTTAATATTAAATAGTTATATTAATAGAGTCGCATAATGCACGGGTTGCATAATACATCATTGACATTAATTTTTATAAACAAAATTGTTTAAATATTTTTTGGAGGCTACTTGACTATTCGTAAAAAGACTGTCAAACAATAAGATATTTTAAATCAATTCGCGTTAAGCAAAAATTGCTTTACTATTTTTCCTCTAACACACCTAACCGGGGCCAAGCATTCTGTTAAAAATCGAGCATTCATAAAGAAATTGTTAAACAAAGAGGATTTTTTAAAACAATTTGTTTTTAAATAAAATATGTTTATCAATTCTTCTCTTAACACACATTTATGTTGTTTTAATAAATAGATCTGATGAAGGGGAGTTGAGCGTTCAATAAATGGTTGGACGACTGTAAGAACGTTCGCGATCTGAACACCTGCATCGTTCGACTCAAACTCTATTGTTCTCGTCCCCCAGTGTTGAGCTATCAAGCGAACAATTCAGCACCAAATTTCTGGTCACCAAGCACGGCTACGCGTGACCCGTAGCTGCCCCAATGCATCGCTAAAGCAAGTGACTTAGTGCCGCGAACTATGCATATAGCCGAGACTGTGTGGTATACATTCAAGCAGTTGAAGGGAGCCGCGGGAAAAGGCAAAAGGGAATTCCCAAAAATAACCAAAGAGAACAGGTATACCGTCGTGATAATAAAAATTTTCCCGGTTTACCGCCATCGAGCAGCGCCAATAGCCCCATGGGCTATTGAAAGGACCTTCACCTGCGCAACCACAGCAGGGAAGCTAACATATACTACGAATGGACAGAACTCCATAAATTTCATCAACTAATTGACAATAATAAGATGCTCAGAACTCTTAAGAAATTCAATAAGAGATTAGCTAGCGTAGGCACTGAACAGGAGCAATTCATGGTATTCATGGCATTCAATCCAAGCAATGTATAAAAACAATAAAGTGTGTTTATGGAACGCAAACGGGATCTCAAATAAACTGGGAGATGTGAGGAGATTTTAAGAAGTAGGTATATAACGATATTTCTTATCTTTAAGTTATCCAAGTTAGTTCTACATCTACACATCAGTAGATTTATGATTAATTTTTCGCATATATATTTGCAAATGCAATTCTATTGATGTTATTGTTTGTTGGATTAATAAACACCGTGTTTTTAAATCTCTAGTGTGCGAATTGATTCATTTTAATAGATTGGTTTGTGTTGTGTTTGTATATATTACTGGTATCACTTACGTTTGATACCAGTTATGCTGAATTTTGGAGCATGCTGAATTTTGGCTGATAGTGTTGTGTGACTGCGGCGCGCGGTGCGCCGCGGTGTTGTTGTTTGTGGAATATTGTGTTGAGTTTACTTATTTCGAGATAAACATCTCGCATCTATTTCGGACTCTTCAGAGTTATCACCCTCTTTTGGTTTCTTTGTAGCCTCTTCCTTATGAGGTCAACCTCTTTTTCTTTTCTCTCTACTTTCTTTTTGGTTATTTTTAGGGTTAATTTTTCATAATGCAAATTAATATACATTGATGAACAAATTTAATGTATTTGAAAGTACATTGCAAAGAGCTAAAATGAAAACTGTAAATCACGAGAGCAGTGCTCAAAACATGTCTATACCCTATGAAATACAAACGAGGAATCTACTATTACTTATTTTACCGAATAAATTAACTTATCATTGACCAGGAGCCTATTCGAGCCCGTGGTAGCGTAGTGTGTAAGTCGCTGTGTTAACACCTAGAAGACCTGGGTTCAAATCCCGGTAGAGCATACTGAATATGTCTCACTTTCTAAGACCTCTACCCGCCCCGGTGGTCATACTGAGAACGTTGACTATCGTTAAGAAAGCTTCTTCACCTTAGGAAAGGCTAGCAACCTACCTAAGTGTATCTATCTATATGCTCACAGTCCCCAGCCAAGTCTGGATGAAAAACAGGCCTTAAGGCCTATCCGCAAACAGCGGTGCGGCAGGAAGAAGAAGAAGAAATTTAGTTGATTTTCAAATTTCAATTCACTATTTACACCTAGGTATATCCATTCCAAATTTGGCGCTTGACAAAAAATTCATCACATCCCGGTTCAAAATTCATTTTTATCGTATGTTCTCCATTTATTGTGTTACCCGTTAATAGTGATCTTAATTAGAAATTACTTTTGAAGTAAAATTTACATTCTTTGATAACCCGTTTAAACACGGACTATAACACGCAGGAACGATAAAACGGAGCCAAAATTTACAATTTTGTGCAACAAATTTTATTCTAAAACACAACATGATCTAAAAACATCAACATTACTTCATGTCTTCATTTAGTGCATTCGGTGTATTCTCTTATGCGCTCTTTCTTACATGTATTCAAATCAAATGTCGTGCTCATCCGTCACACCCTCGACTTTAAAACTTTACATTTTCTCGGCCCATATGTATTTATCACACCCCCGATTTTAGAAACTTCGCTCATTCAAAACTCAATACATGTTAGCAGCCTCAGTATCATAGGCGCACAAAGGGTGCGCTTAGTTTGCCTTTTAGGGGCGTTTATGCAACCCAACACACTTAAAATCAGTAATTTGCTTATTTCTCAACAATTATGCAAGTCTACGTTTTTTTCTATAGCCTATAACCTGGCGACGTATATACGGAACATAATAATGAAAACCGCTTTAAAATCCGCCCAGTGGTTTTCAAGTCCACCTCACACATAGAAACACGACTTTGCTTTATATATATACAGTAATACCCCGCTTAACGCTGCTTCGTTTAGCGCTGTTTCAGTTTAACGCTCTTTTACTCCAACCTGGTGATTTTCAGAAATTGTGCGCAGCGCAACTAATAACAGAACGAAAAAGGAAAACGCAAACTAGTTTTTCTTTTTGTAATAAATAAATGTTTGGTTTTTTTGATTAAAAAAAAATTATTAAATGTAATACCTAACCAATTTTCTATTTATGTTGCCCTAACCCCCTTATTTACATGTGAAGATAGCCTCGTTTAGCGCTGTTTTGCATTAAGCTCTACTTTGATGGAACGTAACCCCCGCGTTAAGCGGGGTATTACTGTATATAGAAGATAGATAGATAGATATAGATGGGAAAGTTGAATTTTTTTGCGAATAATTGTTCCAAATTTCTAACATGGACACGGATTTCTAACATAACACATGTTAGAAATCTTACGATTTTGTGAAGTTTAGAATATTTATATCGTGTCACTGTTCAAGTGTGAATCAATACTGAGGATGGCTTTGTATTGTAATTATTATAATACATACTTAATTTTTTTAAACAATTAAATAATTTCCCAAAATTTGTTACAATTAATAAAAAGGTATTATGTTAATGTATCACCACTATAATTTATTGAAAATTAATATTTTTACACTAAACTGGTTGTTGCTTTTGCTTTGTATGTCTCTTAACACACACACATGGATTAAGTAATTTGAACAATTCAAATATCTTTAACATGCGCTGCCTACTCTTTATTTGTGTGAGGAATAGACTAGAAAATAAAAAGTACGGGGGGATTAGCAGAGCGTGGTTTCGATCCACGGACCTCTGGGTTATGGGCCCAGCACGCTTCCACTGCGCCACTCTGCTTAACGACTTCTGTGAAACTGCAATTTAAAAAATTAAAAGAGAAATATTTGTACGTTGTTTAAGTGGGATACTTAAACTATTGTATTTCTTGAATCGGATACAACTATCCCTAACAAGAAATATTGTAACTCTTAATTACTACTTAGCTTCTAGATTACCCATGTGACTTTTCAGTTGGTTGAGCTTGGACCCTCTGAGATCGCCCTCTTGTTTTCTTGGTATTACATTGAAGCGCTTCCTTTTGGTCTCTCAACAATTGGTATCGCGTACATTCTATTCGGGTGGCATTTCCAGGATGATGGTGGTTAGTTGTTGTATGATGTAAATTATCATTAGTATTTGATTTTGAATTGGTTGCTCCATCGAATCTTTCTCAAAAATATGGACTTGGTCGCAGCCAATTCCTATGTAAGCGAAAGGAGTGCCAAAACAAGAACATAGACAAAAATAGTTTTACTGGAACATTCTGTTATTCCCAATTTATTATTACTATCATTAGAAATCCAACTGGTACATATAATATACAACTATTACTTTTAATAATAAATTACGATTAACAATACAAATGACACAACAACATACTTATAACTAACATGCGAAGTAAACTTCAATTGTGAAAAAACAATCACTTTTTCAAATTTATACCTACTGAGCGTTTAATTATAATTATTATATAATTAACAATTTGACAACTCAACACTTTTCAATATTTTAGTTTGACAACTAATTCATCTGCATTATTTCTATAACTTTAATAAAATATTGGGAAAATAATATATCTGTAATTATTAAAT
This sequence comes from Aleochara curtula, assembly GCA_963978815.1. NCBI lineage: Eukaryota > Metazoa > Arthropoda > Insecta > Coleoptera > Staphylinidae > Aleochara > Aleochara curtula. The sequence goes on along the minus strand of OZ022219.1, from coordinate 12,309,653 downwards.
TCGGATATACTAAGTTGAAAGGGAAATTGAAAAACTCTAACGTTAGGCACAAAAAAATTCACTATATAAGAAAGAGATTACGCCATGCAAAAGATGTCAAAAATGAAGTCATTCAATGACAAATTGCAATGCAGAACACAAATGTCAGAAATGTGAGGAAAACCACTAAACTTACTTCTGCACCAGAAATTATCAAATAACAAAAAAAAAATCGAGATGCGAGACCACAATAGTAGGGCTAATACTAAATGGGAACGAGACTAAAGTAATAAACTTTTCCTTTTAAATTGCAACAATTGACAATTTTAACTTTGGGGTGGTACGCAATCTTACCTACGTAGGGTCACTGAACGTGTTTTATATTATCTTTATGCGATTAACATCAATTTAACATTATTTGTCACAATTAATTTGCTTCATAAATTCTTCTATTTGAAAAATGACGGAGCAGAGTGGCGCAGTGGAAGCGTGCTGGGCCCATAACCCAGAGGTGAGTTGCGATTCGACTGCAGATCGAGAACCACGCAGGTATATCGAGTGTATTCGTGTTTAAGAGATAGTGATTAAAAATAGTGTTTAATATAATAAAGTAAAGTTTATATAAAAACGGTGCACATTCAGCCCGATTTCATCGTGGTTTTTGGCGCTCGAGGGCTGCTATGGCCCACATAGACAATAAATTATTGAATATTGCCCGCGAGGCAATTAAAGAAAGCTCGGATCTTCCAGTGAAACGGGCCAAAGTAAACAAAGATAGTGTCGAAATGGAGGAGTGGCAACGCCTCCTATCTCCGAAGACGTGCACCATTCCTACCAAAAACAGGTTTGAGGTGCTTGAATGCACAATGGACACTGAAGGAGAAAAGACTTCAGAAAACAATGGTAACACGCCGCCTACAAGAACAAATGCAGAAACGCAAGGCAAGAAGCCTTGCCGACCAAAACCAATCGTGGTTCACACGCTGCCCCATTCTGAGAAAGCTTTTGAAGCATTGATAAAACAAACCATCGGTAACGGTAATTTTACATTAAGTTACACAAAAAATAGAGTATCCATTTATTGTAAGACAAAAAATCAAAATAACGCTGTTAGACAACGTTTAGATCAAGCTGGCACGTCCTACCATACGTACACAACAAGAGACGAACGAAAGTTTGCGAAAATTATATACCGTCTCAGAACTGATTATACCGAGGACGAAATTCTGAATGAATTGAAAACCTCTTTCGAAGTTTCCAAAGTATCCAAGCTGAAGAACACCCGGGAACCAATATACCTTGTCCTCATGGACAAACATTATACGCTGGGTGAACTAAATAAAGAACACCTATATGTTGGGCACACGAAAATACGATGGGCTCAATATAACAACAAAAAAGAGATCACGCAATGCAAAAGGTGCCAAGAATGGGGCCATTCAATGACAAACTGCAACGCAAAATACAAATGTCTAAAATGTGGAGAAAACCACTCGACGCACTTGTGCACGCGCCCGGCAGAGGAGAAAGCGACATGCGCAAACTGCGGGAAAAACCATCCCGCAAACTCAAAAGAATGTGCAGTTTACATTCAAGCAGTGGAAAGGAGACGTGGGAAAAACCAAAAGGAAAATCCCAAAAATAAAACACAGGTATATCGTCGGGATAACCAAAATTTCCCGCCTTTACCACCATCCACCAAACCTGCGCCACCAAGACGACCAACGCCAATAGCCCCATGGGCTATTCAAACGACAACCGCACCTGCACATCCACAGCAGGGAAGCCAATATATTCCGCAAATGGGCAATACAAACAGCATAAATGACTTCAAAGCCCTAATGGATGAATTGCATAAATTCCATCAGTTAATTGATTATAATAAGATGCTCAGAACTCTTAAAGAGCTGAACAAAAGATTAGCTAGCGTAAGCAGCGAACAGGAGCGATTCATGGTATTTATGGCATTTAATCCAAGTAATGAATAAATAAAACAAAATATATTTGTGGAACGCAAACGGGATCTCAAATAAACTGGGAGAGTTGAAGAGATTTCTAGAAGTATATAATGTAAAAATAATGGCCATAAATGAAACCAAGCTAACTGACTTGGATAATTTAAAGATAAGAAATTATCAAATAATAAGAAGAGATCGAGATGCACATGGAGGAGGTGTTGCCTTTCTAATCAAAGACGATATAGCTTTTCAGGAAATCACTGATCCAGATATCAATCATTTGGAAATACTACAATTTAGAATTGATAAAGATACAACAATTACGACGTGGTATAACGCCCCCAATAGAAAACTAACCCCGAGAGACATTAACCTAATATTAGGTAAGCCGGGTAGACACATAATAATCGGAGATCTAAACGCTAAAGCCCCGCTTTGGAACCATAGTGGTAGCAATACTAACGGGACGGTGCTTAACGCATGCCTGATTTACCCCAATGAACCGACTAACTACCCTAATAACGGAAATAGACCATCAACAATTGATATCGCGATTACCAGAAACATCTCAGGGCAAGCTGAAGTGTTTCACGATCTTAACTCGGACCACTGCCCGGTAAGTTTTACACTAAAAACCAAAATAATTCCAAATGAAACCACCCATCGAAGATGAGACTATAAAACTGCAAATTGGGAGTTATTCAGGAAAACCCTAAACAATTCGATACACATGCCGCGTTCAATTAACACAAGAGAAACAATGGATTCAGCAATAGAGACCCTCACAAATGGTATAAACACTGCAATCAGAAAATCTATCAAACAGATCAAAACCAATAAAGGAAACACTTGTAAGCTACCACCTGAGATCATATGCAAAATCAATTACCGTAATGCATTGAGAAGACGCTATAAACGTAACCAAGATTAGACCATCATGATATTAATTAAGAAATTATCAAATGAGATACGAAATGACATACGGTTGCATAAGAATGAAAAATGGTCTAATATCCTTCACTCGATGAAACCAGGCGATAATTCCATATGGAAATTGGCTAAGTCACTCAGAGACAAAAGCAAAGGCATTGCTCCACTCAAAAACTCCAACGGAGTGACCGAATTTAAAAACAGGCACAAAGCAAATATACTGGCTGACAATTATGCTTCTGTGAGCAACCGGCACCAAAACCCACCAAAACCCAAAATGACATTATCAAAATTGTAAACGAGTTTGTCTCAATTACTTATTGTCAAGAACTCACGCTCACAACACCCAGGGACATCAAAAACATTACTAAAAAGTTACCACTCAAAAAAGCGCCGGGCCCAGACGGTATACAACATATAATCCTTAAAAACTCACCAAAAAATGCGGTCACACTACTAACTGTCATTATCAATGCTATAATTCAAATGAATTATTTTCCGAAGGCCTGGAAAGTAGCGGAAGTGATTCCAATCATGAAAGCGAACAAATGTCCGGAACAAGCTAGTAGCTATCGCCCGATAAGCCTGCTAAGCACATTGAGCAAAATCGCGGAACAGATAATCGCACTACAACTTGACCACAATGTGAACAAAAGAGGAATCATCATAAACGAACAATTTGGGTTCAGGAAAGGCCACTCAACAACCCACCAAATAGCCAGAGTTGTAAATAACATCAAGGAGGCATGGAATGAAAACCACCTAGTGCACATGGCTCTTTTAGACATCGAGAAAGCGTTTGATACTATCTGGATTCCCGGTCTAATTTTCAAAATGACTAAAATCTACCGGTTTTTAGGTTGCCCGGTAGTCTACCGGGCAACCTCATCAAGCTTATAAATAATTACCTAAGCGATAGAGTCCTCTACGTGAAAATCGCAGATAAAAAGTCAAAAAAAGTTCAATTGCATGCAGGAGTACCTCAGGGATCTATTCTCGGTCCCAAGCTGTTCACACTCTTCATAAACGACATCCCAAAAACACCGAACACCAACGTCGCTCTATACGCAGATGACACTATGCTCTACACCCGTACGGATGACGACAAAATTGGAAAGATGAAAATCCAAAATCATCTATTAGCCTTAGAAAAATATTACAAAAGATGGAACATTAAAGTAAATCCCAGTAAGTCGGAATCAATCACATTAACACACAAACGGAAAATAACAAAATCGAATCATCAACTCTTCCAAGGTTGGGTCGTCGATAAGCAAGATATAAAATATCTAGGAGTCACTATTGACAAAACACTAACGTTCAGGAAGCACGTAAGAAATGTCCTGAATAAAGCAAACGCGGGCCTTAGTCAAATCTATGCTCTTATGGCCAAAAATAGCGGCCTCACCACCAAGAACAAACTATTAATATATAAAGTCACGCTAAGACCCATAATTACCTACGCCTCACCAGCGTGGGGTAATATCGCCAAAACACATCTTAAAAAGATGCAGCAGTTTGAAAATAAATGCCTCCGCCTCGCAGTCAATGCATCACGCTACACCAAAAACGAAAAAATTAGAGAGAAATCCGGCATTTTACCTCTTCTTCAATTTATTGAGAAGGAAGACTCAAACCCGCTCATTAAGAACATTACCAAAGACAGACTACCGCCAGGAAAAAGAAGAAAATTCAAACTGGCTCATGAAAACATAATCCCCTACTTGGATTGATGTATCCCCATAAGATAACTGGATTCAAATAGGGTTTTACCCGCTCTTTTCGCCTATACAAAACAAGAAATACAACCAAGAAGAACCATTACCGGAAGTGGGACAGCCAGATCAATGTCGCCAAAACCGTACACAAATGTATAAACCTAACTGAACAATGGCATGTGTTAGTACGCACCGTACAAAAGGCAACATACCACAAATCGGAAATTGTAAAGCCAATATAAAATTCTATTAATTATCTCTTAATTAAATAGTCACAATATATTGTACATATTTTAAGTTTTTGAATAAAGAGTTTTAATTATTATTATTAACCCAGAGGTCCGTGGATCAAAACCACGCTCTGCTAGCGACTTTGGTTTTGTTAACTGGATTTTTTCTCACATAAACAGTGTACAAATTTGATTTGTATTTCATTTTAGTTGCTCTCCTTAAACTGGTGCGTAATCTGCTTGGACATGTTTAAACGCTAAGAAAAAATTTGTTTTCTTTCTATTCTATTCCTTCTATATCAATTACACAAAAGCTCATTCCGTTGGAATAATAGGTTTAATGTCATCGTTTCCATTATGCGTTCAAATTTTAATTTGTTTGAGTATACGGTCAGGTGGCACGACTTTTGCGCAAGCACCTCCCCTGGCCAAGCAAGTAACAGGTTTATGTACCCCTACTTTCGCGTTTTGGAAGCACCTTGGCCTTAGCATTAGCTGTTAGAAAATTTCGTTTTAAACCAATCATAAGTTGTCATTGCAAACAGAGGCAAAAGTAACAAGAAACGGTTTCGGTTTATGAAGCGACTACGACTTAAGAATTATAAACGAAAACCGTACAGCACACCATGTGATGTTTTGAAAATAATATTTTAAAGAAATATGACTTTTTGGAAATGTTCATATTTTCGCTATATTCATCTTTCACCGCGTTTTGTATTGAATCAGAAAATTTGAATGTTTGAAATCGGTTAATTATGCATTGAGATATTACGATAATATTTGAGTAGGATTGCACGACTTCCTTCTTGACGTTTTTGTTTTCACTTCCTCTGAATCATTGATATCCTGGTCGGCACTCCCGTCCTTTGGTGCTCCAAAACCCTCTTTCATTTCTCGCGAATGTTTCGGTGCCTGGTAAACATTTACTACGCCTTCACATTTCTCGCTCGGAATTAAAAATGCTCCACAGTAAATTATTGAATCTTGGATCAGCTTCAGAAGATTGAGTGGATATTTCTGTAGCATGATGCGCGAATGCCCCGGTGACCTCATAATTCGGGCAGCTATCTAGTTGTAATTTGGGACAGCTTGCCGCATAAAATGACTGGTGAACTTTTTAAATGGTCCTGTGCCTTTAAGCAATAGCAACAAGATAGTGTTGGGAGTAATACATCCAATTGTTGTTCTGCGGAATATGCAATATGTCACATCATGAAAATCGCAATTTTAACCAAAGTCTTCTTATCCCATATCTTTCATTTTTGATTGCCCTTTTTCGGCGCTCCTTACTTCTTAGATTTTGTCACATTTCTAATTGTATAAAGTAATTACATATTTTCTTACATGTTATACATATTTGAATTAAATATTTAATTTCCACTGTTTTCATTCTTGTTATTTCATGTTATTTTTGTTCGTTATTATACGAATCTTTATGTAGTCAATGTAGTGTAACCCTGCTGTGACATATATTTGTTTTGATAATTCATGAGACTTCATATTAATAAAATCATTCAAAATTGAACATTTTTTATATGAAAATTATAATAATATTTCCTAAGAAATGTAAGTCAGAATTGACAGCGATGAATTGAATAACTTATTCAATTTTGAAATTTAAGAAAATAAAATTTAATTATGTTATAAAATTTTTTACCAATTCTTTATAATGCAAAGAGTTAGTAGATAGTAAAATTTTGGCAAATTCAAATTCAACAACGAAATGCAAGGAACTTTTTTCGATAAAAATCCCTAAATCTCTAGTCGCATGTTAAAGACATTTGAATTGTTCAAGTTACCATACAAAGCAAAAACAACAACCAGTATAGTGTAAAAAAAATAATTTTCAATAAATTATAGGGGTGCTACATTAACATAATACCTACGCATTAATTATAATAATGTTTTGCCCATTATTTAATTTTTATTAATTATAATTATAATTACAATGTAATTTATAAAGACAGATATATATAAAGGATACCAAGCCATCCTCAGTAATGATTCACGCTTGAACAGTGACGCCATATAAATATTTTAAACTCTAGAAAATCTTATATTTGAAGATTTCTAACATGGACTCAAAAAATTATTTGCAAAAGAAATCCTTTCCCAACAATGGTGAGTTAATTTATTTGACAAAATAAGTAATAGTGTTTTAAATTATGCCAATAATTTTTTAGCACATCATCGGGTGATCAATAGAAAGAAGGATATTTTGCCAAGCTTCGTACCTCACAAAATTAATCGATTAAAGCGCAGGTTCCCAAGCTTGAGAGGTCTGTTTTCCCAAAAGGAACTTGCAGCACTAAGAAGTTTCAAAATCGAACCGATAGAAAATATAGAAGAAATTGTTGCTATGTTTGCTGAAACGCAACGCAAAATTTTTCAAGCGAAAATGACACAAAGAAAGAAAGCCCCAGCAAAGGCAGAACAATATCTGAGACAAATCCAGGAAGTTAATGTCAACGTGAGAGGTCTCTTATCACAAGAGGAACTTGATGCTCTGAGATGCTTCAGATTCGAACCGATACGGAAAATAGAACAAATTGTTGCTTGCCATCCTGATATGCAAGGCAAAAATATTCTATCGGAAATAGCACATTTTAAGAAATCTATTTATTTGGGGAAAAAAATTCAATCAGAAATAAAGAAATCTAACAGTTGTAAATCGAGGTGTTCGGTGAACCATCGGGATGGTCAAAAGCTTATTCATATCGCTGTATCAAGTACAACAGAGCCGCGGCAATTTCAGAGGAAACTGAAGAATGAATTATTCCAGTTTGACTTGGACCCAGTAAAAATGATTGACGATTTATTAAAAAATGCTTAAGCTCATCTGACGATCGTGCATAAAGAATAAAATTTTCAGGGTGTTATGTATAAATATGTAATGTAATTAAGAAAATTTGTATCAATAAATTTTATAAACTGTATTTTTGTTTTTTTGTTTTGTTTTTAAAGATATCTCGAAAATATTAATTGGTATTGTTTTAAAACAGTAATGTTAACTACTGTGATAGAAAAATTGAACAATATAACGAACAAAGATTTCAACTAGCAGCACATTGGAAAGGGACAATTAATAAAACCGACAAACCGCGGGCAGAAAGGCTTGAAAGAAATTGGTAAAACATAATATAAGCACAAGAAAATGGGAGCCCGAATCATATAAACAGCATATAAACAAATATCTACGTAAATGACAATAAGGAGATCAGAGATCGCCCGGACAGCTATATCCATACGAAACACCTTTTGGCGAAACAATGATCGCCGAGACTGCTAGTGAAATATAAATTTCCATCAGAATATTTGTATGCACCATCTATTTTGGCAGGAATGCCTGGAAAAGAAACACTTAACAAACCTTCATTTATTCATTCATTTCAATGGCGCTACAGCCCAATTTGGGCCCTGGCCTCACACAAGCGTTTCCTCCACTCTTTCCTGTCCTGCGCCTCTCTTTTCCAGTCCCTTACGCTAAGTAAATTTTTAGCGTCCTCCGCTACCATGTCCTGTCATCTTTTCCGCGGTCTACCCACTGGCCTCTTCCCCTCAGATTTTCCCAGCAAAGCTCTCCTTGGCACCCAATTTTCGTCCATTCTAGCCACGTGTCCTGCCCATCTTAGTCTTTGGATTCTGATGTATTCAGACACTGGGAGTTCCTGAAGTTGGTCATATACTTCAACGTTGGTTCGGATTCTGTATGTGTTATTTTCTTGAACGGGTCCTAATATTCTTCTTAATATCTTTCTCTCGAAGATGTTTAGCTTTGATTCTTTATTGAGGGTCAGAGTCCAGGCTTCACATCCATAGCATAGCGTCGGTCTAATGACGGTTTTATATATTCTCATTTTCGTGCGCCTGACCTTAAATATGACCTTAAATATGCTAGACAGTGCAAAGTACGCTCTATTCGCTTGGATTATTCGTCTGTTAATTTTCGCGTCTTCTTTCCAGTCACTACTAATATTTACCCCTAAAATTTTTAATCGGAACATGGAATTTGATAAAATGAATGAAGGAAGAAAAGTAAAACAGATATGGGATGCCAAGACTTTAAGCAAAAATAAAAAGGGAAGACCAAACAAACAATGGGATCAAGATATGGCCCAAATTCTAAAAAATAGAGGGTTTAAGGAAATCAGCCACAACAAAAGCTAGAAATTGAGAAGAGTGGAAGAAAATGATCACGATACCTAAGGGTACAAGAGGAAAGATTATGTTATGTGAATAAAATGGCATATGTCGCATGTTCAAGTAAACGATGAAATTAGGGAGGAGAAATTCCTCCCTGATCACAACACTAGTATAAGCCATTTAGGTGAAACGGATACAGAGTGGTACCTTGATGGTGCCAGAGTTTAGCAATTTTTGTGCTAAACTCTCCGTTTCCGGGGAAGACTATTACCGGTAAGTGGTGTTGTTGTTGTTTGTTTATTATTATTTACCTATTAATTTTATTTTTATTTTTTCAGACTTGGAGCACATTACTAATGAAACATGGTAATAAATAAATAAAATTAATAAACATTTGTTATTTTCCAATAAATTTGAACAATTGTCCCCAGATTTAGGGGGAGGGAAATATGTGGGATGGGATTTGTTTTAGGGGAATATTATTTATTGGGGTTATTTATTTTATTATAAACTACGTAGCGTTCTACGTAAGAAGAAAACAAAAATATTGATTGTAGTAATGATTATGAAGAAGAGCAAAAAGAAGTTTCGATGACGTTTTAAAGGAGTTTGACCACTATAACTAAAATTATGGACAAATTTGTTGAAAATGACTCAATTTTCTATTTATCTTTCCCTAACCCCGTTATTTACATGTTAAGATAGCTTCGTTTAGCGCTGTTTCGCATTACGCTCCATTTTGATAGAACGTATTCCCGCGATAAGCGGGGTATTACTGTACTTACATAATAAAAAATAAAAACATTTAAAAAAATATATTTATAATCGCTTACAAATTTATCCTATTACACACACGGACACACACGTTTCGTACTCAGCTGTGGTAACGATAGGAAATTAAGTGATAAGCAAGCAAGCAAGCAATCAAGCTTACCGCAATATCCAATACTTAAGTCACAATTTTCACATTTGAAATTAGTCGCAAAGGAGTCTTTCCATACAAGTACTTGGATTCATGGTCGAAACTGGAAGAGATACAATTACCATCGATTCAACATTTTTATTTTCAATTAAATAAGAAGAACATTAGTGATGCTGATGATGCACATGCACAAAAAGTTTGGGCTTCGTTTCAAATCAAAAATCTTCGTGAATATACTGAGCTTTACTTGAAAACAGACGTTTTACTTTTGGCTTATATATTTGAACAATTTAGAATGTGCATGTTGAAAACTTATAAATTAGATCTCGCTTATTACTATACATTACCCAGATATACTTGGGATGCAATGCTATACTACACGAAAATTGAGTTAGAACTACTAAGTGATATTGAGAAAGTTATGTTTATTGAACGCGGAATTCGAGGTGGTCTAAGTCAATGTAGCAGACGACATGTAAAAGCTAACAACAAATATATGAGCACTTTTGATGCAGATAAAGATGGTATTCATTTAATGTATTTTGATATTAATAATCAGTACGGATGGGCAATGTCGAAACCATTACCTTATGGGGGTTTTGAATGGATTGAAAATGTTGAGAATTTCAAAATTGATGATGCAATTTATTCAAATTCAGTTTTAGGTTATATTCTAGAAGTAGATTTAAAATATCCACAAAATTTGCATGATGCACATTCTGATTTACCATTTTGTCCGGAACACGCATTACTTCCAAACGCTAAGGAAACGAAATTACTAGGAACATTATATGATAAAAAGCGCTACGTAATTCATTATGAGATGTTGAAGAAAGTATTAAGCCATGGCTTGGAGATTATAAAAGTACATCGTATACTCAAATTTAAACAAAGTTGCTGGCTTCAAAAGTATATCGATTTAAATACTAAGTTACGTCAAACTTCATGTAATGACTTTGAATAAAGTTTATATAAATTAATGATTAATGCTGTATTTGGCAAAACTATGGAAAATGTGCGCAAATATTCAGATGTAAAATTAAAAACTAAGTGGGAAAGTCGATATGGTGTTGAAGCATTAATTTCATGTCCTCAATTTAAGTCATCAATGATTTGTAATGAAGATCTTGCTATTATTGAATTAAATAAAACAAATTATGTTTGATAAACCAATTTACGTTGGTATGTGCATATTAGATTTGGCAAAATTAACAATCTATGACTTCCATTATGATTATATGAGAAGTAATTTTGGAATGAATGCTACCGTTTGTTATACTGATACAGACTCACTAATTTATGAAATTAAATTTCATGATATATATGATGCTATTAGATGTGATGCCATTAGTCATTTTGACATGAGTGATTTTCCTCAACAAAACATATACAATATTCCGCTTGTAAATAAAAAAGTCTTAGGCATGATGAAAGATGAAAATAATGGTCAAATTATGACTGAATTTGTTGGCTTAAGATCTAAGATGTATGCAACACGTATAGATTACCAAACCAAAGATAAAAAAAGCAAAAGGTGCAAAATCAAGCAGTATAAATAACGAAATTACATTTCATGATTATATTAACTGTTTAACTCATCAAACAGAATTAATTTTAAATCAACATTTAATTAGATCTGAAAAACATATAATTAGTACTATCATAGTAAAAAGTTGCACTTTGTCGTAATGATAATAACAGATATATATGTTCTAATTATATAAATACACTTGCATAGGGGCATTATTCTATTTAAAATGAAATGCATTATTTTAACACTCTCTATATGAATATAAACATTGTGAAAAATAAACTTGAAAAATAAAGTTATTCGTCATGTAATTTATATGGAAAAAAATTATTCAGACATAAACAAAATTGGCCTCCCGGCGTCACACCCCACTTTCTTAACTTAAGTTGATTTATTACCTTTTCGGGTAGCCTTAAGTTCGCAACGACGACACAAACGCACTTCAACGCATGAGTTGGTCAGAATTGCGTATGTGAATGTCGTGAAATTGAGAATTGAAACTTGATACTTTTTTTACGAGCGCTCAACCATGAATACAATACAGGAATACCCCGCTTAACGCGGGGGTTACGTTCCATCAAAGTAGAGCGTAATGCGAAACAGCGCTAAACGAGACTATCTTCACATGTAAATAAGGGGGTTAGGGGAACATAAATAGAAAATTGATTAATTATTACTATTAATCATTTTTTTATATCCAAACATTTATTTATTACAAAAATATAAACATAAAAAACGAATATATATTAAACAAACAAATTATATAAACAAATAAAATTCTAAGACAGTCAGATTAATCAGTCTATTCTGTTTCAAATTTTCTGCCTTTTTGCCAAGAAGGCATCCAATGTAGTTTGTGTTTTCCTTTTTCGTTCTGATATAAGTTGTTGGTAATTAGATAAAGCATCTATGACACCCCGTCTTGCGCTTGAACTTCTCTCAAAATTTGGATCATTTTGAACCAATTGATCCATAATTTTAGTCATATTGGTCAAACTGCTTTTTAAAAGCGCCATGGAAAGCTCTTTTTGCTCTTCTTCATAATCACTACTACAATCACTATTTTGGTTTTCGGGTTGCTCTGTTAACTCCTTGAGGTCATCATTAGAATAACCAGCTGCTGATTCTTGCACTATTTCTTGGACGTCTTCCAAATTTATCTCATCTAAACCGATTTGCTTCGCCAACTCCACTATTTCATCCATATCGATAGCGTGTTCAATGTCTTCGCCTTTACATAAATCTGGCCAAATCTTCTTCCATACCCCCTTCAAAGATCTTGCTGTGACCTCATTCCAAGAAAGGTTTATATTTTCTATAGCATTCATAATGTTGTAGTTTTTCCAAAAATCTCTGACTGATTCCCTCTCTTCTCCATCTGTTTTTTCAAACATCTGCTTAAGTGTTCTTAAATGAATTATGGCAGTTGTGTTTGGCGGCAAGAAAACCACTTCGACTGGAATGCATGTTTCTAAGTCTGTTAAATTTGTTGGGTGGCTTGGAGCATTATCAATTAATAATAGTGCTCTTGGTTTAAGTTTTTTAATTTCGCAATAACGTTTTCCCAACGGGCAGAAATGTTCAGTAAACCATTCCTGAAAATTTTTCATTGTTATCCATGATTTTTTGTTAGACTCCCAAATTACAGGTAACGTTGATTTTGATATGCCTTTCATCGCTCGTGGGTTTTTTGAGTGGTAAACTAGTAGCGGCTTTAACTTGAAATCCCCGCTTGCGTTACCACCCAGTAGCAGTGTTATACGATCTTTTGCTGCTTTGAATCCTGGTGCTCGTTTCTCTTCACGGGATAAAAAAGTTCGTTTTGGCATACTTTTCCAAAATAGACCCGTTTCATCGACATTAAAAACCAATTCTGGAGGATAGTTTCCTTGTTCAATTATCGTTTTTAATGTCACTGGGAATTCAACCGCCGCTTTCGTATCACCACTTGCTACTTCTCCTGTAATCTTTATATTATGAAGATTATTTCGCCTTTTAAATCTATCAAACCATCCTCGACTAGCAACGAAAGTTGTAGTGTCACTTTGCTCAGCCTGAATATAATTAAAAATTCTTCTGGCTTTTTCCATTATGATAGATTGGCTTAATGGCATATTACGTTCAATTTCATCGTCAATCCATACGGACAGTCGTTTTTCCATTTCCTCTATAATATTATTTCTAGAACGGGTAATTCTAGTTGCAGAGCTTGGCGTAGTTGCAGTTGCCGATGAGAGTATTTTTTCTTTATTCTTAAGAATTGTTCTTATTGTTGAAGGCGCCAAATTCAATGCAGCACTAATCTTCTGATCACTTGCATTTTAGTTTCCAGTGAAATGCCTTTTCTGGTTGCTATTTTTGCTGGTTTTTTATTATCACCCATGATAAAACTAAAGATCGTAACATTTGTAACGTTATTAATTGTTAAATTATTATCTAAATTTATACTTACAATAATTTCAATAAATGTTTCAAATGATAAAAATTTGAAACCAAACAAGAAACACAACAAAAAGTTCGAATAAGTACAATTTATGGTGTTAGAATGGATATTCCCAGTTTAATTTAAGTTATTTGGATGGGTATTCCCAATTTTGGGATATGAGCATCTGGTAGCAAGTAGAATTAGTTAACATGTTTACATTATAAGTCGCTATTGAATTTGAATTTCTATGGATGGTCAGCATAAGCTGTTATAGGCTACATTATTGATAAAATTATAAGATGTTACAATATTTGTTGAATCCTAATAAATAATATCCCCAAAAAAATCCCATCCCACGCATTCCCCTCTCCCTAAATCTGGGGGGAAAACCTATAATTTGGCAACTCTGCATGTTATATATATACTTGGCAACCTAGCGCTGCGCACAATTTCTGAGAATCACCGGGTTGAAGTAAAAGAGCGCTAAACCGAAACAGCTCTAAACGGGGCAGCGTTAAGCGGGGTATTACTGTACTTCTGTTGTATAATTTATGCTAGTGAAAAACAATTAATTTTCAGAAAATCGTTTGAATCCGAAGTCGTAACGGTAGACAATGATATGCATTAAATAATATAATTTGAATTTTGAAAATGGCTTGCTTAGTTCTCAAGTTATAACGTTTTCAAAATATTAAACTGCAGTGGGACGAAATTAACTTTTTTTTTCGAAACGATATATTTTCAAAACTACTCCACCGATTTTCCAAATTCAAATGAGGTTTTTTGTAGAAAATTATTATCGACCGATTTATTAAACGAATTAAATAAGATTCAGATTTTAAACATATTTTGTTTAAACAAATAAACAATATCTGACTTAGAATTGTTGCAAATATTATACCTTTTAAAATCGAAAAATATCGAAAAAAATCGGAAAAAAATAAAATCCAAGAATATTCGATTATGTTATTTCGAAATGCAGCAACTGGGTTGCTGGTATCGATTTCGTATTTACACTCTGTGAGAAGCAGCGCAAACAAAAGTCTTAAGTCAGCAAGCACAGTTGTCTCAGTCGGTTCAGTTCATAATTCTATAGGCGGTGAGACGGTCGTAAAACTGTCAGGCAGCCATGATTTTTGGCAAAATCGGTTGGGGCCCCTTGCAAGCCCCGCTTCGTCGGGGATTTAATTTTGGTGTTTCTATAACGCATTTGAAAGAATCAAATTTAGTTGATGTTCATTTTTCAAATTTCCATTCATTATTTCCATTCCAAATTAGGCGCTCGGAAAATAATTCATCACATCCCGGTCTAAATTCATTTCAAATTCATTCATTTAATTCATTTATATCGTATGTTCTTCATTCATATTGTAACCCGTTAATAGTGATCTTAATTAGAAATTACTTTTGAAGTGAAATTTACTTTCTTTGATAACGCGTTTATACACGGACTATTACACGCAGTGAACGATAAAATGGACCCCAAATTTACAATTTTGTGCAACAAATTTTAATGCAAAACACAACATGATCTAAAAACATCACCATTCATGTCTTCATTCGGTGTATTCTCTTATGCACTCTTTTTTACATGTATTCAAATCAAATGTGCTCATCCGTCACACCTTCGACTTTAAAACTTCACATTTTCTTGGTCCATAAGAATCAAACTTACTTGATGCGCTCATCTTTCAAATTTCAATTTACTATTTATACTTATATCCATTTCAAATTTATATATGTACCAAATTTGGCACTTGGCTATCACAATCCGAATTAAAATTCATGTTTCATCCTATGTTCTCCATTCATATTGTTACCAGTTCGTAGTGATTTTTAAAATTAGAACTGAAATTTACATTCTTTGATAACGTATTCACGCACCGAACGAAGAGACGCACCTCAAATTTACAACATTATCTAGAAACATCAACATTGCTCCATTTCTTCAGTTGCATTCGGTGTATTCTCTTAAGCGCTCTTACATGTATTCAAATCAAATGTTGTGTTTATCCGTCACACCCTCGACATTAAAACTTCACATTTTCTCGGCCCATATGCATTTATCACACCCCCGATTTTAGAAAGTTTGCTCTTTCAATACTCTCAGTTCATCTTAGCAGCCTCAGCATCATCGGCGTACAAAGGGTGCGCTTAGTGTGCCCGCCTTAAGGAGTTTGGTAATTTGATATCTTTTAGGGGCGTTACTGAATATGCAACCCAACACACTTAAAATCAGTAATTTGTTTATTTCTCAACAATTATGCAAGTCTACGTTTTTTTCTATAGCCTAAAACCTGGCGACATATATACCGAACATAATGAAGAAAACCGCTTTAAAATCCGTCCAGTGGTTTTCACGTCCACCTCGCACAAAGAAACACTACTTTGCTTTATATATGTAGGATCAGTATCAAGGCAACGAACGGTTGGCGTTACTGAAGTACAATGTTAATTTTTGGTCGAGATCGCTCGTCCACGATTCAATTAACTTTTAATAAACGTCTTCAATAATAACTTCTTCTCTACACGGTACAACTAAAACTTCTTCTCTCCACGATACAACAACAACAACTGACTTATCTCGTCAACTCGGTACCAGCTCTGCGCCCCTTAGACACCCGCTGGCGCCGAACTGACGAGCATGTGTGTTCTTTCCCCGAAACGTGGGAAAGTGATCTTAAGTTACGACTTACACTTACATCTTAATTTACGACTTACAACTAAAACGTTTTAGCCTAAATTATGTTATCTCCTCTTAATTTATGACTTACACTTACTTATGATTTATTTATCCTTACAACTAAAACGTTCCACTTAATTCACGTTATCGACCCTATATATATATATATATATAGATTATAGATATGTTTTATTAGCTTTTGATTGAAATTAACAAGTTTGAATTTTTAAAATCGGTTAACTAGAGATTGACATATTAAGAATGTATTTTGTGTTAAGAGAAAATTCATATGATAATATTCTAGGAAAGAATAGTTCGATGTTTTCCATTCAAATTAGCGCGTAGATCTAAATTTTATAGCTTTTATAATACATATTTCACAATATGAACATTTATATTTAAAAAACTAAAACATTTTCTTTTGTACGTTATCATAAACATGCTTTTATGTTTCCATTGCAAATGTGTGCATGCTTCATGGTCGCATTGGGTTTTCTCCCAAAACTACCTGCTTTCTTGCTTCAGCTTCTTGCGTCCCGTTAAATGAGTGCTATTTCGCATGAATTCAATCTTATTCTGACTAAATATTCACTGTAAATTTGTAAATAACGTAATTGTTTAAGTATATCTGCACACACTCAAATTTGAAAAAGAAATTATTTAAAAAAAAAAGAAAAATAAACAATTGAAGATACTATTTAAATAAATAGTGTGGTAATACGTTAATCTTGCCTATTTATCGTTATAGTTATATTCAATTGATTCCAAATACAGTTTGCCTTAAATAGAATCAAGAAACTGAGGCACAAAAGCGACAATTCGGAAAAAACCCAAGCGAGCTTGAAACATGTGCATTTTGAATGGAACAAAAGAATGTTTGTCATAAAATTGAAAAGAAATTATTGCAATTTGTTTAAGAAAAACGATAATATTTTAATATATTATTGAACGAATGTATTTTTCATTTTAAAGTTGATTTGAATGGTAAAAATCGGTTTATTTTTGCTTACAAT
This sequence comes from Aleochara curtula, assembly GCA_963978815.1. Taxonomy (NCBI): domain Eukaryota; kingdom Metazoa; phylum Arthropoda; class Insecta; order Coleoptera; family Staphylinidae; genus Aleochara; species Aleochara curtula. The sequence goes on along the minus strand of OZ022219.1, from coordinate 12,292,121 downwards.
ATCGTTCTATATTAGTTTAATTCAAGTAAAGTTCAATTACTACAGCTCAACGTCTAATTAACCGATTTTAAAAAGTCAAGTTCTCTAATTCAACTGGCTAGAAAGAAATTCATAATTTGAGGAAAAATATAAACATTTTCGTAAAAATGCTTAAATTTATAATAACATCTTTAGGCTGCCATATGGTGTGTCACTGATTTCGTGCCTAAAATGGGAATTGATTTGATTGGTGGATGCAAAAACGTTTGTAAACTTTAAACACCTCCTACGCTCCTAGTCAAATTGGGGGAAAGTAATAAATCTTCATAGCTACTCGATACCCTGGGGCGAAAAACTATAAAATTTGCACGCTCCACAAGAGTTCATAGCGGAAAAGACAATCACGCCACATATATGTGCACATATATATTCAAAGAAAATTTAATCAACGCAATGAGTCTTTTAGACCGTTTAAACAGGAGTGGCACTATCCCTCAGTTTTTACCGACTGTCGTGGCAAGCAACTTCTGAAGCTTAGTAAATCCTGAATTATACGACGATATGACTGTAATATTCACGGATCATAGACGAAAATGGCTTTTCAATAATTGCTATAATAACTAGTATGAGATGCTAATTAATTCATTTGTGAATTATTTAAAATCATATAAAATTTGTTATAAAAACCGATGAGGACAACGTTAAAGTAGAGAATATATATACTCTCCAGGATAGTTCTGGATTTGGAAATGGTCGATGTGAGTGCGGCAGCGAGGACATTCCCGACTTCTGAACTTAGAATGTCATTTCCATTACAGACTAAAGGTGAGGAGCAAAATAAATCCAAAGGGATTGAAAATCACGTATGAAACATCCCTTCCGTCGAGAAATTATTGAAATTGTGAAATCTCCCCTCACTAGTAACAACCGCTGTTACCACAAAGGGTAGAATATATAAAACCATTTCTGAACGTTCCCGATTCATTAAAATGGAAGAGTTGTTCAGTTTAATGGACTTCCTACTACTCTAAGTGATATTAGTGGAGAATGATGAAGGACATGACAAGAAATTACTACTTTTTTATATTTCGGACAACTAATAAAATCGCTCTAATAGCTGGACAGATTGTTAACATAGCACTTATTTCATGCGGGGTGAGTGCTTTGATCTGATTGATGATGCCAACGAAACAATTTTGAAATACTTTTCCATGAAACATACAAAGGGGTTGAGCCAAGACCTTTGTTTACTGTGAAAACAAAACCACAAAACGTCATCATTATTTACATCCATCATGCATATTTTTTATGAAAATCAATCGAATGAAATATAAATGAAGCAGACGGGTTAGTATCAGAAATGATAAAAGTTGCCTATCTACATTTACTTCAGACGCATAGAAAACTTGCACAATGAGGTATTATTTTCAGTAGTATTGACACCATAATTTTTAATTATATACGAGTTGAAAACTGTAATTTTGATAATACAAGTGCCATGTGTCATTAGGGTAACAAAGAAATTAGTTATCTAAGTAAAGACGATTAAAAGAATCATCGAATACATTCGCGTCGAACGTTTACCAAACCGGACTACCGCAAGCACAAAGTTTTGGTTAAGATGCTCGCATGTGAACACGTCTTCAACGAGAAAGTAACGAAAAGTAAAAAAAGTGGATGAAAGGGCCCCATGATATCAACAAAATACATTTTAAAAAAAGTCCAGAAAACAGTGTCTGTTCATCTACTAACGCTGTTATTCCGAGCTAGTGGACGAGAATCGTTCAAAAGTAGTTGCTCAAGATAGAAGGAAAATCAGGAGTAAGCATCCAGTATCCACCACATTTGCGTGTCTATATAATTCAACACATATTAGCACTACTTTTCATAATTAATGGTCAAATTTGTATTTTTTTAAAATACACATCAAATTGTTATTCCACTCGTACATATCTTGCGGGGAGCATCATTGCCGGGGAGCATCATTAGAAAAAATAAAAACCTGAAAAAGCTTCCCCTTGTCTTATGGGTCAGAATTAAGGTTTAGTAGCATCCCATCCTCAAGGGGAGAATCGTTCTCCCCTATTGATAATGATGAGGAGATCCTAGTAATCTATTTAGCGGACTAGCATATATTTTGAGAATGGAATCTTTGCCTCAGTTTAGAAAAAGAAAAACCTACTACTGCGGGTTTTGAGAGTCAGAATTTAGCCGTAGTAGAAGCCGTAGTGGAACGCCAGCATTAAAATAGTTATTGACGACGATAACATCAAAAAATGTATAACCGAGACCAACTCTTGAATGAGTAGCCATTCTTATTTGTAAGCGGGAAACCCCAATGAACCCAAATAAAAAACATCAAACTGCAATAAAAATCTTCATCGTACGACCAATGAAAATCTTATAAAACACTGAGAACGACGAAATAAGAAAATACTTTATAAAGCTGAAGGGTGATTGGAAAAATGCGCACTTTGCGTTTTTCGGTGCTATAAACGGATTTTTGGGTGCTATAAACGGATTTCTTGGTGCTATAAAATGCTGCTTGGATGCTATATAATATTCATTTACAACGTCTTACTGACCCAAGATTCAGCACGCTGCCGATGATTTATTGTGCATTGCGATTTTGAAACTCACTATTTACTGGTCCGAGAAAAATATTCACTTTATCCGCCCAGCCAATGACATGAGTTTAATGTGCAGAAGACAAGCTTCTATATTCTATTGGTTGACAACACCAAACTACGTGCCATATTGGCATGCTTGCATTCGTTTTGAATTCTGTTATTGCGTAAATAAAGCGTTGATTTCAATTATTTTCGATCACAGTTATAAACAATAGAGTATATAGGTGAAATTAGCGAATTTGTTTTTCAATTTTAAATTATATAATGTATATACTTTTTCGCAACAATTGTATCATATCGTTTTTTAAACAAACTATGTTCAAAAGCGAATTTAGTAAGTTTCAAATTGATTGTTCGTCGTATTTCTCCTACCTGGCCTGACTATTTGGCCGTTTGGATAAGAAATTTTTATGGTGGTCACCATGCACGTCAAGAATAAGCCAGATGCATTTATTAAAGCGTTTAACATTATTACAACAATTTCGTGAATAATGTTTATATTTTTTTAGATAACAAGAGCTGGTGACTTGTTAATTAATATGCATTTTGAATTTTAAAAATTGACCAATTATTTCTTAAGATATGATCTTACGATTATTCAGTTCATGTTGCATTTGTACTTAATAATCAACCAATTTTCAAAATTCAAAAAGGTTTATTTATGTTAAAAGACCACAAGTCTGAAATTTGCAAAAAATGATTTCATTTTCCAAATAATTACAAACATTTGTAAACATTTTTGCCTAGTACCATGTGGCATCTTGCGAGTTCATACTTTACGATTTTATAGCAATCGGCTGCGCATAAATTAAAATTGCAGTTTCTCTCATTGCATCTCAGTTCGCTCAAAACGCGTTTTAATTGGTCAAAACAGCATTTCTAGGCGTCTACCCTCGCACTGCGACACTAAAAATGTCAACGCTTGCTAGTTGTAGTAAAACTTTTTCGGGTACAAAACACCTAGTGCCCTAAACTGCAGGGGTCCTGGGGCTCCATTGTATGCTCCGCGTAATATAAGTGCGCAAATTTCACAGAACCAAGCTGAAGATATCACAATAAACTGTAAGGTTGACAATGACCAAATCAACCTTGGAAAACTTGACAATAAATGACAATAAATGTTTTGTTGCCAAGTCACCAAGAGAAATGAAGCAAAAGCAAATTTATTATTATTTAAATTTAAATGTTTATAGTCACTAAATTAAGTTTAATTTTAGTTCTCTGCTTTATTAAATTTTATTTATTGTATATGTAAATAATGTTTTTATTTTGCGTTCTTTTATATCTTTTAATGTTATGAAGCAAACGAGGCTCTGGTGACCGACTATAGGCGGAATAACCTTAAAATCAGCAAGTTGGAAATAACGTGTACGCGCCGTTTCAACGAGGCTTGTCTGGACGCTACAGCTGGCAGCCCCAGCACCAGACTACGGATGCAGTGATCTAATCCTCCGTTCATCCTAAACCCAAATTGAATAACAAACCTTCTCCAATTGTAACCAAAATCCGGACTGTTCACACGGATACAACTTTAAGCTTTCGACAACGGACTCGAATAGGACACTGGAACATACGAACCATTTAAATTAGCTCAGGTAATATCAGAAATGCAAAACTACAACCTCCTACTTGTAGATCTGAGTGAAATCAGATGGAAAGAGGCTGGCGAACACAAGTGTGCAAATGAGATGAGCCTACTATATTCAGGCCAGAACAAACATGTAAACGGGGTCGGCATTCTCTTAAGCAAAGCAGCCAGACGCTCATTAATAGAGTGGGAACCTATATCAGACAGATTAATTAAAGTCAGACTGAGGACCAAACTACGCCCGCTCACCATACTCCAATGATACGCCCCCACCGAAACAGCGCCAGACGCAGATAAAGAAGCCTTTTACGAACGACTACAAACCGCCATTCACAACGTCAGGAAATCAGACATGTTAATAATATTGGGCGATATGAACGCCAAAGTTGGCGAATCTAATACCGGCATTGAGAGTGTGATGGGCAAACACGGCTTGGGACAACGCAATAACAACGGTGACCGGCTCATCGAAATCTGTCTCGAGAACAACCTAGTTATAGGAGGAACACTCTTCCCACACGAGAGCATTCATAAGCACACATGGAACTCTCCCAATGGCCAAACCAGAAATCAAATTGACCACCTCATGATTGCCAGGCAATGGAGGAGCTCGCTCCTCGACGTCAGATCCTACAGGGGTGCTGACGTCGCTAGTGACCACAACCTAGTTATAGCACAGATCAGATTAAAACTGTCCACGTACAACGCCAAGTATAAATCACGACAAAAGACGAAATATAACATCGATAAACTGATCAACCAAACCGTGCTCAACAGGTTTGAGAAAGAACTCAATCAGCTGGATAGTCGACATACCTGGTCAATAGTCTCAAATAAAATTAACCAAATATGCAATGAAGTTCTAGGAGTGAAAAGAAATACAAAGAAGGAATGGCTATCAGACGACACCTGGGAGAAAATAGAAAACAGAAAAGCAATCAAACACAAATAAATGAACGCACACGGACCCGAGGCAATAAATGAAATCCGCAAGCAATACCAACTCGCAAACACTAAGGTAAAAAAAGCTGCAAGGCGGGACAAGAGAGCCTGGGCAGAACAACTAGCCCAACAGGCAGAAAAAGCTGCCCGCACCCACAATTCGCGTCAACTGTACCAAATCACGAAGCGACTGAGCGGATCACGCAGGAGTACACACCAACCAATACTTCTGTCAAAAAGCGGCGCAAAGATCATGAACACTGCAAGACAATTAGAAAGATGGCACGAATATTACAGCGACCTCCTCGCAAATTCAAATGCAAACACTGCCGAGGCGGCCGAATCTGCACCATCGAGCAGAACCCTTCCTATCAACACGAAGCCTCCGGAGGTACCCGAAATCAGGAAAGCCATCGCGAAACTCAAAAGCGGAAAATCGGCGGGCCCAGACAACATCCCACCAGAGATTTTCAAGTGCTGCCCGCAGACTCTAGCTGAAATTACCACGCCATTAATCGTAGATGCCTGGCTTACTAAAACCTTTAACAAGACCTGGTGCGAAGGGTTAATCGTTAAACTACCAAAAAAGGGGAATCTCCAGGAATGCCAGAACTAGAGAGGCATAACTCTTCTTAACACAATCAACAAGGTGGTTGCCATTATACTACATGAAAGGCTTAGCAACATCATTGAACCAAAGCTTCGCCAAGAACAAGCTGGCTTCAAACCAGTCGGTCGTGTATTGATCACATAAACACCCTAAGAATCATCATCGAGCAATTGCAAGAATTGCGGTCCTTCTCTGTTTCTAGTCTTCGTCGATTTTAAAAGAGCTTTCGATACCATACACCATCCGCAATGTGGTAAACACTTAAAGAAAAGGGAGTGCCTGACGCCTCTATTGCAGTTGTGAAAGCGTTTTACAAGAATAGCACTTGCAGAATCGCACACTATAACTTAACCAGCAGGGATGTATCCTCAGGGATGAGTCAAGCAGGGATGTATCCTCTCCCCCTTCCTTTTTAATGTTACACTAGGCAGCGTTCTCACACGCGCAAACGACGCACAGCGCGGAAGCACCTGGGGGCTGACCGCACGACTAGAAGACATCGACTACGCAGACAACATATGTCTCCTGGCGCATAGATACGAAGATATCGCATCAAAACTACGGCGGCTAGAAACCGAAGCATTAAAAGTAGGCCTATCTATCAACTTGCAAAAGACGGTAGAAATGCGCATGAACTGCTCAATCGATACCCCCCTAATATTACACTCAACAACCATTGCAAGAGTCGATAAGTTTACATACCTGGACAGTGTTATCGACCACTCAGGAGATACAGAAGAGGACATAAGATCAAGGATTATCAAAGCAAGGCAAGCGTTAAGCCAGCTAAAGCCCATCTGGAATTCTAACATCATATCCACCAAAACCAAGATCCGAGTATACAACTCAAATGTAAAGTCCGTCCTCCTATACGGGTGCGAATCCTGGAAGCTAACGCAAGCCCTTGAAAGCCAGCTGCAAACGACAGTGAACAGACACCTTCGCTGCATCACCCGCACCTTCTGGCCCAACATAATATCCAACAAAGAACTATGGATGCAAACCGACCAACTACCAATCACGCAGAGCATCCTGGCGAGAAAATGGGGTTGGCTGGGCCACACGATCCGAAGTGCATCCGAAAATCCGGCAAAAGCAGCGCTCGATTGGAACCCACAAGGAAGCAGAGGACGGGGGCGCCCAAAAATGACATGGAAGCGGACCGTTTTGAAGGAAGCGGACAAAGCGGGCTACAAGTGGAACGAGATTAAGTATATCGCCAGCAACAGAGTTAGATGGAAACAATTGGTGGAGGCCCTATGTTCCACAATGGAATGATGGCACCCTATGTATAATGTTATGAAGTAATAACCTCATCCTCAAGCTGACGTTTAATTCCATTAATGTTATTTCCAGTAAATTAAATGTTGTTTGTTTTATGCGATTACGTTATCCTCGGCTTGACTTGTCGCAGAAATGTTATTTTTATGTTTAACGACTTCCGCTGTTAATCGCGGTTGTTTTGTTGAGATTAGATTAATTTAATGACTTCCACTTTTAATCGCGGTTTTCCGTTATAATCAGTAAATTTAAATGTTCCTCATTGTATGATTTCCTGTTATCTCAAAATTTTAGAATCATTTGTTGAATTAAATCAGTTTTTAAATGAATTTTGATTTGTTTAAATTTCATTTTCACTAATTATAAATGTTTATTGTATGATTTCATATTATGTTGTTTTGCATTAAATTTATTTCATTATAATCAGTTTTTACGTGATTCTTAATTTGTTTAATTCGATTTCCAGTAAATGTTTCTCATTATTTAATTTATTATGCATCCATTTATCTTCCATGTCAGAAAAATAATTGAGATTTAAATTTATTCCCTCCTGATAAATCCAGCAGAATTTTCTGAAAAGTACTGTGAATGTAGCATTATTTTTTTGTCAGGGTTCCTTGAGCTGAAAGGTTCCAGTTTCAAAGCGCTGGCATCGTCAGCAAGATCCAGAGATCACGCGACTTAAGTCTTCGTGGACGTGAGAATAGGATTTATTGGCAGAGCTGTGTTTCATTTCCGAAACCCCCGACATCGTCAGGATACAATTGTCTTTTCATAGAGTTTTGTTACCATATGGGCCGCACACAGTCTCCAAGACCCTTTGCCAATCTTTGATCTCCATATTACATTTAAATCATTTAATTTTAAACTTTAAATGTTGTTTATCGCTTTATTTGATTTTCTTAACGGCCATTAATACACAATATTACGCCAGGAGGTAATGCGGTGATAGAACAGTTTATTTAATGTTTAATTTAATTCATGATTTATAACGCGAATTTTAATTAATGATCAATTTTTTAGATTTAGATAAAAATGTTTTAAGTCTAACGCGGCCCACAATTATATTTCATTAGTAACTATAAATTACTAACATATTTTAATATTTTATTTCACTTTTAATTCAATGAATTCGATTTATTTCGCAGCCTCCGCCGCGGAAGTATTCACAAACATATACACAACAAGTCACAAAAATATACACAACAAGGTGTAGCAGTCCGCTGAGCATATTCTGTCCAACGCGAATGTCTCTGTCAAACAAACTACATCCGCTTCACACAATGAGATTTTCTCGGATTACTGAGCACGCATGCAGCGTCTACCGCAGGTAGACGCTTAATTCACGATTTATAGCACGACTTTATATACTTTTTATATATTGGGCATATTATACTGCCTTTCCATTCTTTGGGTATACTCTCTTGCGACCAAATTTGGATAATCAGTTTTTGCATACATTCTGCAATCGTGTCACCTCCGGCTTTGATGACTTCCGATAGTATTTGGTCGCCACCTGGTGCTTTATTTGGTTTCAGTGAGGCTATCGCTTCTTTCATTTAGTCAAGAATAGGGGTTCGTGTTGTGTCGCTTTCTGGTTCATCCCCATCTATCTGTACTTGTTGATGGGTGTCATTTTCTTGATTGTCACCGTCGGGGTTGTTCAGGGTGCTCTCGAAGTGTTTTCTTCACATGCCTAGGATACTTCCCTTGTCACTAATGATCTGCCCTGTCTCGTCACGACATAGTGTTGTGTGGGCCTTGTATCCTTCCCTCATTTGCCTCATTTCTCTATAGGTTTGGTGTACCTGGCTCTGTTGTTGTAGGCCCTCGCCAATTTTTAATATTCTTTCGTTTTCATATCTTCTCTTTTTCTGCCTACATATTTTATCAGCCACTCGACGCGCTTGTCTGAAGGTTTCCTTCCTTTCTCTTGTGGCGCATTACACTAGCTTCGTGTGGCCTAGATTGCGTTTCTGGATTGCATTTTTACATTCTTCTTCGAACCATTCGTTTCTAGGTCGGCGCCTTTGAGTGCCTAGTACTTCCTTTGCGGACTCGCTCAGGGTGGCTTTGATTTTTGCCCACATCTGTTTGATGTCCTCGTGCTCGATTCTTGTTTTGGTGCCATTAGCGCGTCTTGCTGATATTTTCTCTGTGAGTCTTTTCCTGGCGTCTTCTGATCTTAGCGCATCTATGTTTAGTTTTTCTGTTGTCACTTTTTTGCCCTGTGTTTGCGTGCTAATTCTACATCGATACTTCATTTTCACTAGGTAGTGATCGGAGTCAATGCATGCTCCTCTCATTGTGCGTATGTTACATATATTAGTAGCCCATCGTTTGTTAATTAGAATGTGGTCTATTTGGTTTTTTATATCTCCTCCTGGAGAGGTCCATATGGCTTTATGTATTTTCCGATGTGGAAAGTATGTGCTCGCTACTACCATGTTCTTTCCTGCTGCAAAGTCTATGGCCAGCTCACCATTTTCATTTGTGGTCTCATGAAGACTATGATTGCCTATCGTTCCTTTGTACTCTGGCTCTCTACCTACTTTGGCATTCATATCACCTAAGATTATCTTGACGTCATTCTTTGGTGCAGCATTATACACATCTTCTAGTAACTGGTAGAAGGTTACCTTCGTTTCTTCATCTTGTTCCTCGGTAGGTGCATGTACATTTATGAGTGTTGTGTTTGTGAATGAAGTACGTATTCTGAGTGTACAGAGCCTTTCGTTGATTGGATTGAAATCAAATATTATTGATTTGACAGCATTATCTACTATTAATGCTGTTCCTAATTCTTTATTGCCTCCTTCTTTGCCACTAAAACATATAGTGTGAGTTTTACCGTCTCTAATGCCCTTACCATGCCATCGTGTTTCCTGTATTGCCGTTATTGATAGTTTATACTTTTTTAATTCCATCAGCAGGGCATTCTGACTTGCAGGTTTGTTTAATGTTCTAACGTTCCATGTTCCATAAGAGAGTACCTTGTTTACTTGCCAGTGTCGTTTTAGGTTAGGATCTGTCCAATTCCGAGGCTTTGTTGAGTGCTTCGTAGTAAATTGTCTTTTATATGGGTAGGTTACTAGCCCACCGCCCAACCCTCCTTTTTTTATCCGGGCTTGGGACCGGCTGCTTCAGTCCGTGGGCTACTCGATCCACCCACATCCTCCATCAGCAGGCAGAGTTCATTTCAATTCATATCACGCTATTCGCTCAATTTGGTAACCACTGCTCTATCAATTAGTGACGAGAAAATATTTGAAATACCACCGTTTGCTACATAATTTAAAATTAACAGTTTAATACATCTCTTTTTCTATCACACTATAAACAGAAACTTACAATGTTAAGTCAAATAATAAAAATGATATTTTGAAATGTTAAGAATTTATTTGTTTCAATCATTGGTTATAAACAGAGACCAATTGCGTTAAAATGTAAAGTTTATGGTTTATCTAATCTTTAAATAAATCATAGATAACAAGAAAATTGCATAAAACAGCAGAAGCATTATTGGATCATACTATAGCCCTCTCCTCTAGGGCGCAGCTACAATAGGTACAACAATGGAATGAACCATTGGAGATCGCACGACGAACAATTTTGAGGAACAACCTAACTATTACCATTAGATGCAGGAGCTTTTGATTTTATAACATAACAGTACAGCGTAAAACACCGGACAGAGAAAAAATTCCCAGAGACTCACTTGAGTTGTCCCTCTCCACGGAAATCTTTAGTAAAAGGCGAAAGATTTATTCGCTTAGAAGAGAAACCAGAGTGCCGTTTTGCGCGTTTAGGCCGTATCGTCAAAACAAGATGCAACTTAGCAATCATTAATATACCCTTAATAGGAATTCTTTAACAGTAAGTGGTAAATTAATATTTAGAGATTATGCTAATTGAATTTTAATTCAAATATTTGCAATTGCGCCTATTGTTTAAATGCAAATTTAAGGATGGGCAACAATGCCACAATATGCTGATAGCATATGTTGACTCGGCGAGGTGTTTCTGTATCTTTGTGCAGAACTATGAGAATTATAGTGAAAAGCGTTGATGTAAACTTAACTTGGAAATAAAACTGCTAAATTTAATCTTGAATTTGAACTCAAGATTTCGATGCTTGGAAAGAACAATTAGGGTAAAAGAAAGAGATGCACAATCGCCACGCTCAAAAATTTTCACAATTTTTTGAAATATCAAGTATCCAAAACCAAGTAGCTTTTGAGATCTAAAAATACACACTGGCAACTAGAAAAATAATATAAGAATTTCATCTTTATTCGATTCCCCACAAATCGTTTATTTTTTAAATTTTCCAATTTTGTTTTTTTCCACTTATCTCTTATATTAATGATCACATAATAACTAAATTTGTTCCAACATAGCTTGATGAATTCCGAATATGATGTCATTTGAATCGTTTATAATAGTTAAATGGTTTCTACACAAAATAATTCATAAAAAAATCAGTATAAAATAGACCAATAATTTTCAAAAATTATTTTAATGTATACGACTTCTAGCAATAAATTTGAAAAAATTTTCGTTTATTGCCAGTTAGTTGTAAATTTTTAATAACGTTGTTTGAATATTATCGACAAAGTAGTCTCTGAGAAATAAATTTCTAATTTCAACTAATCTCAAAATAATGTACAAATAATAAACAATTTTAAAAGTTGAAAATAAAATATAAATAATTGTACGTTAGTGATCATTTTTCTACAGAAGAGAAACGCTATAACGCACTCTATATTCCCAAAGATATATCTCTATGTCTTAATTATCTTCAGCGATAATGAGTTTTTAAGTGCACATTGATAAAAGAAAGTTTTGTTTACATTTTTGTTCATACCTCTGTAGATATTAATTGTACAAACTTCTGTTTTACAACAAAACTAGAAACTATAATGGCTTATTGGAAAAATTAAGAATTATTAAAATACCTATATCCATACAAAAGTTATTAACAATTATATGATTTTTGACAAGACATTTTTAACTGTGAATTTCACCTATTTCTTAACATGGCTGAAATACTTTTTACCACACTTTAAAAGAACATTAAATACTTAATTAAATACTGTTTAAGTAATTAAGATCTGGTTATTAGTTTATTAGTTATGAGAATTTAAACAAAAATATCAAATTAAATACATTCTCTAAATTTTACTAAGCATTTTTTACCTGACCAAGCACCGCAGTCACAATTTATCCGAATACGTACTATGCACAATGCGTCTGTATTTGAATTTGGCGCCAAAACAAAATCTACTTTTTTGCTAATTCAATTGCTTATAACTTTTGAAACTAACCGTCGGATTTTTTCCAATAAAATCCATTCGTTTAGAAATTTTACATTCTTTTCAGAGATGGAATCATATCTTATGTGATATGATAAATATAGAGAAAAACGTCAATAACACATTAACGCAATAAGGTATTATGACCAAATTAAGCAATTAACATGGTAATATTTAGATGGTAATAAATGATATAGACTTTGATTCAATGCTATTGTAACTTTCAAAAATATAAACAAAAAACAAAGAATAATTGTAAGGTTAACATGATTTGAATATGTTTTCTCTACCAAAAATACAATCATGAATTAGCTTGCTATAGCCATAATCGAATATCTCATATAATCTTGTATTACATATAAAATACTCAAGATTATTGTTTGAAAGGAAAAGAAAAAAAATTAATTTAAAAAAATTATTAAACATATTCCGTGAAAGTAATGTAACACACAAGTGACGTAGCATCGGTGGTTCAGTGGTAGAATGCTCGCCTGCCACGCATAATGCGAAGTCACGGACTATAAAAGCTTCATTGGCGGTATACGCATGGTCACCAAAGATTCTTTCAAGGTAGTAAACAAGACAAACCGTACAATTATCTACACCAACACCATGGAAGACTACAATAACGTCAAAACTCATGTTGAAAATTGCGCACTGCAGTACTACACTTACACAATGCCGGAAAACAAAACTCATGCATTCATTATTCGTGGACTGCACAGACAACCAGGAATGGATCAACAAATCTTAACTGAGCTGAACGAGCTCAAAATAAGCGTCAAGCAGGTGTCTGAGCTCAGAAATACCAGGCAGCCATTATACATGGTGGTCACCACAAAACAACACACGCTCAAAGAACTCCGTGAAAAAGCGCACATAATCTTCCACACCGGTGTCACATGGGAGAGAAAGCGCAACTCCCGACTCATCGTTCAATGCCACCGCTGCCAGCTATGGGGCCACGCGACCTCGAACTGCAAGCTGGAAGCGCACTGCCTAAAATGTGCCTCTCCACATCTCACCAGGGACTGCACAAAGACACCTGAAACACCGGCTAAATGCATCAACTGCCAGCAGCCGCACCCAGCCAACAGCAGAGACTGCCAGGCTTATAAAGAGGCGACAAGGCGAATCACCGACAGGCTCAACTGTAAGCAACACAGCAAGTATTACATCGACGCCCCGATGCCGCTGAAAAACGCATGGTCCAACCCACCGCAACATCACCGAACCCAACCACCTGCAGCAGATAACTTTCCGCCTCTCAAACAACCAAATCAACCCAGGGCAACCATCACGAATCATCACACCAGCAACAATAGAACACAAAACATATATGAAGAGATACAGCTGGAAATGGAGGAAATTGACAAACTAGTCAATCTTGATGCCATGCTCGCCAAGCTGAAACTCTTTCACGCCAGAATCAAAGGTGCAACAACCGAGTTCGATAAGATAATCGCCTTCAAAAACACCTTCTTGACCTCAACAGAGAATGATAAATAAAATCCACATGATGCAATGGAACTCCAACACGCTAACAGGAAAAATCCCAGAGCTGGAAGTCTTCCTGAAAGACAATACAATTGATATCGCAGCCATTAGCGAAGTAAACTCCATCCATAAAATTAGAATAAGGGGCTACGCCGTCTACACCAATTGCCAGCACGAAAATCACGCAAGAGGAGTGGCAATCTGCATCAGACACGGACTGGAACACCAAATTCTGAAGCCAGCAAATACAGCAATCGAATCTGTAGGAGTACAGCTTGCAACCGGTCTGGTCGTATTCAGCACCTACAACTCGCCCAGGGTGCGCTTCAACAACACCGACCTCTCCGCACTCCTTGCAACCGGTAATAAAGTATGCGTAATGGGAGATCTTAATGCCAGGCACAGTACATGGAACTGCCACACTAACAACAGAAATGGGTACACTCTGCGTGACTTTATTGACAATAACTACCTACGCATAGATTTCCCAACCACTCCGACGCACATACCCCCCAATGGATCCACACCGTCAACCATAGACCTCTCCATCTCCAAAAACATCCGCTACATCACCCCACCTGAAGCACACAATCATCTCAGTTCCGACCACCTTCCAGTCCTCCAAAACATACACCACGTACTGGCTCCGGCCGCGCCCATTCTTTACAGATCCTACCGCAACACGAACTGGAACGAATTCAGGAAAACCCTGGACTCAAAAATTCAAATCCACAACAACATCGCCACCCCGGGCCAACTCAACTCGGAAATCAACAAAATTACACACGCTTTTTTTGTTCGCAGACGCAACACGCTACCACTTGAAATTCCACTGCACATACGTAAGCAAATCGCGCATAAGAACTACATCCGCAGAATCTGGCAAAGAACAGGCGCCCCAGAATACCGTATCCTTTTTAACCAACTCACAAGACAAATAGCAACCAACATCAAGAAACTACACAACGAAACATGGGATAACAAACTAACACAGCTCGCCAGCGACGACAATTCACTGTGGAAATTCACGCGTAAGTTTAAGCGCACGGGGCACAATATCCCAGCCCTAGCTGCCAATAACACTACGTACATAGGCAACAAGGCAAAGATAAATCTCCTTGCCAACACATTCGCTAACTCGCACCTACTGGAACCAGACGCAACCGATGAACAGAAGGAAATCAGCCGCACTGTCAGAAATCTGAGTGCCACAAAGAACACCTCTTTCCGCACCACACCTCAACAACTTCGAGATATCATCAAACAGTTAAAGAACGGAAAGGCGCCAGGACCAGACGACATCGCGGTAATAGCAATAAAGAACCTTTCAAGAAAAGCCCTAGTGCAGCTACACCACATCTTAAACAGTATGATCGCCATGAACTACTTCCCTCTTCAATGGAAAATAGCAACGGTAATCCCTATACTCAAAGCTGGGAAACCAAGAAGGAACCCTAGCAGCTACAGACCAATCAGCTTACTGCCACATCTAGCAAAAGTAGCGGAGAGGGTCATCGCTAAACTAATCGCTCGGGTCGACAAGGAAAAGTCCATCATCCCGCTGGAACAGTACGGCTTCAAGGCCAAACATAGCACAGTTTTACAACTAGCGCGTATAACCAACGACATAAAACTAAACTTCAACCGCAACAACAACGTCGTGATGTGCACACTCGATATTGAGAAAGCATTTGATCGGGTATGGAAAGAAGGCCTAGTATACAAACTGATCAAATATTCCGCGACCAGAAACCTGCCGGTGCTCATCAAATCATACCTGTCCGGCAGGACCTTCCGAGTCAAACACAATAACGAACTTTCCACAAAACAGAACATCAACGCAGGGGTCCCACAAGGATCTGTTATAGGCCCCATCCTCTTCAACATTTATATTGCAGACGCACCCAAATTCCCAAACACATCCACGGCCCTCTACACAGATGACACCGCCATCTACGCGTGTTCACACAACGCACAAGTGGCGCGTAAACTAGTGCAGTATCAAATACACCAGATGGAAGATTTTTTCAAACGCTGGAAAATCAAGATCAACGAAGCAAAATCCGAGGTCATTGTATACACAAAGAAGCTCAAGGACAACAAAATACTCACACCTATCAAAATTAACAAGAGAGAAATAAACACCATCGACGCCGTCAAGTACCTGGGAGTTGTATTGGACAAGAGACTCACCTATAATGCACACTTCACCCTCACCACTAACAAAGTCCAGAATGCAATAAGAACGCTCTATCCGCTGATAGCTCCAAACTCCAAGTTGAGTACCACCAACAAACTAAAAATATACAAAACAATGATCCGCCCAATCCTGACTTACGCAGCACCAATCTGGAACAACGCCTCAAACACAGCACTGCAGAAAATCTACAAATGCGAAAGAAAGACGCTAAGACTAATACTCAAAACACGAAGATACACAACAAATGATGACCTATACAGAGAAGCATCCATAAACAAAATCGACCACGTCATTGAGGAGCAAACTAACAAATTTTACTATTCCACAATCTGCAACAGCCCACTCACGCTACAAACCATCGCAGACGCAAAGGAGCACACCCATAGCGGCAGCTCAATGAAACATCGTCCAGCCTTTGGGAGAATGGACCTAGACCATCTACCTAACCCATAAGCAGTTACTCTTGCAGGCTATAAACAATTGGCAACTCGTAATACGAAGTTGGTAACAAGTAGGTTAAGTAAATTGTTATAAGAGCTATGGAGAACCACCATAGTGCACTTCACACTTCTCCCAGATAACACTCGTATAACCAATCAGGCCCTCAAGTATCAAACATCATGCAACACTATTGGCATTTAAGCGACACCTCGCAGGAATTGCCCGCAGACACCCACCAGAAGCAATTGTATTCATTTCAGATCACGTTCCAGCTGAAAGTACGTTAGCTACTTGTCGACTGTGCCTGATCTTGTCATAAATATGTACTTGTATGTATACTCACAACAAACCTGAAATAAACTATTTAAATGGCAAAAAAAAAAAAAAAATGGCCTGCCACGCGGGCGGCCCGGGTTCGATTCCCGGCCGATGCAGATTATTTTTTGTTCAATTTTATTTAGTTTGGTTTAACAGTTAATCCAAACTGAATTTAGTTGAATGATCGTTAAGCAACGGCCCATTAGCTCAGTTGGTTAGAGCGTCGTGCTAATAACGCGAAGGTCGCGGGTTCGATCCCCTCATGGGCCATTGTTTTTAATATTAAATGAGAAATTGATACTTTCTTCAAAAGTATTTTAGCTAGCTATTCAACCAACATTAATTATTATATATCAAAATATAAAGCTTATTTTATTTAAATACTTACTTTTTACATTAAATTATATAAAGGGTTTGGTAGAATGAATTATAAATCATCAGCATCGGACTTATGCAAAACGAGATAACTACTTCTTCGATGGTGCTACAGCCCTACTCGGGCCTTGACCTCACCCAGCTTCTTCCTCCATTCGGACTTGTCTTTTGCCGCTTCTTTCCAGCTCCGTATTCTCAGCATCTTCAGGCAGTCCTCTTTTACGACATCCTCCCTGCGCTTTCGGGGCCTGCCTACGGGCCGTTTCCATATAAATTGACCTTCCATTACTTTTCGGGGAATGCGGCATTCCTCCATTCTTATCACATGTCCGGCCCATCTTAATCTTTGTACCTTAATAAAGATCGACACCGCTTGTTCTTGTAGATGGGCGTAGCCTTCCTCGTTGGTTCGAATACGGTAACTGTTGTTTTCGTATATGGGTCCCAAAATCCTCCTGTGGACTTTGCGTTCAAAGATGTCAATTTTCCTCTCTTTCTCAAGTGTCAACGTCCAGGTCTCGCATCCATAGCAGAGTATCGGCCTGATTATGGTTTTGTACACTCGGACTTTAGCATGCCTGTGCACGTCCGCGCTTCTTAGGATGTTGGAGAGCGCGTGGTACGGTCGATTTGCTTGCATAATTCGGGCGTTAGTTTCTGTGTCCTCTGTTCCATTGTTAGCAATGTTAACGCCGAGGTATTAGAAGTTTTGCACTTCTTCAATGTTGTCCTCCAGCTTGATCACTCCTGTCCTGCTTCTGGACTGGGTTAGGACTTTTGTTTTTGTTATATTTATTTGAAGTCCGATTGTTCGAGCTGTGTCTTTGAGTAGTGTGTATGCTTCCTCTGCAGCTCTTCTTGAGCGACACATGATCTTTATGTCGTCGGCATAGGCGACCAACTGGACCAGATTTCTTGTAAGCGTGCTCATTCTTCCCACCCCAGATTTTCTTACTACGTACTCGAGGGCCAGATTAAATAGTGTTGGAGCCAGCCCATCGCCTTGTTTTAAACCCTGTTCATACGTGAGGTGTTCCGTTAACTCGCCCTGTATTCTAACCTGTGCCTTACAATCCGTCATAGTAGCTCGGATTAGTCGTATTATCTTTTTTGGTATACCTATTTCATATAGTGCTTGATATAATTTGCACCGGTGGACCGTGTCGTACGCTTGGCGAAAGTCTATGAAGATATTATAGATATATTCGTTATGCTCCCAGCCTTTTTGTAGGATTTGTTTAACGGTAAAGATCTGGTCTGTTGTCCCTCTGCCATGTCTGAAGCCGGCTTGGTATTCTCCGATTGTATTGTCTATTAGTGGTTTGAGTCTGTTGTTTATTATTGTGGTTAAGATTTTATAGCCATTACTGAGTAGAGATATTCCTCTATAATTGGAGCACTTCATTTTATCTCCCTTTTTATAGATTGGGCATATTATACTGCCTTTCCATTCGTTGGGTATACTCTCCTGCGACCAAATTTGGGTAATCAGTTTGTGCATACATTCTGCAGTCGTGTCACCTCCGGCTTGGATGACTTCCGATGGTATTTGGTCACCACCTGGTGCTTTATTTGGTTTCAGTGAGGCTATCGCTTCTTTCACTTCGTCAAGAGTAGTGGTCCGTGTTGTGTCGCTTTCTGGTTCATCCTCATCTATCTGTGTTTGTTGATGGGTCTCATTTTCTTGATTGTTACCGTCGGGGTTGTTCAGGGTGCTCTCAAAGTGTTTTCTCCATATGTCCAGGATACTTCCCTTGTCACTGATGATCTGCCCTGTCTCGTCACGACATAGTGTTGTGTGGGGCTTGTGTCCTTCCTTCATTTGCCTCATTTCTCTATAGGCTTGGCGTACCTGGCTCTGTCGTTGTAGGCCCTCGCCAATTTTTAATATTCCTAATCAACATTCTCATGGAATTTGGCCTAGATAGCAAAACGCTCTATCTAATCGAGGCCTCATTAACAAACACAACATCGAAAGTAAAGTTCAGAGGGGAACTTTCCGACCTATTTGAAGTACGGTTCGACAAGGCGACGGGCTATCACCACTCTTATTCAACTGCGTGATCCGCGCAAGTGATCCGCGAATGGAGAAAAGCTTTGAGAACGCAGGATAAAATAAGAATAGGTGCAAAGAAGAAAAATCTAGGCGTAGACTGTTTAGCTTTCGCCGACGATCTGGCTCTTTTTGCAGACAGTGCGGAAACAGCCAAAATGCAAATTGATGTGCTAAAACAACAAGCAGAGAAAGCAGGCCTCAATATATTCTTTGAGAAGACAAAATTTATATCAAATATCCACTCTACAATAAAGGAAATCCGCGGTACTGACTGGCGAATAGCAAGAGTCGACAAATTCAAATACCTAGGAGAAATAATACAAAAAATAACTCAATAATGCTGAAAAGTCCGCAATAACGTCTCAAATTAGAAAAATCGAAGCAGCGTTCTACAGAACCAGGAGCATGTACAGCAAAACGTGTATGACGCGAAACACAAAACTGAGTCACTTTCAAGCTGTAATAAGACCGGAAGCGCTCGCCTCTTCAAAGAGACAAAATGTCATTACATTTTATCAGACATTATTGCAAATAGCTATTTCGCAAAATGCACTTTTTTCAGCATGGACAGCATGTATTTTATATGGATTTATACCCGCCGTATCTCTTCAGCTTTCCTAGTTGCCGAGATATGATTTTTTAAATATTTAAATTAAAATACGTTATTTCGAGGAAACTAATTCACCGAATGAGCTAAAATTTGGTTCACAGATAGAAGAGTATCTGTGAACACTGATAGAAGATTAAGTATTTATTCTAATTGTAACACACAAAAAAAGAAATATTGTTGTAACGTCGTAAGTCATGAATTCTATTTAGCATGATGACTATATACAAGCATTTCAATAAATGATATATACTACCGAGGACTTGTATCCCATTGAGGCCCCCTCGAGGAGAGACGTTGAAGGGTCTTAAAATGCATTATTATGTTCAGTGATATCCATTGAACAATCTATATGCAATAGATACATCATCAAAGGATAGATATGCGTGAACGAGATAGAAAATGCTTTGATGGTTCACGCTACCGTGTTACCTTTTTAACCATGGCTGTATATCCTTTACATGTTACCAGAGCATACTTCATACCATCTTAAATGAGTAAAAATGCCTCCCTTAAAAATGCTTCCCCGTGCCTCCCTTAAGAGAGTAAAAATGTTTACTCATTAGTTATACTAATAAAACTGAACTCAAGTGGTCGTGAGTGGTCGCTTTAAGAAAAGAAATGTGCGGTAAAATACCTGGCTTATATGTTTCGCATCTGTAATTGTCGGTATCACACCCAATCACATCACGTTTAGCGTCTTCGTCATCAGAGTGCGCTATGGGTATTAACTCCTGCGAGTAATTGAGATGACCACCCGAAACACAATCAGCCAGGTGAGGGTAGGAGGCATCCGATCGCAAAATTTCAGCCCGGGCTGCGCCAGGGAGATAGCCTGTCCCCAATTCTTTTTAACTTAGCCTTGGAATATGTAATCAGAAAAAGCGGGGTAGAGATCAAAGGGAATTTACTTCGATGATATAGGGATAGGGATAGGGATAGGGATACTGGGCGGAAACAGGGCCGCTGTGCAAAAGATGTTTGAGCGAATAGATGATGAGGCAGCCAAGATGGGATTAAAGGTAAACGAAAATAAGACCAAAATAATGATTGCAGCCAGAGGAAGGAGGCCACATTGGGGGATACAGGGCAGACAGTTTGAAACAGTCGACATCTTCAAATATCTTGGCACCAACATAAACCACACAAATGACATGACAGCAGAAATGAGACACCGAATTAACCAGGGCAACAAAACCATCTTCGGGTTTTGTTGCCCTGGTTAATCTCTATTTAAAACTAGCTTAATCCCAGCGAAATCCAAATTAAAACTATACAAAACCCTAGTGAGGCCAGTAATAACATACGGGTGTGAATGCTGGACGATCACCTAAGAACAACAACAAAAACTACTTAGGCTAGAAAGGAGGGTATTCCGAACTATTTACGGACCCAGGAGAACTGCAGATGGGTTCGTTGCAAGAACAAATGAAGAACTAAAAGAACTAGTTGATGGAGAATCAATAATAGGACATATAAAATCAATGCGTTTTAGGTGGCTGGGCCACGTCGAACGAAGAGAACAGGGCAGAACGGCAAAACAAATACTCCATACAAAACCGGAGGGTAGAAGACCAGCAGGCAGACCAAGGCTAAGATGGAAAGACGACGTCGAAGCCGACCTAAAACATCTAAAAATAAAGAATTGGCAACGGTTCGCTGAAAAACAGGACGAATGGGAGGCGATAGTAAAAGCGGCAAAATCCCTATGAGGGACGTAAGGCCAAGAAGAGAGAGAGAATGTATTATTACCATATTCTTGTCGCGCAAATCATTATCGCTTCATGTATATTTATATATTATTTATTTATTAGTTATTTAATTTATTTATTATATACTAATTTAATTATCAAGGGTCGAATCATCGGAAGATGATCATCGTAGGGACGAAAAACTCTGGGACGAACATGTAATTGGTTCAACATGTAAAAGTTATTCAGACTAGGGAAAGTGGATACTGATAAGTGTCGGGCGTGCGACGTAACAGACTCCCCCGAACACACTGGCTACAGTGGAAGAACGACAGAGACCGTACCTACTGATATAATATTAGGTAAAATACTAACGACTAACAATATTGTGCAGGTTCTCTTAGAAGGTCCGGAACAATGGGAGGCAGTGGATAAACTTGCAAGGACAATCCAATCCCAGAAGCAGCAACAGGGGATTTGATAAGCAGCAGCAAAAAACAGTTGCCGCCATCAAAACAGACGCGCAACAAAAGATGGTTAGAGAAGTGTATTGCTCTGGTGACTGTTGTCACTCGCAAACATCGCAAAGGGACCAGATATAACGATATCACCTACAACCACCACAAACAACACACACATGCACGGAACCATATGTGAGCAACTTTACAAAACCACCCAAATAACTTTTAATAAAAACGCACCTCGCAGACTAATAAAATGCAATGCACCAAAAAACAGTAACCACATTAAATTAATAAACGCTGCCCTGGAGACAGCCCTGCACGACATAAAACTAACATTCACAGACAAACCAACACTCCAACGAAAGCATTCGAAGCATGCCATCTTAGCGGCGGATTTTCTGCTTAGCAAATGCATAACGGGGAAGATGGGTAAAACCAAAATAGTACCCCCACATAGAGCAACCGAGAAAAAGATCCAAAAACTGGAGCGGCATATGGAGAATGCGAAACAACTAAGAGCACACATGCACGGACCGCTCGCCAGACGCCTGCATTCAAAGGCGTAAATCATCGCAAAACAAAAAGACAAACATAAAACAATGACCCAACGATCATGTTCAAACAACGTCCATCTACAACAATCCTCCAAAATTGCCATCAGAACAAAGAAACAGCAGACCTAAAACCCGACTGCGCCGTAAAATATTACCGCGAATTATTTGCACCCACAACATCCCAAAACCAAGCGACACACTTTAACGACTAGACTAACCATATAATGACGTCAAAGCCCGGCAACTCCACGGAAGACACAGACGACAGTGACTGCTCTAAAGCATACTGCACCCTGAAAAGCTCCAGGCCCCGACAAAATACCCATCTACCTTTACAAAACCTTCCCAGCTGCACACCAATATTTGACAGAAACCATTATAGAATATCTTTTCCAAAAACGTCAACTCACCAGAGAAGATGTGACAGGAAAGATAATCTTACTATTTAAAAAAGGCGACAAATCAAATCCTCAGAACTACCGACCAATACCGATCAATACCGACTACAAGATTTTAATCAAAACACCGCACATCCAACACCTAATTCCAACCGAGCAGCTGTGCCGACGTAACGTATGGGGCACAATGCACGGCCTCCTAATCCACAAATCCCTCACCCAGCATGCTAGACTACGCCGGAGTCAGCACCATTCTGCAAACATGTATGACTTCAGAAAGGCGTTCGATAGCATACATCACGACAAACTAACACAATTAATAACTTCCCTGCCTATACCGAACAAGCACGAAGCAGTAATCCTCTCTACCATAAACAACTCGACAATAAAACTGGACATAGACAAACAACACAAACGCATCAAAGTTGGCCGTGGCATATACCAAGGCGACTTACTGAGCCTACTTCTTTTTATCCTTACAACTGCTGGCATGATCCGACACATTCAACAAAATTCCGTAATCAACCAACTTGCGCGGGGCAAACACGAGATTATCGCCTTTATGGACGATATCAAGTGCCATGTGCCCACGCGTAAAGCTATTGACGCCATAACAGAGAAGTGTGGAGCTGAAATTGGCCTGGAATTAAACATTAACAAATATGGTTATTACGCAAAATCGGCTGAAGAAACCGAACAAGACCACATGTTTATTCCAGAGATCAGAAGAAGTTACAGATACCTGGGTATTGAACAGACAGAACAGGAGACATTAGACAACTACGATATCTTTGAAAACTTAATCCTAACCAAAACTCAACAAATCATCAAATCCCAACTAACTAACCACCAGAAACGCATCCTTCACAACTCTAAAATCATACCCGCAACATATATCACCGGCAATATCCGTCACGCTTAATCCATATCCGCCACCCTAAAAACCGGCCGAGACCTAGATTCAAAAATCCGGCGAATTTTCACAGAAAACAATATCAAATCAAGACCCACCTCCAAAAAAAGACTATATCTCCCTCCAGACCTCGGCGGCCTTGGTTTCAAATCCATAGATACTGAAATAGCTATCCAAATCATCCGTAAGTACCATTATCTTAAAGACCAGGACGAACTAACAAACACACTAGACAGGTTAAAAAAACTAGACAAGGCTGGGTGCCGAACTCCCTTCAGCGAGTATCGGCACATGACAGAAAAATACCATATAACCGACTCCGAAGACACACGCGCATGCAAGACAACAATAGAACAAATACAAGCAAAAGACAAACAAAACAGATCCGACGATTGGACAAAAGTCATGTCCTATCCGAAACACGTACTGACAGAACAAGAACACATCACATTTACCGCGTTCACATACTACAAGACCGACAACAGTAAATTATCAATTATTCTTGCTGCCTCTGATGAGCAGATATTTAAATTAAATGCACCGATGAAGCACCGATGCCCCGTGAACCTCAGTCTTATGATAATCGGTGTTTCTGGAGAATTACTTCTGACCGAACATCACAGGCATCTCCAGGCGCAGTAAGTAGAACTAGGCCTTGAACCGCCAAACATCTCCACTCCAAGAGCGACTACGTCCCGTGCTGGGGGACATACCGGCGAACAAAATACCTACCGCTTCGCTGAAGCAAAGCTGCAGCTCTTCTATGCACACTTGTTCCCCATCGGACATCATCGTTAAATTAAATATTGACGTCCGTTTAAAAAAAATTTTCTGCCAATCTATAGTTTAATTGCTGAAGTTTATGAATATATAAATTATATTTCGATCCGACCACTAGTTTAGCAACAATTTAGGCTCAAAGTTCAACAATTTTGACTTCCCCGATTGGTGTAAAACCGTTTGTCAACTTTAAAATTCGTTATCTTCTAACTTTATTAACATTAAAGAAAAGCAATTATACCATTAGAAAGATTGGCTAACGCATAGTAAGAATACCTAAAATGTAAAGGTTTCGAATAATTAGAAATATAACATATTAGCGTTCAAAAATTTCTAAATTATTCGTGAAAAATGAATTTTCAAATTGAGTTTGCTGTGTTTTGCTGTCCTAGACTTTATACCATTCGATAGAAAAATTTAAAACGAATCTAATGTACTAGGTCTGATCTGAGCCATCTTGAGCCAGAGAAGGGTTTTTTAGGTTTAAACGCGAAAAATCGACTAAATTTCGTCGATTCTTGAGTTGAGATTGAAGCAGACGCGTCGCGCTCGTTTTCGAAAAAACGTCATATCTCCTAATCTAATTAACCGATTATCAATTATGTTTTAAATAAAATATTAGGTACATTGCTATCATAAAATTTAAACAATATTGTACTATTTATGAACAATTTTTGGATTAATATTGACACCTGTTTACACTTTGTGCCAACACAATGAAGCTTGCATGCAAAAACGCCATCCCGCATCCGGTTCAAGCCAGTTAAGATCCTTTTAAATTTGCTACTACAATGGAACTCTACTGTTTCAAATGCGATTTCATTTTTCATGAGTTATTTACGATGCTAGTTTGAATGTGGTATAATGGTTACCCTTTTTTTGACACCATATTGTGTTTTAAAATTAATAAAATTACCCCTAATTTGTCAATTTAATTTTTCTTTTCGAATCATGTAAGATTGAAAAGTTTTTTATTTTTCATATGAAATTTGAAACGTTCAAATCGGTTCAGTGGTTCCTGAGATATTAAGCAATGTCCGAAAAACGGACGTTTGGCCCCAGTGTGCTATGGCGGGAACGGTCCCCCCACTGTTTTGGAGTGGGGAGACCTACTGTCGGGCCATCCAACTTAGAGGGAACCTGCTACCAGGGTTGCCAATTTAGGGGTTTTCCCCCAAGATTTAAGGGAAATTGTGTGGGTTGGGATTTTTTTAGGGGGTATTATTTATTAGGGTTATTTTCAGGGATTTTTTGACCTTTCATAAATTTCATACCATTAACAATTCTATTGTAAACTACCTAGCGTTCAATAAATACTTTATCATCTTATAATTATAACAATAACGAATTAACATAATTCTATAATAATGTTGCGATTTGATTTGCACTTTTAAGTTCGTGTATGGGAAGCAACCTATAACAGCTTATGCTGACCAGCATAGATGGTCAGCATAAGCCCTATTGCGGGAAAATGTAAATTCAATAGCGACTTATAATTAGTTCTAATGTAAACATGTTAACTAATTGACTATTTACGACCAGCTTTTTATACCTGGGGTATCCTATATTGGGAATACCCATCCTAATACCTTAAATTAAACTGGAAATATCCATTCTATCTCCTTAGAACTTTACAACCCCAATCTATTTATGTCCCTATATTAATGTAGGATCGATAGCATAATTTAGGCTAGAACGTTTTAGTTGCAAATATAAATATATCATAAGTAAGTGTTTAGTGTAAGTCGCAAGTTAAGAGGACCGCCATAAATATGTCGTAAGTAAGTGTTTAGTCTAAGGCGTACATTAAGAGGATCACTTTCCCACGTTTCGGGGAAAAACACACATGCTCGTCAGTTCGTTGCCAGCGGGTGTCTAAGGGGCGCAGAGCTGGTACCGAGCTGACGAGATAAAACAGAATTGTGATTTGGGCAGTTGTTCTTAAGCCGTGTTGTAAAGTAGTTGTTCTTGTGTCCTGTAGAGAAGAAGTTGTGATTAAGTCGTGTCTAGAAGCAGTTTTTAAAACTTGTTATTGAATTGAATTGTGGACGAACGATCTCGCCCAAAATAAATTAACATTGTAGTTAAGTAACACCAACCTTATTATTAACACCAACCTTGTTGCTTATTCTGATCCTACATTAATTTACAAGTGTCAGCAACTATATAAATCAAATCAAATCAATTAACCGAACAGTCTTGCTGCAAGATTTACACTGAGCTCATCGAAGAAGTAATTGTGATTTACTTGTTTTGTTAGTGAATAGGTGATTGTGGTTTACTTGTTTAGTTCGATATTGTTACGTTTTATAATTACATTTTGTAGACTGTTTTTGACTTAACAATATATGCGCGGGCTTCGGTATTCTTACTTTTAAATAAACAACTATTAGATTGGAAATACAATAATGGAGTAATACCCTGCTTAACGCGGGGGATAAAACATATAACACCCCGTCTTGCTTTTGAACTTCTGTCAAAATTTGAATTATTTTCAACAAATTGGCCCATAATTTCAGTTATAGTAAAGCGCTAAACCGAAACAGCGCTAAACGGGGACTATACTTTAAACTTTTGAACGCTTTCAAATCTCATCGTGCAATGTACAATGAATAAAAATGTATATTTTTATTGTAGACTAGCCGTCTCGGCGAACTTCGTTTCGCCAAAAGGTGTTTCGTATGGATTTAGCTGTCCGGGCGATCTCTGATCTCCTTATTGTCATTTACGTAGATATTTGTTTATATGCTGTTTATAAGATTCGGGCTCCCATTTTCTAGTGCTTATATTATGTTTTACCAATTTCTTTCAAGCCTTCCTGCCCGCTGTTTGTCGGTTTTATTAATTGTCCCTTTCCAATGTGCTGCTAGTTCAAATCTTTGTTCGTTATATTGTTCAATTTTTCTATCACAGTAGTTAACATTACTGTTTTAAAACAATACCAATTAATATTTTACTGTATGATTCATACCATTTAAACCTTCCCTATCCCGTTGTTAATCTGACTAACAGAATAAACTTAATTGTATTGTTAAATCATTTGATATACGTCAAATTTCCCGGCAAACGTCGTATCGCCCTTGGATTAAACATTAATTTTTTTATAACCAACCCGCGTTTCATTATATAGTTTCAGTTGGTTTAGATTTATAAGCGTGGTAGCTACCAAATCAATTTAAACCGCAATATTTTAAAAATTTGGAAAATAGCGTAATGATACTGGTTAGAAATTTGTTTTGTTAATGAAATTTAGTCTCATATCTTTCTACGAAAATACCAATAAAAGTCGCTATAAAAGCCGTCCAGTAGTTTTCATGAATTTCTTAAACTTTAATATAGGAATTTGCTTTATACATATATAGATTATCAATTTCACTCAATTTCTAACATTTTCTACAAATGAAAACAATTTGTAAGTCTTACTTACTACCTTTGCAAATCTTAAAATGTAAACGTAGTATTTAACTGATGAAATTATGACTAACATCTCCCGACCCTGTTGTCATTCTCTTTCTTTAATTTGGTAAAAATAATTTCCTTAGTTTGCTTATTCAAGTTATATCATTCAGACAGTGTTACACTATATTAAGTTAACGTGTTATATGCTTTCAAATATCGACATGCACACATGCCAAGCAGGTCATACTATTATGAACTCGCGTGGTCGCTTTGGGTCGCTTTGAGAAGGGAAAACGTGGAGAATGAAGGCGTTGCTTCAAAATTTCGCATCTGTGGAATCACACCACTTTGAGCGTTAAGTCTTCATCATCAGTGTGCGCCAGGGGTATTAGTGGCGACAAACACAAACTAAATGTTCAATGTTAATCAAGAATGTGCTTGGCCCAACGATGCTAGAAGAGTTGATTGAGGAAATTGGAGATTCTCCATACTCAATCATAATAGATGAAAGTACCGATATTTCCACCAAAAAAATGTTGTGTATTATGGTGCGCTTCTTTTCGCATAAATCCAAGAAAGTGGTCACGACATTTTATAGATTAATTGAATTGTTTGAATTTGACGCAAAGAGTGTCCACAAAACAATAGTGATACAACTGAAAAAGGATCGTTTAAAACATAATTCTGTCACTGCCATTTTCAAACAAGAGTTATCTGATATAATTATTGTTAGATGTGTCAGCCATTCTCTACACTCATGTGCAGAGAAGGCGGCCGAAACGTTACCACGCCAGTTGGAATTTCTGGCAAGAGAAATCCATAAGTGGTTCTCATATAGTCCCAAACGAGTGCACTACTACAAGACACTTTATGAAACAATGAATAAGAACACGGAGCCGACAAAAATTCCAAGACTGAGTGGAACCCGCTGACTTGCTCGATATCAAGCAATAAACAAAATATTGGAGCAGTGGGATGAGCTCAGGTTGCTTTTTTCCATCTCTAAATCAAAAGATAAATGTTATATAGCGGAGCAAATCTATTCTATTATGGAGCGGTTTCCGTTTAAAGCCTTGTTAATATATCTGAAAAATGAGTTAAAGCGGGTACACAGATAAGTTTACTTTTCCAGACTGATGACGTGAAGCCCACAAAACTTTTTCAACTTCAAAAAATACCTAATTCCGCAATCGTTAATTTTCATTTCCGGGACTATTTGATGCTTGCGGAATCAATGTATTTCGGATACGAATTACATTTAATTGCGCAGGAACTGGAGGAAGCGGAATTGTTGGAGGTCAAGGAAAATGGTAAACAGTTTTTATGCTGTCTTGCTGAGCAGATCCAAGTCAAGCTTCCGGACAATTTGTGGCTCTTAAAAATCATTGCGGATCTACATCCGATAATCGCCACGTCTCAAGTCAAAGCAGATATTGGACCCATTGTACAATTTGTGCAGCGCACTCATTTATACGGCACGAACGCTGATGTTGACTCGGAGTGGCGGCAACTGAATAACAAAAAATGGACAAATACATCCCCTTCGGCCGGCTTTTACCATGAGGTGTATAATGATTGCAACGCAGCTGGCTGCAGAAGGTTAAAAAATATTGCAATGTTGGGATTAGCATTTGCAACGGTCCCGACATCAAACCCTAGCGTAGAGCGCACTTTCTCTTTATACAATGTTGTCAAGAGTAAATTACGCAATAGATTGTCACTTGACACATTGCAAAGCGTGATGATGGTGCGATTCACTTTAAAATTGAATGGAGTTTCTTGTGAAAGATTTAGACCCCCTCAAAAATGCTGGATCGATTTAAAATTACCATGTATGATTCCGCAAATTCAAAAGTGGAAGAAGACGATCTTTTATTTGATATCCTTAACGATATCAAATGTTTTTAACGAATAGTTTTTTTTATTATCATTAATTTATATTGTTTTTTAAAATTTATTTATTTGTTTAAATTATTTTTTATTTATTTATTATATGTTATTAATTATTTTTAGGGTTTTTTGACTAAGCTTTAGAGGGAAATATTATTGAGAGTTGGCAACTCTGCCTGCTACCCACCAGAGGCAATCCCTCGTACCCGCGACATGCACGGCTGTGCAGGTCTGGTTGCGGTAAAACGAAATCGCTATGTCATGTCCTCGATTCCATACTCGCCGAGAGAAAACTCGGCTGGCAGGAAAGGGAGATGCATACGATTGACAAAAGATGTATTTCTTTGGATACGTATCATGTCGATCATTTAATATCGGGTCTAACGTAACACAAGGTAACTCATAAATGAGCAGCCATTTTCACTTATGGAAAGGACATTCCAATGAGCCAAATAAATAAACAGAAAACTGCTGAAAAACGCTCATAATTCTATCAATGGGTATTCTATGAATTATCCCCGACCAAAATTTAAGGTACTGATGAACGCAGTGAAATTATATCAGAAGTACTGTGAATGTTGCAACATTCTTTTGCCGGGGTTTGTCCCTTAGATGAAAGATTCCAGTTTTAAGGCGCAGGAATTTCGCTGTGACCCCCTTTCGTCAACAGTGTACAGTGGGATTTTCCTAGTTTTCTTACCATATAGGCTGCAGCAACCCATACAGGGTCTCTAAGACCCTTTGCCTCACTTTGATCTCCATGATACATTTAAACAATTTAATTTTTATTTAATTTAAATTTTAATTTAAACTTGTTTATCGATTTATTTCATTTTATAGCGGCCATAATTCCACCATAATACGCTAGCAGATGATTGTACCATTTTGAGTTACTGATAGATTATTTAATAATGTTTAATTTAATTCATAATTTATACCGCGAGTTTTTATTTATGATTAATTTTTTATATTTAGTTATGTTTGTTAAGTTTAACGTGATTCACACTTTTTTTTTAAATTTTGCTTTGCGGCCATTTTTCAAAGCAGCATGGCGAGGAACAGGCGCACCGCGCCACGTGGGGCAATTTGCGGCAATTTTTGCACAACACCAAACAACGGCAACCAAGAACAGGCGTGGCTCATATTAATTTTTCTAAACATTTTGCATTTACACAACGACAATTTAATTATGTTTAAAAGCAATTTTTAACCATTAACCATTATTTTACGAAACTTTACGACGAACATGTTTTAAATTAAGTACACGGAAATTTCACTGTACTATAACTGTTATGTCAAATTTAATTCACTTTTATTATATTAATGCGTATTTATTGGCGAAACCACCGCCATTCGCTATATAATTTTAGGCACTGAATTTAAGTGATTGATTTTAAACCGAAATTCTGATCTGCGCACCACAACTCGCCATGGCTAGTTCACCTAAAATAACTGGAATGGTTGTTAATGGTTTCCCATGTACCTCGTACCTGCCCAACAGCCTTCCAGATTTATCACACATATGACGCATGCGCACTTGCATCATCTTGACGTTGCCATGGAAGAGCCACAAACAACTCGTACCCCTTTCCCTAACAGATGTCACACAATCTACCATCCATGAAATAATAAAATTACTAATAAATGCTAATTGTTATATGCATTATTACTTTCATATTTGTTTGCAATTCATTTATCTTAAACAACAAATTTTAGGCGATTTTAGGCAAATGTATACATATTCAAATTGCAAAGCATACATAAAAGCATTAGGTCAAGAGAATATTTGACCACTATGTAAACTTATAATATGCTAAGAATAATAATGAGTTTTACATTAATAGTAAAAAGGTTGTGCGAGCATAACAATTGCATGGTTTGGATGTATAATGCAAATGGTTAAAATGATTCCATCAAAAGCAATACAATGGAATGGTAAAGGCAGACCGGATGCCAAGAGAAAAAGTGGTTTATAAAGACACTAATTAGCTGTTGATCTTCAGATGGTGCTTGAGAGAAGCCCTGCAGAGGGATAATTAATTATGTTAACTACAAGTAGACAATTAAATGAATTGAATGTTTTGATGCAGGTGATTATAAAATGGTTCTATTCTAACAAATTTGTGAAAATACATAAGATTGCTAATTTAAATTTATTTAAGATTTTGGTATCTTCTTATTTAAAAGGAAATAAACTCACTACAAGAAGAGTTTAACAATGACTCTAAAGTGAGAAATAATTTAAAACATTATTTGTCATATTGAATGAAGTATGTCAAAGCCAGTGAAGAAAATGAAACACTCACGCTTTGTAGATACCCACACTTTGTATTAATTCACTGTAAGTAGACGATTTATTGTCTCATGCTATTATACTGTTACTGTGATCAAACAATATAACTTAGGGAGAAGCAACCTGAAGCTGCTCCAGCACAAGCGATGTATGTAGGGTGAGTCCATTTTCTTATTTATTTTATTATTTAATTTGTTAATCCTAGATTTCAATTAAGAGAAATATTATATCATTAGTGTTGGATTGTGAAGCACTACAAGCAGATACGAAAGAACAGAGGGAAAACAGATTAGACTCTACTCTACGATAGTAATTAATGATTGTGTGGCACGTAAATTGAGATAGTTCTGTTCGGCTACTAGGCTAAAACTAACGGTTATATTAGTTAGAGTTGGGTATAAAAATTGTAATACGCAGGCTGATAAGCCCTAGAGACAAAGCCCGACACTTCACTAGGAACCAAATACCTCGAACAAATAATAGGTACTCATTAACGACAATGAGTGAGCTTCTTGACAGAATGCGAAACTTGGGGATCAGAAACATAGTACGCTGGGTGCAGGACCGAAGAAAATGTTGAACATTCATAGTAAAGCGTCGATTATGAAAAACTGGGGAACAACAGATAACAAACTAGCTTGCATCTTTGGTTTTTCAATCAGAGAATCTTCCATGAAACATAAAAGCGTCACGGTACGAAAAAGAAATAAGAGAACTTGTTATTAATATGTGGTTTAATTTACGGGAAAAAAAGTTAATAAGAAAAACAAGATAACGAATTAATAATATCCACCACATTCAAGGAAGTCGCATGGGTACAACCAACTGCAGTCACAATCGATAATGCAATCCTCACATTTTTTTGAGAGCGGATACGCACAACCCTTGCATGTTTGGTGACATTCCTCTACGGTGAACTTAGAGCAGGACACTAAAAATATCAACAATATGGTTATTATTTATACCCCATGACTATTTAATCAAATTCTCACTCTCAGATTGTACATTTGCAATGATTGCACATGCAATAAGACAGAAAAGTA
The DNA here is from genome assembly GCA_963978815.1 of Aleochara curtula. Classification (NCBI taxonomy): domain Eukaryota; kingdom Metazoa; phylum Arthropoda; class Insecta; order Coleoptera; family Staphylinidae; genus Aleochara; species Aleochara curtula. The sequence goes on along the minus strand of OZ022219.1, from coordinate 12,258,857 downwards.
AAACGGACCGCATTTTGAATATCTTTTGTATTCAAATATCAGAATAATACTTATGTGTCCACAGCACATTGAACGGAGAACCTATATAGTAGTGCCTCAGAGTCATTATTGAAAATATTTCTGATATGAATTATGACCAAAAATACAATTATTCCAAGGGTTCCAATCATGTTTATGATACTTTTTCCCAATTATTTGCTTTTAACGCGCGCAAAGTTTTTATCGTAGTGAAATAATAAGTTATTCACTGATTGTTTACAAAATAACTAAACAATTCATTCACGTCATTTAATGACTTAATGCCTATCCCTTAAAAACATGAAACTAATGTTGTAAGCATGCTGGCCAGCAAAACTGCGCCCATTGCACTTTACAAGTTCTAATTTACATATAATTAAATAAAAAGGCATCCTCCCCGGCGGGGAACCGAACCCCGGTCTCCCGCGTGACAGGCGGGGATACTGACCACTATACTACCAGTTCTCTTTCAACCCTCGTCGAGTGAAGACGTCGCCGGATTCTGTGCGCTTTACCTAAAGTGAAAAATTCGTGCGAGAAAGTGAACTCAAACAGCCGCGTCAAGTTTTTTTAAAAACCAACTATCGACAAGCGCGACTGGCTACAGCAAAACTCTGCAACAAAACCGCAAATTTGTTTAAATTTAAAGATTCAACATAACTCCGCCAAGTGAACTGCGTGAATACTCTGTGCAACTTTCTACACGGATTGCACGCATAACCGAGACGCTCTAGACTACCTGCTCCCACTTGACATCCCGCCAAGTGCACCAAATATCAGCATGGCCACATGGAAACCAAATGAAATAGACGTAATAAACAAAGCAATCGAAACATGCACAACACTAACAGCCAGCACATTAAACGAGATAAGCGAACGACTCCCACACCGCACAGCTGCAGCAATCAAGAAAAAGTTCTTAGAAACAAAAAATAAGAAACAGACAACAAAGAAAACACCCAAAGTATGGACACATGAAGAAGGAAACATGCTTGCAACTGAATACGCAAAACTTTCAAAACTGAAAACAAAGAAGGCCAAAATGGAAACACTACAATCCCTATTTCCAGATCACACCATCAAAGCGATGGAGACAAAAATGAGGGAAGACTTCCCGGCCATCTACAATAGCAAAACGAACCAAATACCAACAATAATAGTACAAGAAAAAATGACCGCCAAACTCAGAAATCTCAATAATACGCGTATTCAGGAGCATGCAGTGCCCGAATGTGTCCATACAATAACCGCCACCGCTCAAGTAACTGCCACCATAGAAACCGTAAACAATGACAATAGCCCAGACAGAGCTACCACTTCAACATTAACGATCGCCACCACCACCAACGCATTCACACACCCGGATACAACACCGCATACCAGTTCACCCGACAAACCGCGAACGACACCGCCACCGCCACCCATCCACAGCGCAAACGGGACAGAAGCAGCAACAACAACACCCACGCACAGCACAAACACAACAACAACAACACCAACAACGCTACCTACCACAACCGCAAACAGTACACACACACACGAATCAATATGTAAGCAACTTAACAAGACTATCCAACTAACCTTCAATAGAAATGCACCTCGTAAACTAATAAAATTCAACGCACCAAATAATAGTAAACTTGTTAAATTGATAAACGCTGCCCTGGAGACAGCCTTGCATGACATAAAAACTACATACAAAGACAAACCGACACTCCAACGAAAGCATTCGAAGCATGCCATACTAGCGGCAGGTCTTCTTCTCAGGAAATGCATAACGGGTAAGATGGGTAAAACCAAAATAGTACCCTTACACAGAGCAACCGAGAGGAAGATCCAAAAGCTGGAACGGCATGTGGAGAATGCAAAAGAATTAAGATCACACACACACGGACCGCTCTCCAAACGCCTGTTCTCAGAGGCACAAACAATCGCGAAACTAGACATGAAACCGACAAGCTACATAAAAACAACACAGGACAGAATAAAAATATTAACTGACGAACTCAACAAGCAAAAGGACAGACATAAGACCATGACACAACGATATATGTTCAAACAACGTCCATCCATCAAAATCCTCCAGAACGACCAACAGACCAACGAAACAGCAGAACTAAAACCCGACTGCGCCGTAAAATATTACCGCAAACTTTTTGCACCGACAACATCCCAAAACCAATCGACACACTTTGACGACTGGACAAACTTCATAAAGACGACAAAGCCCAACAATCCCCCAGAACAGACTGACGACGACACTGACATCGAAAGAGCAGTCAAAACTGCTCTCAGCATACAGCACCCTGGAAAGCGCCAAGGCCCGACAAAATTCCCACCTTCCTCTACAAAACCCTCTCAGCTGCACGACAATACCTGACGGACACAATTACAGAATATCTTTCCCAGAAACGTCACCTCACGAGAGAGGATGTGACGGGAAAGATAATCCTATTATTCAAAAAAGGCGACAAATCCAACCCACAGAACTATCGACCAATAGCCCTACTGAATACAGACTACAAAATTTTAACCAAAACCATAGCTAACACCATACACACGCACATCCAAGACCTCATTCCCCCCGAGCAGTTGTGCCGACGTAACGTATGGGGCACAATGCACGGGCTCCTAATTGACAAATCCCTCACCCAACATGCTAGATTACGCCGAAGTCAGCACCATTCAGTATGGTATGACTTCAGAAAGGCGTTTGATAGCATCCACCATGACAAGCTAACACAACTAATAGACTCCCTACCTATACCCAACAATCACAAAGCAGTAATCCTCTCTGCCATAAGCAACTGGACAGTAAAACTGGACATCGACAAACAGCACAGACGCATCAAAGTTGGCCGCGGTATATACCAAGGCGACTCCCTGAGCCCACTCCTCTTCATCCTCACAACCGCTGGCATTATCCGACACATAAAACAAGATCCCGACGTCAATAGGCTTGCGCGGGGCAGGCACGAGATTATCGCCTTTATGGATGACATCAAGTGCCATGCGCCCACGCGCAATGCGATCGACGTTATCACACACAAGATCCAGGTATGTGGAGCGGAAATTGGCCTGGATTTAAACGTAGAGAAATGTGGTCACTATACTAAATCGGTCGAAGAAACCGAACAAGACCACATGTTTATTCCAGAGATCAGAAGAAGCTACAGATACCTGGGTATTGAACAGACTGAACTAGACACAACAGACAACTACGACAGCCTAGAAGACAAAATCCTCTCAAAAACCCAACAGATCATCAAATCCCAACTCACAAGCTACCAGAAACGTATCCTTTTCAACTCCACAATTATACCCGCAGCAACATATATAACCGGTAATATCCGACCTGCAGAATCCATATCCGCCACCCTAAAAACCTGCCGGGACCTAGACTCCAAAATCCGCCGAATCTTCACCGAACATAATATCAAATCAAGACCGACCTCCAACCAAAGACTGTACCTCCCTCCAAACCTCGGCGGCCTCGGTTTCAAATCCATAGAAACCGAGACAGCCATCCAAATAGTACGAAAATTCCATTACCTTACAGAACAACACGAACTTACCGACGCACTAGACAGATTCCGAAAACTGGACAAAGCAGGGTGCCGAACTCCCATCAGCGAGTACCGGCATGTTGCAGACAAGTACCACATAACAGATCCCGAAGACACACGAACATGCAAGACGACAATCGAACAAATGCAAACAAAAACAAAACAAGACAGAATTGACGACTGGACGAAAGCTATGTCCTACCCCAAACACGTAGTGACAGAACAGGAAACCATCTCATTCCCCGCTTCCACATATTATAAGACGAACAGCAGCAAACTTTCAATAATGCTAGCCGCCTCTGAGGAACAGATGTTCCAATTAAAGTCAAAGAACGCAACGGATCGAAGGTGTAGGAAGGGATGCGATGAGAGTGAGACGGCATACCATGTGGTGTCAAACTGTAGGCAGAAGCTTAGCAACGCCTACAGCAATAGGCACGACCTGGTGGTGCACTGGCTCCTCAAATACATCCTGGAATACACTGGAGCTCCGGAGCCAACAAAGAAGGACCTAGCTTGCGGTAAAGCGGTCCTGAATACAGAGTACACGACAAACGGACAGACATTCAGAATACGAGCCGGACAACCAATCCTCACCGAACAAGCCCTACACCACAACAAACCAGACATCATGATCCAACGAATCCATCCACGCCCAAAGACATTCCTATTTGAAATCTCCATCCCACACCTACAGAACTACAGACTACAAGAGCAAATAAAACTGACGAAATATACGAAAAACTCATGCACCCACATAGACAACAACAACTACAAGACAATACACAGAGACAAAAATCTAATGGACGCAATTCGTCAGAAGCATCGATGCCCCGTGAGCCTGAGTCTCATGATAATCGGTGTTTTTAGCGAAGTGCTACAGACTGAACAGCACAGACATCTCCAGGCGCAGCTAATTGAACTAGGTCTAGAACCTCCAAATATCCACACGCTATTCCAAAAGGCATGCTATAGTGTGATCACCTCAACATCCCAAATACTAATGAAACATACAGCCGAATCGTGAAGTTTGATGCACAATTGTATTCATGTAAATAATTTAATAGTTCTGTAAATAATTAAGTATTTATTTGTATTCTACTATTTATTCATCTTAGCTTACTTCACTTCAGTTTATTCTTTCATTTATTTTAGTTCACATATTTTAGTTTATTTTATTTCACTGTAAAAAGAAAAAAGAGTATTGTTGTAACGCCGCAAGGCATGAATTGTACATAGCAAGAAGACTATGTGCAAATATTTCAATTAACGATTATACTACCCAGTTCTCTTTCAACCCTCGTCGAGTGAAGACGTCGCCGGATTCTGTGCGCTTTACCTAAAGTGAAAAATTCGTGCGAGAAAGTGAACTCAAACAGCCGCGTCAAGTTTTTTTAAAAACCAACTATCGACAAGCGCGACTGGCTACAGCAAAACTCTGCAACAAAACCGCGAATTTGTTTAAATTTAAAGATTCAACATAACTCCGCCAAGTGAACTGCGTGAATACTCTGTGCAACTTTCTACACGGATTGCACGCATAACCGAGACGCTCTAGACTACCTGCTCCCACTTGACATCCCGCCAAGTGCATTAAATATCAGCATGGCCACATGGAAACCAAATGAAATAGACGTAATAAACAAAGCAATCGAAACTTGCACAACACTAACAGCCAGCACATTAAACGAGATAAGCGAACGACTCCCACACCGCACAGCTGCAGCAATCAAGAAAAAGTTCTTAGAAACAAAAAATAAGAAACAGACAACAAAGAAAACACCCAAAGTATGGACACATGAAGAAGGAAACATGCTTGCAACTGAATACGCAAAACTTTCAAAACTGAAAACAAAGAAGGCCAAAATGGAAACACTACAATCCCTATTTCCAGATCGCACCATCAAAGCGATGGAGACAAAAATGAGGGAAGACTTCCCGGCCATCTACAATAGCAAAATGAACCAAATACCAACAATAATAGTACAAGAAAAAATGACCGCCAAACTCAGAAATCTCAATAATACGCGTATTCAGGAGCATGCAGTGCCCGAATGTGTCCATACAACAACCGCCACCGCACAAGTAACTGCCACCATAGAAACCGTAAACAATGACAATAGCTCAGACAGAGCTACCACTTCAACATTAACGATCGCCACCACCACCAACGCATTCACACACCCGGATACAACACCGCATACCAGTTCACCCGACAAACCGCAAACGACACCGCCACCGCCACCCATCCACAGCGCAAACGGGACAGAAGCAGCAACAACAACACCCACGCACAGCACAAACACAACAACAACAACACCAACAACGCTACCTACCACAACCGCAAACAGTACACACACACACGAATCAATATGTAAGCAACTTAACAAGACTATCCAACTAACCTTCAATAGAAATGCACCTCGTAAACTAATAAAATTCAACGCACCAAATAATAGTAAACTTGTTAAATTGATAAACGCTGCCCTGGAGACAGCCTTGCATGACATAAAAACTACATACAAAGACAAACCGACACTCCAACGAAAGCATTCGAAGCATGCCATACTAGCGGCAGGTCTTCTTCTCAGGAAATGCATAACGAGGAAGATGGGTAAAACCAAAATAGTACCCTTACACAGAGCAACCGAGAGGAAGATCCAAAAGCTGGAACGGCATGTGGAGAATGCAAAAGAATTAAGATCACACACACACGGACCGCTCTCCAAACGCCTGTTCTCAGAGGCACAAACAATCGCGAAACTAGACATGAAACCGACAAGCTACATAAAAACAACACAGGACAGAATAAAAATATTAACTGACGAACTCAACAAGCAAAAGGACAGACATAAGACCATGACACAACGATACATGTTCAAACAACGTCCATCCATCAAAATCCTCCAGAACGACCAACAGACTAACGAAACAACAGAACTAAAACCCGACTGCGCCGTAAAATATTACCGCAAACTTTTTGCACCCACAACATCCCAAAACCAATTGACACACTTTGACGACTGGACAAACTTCATAAAGACGACAAAGCCCAACAATCCCCCAGAACAGACTGACGACGACACTGACATCGAAAGAGCAGTCAAAACCGCTCTCAGACATACAGCACCCTGGAAAGCGCCAGGGCCCGACAAAATTCCCACCTTCCTCTACAAAACCCTCTCAGCTGCACGACAATACCTGACGGACACAATTACAGAATATCTTTCCCAGAAACGTCACCTCACGAGAGAGGATATGACGGGAAAGATAATCCTATTATTCAAAAAAGGCGACAAATCCAACCCACAGAACTATCGACCAATAGCCCTACTGAATACAGACTACAAAATTTTAACCAAAACCATAGCTAACACCATACACACGCACATCCAACACCTAATTCCCCCCGAGCAGTTGTGCCGACGTAACGTATGGGGCACAATGCACGGGCTCCTAATTGACAAATCCCTCACCCAACATGCTAGATTACGCCGAAGTCAGCACCATTCAGTATGGTATGACTTCAGAAAGGCGTTTGATAGCATCCAGCATGACAAGCTAACACAACTAATAGACTCTCTACCTATTCCCAACAATCACAAAGCAGTAATCCTCTCTGCCATAAGCAACTGGACAGTAAAACTGGACATCGACAAACAGCACAGACGCATCAAAGTTGGCCGCGGTATATACCAAGGCAACTCCCTGGGCCCACTCCTCTTCATCCTCACAACCGCTGGCATTATCCGACACATAAAACAAGATCCCGACGTCAATAGGCTTGCGCGGGGCAGGCAGGAGATTATCGCCTTTATGGATGACATCAAGTGCCATGCGCCCACGCGCAATGCGATCGACGTTATCACACACAAGATCCAGGTATGTGGAGCGGAAATTGGCCTGGATTTAAACGTAGAGAAATGTGGTCACTATACTAAATCGGTCGAAGAAACCGAACAAGACCACATGTTTATTCCAGAGATCAGAAGAAGCTACAGATACCTGGGTATTGAACAGACTGAACTAGACACAACAGACAACTACGACAGCCTAGAAGACAAAATCCTCTCAAAAACCCAACAGATCATCAAATCCCAACTCACAAGCTACCAGAAACGTATCCTTTTCAACTCCACAATTATACCCACAGCAACATTTATAACCGGTAAAATCCGACCTGCAGAATCCATATCCGCCACCCTAAAAACCTGCCGGGACCTAGACTCCAAAATCCGCCGAATCTTCACCGAACATAATATCAAATCAAGACCGACCTCCAACCAAAGACTGTACCTCCCTCCAAACCTCGGCGGCCTCGGTTTCAAATCCATAGAAACCGAGACAGCCATCCAAATAGTACGAAAATTCCATTACCTTACAGAACAACACGAACTTACCGACGCACTAGACAGATTCCGAAAACTGGACAAAGCAGGGTGCCGAACTCCCATCAGCGAGTACCGGCATGTTGCAGACAAGTACCACATAACAGATCCCGAAGACACACGAACATGCAAGACGACAATAGAACAAATACAAACAAAAACACAACAAGACAGAATTGACGACTGGACGAAAGCTATGTCCTACCCCAAACACGTAGTGACAAACAGGAAACCATCTCATTCCCCGCTTCCACATATTATAAGACGAACAGCAGCAAACTTTCAATAATGCTAGCCGCCTCTGAGGAACAGATGTTCCAATTAAAGTCAAAGAACGCAACGGATCGAAGGTGTAGGAAGGGATGCGATGAGAGTGAGACGGCATACCATGTGGTGTCAAACTGTAGGCAGAAGCTTAGCAACGCCTACAGCAATAGGCACGACCTGGTGGTGCACTGGCTCCTCAAATACATCCTGGAATACACTGGAGCTCCGGAGCCAACAAAGAAGGACCTAGCTTTCGGTAAAGCGATCCTGAATACAGAGTACACGACAAACGGACAGACATTCAGAATACGAGCCGGACAACCAATCCTCACCGAACAAGCCCTACACCACAACAAACCAGACATCATGATCCAACGAATCCATCCACGCCCAAAGACATTCCTATTTGAAATCTCCATCACACACCTACAGAACTACAGACTACAAGAGCAAATAAAACTGACGAAATATACGAAAAACTCATGCACCCACATAGACAACAACAACTACAAGACAATACACAGAGACAAAAATCTAATGGACGTAATTCGTCAGAAGCATCGATGCCCCGTGAGCCTCAGTCTCATGATAATCGGTGTTTTTGGCTACAGACTGAACAGCACTGACATCTCCAGGCGCAGCTAATTGAACGGTTCCCGGGCGAACGCGCGTTTTCGTATTAAATTTCGTGTGTACTTTGCGCAAAGTATCAAATTTCGAATTTGATTTATGAGTTTGGAGGAGTGACATCATGAGCGTAAGGAGTTCATGTAAGAATTGTTTTATTTCCAGCCACCAATGAAATCAATTTGAGTTTTTAATTCGCTAGCACTCTACTTACAGTAACCGCGCAAGCACAGTGGTACCAATGCGTTCAGTGTCGTGGAATTTAGAATTGATATTTTCGAATATTTCTTTTTGCCAATGTATAAAGCATTGTTTCCGTATATAAATATGAAAGAATCAATCCGATGCCACAATTATTTTATCTGCAATTGAGCAGTTGAGCCCTAAAGTTGAACAATTTTCAATTCCTAGAAATAGCCGAAAATTTGTAACTTGGATTAACTATTTCGATCTATTAAATAGCATGGCAATGCAATAAACAGATTATAATAGATATATTTTTTAATTAAATGATTTAAATGAGCATAGATTGCACAAAATTAACGTTTCGTTTTGTCCTCTTGTACAATTTAGTAGGTATAATTCTAGCGGTGAACAATGAATGATATGCATCAAATAATAGATTAAATTTTTTTTAAATTAGTTAAAAATATTAGTTAAAAAATTGTATAACGTAGTCTCATTTATTTCGCAATAAAAATTTGTTGATATTAAAAATTGTTAAACTCAAAATGTATAATTTATTTGCTCATAGAAAACAATTCGAATTTTAAAAATTGGTTGTTTGGTCGTTGAGATGCTGAGGCTAAAACGATAAAGTCGTTTACCAATTAAAATTACGAATTTATTTTATTTTTTCTTTTAAACAATTGAATTATTGATTTAATTCGAAAACTTACATAATTTGAATTTGTTAAAATCCTTTTACTATTAAATGGCAGAAATTATTTTTCCATTTTTACAACTTTCTATACTAGAACACCCGATAAGGTATGACTTAAAAGTAAAGTTACCTTGTGTTTTTAAAGTAACACTACACGATTTCACCCTACACCTCCAACTGACCATACCAAGACTTGATTCGCCGCGATGCAAATAATCAAAGCCTTGGTATCTAAGCACTCTATTCCCGTGATTGCTTGTTGTAAATTGCATTATGTTAACTAACGGGCACATTCACTAAACGAAAGCACAGAACTAAATGATCTTGTGCTTGAAAGCACTTCTTTTCTGATTCGATTTTTCGTTGCCTTCATCGAAAATGCATTTTTGTTTCTAATGCATTATTTTTCTAACTTAATTTAGTGTGACATTTTTGAATGAAATAACTTGAACAACCAAGCTGTGAGGTTTATTTGTACTTGAAAATGACAAGAGGGTCGTTTCTGTAGCATTTCCACAACTCATAGTTGATAACACTTTTAAAGACAACATATGGCTTGCTACACTTCTTCGATTTTTAAGTACCAGCCACTTTGAAATGAATTGAAATAACTCAGCACACGGGTCCCGGAGTGTAAATTGTCGTGAAATTATATGACATTTTAGAAAAGGAATAACTGAATTTTATGACTAAAAAATATGATTCAAATCGGATGGATAGTTTAGCAACCCTTTAGCAATGAACAATCGTACAATTTCTGGGTCAAGATTTACATCCCGTCGGCAATAGCGCAACATAATGAAGCATGTACCTATCATGTAAGACTTAAATGTTTCATTTTTTATGTGAAGAAGCTATTTCGTTGCAATCCGTTGAAATTTTTTTATTATATAAAGGAATAACTGAATTTTATGACTAAGAAAATACGATGCAAATCGGATACAAAATGGAATAAGCTTATTCCTATCATGTAAACTTGTTTTCTTTTTCATGCGAAGTTTGAATCGATGAAATCAATATTTTATTTTTCATGCGAAATTTGAATCATTGAAAATATGATTCAAATCAGATGGATAGTTTAGGAACCATTTAGGCATAAACTGAACAATTTCTGGGTCAAGATTTACGTCCCGTCGGCAATAGGCGCAACATAAGATTTACTTACGTCCCGTCGGCAATAGGCGCAACATAAGATTTACATTCCGTCGGCAATAAGCGCAACATAATCAAGCCGAAGTTTGAATCATGACCAAAATTTAGAAGCTTCGTGCCAGTGTGCGTACGTGGTGAAACGTAATTCTATTGGTGGAGACAATTCCTAACGCGAGCGTTGTGGGTGTTTTCTTTGCGCAAAGATTATTAATCGGCTCAGGTTACAATCTGTCAAACATTGATTGCGCTATAGCGCGGTTTCTTTGACGCGCGTTTTTCCAGATACCAATTGAACTAGGTCTAGAACCTCCAAATATCCACACGCTATTCCAAAAGGCATGCTATAGTGTGATCACCTCAACATCCCAAATACTAATCAAACATACAGACGAATCGTGAAGTTTGATGCACATTTGTATTCATGTAAATAATTTAATAGTTCTGTAAATAATTAAGTATTTATTTGTATTCTACTATTTATTCATCTTAGCTTACTTCATTTCAGTTTATTCTTTCATTTATTTTAGTTCACATATTTTAGTTTATTTTATTTCACTGTAAAAAGAAAAAAAAAGAGTATTGTTGTAACGCCGCAAGGCATGAATTGTACACAGCAAGAAGACTATGTGCAAATATTTCAATAAACGATTATACTACCGAGGACTTGTACCCTATAGAGGCTCTCGCGAGCAGAGACGCTGAAAGGTGTTAAAATGCATTACTATGTTTAGTGACGGTTCCAGAGAGTGCAGTTTCATAAGAAATCGCATAAAGGGCACTAAAAATGGTATCCAAAAATTAGAAAGGATATCCATAGAACAATCTATATGCAATAGATACGTTATCAAACGATAGATTTGCATGAACGAGATAGAAAATGCTTTAAAATGGTACTTCATTTAAGTGCCTCCCTTAAGAGGGTAAAAATGTATACTCATTAGTTACACTAATAAAACTGAACTCAAGTGGTCGTGAGTGGTCGCTTTAAGAAAAGAAATGTGAGTTAAAATGCCTTGCTTATATGTTTCGCATCTGTAATTGTCGAGATCACACCCAATCTCATAACATTTAGCGTCAAAGCGTCTTCATCATCAAAGTGCGGTATCATGTCGAAAAGATGTCGCGCGGGTATTGACCACCAGTTAAACGAATAGAGTTGTGGTTGAAAATGTAATAATGAAAACTGGTAAACTGTTTTCTTAATAATTTAAAAAGAGTTTGAAGAATGAGCTTTGAATTTAAGATTCCTATTTTATAGATATTTCTTTTCATCCAAAGATGGAGCAATGGGTACATGTCAAACTTGCAAGAGAACTAAGGACATCAGAAACAAGCTCATGCCTATTAAGAAGCAAAAAATAATTTCAATAAATCTTATAAATTCTAGAGTCATCTTATTTTATGTGTGTTCTTTTAATTACTTATTAACATGGTTTAAATAATGCTTGGCAAATGAAGTTTGAATATATGTTTTGTATACATATATAGATGTGAAATTCTAACAATTATTAGACAATTTTGAAAGATAATTCTTCTTCAATCCAGTTACAACTGAATTTTAAAATGGAATAGTTGAGATGAAAAAAAACATTTTCTCGCATTTTTCATAGTCGTCAATCGAAAATTAATGTGAATTAATGAATTTAATAATATCCATGCTGTATTTTTCCGTCTGCCAGTCATAAGCAGTTGCTTGCGCCCTCTGGGTTGTACTCGCTTCGGCGGTACATATACTAAAATTGGAACCATAGAACCATAGCATGGCCCCTGCGCAAGGATGACACGCAAAATCGTGAAGCGTTCCACATTTTTTTAAAGAATATTTATTGTATTTCGAAATGATTGGTTTTTATGAATATTGTCGTCATATACATTAAGTTTTTTGTTGCCAGATCTACTGGAAGACATTTGTATTTTTCTTGGTCGTTAGTTCATAAATTCTTCTTTTGCCAATCATTCTGCTTATTCACAGCTAATTAATAATTAAGTACATCAACAATTGTAGTATTTTATAACTTATCAATCAAAGTGGTGAATCATGTTCATTAGCGATGTTTCAGATGGGAATTCCCCATCATATTATCAAGACACCAATTGTGGGATTTACCACGCATTAGTAGGCGATACCTACGCGTAAGCGTAGAAATACCACTACCACCACCCGCAAACTTCTACTAAACAACTGGAGTGTTTCAGTTCAAACGTGGACAGTTAGTTTCTTAGTACAAGTTAAGTGCATATTTCACATTGACGGTCTTCATCTCATATCAACACAGTGACAGAAAGACACCTTGCATCTTAAAGCCGATGCTATCAACATACGATTTAATTAGGTATTTTGACAGAGACTTTTATTAATTTTAAATAGCTTTAACTCTTATATGTTAATCACGTGATAAATATTAGAATATAATTTAAATGGAACATCTTTTAGCGCTGGCGCCCACTGAATGTGCTCGTATGTTACAAATAGCACACGGTTCTTGTGATTTTACTAATGGGAAGCACAGTCCACAAAACAGTTTTTTATACACAACGTTAAAATGGCGGTTTATTTGAATGCCGCACGGCGTATCGTTCAGCGTCCAAACTTTTCGCATGTCATTGAAATATTGTATATTGTATGCGTTGCGGGGTAAAACATAATAGCTTGACTGAAATATGGACGAGCTCTCCATTGTTTGCGATTTGCATGTGTTCAATTTATAACTCAACACATGCCTTCGTAAGAAGCTTCGTAAGAAGCCTTCGTTCAGCTATATTGTCCCCCTCTCGCGTTTCGGAAAGTCATAAATAGTAGATAACAATGAGTAGGTGCTCGAGCTTTTTTGAGGAACGAATTTAATATGTTGTTAGTGAGATTAGAACCTGTTGAACACAATAGAGAACCAAGCTTTTTGTAAATCTGCTGTAAAATGTCAAAAATGATCCACTCGCGACCGGTACTGAAAGGAGAGGAGCTCACGCTGTTTTTCAGGAACCATTTAACTTGAGTTCCGTTGGCGCTGATGTCCGAGAATCGTTTATTATTCTTAAGCTTATATTATTTCTCTAGCAACAACACCAGAGAAACTTAATTTAATTTTTAAACGTGATTAAGCACCTAATTCTATTATAGCTCCAGCGTATCTTGGAATATCAGAGCGCCCTCTGTGAAACTGAAGCTGTACAGGAAATCAATTTTTATTCTATAAATTTATCGTTTCTTCGAGTTTTCAATCACTGATAGATACTCAGCGATTGAATTGGTGGTAATATCATAGTCGTTATAATTGAGATTACATATTCAATGTAATTTTGATATGAATGGTTGCGATTGTGCATCAGCTGTTTTTCGTTTATTGACGAATGCAAGTGTTTTACATCAGTATAATTTGCATTTCAAGCATGATGATGGGCCTTTGGGCATGAGTGAAAACTGACAATTGAGCGTACTCACTTTACGTGCGTTGAAATACGACAACCACCCGCACTTAACGTATTTCACCATTTCTTGCGCTATTTTTGTTGTTAAATTGTTGTTTAAAAACTGCATAAAGAAGAGCTGTAGGTGGAGGGGATTGTATTTGATACTTAAACGTGGGCCGATCCCGGAGGTACTGCAATACCGGGCCAACCCGTGATGTGAGTGGAGCAAGCCCCTAACTCTCATCCATTTCCAAAAATCAGTTTAATATACTGGACCCGCATGCGGGTCGTATCAGATATTAAGCTGATAAGAACAGATTTATTTTTTAAGATAATGCTTAACAATCATTTTAGCAATCAATGGGTAATCAATAAAATTTTAAAACATTAACATATTATAACTATATGGAAAAAAGTAGTATTATTGCACTTTGCCGCTAATGTGCTCAGCGTAGATGTCCCGCGAGATTGCTATTGCGCTTGAGACAGCAATCTTACGCAGCAGTGTGGCGTACGACCTACAACAAATCTTTTTGATGAAGACATCGTTGGCGCTGTCCCAGGTCCCAAGAGGGCCAACTATGATAGGCTCGACGGTGACGTTGTCATATCGGGTCTTCAGATAGTTGACCACCGGAGCATATTTTGCCTTCTTCAAGTCCCTGGCTGCGGCAAATGCTTCTACTCGATTTTCGAAGGGCATGGTAACATCCACGATGTACGCGGATTTACCCTTGGCGAGGACCAGGTCGGGTCTAAGGCCTTGGACGCCGCATTGTTGATCTTCACTAATAATGGTGAAGCGGTGTTCGGCTGCCTTCTTGAGCTGATCGATGATGGTGTTGTGCCGCTTACGCACTAGGGCACTGTATCGCATGCAGTGATTAATCACATGCGGCAGTGTCTCCTCTCGACTCCCGCAACGCCGGCAACGTTTATCGCCGTTAGCCCAGCGACGTGTGGCGTTCAGCGGGAGGAGATTGAGCCTGGCACGGTGGATAAAACGCCAGTCCGCAAACCGTGTCAGGTACCCTTTTGTAATGAAATGGGAGGATGCCCTGGCCATGGCTACGCATTCCATGGCCTTCCCCTGGTTCCGCAGCTCGATCAGCTCGGTAAATTTAGCGGACGCGAGCTGGCTTCTCAGCGTCCTGCAAATTATTCGTCTTTGCGCGGGGCGGAGTGTTGTCCCCTCTCGAAGCAGGTTGAGGTGTGACTCCTCTGCCTGCCATGATGTCTTCAGTCGGGTAGAGGCAACGCGCGCTTCAGACCAGATGTTGCGTCTGCCTCCCAATGTCCCTGCGAATTCACCATCGCACTGGCCGGAAAGGTACGCCGCGTTGTCGTCGAGGTCAACTGGTCTCCGCAATCTTGTGCGCACGGTGGTGTCTAGCGATTGACACGCAAGCAATGCAATGATGGGGTCAGTTGAGGTAAGTAATTTATATGCCCCATCAATGCACGCTATGTCGTGCGCCTCGCTCAGGAGTGGAATCCCACACGCACCGTGGCTCCGCGGACCATAAACGTAGTCATTTGACGCCTCCTGTGGTAGGTACAGCGTCTTCTTGAGCTCTGCTCGCATGACATCATCCACCCTCTTCCAGTCCCCCTTGCTGAACTGCCAAAGGATGTGTGTCTGATGTAGACTTAAACCTCTACTCTTGTTGACTCACAAAGAACTAAATGCTAACTGAAACTCATAAGCTTATATAGATTTGATCATGTTTATCAAAATATTCCAAGTGCCTTTTCTAGTGACATTTATGACATATTTCTTCGTATCTGTTAAGTACTGCGTGGGAACGCGTTAGCACATGATAAGAAAGGTGTTGATGTACGATGCTTATGGCGTTAAAAGTTGGTAAGAAAAACTATTACTTAAGCTTCCACTGATTGATTATCAGGGAAAAACAAAGGTGGCACGACTTTTGCGCACGCACCTCCCCTGGCCAAGAAAGTGACAGGTTTATGTACCCCTACTTTCGCTTTGGAAGCACCCTGGCCTTAGCATTAGCTGTTAGAAAATTTCGTTTTAAACCAATCATAAGTTGTCATTGCAGGCAGAGGCAAAAGTAACAAGAAACGGTTTCGGTTTATGAAGCGGCTACGACTTAAGAATTATAAACGAAAACCGTACGGCACACCATGTGATGTTTTGAAAATAATATTTTAAACAAATATGACTTTTTGAAAATGTTCATATTTTCGCTATATACATCTTTCACCGCGTTTTGTATTGAATCAGAAAATTTGAATTTTTGAAATCGGTTAATTATGCATTGAGATATTACGATAATATTTGAGTAGGATAGAAATTACACATTAGATTATTTTCTGAAAGAATAAACCGATTTTTACCATTCAAATTCACAACAAACTATAACATACATCGCATTTGCATCAACGAATGTTATAAGCATTGTTACTAAAATTAGTACCTAACAATATTTTCAGTTCTGTGTTATGAAAAACATTTGTTACCCTTTCCACTGAAAATGTGCACATTTCTAACTTTGGGATTTCTCTTACGGCTACCTGCTTTCTTAACCCAACTGCTAGAGTCTCGTTGTAGAGCGTTTCTGAAATTCAATTTTCATCTGAGTTTATATTTGAGCGTGAGTTAACACAAGAAACCAGATAGCGTTTGGAGAAACCCAAACGTAGCATAAAACATGTGCATATTTTGAATGAATGTTTGTTCATCGAAATAACATTACTATTCTTTTAGTAACAATGTTTATATTTTACGATATTCCAAGAGGAATAATATTTTTGTATCCAAGGTAATTTGAACGGTAAAAATCGGATTATTATTTCTTTCAATATCATTACAAGCATTTTTAGAAGTTGCTAATTTTGTTACCAATATCTCATCGTCTAATTAACCGATTTCAAAAATTCAAAATTTTTAATTCAAGTAATATCATATTAAAATATAATATTTAGAAAGTAATTAACATTTTACGAAAAAAGGTATTAATTTATAAGAACATTTTAAAGATACCATATGGCTTGCAAGACGGTTTCGACGTTTTCGCTTCCAAGAGAGATAATAATGCGCTGAACTTCAAATTTATTTCATTGGTGGGTTGTGATTTTAAACCTACCCCCTAAACTCAAAATTTTACTCCTAGAATGCCATAAATCAAAATTGGAATTGACTCTCGGAGGAGGTCCGTGCGCAAAAGTCATGGAACCGTTATTTATTAAACACATTTTCTCATCATTCAATAAAACTCGTTAACACTACAAAATATATGTTTGGCTTTGCCATTCTCGCATGAGTGGACTATACCGACATTTGTTCAACTGTTCAGATAGACACAAAAGAACACATAAATCATTATATTTGCAAGAGTCCAAATTGTTATATAATTGGTTATTAACTACCCCATACATCAGTTCGGATTAGGAACCGGGCACAACAAAACATCGTTAACGCAACGGTGCAGATTATAGCCAGACTAGGGGCTCCTTGCAAGCCCCGCTTCGCCGGGCATTTAATTTTGGTGTTTCTATAACGCATTTGAAAGATTCAAATTTAGTTGATGTTCATTTTTCAAATTTCCATTCATTATTTCCATTCCAAATTGGGCGTTCGGAAAATAATTCATCACATCCCGGTTTAAATTCATTTCAAATTCATTCATTTAATTCATTTATATCGTATGTTCTCCATTCATATTGTAACCCGTTAATAGTGATCTTAATTAGAAATTACTTTTGAAGTGAAATTTACATTCTTTGATAACGCGTTTATACACGGACTATTACACGCAGTGAACGATAAAATGGACCCCAAATTTACAATTTTGTGCAACAAATTTTAATCCAAAACACAACATGATCTAAAAACATCACCATTCATGTCTTCATTCGGTGTATTCTCTTATGCGCTCTTTCTTACATGTATTCAAATCAAATGTGCTCATCCGTCACACCCTCGACTTTAAAACTTCACATTTTCTCGGTCCATAAGAATCAAATTTACTTGATGCGCTCATCTTTCAAATTTCAATTTACTATTTATACTTATATCCATTTCAAATTTATATATTTACCAAATTTGGCACTAGGCTATCACATCCCGAATTAAAATTTATGTTTCATCCTATGTTCTCCATTCATATTGTTACCCGTTCGTAGTGATTTTAATTACAAATTACTTTAGAACTGAAATTTACATTCTTTGATAACGCATTCACGCACCGAACTATGAGACGCACTTCAAATTTACAACATTATCTAGAAACATAAGGCATTGCTCCATTTCTTCAGTTGCATTCGGTGTATTCTCTTAAGCGCTCTTACATGTATTCAAAACAAATTGTGTTTATCCGTCACACCCTCGACTTTAAAACTTCACATTTTCTCGGCCCATATACATTTATCACACCCCCGGTTTTAGAAACGTCGCTCTTTCAATACTCTCAGTTCATTTTAACAGCCTCAGCATCATCGGCGCACAAAGGGTGCGCTTAGTGTGCCCGCCTTAAGGAGTTCGGTAATTTGATACGTTTTAGGGGCGTACCTGAATATGCAACCCAACACACTTAAAATCAGTACTTTGTTTATTTATCAACAATTATGCAAGTCTACGTTTTTTTCTATAGCCTATAACCTGGCGACATATATACCGAACATAATGAAGAAAACCGCTTTAAAATCCGTCCAGTGGTTTTCACGTCCACCTCGCACAAAGAAACACTACTTTGCTTTATATATATATAGATATATAGAATAGAAGATATAGATAGATATAGATATAGATACATAGATAGAGAGATAGATAGATAGATAGATAGATAGATATAGATGTTGGCCACCCCTGAGGGGTAACACACTAGATAAATGAAACTCTAGCAGTTAAGTGTCAAAAACTGAATGCTCAGGAATGAACATTGTGTTACCAGTGTTGTTCCAAATGTTCAACAAGTTGCCAGCAACAATTTGCTGTTTCCACTTCACAAGAAGCAAGAGGATGTCCGTTCAATGGCTAACCCCTGACTCAACAATTATAGTTTGAACAATACGATGAACTTGTACAATGAACAATATATTTACAATCAAATATTTTATTACTGTAAGAAAATATAACTATCTCTCCTCAATGATTCTTTTATTTTCTTCATTGGCTTTATCATACTTCATTCAAGATGACAAATAATGTTTTAAATTATTCCTCACTTTAGAGTCATTGTCAAACTCATTCCCTTTTAAATAAGAGGACTTTTACCTTGATCGTTCTCAATCAGATGTTGGAGGACTTTTACACCAGTAGATTGGTTTACTTTTGACACAGAGGCTTCTCTTCTTGAACGTCTTCTTGCATAGTAGGGAACTGATTTCTTGCAGCGTTTTAGCCAAAACCCTTGTTACGTCCTGATCAGCGGGTGCTTGCGGCATTATAGATGTTTGTTTTGAAACGATCCAACATTTTGGAAGTTGGATTGAATGTTTCGCAAGATCCTCCATTTAAATTTAATGCTTTGTAATGTTTGTAATCACAGTCAAGTCCGCAATTTATTTTTCACTACAATATATATTGAAAATGCTCGTGATACACTAGCATTTAAAATTGGAACTGTTCTAAATGCGAGTCCAAATTTTCCGACATTTTCAAATCTGCAGCCAGCTGCATTGCAATCATTGAATACTTCATGTTAAAGGTCGGCTAATAAAGATGTATTTTGCCATCTTCTATTACGTAATTGATGCCACTCGGAATCGATGTCATCTTTCGTACTGTATAGATGGGTTCGCTAAATAAATCTTAGAATAGGTGCAATGTCCGAGTTCACTTGAGATGCGGCTAGGTAAAGGAAGAGATACAAGATTACCAGATACATGCGCTTTCTTTAGAGCTCAGATAACTGAACTCGGAAAAGAGAAAATTCGTGCAGTCTAGGGAACGCCGACTGATATTATTTCAGAAGAGGCTCGTATATTCTATCCATACTTAGCTTGGGTCAAGACAACTAATGCACCCATGGCAACAGGTGGTATGACATATATAAATGATATGTGCCGGACTTTCCCGGATGCAACTTTAATGATGTGTGATTATAAAGAGTTCGATAAAAGTGTACCTCCATGGATAATACGTGACGCTTTCCAGATGATTTATGATTCAATAGACACAGAAGCTGTCATTGAATCAGATGGAAACGTATGGCCCGTAAGAGGTTACAGAACGTTAAGGAGGTTCAAAAAGATGGTGAACTATTTTATTAATACTCCAGTACTCCAGTCCAGTATCGGGGGGTATACCCTCTGGGAGTATGTTTACAAATCGGTTCGTAAATTTACTTCAACTGATGATGAAGCTCTCGCTATCTTTGTAGACGCCAAACTTTCAAAATTTTAATATAAATTAATTCGGAAGAAAGCTTTAGAAAAAAGAAGTGCTATCCTTCTGATATCACCTGACGATATCGCGTCTTTTAAAAACTCTAAATTTAAATAACCATCCAAATTTCAACTTAGAATTAATTTCCAAGTGGGGTTGCGATGGTTCTTCTGGTCAGAGAATTTATAAATAAAAATTCAGCAATGATAATTTAAAGGACGAAGCTATATTTATGTTACCATTGGTTTCGGTGGTTTTAAAGAATCGCGTTGATGCCTCTGTGATATAGAGTAATTCGGCACCGTCTTCAACTAAATTTTGTAGGCCAATTAAATCCGAATTAGCGAAAGAAACTCGTGCAAAATTACAAACCGCGGGATTAGTACCGAGCTATATTAAATCATATGCCATTAATGTATTGGACACATTAAAGTTAACCATGGTAGATGGTAAGGTATGCCAGATTATTTCGGGAACTGAAAATAAAACAACTTGAGCCTCTCCGAAGAGGCTCAAGAAAGTAGGCACAAAAATTTCAAACGATTTTGGCAGTTTACCTCGAATAACCATGCGCGAACCTGCCCTGAGTTATGCTCAGTGAATTAACAGTGAAGTACATATCACCAGAAAAACAAGATGGATGCCTTCATCAAGAAGAACGCAATTCTTTGTGAGCAAGTAAACTTTGTGAATCTTACGCAAGATAAAGGAATTAGCGTCCCAAGATAACACTGAACTAACCAAGGAGCAGAAGGAGGAGGTTATGGAATATTGGTCCTTAAATTTTGACTGCCCTTTAATTCCTTATATTTTGCCAGAAGAAGGAACAGAGGAAAATCCAAATTGAATTTGATATTCAAATGAAGACAATTTATGGCGATTGGAGGTGGAAAAAGATTGGAAATGGGAAAGCACCCAGACCTCCAATGAAAGCCATCAAGAAAAAACATGATGGGATAATCGATGAAAAGTCGTTGAAGGTACCCGAAGTTAGACAGCCCTTACCAGGAGAGGAAGAGACGATGGAAAGTCTTCTTAATAATATAGGCCTTACGAAACCGAAACCTATAATGACACTCACTACGAGAAAACTGGATAAGATGTTAAGTGAAATTACGATGCTATCTACCTATGATAGTTTTTAATTTTGATAAACCATGATCATAGGATAAGGTGGTGATGTAGCAGACGCGAACTCATGCCAGAAGGTTTCAGATAGCTTAGTCTACCTGCTGATATAAAGTATCCTCGTAAGGCGCTTACTCTCTGGCGGATTATTATCCCACATTATTGTAATAGCTACTGAGGTGTCTGAATAGGTCGCCATTGTACTACCTGTAATAAGTACTACTAAAAGACAACTTTCCTGCTTCTAATCTGAGAATTATGATAACAAAATTAGAAACTTGTAACTAAAATATGCGATTCTGAAGTTTCAATGTTTTGGAGTTGGACTCCCATTTTCAAGTGCCTTTATTATGTTTTGCCGACTTACTTTAGCGAGATTGATTACTTATTTATTATTAATTTATTTTTAATAAATAACATTTTGTCGGTACAAGAAAATGATATTCACCGTAACCTAGACTCGAACCTCGGTAACCAGTAGACGATCATGGCGGTGGCGGCAACGTTTTGTTATTGCGATATGACCTTGCAAAGTATCTTAAAAAACAGTGAGGAGAATATAAGTGGATATCAAACATTTAAAGTCGTATGTCAGTAAACAGATAAAAAAACTACTACGAAGTTGTGTACAGCCATTATAATAGTGCATTTAATTTGGGTTTCTTTGCGCGATTATTGAATCCGTTGTTTTCGGGTCCTACTGTTCGGCTTCCTATTTAATCCAGCATTATTTTTTTAATCCAGACATGGCTATTTGGTCCATTACAATTGGGGTTTTCAATTTGAGGCTGGTCAAAACTGCATTTTTTTCTTTGGACATTTTCCACCGAGGTATTTGAAACTATTCCTTTTAAGGAGGCAAAACTAGCCTTGCAAATTGACTTCAAATACTTTGATTTTCGTGGAGGCTTGTTGATGTAGTTTGCGCTGTTCCTCTGTGGACTGGGTTTGCTTTGTGAGCGGTGTTCCTGTTTCGGTATAAATCCTTTCGTTTGAACAACTCTTGGATTACTCTTAACGATTACTACATCGTCTGTTTCCTTGGAGACATTTCAATTTGTGCTTTGCTCCTTGTATATTTCTCTGTAGAACGCCTATTGTGAACTACGTCAAATAGTTTCGCTTCAGATTGCTCAGCTGTTTAAGCAGCTTCTGTTGCATCGTTGATTCCATGCTTGGCAATCGGGACGGGCACGATGATGGAAGATGTGTATATTTACCATCTCTTTTTTATTCACACTTTGTGCTTGATTAAATAATTTTAAGTTATGTGTCGGTGAAGTCGACAGGAGTTTCTTACCTATTTGTGCCTCTTACCTATATAACGTAGACAAATTTGCTGTTAAATCGATTGCGTAATAATTTTACAATTTCCTAACCTATTACGTTGCGTTTTGATATGATTGACAACATTTCCGCACATAATTTTATTGCTAAAATAAAGACATCATTCGGTCAGGAGAAGAGGGAAAAAAGCTGGATAGCTGTGAATCGTGTATATCGTGTATTGAATAGTGTATTTTAGTATTTTTAAATGCAAAATAGCCACTTTCGAACGTACATTATGAAACTGATAAGCGACAAGTTAACCGTTTGATGTTTAATTAGTATTACAATTTCTTATGCTCACGCGGAGATTATTTCTTTAACAGTCATTTGCGATCTGACCTTGTTAAGACTATTTTATGTAGAAAATTTAATGTATTTGTATGTACCACATACCTCGTGTACCACGAATACGATTAGGTTTTGAGTAAGAATCTTTAAGTTTTGATTCCTTCTCACTCGCAGGAAAACCGCATTCCGCGGCAGTGTCCTTAATCTATTAATGATATGAAGTTTAATGATTGATCTAACCCAGGTATATCAGGCTATGAGTATATCAGAAATAAATTTATTTAAATGCAGTAGAAATGAAATGTTTGATTTGAAATTTTTAGATGAACAGAAGGAAATAAAGAAGAGGAACGAAAATTTAGGAAATATCTTAAAAGACTCACAGAGCAAACCAAAATGAGTGCACAATTTATTAACAAATAAGCAGGATGAAAGCTATTTTAAAGCATTTTTCAAATGAAATGCTTTATTTGAAATCTTCTGATGAATAAACGGAAATAGAAGCGGGACGAAATGTGGAAAAGCATTTAAACACAAATTAAATTTAAAAAATATATTATAAAATTCAATAATAATAAATAGTACAATAAATAGTACATAGTCATAATGTTATATACATAATACATCTAGATTATACATTAACTTATATAAAAAAACAGGTGTGATATGAATTATAACTAGAGTATATTAAATTATGCCTAGATCGCTTTGCGTTATTGTTGTATCCATTGTTTCCATATCCATCAGTTTTTATTATTAAAATATTTTATTGAAATTTATACCATATCACATTCTATAAAAACCAGCATTATTAATTATTTATTCGTTTATTTTAACACACTTCATTTAGCACATTACCGTATACAAGAAAAAATTACATATACAAATATTACAGCTATTCTGTTTCTTTCTAATCCCGGATAATTCTTATTGATTTGCATATTACTTTCCGTTGAGCATCTATTATCCCACTTAGAGACATTGCCATTTCATCTTTTATAATTTTCCACTGAAGAATTTGAAACCATTTCTTTTAAGGAGTCAATTTTTACGCTCACGTGGTGTAATAGATTATTTCTTTAGCAGCCACTTGGAAGAAAGTCACGTAAAAGACAGGGGTAATGTTTTATTATTTGAAGTTTGTGATCTGACCTTGTAACAATATTATTACAATAGATTGTCCAGCTTGAATTTAATGTATGTATTTGTTATCGTGAATCATAGATTGGACCACGACTAAGCGCACAGAATCCGGCGACGTCTTCACTCGACCAGGTTTGAAAGAGAACTGGTAGTATAGTGGTCAGTATCCCCGCCTGTCACGCGGGAGACCGGGGTTCGATTCCCCGCCGGGGAGGATACCTTTTTTTTATTTAATTATATGTAAATTAGAACTTGTAAAGTGCAATGGGCGCAGTTTTCCTGGCCAGCACGCTTACAACATTAGTTTCATGTTTTTAAGGGATAGGCATTAAGTCATTAAATGACGTGAATAAATTGTTTAGTTATTTTGTAAACAATCAGTGAATAACTTATTATTTCACTACGATAAAAACTTTGCGCGCGTTAAAAGCAAATAATTGGGAAAAAGTATCATAAACATGATTGGAACCCTTGGAATAATTGTATTTTTGGTCATAATTCATATTAGAAATAGTTTCAATAATGACTCTGAGGCACTACTATATAAGTTCTCCGTTCAATGTGCTGTGGACACATAAGTATTATTCTGATATTTGAATACAAAAGATATTCAAAATGCGGTCCGTTTTACTTTTCTGTCTTATTGCATGTGCAATCATTGCAAATGTACAATCTGAGAGTGAGAATTTGATTAAATAGTCATGGGGTATAAATAATAACCATATTGTTGATATTTTTAGTGTCCTGTTCTAAGTTCACTGTAGAGGAATGTCACCAAGCATGCAAGGGTTGTGCGTATCCGCTCTCAAAAAAATGTGAGGATTGCATTATCGATTGTGACTGCAGTTGGTTACACCCATGCGACTTCCTTGAATGTGGTGGATATTATTAATTCGTTATCTTGTTTTTCTTATTAACTTTTTTTCCCGTAAATTAAACCATATATTAATAACAAGTTCTCTTATTTCCTCTCTTGGTAAGGGCTGTCTAACTTCGGGTACCTTCAACGACCTTTCATCGATTATCCCATCATGATTTTTCTTGATGGCTTTCATTGGAGGTCTGGGTGCTTTCCCATTTCCGATCTTTTTTCACCTCCAATCGCCATAAATTGTCTTCATTTGAATATCAAATTCAATTTGGATTTTCCTCTGTTCCTTCTTCTGGCAAAATATAAGGAATTAAAGGGCAGTCAAAATTTAAGGACCAATATTCCATAACCTCCTCCTTCTGCTCCTTGGTTAGTCGATAATTGAAAATGACTTTGTTGATTGACAAGGATTCCATTAAAAGTAAAATTCTTAAGAAAATTCTCAAAGGTAGTAAAAAATGCTTAATTTACAAAAAAAGTAAAGTAAAAATCTTAACATAGAAAATTAGGAAGATAAATAGAAAATTAGATCATTTTCAACAAATTGGTCCATAATTTCAAGCTTTTTTTTAAAAACGCCATCGAAAATTCTTTTTTCTCTTCTTTATAATCACTACTACAATCAATATTTTTGTTTGCTCAGTTAATTCCTTGAGCTCATCACTTGAAAGACTAGCTGCTGTTTCTCGCACTATTTCTTCGACGTTTTCCCTCCCCATTTACCTCATCTAAAACGATTTATTTCGCTAATACCACTATTTCATCCATATCGACTGTTATAAGCTGCGTTATTGTCATAATTTTATTGAACGCTATTTATTGAACGCTACGTAGTTTACAATAGAATAAATAGCCCCAATAAATAATACCAACTAAAAAATCCCATTCCACGCATTTCCCTCCTACCTTGATTGCGCTAGCTAGACCGTTGCTGCTTCCTAGTCCAGATTGAATATTTAACGATGAAACGATATTTTTCTGAAACAGTATAATAAGCATTCAAACTGTAAATAAAAGTATTGCTTGCACTTACCAATGATGTTTGCGAATTTATTTGGCTAATAGCCAAAATTGTAATTTTTTTTTCTTTTGGGCAACCGGTCCGCTGTGTTTCTGTAAACCATGCAGCAGCCACCATACATTAGAATGCCTTTTTAGTCTTAGGCTGTCGCACTAGACCATTCTCATAGTGATTCTACAACTTGATCGGGAATAGCATTGCCTGGCTATCTGTACTTCCCATATAGGTGTTGGTTCTTCAAAATTCTTATTGGCACTTTGATTCTTGGGAAAATTTTGGTGTCCAGCAAGTGAAACACCATGGGTACTTGTAGTTGACTCTGATTGACTCTACTCTTGACTCCATGCAGCTGAGCTTATAAGCCCTGGAAGCGTAGGGCCGCGCACTATCGTTATTAACAATTAATGTTAATTAATTACATTTAAGTAATACATTTAATTTCTCGATGCATATATTCATATATTCCGCATTAATGAATATTAATGTTTGGTAAACCTCGCATGTAAAAAGCTAAATCCTCGTTACTATTTAATTTCTCGGCACGCGTTCTACGCAAAAAGATATTTTTAATTGCCGCGGCATCTTCTCTACGATAATTTTTTTAAGTAATTTGTTTTAATTTCTTAAATTGATATGCTTTTACTAATTGCAATAGCTCTACGTGCTTGTGTTTCATTTTACATGCACAACGTCGCAAATTACCTATTCCTAACACATAAGTACCGCTAGCGAACCGAGCAAAATTATTTAAAAAAAAACGGTTTTTATTTGATTTAGTTAACCTACATCGAATACAATTTTTTTTAAATAAAATTAGTCCTCAAATCATAGGAAACATGTGCACCATGCTGTTTGATTCTAAATTTAGCACAATATGTGAATTTCAAGGACGTACTTTGCTTGTTAATTCTTGCGGGTCTTTTTTTATTGTCTTTTAATGGTTCAGTGTTATCTTGGGACGCTAATTCCTTTATCTTGCGTAAGATTCACAAAGTTTACTTGCTCACAAAGAATTGCGTTCTCCTTGATGAAGGCATACATCTTGTTTTTCTGGTGATATGTACTTCACTGTTAATTCACTGAGCATAACTCAGGGCAGGTTCGCGCATGGTTATTCGAGGTAAACTGCCAAAATCGTTTGAAATTTTTGTGCCTACTTTCTTGAGCCTCTTCGGAGAGGCTCAAGTTGTTTTATTTTCAATTCCCGAAATAATCTGGCATACCTTACCATCTACCATGGTTAATTTTATTGTGTCCAATACATTAATGGCATATGATTTAATATAGCTCGGTACTAATCCCGCGGTTTGTAATTTTGCACGAGTTTCTTTCGCTAATTCGGATTTAATCGGCCTACAAAATTTAGTTGAAGACGGTGCCGAATTACTCTATATCACAGAGCCATCAACGCGATTCTTTAAAACCACCGAAACCAATGGTAACATAAATACACTCATACCTCGCTATTCGGCCGCTCTTTATACGGCATTTCGCTATAAAAGCCATCATCAATTAAGGAACGTTTTCGATTTATGGCCTAAAATGTTTTGCTATAAGGGCAAAAATTTTTTTCAATGTCGATATACTTTTTTTCGTTTACGTTGCTAATCTTGTGTAAGCAATCTCGATACATACTCTTTTGTATTTCCTCTTGTTTACGAGTATTGTTCAGTCTGTGCTCAAAAACCGGCTGATTTGGACTTGCTTTGTGATAAATATTATTTTATTAAACCTGGACAAAATACCACCGAAACGATTATCAATTTTGGAGATTGATGAAAAGAGATGCTGAAAATCAGTCACCCTAGAAACTAATCTAGAAGTATTACATCGTATAGAAGCTGGGGAGAAAATTGTTGAAATTTGCAATGTGCTTGTTATTATGCATTTTTGATTTAAATGAGATAAAAAGATAAAATGCAATTTGAATGATAAACCGTGTACCTATACATATTTACCAAATTTGGAACCGATCCCATGGAATTTGTATGAATTTGTATTAGAATAATTGATTCTTTATATGGCTTTTCGCTTTGCGGTCATGTTTCGTGGAACGTATCTAGGCCGAATAGCGAGGTATGAGTGTATAGTTTCGTCCGTTAAATTATCATTGCTGAATTTTTATTTATAAATTCTCTGACCAGAAGAACCATCACAACCCCATTTGGAAATTAATTCCAAGTTGAAATTTGGATGATTATTTAAATTTAGAGTTTTTAAAAGACGCGATATCGTCAGGTGATATCAGAAGGATAGCACTTCTTTTTTCTAAAGCTTTCTTCCGAATTAATTTATATTAAAATTTTGAAAGTTTGGCGTCTACAAAGATAGCGAGAGCTTCATCATCAGTTGAAGTAAATTTACGAACCGATTTGTAAACATACTCCCAGAGGGTATACCCCCCGATACTGGACTGGAGTACTGGAGTATTAATAAAATAGGTTACCATCTTTTTGAACCTCCTTAACGTTCTGTAACCTCTTACGGGCCATACGTTTCCATCTGATTCAATGACAGCTTCTGTGTCTATTGAATCATAAATCATCTGGAAAGCGTTACGTATTATCCATGGAGGTACACTTTTATCGAACTCTTTATAATCACACATCATTAAAGTTGCATCCGGGAAAGTCCGGCACATATCATTTATATATGTCATACCACCTGTTGCCATGGGTGCATTAGTTGTCTTGACCCAAGCTAAGTATGGATAGAATATACGAGCCTCTTCTGAAATAATATCAGTCGGCGTTCCCTACACTGCACGAATTTTCTCTTTTCCGAGTTCAGTTATCTGAGCTCTAAAGAAAGCGCATGTATCTGGTAATCTTGTATCTCTTCCTTTACCTAGCCGCATCTCAAGTGAACTCGGACATTGTACCTATTCTAAGATTTATTTAGCGAACCCATCTATACAGTACGAAAGATGACATCGATTCCGAGTGGCATCAATTACGTAATAGAAGATGGCAAAATACATCTTTATTAGCCGACCTTTAACATGAAGTATTCAATGATTGCAATGCAGCTGGCTGCAGATTTGAAAATGTCGGAAAATTTGGACTCGCATTTAGAACAGTTCCAATTTTAAATGCTAGTGTATCACGAGCATTTTCAATATATATTGTAGTGAAAAATAAATTGCGGACTTGACTGTGATTACAAACATTACAAAGCATTAAATTTAAATGGAGGATCTTGCGAAACATTCAATCCAACTTCCAAAATGTTGGATCGTTTCAAAACAAACATCTATGATGCCGCAAGCACCCGCTGATCAGGACGTAACAAGGGTTTTGGCTAAAACGCTGCAAGAAATCAGTTCCCTACTATGCAAGAAGACGTTCAAGAAGAGAAGCCTCTGTGTCAAAAGTAAACCAATCTACTGGTGTAAAAGTCCTCAAACATCTGATTGAGAACGATCAAGGTAAAAGTCCTCTTATTTAAAAGGGAATGAGTTTGACAATGACTCTAAAGTGAGGAATAATTTAAAACATTATTTGTCATCTTGAATGAAGTATGATAAAGCCAATGAAGAAAATAAAAGAATCATTGAGGAGAGATAGTTATATTTTCTTACAGTAATAAAATATTTGATTGTAAATATATTGTTCATTGTACAAGTTCATCGTATTGTTCAAACTATAATTGTTGAGTCAGGGGTTAGCCATTGAACGGACATCCTCTTGCTTCTTGTGAAGTGGAAACAGCAAATTGTTGCTGGCAACTTGTTGAACATTTAGAACAACACTGGTAACACAATGTTCATTCCTGAGCATTCAGTTTTTGACACTTAACTGCTAGAGTTTCATTTATCTAGTGTGTTACCCCTCAGGGGTGGCCAACATCTATATCTATCTATCTATCTATCTCTCTATCTATGTATCTATATCTATATCTATCTATATCTTCTATTCTATATATCTATATATATATAAAGCAAAGTAGTGTTTCTTTGTGCGAGGTGGACGTGAAAACCACTGGACGGATTTTAAAGCGGTTTTCTTCATTATGTTCGGTATATATGTCGCCAGGTTATAGGCTATAGAAAAAAACGTAGACTTGCATAATTGTTGATAAATAAACAAAGTACTGATTTTAAGTGTGTTGGGTTGCATATTCAGGTACGCCCCTAAAACGTATCAAATTACCGAACTCCTTAAGGCGGGCACACTAAGCGCACCCTTTGTGCGCCGATGATGCTGAGGCTGTTAAAATGAACTGAGAGTATTGAAAGAGCGACGTTTCTAAAATCGGGGGTGTGATAAATGTATATGGGCCGAGAAAATGTGAAGTTTTAAAGTCGAGGGTGTGACGGATAAACACAATTTGTTTTGAATACATGTAAGAGCGCTTAAGAGAATACACCGAATGCAACTGAAGAAATGGAGCAATGCCTTATGTTTCTAGATAATGTTGTAAATTTGAAGTGCGTCTCATAGTTCGGTGCGTGAATGCGTTATCAAAGAATGTAAATTTCAGTTCTAAAGTAATTTGTAATTAAAATCACTACGAACGGGTAACAATATGAATGGAGAACATAGGATGAAACATAAATTTTAATTCGGGATGTGATAGCCTAGTGCCAAATTTGGTAAATATATAAATTTGAAATGGATATAAGTATAAATAGTAAATTGAAATTTGAAAGATGAGCGCATCAAGTAAATTTGATTCTTATGGACCGAGAAAATGTGAAGTTTTAAAGTCGAGGGTGTGACGGATGAGCACATTTGATTTGAATACATGTAAGAAAGAGCGCATAAGAGAATACACCGAATGAAGACATGAATGGTGATGTTTTTAGATCATGTTGTGTTTTGGATTAAAATTTGTTGCACAAAATTGTAAATTTGGGGTCCATTTTATCGTTCACTGCGTGTAATAGTCCGTGTATAAACGCGTTATCAAAGAATGTAAATTTCACTTCAAAAGTAATTTCTAATTAAGATCACTATTAACGGGTTACAATATGAATGGAGAACATACGATATAAATGAATTAAATGAATGAATTTGAAATGAATTTAAACCGGGATGTGATGAATTATTTTCCGAACGCCCAATTTGGAATGGAAATAATGAATGGAAATTTGAAAAATGAACATCAACTAAATTTGAATCTTTCAAATGCGTTATAGAAACACCAAAATTAAATGCCCGGCGAAGCGGGGCTTGCAAGGAGCCCCTAGTCTGGCTATAATCTGCACCGTTGCGTTAACGATGTTTTGTTGTGCCCGGTTCCTAATCCGAACTGATGTATGGGGTAGTTAATAACCAATTATATAACAATTTGGACTCTTGCAAATATAATGATTTATGTGTTCTTTTGTGTCTATCTGAACAGTTGAACAAATGTCGGTACAGTCCACTCATGCGAGAATGGCAAAGCCAAACATATATTTTGTAGTGTTAACGAGTTTTATTGAATGATGAGAAAATGTGTTTAATAAATAACGGTTCCATGACTTTTGCGCACGGACCTCCTCCGAGAGTCGATTCCAATTTTGATTTATGGCATTCTAGGAGTAAAATTTTGAGTTTAGGGGGTAGGTTTAAAATCACAACCCACCAATGAAATAAATTTGAAGTTCAGCGCATTATTATCTCTCTTGGAAGCGAAAACGTCGAAACCGTCTTGCAAGCCATATGGTATCTTTAAAATGTTCTTATAAATTAATACCTTTTTTCGTAAAATGTTAATTACTTTCTAAATATTATATTTTAATATGATATTACTTGAATTAAAAATTTTGAATTTTTGAAATCGGTTAATTAGACGATGAGATATTGGTAACAAAATTAGCAACTTCTAAAAATGCTTGTAATGATATTGAAAGAAATAATAATCCGATTTTTACCGTTCAAATTACCTTGGATACAAAAATATTATTCCTCTTGGAATATCGTAAAATATAAACATTGTTACTAAAAGAATAGTAATGTTATTTCGATGAACAAACATTCATTCAAAATATGCACATGTTTTATGCTACGTTTGGGTTTCTCCAAACGCTATCTGGTTTCTTGTGTTAACTCACGCTCAAATATAAACTCAGATGAAAATTGAATTTCAGAAACGCTCTACAACGAGACTCTAGCAGTTGGGTTAAGAAAGCAGGTAGCCGTAAGAGAAATCCCAAAGTTAGAAATGTGCACATTTTCAGTGGAAACGGTAACAAATGTTTTTCATAACACAGAACTGAAAATATTGTTAGGTACTAATTTTAGTAACAATGCTTATAACATTCGTTGATGCAAATGCGATGTATGTTATACATAGTTTGTTGTGAATTTGAATGGTAAAAATCGGTTTATTCTTTCAGAAAATAATCTAATGTGTAATTTCTATCCTACTCAAATATTATCGTAATATCTCAATGCATAATTAACCGATTTCAAAAATTCAAATTTTCTGATTCAATACAAAACGCGGTGAAAGATGTATATAGCGAAAATATGAACATTTTCAAAAAGTCATATTTGTTTAAAATATTATTTTCAAAACATCACATGGTGTGCCGTACGGTTTTCGTTTATAATTCTTAAGTCGTAGCCGCTTCATAAACCGAAACCGTTTCTTGTTACTTTTGCCTCTGTCTGCAATGACAACTTATGATTGGTTTAAAACGAAATTTTCTAACAGCTAATGCTAAGGCCAGGGTGCTTCCAAAACGAAAGTAGGGGTACATAAACCTGTCACTTTCTTGGCCAGGGGAGGTGCGTGCGCAAAAGTCGTGCCACCTTTGTTTTTCCCAGATAATCAATCAGTGGAAGCTTAAGTAATAGTTTTTCTTACCAACTTTTAACGCCATAAGCATCGTACATCAACACCTTTCTTATCATGTGCTAACGCGTTCCCTCGCAGTACTTAACAGATACGAAGAAATATGTCATAAATGTCACTAGAAAAGGCACTTGGAATATTTTGATAAACATGATCAAATCTATATAAGCTTATGAGTTTCAGTTAGCATTTAGTTCTTTGTGAGTCAACAAGAGTAGAGGTTTAAGTCTACATCAGGCACACATCCTTTGTATTAATAAACTATGTATAAGTAATCGATTTGTTGTCGCGTGTTGTTATTCCGTTAGTGTGATCGAACATCAATATAACTGAGGGAGAAGCAATTTCAGGCTGCTGCTGCACAAGCGATGAATATAGGGTGAGCCCACTTTGTATTTCTGATCTAAAACTAGTGTACTAGTGACTAATTTTAATTCATTCTAATATCGAGAAGCTGCTATAGTTATAACAATGTTTTTTATAGGTTTTAAATGCCGTTTCTGGTTTCA
Organism: Aleochara curtula; assembly: GCA_963978815.1. Classification (NCBI taxonomy): domain Eukaryota; kingdom Metazoa; phylum Arthropoda; class Insecta; order Coleoptera; family Staphylinidae; genus Aleochara; species Aleochara curtula. The sequence continues at coordinate 12,225,121 of OZ022219.1, read as the reverse complement.
ATTATAACATAATTCTCAGTATTTATTCGCTGCGCTTGACTTTGTTCTTGGTGTAAGACAAGTGTTCAGTTATTAATTATGATTGTTGTGAGAAATTCTATGATATTGAATATTAAATATTCAATTTAGATATTCAATTTAATATTCAACCAGTGTTCAGCATTGTGTATGGTTTCTGGGCTTTGAGCCCGTTGTGTATCATCAGCTAATCATTAAAGGTTGCGCCCTATAAGCAACATATATTAATAACAAACACTTAATTTGCGTTTCACACGCATGTTATTTTTTCCTATTGAAGAATGGTAAGTATCCAACTACACATTTGTGTGCCCGAGTGTGTGTTTGAATGCGGTTACTATAATGCTTACGCGTACGCATGCTTATCTTACAAACTACTTAGCCGATTTTAAGAAATCTTTCAATAATTTGGTTCTTAAGCAAATTTAAAGGTTGAGGATCATGTTTTTACCATTAATGAAGGTGGTAAATCGGGCTCACTCTATTCAACAGTCATATTGAGTATTTTAGTGTTCTAAAGCTCCTGGGGAAAGACTGTGCAATAAAGACTGTGCAATATGGCCCAAAGGCTAGGTCTGGTAATATCGAGCACAAAATTCCAACATCCAGTAGATGAGAAAATGACATGGACAACACCAGATGGGAAAAACGACACCCAAATAGATCATATAATGATATCTAGAAGATATAATGCAATAATAGAGGATGTAAAGACCTATAAGCACCCAAATGCAGACTCAGACCACTACATGGTGGTGGCAAAAATAAATGGAATGAAGATATATAAAGAGAAATGGGCAAGAACAAAAAAAAGATGGAATGTGACAGAACTAAACCAAGAAGAAAAGAAAGAAGAGTACCAGAAAGAAATAGAAGAAAGAGAACAAGAATGGAAAATAGATAGTGACATAACAAACAAATGGGAAAAAATAAAAATGTGTATAAAAAATGCAGCAGAAAAAACCATAGGCACAGAAAAAGAAATAAAAAACAAAGAATGGTGGAATGAAAAATGTAAAGATATAGTAGAAAAAAAAGCAGAGGCAAGAAAAAAATATATAGAAACAAAGATGGAAATTTATAAAGAAGAATACAAAAATATGGTAAAAGAAGCAAAGTTAATAGTAAAAAAGGAAAAAGAAAGGTGGTTAGAGAGAAAAATGGAAGACATTGAAAACGAAAATAAAAATAGAAATATGAGGCAATTCTACAAAAATGTAAGATCCCAAAAAATGACTCGAAATCAAAAGACAAAAACAAGAATAAAAAAGATAGATGGAAAATCAGCTGAGAATGATGAAGAAGAAAAAGAAACCTGGATGAACTATTTCAAAGAAATGCTAACAGAAAGCGAAACGATAGAAACTGAAGAAGAAATAGAAAAAGAAACAAACAATGAAGAGAATGAAGATGAATTACCAAAGATAGAAGAAATAGTAGAGATAATAGGAAGAACAAAAAACTGTAAGACACCAGGATGCGATGAAATAAACAATGAATTACTAAAATATGGTGGTCAGAAAATGAAAGAAGAGATAGCAGAAGTAATAAGAAAAGTATGGAAAGAAGAGAAAATACCTGAAGAATGGAAGATTGGGCAAATATACCCAATATTTAAGAAGGGAGACAAACAAAATTGCGAGAACTACAGGGGAATATCCGTCCTAAATAACATATTCAAGATACTAACAACAACAATACAAAAAGAATTAAACAAACACATAAAGATCCCGGAATATCAAATGGGTTTCATGAAAGGTAGATCAACGGTAGACGCAATACATTTAAGAAAGCAAGCACTAGAAGCCAGGCAATATAAACAAGAAACATATATTATATTCATAGATTTCAAGAAAGCATTTGATACAGTAAATAGATATAAACTAATGAATACAATAGACAAGATTGACATGCCAGAAAAATTAAAAAACATGATAAAAATGGTAAGTAAAAAGACAGTAGCAACAGTAAAGTTCAAGACAGATGAAACAAACAAATTTAAGACAAATAAAGGAATAAGACAAGGCGATACTCTATCAGCCACGCTATTCATAATAGCAATAGAAGAAATAATGAAAAACATAGAGAGAAGAAAGACACTAACAGATAGAGGCTACCAAGTAATAGCATATGCAGATGATATTACGGTGATAGCTAAGCAGAAAAGAATATTGGAAGAGGTAATGAAAGAAATAGAAACAGAAGCAAAAAAAATGGGACTGGAAATAAATAAAGAAAAAACAAAGGTGATGATTACAAAACAAAAGGAAATAGAACAAATTAAGATTGGCGAAAATAAGTACAAATGTGTAAAGAAATTTACATACTTAGGGGTAATGATAAACAATGAAGGAAAAAATCAGGATGAGATAAATGAAAAAATCATAAAAGCAAATAAAGCATACTACGCCAACAAAAATGTACTAACAAGTAAAAAAATTAAGCTAAAAACAAAAATCAAGATATACAACACAATCATAAGACCGGTTATAACATATGCAGCAGAAACAATGACAATGACAAAAAAAGATGAAGAAAAATTAAGAATTTGTGAAAGAAAAATAATTAGAAAATGTGCAGGACCAAACAAACTAGAAGATGGAACCAAAATAAGAAAAGCAAACAAAGAAATAGAAAAACTAATTGAAGGCAGAGATATAGTAAAGTATATAAAAAGACAACGATTGAAATGGTGGGGACACCTCCACAGAAGAGAAGAAACAGCTATGATAAAAAGAATAATGGAATGGAAACCTGTGGGAAACCAAAAAAGGGGAAGACCAGTAAATACCTGGAGAAAAGAAGTAGAAGCCGACTTGAAAAATATGGGAGAAACAAATTGGAAAAGACAGATAACCGACAGAAAAAAATGGAAGGAGGTTACGGAGAGGATAATGGATTGATCCCCCAATTAAGGATCCACAGAAACAGCAATACCCCATATAGGGGTGGAAAGCTTTATATATAAAGCTCCTAGGTGTCGCTGCTGTTCGTTCTCTATGCAATCATTGACGAATATGTTGCCAGTAGACCTTCGAGGACCCAGTTAAGACTCTTCAGTCATGGTTCACAAAATGGCGACTCAAACTAAATTCCAGTAAAACCGAGATCGTCTCATTGAATAGGCGACGGATGAAATCGCAGCTCGTGAAATTTGACAAATGCCACATCCCCATTAAAACCCACGCTACCTATCTCGGCATAACGTTCGAAAGGCGCACTAGAAATTCCGCCATCTGGTCCAAACATTGTTCCCGTCGCCTAAATATAGCAAAACTAACTACGAGCAAGCTCTACCCCCTGATTCACGCGAAAAGTCCCCTGCCTGTAGAGGCAAAAGTCAATATTGTTAAAAATATTATTAGCCCCCAACTCTCATATGGCTGTGAACTCTGGGCAACCCGTCCTAGCACCGCAACCAAGAAACTCGATAGTTTCCGCAATAAACTCCTCCGCAGAGCAGTTAACTGCCACTATCTGACCCGGAATTCCGAAGTCCTTGAGCGGCTCAAAACGATCTCCCTAGACGCGTTCGCAAAACGACAAAGGCAGAGACTTCTCGAGTCACTGTCTTCTCACAATGACATCGCCATCCAAAACATCCCAAACCTCATTCCCGACCCAATGTCCCGTCAAATCTTTTAATTAGCAGTATGACTGCTCTTCCTGCATTCGCAGGTGTCCTACTAACCTTTACATGGGTCTTTACCCAATTCTAGGTAATGAGAGGAGGTTTAGTGGGTAGGCAAGAGCCAACCCCACATACCCATGCCAACATGGCGGCATGATGATCTGAAGCGACATACACACACGGACTTGCTGCAATTCTGCGAAGCCACGTGGATAGTATGCCCAACAGATTCCTCCTCATCCCCACAAAAAAAAAAAAAAAAACCAGTTAAGACATCGCTTCTCGGCTCCGGCTAAGATCAAAGTGTAGCTTAATGGTGAGGCGGTACTCACGCGCGTCGGTTTTTCGCAGGTGTTTCGTTATATTTCGTTTGTTAATTGTAAATTATAAATTTTCTTTGAAGACAGTTTGTGCTTGTGCGCTTTATCGGGTTGTGCGCCTTTTCGGTTGTCCGGTTGAACCAACATATTTCGGTGTTGTCATTTATGTTCTTCAGTGGTAGTTGAAATTTCCGCGTAAATCTACTTTGTTAAATAGTGAGTTTGTCGTTTTGTGCTCTTTTTCTGTTTGTGCGCCTTTTCGGTTGTTCGGGCTGAACCAATATATGTCGATATTGTTGTCAGTGCTTTTGCTCTTTCTTCAGTTTGTATTTCGTTTTACTTTTGTTATACTTTTGGTGCCGTGTTGCCGAAGAGGATAGTTCGCGTTACAGTTGCTGAGACAATCGGGTGCTGCAATCCTAAATTGCACACAGCATTAACGCGGGCGGTCTGCGTGCACTTGATGCCGCGACATATTTGTGTATTACTGTGCAAATTGTAAGTGCAATAACGCTGGGAAGAGTAATTTAAACAATGCTGTAGTCGTTTCCCTTTGTCTCGAAGTTTAAACCGCTCACGCGACGAACGTTAGGACTCTTTGTTTGCTCTTTTCCTTTGTTGGCACGAGCCCCTTTGTTCGGACGGAAGCGTGCCGTTCACGTGCGCACCAGAAGCGTGCCATAAAAACGCGTAACGGCAGCGTAGCAGAGGGGTGAACGCAGCGCGTGGTGAACGCAACGCGTGCCTTACGCGTCGGGCAGAGTGCAATAAACGGAGGGGGAAACCAGCGCGCGCCGTAAGACTAGAAGTGCGAGTTAAATACGTAATAGAGCGCGATAAATGGCACGATGAGTGACGGTTAGCCGTAACGGACGCGAGGAGTTTGGGGGGTATAGTAAGAACTGAGGATGTGCTTACCGTGCTATACCCCCCGGACCAAACTTTCTGGTGTACGGAAGATGGCTGCACCATGGTGTACCAGTCCGCGTTATGGACCAGCATGCAGCAGTCCATCAAGCGGCATTTGCGGGCAGCTCATGGCATCACGACGGGTCGCTCCGTCTACTTATGTCGTGTTTGTAGGGCCGATCTAGGTTGGCGCCCGTCGTCCAAGAAGCACCAGTGCACCGCCACCGCACCGCCCCCCGCAGCCGCACCGGACACCACGAACACCCCGGCGCCAGAACCATCCCCACCCGCACAGAGGGATGAAGCCGCCCCTGATGATGTCTCCCGCCCTGATGACATCAATCCCCAGACCCGAGTGGAGCATCTGTACCGATGCCCGCAATGCCAGCTCACGTACCCGTCGCATAGAGGCCTCAACAACCACCTCCAGTGGCACGCGAGGGACGAGATGATTCGGCAGCGGAGTGCAGCGGTCACGCTCCCACGACCCAACACCGGCAGGAGACGTGCTCCCCCAAGACCAACAACACCGGTCAACGTGGAGATGCCGCCCCACGTCGAGGAGATGCCGGCCCACGTCGAGGAGATGCCGGCCCACGTCGAGGAGATGTCGCCCCCCGTCGAGGAGATGCAGCCCCCCGTCGAGGAGATGCCGTCCCGTGGCGAAGGGATCCCATCCGATGATACGGAAGTCGAGCTGCCCCAACGCCGATCACCATCCTGCGCCGTACCAGCCGATGATGACATCAGTTTGGGTAGCACAACTCAGTCTCCTTTGGTAGATCCATCCCCATCACCCTCCCCTTCCACAATCACCGACTCCGAGACCCACGATATCCCCCCAGAAGAGGATGACCCTCATACCCAGCCTGCAGAGATGCCGCAAGAAGCAGAGAATCCTCAGGCACCTCTTCTGACGCCCAACGACACCACTCCCATCCATGTATTCCTTCCCGAGCTGAGGGAGTGTCTACACTCGAGGGTGTCCCAGGCCAGCTGGGAGAGATTCAACGGGTTGCTGGAGAGGGTCTCCACGGAAGCCGCCAACATCCTGAAGCTTCCACCGCCACCGGTGAGAACCCGGGCCCCCCGACCGATCGACGTGACGGATGCTCAGTCGATCCAGAAGTTGTACGCGCGCAACCGGCGTCGCGCAATGCGTCTGCTTCTGGAGGGAGAGGGGTCATCCTGCGACGCGGAAGCCACTGCGGTTGAGGAGCATTTCTCCCGCACCTGGCAACATACCGATTATGACAACACTCTATACGATGGTAACCTGCGTGCCGCGGCCGAGGTGGAGACTACCCCATTTACCACCGAGGAGGTAGTAGACCGGCTCAGCCACGCGGAGAACACATCACCAGGAGATGACCGCCTGACATATCAGCACTGGAGATCGCTTGACCCACAGGCTCAATTGATCACATCCGTGCTGAATATGTGCCTGAAACATCGGCGATTACCAGACGCGTGGAAGGTATCCACCACCATCCTCATTTACAAGAAGGGGGACCGCGACGATCTGGGGAACTGGCGGCCTATCTCCATTAGCCGAACCCTGTACCAGCTGTACACTGGGTGCCTAGCGAAGCGACTGGGCCAGTGGATTACCGGTAACAGGATTCTATGGGACTGCCAAAAGGGCTTCCTGCCATATGACGGCGTCTTCGAACATAACTTCTCGCTCGAAGAAACGATGGGCAAGGCGCGGAGCGAGCGACGAGACCAGCTTGTCGCGTGGCTGGACATCAGCAACGCCTTTGGCAGTGTCCCACATGGTGCAATAACATCTGCACTTGAGGCACTAGGAGCTGGGGAACACATCACTGAGGTCGTCCGGGACATGTATACCGGTACCGGCACTCGTATCAGATGTGGTACCGAGCACACTAACACCATCTGCATCGAGGCTGGGGTAAGGCAGGGATGTCCCATCAGCGGGCTCCTGTTCAACATCGCCATCGACCCCATTCTGCGCGCCATACAGCAGACTGCGAGCCAACATTCCATCCTGTCGTACGCGGATGAAATCTGCCTGTTTGCGCCCGATGCTGCAACCCTACAGGAGAGAGTCGACACAGTGGCTCGACTCGGCTCCAAGATTGGACTCCGACTCAATGCCGTCTGGAATTACTCCGGGACATCCCCGGTTGGTTGCAGGCAGGTGCACATTGAGGTTGGCGGGACGGCCTTTCGATGCATCAAGGACGGTGAGACCTTTTTCTTCTTGGGGCGTCCAGTAGGCTTCCGTGTCATATCGGACTGGGCCAACCTCAAGAGCATCATTTCAACAGGACTAAAGATCATGTCCTCTAAGCTCGCTCCATGGCAACGTTTTGACGCCATGCGAACGTTCTTCTACCCCTCAGTACAGTTTGCCCTCCGAACTAGGCAGTTCAGCAAGGGGGACTGGAAGAGGGTGGATGATGTCATGCGAGCAGAGCTCAAGAAGACGCTGTACCTACCACAGGAGGCGTCAAATGGCTACGTTTATGGTCCGCGGAGTCACGGTGCGTGTGGGATTCCACTCCTGAGCGAGGCGCACGACATAGCGTGCATTGATGGGGCATATAAATTACTTACCTCAACTGATCCCATCATTGCATTGTTTGCGTGTCAATCGCTAGACACCACCGTGCGCACAAGATTGCGGAGACCAGTTGACCTCGACGACAACGCGGCGTACCTTTCCGGCCAGTGCGATGGTGAATTCGCAGGGACATCGGGGGGCAGACGCAACATCTGGTCTGAAGCGCGCGTTGCCTCTACCCGACTGAAGACATCATGGCAGGCAGAGGAGTCATACCTCAACCTGCTTCGAGAGGGGACAACACTCCGCCCCGCGCAAAGACGAATAATTTGCAGGACGCTGAGAAGCCAGCTCGCGTCCGCTAAATTTACCGAGCTGATCGAGCTGCGGAACCAGGGGAAGGCCATGGAATGCGTAGCCATGGCCAGGGCATCCTCCCATTTCATTACAAAAGGGTACCTGACACGGTTTGCGGACTGGCGTTTTATCCACCGTGCCAGGCTCAATCTCCTCCCTCTGAACGCCACACGTCGCTGGGCTAACGGCGATAAACGTTGCCGGCGTTGCGGGAGTCGAGAGGAGACACTGCTGCATGTGATTAATCACTGCATGCGATACAGTGCCCTGGTGCGTAAGCGGCACAACACCATCATCGTTCAGCTCAAGAAGGCAGCCGAACACCGCTTCACCATTATCAGTGAAGATCAACAATGCGGCGTCCAAGCCCTTAGACCCGACCTGGTCCTCGCCAAGGGTAAATCCGCGTACATCGTGGATGTTACCATGCCCTTCGAAAATCGAGTAGAAGCATTTGCCGCAGCCAGGGACTTGAAGAAGGCAAAATATGCTCCGGTGGTCAACTATCTGAAGACCCGATATGACAACGTCACCGTCGAGCCTATCATAGTTGGCCCTCTTGGGACCTGGGACAGCGCCAACGATGTCTTCATCAAAAAGATTTGTTGTAGGTCGTACGCCACACTGCTGCGTAAGATTGCTGTCTCAAGCGCAATAGCAATCTCGCGGGACATCTACGCTGAGCACATTAGCGGCAAAGTGCAATAATACTACTTTTTTCCATATAGTTATAATATGTTAATGTTTTAAAATTTTATTGATTACCCATTGATTGCTAAAATGATTGTTAAGCATTATCTTAAAAAATAAATCTGTTCTTATCAGCTTAATATCTGATACGACCCGCATGCGGGTCCAGTATATTAAACTGATTTTTGGAAATGGATGAGAGTTAGGGGCTTGCTCCACTCACATCACGGGTTGGCCCGGTATTGCAGTACCTCCGGGATCGGCCCACGTTTAAGTATCAAATACAATCCCCTCCACCAACAGCTCTTCTTTATGCAGTTGTTAAACAACAATTTAACAACAAAAATAGCGCAAGAAATGGTGAAATACGTTAAGTGCGGGTGGTTGTCGTATTTCAACGCACGTAAAGTGAGTACGCTCAATCGTCAGTTTTCACTCATGCCCAAAGGCCCATCATCATGCTTGAAATGCAAATTATACTGATGTAAAACACTTGCATTCGTCAATAAACGAAAAACAGCTGATGCACAATCGCAACCATTCATATCAAAATTACATTGAATATGTAATCTCAATTATAACGACTATGATATTACCACCAATTCAATCGCTGAGTATCTATCAGTGATTGAAAACTCGAAGAAACGATAAATTTATAGAATAAAAATTGATTTCCTGTACAGCTCAGTTTCACAGAGGGCGCTCTGATATTCCAAGATACGCTGGAGCTATAATAGAATTAGGTGCTTAATCACGTTTAAAAGTTAAATTAAGTTTCTCTGGTGTTGTTGCTAGAGAAATAATATAAGCTTAAGAATAATAAACGATTCTCGGACATCAGCGCCAACGGAACTCAAGTTAAATGGTTCCTGAAAAACAGCGTGAGCTCCTCTCCTTTCAATACCGGTCGCGAGTGGATCATTTTTGACATTTTACAGCAGATTTACAAAAAGCTTGGTTCTCTATTGTGTTCAACAGGTTCTAATCTCAATAACAACATATTAAATTGGTTCCTCAAAAAAACTCGAGCACCTACTCATGGTTATCTACTATTTATGACTTTCCGAAACGCGAGAGGGGGACAATATAGCTGAACGAAGGCATGTGTTGAGTTATAAATTGAACACATGCAAATCGCAAACAATGGAGAGCTCGTCCATATTTCAGTCAAGCTATTATGTTTTACCCCCCAACGCATACAATATACAATATTTCAATGACATGCGAAAAGTTTGGACGCTGAACGATACGCCGTGCGGCATTCAAATAAACCGCCATTTTAACGTTGTGTATAAAAAACTGTTTTGTAGACTGTGCTTCCCATTAGTAAAATCACAAGAACCGTGTGCTATTTGTAACATACGAGCACATTCAGTGGGCGCCAGCGCTAAAAGATGTTCCATTTAAATTATATTCTAATATTTATCACGTGATTAACATATAAGAGTTAAAGCTATTTAAAATTAATAAAAGTCTCTGTCAAAATACCTAATTAAATCGTATGTTGATAGCATCGGCTTTAAGATGCAAGGTGTCTTTCTGTCACTGTGTTGATATGAGATGAAGACCGTCAATGTGAAATATGCACTTAACTTGTACTAAGAAACTAACTGTCCACGTTTGAACTGAAACACTCCAGTTGTTTAGTAGAAGTTTGCGGGTGGTGGTGGTGGTGGTGGCATTTCTACGCTTACGCGTAGGTATCGCCTACTAATGCGTGGTAAATCCCACAATTGGTGTCTTGATAATATGATGGGGAATTCCCATCTGAAACATGGCTATTGAACATGATTCACCACTTTGATTGATAAGTTATAAAATACTACAATTGTTAATGTACTTAATTATTAATTAGCTGTGAATAAGCAGAATGATTGGCAAAAGAAGAATTTATGAACTAACGACCAAGAAAAATACAAATGTCTTCCAGTAGATCTGGCAACAAAAAACGTAACAATATTGACGACAATATTCATAAAAACCAATCATTTCGAAATACAATAAATATTCTTTAAAAAAATGTGGAACGCTTCACGATTTTGCGTGTCATCTTTGCGCAGGGGCCATGCTAATCTTCTCTCTATCGTTCCAATTTTAGTATATGTACCGCCGAAGCGAGTACAACCCAGAGGGCGCAAGCAACTGCTTATGACTGGCAGACGGAAAAATACAGCATGGATATTATTAAATTCATTAATTCACATTAATTTTCGATTGACGACTTTGAAAAATGCGAGAAAATGTTTTTTTTCATCTCAACTATTCCATTTTAAAATTCACTTGTAACTGGATTGAAGAAGAATCATCTTTCAAAATTGTCTAATAATTGTTAGAATTTCACATCTATATATGTATACAAAACATATATTCAAACTTCATTTGCCAAGCATTATTTAAACCATGTTAATAAGTAATTAAAAGAACACACATAAAATAAGATGACTCTAGAATTTATAAGATTTATTGAAATTATTTTTTGCTTCTTAATAGGCATGAGCTTGTTTCTGATGTCCTTAGTTCTCTTGCAAGTTTGACATGTACCCATTGCTCCATCTTTGGATGAAAAGAAATATCTATAAAATAGGAATCTTAAATTCAAAGCTCATTCTTCAAACTCTTTTTAAATTATTAAGAAAACAGTTTACCAGTTTTCATTATTACATTTTCAACCACAACTCTATTCGTTTAACTGGTGGTCAATACCCGCGCGACATCTTTTCGACATGATACCGCACTCTGATGATGAAGACGCTTTGACGCTAAATGTTATGAGATTGGGTGTGATCTCGACAATTACAGATGCGAAACATATAAGCAAGGCATTTTAACTCACATTTCTTTTCTTAAAGCGACCACTCACGACCACTTGAGTTCAGTTTTATTAGTGTAACTAATGAGTATACATTTTTACCCTCTTAAGGGAGGCACTTAAATGAAGTACCATTTTAAAGCATTTTCTATCTCGTTCACGCAAATCTATCGTTTGATAACGTATCTATTACATATAGATTGTTCTATGGATATCCTTTCTAATTTTTGGATACCATTTTTAGTGCCCTTTATGCGATTTCTTATGAAACTGCACTCTCTGGAACCATCACTAAACATAGTAATGCATTTTAACACCTTTCAGCGTCTCTGCTCGCGAGAGCCTCTATAGGGTACAAGTCCTCGGTAGTATATAATCGTTTATTGAAATATTTGCACATAGTCTTCTTGCTATGTACAATTCATGCCTTGCGGCGTTACAACAATACTCTTTTTTCTTTTTACAGTGAAATAAAATAAACTAAAATATGTGAACTAAAATAAATGAAAGAATAAACTGAAGTGAAGTAAGCTAAGATGAATAAATAGTAGAATACAAATAAATACTTAATTATTTACAGAACTATTAAATTATTTACATGAATACAAATGTGCATCAAACTTCACGATTTGGCTGTATGTTTCATTAGTATTTGGGATGTTGAGGTGATCACACTATAGCATGCCTTTTGGAATAGCGTGTGGATATTTGGAGGTTCTAGACCTAGTTCAATTAGCTGCGCCTGGAGATGTCTGTGCTGTTCAGTTTGTAGCACTTCGCCAAAAACACCGATTATCATGAGATTGAGGCTCACGGGGCATCGATGCTTCTGACGAATTGCGTCCATTAGATTTTTGTCTCTGTGTATTGTCTTGTAGTTGTTGTTGTCTATGTGGGTGCATGAGTTTTTCGTATATTTCGTTAGTTTTATTTGCTCTTGTAGTCTGTAGTTCTGTAGGTGTGGGATGGAGATTTCGAATAGGAATGTCTTTGGGCGTGGATGGATTCGTTGGATCATGATGTCTGGTTTGTTGTGGTGTAGGGCTTGTTCGGTGAGGATTGGTTGTCCGGCTCGTATTCTGAATGTCTGTCCGTTTGTCGTGTATTCTGTATTCAGGACCGCTTTACCGAAAGCTAGGTCCTTCTTTGTTGGCTCCGGAGCTCCAGTGTATTCCAGGATGTATTTGAGGAGCCAGTGCACCACCAGGTCGTGCCTATTGCTGTAGGCGTTGCTAAGCTTCTGCCTACAGTTTGACACCACATGGTATGCCGTCTCACTCTCATCGCATCCCTTTCTACACCTTCGATCCGTTGCGTTCTTTGACTTGAACTGGAACATCTGTTCCTCAGAGGCGGCTAGCATTATTGAGAGTTTGCTGCTGTTCGTCTTATAATATGTGGAAGCGGGGAATGAGATGGTTTCCTGTTCTGTCACTACGTGTTTGGGGTAGGACATAGCTTTCGTCCAGTCGTCAATTCTGTCTTGTTTTGTTTTTGTTTATATTTGTTCTATTGTCGTCTTGCATGTTCGTGTGTCTTCGGGCTCTGTTATGTGGTACTTGTCTGCAACATGCCGGTACTCGCTGATGGGAGTTCGGCACCCTGCTTTGTCCAGTTTTCGGAATCTGTCTAGTGCGTCGGTAAGTTCGTGTTGTTCTGTAAGGTAATGGAATTTTCGTACAATTTGGATGGCTGTTTCGGTTTCTATGGATTTGAAACCGAGGCCGCCGAGGTTTGGAGGGAGGTACAGTCTTTGGTTTGAGGTCGGTCTTGATTTGATATTGTGTTCGGTGAAGATTCGGCGGATTTTGGAGTCTAGGTCACGGCAGGTTTTTAGGGTGGCGGATATGGATTCTGCGGGTCGGATATTACCGGTTATATATGTTGCTGCGGGTATAATTGTGGAGTTGAAAAGGATACGTTTCTGGTAGCTTGTGAGTTGGGATTTGATGATCTGTTGGGTTTTTGAGAGGATTTTGTCTTCTAGGCTGTCGTAGTTGTCTGTTGTGTATAGCTCAGTCTGTTCAATACCCAGGTATCTGTAGCTTCTTCTGATCTCTGGAATAAACATGTGGTCTTGTTCGGTTTCTTCGACCGATTTAGTATAGTGACCACATTTCTCTACGTTTAAATCCAGGCCAATTTCCGCTCCACATACCTGGATCTTGTGTGTGATAGCGTCGATCGCATTGCGCGTGGGCGCATGGCACTTGATGTCATCCATAAAGGCGATAATCTCGTGCCTGCCCCGCGCAAGCCTATTGACGTCGGGATCTTGTTTTATGTGTCTGATAATGCCAGCGGTTGTGAGGATGAAGAGGAGTGGGCTCAGGGAGTCGCCTTGGTATATACCGCGGCCAACTTTGATGCGTCTGTGCTGTTTGTCGATGTCCAGTTTTACTGTCCAGTTGCTTATGGCAGAGAGGATTACTGCTTTGTGATTGTTGGGTATAGGTAGGGAGTCTATTAGTTGTGTTAGCTTGTCATGGTGGATGCTATCAAACGCCTTTCTGAAGTCATACCATACTGAATGTTGTTGACTTCGGCGTAATCTAGCATGTTGGGTGAGGGATTTGTCAATTAGGAGCCCGTGCATTGTGCCCCATACGTTACGTCGGCACAACTGCTCGGGGGGAATTAGGTGCTGGATGTGCGTGTGTATTGTGTTAGCTATGGTTTTGGTTAGAATTTTGTAGTCTGTATTCAGTAGGGCTATTGGTCGATAGTTCTGTGGGTTGGATTTGTCGCCTTTTTTGAATAATAGGATTATCTTTCCCGTCACATCCTCTCTCGTGAGGTGACGTTTCTGGGAAAGATATTCTGTAATTGTGTCCGTCAGGTATTGTCGTGCAGCTGAGAGGGTTTTGTAGAGGAAGGTGGGAATTTTGTCGGGCCCCGGCGCTTTCCAGGGTGCTGTATGTCTGAGAGCAGTTTTGACTGCTCTTTCGATGTCAGTGTCGTCGTCAGTCTGTTCTGGAGGATTGTTGGGCTTTGTCATCTTTATGAAGTTTGTCCAGTCGTCAAAGTGTGTCGATTGGTTTGGGGATGTTGTGGGTGCAAAAAGTTCGCGGTAATATTTTACGGCGCAGTCGGGTTTTAGTTCTGCTGTTTCGTTGGTCTGTTGGTCGTTCTGGAGGATTTTGATGGATGGACGTTGTTTGAACATGTATCGTTGTGTCATGGTCTTATGTCTGTCCTTTTGCTTGTTGAGTTCGTCAGTTAATATTTTTATTCTGTTCTGTGTTGTTTTTATGTAGCTTGTCGGTTTCATGTCTAGTTTCGCGATTGTTTGTGCCTCTGAGAACAGGCGTTTGGAGAGCGGTCCGTGTGTGTGTGATCTTAATTCTTTTGCATTCTCCACATGCCGTTCCAGCTTTTGTATCTTCCTCTCGGTTGCTCTGTGTAAGGGTACTATTTTGGTTTTACCCATCTTCCCCGTTATGCATTTCCTGAGAAGAAGACCTGCCGCTAGTATGGCATGCTTCGAATGCTTTCGTTGGAGTGTCGGTTTGTCTTTGTATGTAGTTTTTATGTCATGCAAGGCTGTCTCCAGGGCAGCGTTTATCAATTTAACAAGTTTGCTATTATTTGGTGCGTTGAATTTTATTAGTTTACGAGGTGCATTTCTATTGAAGGTTAGTTGGATAGTCTTGTTAAGTTGCTTACATATTGATTCGTGTGTGTGTGTGTACTGTTTGCGGTTGTGGTAGGTAGCGTTGTTGGTGTTGTTGTTGTTGTGTTTGTGCTGTGCGTGGGTGTTGTTGTTGCTGCTTCTGTCCCGTTTGCGCTGTGGATGGGTGGCGGTGGCGGTGTCGTTCGCGGTTTGTCGGGTGAACTGGTATGCGGTGTTGTATCCGGGTGTGTGAATGCGTTGGTGGTGGTGGCGATCGTTAATGTTGAAGTGGTAGCTCTGTCTGGGCTATTGTCATTGTTTACGGTTTCTATGGTGGCAGTTACTTGAGCGGTGGCGGTTGTTGTATGGACACATTCGGGCACTGCATGCTTCTGAATACGCGTATTATTGAGATTTCTGAGTTTGGCGGTCATTTTTTCTTGTACTATTATTGTTGGTATTTGGTTCGTTTTGCTATTGTAGATGGCCGGGAAGTCTTCCCTCATTTTTGTCTCCATCGCTTTGATGGTGCGATCTGGAAATAGGGATTGTAGTGTTTCCATTTTGGCCTTCTTTGTTTTCAGTTTTGAAAGTTTTGCGTATTCAGTTGCAAGCATGTTTCCTTCTTCATGTGTCCATACTTTGGGTGTTTTCTTTGTTGTCTGTTTCTTATTTTTTGTTTCTAAGAACTTTTTCTTGATTGCTGCAGCTGTGCGGTGTGGGAGTCGTTCGCTTATCTCGTTTAATGTGCTGGCTGTTAGTGTTGTGCATGTTTCGATTGCTTTGTTTATTACATCTATTTCATTTGGTTTCCATGTGGCCATGTTGATATTTGGTGCACTTGGCGGGATGTCAAGTGGGAGCAGGTAGTCTAGAGCGTCTCGGTTATGCGTGCAATCCGTGTAGAAAGTTGCACAGAGTATTCACGCAGTTCACTTGGCGGAGTTATGTTGAATCTTTAAATTTAAACAAATTCGCGGTTTTGTTGCCGAGTTTTGCTGTAGCCAGTCGCGCTTGTCGATTGGTTTTTTAAAAAAACTTGACGCGGCTGTTTGAGTTCACTTTCTCGCACGAATTTTTCACTTTAGGTAAAGCGCACAGAATCCGGCGACGTCTTCACTCGACGAGGGTTGAAAGAGAACTGGTAGTATAGTGGTCAGTATCCCCGACTGTCACGCGGGAGACCGGGGTTCAATTCCCCGCCGTGGAGGATACCTTTTTTTTATTTAATTATATGTAAATTAGAACTTGTAAAGTGCAATGGGCGCAGTTTTCCTGGCCAGAATGCTTACAACATTAGTTTCATGTTTTTAAGGGATAGGCATTAAGTCATTAAATGACGTGAATAAATTGTTTAGTTAGTTTGTAAACAATCAGTGAATAACTTATTATTTCACTACGATAAAAACTTTGCGCGCGTTAAAAGCAAATAATTGGGAAAAAGTATCATAAACATGATTGGAACCCTTGGAATAATTGTATTTTTGGTCATAATTCATATCAGAAATAGTTTATTGAAACTATGACTCTGAGGCACTACTATATAAGTTCTCCGTTCAATGTGCTGTGGACACATAAGTATTAATCTGATATTTGAATACAAAAGATATTCAAAATGCGGTCCGTTTTACTTTTCTGTCTTATTGCATGTGCAATCATTGCAAATCTACAATCTGAGAGTGAGAATTTGATTAAATAGTCATGGGGTATAAATAATAACCATATTGTTGATATTTTTAGTGTCCTGCTCTAAGTTCACTGTAGAGGAATGTCACCAAGCATGCAAGGGTTGTGCGTATCCGCTCTCAAAAAAATGTGAGGATTGCATTATCGATTGTGACTGCAGTTGGTTACACCCATGCGACTTCCTTGAATGTGGTGGATATTATTAATTCGTTATCTTGTTTTTCTTATTAACTTTTTTTCCCGTAAATTAAACCATATATTAATAACAAGTTCTCTTATTTCCTCTCCTGGTAAGGGCTGTCTAACTTCGGGTACCTTCAACGACCTTTCATCGATTATCCCATCATGATTTTTCTTGATGGCTTTCATTGGAGGTCTGGGTGCTTTCCCATTTCCGATCTTTTTTCACCTCCAATCGCCATAAATTGTCTTCATTTGAATATCAAATTCAATTTGGATTTTCCTCTGTTCCTTCTTCTGGCAAAATATAAGGAATTAAAGGGCAGTCAAAATTTAAGGACCAATATTCCATAACCTCCTCCTTCTGCTCCTTGGTTAGTCGATAATTGAAAATGACTTTGTTGATTGACAAGGATTCCATTAAAAGTAAAATTCTTAAGAAAATTCTCAAAGGTAGTAAAAAATGCTTAATTTACAAAAAAAGTAAAGTAAAAATCTTAACATAGAAAATTAGGAAGATAAATAGAAAATTAGATCATTTTCAACAAATTGGTCCATAATTTCAAGCTTTTTTTTTAAAACGCCTTCAAACGAATAATTTTTTTTGTTGACATCATCACTTTTCTTAATGTATTCGTACTCCGCTTCTTCCCACGCCCATCCGCTATTTTGTTCTTGAAATTCGTCCATTTTAGCAATCATTTCTTCTATCATCTTATCATAAATCTGTAATAAATTAGATGATACGAGAACCGGATGCATTTTTGTTTGAAACGATTTAGTTGAAATGAACTCATCATTGTCTGCAGCTTTAATATATTCAGCAAATAACTCAATATTAAATTTGAATGCTATATGTCTTTTTAACTGTTCAGTCAATTCAGAGAAGATAGACGCTTTAGACTCAATAAAAAAATTGACTACATTCAATACTGGTAAATTTGGTGGAATATAAACCAATGATTGTATTCGATCGCGAAAAGCGCTATCAACAACTTTTAGTTGATTTCTGAATGAAGAACGTGATTTTACTTTATGATTATTTGTTCTTATATGAGTAGACCACAAATGAATTGGAACATCAAGTACGCAATACTCGCATCTTTTTAATAATAATGAAGAAATCGACTCACTCTGATGTTGATGTTGCTGTTGCTGTTGCTGTTGTTGTTGTTGTTGTTGCTGTTGCTGTTGCTGTTGCTGTTGCTGTTGCTGTTGCTGTTGCTGTTGCTGTTGCTGTTGCTGTTGCTGTTGTTGTTGCTGTTGCTGTTGCTGTTGCTGTTGCTGTTGCTGTTGCTGTTGCTGTTGTTGTTGTTGTTGTTTTTGTTTTGCTGAATATGAGAAGAAATGTTACTATCTACAAATAAATTAAACTAGATATAATTGTCTTACCGTGTTTCCGTTGCATATGACGTTTAAGATTACAACTGAGGGTGAAAGCGTATGAGCAAATTGGACAAATGTAGCACTTCATTTTCGTCGTCGATGTTGTATAGAGAAATAATGTTTCGTAATGCTTTCAATGCTGATATTTTTCGTCAAATGAGGGTATATTTTCATCAGTAACGCATTTTTATATGGTGCCTTAAAAGGCTCGTCTAGTTGAAAATTGATTTCATTCGCTCAAGAGTTTATTTCCCATTCTTTTCCCACACACAAAAAAAAAACTTTCTCACGAGACTAAAAAACAATTATTTAAAACCCAAACAATTAACATCTACAGTTTAACGATTATTTTCAAGTATTATCGTTATAGTGCGACAAGTAGAGAGAGCAAAAAGGATTTCTTTCGTGGATTTTACATGCTACCCTCATTATAAAAATACATTTGAATATCTTCCATTTACCCTTAACATGTTTAAGATTTCGATCACAGCATTGGCTCGAGAAAGGGTTGTGGGAGATTCTTAGAGAAATTCGCAGTGGGAAATTCTTTTCCCACAATAGAATCAAATACATATAAATTTTAAATGTCTAGCATTTAATACTTTTCCCCATGAAACCCTTTTCCCATTTACTGTTTAATCAATATGCATGACATTTCACATTGAGAGTTTTTTTTCTTTGTTTTTATTTTTTTATTATTTTTTATTTTTATTTTCAACATATAATTATAGCGGCGCGCTTAATGTTTGATGTAGTCGCATCGTGAAGTCAAACGAAGAAATAGTCTATCAGTACGCAAGTAAAGAAAAATTATTGACTTTCAAAGAGTGATTCTTTTAAGATTTCGATCACAGCATTGGCTCGAGAAAGGGTTGTGGGAGATTCTTAGAGAAATTCGCAGTGGTAAATTCTTTTCCCACAATAGAATCAAATACATATAAATTTTAAATGTCTAGCATTTAATACTTTTCCCCATGAAACCCTTTTCCCATTTACTGTTTAATCAATATGCATAACATTTCACATTGAGAGTTTTTTTTCTTTGTTTTTATTTTTTTATTATTATTTTTTTTTTATTTTCAACATATAATTATAGCGGCGCGCTTAATGTTTGATGTAGTCGCATCGTGAAGTCAAACGAAGAAATAGTCCATCAGTACGCAAGTAAAGAAAAATTATTGACTTTCAAAGAATGATTCTTTAGCAGCTGCAAAGTGATTTTGTTGAAATATGATTGCTGAAGAAAAGACGCAACAACATCATCATATAGAAGAAGAAGAAGAGGAAGGAATTCTTACGCTGGAATATAAATTGTTTGGTGTAAAAATATTTTATAAAAAAATGTATTCGAATCAGTTGGGGCATTATTTATTCAATAATGCTGAAGATTGGGGATATCATCAATTCCATGAGAGCATAATGGTCTGCAAGAATTGCTTTAATGATAAGGAAAAGGTGTCTTTTAAGTTCGGAACCATTGTTAATAATTACAATATATTACCAAATGATATCGTAACAAATAAAGATGCATTTGCAATATATGATGTTAAATGCGATACTTGTGATGTAAATTTATATACTTTAACTAGAAAGAAATTATCAATACAATTTATGAGTCTTTAAGTGAGAGAGACATTATTGCTTCTTTTTTTTTAATCCTTTACCACCACCAACCCAAATCCTAATCCTTACCACTTCTCTTACAGCAGCAAGAAAATAAAACAATCAAACACACATTGTTCTCATGAAATTTTGTATAAATAACAAAGTCAAAGTGAAGCAATATCACACTTGTCTCAAAGTTCTTGAAGAGTGCTAAGCAACATTGTGTTCAAAGTTCTTTAAAGTTTAAAGTTAAACTTGTTAAATCATCATCATCATCCTGATCATCATCATCATCTTCATCATCATGGCTGGTAAGAATATTCGTATTGAAGGCGGAAGCAGCAACAGCAACAGCAGCAGCAGCAGCAGCAGCGGCAGCAGTAACATCAACAACAACAACAACAACAACAACGAACTTAATCGAAGTAATAATAAGTTCAAACAATCAAAGAAAGCGCAATCCGCAATGAATGCTAAGCTGAAATTGATGAATGCATTCAATGGAATTGGCTCTTATCGCTGGTTAAATCTCCAAACAATGGAGAAACAAAGGCAATGGTATTACAGCCATATCTAAAGTAGCAACTAAATATGGAGACCGCTTAATGTTAGAATTCGATGATGAATATCGAATGTATCTCCCCGAAAGATATAATTCATTAAGCAAAAAAGTCCAGCATGATATCGCAAACGGTGAGTTTGCTCTCGTGAATAATGGACCTAAAAATAAATCATATGATCTGCGTCTAATATTGCGTGAAGAAATAGATTTGAGTGCAGATGATGTGTATGCAGCACTAACATCTACACTAAATCCAATATTTCCTGATAACGCAATAAATTCAGCTGAAATTGGCACGTTCTATCAAGCCCAACCAACCGAATATATGCATCCACAATAAGTTTATAACTTGCTTTGTAAATAAAATTAATAAATAAAATTTTAAAAAAGGTTAAATTATGGTTTTTATTTTTTTAAATTTTTTTTTATTCTCTTACAGCTAGCTGTTTCCAGCGAAATAATAATAAATAAATAATTTTTAATTAAACTTTTTTTTTCTTTCTTTATATTTTCTTTCTTTCAATAAATGAAATTTAAAAAAAAACAACGTTAAATTACGTTTTATTTTTATTTTTAATTTTCTTTATTCTCTTACAGCTAGCTGTTTCCAGCAAACTCCGTTTCCTCTATTACAATCCATGTACCACCACCACCATCCACTATTTACTACGATCACGTCTAAGCTAGGAGCGAGCCAATTCAATGATCTGTCTATTCCTCCGGTTGATATGAGACAAGACAATGCAATAGAATAAATTAATGTTTGTAAATAATTGTAAATTATATTTTCTTTCAATAAATAAAATTTAAAAATAAAATTTAAAAAAAAACGTTAAATTATGTTTTATTTTTATTTTAATTTTCTTTATTCTCTTACAGCTAGCTGTTTCCAGCGAACTCCGTTTCCTCCATTATCATCCATCTACCACCACCATCCACTATTTACTACGGACACGCCTGAGCTACGAGCGAACCAATTCAATGTCTTGTCTATCCCTCCGGTTGATATAAGACAAGACAAGTGATGCACTATGTAATCTTTTATGCGCAAATTCTAACCCCATATACCATTCGCAATTAATTATCACAATTAACTATCCATCCCCAATTAAATTTTAATCCTACCCCTCATCCGGATGAGACGAGAAACAAGTCATCAGGATGAGTCGGGAACCAAACCAAACCAACCGGATGAGTTCCGGAATCAAGTCACCCGGATGAGTTCCGGAACCAAGTCACCCGAATGAGATCGAGGATATGGTCGAAAGAATGTACCTTCCAAATAAACGGAAATTATTTGGGATCCCAAATCATCCCGGGATGAGATCGAGGATATGGTCGAAAGAATGTACCTTCCAAATAAACGGAAATTATTTGGGATCCCAAATCATCCCAATGTACCTTCCAAATAAACGGAAATTATTTGGGATCCCAAATCATCCCGGGATGAGATCGAGGATATGGTCGAAAGAATGTACCTTTCAAATAAACGGAAATTATTTGGGATCCCAAATCATCCCAATGTACCTTCCAAATAAACGGAAATTATTTGGGATCCCAAATCCCAATGATTTGGAAGGTACATTTTCATACTACTCAGGGCTTATAAGCTCAGCTGCATGGAGTCAAGAGTAGAGTCAATCAGAGTCAACTACAAGTACCCATGGTGTTTCACTTGCTGGACACCAAAATTTTCCCAAGAATCAAAGTGCCAATAAGAATTTTGAAGAATCAACACCTATATGGGAAGTACAGATAGCCAGGCAATGCTATTCCCGATCAAGTTGTAGAATCACTATGAGAATGGTCTAGTGCGACAGCCTAAGACTAAAAAGGCATTCTAATGTATGGTGGCTGCTGCATGGTTTACAGAAACACAGCGGACCGGTTGCCCAAAAAAAAAATTACAATTTTGGCTATTAGCCAAATAAATTCGCAAACATCATTGGTAAGTGCAAGCAATACTTTTATTTACAGTTTGAATGCTTATTATACTGTTTCAGAAAAATATCGTTTCATCGTTAAATATTCAATCTGGACTAGGAAGCAGCAACGGTCTAGCTAGCGCAATCAAGGTAGGAGGGAAATGCGTGGAATGGGATTTTTTAGTGGGTATTATTTATTGGGGCTATTTATTCTATTGTAAACTACGTAGCGTTCAATAAATAGCGTTCAATAAAATTATGACAATAACGCAGCTTATAACAGTCGATATGGATGAAATAGTGGTATTAGCGAAACAAATCGTTTTAGATGAGGTAAATGGGGAGGGAAAACGTCGAAGAAATAGTGCGAGAAACAGCAGCTAGTCTTTCTAGTGATGAGCTCAAGGAATTAACTGAGCAAACAAAAATATTGATTGTAGTAGTGATTATAAAGAAGAGAAAAAAAAATTTTCGATGGCGTTTTTAAAAAAAAGCTTGAAATTATGGACCAATTTGTTGAAAATGATCTAATTTTCTATTTATCTTCCCCTAACCCCGTTATTTACATGTTAAGATTTTTACTTTACATTTTTTGTAAATTAAGCATTTTTTACTACCTTTGAGAATTTTCTTAAGAATTTTACTTTTAATGGAATCCTTGTCAATCAACAAAGTCATTTTCAATTATCGACTAACCAAGGAGCAGAAGGAGGAGGTTATGGAATATTGGTCCTTAAATTTTGACTGCCCTTTAATTCCTTATATTTTGCCAGAAGAAGGAACAGAGGAAAATCCAAATTGAATTTGATATTCAAATGAAGACAATTTATGGCAATTGGAGGTGAAAAAAGATCGGAAATGGGAAAGCACCCACACCTCCAATGAAAGCCATCAAGAAAAATCATGATGGGATAATCGATGAAAGGTCGTTGAAGGTACCCGAAGTTAGACAGCCCTTACCAGGAGAAGAAATAAGAGAACTTGTTATTAATATATGGTTTAATTTACGGGGAAAAAAATTAATAAGAAAAACAAGATAACGAATTAATAATATCCACCACATTCAAGGAAGTCGCATGGGTGTAACCAACTGCAGTCACAATCGATAATGCAATCCTCACATTTTTTTGAGAGCGGATACGCACAACCCTTGCATGCTTGGTGACATTCCTCTACAGTGAACTTAGAGCAGGACACTAAAAATATCAACAATATGGTTATTATTTATACCCCATGACTATTTAATCAAATTCTCACTCTCAGATTGTACATTTGCAATGATTGCACATGCAATAAGACAGAAAAGTAAAACGGACCGCATTTTGAATATCTTTTGTATTCAAATATCAGAATAATACTTATGTGTCCACAGCACATTGAACGGAGAACTTATATAGTAGTGCCTCAGAGTCATAGTTTCAATAAACTATTTCTGATATGAATTATGACCAAAAATACAATTATTCCAAGGGTTCCAATCATGTTTATGATACTTTTTCCCAATTATTTGCTTTTAACGCGCGCAAAGTTTTTATCGTAGTGAAATAATAAGTTATTCACTGATTGTTTACAAAATAACTAAACAATTTATTCAAGTCATTTAATGACTTTATGCCTATCCCTTAAAAACATGAAACTAATGTTGTAAGCATGCTGGCCAGGAAAACTGCGCCGATTGCACTTTACAAGTTCTAATTTACATATAATTAAATTTAAAAAAAGTATCCTCCCCGGCGGGGAATCGAACCCCGGTCTCCCGCGTGACAGGCGGGGATACTGACCACTATACTACCTTGTGCCGACGTAACGTATGGGGCACAATGCACGGGCTCCTAATTGACAAATCCCTCACCCAACATGCTAGATTACGCCGAAGTCAACACCATTCAGTATGGTATGACTTCAGAAAGGCGTTTGATAGCATCCACCATGACAAGCTAACACAACTAATAGACTCCCTACCTATACCCAACAATCACAAAGCAGTAATCCTCTCTGCCATAAGCAACTGGACAGTAAAACTGGACATCGACAAACAGCACAGACGCATCAAAGTTGGCCGCGGTATATACCAAGGCGACTCCCTGAGCCCACTCCTCTTCATCCTCACAACCGCTGGCATTATAAGACACATAAAACAAGATCCCGACATCAATAGGCTTGCGCGGGGCAGGCACGAGATTATCGCCTTTATGGATGACATCAAGTGCCATGCGCCCACGCGCAATGCGATCGACGCTATCACACACAAGATCCAGGTATGTGGAGCGGAAATTGGCCTGGATTTAAACGTAGAGAAATGTGGTCACTATACTAAATCGGTCGAAGAAACCGAACAAGACCACATGTTTATTCCAGAGATCAGAAGAAGCTACAGATACCTGGGTATTGAACAGACTGAACTAGACACAACAGACAACTACGACAGCCTAGAAGACAAAATCCTCTCAAAAACCCAACAGATCATCAAATCCCAACTCACAAGCTACCAGAAACGTATCCTTTTCAACTCCACAATTATACCCGCAGCAACATATATAACCGGTAATATCCGACCCGCAGAATCCATATCCGCCACCCTAAAAACCTGCCGTGACCTAGACTCCAAAATCCGCCGAATCTTCACCGAACACAATATCAAATCAAGACCGACCTCCAACCAAAGACTGTACCTCCCTTCAAACCTCGGCGGCCTCGGTTTCAAATCCATAGAAACCGAGACAGCCATCCAAATAGTACGAAAATTCCATTACCTTACAGAACAACACGAACTTACCGACGCACTAGACAGATTCCGAAAACTGGACAAAGCAGGGTGCCGAACTCCCATCAGCGAGTACCGGCATCTTGCAGACAAGTACCACATAACAGAGCCCGAAAACACACGAACATGCAAGACGACAATAGAACAAATACAAACAAAAACAAAACAAGACAGAATTGACGACTGGACGAAAGCTATGTCCTACCCCAAACACGTAGTGACAGAACAGGAAACCATCTCATTCCCCGCTTCCACATATTATAAGACGAACAGCAGCAAACTTTCAATAATACTAGCCGCCTCTGAGGAACAGATGTTCCAGTTAAAGTCAAAGAACGCAACGGATCGAAGGTGTAGGAAGGGATGCGATGAGAGTGAGACGGCATACCATGTGGTGTCAAACTGTAGGCAGAAGCTTAGCAACGCCTACAGCAATAGGCACGACCTGGTGGTGCACTGGCTCCTCAAATACATCCTGGAATACACTGGAGCTCCGGAGCCAACAAAGAAGGACCTAGCTTTCGGTAAAGCGGTCCTGAATACAGAATACACGACAAACGGACAGACATTCAGAATACGAGCCGGACAACCAATCCTCACCGAACAAGCCCTACACCACAACAAACCAGACATCATGATCCAACGAATCCATCCACGCCCAAAGACATTCCTATTCGAAATCTCCATCCCACACCTACAGAACTACAGACTACAAGAGCAAATAAAACTGACGAAATATACGAAAAACTCATGCACCCACATAGACAACAACAACTACAAGACAATACACAGAGACAAAAATCTAATGGACGCAATTCGTCAGAAGCATCGATGCCCCGTGAGCCTCAGTCTCATGATAATCGGTGTTTTTGGCGAAGTGCTACAGACTGAACAGCACAGACATCTCCAGGCGCAGCTAATCGAACTAGGTCTAGAACCTCTAAATATCCGCACGCTATTCCAAAAGGCATGCTATAGTGTGATCACCTCAACATCCCAAATACTAATCAAACATACAGCCGAATCGTGAAGTTTGATGCACATTTGTATTCATGTAAATAATTTAATAGTTCTGTAAATAATTAAGTATTTATTTGTATTCTACTATTTATTCATCTTAGCTTACTTCATTTCAGTTTATTCTTTCATTTATTTTAGTTCACATATTTTAGTTTATTTTATTTCACTGTAAAAAAAAAAAAAAAAAGAGTATTGTTGTAACGCCGCAAGGCATGAATTGTACATAGCAAGAAGACTATGTGCAAATATTTCAATAAACGATTATACTACCGAGGACTTGTACCCTATAGAGGCTCTCGCGAGCAGAGACGCTGAAAGGTGTTAAAATGCATTACTATGTTTAGTGATGGTTCCAGAGAGTGCAGTTTCATAAGAAATCGCATAAAGGGCACTAAAAATGGTATCCAAAAATTAGAAAGGATATCCATAGAACAATCTATATGCAATAGATACGTTATCAAACGATAGATTTGCGTGAACGAGATAGAAAATGCTTTAAAATGGTACTTCATTTAAGTGCCTCCCTTAAGAGGGTAAAAATGTATACTCATTAGTTACACTAATAAAACTGAACTCAAGTGGTCGTGAGTGGTCGCTTTAAGAAAAGAAATGTGAGTTGCCTTGCTTATATGTTTCGCATCTGTAATTGTCGAGATCACACCCAATCTCATAACATTTAGCGTCAAAGCGTCTTCATCATCAGAGTGCGGTAACGTGTCGAAAAGATGTCGCGCGGGTATTGACCACCAGTTAAACGAATAGAGTTGTGGTTGAAAATGTAATAATGAAAACTGGTAAACTGTTTTCTTAATAATTTAAAAAGAGTTTGAAGAATGAGCTTTGAATTTAAGATTCCTATTTTATAGATATTTCTTTTCATCCAAAGATGGAGCAATGGGTACATGTCAAACTTGCAAGAGAACTAAGGACATCAGAAACAAGCTCATGCCTATTAAGAAGCAAAAAATAATTTCAATAAATCTTATAAATTCTAGAGTCATCTTATTTTATGTGTGTTCTTTTAATTACTTATTAACATGGTTTAAATAATGCTTGGCAAATGAAGTTTGAATATATGTTTTGTATACATATATAGATGTGAAATTCTAACAATTATTAGACAATTTTGAAAGATGATTCTTCTTCAATCCAGTTACAACAGAATTTTAAAATGGAATAGTTGAGATGAAAAAAAAACATTTTCTCGCATTTTTCAAAGTCGTCAATCAAAAATTAATGTGGATTAATGAATTTAATAATATCCATGCTGTATTTTTCCGTCTGCCAGTCATAAGCAGTTGCTTGCGCCTTCTGGGTTGTACTCGCTTCGGCGGTACATATACTAAAATTGGAACGATAGAGAGAAGATTAGCATGGCCCCTGCGCAAGGATGACACGCAAAATCGTGAAGCGTTCCACATTTTTTTAAAGAATATTTATTGTATTTCGAAATGATTGGTTTTTATGAATATTGTCGTCATATACATTACGTTTTTTGTTGCCAGATCTACTGGAAGACATTTGTATTTTTCTTGGTCGTTAGTTCATAAATTCTTCTTTTGCCAATCATTCTGCTTATTCACAGCTAATTAATAATTAAGTACATTAACAATTGTAGTATTTTATAACTTATCAATCAAAGTGGTGAATCATGTTCAATAGCGATGTTTCAGATAGGAATTCCCCATCATATTATCAAGACACCAATTGTGGGATTTACCACGCATTAGTAGGCGATACCTACGCGTAAGCGTAGAAATGCCACCACCACTACCACCACCCGCAAACTTCTACTAAACAACTGGAGTGTTTCAGTTCAAACGTGGACAGTTAGTTTCTTAGTACAAGTTAAGTGCATATTTCACATTGACGGTCTTCATCTCATATCAACACAGTGACAGAAAGACACCTTGCATCTTAAAGCCGATGCTATCAACATACGATTTAATTAGGTATTTTGACAGAGACTTTTATTAATTTTAAATAGCTTTAACTCTTATATGTTAATCACGTGATAAATATTAGAATATAATTTAAATGGAACATCTTTTAGCGCTGGCGCCCACTGAATGTGCTCGTATGTTATTAATAGCACACGGTTCTTGTGATTTTACTAATGGGAAGCACAGTCCACAAAACAGTGTTTTATACACAACGTTAAAATGGCGGTTTATTTGAATGCCGCACGGCGTATCGTTCAGCGTCCAAACTTTTCGCATGTCATTGAAATATTGTATATTGTATGCGTTGGGGGGTAAAACATAATAGCTTGACTGAAATATGGACGAGCTCTCCATTGTTTGCGATTTGCATGTGTTCAATTTATAACTCAACACATGCCTTCGTTCAGCTATATTGTCCCCCTCTCGCGTTTCGGAAAGTCATAAATAGTAGATAACCATGAGTAGGTGCTCGAGTTTTTTTGAGGAACCAATTTAATATGTTGTTATTGAGATTAGAACCTGTTGAACACAATAGAGAACCAAGCTTTTTGTAAATCTGCTGTAAAATGTCAAAAATGATCCACTCGCGACCGGTATTGAAAGGAGAGGAGCTCACGCTGTTTTTCAGGAACCATTTAACTTGAGTTCCGTTGGCGCTGATGTCCGAGAATCGTTTATTATTCTTAAGCTTATATTATTTCTCTAGCAACAACACCAGAGAAACTTAATTTAACTTTTAAACGTGATTAAGCACCTAATTCTATTATAGCTCCAGCGTATCTTGGAATATCAGAGCGCCCTCTGTGAAACTGAGCTGTACAGGAAATCAATTTTTATTCTATAAATTTATCGTTTCTTCGAGTTTTCAATCACTGATAGATACTCAGCGATTGAATTGGTGGTAATATCATAGTCGTTATAATTGAGATTACATATTCAATGTAATTTTGATATGAATGGTTGCGATTGTGCATCAGCTGTTTTTTGTTTATTGACGAATGCAAGTGTTTTACATTAGTATAATTTGCATTTCAAGCATGATGATGGGCCTTTGAGCATGAGTGAAAACTGACGATTGAGCGTACTCACTTTACGTGCGTTGAAATACGACAACCACCCGCACTTAACGTATTTCACCATTTCTTGCGCTATTTTTGTTGTTAAATTGTTCTTTAACAACTGCATAAAGAAGAGCTGTTGGTGGAGGGGATTGTATTTGATACTTAAACGTGGGCCGATCCCGGAGGTACTGCAATACCGGGCCAACCCGTGATGTGAGTGGAGCAAGCCCCTAACTCTCATCCATTTCCAAAAATCAGTTTAATATACTGGACCCGCATGCTGGTCTTATCAGATATTAAGCTGATAAGAACAGATTTATTTTTTAAGATAATCATTTTAGCAATCAATGGGTAATCAATAAAATTTTAAAACATTAACATATTATAACTATATGGAAAAAAGTAGTATTATTGCACTTTGCCGCTAATGTGCTCAGCGTAGATGTCCCGCGAGATTGCTATTGCGCTTGAGACAGCAATCTTACGCAGCAGTGTGGCGTACGACCTACAACAAATCTTTTTGATGAAGACATCGTTGGCGCTGTCCCAGGTCCCAAGAGGGCCAACTATGATAGGCTCGACGGTGACGTTGTCATATCGGGTCTTCAGATAGTTGACCACCGGAGCATATTTTGCCTTCTTCAAGTCCCTGGCTGCGGCAAATGCTTCTACTCGATTTTCGAAGGGCATGGTAACATCCACGATGTACGCGGATTTACCCTTGGCGAGGACCAGGTCGGGTCTAAGGCCTTGGACGCCGCATTTTTGATCTTCACTGATAATGGTGAAGCGGTGTTCGGCTGCCTTCTTGAGCTGATCGATGATGGTGTTGTGCCGCTTACGCACCAGGGCACTGTATCGCATGCAGTGATTAATCACATGCGGCAGTGTCTCCTCTCGACTCCCGCAACGCCGGCAACGTTTATCGTCGTTAGCCCAGCGACGTGTTCAGAGGGAGGAGATTGAGCCTGGCACGGTGGATAAAACGCCAGTCCGCAAACCGTGTCAGGTACCCTTTTGTAATGAAATGGGAGGATGCCCTGGCCATGGCTACGCATTCCATGGCCTTCCCCTGGTTCCGCAGCTCGATCAGCTCGGTAAATTTAGCGGACGCGAGCTGGCTTCTCAGCGTCCTGCAAATTATTCGTCTTTGCGCGGGGCGGAGTGTTATCCCCTCTCGAAGCAGGTTGAGGTGTGACTCCTCTGCCTGCCATGATGTCTTCAGTCGGGTAGAGGCAACGCGCGCTTCAGACCAGATGTTGCGTCTGCCCCCCGATGTCCCTGCGAATTCACCATCGCACTGGCCGGAAAGGTACGCCGCGTTGTCGTCGAGGTCAACTGGTCTCCGCAATCTTGTGCGCACGGTGGTGTCTAGCGATTGACACGCAAGCAATGCAATGATGGGGTCAGTTGAGGTAAGTAATTTATATGCCCCATCAATGCACGCTATGTCGTGCGCCTCGCTCAAGAGTGGAATCCCACACGCACCGTGGCTCCGCGGACCATAAACGTAGCCATTTGACGCCTCCTGTGGTAGGTACAGCGTCTTCTTGAGCTCTGCTCGCATGACATCATCCACCCTCTTCCAGTCCCCCTTGCTGAACTGCCTAGTTCGGAGGGCAAACTGTACTGAGGGGTAGAAGAACGTTCGCATGGCGTCAAAACGTTGCCATGGAGCGAGCTTAGAGGA
Source organism: Aleochara curtula (assembly GCA_963978815.1). NCBI lineage: Eukaryota > Metazoa > Arthropoda > Insecta > Coleoptera > Staphylinidae > Aleochara > Aleochara curtula. The sequence continues at coordinate 12,194,422 of OZ022219.1, read as the reverse complement.
CATGATCTTTAGTCTTGTTGAAATGATGCTCTTGAGGTTGGCCCAGTCCGATATGACACGGAAGCCTACTGGACGCCCCAAGAAGAAAAAGGTCTCACCGTCCTTGATGCATCGAAAGGCCGTCCCGCCAACCTCAATGTGCACCTGCCTGCAACCAACCGGGGATGTCCCGGAGTAATTCCAGACGGCACATTTGCCGGTATTGAGCCGGAGTCCAATCTTGGAGCCGAGTCGAGCCACTGTGTCGACTCTCTCCTGTAGGGTTGCAGCATCGGGCGCAAACAGGCAGATGTCATCCGCGTACGCCAGGATGGAATGTTGGCTCGCAGTCTGCTGTATGGCGCGCAGAATGGGGTCGATGGCGATGTTGAACAGGAGCCCGCTGATGGGACATCCCTGCCTTACCCCAGCCTCGATGCAGATGGTGTTAGTGTGCTCGGTACCACATCTGATACGAGTGCCGGTACCGGTATACATGTCCCGGACGACCTCAGTGATGTATTCCCCAGCTCCTAGTGCCTCAAGTGCAGATGTTATTGCACCATGTGGGACACTGCCAAAGGCGTTGCTGATGTCCAGCCACGCGACAAGCTGGTCTCGTCGCTCGCTCCGCGCCTTGCCCATCGTTTCTTCGAGCGAGAAGTTATGTTCGAAGACGCCGTCATATGGCAGGAAGCCCTTTTGGCAGTCCGATAGAATCCTGTTACCGGTAATCCACTGGCCCAGTCGCTTCGCTAGGCACCCAGTGTACAGCCGGTACAGGGTTCGGCTAATGGAGATAGGCCGCCAGTTCCCCAGATCGTCGCGGTCCCCCTTCTTGTAAATGAGGATGGTGGTGGATACCTTCCACGCGTCTGGTAATCGCCGATGTTTCAGGCACATATTCAGCACGGATGTGATCAATTGAGCCTGTGGGTCAAGCGATCTCCAGTGCTGATATGTCAGGCGGTCATCTCCTGGTGATGTGTTCTCCGCGTGGCTGAGCCGGTCTACTACCTCCTCGGTGGTAAATGGGGTAGTCTCCACCTCGGCCGCGGCACGCAGGTTACCATCGTATATAGTGTTGTCAAAATCGGTATGTTGCCAGGTGCGGGAGAAATGCTCCTCAACCGCAGTGGCTTCCGCGTCGCAGGATGACCCCTCTCCCTCCAGAAGCAGACGCATTGCGCGACGCCGGTTGCGCGCGTACAACTTCTGGATCGACTGAGCATCCGTCACGTCGATCGGTCGGGGGGCCCGGGTTCTCACCGGTGGCGGTGGAAGCTTCAGGATGTTGGCGGCTTCCGTGGAGACCCTCTCCAGCAACCCGTTGAATCTCTCCCAGCTGGCCTGGGACACCCTCGAGTGTAGACACTCCCTCAGCTCGGGAAGGAATACATGGATGGGAGTGGTGTCGTTGGGCGTCAAAAGAGGTGCCTGAGGATTCTCTGCTTCTTGCGGCATCTCTGCAGGCTGGGTATGTGGGTCATCCTCTTCTGGGGGGATATCGTGGGTCTCGGAGTCGGTGATTGTGGAAGGGGAGGGTGATGGGGATGGATCTACCAAAGGAGACTGAGTTGTGCTACCCACACTGATGTCATCATCGGCTGGTACGGCGCAGGATGGTGATCGGCGTTGGGGCAGCTCGACTTCCGTATCATCGGATGGGATCCCTTCGCCACGGGACGGCATCTCCTCGACGGGGGGCAGCATCGCCTCGACGTGGGGCGACATCTCCTCGACGTGGGGCGGCATCTCCTCGACGTGGGCCGGCATCTCCTCGACGTGGGGCGGCATCTCCACGTTGACCGGTGTTGTTGGTCTTGGGGGAGCACGTCTCCTGCCGGTGTTGGGTCGTGGGAGCGTGACCGCTGCACTCCGCTGCCGAATCATCTCGTCCCTCGCGTGCCACTGGAGGTGGTTGTTGAGGCCTCTATGCGACGGGTACGTGAGCTGGCATTGCGGGCATCGGTACAGATGCTCCACTCGGGTCTGGGGATTGATGTCATCAGGGCGGGAGACATCATCAGGGGCGGCTTCATCCCTCTGTGCGGGTGGGGATGGTTCTGGCGCCGGGGTGTTCGTGGTGTCCGGTGCGGCTGCGGGGGGCGGTGCGGTGGCGGTGCACTGGTGCTTCTTGGACGACGGGCGCCAACCTAGATCGGCCCTACAAACACGACATAAGTAGACGGAGCGACCCGTCGTGATGCCATGAGCTGCCCGCAAATGCCGCTTGATGGACTGCTGCATACTGGTCCATAACGCGGACTGGTACACCATGGTGCAGCCATCTTCCGTACACCAGAAAGTTTGGTCCGGGGGGTATAGCACGGTAAGCACATCCTCAGTTCTTACTATACCCCCCGGACTCCTCGCGTCCGTTATGGCTAACCGTCACTCATCGTGCTATTTATCGCGCTCTATTACGTATTTAACTCGCACTTCTAGTCTTACGGCGCGTGCTGATTTCCCCCTCCGTTTATTGCACTCTGCCCGACGCGTAAAGCACGCGTTGCGTTCACCACGCGCTGCGTTCACCCCTCTGCTACGCTGCCGTTACGCGTTTTTATGGCACGCTTCTGGTGCGCACGTGAACGGCACGCTTCCGTCCGAACAAAGGGGCTCGTGCCAACAAAGGAAAAGAGCAAACAAAGAGTCCTAACGTTCGTCGCGTGAGCGGTTTAAACTTCGAGACAAAGGGAAACGACTACAGCATTGTTTAAATTACTCTTCCCAGCGTTATTGCACTTACAATTTGCACAGTAATACACATATATGTCGCGGCATCAAGTGCACGCAGACCGCCCGCGTTAATGCTGTGTGCAATTTAGAATTGCAGCACCCGATTGTCTCAGCAACTGTAACGCGAACTATCCTCTTCGGCAACACGGCACCAAAAGTATAACAAAAGTAAAACGAAATACAAACTGAAGAAAGAGCAAACGCACTCAGCCCGAACAACCGAAAAGGCGCACAAACCGAAAAAGAGCACAGAACGACAAACTCACTATTTAACAAAGTAGATTTACAGTAAAAAAACGCGGAAATTTCAACTACCACTGAAGAACATAAATGACAACACCGAAATATGTTGGTTCAACCGGACAACCGAAAAGGCGCACAACCCGATAAAGCGCACAAGCACAAACTGTCTTCAAAGAAAATTTATTATTTACAATTAACAAACGAAATATAACCAAACCAACACCTATATGGGAAGTACAGATAGCCAGGCAATGCTATTCCCGATCAAGTTGTAGAATCACTATGAGAATGGTCTAGTGCGACAGCCTAAGACTAAAAAGGCATTCTAATGTATGGTGGCTGCTGCATGGTTTACAGAAACACAGCGGACCGGTTGCCCAAAAGAAAAAAAAATTACAATTTTGGCTATTAGCCAAATAAACTCGCAAACATCATTGGTAAGTGCAAGCAATACTTTTATTTACAGTTTGAATGCTTATTATACTGTTTCAGAAAAATATCGTTTCATCGTTAAATATTCAATCTGGACTAGGAAACAGCAACGGTCTAGCTAGCGCAATCAAGGTAGGAGGGAAATGCGTGGAATGGGATTTTTTAGTGGGTATTATTTATTGGGGCTATTTATTATATTGTAAACTACGTAGCGTTCAATAAATAGCGTTCAATAAAATTATGACAATAACGCAGCTTATAACAGTCGATATGAATGAAATAGTGGTATTAGCGAAACAAATCGTTTTAGATGAGGTAAATGGGGAGGGAAAACGTCGAAGAAATAGTGCGAGAAACAGCAGCTAGTCTTTCTAGTGATGAGCTCAAGGAATTAACTGAGCAAACAAAAATATTGATTGTAGTATTGATTATAAAGAAGAGAAAAAAAAATTTTCGATGGCGTTTTTAAAAAAAAGCTGGAAATTATGGACCAATTTGTTGAAAATGATCTAATTTTCTATTTATCTTCCCCTAACCCCGTTATTTACATGTTAAGATTTTTACTTTACTTTTTTTGTAAATTAAGCATTTTTTACTACCTTTGAGAATTTTCTTAAGAATTTTACTTTTAATGGAATCCTTGTCAATCAACAAAGTCATTTTCAATTATCGACTAACCAAGGAGCAGAAGGAGGAGGTTATGGAATATTGGTCCTTAAATTTTGACTGCCCTTTAATTCCTTATATTTTGCCAGAAGAAGGAACAGAGGAAAATCCAAATTGAATTTGATATTCAAATGAAGACAATTTATGGCGATTGGAGGTGAAAAAAGATCGGAAATGGGAAAGCACCCAGACCTCCAATGAAAGCCATCAAGAAAAATCATGATGGGATAATCGATAAAAGGTCGTTGAAGGTACCCGAAGTTAGACAGCCCTTACCAGGAGAGGAAATAAGAGAACTTGTTATTAATATATGGTTTAATTTACGGGAAAAAAAGTTAATAAGAAAAACAAGATAACGAATTAATAATATCCACCACATTCAAGGAAGTCGCATGGGTGTAACCAACTGCAGTCACAATCGATAATGCAATCCTCACATTTTTTTGAGAGCGGATACGCACAACCCTTGCATGCTTGGTGACATTCCTCTACAGTGAACTTAGAGCAGGACACTAAAAATATCAACAATATGGTTATTATTTATACCCCATGACTATTTAATCAAATTCTCACTCTCAGATTGTAGATTTGCAATGATTGCACATGCAATAAGACAGAAAAGTAAAACGGACCGCATTTTGAATATCTTTTGTATTCAAATATCAGAATAATACTTGTGTGTCCACAGCACATTGAACGGAGAACTTATATAGTAGTGCCTCAGAGTCATAGTTTCAATAAACTATTTCTGATATGAATTATGACCAAAAATACAATTATTCCAAGGGTTCCAATCATGTTTATGATACTTTTTCCCAATTATTTGCTTTTAACGCGCGCAAAGTTTTTATCGTAGTGAAATAATAAGTTATTCACTGATTGTTTACAAAATAACTAAACAATTTATTCAAGTCATTTAATGACTTAATGCCTATCCCTTAAAAACATGAAACTAATGTTGTAAGCATGCTGGCCAGGAAAACTGCGCCCATTGCACTTTACAAGTTCTAATTGGTTCTGTGAAATTTGCGCACTTTTATTACGGGGAGCATACAATGGAGCCCCAGGACCCCTGCAGTTTAGGGCACTAGGTGTTTTGTACCCGAAAAAGTTTTACTAGAACTAGCGAGCGTTGACATTTTTAGTGTCGCAGTGCGAGGGTAGACGCCTAGAAATGCTGTTTTGACCAATTAAAACGCGTTTTGAGCGAACTGAGAAGCAATGAGAGAAACTGCAATTTTAATTTATGCGCAGCCGATTGCTATAAAATCGTAAAGTATGAACTCGCAAGATGCCACATGGTACTAGGCAAAAATGTTTACAAATGTTTGTTATTATTTGGAAAATGAAATCATTTTTTGCAAATTTCAGACTTGTGGTCTTTTAACATAAATAAACCTTTTTGAATTTTGAAAATTGGTTGATTATTAAGTACAAATGCAACATGAACTGAATAATCGTAAGATCATATCTTAAGAAATAATTGGTCAATTTTTAAAATTCAAAATGCAAATTAATTAACAAGTCACCAGCTCTTGTTATCTAAAAAAATATAAACATTATTCACGAAATTGTTGTAATAATGTTAAAAGCTTTAATAAATGCATCTGGCTTATTCTTCACGTGCATGGTGAACACCATAAAGATTTCTTACCCAAACGGCCAAATAGTCAGGCCAGGTAGGAGAAATACGACGAACAACAGGCAAAACGACGCTTAACTTTGTACTTAAATTTCATGTTTACGTTTAATATATCTGCACAATCAATCTGAAACTTACTAAATTCGCTTTTGAACATAGTTTGTTTAAAACATTAGCTCCATACGATATGATACAATTGTTGCGAAAAAGTATATACATTATATAATTTAAAATTGAAAAACAAATACGCTAATTTCATCTATATACCCTATTGTTTATAACTGTGATCGAAAATAATTGAAATCAACGCTTTATTTACACTATAACAGAATTCAAAACGAATGCAAGCATGCCAATATGGCATGTAGTTTGGTGTTGTCAACCAATAGAATATAGAAGCTTGTCTTCTGCACATTAAACTCATGTCATTGGCTGGGCGGATAAAGTGAATATTTTTCTCGGACCAGTAAATAGTGAGTTTCAAAATCATAATGCACAATAAATCATCGCCAGCGTGCTGAATCTTGGGTCAGTAAGACGTTGTAAATGAATATTATATAGCACCCAAACAGCATTTTATAGCACCAAGAAATCCGTTTATAGCACCCAAAAATCCGTTTATAGCACCGAAAAACGCAAAGTGCGCATTTTTCCAATCACCGCAATTTACAAGTTCTAATTTACATATAATTAAATAAAAAAAAGGTATCCTCCCCGGCGGGGAATCGAACCCCGGTCTCCCGCGTGACAGGCGGGGATACTGACCACTATACTACCAGTTCTCTTTCAACCCTCGTCGAGTGAAGACGTCGCCGGATTCTGTGCGCTTTACCTAAAGTGAAAAATTCGTGCGAGAAAGTGAACTCAAACAGCCGCGTCAAGTTTTTAAAAACCAACTATCGACAAGCGCGACTGGCTACAGCAAAACTCTGCAACTCTGCAACAAAACCGCGAATTTGTTTAAATTAAAGATTCAACATAACTCCGCCAAGTGAACTGCGTGAATACTCTGTGCAACTTTCTACACGGATTGCACGCATAACCGAGACGCTCTAGACTACCTGCTCCCACTTGACATCCCGCCAAGTGCACTAAATATCAGCATGGCCACATGGAAACCAAATGAAATAGACGTAATAAACAAAGCAATCGAAACATGCACAACACTAACAGCCAGCACATTAAACGAGATAAGCGAACGACTCCCACACCGCACAGCTGCAGCAATCAAGAAAAAGTTCTTAGAAACAAAAAATAAGAAACAGACAACAAAGAAAACACCCAAAGTATGGACACATGAAGAAGGAAACATGCTTGCAACTGAATACGCAAAACTTTCAAAACTGAAAACAAAGAAGGCCAAAATGGAAACACTACAATCCCTATTTCCAGATCGCACCATCAAAGCGATGGAGACAAAAATGAGGGAAGACTTCCCGGCCATCTACAATAGCAAAACGAACCAAATACCAACAATAATAGTACAAGAAAAAATGACCGCCAAACTCAGAAATCTCAATAATACGCGTATTCAGGAGCATGCAGTGCCCGAATGTGTCCATACAACAACCGCCACCGCTCAAGTAACTGCCACCATAGAAACCGTAAACAATGACAATAGCCCAGACAGAGCTACCACTTCAACATTAACGATCGCCACCACCACCAACGCATTCACACACCCGGATACAACACCGCATACCAGTTCACCCGACAAACCGCGGACGACACCGCCACCGCCACCCATCCACAGCGCAAACGGGACAGAAGCAGCAACAACAACACCCACGCACAGCACAAACACAACAACAACAACACCAACAACGCTACCTACCACAACCGCAAACAGTACACACACACACGAATCAATATGTAAGCAACTTAACAAGACTATCCAACTAACCTTCAATAGAAATGCACCTCGTAAACTAATAAAATTCAACGCACTAAATAATAGTAAACTTGTTAAATTGATAAACGCTGCCCTGGAGACAGCCTTGCATGACATAAAAACTACATACAAAGACAAACCGACACTCCAACGAAAGCATTCGAAGCATGCCATACTAGCGGCAGGTCTTCTTCTCAGGAAATGCATAACGAGGAAGATGGGTAAAACCAAAATAATACCCTTACACAGAGCAACCGAGAGGAAGATCCAAAAGCTGGAACGGCATGTGGAGAATGCAAAAGAATTAAGATCACACACACACGGACCGCTCTCCAAACGCCTGTTCTCAGAGGCACAAACAATCGCGAAACTAGACATGAAACCGACAAGCTACATAAAAACAACACAGGACAGAATAAAAATATTAACTGACGAACTCAACAAGCAAAAGGACAGACATAAGACCATGACACAACGATACATGTTCAAACAACGTCCATCCATCAAAATCCTCCAGAACGACCAACAGACCAACGAAACAACAGAACTAAAACCCGACTGCGCCGTAAAATATTACCGCGAACTTTTTGCACCCACAACATCCCAAAACCAATCGACACACTTTGACGACTGGACAAACTTCATAAAGATGACAAAGCCCAACAATCCTCCAGAACAGACTGACGACGACACTGACATCGAAAGAGCAGTCAAAACTGCTCTCAGACATACAGCACCCTGGAAAGCGCCGGGGCCCGACAAAATTGCCACCTTCCTCTACAAAACCCTCTCAGCTGCACGACAATACCTGACGGACACAATTACAGAATATCTTTCCCAGAAACGTCACCTCACGAGAGAGGATGTGACGGGAAAGATAATCCTATTATTCAAAAAAGGCGACAAATCCAACCCACAGAACTATCGACCAATAGCCCTACTGAATACAGACTACCAAATTCTAACCAAAACCATAGCTAACACAATACACACGCACATCCAACACCTAATTCCCCCCGAGCAGTTGTGCCGACGTAACGTATGGGGCACAATGCACGGGCTCCTAATTGACAAATCCCTCACCCAACATGCTAGATTACGCCGAAGTCAACACCATTCAGTATGGTATGACTTCAGAAAGGCGTTTGATAGCATCCACCATGACAAGCTAACACAACTAATAGACTCCCTACCTATACCCAACAATCACAAAGCAGTAATCCTCTCTGCCATAAGCAACTGGACAGTAAAACTGGACATCGACAAACAGCACAGACGCATTAAAGTTGGCCGCGGTATATACCAAGGCGACTCCCTGAGCCCACTCCTCTTTATCCTCACAACCGCTGGCATTATCAGACACATAAAACAAGATCCCGACATCAATAGGCTTGCGCGGGGCAGGCACGAGATTATCGCCTTTATGGATGACATCAAGTGCCATGCGCCCACGCGCAATGCGATCGACGCTATCACACACAAGATCCAGGTATGTGGAGCGGAAATTGGCCTGGATTTAAACGTAGAGAAATGTGGTCACTATACTAAATCGGTCGAAGAAACCGAACAAGACCACATGTTTATTCCAGAGATCAGAAGAAGCTACAGATACCTGGGTATTGAACAGACTGAACTAGACACAACAGACAACTACGACAGCCTAGAAGACAAAATCCTCTCAAAAACCCAACAGATCATCAAATCCCAACTCACAAGCTACCAGAAACGTATCCTTTTCAACTCCACAATTATACCCGCAGTAATATCCGACCCGCAGAATCCATATCCGCCACCCTAAAAACCTGCCGTGACCTAGACTCCAAAATCCGCCGAATCTTCACCGAACACAATATCAAATCAAGACCGACCTCCAACCAAAGACTGTACCTCCCTCCAAACCTCGGCGGCCTCGGTTTCAAATCCATAGAAACCGAGACAGCCATCCAAATAGTACGAAAATTCCATTACCTTACAGAACAACACGAACTTACCGACGCACTAGACAGATTCCGAAAACTGGACAAAGCAGGGTGCCGAACTCCCATCAGCGAGTACCGGCATGTTGCAGACAAGTACCACATAACAGAGCCCGAAGACACACGAACATGCAAGACGACAATAGAACAAATACAAACAAAAACAAAACAAGACAGAATTGACGACTGGACGAAAGCTATGTCCTACCCCAAACACGTAGTGACAGAACAGGAAACCATCTCATTCCCCGCTTCCACATATTATAAGACGAACAGCAGCAAACTTTCAATAATACTAGCCGCCTCTGAGGAACAGATGTTCCAGTTAAAGTCAAAGAACGCAACGGATCGAAGGTGTAGGAAGGGATGCGATGAGAGTGAGACGGCATACCATGTGGTGTCAAACTGTAGGCAGAAGCTTAGCAACGCCTACAGCAATAGGCACGACCTGGTGGTGCACTGGCTCCTCAAATACATCCTGGAATACACTGGAGCTCCGGAGCCAACAAAGAAGGACCTAGCTTTCGGTAAAGCGGTCCTGAATACAGAATACACGACAAACGGACAGACATTCAGAATACGAGCCGGACAACCAATCCTCACCGAACAAGCCCTACACCACAACAAACCAGACATCATGATCCAACGAATCCATCCACGCCCAAAGACATTCCTATTCGAAATCTCCATCCCACACCTACAGAACTACAGACTACAAGAGCAAATAAAACTGACGAAATATACGAAAAACTCATGCACCCACATAGACAACAACAACTACAAGACAATACACAGAGACAAAAATCTAATGGACGCAATTCGTCAGAAGCATCGATGCCCCGTGAGCCTCAGTCTCATGATAATCGGTGTTTTTGGCGAAGTGCTACAGACTGAACAGCACAGACATCTCCAGGCGCAGCTAATCGAACTAGGTCTAGAACCTCTAAATATCCGCACGCTATTCCAAAAGGCATGCTATAGTGTGATCACCTCAACATCCCAAATACTAATCAAACATACAGCCGAATCGTGAAGTTTGATGCACATTTGTATTCATGTAAATAATTTAATAGTTCTGTAAATAATTAAGTATTTATTTGTATTCTACTATTTATTCATCTTAGCTTACTTCATTTCAGTTTATTCTTTCATTTATTTTAGTTCACATATTTTAGTTTATTTTATTTCACTGTAAAAAAGAAAAAAAAAGAGTATTGTTGTAACGCCGCAAGGCATGAATTGTACATAGCAAGAAGACTATGTGCAAATATTTCAATAAACGATTATATACTACCGAGGACTTGTACCCTATAGAGGCTCTCGCGAGCAGAGACGCTGAAAGGTGTTAAAATGCATTACTATGTTTAGTGATGGTTCCAGAGAGTGCAGTTTCATAAGAAATCGCATAAAGGGCACTGAAAATGGTATCCAAAAATTAGAAAGGATATCCATAGAACAATCTATATGCAATAGATACGTTATCAAACGATAGATTTGCGTGAACGAGATAGAAAATGCTTTAAAATGGTACTTCATTTAAGTGCCTCCCTTAAGAGGGTAAAAATGTAGGTAACTTGATTTTTCCGCTATGAAGGTTTGGGAAACGCTAGCCGCACAGCATGTTTGACAAGCGGTGACAGGGGACATAATTAAAATTCGAGTAAAGCTCAATAGGATTCAGTTTTGACGGAACCTGTGAAGAAACAATATCTATTCAAGAAGAGGGTACTTCTTAAGAATTGTAAACACGGTCGATCGAGCAAGCCATGTGGTGTCGTGTTAAAATTGTTACAAATTAATGCATTTTTGTGCAAATATTAATTGATTTATAAAAAATATGTTTTATTAGCTTTTGACTGGAATTAACAAGTTTGAATTTTTAAAATCGGTTAACTAGAGATTGAGATATTAAGAATGTATTTAGTGTTAAGAGAAAATCCAATTGATAATATTATAGGAAAGAATAGTTCGATGTTTTCCATTCAAATTAGCGCGTAGATCTAAATTTTATGGCTTTTATAATACATATTTCACAACATGAACATTTATATTTAAAAAACTAAAACATTTTCTTTTGTACGTTATCACAAACATGCTTTTATGTTTCCATTGCAAATGTGTGCATGCTTCATGGTCGCATTGGGTTTTCTCCAAAACTACCTGCTTTCTTGCTTCAGCTTCTTGCGTCCCGTTAAATGAGTGCTATTTCGCATGAATTCAATCTTATTCTGACTAAATATTCACTGTAAATTTGTAAATAACGTAATTGTTTAAGTATATCTGCGATATTAAATAGTTTCTTAATAATGCACACACTCAAATTTGAAAAAGAAATTATTTAAAAAAAAAAGAAAAATAAACAATTGAACATACTATTTAAATAAATAGTGTGATAATACGTTAATCTTGCCTATTTATCGTTATAGTTATATTCAATTGATTCCAAATACAGTTTGCCTTAAATAGAATCAAGAAACTGAGGCACAAAAGCGACAATTCGGAAAAAACCCAAGCGAGCTGGAAACATGTGCATTTTGAATGGAACAAAAGAATGTTTGTCATAAAATTGAAAAGAAATTATTGCAATTTGTTTAAGAAAAACGTTAATATTTTAATATATTATTGAAGGAATGTATTTTTCATTTTAAAGTTGATTTGAATGGTAAAAATCGGTTTATTTTTGCTTACAATATCGTTCTATATTGGTTTAATTCGAGTAAAGTTCAATTACTACAGCTCAACGTCTAATTAACCGCTTTTAAAAAGTCAAGTTCTCTAATTCAACTGGCTAGAAAGAAATTCATAATTTGAGGAAAAATATAAACATTTTCGTAAAAATTCATAAATTTATAATAACATCTTTAGGCTGCCATATGGTGTGTCACTGATTTCGTGCCTAAAATGGGAATTGATTTCATTGGTGGATGCAAAAACGTTTGTAAACTTTAAACACCTCCTACGCTCCTAGTCAAATTGGGGGAAAGTAATAAATCTTCATAGCTACTCGATACTCTGGGGCGAAAAACTATAAAATTTGCACGCTCCACAAGAGCTCATAGCGGAAAAGACATGGAACCAAAAATGTATACTCATTAGTTACACTAATAAAACTGAACTCAAGTGGTCGTGAGTGGTCGCTTTAAGAAAAGAAATGTGAGTTAAAATGCCTTGCTTATATGTTTCGCATCTGTAATTGTCGAGATCACACCCAATCTCATAACATTTAGCGTCAAAGCGTCTTCATCATCAGAGTGCGGTATCATGTCGAAAAGATGTCGCGCGGGTATTGACCACTAGTTAAACGAATAGAGTTGTGGTTGAAAATGTAATAATGAAAACTGGTAAACTGTTTTCTTAATAATTTAAAAAGAGTTTGAAGAATGAGCTTTGAATTTAAGATTCCTATAAAATTATTTCTTATCTATAAAATTATTTCTATAAAAAATATCTATAAAATTATTTCTTTTCATCCAAAGATGGAGCAATGGGTACATGTCAAACTTGCAAGAGAACTAAGGACATCAGAAACAAGCTCATGCCTATTAAGAAGCAAAAAATAATTTCAATAAATCTTATAAATTCTAAAGTCATCTTATTTTATGTGTGTTCTTTTAATTACTTATTAACATGGTTTAAATAATGCTTGGCAAATGAAGTTTGAATATATGTTTTGTATACATATATAGATGTGAAATTCTAACAATTATTAGACAATTTTGAAAGATGATTCTTCTTCAATCCAGTTACAACTGAATTTTAAAATGGAATAGTTGAGATGAAAAAAAACATTTTCTCGCATTTTTCAAAGTCGTCAATCGAAAATTAATGTGAATTAATGAATTTAATAATATCCATGCTGTATTTTTCCGTCTGCCAGTCATAAGCAGTTGCTTGCGCCCTCTGGGTTGTACTCGCTTCGGCGGTACATATACTAAAATTGGAACGATAGAGAGAAGATTAGCATGGCCCCTGCGCAAGGATGACACGCAAAATCGTGAAGCGTTCCACATTTTTTTAAAGAATATTTATTGTATTTCGAAATGATTGGTTTTTATGAATATTGTCGTCATATACATTACGTTTTTTGTTGCCAAATCTACTGGAAGACATTTGTATTTTTCTTGGTCGTTAGTTCATAAATTCTTCTTTTGCCAATCATTCTGCTTATTCACAGCTAATTAATAATTAAGTACATTAACAATTGTAGTATTTTATAACTTATCAATCAAAGTGGTGAATCATGTTCAATAGCCATGTTTCAGATGGGAATTCCCCATCATATTATCAAGACACCAATTGTGGGATTTACCACCACCCCACCACGCATTAGTAGGCGATACCTACGCGTAAGCGTAGAAATGCCACCACCACTACCACCACCCGCAAACTTCTACTAAACAACTGGAGTGTTTCAGTTCAAACGTGGACAGTTAGTTTCTTAGCACAAGTTAAGTGCATATTTCACATTGACGGTCTTCATCTCATATCAACACAGTGACAGAAAGACACCTTGCATCTTAAAGCCGATGCTATCAACATACGATTTAATTAGGTATTTTGACAGAGACTTTTATTAATTTTAAATAGCTTTAACTCTTATATGTTAATCACGTGATAAATATTAGAATATAATTTAAATGGAACATCTTTTAGCGCTGGCGCCCACTGAATGTGCTCGTATGTTACAAATAGCACACGGTTCTTGTGATTTTACTAATGGGAAGCACAGTCCACAAAACAGTTTTTTATACACAACGTTAAAATGGCGGTTTATTTGAATGCCGCACGGCGTATCGTTCAGCGTCCAAACTTTTCGCATGTCATTGAAATATTGTATATTGTATGCGTTGGGGGGTAAAACATAATAGCTTGACTGAAATATGGACGAGCTCTCCATTGTTTGCGATTTGCATGTGTTCAATTTATAACTCAACACATGCCTTCGTTCAGCTATATTGTCCCCCTCTCGCGTTTCGGAAAGTCATAAATAGTAGATAACAATGAGTAGGTGCTCGAGCTTTTTTGAGGAACCAATTTAATATGTTGTTAGTGAGATTAGAACCTGTTGAACACAATAGAGAACCAAGCTTTTTGTAAATCTGCTGTAAAATGTCAAAAATGATCCACTCGCGACCGGTATTGAAAGGAGAGGAGCTCACGCTGTTTTTCAGGAACCATTTAACTTGAGTTCCGTTGGCGCTGATGTCCGAGAATCGTTTATTATTCTTAAGCTTATATTATTTCTCTAGCAACAACACCAGAGAAACTTAATTTAACTTTTAAACGTGATTAAGCACCTAATTCTATTATAGCTCCAGCGTATCTTGGAATATCAGAGCGCCCTCTGTGAAACTGAAGCTGTACAGGAAATCAATTTTTATTCTATAAATTTATCGTTTCTTCGAGTTTTCAATCACTGATAGATACTCAGCGATTGAATTGGTGGTAATATCATAGTCGTTATAATTGAGATTACATATTCAATGTAATTTTGATATGAATGGTTGCGATTGTGCATCAGCTGTTTTTCGTTTATTTCGTTTATTGAATTATATCAGTATAATTTGCATTTCAAGCATGATGATGGGCCTTTGGGCATGAGTGAAAACTGACAATTGAGCGTACTCACTTTACGTGCGTTGAAATACGACAACCACCCGCACTTAACGTATTTCACCATTTCTTGCGCTATTTTTGTTGTTAAATTGTTGTTTAACAACTGCATAAAGAAGAGCTGTTGGTGGAGGGGATTGTATTTGATACTTAAACGTGGGCCGATCCCGGAGGTACTGCAATACCGGGCCAACCCGTGATGTGAGTGGAGCAAGCCCCTAACTCTCATCCATTTCCAAAAATCAGTTTAATATACTGGACCCGCATGCGGGTCGTATCAGATATTAAGCTGATAAGAACAGATTTATTTTTTAAGATAATGCTTAACAATCATTTTAGCAATCAATGGGTAATCAATAAAATTTTAAAACATTAACATATTATAATTATATGGAAAAAAGTAGTATTATTGCACTTTGCCGCTAATGTGCTCAGCGTAGATGTCCCGCGAGATTGCTATTGCGCTTGAGACAGCAATCTTACGCAGCAGTGTGGCGTACGACCTACAACAAATCTTTTTGATGAAGACATCGTTGGCGCTGTCCCAGGTCCCAAGAGGGCCAACTATTATAGGCTCGACGGTGACGTTGTCATATCGGGTCTTCAGGTGGTTGACCACTGGGGCATATTTTGCCTTCTTCAAGTCCC
The DNA here is from genome assembly GCA_963978815.1 of Aleochara curtula. Lineage (NCBI taxonomy): Eukaryota > Metazoa > Arthropoda > Insecta > Coleoptera > Staphylinidae > Aleochara > Aleochara curtula. Next base: position 12,178,590 of record OZ022219.1, on the reverse strand, counting down.
TGGCTGCGGCAAATGCTTCTAATCGATTTTCGAAGGGCATGGTAACATCCACGATGTACGCGGATTTACCCTTGGCGAGGACCAGGTCGGGTCTAAGGCCTTGGACGCCGCATTGTTGATCTTCACTGATAATGGTGAAGCGGTGTTCGGCTGCCTTCTTGAGCTGATCGATGATGGTGTTGTGCCGCTTACGCACCAGGGCACTGTATCGCATGCAGTGATTAATCACATGCGGCAGTGTCTCCTCTCGACTCCCGCAACGCCGGCAACGTTTATCGCCGTTAGCCCAGCGACGTGTGGCGTTCAGCGGGAGGAGATTGAGCCTGGCACGGTGGATAAAACGCCAGTCCGCAAACCGTGTCAGGTACCCTTTTGTAATGAAATGGGAGGATGCCCTGGCCATGGCTACGCATTCCATGGCCTTCCCCTGGTTCCGCAGCTCGATCAGCTCGGTGAATTTCGCGGACGCGAGCTGGCTTCTCAGCGTCCTGCATATCATTCGTCTTTGCGCGGGGCGGAGTGTTGTCCCCTCTCGAAGCAGGTTGAGGTGTGACTCCTCTGCCTGCCATGATGTTTTCAGTCGGGTAGAGGCAACGCGCGCTTCAGACCAGATGTTGCGTCTGCCCCCCGATGTCCCTGCGAATTCACCATCGCACTGGCCGGAAAGGTACGCCGCGTTGTCGTCGAGGTCAACTGGTCTCCGCAATCTTGTGCGCACGGTGGTGTCTAGCGATTGACACGCAAGCAATGCAATGATGGGGTCAGTTGAGGTAAGTAATTTATATGCCCCATCAATGCACGCTATGTCGTGCGCCTCGCTCAGGAGTGGAATCCCACACGCACCGTGGCTCCGCGGACCATAAACGTAGCCATTTGACGCCTCCTGTGGTAGGTACAGCGTCTTCTTGAGCTCTGCTCGCATGACATCATCCACCCTCTTCCAGTCCCCCTTGCTGAACTGCCTAGTTCGGAGGGCAAACTGTACTGAGGGGTAGAAGAACGTTCGCATGGCGTCAAAACGTTGCCATGGAGCGAGCTTAGAGGACATGATCTTTAGTCCTGTTGAAATGATGCTCTTGAGGTTGGCCCAGTCCGATATGACACGGAAGCCTACTGGACGCCCCAAGAAGGAAAAGGTCTCACCGTCCTTGATGCATCGAAAGGCCGTCCCGCCAACCTCAATGTGCACCTGCCTGCAACCAACCGGGGATGTCCCGGAGTAATTCCAGACGGCACATTTGCCGGCATTGAGCCGGAGTCCAATCTTGGAGCCGAGTCGAGCCACTGTGTCGACTCTCTCCTGTAGGGTTGCAGCATCGGGCGCAAACAGGCAGATGTCATCCGCGTATGCCAGGATGGAATGTTGGCTCGCAGTCTGCTGTATGGCGCGCAGAATGGGGTCGATGGCGATGTTGAACAGGAGCCCGCTGATGGGACATCCCTGCCTTACCCCAGCCTCGATGCAGATGGTGTTAGTGTGCTCGGTACCACATCTGATACGAGTGCCGGTACCGGTATACATGTCCCGGACGACCTCAGTGATGTGTTCCCCAGCTCCTAGTGCCTCAAGTGCAGATGTTATTGCACCATGTGGGACACTGCCAAAGGCGTTGCTGATGTCCAGCCACGCGACAAGCTGGTCTCGTCGCTCGCTCCGCGCCTTGCCCATCGTTTCTTCGAGCGAGAAGTTATGTTCGAAGACGCCGTCATATGGCAGGAAGCCCTTTTGGCAGTCCGATAGTATCCTGTTACCGGTAATCCACTGGCCCAGTCGCTTCGCTAGGCACCCAGTGTACAGCCGGTACAGGGTTCGGCTAATGGAGATGGGCCGCCAGTTCCCCAGATCGTCGCGGTCCCCCTTCTTGTAAATGAGGATGGTGGTGGATACCTTCCACGCGTCTGGTAATCGCCGATGTTTCAGGCACATATTCAGCACGGAAGTGATCAATTGAGCCTGTGGGTCAAGCGATCTCCAGTGCTGATATGTCAGGCGGTCATCTCCTGGTGATGTGTTCTCCGCGTGGCTGAGCCGGTCTACTACCTCCTCGGTGGTAAATGGGGTAGTCTCCACCTCGGCCGCGGCACGCAGGTTACCATCGTAAAGGGTGTTGTCATAATCGGTATGTTGCCAGGTGCGGGAGAAATGCTCCTCAACCGCAGTGGCTTCCGCGTCGCAGGATGACCCCTCTCCCTCCAGAAGCAGACGCATTGCGCGACGCCGGTTGCGCGCGTACAACTTCTGGATCGACTGAGCATCCGTCACGTCGATCGGTCGGGGGGCCCGGGTTCTCACCGGTGGCGGTGGAAGCTTCAGGATGTTGGCGGCTTCCGTGGAGACCCTCTCCAGCAACCCGTTGAATCTCTCCCAGCTGGCCTGGGACACCCTCGAGTGTAGACACTCCCTCAGCTCGGGAAGGAATACATGGATGGGAGTGGTGTCGTTGGGCGTCAGAAGAGGTGCCTGAGGATTCTCTGCTTCTTGCGGCATCTCTGCAGGCTGGGCATGAGGGTCATCCTCTTCTGGGGGGATATCGTGGGTCTCGGAGTCGGTGATTGTGGAAGGGGAGGGTGATGGGGATGAATCTACCAAAGGAGACTGAGTTGTGCTACCCACACTGATGTCATCATCGGCTGGTACGGCGCAGGATGGTGATCGGCGTTGGGGCAGCTCGACTTCCGTATCATCGGATGGGATCCCTTCGCCACGGGACGGCATCTCCTCGACGGGGGGCAGCATCTCCTCGACGTGGGGCGGCATCTCCTCGACGTGGGCCGGCATCTCCTCGACGTGGGGCGGCATCTCCACGTTGACCGGTGTTGTTGGTCTTGGGGGAGCACGTCTCCTGCCGGTGTTGGGTCGTGGGAGCGTGACCGCTGCACTCCGCTGCCGAATCATCTCGTCCCTCGCGTGCCACTGGAGGTGGTTGTTGAGGCCTCTATGCGACGGGTACGTGAGCTGGCATTGCGGGCATCGGTACAGATGCTCCACTCGGGTCTGGGGAGTGATGTCATCAGGGCGGGAGACATCATCAGGGGCGGCTTCATCCCTCTGTGCGGGTGGGGATGGTTCTGGCGCCGGGGTGTTCGTGGTGTCCGGTGCGGCTGCGGGGGGCGGTGCGGTGGCGGTGCACTGGTGCTTCTTGGACGACGGGCGCGAACCTAGATCGGCCCTACAAACACGACATAAGTAGACGGAGCGACCCGTCGTGATGCCATTAGCTGCCCGCAAATGCCGCTTGATGGACTGCTGCATACTGGTCCATAACGCGGACTGGTACACCATGGTGCAGCCATCTTCCGTACACCAGAAAGTTTGGTCCGGGGGGTATAGCACGGTAAGCACATCCTCAGTTCTTACTATACCCCCCGAACTCCTCGCGTCCGTTACGGCTAACCGTCACTCATCGTGCCATTTATCGCGCTCTATTACGTATTTAACTCGCACTTCTAGTCTTACGGCGCGCGCTGGTTTCCCCCTCCGTTTATTGCACTCTGCCCGACGCGTAAGGCACGCGTTGCGTTCACCACGCGCTGCGTTCACCCCTCTGCTACGCTGCCGTTACGCGTTTTTATGGCACGCTTCTGGTGCGCACGTGAACGGCACGCTTCCGTCCGAACAAAGGGGCTCGTGCCAACAAAGGAAAAGAGCAAACTAAGAGTCCTAACGTTCGTCGCGTGAGCGGTCTAAACTCCGAGACAAAGGGAAACGACTACAGCATTGTTTAAATTACTCTTCCCAGCGTTATTGCACTTACAATTTGCACAGTAATACACAAATATGTCGCGGCATCAAGTGCACGCAGACCGCCCGCGTTAATGCTGTGTGCAATTTAGAATTGCAGCACCCGATTGTCTCAGCAACTGTAACGCGAACTATCCTCTTCGGTAACACGGCACCAAAAGTATAACAAAAGTAAAACGAAATACAAACTGAAGAAAGAGCAAAAGCACTGACAACAATATCGACATATATTGGTTCAGCCCGAACAACCGAAAAGGCGCACAAACCGAAAAAGAGCACAGAACGACAAACTCACTATTTAACAAAGTAGATTTACGCGGAAATTTCAACTACCACTGAAGAACATAAATGACAACACCGAAATATGTTGGTTCAACCGAACAACCGAAAAGGCGCACAACCCGATAAAGCGCACAAGCACAAACTGTCTTCAAAGAAAGTTTATAATTTACAATTAACAAACGAAATATAACGAAACACCTGCGAAAAACCGACGCGCGTGAGTACCGCCTCACCATTAAGCTGATAAGAACAGATTTCTACACTTTGATCTTAGCCGGAGCCGAGAAGCGATGTCTTAACTGGGTCCTCGAAGGTCTACTGGCAACATTTTCGTCAATGATTGCATAGAGAACGAACAGCAGCGACACCTAGGAGCTTTAGAACACTAAAATACTCAATATGACTGTTGAATAGAGTGAGCCCGATTTACCACCTTCATTAATGGTAAAAACATGATCCTCATCCTTTAAATTTGCTTAAGAACCAAATTATTGAAAGATTTCTTAAAATCGGCTAAGTAGTAAGATAAGCATGCGTACGCGTAAGCATTATAGTAACCGCATTCAAACACACACTCTGGCACACAAATGTGTAGTTGGATACTTACCATTCTTCAATAGGAAAAAATAACATGCGTGTGAAACGCAAATTAAGTGTTTGTTATTAATATATGTTGCTTATAGGGCGCAACCTTTAATGATTAGCTGATGATACACAACGGGCTCAAAGCCCAGAAACCATACACAATGCTGAACACTGGTTGAATATTAAATTGAATATCTAAATTGAATATTTAATATTCAATATCATAGAATTTCTCACAACAATCATAATTAATAACTGAACACTTGTCTTACACCAAGAACAAAGTCAAGCGCAGCGAATAAATACTGAGAATTATGTTATAATTGAAACCAGAAACGGCATTTAAAACCTATAAAAAACATTGTTATAACTATAGCAGCTTCTCGATACTAGAATGAATTAAAATTAGTCACTAGTACACTAGTTTTAGATCAGAAATACAAAGTGGGCTCACCCTATATTCATCGCTTGTGCAGCAGCAGCCTGAAATTGCTTCTCCCTCAGTTATATTGATGTTCGATCACACTAACGGAATAACAACACGCGACAACAAATCGATTACTTATACATAGTTTATTAATACAAAGGATGTGTGTCTGATGTAGACTTAAACCTCTACTCTTGTTGACTCACAAAGAACTAAATGCTAACTGAAACTCATAAGCTTATATAGATTTGATCATGTTTATCAAAATATTCCAAGTGCCTTTTCTAGTGACATTTATGACATATTTCTTCGTATCTGTTAAGTACTGCGTGGGAACGCGTTAGCACATGATAAGAAAGGTGTTGATGTACGATGCTTATGGCGTTAAAAGTTGGTAAGAAAAACTATTACTTAAGCTTCCACTGATTGATTATCAGGGAAAAACAAAGGTGGCACGACTTTTGCGCACGCACCTCCCCTGGCCAAGAAAGTGACAGGTTTATGTACCCCTACTTTCGTTTTGGAAGCACCCTGGCCTTAGCATTAGCTGTTAGAAAATTTCGTTTTAAACCAATCATAAGTTGTCATTGCAGGCAGAGGCAAAAGTAACAAGAAACGGTTTCGGTTTATGAAGCGGCTACGACTTAAGAATTATAAACGAAAACCGTACGGCACACCATGTGATGTTTTGAAAATAATATTTTAAACAAATATGACTTTTTGAAAATGTTCATATTTTCGCTATATACATCTTTCACCGCGTTTTGTATTGAATCAGAAAATTTGAATTTTTGAAATCGGTTAATTATGCATTGAGATATTACGATAATATTTGAGTAGGATAGAAATTACACATTAGATTATTTTCTGAAAGAATAAACCGAGTTTTACCATTCAAATTCACAACAAACTATAACATACATCGCATTTGCATCAACGAATGTTATAAGCATTGTTACTAAAATTAGTACCTAACAATATTTTCAGTTCTGTGTTATGAAAAACAAATTGGAATCGACTCTCGGAGGAGGTCCGTGCGCAAAAGTCATGGAACCGTTATTTATTAAACACATTTTCTCATCATTTAAAATCCATATGATTTGTTTATGAGGTCATTTGACCGCGCGTGGTAGGTTTAGGTATACATGGAACCTCGGTAGGTTTAGTGTTAATAAAACTCGTTAACACTACAAAATATATGTTTGGCTTTGCCATTGTCGCATGAATGGACTGTACCGACATTTGTTCGACTGTTCAGATAGACACAAAAGAACACATAAATCATTATATTTGCAAGAGTCCAAATTGTTATATAATTGGTTATTAACTACCCCATACATCAGTTCGGATTAGGAACCGGGCACAACAAAACATCGTTAACGCAACGGTGCAGATTATAGCCAGACTAGGGGCCCCTTGCAAGCCCCGCTTCGCCGGGCATTTAATTTTGGTGTTTCTATAACGCATTTGAAAGATTCAAATTTAGTTGATGTTCATTTTTCAAATTTCCATTCATTATTTCCATTCCAAATTGGGCGTTCGGAAAATAATTCATCACATCCCGGTTTAAATTCATTTCAAATTTATTCATTTAATTCATTTATATCGTATGTTCTCCATTCATATTGTAACCCGTTAATAGTGATCTTAATTAGAAATTACTTTTGAAGTGAAATTTACATTCTTTGATAACGCGTTTATACACGGACTATTACACGCAGTGAACGATAAAATGGACCCCAAATTTACAATTTTGTGCAACAAATTTTAATCCAAAACACAACATGATCTAAAAACATCACCATTCATGTCTTCATTCGGTGTATTCTCTTATGCGCTCTTTCTTACATGTATTCAAATCAAATGTGCTCATCCGTCACACCCTCGACTTTAAAACTTCACATTTTCTCGGTCCATAAGAATCAAATTTACTTGATGCGCTCATCTTTCAAATTTCAATTTACTATTTATACTTATATCCATTTCAAATTTATATATTTACCAAATTTGGCACTAGGCTATCACATCCCGAATTAAAATTCAAGTTTCATCCTATGTTCTCCATTCATATTGTTACCCGTTCGTAGTGATTTTAATTACAAATTACTTTAGAACTGAAATTTACATTCTTTGATAACGCATTTACGCACCGAACTATGAGACGCACTTCAAATTTACAACATTATCTAGAAACATAAGATAATGTAAGATAAGATAAGCATCTTAAGATAAGCCGCATAAGATAAGCCGTCACACCCTCGACTTTAAAACTTCACATTTTCTCGGCCCATATACATTTATCACACCCCCGATTTTAGAAACGTCGCTCTTTCAATACTCTCAGTTCATTTTAACAGCCTCAGCATCATCGGCGCACAAAGGGTGCGCTTAGTGTGCCCGCCTTAAGGAGTTCGGTAATTTGATACGTTTTAGGGGCGTACCTGAATATGCAACCCAACATACTTAAAATCAGTACTTTGTTTATTTATCAACAATTATGCAAGTCTACGTTTTTTTCTATAGCCTATAACCTGGCGACATATATACCGAACATAATAATGAAAACCGCTTTAAAATCGCACAAAGAAACACGACTTTGCTTTATATATATATATAGAATAGAAGATATAGATAGATATAGATATAGATACATAGATAGAGAGATAGATAGATAGATAGATATAGATGTTGGCCACCCCTGAGGCGTAACACACTAGATAAATGAAACTCTAGCAGTTAAGTGTCATACTTAAAAACTGAATGCTCAGGAATGAACATTGTGTTACCAGTGTTGTTCCAAATGTTCAACAAGTTGCCAGCAACAATTTGCTGTTTCCACTTCACAAGAAGCAAGAGGATGTCCGTTCAATGGCTAACCCCTGACTCAACAATTATAGTTTGAACAATACGATGAACTTGTACAATGAACAATATATTTACAATCAAATATTTTATTAATGTAAGAAAATATAACTATCTCTCCTCAATGATTCTTTTATTTTCTTCATTGGCTTTATCATACTTCATTCAAGATGACAAATAATGTTTTAAATTATTCCTCACTTTAGAGTCATTGTCAAACTCATTCCCTTTTAAATAAGAGGATTCTAATACCTTAAATAAATTTAAATTAGAAATGCTATGAATTATCACATATTATAGAACCATTTTTAAGAAATGCAACTTTACTCTTTTTTATTTTATGTTCAATTCATTTAATTGTCTACTTTTAGTTTATACAATTAATTATCACTATCCAGGGTTTCTCTTCATCTCTCCTTCTATTGCATTGCATTGCTTTTAATGGAATCATTTTAACCATTCACATTACACATCCAGACCACTGCAATTGCTAAGCTCAAACAACCATTACACTATGAATGTAGAACTCATTATTATTCTTAGCATATTATGAGTTTACATATTGGTCATATATTCTTTTAATTTAATGCTTTAATGTGTGGTTTGCAATTTGAATATGTACACAACTGAAAAATTCCGTAACTTACTCTGTTGAGTTGTTTATAATTTTTATACTTTTACTCCAGTTGTCACAATTTATAATCAGAGCTCTTGTGTGAATTATGGCTTTTATTGTGCTCATGTTTGTAGATAACTCTGGCATTTTTAATTTGCTCCAGTTTATTCAATTGTTCCTTAGTGCCTCTCTTGAGCATACTTGGATTTGGCAGAAGTAAATAAAGATGCTTTCTGGTCTCATTAACACAAAGATTTCAAGTTTTGCTTCTTCTCATTAGCCTGATTTCATCAATTATTATTTCAACTGGTTTGAGAAGATATTGGTTAGAGTAACATTTGGTCATGTTGTACATTCATGACTAAAATCACACGATTTATATTGAAATCTTTTTCGATACTTGTGCATTTGGAACATATTCGCAGTATTACAAACATTTATCACTTTGCTTAAAATCTCCTAAAATTTGTTGTTTAAGATAAATGAAACGCAAACATAATTGAAAACAGTAATGATGTAAACCTTCAAGTTTTAGTTATGCTGAAAGAATTAAGAACCTTTTAATTGACAAGAATACCACATCCTTCTAAAAAATATGTAGATGCATTTAGTAACAAACGGTTACAAGTTCACTAACAACATTTCCTTGTATTTAGTTATACAAGTATTAATTACTAATCACAGACATAAAGTATGGTTAGTTATAGATAGTCATGCTAACTATTTTATGTCCGGTATATGCCAACGATGTTATATTGCCGGTGTTTATTTCTAAAATAATTGAAATCGTCTTCTTTCCAGGGACAAATTGAAACATACATTAAACATAATAATTAAAAACAATTATTAATAATTTTATTATTTCATGAATGGATGGTAGATTGCATGCCACCTGGTAGACAAAAGTGGTACGAGTTGCTTGTTGCTCTTTCATGGCAACATCAGGATGATGAAAGTGCACATGCGTCATATGTGAGATGAGTCCAGAAGGCTGTTGGTTATTAGGTACGGGGTACATGGTAAACCATTGCAGCTATTATAGGTGAACTCGGCATGGCGTATTGGCATGGCGTAATCAACTCGGCATGGCGTAATCAACGCACCAGATTCAGACATTTCAGTTCAAGATCAGTGACTTAAATTTTGTGTTTAAAATAAAATAGCTAAAGGTGGCGGTTTCGCCAGTAAATACGTATTAGTATAATAAAACTGAACTAAATTTTGCTTAAAATTCCAGTACAGAGAAATTTCCGTGTGGTTAATCTAAAACAAGTTCGTTGTAAAATTTCGTAAAATGAGGATTAATGGTTAAAAACTGCTTGTGAATGGCTATATATTAAAATGCTATCAACATAATTAAATTGCGTTGTGTAAACGCAAAATGTTTAAGAAAATTAAGATGAGCCACGCCTGTTCTTTGCTGCCGTTGCGTACCGTTGTACAAAAATGGCCGCATATCGCCATACGTGGCGCGCTGCCTGTTGTTCGTCATGCTGCGTCGGAAAATGGACACAAAGCAAAATTGAAAAAAATTGTATAACTGAATATTAAAAATTAATCATGAATAAAAATCACGAATTATATAAAATGAAATATGTTAGCAATTTAAAGTAAGCGAGTATTCTGGTTCGTATTAAGCTTAAAAACATCAAATCTAAAAAATTAATTATAAATAAAAACTCCCGCTATAAATCATGTTTAATTTAACATTATTAAATAAACTATCAGTAACTTAAAGTAAAATCATTGTTTCAGAACTGAAAAGATAGGCTCTGTTGCCAAGGGCTATCTTCCCATCGCGATTTTGTAGGCTCAGCCCCCACACGTTCTGGTCCAGTTGTTTTGTAAGACCCTTTCTTCCCTTGATCGTTCTCAATCTGATGTTTGAGGACTTTTACACCAGTAGATTGGTTTACTTTTGACACAGAGGCTTCTCTTCTTGAACGTCTTCTTGCATAGTAGGGAACTGATTTCTTGCAGCGTTTTAGCCAAAACCCTTGTTACGTCCTGATCAGCGGGTGCTTGCGGCATCATAGATGTTTGTTTTGAAACGATCCAACATTTTGGAAGATGGATTGAATGTTTCGCAAGATCCTCCATTTAAATTTAATGCTTTGTAATGTTTGTAATCACAGTCAAGTCCGCAATTTATTTTTCACTACAATATATATTGAAAATGCTCGTGATACACTAGCATTTAAAATTGGAACTGTTCTAAATGCGAGTCCAAATTTTCCGACATTTTCAAATCTGCAGCCAGCTGCATTGCAATCATTGAATACTTCATGTTAAAGGTCGGCTAATAAAGATGTATTTTGCCATCTTCTATTACGTAATTGATGCCACTCGGAATCGATGTCATCTTTCGTACTGTATAGATGGGTTACCTCCATGGATAATACGTGACGCTTTCCAGATGATTTATGATTCAATAGACACAGAAGCTGTCATTGAATCAGATGGAAACGTATGACCCGTAAGAGGTTACAGAACGTTAAGGAGGTTCAAAAAGATGGTGAACTATTTTATTAATACTCCAGTACTCCAGTCCAGTATCGGGGGGTATACCCTCTGGGAGTATGTTTACAAATCGGTTCGTAAATTTACTTCAACTGATGATGAAGCTCTCGCTATCTTTGTAGACGCCAAACTTTCAAAATTTTAATATAAATTAATTCGGAAGAAAGCTTTAGAAAAAAGAAGTGCTATCCTTCTGATATCACCTGACGATATCGCGTATTTTAAAAACTCTAAATTTAAATAATCATCTAAATATCAACTTGGAATTAATTTCCAAGTGGGGTTGCGATGGTTCTTCTGGTCAGAGAATTTATAAATAAAAATTCAGCAATGATAATTTAACGGACGAAACTATATTTATGTTACCATTGGTTTCGGTGGTTTTAAAGAATCGCGTTGATGGCTCTGTGATATAGAGTAATTTGGCACCGTCTTCAACTAAATTTTGTAGGCCGATTAAATTCGAATTAGCGAAAGAAACTCGTGCAAAATTACAAACCGCGGGATTAGTACCGAGCTATATATAATCATATGCCATTAATATATTGCACACATTAAAATTAACCATGGTAGATGGTAAGGTATGCCAGATTATTTCGGGAACTGAAAATAAAACAACTTGAGCCTCTCCGAAGAGGCTCAAGAAAGTAGGCACAAAAATTTCAAACGATTTTGGCAGTTTACCTCGAATAACCATGCGCGAACCTGCCCTGAGTTATGCTCAGTGAATTAACAGTGAAGTACATATCACCAGAAAAACAAAATGGATGCCTTCATCAAGGAGAACGCAATTCTTTGTGAGCAAGTAAACTTTGTGAATCTTACGCAAGATAAAGGAATTAGTGTCCCAAGATAACACTGAACCATTAAAAGAATAAAAAAAGACCCGCAAGCATTAACAAGCAAAGTACGTCCTTCAAATTCACATATTGTGCTAAATTTAGAATCAAAAAGCATGGTGCACGTGTTTCCTATGATTTGAGGACTAATTTTATTAAAAAAAAAATTGTATTCGATGTAGGTTAACTAAATCAAATAAAAACCGTTTTTTTTTTTTAAATAATTTTGCTCGGTTCGCTAGCGGTACTTATGTGTTAGGAATAGGTAATTTGCGACGTTGTGCATGTAAAAAGAAACACAAGCACGTAGAGCTATTGCAATTAGTAAAAGCATATCAATTTAAGAAATTAAAACAAATTACTTAAAAAAATTATCGTAGAGAAGATGCCGCGGCAATTAAAAATATCTTTTTGCGTAGAACGCGTGCCGAGAAATTAAATAGTAACGAGGATTTAGCTTTTTACATGCGAGGTTTACCAAACATTAATATTCATTAATGCGGAATATATGAATATATGCATCGAGAAATTAAATGTATTACTTAAATGTAATTAATTAACATTAATTGTTAATAACGATAGTGCGCGGCCCTACGCTTCCAGGGCTTATAAGCTCAGCTGCATGGAGTCAAGAGTAGAGTCAATGAGAGTCAACTACAAGTACCCATGGTGTTTCACTTGCTGGACACCAAAATTTTCCCAAGAATCAAAGTGCCAATAAGAATTTTGAAGAACCAACACCTATATGGGAAGTACAGATAGCCAGGCAATGCTATTCCCGATCAAGTTGTAGAATCACTATGAGAATGGTCTAGTGCGACAGCCTAAGACTAAAAAGGCATTCTAATGTATGGTGGCTGCTGCATGGTTTACAGAAACACAGCGGACCGGTTGCCCAAAAGAAAAAAAAATTACAATTTTGGCTATTAGCCAAATAAATTCGCAAACATCATTGGTAAGTGCAAGCAATACTTTTATTTACAGTTTGAATGCTTATTATACTGTTTCAGAAAAATATCGTTTCATCGTTAAATATTCAATCTGGACTAGGAAGCAGCAACGGTCTAGCTAGCGCAATCAAGGTAGGAGGGAAATGCGTGGAATGGGATTTTTTAGTGGGTATTATTTATTGGGGCTATTTATTCTATTGTAAACTACGTAGCGTTCAATAAATAGCGTTCAATAAAATTATGACAATAACGCAGCTTATAACAGTCGATATGGATGAAATAGTGGTATTAGCGAAACAAATCGTTTTAGATGAGGTAAATGGGGAGGGAAAACGTCGAAGAAATAGTGCGAGAAACAGCAGGTAGTCTTTCAAGTGATGAGCTCAAGGAATTAACTGAGCAAACAAAAATATTGATTGTAGTAGTGATTATAAAGAAGAGAAAAAAGAATTTTTGATGGCGTTTTTAAAAAAAAGCTTGAAATTATGGACCAATTTGTTGAAAATGATCTAATTTTCTATTTATCTTCCTAATTTTCTATGTTAAGATTTTTACTTTACTTTTTTTGTAAATTAAGCATTTTTTACTACCTTTGAGAATTTTCTTAAGAATTTTACTTTTAATGGAATCCTTGTCAATCAACAAAGTCATTTTCAATTATCGACTAACCAAGGAGCAGAAGGAGGAGGTTATGGAATATTGGTCCTTAAATTTTGACTGCCCTTTAATTCCTTATATTTTGCCAGAAGAAGGAACAGAGGAAAATCCAAATTGAATTTGATATTCAAATGAAGACAATTTATGGCGATTGGAGGTGAAAAAAGATCGGAAATGGGAAAGCACCCAGACCTCCAATGAAAGCCATCAAGAAAAATCATGATGGGATAATCGATAAAAGGTCGTTGAAGGTACCCGAAGTTAGACAGCCCTTACCAGGAGAGGAAATAAGAGAACTTGTTATTAATATATGGTTTAATTTACGGGAAAAAAAGTTAATAAGAAAAACAAGATAACGAATTAATAATATCCACCACATTCAAGGAAGTCGCATGGGTGTAACCAACTGCAGTCACAATCGATAATGCAATCCTCACATTTTTTTGAGAGCGGATACGCACAACCCTTGCATGCTTGGTGACATTCCTCTACAGTGAACTTAGAGCAGGACACTAAAAATATCAACAATATGGTTATTATTTATACCCCATGACTATTTAATCAAATTCTCACTCTCAGATTGTAGATTTGCAATGATTGCACATGCAATAAGACAGAAAAGTAAAACGGACCGCATTTTGAATATCTTTTGTATTCAAATATCAGAATAATACTTGTGTGTCCACAGCACATTGAACGGAGAACTTATATAGTAGTGCCTCAGAGTCATAGTTTCAATAAACTATTTCTGATATGAATTATGACCAAAAATACAATTATTCCAAGGGTTCCAATCATGTTTATGATACTTTTTCCCAATTATTTGCTTTTAACGCGCGCAAAGTTTTTATCGTAGTGAAATAATAAGTTATTCACTGATTGTTTACAAAATAACTAAACAATTTATTCAAGTCATTTAATGACTTAATGCCTATCCCTTAAAAACATGAAACTAATGTTGTAAGCATGCTGGTCAGGAAAACTGCGCCCATTGCACTTTACAAGTTCTAATTTACATATAATTAAATAAAAAAAAGGTATCCTCCCCGGCGGGGAATCGAACCCCGGTCTCCCGCGTGACAGGCGGGGATACTGACCACTATACTACCAGTTCTCTTTCAACCCTCGTCGAGTGAAGACGTCGCCGGATTCTGTGCGCTTTACCTAAAGTGAAAAATTCGTGCGAGAAAGTGAACTCAAACAGCCGCGTCAAGTTTTTAAAAACCAACTATCGACAAGCGCGACTGGCTACAGCAAAACTCTGCAACTCTGCAACAAAACCGCGAATTTGTTTAAATTAAAGATTCAACATAACTCCGCCAAGTGAACTGCGTGAATACTCTGTGCAACTTTCTACACGGATTGCACGCATAACCGAGACGCTCTAGACTACCTGCTCCCACTTGACATCCCGCCAAGTGCACTAAATATCAGCATGGCCACATGGAAACCAAATGAAATAGATGTAATAAACAAAGCAATCGAAACATGCACAACACTAACAGCCAGCACATTAAACGAGATAAGCGAACGACTCCCACACCGCACAGCTGCAGCAATCAAGAAAAAGTTCTTAGAAACAAAAAATAAGAAACAGACAACAAAGAAAACACCCAAAGTATGGACACATGAAGAAGGAAACATGCTTGCAACTGAATACGCAAAACTTTCAAAACTGAAAACAAAGAAGGCCAAAATGGAAACACTACAATCCCTATTTCCAGATCGCACCATCAAAGCGATGGAGACAAAAATGAGGGAAGACTTCCCGGCCATCTACAATAGCAAAACGAACCAAATACCAACAATAATAGTACAAGAAAAAATGACCGCCAAACTCAGAAATCTCAATAATACGCGTATTCAGGAGCATGCAGTGCCCGAATGGGTCCATACAACAACCGCCACCGCTCAAGTAACTGCCACCATAGAAACCGTAAACAATGACAATAGCTCAGACAGAGCTACCACTTCAACATTAACGATCGCCACCACCACCAACGCATTCACACACCCGGATACAACACCGCATACCAGTTCACCCGACAAACCGCGGACGACACCGCCACCGCCACCCATCCACAGCGCAAACGGGACAGAAGCAGCAACAACAACACCCACGCGCAGCACAAACACAACAACAACAACACCAACAACGCTACCTACCACAACCGCAAACAGTACACACACACACGAATCAATATGTAAGCAACTTAACAAGACTATCCAACTAACCTTCAATAGAAATGCACCTCGTAAACTAATAAAATTCAACGCACCAAATAATAGTAAACTTGTTAAATTGATAAACGCTGCCCTGGAGACAGCCTTGCATGACATAAAAACTACATACAAAGACAAACCGACACTCCAACGAAAGCATTCGAAGCATGCCATACTAGCGGCAGGTCTTCTTCTCAGGAAATGCATAACGGGGAAGATGGGTAAAACCAAAATAGTACCCTTACACAGAGCAACCGAGAGGAAGATCCAAAAGCTGGAACGGCATGTGGAGAATGCAAAAGAATTAAGATCACACACACACGGACCGCTCTCCAAACGCCTGTTCTCAGAGGCACAAACAATCGCGAAACTAGACATGAAACCGACAAGCTACATAAAAACAACACAGGACAGAATAAAAATATTAACTGACGAACTCAACAAGCAAAAGGACAGACATAAAACCATGACACAACGATACATGTTCAAACAACGTCCATCCATCAAAATCCTCCAGAACGACCAACAGACCAACGAAACAACAGAACTAAAACCCGACTGCGCCGTAAAATATTACCGCGAACTTTTTGCACCCACAACATCCCAAAACCAATCGACACACTTTGACGACTGGACAAACTACATAAAGACGACAAAGCCCAACAATCCCCCAGAACAGACTGGCGACGACACTGACATCGAAAGAGCAGTCAAAACTGCTCTCAGACATACAGCACCCTGGAAAGCGCCAGGGCCCGACAAAATTCCCACCTTCCTCTACAAAACCCTCTCAGCTGCACGACAATACCTGACGGACACAATTACAGAATATCTTTCCCAGAAACGTCACCTCACGAGAGAGGATGTGACGGGAAAGATAATCCTATTATTCAAAAAAGGCGACAAATCCAACCCACAGAACTATCGACCAATAGCCCTACTGAATACAGACTACAAAATTCTAACCAAAACCATAGCTAACACAATACACACGCACATCCAACACCTAATTCCCCCCGAGCAGTTGTGCCGACGTAACGTATGGGGCACAATGCACGGGCTCCTAATTGACAAATCCCTCACCCAACATGCTAGATTACGCCGAAGTCAACACCATTCAGTATGGTATGACTTCAGAAAGGCGTTTGATAGCATCCACCATGACAAGCTAACACAACTAATAGACTCCCTACCTATACCCAACAATCACAAAGCAGTAATCCTCTCTGCCATAAGCAACTGGACAGTAAAACTGGACATCGACAAACAGCACAGACGCATCAAAGTTGGCCGCAGTATATACCAAGGCGACTCCCTGAGCCCCCTCCTGTTTATCCTCACAACCGCTGGCATTATCAGACACATAAAACAAGATCCCGACATCAATAGGCTTGCGCGGGGCAGGCACGAGATTATCGCCTTTATGGATGACATCAAGTGCCATGCGCCCACGCGCAATGCGATCGACGCTATCACACACAAGATCCAGGTATGTGGAGCGGAAATTGGCCTGGATTTAAACGTAGAGAAATGTGGTCACTATACTAAATCGGTCGAAGAAACCGAACAAGACCACATGTTTATTCCAGAGATCAGAAGAAGCTACAGATACCTGGGTATTGAACAGACTGAACTAGACACAACAGACAACTACGACAGCCTAGAAGACAAAATCCTCTCAAAAACCCAACAGATCATCAAATCCCAACTCACAAGCTACCAGAAACGTATCCTTTTCAACTCCACAATTATACCCGCAGCAACATATATAACCGGTAATATCCGACCCGCAGAATCCATATCCGCCACCCTAAAAACCTGCCGTGACCTAGACTCCAAAATCCGCCGAATCTTCACCGAACACAATATCAAATCAAGACCGACCTCCAACCAAAGACTGTACCTCCCTCCAAACCTCGGCGGCCTCGGTTTCAAATCCATAGAAACCGAGACAGCCATCCAAATAGTACGAAAATTCCATTACCTTACAGAACAACACGAACTTACCGACGCACTAGACAGATTCCGAAAACTGGACAAAGCAGGGTGCCGAACTCCCATCAGCGAGTACCGGCATGTTGCAGACAAGTACCACATAACAGAGCCCGAAGACACACGAACATGCAAGACGACAATAGAACAAATACAAACAAAAACAAAACAAGACAGAATTGACGACTGGACGAAAGCTATGTCCTACCCCAAACACGTAGTGACAGAACAGGAAACCATCTCATTCCCCGCTTCCACATATTATAAGACGAACAGCAGCAAACTTTCAATAATACTAGCCGCCTCTGAGGAACAGATGTTCCAGTTAAAGTCAAAGAACGCAACGGATCGAAGGTGTAGGAAGGGATGCGATGAGAGTGAGACGGCATACCATGTGGTGTCAAACTGTAGGCAGAAGCTTAGCAACGCCTACAGCAATAGGCACGACCTGGTGGTGCACTGGCTCCTCAAATACATCCTGGAATACACTGGAGCTCCGGAGCCAACAAAGAAGGACCTAGCTTTCGGTAAAGCGGTCCTGAATACAGAATACACGACAAACGGACAGACATTCAGAATACGAGCCGGACAACCAATCCTCACCGAACAAGCCCTACACCACAACAAACCAGACATCATGATCCAACGAATCCATCCACGCCCAAAGACATTCCTATTCGAAATCTCCATCCCACACCTACAGAACTACAGACTACAAGAGCAAATAAAACTGACGAAATATACGAAAAACTCATGCACCCACATAGACAACAACAACTACAAGACAATACACAGAGACAAAAATCTAATGGACGCAATTCGTCAGAAGCATCGATGCCCCGTGAGCCTCAGTCTCATGATAATCGGTGTTTTTGGCGAAGTGCTACAGACTGAACAGCACAGACATCTCCAGGCGCAGCTAATCGAACTAGGTCTAGAACCTCTAAATATCCGCACGCTATTCCAAAAGGCATGCTATAGTGTGATCACCTCAACATCCCAAATACTAATCAAACATACAGCCGAATCGTGAAGTTTGATGCACATTTGTATTCATGTAAATAATTTAATAGTTCTGTAAATAATTAAGTATTTATTTGTATTCTACTATTTATTCATCTTAGCTTACTTCATTTCAGTTTATTCTTTCATTTATTTTAGTTCACATATTTTAGTTTATTTTATTTCACTGTAAAAAAGAAAAAAAAAAAAAGAGTATTGTTGTAACGCCGCAAGGCATGAATTGTACATAGCAAGAAGACTATGTGCAAATATTTCAATAAACGATTATATACTACCGAGGACTTGTACCCTATAGAGGCCCTCGCGAGCAGAGACGCTGAAAGGTGTTAAAATGCATTACTATGTTTAGTGATGGTTCCAGAGAGTGCAGTTTCATAAGAAATCGCATAAAGGGCACTAAAAATGGTATCCAAAAATTAGAAAGGATATCCATAGAACAATCTATATGCAATAGATACGTTATCAAACGATAGATTTGCGTGAACGAGATAGAAAATGCTTTAAAATGGTACTTCATTTAAGTGCCTCCCTTAAGAGGGTAAAAATGTAGGTAACTTGATTTTTCCGCTATGAAGGTTTGGGAAACGCTAGCCGCACAGCATGTTTGACAAGCGGTGACAGGGGACATAAATTAAAATTCGAGTAAAGCTCAATAGGATTCAGTTTTGACGGAACCTGTGAAGAAACAATATCTATTCAAGAAGAGGGTACTTCTTAAGAATTGTAAACACGGTCGATCGAGCAAGCCATGTGGTGTCGTGTTAAAATTGTTACAAATTAATGCATTTTTGTGCAAATATTAATTGATTTATAAAAAATATGTTTTATTAGCTTTTGACTGGAATTAACAAGTTTGAATTTTTAAAATCGGTTAACTAGAGATTGAGATATTAAGAATGTATTTAGTGTTAAGAGAAAATCCAATTGATAATATTATAGGAAAGAATAGTTCGATGTTTTCCATTCAAATTAGCGCGTAGATCTAAATTTTATGGCTTTTATAATACATATTTCACAACATGAACATTTATATTTAAAAAACTAAAACATTTTCTTTTGTACGTTATCACAAACATGCTTTTATGTTTCCATTGCAAATGTGTGCATGCTTCATGGTCGCATTGGGTTTTCTCCAAAACTACCTGCTTTCTTGCTTCAGCTTCTTGCGTCCCGTTAAATGAGTGCTATTTCGCATGAATTCAATCTTATTCTGACTAAATATTCACTGTAAATTTGTAAATAACGTAATTGTTTAAGTATATCTGCGATATTAAATAGTTTCTTAATAATGCACACACTCAAATTTGAAAAAGAAATTATTTAAAAAAAAAAGAAAAATAAACAATTGAACATACTATTTAAATAAATAGTGTGATAATACGTTAATCTTGCCTATTTATCGTTATAGTTATATTCAATTGATTCCAAATACAGTTTGCCTTAAATAGAATCAAGAAACTGAGGCACAAAAGCGACAATTCGGAAAAAACCCAAGCGAGCTGGAAACATGTGCATTTTGAATGGAACAAAAGAATGTTTGTCATAAAATTGAAAAGAAATTATTGCAATTTGTTTAAGAAAAACGTTAATATTTTAATATATTATTGAAGGAATGTATTTTTCATTTTAAAGTTGATTTGAATGGTAAAAATCGGTTTATTTTTGCTTACAATATCGTTCTATATTGGTTTAATTCGAGTAAAGTTCAATTACTACAGCTCAACGTCTAATTAACCGCTTTTAAAAAGTCAAGTTCTCTAATTCAACTGGCTAGAAAGAAATTCATAATTTGAGGAAAAATATAAACATTTTCGTAAAAATTCATAAATTTATAATAACATCTTTAGGCTGCCATATGGTGTGTCACTGATTTCGTGCCTAAAATGGGAATTGATTTCATTGGTGGATGCAAAAACGTTTGTAAACTTTAAACACCTCCTACGCTCCTAGTCAAATTGGGGGAAAGTAATAAATCTTCATAGCTACTCGATACCCTGGGGCGAAAAACTATAAAATTTGCACGCTCCACAAGAGCTCATAGCGGAAAAGACATGGAACCAAAAATGTATACTCATTAGTTACACTAATAAAACTGAACTCAAGTGGTCGTGAGTGGTCGCTTTAAGAAAAGAAATGTGAGTTAAAATGCCTTGCTTATATGTTTCGCATCTGTAATTGTCGAGATCACACCCAATCTCATAACATTTAGCGTCAAAGCGTCTTCATCATCAGAGTGCGGTATCATGTCGAAAAGATGTCGCGCGGGTATTGACCACTAGTTAAACGAATAGAGTTGTGGTTGAAAATGTAATAATGAAAACTGGTAAACTGTTTTCTTAATAATTTAAAAAGAGTTTGAAGAATGAGCTTTGAATTTAAGATTCCTATAAAATTATTTCTTATCTATAAAATTATTTCTATAAAAAATATCTATAAAATTATTTCTTTTCATCCAAAGATGGAGCAATGGGTACATGTCAAACTTGCAAGAGAACTAAGGACATCAGAAACAAGCTCATGCCTATTAAGAAGCAAAAAATAATTTCAATAAATCTTATAAATTCTAAAGTCATCTTATTTTATGTGTGTTCTTTTAATTACTTATTAACATGGTTTAAATAATGCTTGGCAAATGAAGTTTGAATATATGTTTTGTATACATATATAGATGTGAAATTCTAACAATTATTAGACAATTTTGAAAGATGATTCTTCTTCAATCCAGTTACAACTGAATTTTAAAATGGAATAGTTGAGATGAAAAAAAACATTTTCTCGCATTTTTCAAAGTCGTCAATCGAAAATTAATGTGAATTAATGAATTTAATAATATCCATGCTGTATTTTTCCGTCTGCCAGTCATAAGCAGTTGCTTGCGCCCTCTGGGTTGTACTCGCTTCGGCGGTACATATACTAAAATTGGAACGATAGAGAGAAGATTAGCATGGCCCCTGCGCAAGGATGACACGCAAAATCGTGAAGCGTTCCACATTTTTTTAAAGAATATTTATTGTATTTCGAAATGATTGGTTTTTATGAATATTGTCGTCATATACATTACGTTTTTTGTTGCCAAATCTACTGGAAGACATTTGTATTTTTCTTGGTCGTTAGTTCATAAATTCTTCTTTTGCCAATCATTCTGCTTATTCACAGCTAATTAATAATTAAGTACATTAACAATTGTAGTATTTTATAACTTATCAATCAAAGTGGTGAATCATGTTCAATAGCCATGTTTCAGATGGGAATTCCCCATCATATTATCAAGACACCAATTGTGGGATTTACCACGCATTAGTAGGCGATACCTACGCGTAAGCGTAGAAATGCCACCACCACTACCACCACCAGCAAACTTCTACTAAACAACTGGAGTGTTTCAGTTCAAACGTGGACAGTTAGTTTCTTAGCACAAGTTAAGTGCATATTTCACATTGACGGTCTTCATCTCATATCAACACAGTGACAGAAAGACACCTTGCATCTTAAAGCCGATGCTATCAACATACGATTTAATTAGGTATTTTGACAGAGACTTTTATTAATTTTAAATAGCTTTAACTCTTATATGTTAATCACGTGATAAATATTAGAATATAATTTAAATGGAACATCTTTTAGCGCTGGCGCCCACTGAATGTGCTCGTATGTTACAAATAGCACACGGTTCTTGTGATTTTACTAATGGGAAGCACAGTCCACAAAACAGTTTTTTATACACAACGTTAAAATGGCGGTTTATTTGAATGCCGCACGGCGTATCGTTCAGCGTCCAAACTTTTCGCATGTCATTGAAATATTGTATATTGTATGCGTTGGGGGGTAAAACATAATAGCTTGACTGAAATGTGGACGAGCTCTCCATTGTTTGCGATTTGCATGTGTTCAATTTATAACTCAACACATGCCTTCGTTCAGCTATATTGTCCCCCTCTCGCGTTTCGGAAAGTCATAAATAGTAGATAACAATGAGTAGGTGCTCGAGCTTTTTTGAGGAACCAATTTAATATGTTGTTAGTGAGATTAGAACCTGTTGAACACAATAGAGAACCAAGCTTTTTGTAAATCTGCGGTAAAATGTCAAAAATGATCCACTCGCGACCGGTATTGAAAGGAGAGGAGCTCACGCTGTTTTTCAGGAACCATTTAACTTGAGTTCCGTTGGCGCTGATGTCCGAGAATCGTTTATTATTCTTAAGCTTATATTATTTCTCTAGCAACAACACCAGAGAAACTTAATTTAACTTTTAAACGTGATTATGCACCTAATTCTATTATAGCTCCAGCGTATCTTGGAATATCAGAGCGCCCTCTGTGAAACTGAAGCTGTACAGGAAATCAATTTTTATTCTATAAATTTATCGTTTCTTCGAGTTTTCAATCACTGATAGATACTCAGCGATTGAATTGGTGGTAATATCATAGTCGTTATAATTGAGATTACATATTCAATGTAATTTTGATATGAATGGTTGCGATTGTGCATCAGCTGTTTTTCGTTTATTTCGTTTATTGAATTATATCAGTATAATTTGCATTTCAAGCATGATGATGGGCCTTTGGGCATGAGTGAAAACTGACAATTGAGCGTACTCACTTTACGTGCGTTGAAATACGACAACCACCCGCACTTAACGTATTTCACCATTTCTTGCGCTATTTTTGTTGTTAAATTGTTGTTTAACAACTGCATAAAGAAGAGCTGTTGGTGGAGGGGATTGTATTTGATACTTAAACGTGGGCCGATCCCGGAGGTACTGCAATACCGGGCCAACCCGTGATGTGAGTGGAGCAAGCCCCTAACTCTCATCCATTTCCAAAAATCAGTTTAATATACTGGACCCGCATGCGGGTCGTATCAGATATTAAGCTGATAAGAACAGATTTATTTTTTAAGATAATGCTTAACAATCATTTTAGCAATCAATGGGTAATCAATAAAATTTTAAAACATTAACATATTATAACTATATGGAAAAAAGTAGTATTATTGCACTTTGCCGCTAATGTGCTCAGCGTAGATGTCCCGCGAGATTGCTATTGCGCTTGAGACAGCAATCTTACGCAGGAGTGTGGCGTACGACCTACAACAAATCTTTTTGATGAAGGCATCGTTGGCGCTGTCCCAGGTCCCAAGAGGGCCAACTATTATAGGCTCGACGGTGACGTTGTCATATCGGGTCTTCAGGTGGTTGACCACTGGGGCATATTTTGCCTTCTTCAAGTCCCTGGCTGCGGCAAATGCTTCTAATCGATTTTCGAAGGGCATGGTAACATCCACGATGTACGCGGATTTACCCTTGGCGAGGACCAGGTCGGGTCTAAGGCCTTGGACGCCGCATTGTTGATCTTCACTGATAATGGTGAAGCGGTGTTCGGCTGCCTTCTTGAGCTGATCGATGATGGTGTTGTGCCGCTTACGCACCAGGGCACTGTATCGCATGCAGTGATTAATCACATGCGGCAGTGTCTCCTCTCGACTCCCGCAACGCCGGCAACGTTTATCGCCGTTAGCCCAGCGACGTGTGGCGTTCAGCGGGAGGAGATTGAGCCTGGCACGGTGGATAAAACGCCAGTCCGCAAACCGTGTCAGGTACCCTTTTGTAATGAAATGGGAGGATGCCCTGGCCATGGCTACGCATTCCATGGCCTTCCCCTGGTTCCGCAGCTCGATCAGCTCGGTGAATTTCGCGGACGCGAGCTGGCTTCTCAGCGTCCTGCATATCATTCGTCTTTGCGCGGGGCGGAGTGTTGTCCCCTCTCGAAGCAGGTTGAGGTGTGACTCCTCTGCCTGCCATGATGTCTTCAGTCGGGTAGAGGCAACGCGCGCTTCAGACCAGATGTTGCGTCTGCCCCCCGATGTCCCTGCGAATTCACCATCGCACTGGCCGGAAAGGTACGCCGCGTTGTCGTCGAGGTCAACTGGTCTCCGCAATCTTGTGCGCACGGTGGTGTCTAGCGATTGACACGCAAGCAATGCAATGATGGGGTCAGTTGAGGTAAGTAATTTATATGCCCCATCAATGCACGCTATGTCGTGCGCCTCGCTCAGGAGTGGAATCCCACACGCACCGTGGCTCCGCGGACCATAAACGTAGCCATTTGACGCCTCCTGTGGTAGGTACAGCGTCTTCTTGAGCTCTGCTCGCATGACATCATCCACCCTCTTCCAGTCCCCCTTGCTGAACTGCCTAGTTCGGAGGGCAAACTGTACTGAGGGGTAGAAGAACGTTCGCATGGCGTCAAAACGTTGCCATGGAGCGAGCTTAGAGGACATGATCTTTAGTCCTGTTGAAATGATGCTCTTGAGGTTGGCCCAGTCCGATATGACACGGAAGCCTACTGGACGCCCCAAGAAGGAAAAGGTCTCACCGTCCTTGATGCATCGAAAGGCCGTCCCGCCAACCTCAATGTGCACCTGCCTGCAACCAACCGGGGATGTCCCGGAGTAATTCCAGACGGCACATTTGCCGGCATTGAGCCGGAGTCCAATCTTGGAGCCGAGTCGAGCCACTGTGTCGACTCTCTCCTGTAGGGTTGCAGCATCGGGCGCAAACAGGCAGATGTCATCCGCGTACGCCAGGATGGAATGTTGGCTCGCAGTCTGCTGTATGGCGCACAGAATGGGGTCGATGGCGATGTTGAACAGGAGCCCGCTGATGGGACATCCCTGCCTTACCCCAGCCTCGATGCAGATGGTGTTAGTGTGCTCGGTACCACATCTGATACGAGTGCCGGTACCGGTATACATGTCCCGGACGACCTCAGTGATGTGTTCCCCAGCTCCTAGTGCCTCAAGTGCAGATGTTATTGCACCATGTGGGACACTGCCAAAGGCGTTGCTGATGTCCAGCCACGCGACAAGCTGGTCTCGTCGCTCGCTCCGCGCCTTGCCCATCGTTTCTTCGAGCGAGAAGTTATGTTCGAAGACGCCGTCATATGGCAGGAAGCCCTTTTGGCAGTCCGATAAAATCCTGTTACCGGTAATCCACTGGCCCAGTCGCTTCGCTAGGCACCCAGTGTACAGCCGGTACAGGGTTCGGCTAATGGAGATAGGCCGCCAGTTCCCCAGATCGTCGCGGTCCCCCTTCTTGTAAATGAGGATGGTGGTGGATACCTTCCACGCGTCTGGTAATCGCCGATGTTTCAGGCACATATTCAGCACGGATGTGATCAATTGAGCCTGTGGGTCAAGCGATCTCCAGTGCTGATATGTCAGGCGGTCATCTCCTGGTGATGTGTTCTCCGCGTGGCTGAGCCGGTCTACTACCTCCTCGGTGGTAAATGGGGTAGTCTCCACCTCGGCCGCGGCACGCAGGTTACCATCGTAAAGGGTGTTGTCATAATCGGTATGTTGCCAGGTGCGGGAGAAATGCTCCTCAACCGCAGTGGCTTCCGCGTCGCAGGATGACCCCTCTCCCTCCAGAAGCAGACGCATTGCGCGACGCCGGTTGCGCGCGTACAACTTCTGGATCGACTGAGCATCCGTCACGTCGATCGGTCGGGGGGCCCGGGTTCTCACCGGTGGCGGTGGAAGCTTCAGGATGTTGGCGGCTTCCGTGGAGACCCTCTCCAGCAACCCGTTGAATCTCTCCCAGCTGGCCTGGGACACCCTCGAGTGTAGACACTCCCTCAGCTCGGGAAGGAATACATGGATGGGAGTGGTGTCGTTGGGCGTCAGAAGAGGTGCCTGAGGATTCTCTGCTTCTTGCGGCATCTCTGCAGGCTGGGTATGAGGGTCATCCTCTTCTGGGGGGATATCGTGGGTCTCGGAGTCGGTGATTGTGGAAGGGGAGGGTGATGGGGATGGATCTACCAAAAGAGACTGAGTTGTGCTACCCACACTGATGTCATCATCGGCTGGTACGGCGCAGGATGGTGATCGGCGTTGGGGCAGCTCGACTTCCGTATCATCGGATGGGATCCCTTCGCCACGGGACGGCATCTCCTCGACGGGGGGCAGCATCTCCTCGACGTGGGGCGACATCTCCTCGACGTGGGGCGGCATCTCCTCAACGTGGGCCGGCATCTCCTCGACGTGGGGCGGCATCTCCACGTTGACCGGTGTTGTTGGTCTTGGGGGAGCACGTCTCCTGCCGGTGTTGGGTCGTGGGAGCGTGACCGCTGCACTCCGCTGCCGAATCATCTCGTCCCTCGCGTGCCACTGGAGGTGGTTGTTGAGGCCTCTATGCGACGGGTACGTGAGCTGGCATTGCGGGCATCGGTACAGATGCTCCACTCGGGTCTGGGGAGTGATGTCATCAGGGCGGGAGACATCATCAGGGGCGGCTTCATCCCTCTGTGCGGGTGGGGATGGTTCTGGCGCCGGGGTGTTCGTGGTGTCCGGTGCG
Source organism: Aleochara curtula (assembly GCA_963978815.1). Classification (NCBI taxonomy): domain Eukaryota; kingdom Metazoa; phylum Arthropoda; class Insecta; order Coleoptera; family Staphylinidae; genus Aleochara; species Aleochara curtula. The sequence goes on along the minus strand of OZ022219.1, from coordinate 12,151,518 downwards.
GCTGCGGGGGGCGGTGCGGTGGCGGTGCACTGGTGCTTCTTGGACGACGGGCGCGAACCTAGATCGGCCCTACAAACACGACATAAGTAGACGGAGCGACCCGTCGTGATGCCATGAGCTGCCCGCAAATGCCGCTTGATGGACTGCTGCATACTGGTCCATAACGCGGACTGGTACACCATGGTGCAGCCATCTTCCGTACACCAGAAAGTTTGGTCCGGGGGGTATAGCACGGTAAGCACATCCTCAGTTCTTACTATACCCCCCGAACTCCTCGCGTCCGTTACGGCTAACCGTCACTCATCGTGCCATTTATCGCGCTCTATTACGTATTTAACTCGCACTTCTAGTCTTACGGCGCGCGCTGGTTTCCCCCTCCGTTTATTGCACTCTGCCCGACGCGTAAGGCACGCGTTGCGTTCACCACGCGCTGCGTTCACCCCTCTGCTACGATGCCGTTACGCGTTTTTATGGCACGCTTCTGGTGCGCACGTGAACGGCACGCTTCCGTCCGAACAAAGGGGCTCGTGCCAACAAAGGAAAAGAGCAAACAAAGAGTCCTAACGTTCGTCGCGTGAGCGGTTTAAACTTCGAGACAAAGGGAAACGACTACAGCATTGTTTAAATTACTCTTCCCAGCGTTATTGCACTTACAATTTTTACAGTAATACACAAATATGTCGCGGCATCAAGTGCACGCAGACCGCCCGCGTTAATGCTGTGTGCAATTTAGAATTGCAGCACCCGATTGTCTCAGCAACTGTAACGCGAACTATCCTCTTCGGCAACACGGCACCAAAAGTATAACAAAAGTAAAACGAAATACAAACTGAAGAAAGAGCAAAAGCACTGACAACAATATCGACATATATTGGTTCAGCCCGAACAACCGAAAAGGCGCACAAACCGAAAAAGAGCACAGAACGACAAACTCACTATTTAACAAAGTAGATTTACGCGGAAATTTCAACTACCACTGAAGAACATAAATGACAACACCGAAATATGTTGGTTCAACCGGACAACCGAAAAGGCGCACAACCCGATAAAGCGCACAAGCACAAACTGTCTTCAAAGAAAATTTATAATTTACAATTAACAAACGAAATATAACGAAACACCTGCGAAAAACCGACGCGCGTGAGTACCGCCTCACCATTAAGCTGATAAGAACAGATACTACACTTTGATCTTAGCCGGAGCCGAGAAGCGATGTCTTAACTGGGTCCTCGAAGGTCTACTGGCAACATTTTCGTCAATGATTGCATAGAGAACGAACAGCAGCGACACCTAGGAGCTTTAGAACACTAAAATACTCAATATGACTGTTGAATAGAGTGAGCCCGATTTACCACCTTCATTAATGGTAAAAACATGATCCTCATCCTTTAAATTTGCTTAAGAACCAAATTATTGAAAGATTTCTTAAAATCGGCTAAGTAGTTTGTAAGATAAGCATGCGTACGCGTAAGCATTATAGTAACCGCATTCAAACACACACTCTGGCACATAAATGTGTAGTTGGATACTTACCATTCTTCAATAGGAAAAAATAACATGCGTGTGAAACGCAAATTAAGTGTTTGTTATTAATATATGTTGCTTATAGGGCGCAACCTTTAATGATTAGCTGATGATACACAACGGGCTCAAAGCCCAGAAACCATACACAATGCTGAACACTGGTTGAATATTAAATTGAATATCTAAATTGAATATTTAATATTCAATATCATAGAATTTCTCACAACAATCATAATTAATAACTGAACACTTGTCTTACACCAAGAACAAAGTCAAGCGCAGCGAATAAATACTGAGAATTATGTTATAATTGAAACCAGAAACGGCATTTAAAACCTATAAAAAACATTGTTATAACTATAGCAGCTTCTCGATATTAGAATGAATTAAAATTAGTCACTAGTACACTAGTTTTAGATCAGAAATACAAAGTGGGCTCACCCTATATTCATCGCTTGTGCAGCAGCAGCCTGAAATTGCTTCTCCCTCAGTTATATTGATGTTCGATCACACTAACGGAATAACAACACGCGACAACAAATCGATTACTTATACATAGTTTATTAATACAAAGGATGTGTGTCTGATGTAGACTTAAACCTCTACTCTTGTTGACTCACAAAGAACTAAATGCTAACTGAAACTCATAAGCTTATATAGATTTGATCATGTTTATCAAAATATTCCAAGTGCCTTTTCTAGTGACATTTATGACATATTTCTTCGTATCTGTTAAGTACTGCGTGGGAACGCGTTAGCACATGATAAGAAAGGTGTTGATGTACGATGCTTATGGCGTTAAAAGTTGGTAAGAAAAACTATTACTTAAGCTTCCACTGATTGATTATCAGGGAAAAACAAAGGTGGCACGACTTTTGCGCACGCACCTCCCCTGGCCAAGAAAGTGACAGGTTTATGTACCCCTACTTTCGTTTTGGAAGCACCCTGGCCTTAGCATTAGCTGTTAGAAAATTTCGTTTTAAACCAATCATAAGTTGTCATTGCAGGCAGAGGCAAAAGTAACAAGAAACGGTTTCGGTTTATGAAGCGGCTACGACTTAAGAATTATAAACGAAAACCGTACGGCACACCATGTGATGTTTTGAAAATAATATTTTAAACAAATATGACTTTTTGAAAATGTTCATATTTTCGCTATATACATCTTTCACCGCGTTTTGTATTGAATCAGAAAATTTGAATTTTTGAAATCGGTTAATTATGCATTGAGATATTACGATAATATTTGAGTAGGATAGAAATTACACATTAGATTATTTTCTGAAAGAATAAACCGAGTTTTACCATTCAAATTCACAACAAACTATAACATACATCGCATTTGCATCAACGAATGTTATAAGCATTGTTACTAAAATTAGTACCTAACAATATTTTCAGTTCTGTGTTATGAAAAACAAATTGGAATCGACTCTCGGAGGAGGTCCGTGCGCAAAAGTCATGGAACCGTTATTTATTAAACACATTTTCTCATCATTTAAAATCCATATGATTTGTTTATGAGGTCATTTGACCGCGCGTGGTAGGTTTAGGTATACATGGAACCTCGGTAGGTTTAGTGTTAATAAAACTCGTTAACACTACAAAATATATGTTTGGCTTTGCCATTGTCGCATGAATGGACTGTACCGACATTTGTTCGACTGTTCAGATAGACACAAAAGAACACATAAATCATTATATTTGCAAGAGTCCAAATTGTTATATAATTGGTTATTAACTACCCCATACATCAGTTCGGATTAGGAACCGGGCACAACAAAACATCGTTAACGCAACGGTGCAGATTATAGCCAGACTAGGGGCCCCTTGCAAGCCCCGCTTCGCCGGGCATTTAATTTTGGTGTTTCTATAACGCATTTGAAAGATTCAAATTTAGTTGATGTTCATTTTTCAAATTTCCATTCATTATTTCCATTCCAAATTGGGCGTTCGGAAAATAATTCATCACATCCCGGTTTAAATTCATTTCAAATTTATTCATTTAATTCATTTATATCGTATGTTCTCCATTCATATTGTAACCCGTTAATAGTGATCTTAATTAGAAATTACTTTTGAAGTGAAATTTACATTCTTTGATAACGCGTTTATACACGGACTATTACACGCAGTGAACGATAAAATGGACCCCAAATTTACAATTTTGTGCAACAAATTTTAATCCAAAACACAACATGATCTAAAAACATCACCATTCATGTCTTCATTCGGTGTATTCTCTTATGCGCTCTTTCTTACATGTATTCAAATCAAATGTGCTCATCCGTCACACCCTCGACTTTAAAACTTCACATTTTCTCGGTCCATAAGAATCAAATTTACTTGATGCGCTCATCTTTCAAATTTCAATTTACTATTTATACTTATATCCATTTCAAATTTATATATTTACCAAATTTGGCACTAGGCTATCACATCCCGAATTAAAATTCATGTTTCATCCTATGTTCTCCATTCATATTGTTACCCGTTCGTAGTGATTTTAATTACAAATTACTTTAGAACTGAAATTTACATTCTTTGATAACGCATTTACGCACCGAACTATGAGACGCACTTCAAATTTACAACATTATCTAGAAACATAAGATAATGTAAGATAAGATAAGCATCTTAAGATAAGCCGCATAAGATAAGCCGTCACACCCTCGACTTTAAAACTTCACATTTTCTCGGCCCATATACATTTATCACACCCCCGATTTTAGAAACGTCGCTCTTTCAATACTCTCAGTTCATTTTAACAGCCTCAGCATCATCGGCGCACAAAGGGTGCGCTTAGTGTGCCCGCCTTAAAGAGTTCGGTAATTTGATACGTTTTAGGGGCGTACCTGAATATGCAACCCAACATACTTAAAATCAGTACTTTGTTTATTTATCAACAATTATGCAAGTCTACGTGTTTTTCTATAGCCTATAACCTGGCGACATATATACCGAACATAATAATGAAAACCGCTTTAAAATCGCACAAAGAAACACGACTTTGCTTTATATATATATATAGAATAGAAGATATAGATAGATATAGATATAGATACATAGATAGAGAGATAGATAGATAGATAGATATAGATGTTGGCCACCCCTGAGGCGTAACACACTAGATAAATGAAACTCTAGCAGTTAAGTGTCATACTTAAAAACTGAATGCTCAGGAATGAACATTGTGTTACCAGTGTTGTTCCAAATGTTCAACAAGTTGCCAGCAACAATTTGCTGTTTCCACTTCACAAGAAGCAAGAGGATGTCCGTTCAATGGCTAACCCCTGACTCAACAATTATAGTTTGAACAATACGATGAACTTGTACAATGAACAATATATTTACAATCAAATATTTTATTAATGTAAGAAAATATAACTATCTCTCCTCAATGATTCTTTTATTTTCTTCATTGGCTTTATCATACTTCATTCAAGATGACAAATAATGTTTTAAATTATTCCTCACTTTAGAGTCATTGTCAAACTCATTCCCTTTTAAATAAGAGGATTCTAATACCTTAAATAAATTTAAATTAGAAATGTTATGAATTATCACATATTATAGAACCATTTTTAAGAAATGCAACTTTACTCTTTTTTATTTTATGTTCAATTCATTTAATTGTCTACTTTTAGTTTATACAATTAATTATCACTATCCAGGGTTTCTCTTCATCTCTCCTTCTATTGCATTGCATTGCTTTTAATGGAATCATTTTAACCATTCACATTACACATCCAGACCACTGCAATTGCTAAGCTCAAACAACCATTACACTATGAATGTAGAACTCATTATTATTCTTAGCATATTATGAGTTTACATATTGGTCATATATTCTTTTAATTTAATGCTTTAATGTGTGGTTTGCAATTTGAATATGTACACAACTTAAAAATTCCGTAACTTACTCTGTTGAGTTGTTTATAATTTTTATACTTTTACTCCAGTTGTCACAATTTATAATCAGAGCTCTTGTGTGAATTATGGCTTTTATTGTGCTCATGTTTGTAGATAACTCTGGCATTTTTAATTTGCTCCAGTTTATTCAATTGTTCCTTAGTGCCTCTCTTGAGCATACTTGGATTTGGCAGAAGTAAATAAAGATGCTTTCTGGTCTCATTAACACAAAGATTTCAAGTTTTGCTTCTTCTCATTAGCCTGATTTCATCAATTATTATTTCAACTGGTTTGAGAAGATATTGGTTAGAGTAACATTTGGTCATGTTGTACATTCATGACTAAAATCACACGATTTATATTGAAATCTTTTTCGATACTTGTGCATTTGGAACATATTCGCAGTATTACAAACATTTATCACTTTGCTTAAAATCTCCTAAAATTTGTTGTTTAAGATAAATGAAACGCAAACATAATTGAAAACAGTAATGATGTAAACCTTCAAGTTTTAGTTATGCTGAAAGAATTAAGAACCTTTTAATTGACAAGAATACCACATCCTTCTAAAAAATATGTAGATGCATTTAGTAACAAACGGTTACAAGTTCACTAACAACATTTCCTTGTATTTAGTTATACAAGTATTAATTACTAATCACAGACATAAAGTATGGTTAGTTATAGATAGTCATGCTAACTATTTTATGTCCGGTATATGCCAACGATGTTATATTGCCGGTGTTTATTTCTAAAATAATTGAAATCGTCTTCTTTCCAGGGACAAATTGAAACATACATTAAACATAATAATTAAAAACAATTATTAATAATTTTATTATTTCATGAATGGATGGTAGATTGCATGCCACCTGGTAGACAAAAGTGGTACGAGTTGCTTGTTGCTCTTTCATGGCAACATCAGGATGATGAAAGTGCACATGCGTCATATGTGAGATGAGTCCAGAAGGCTGTTGGTTATTAGGTACGGGGTACATGGTAAACCATTGCAGCTATTATAGGTGAACTCGGCATGGCGTATTGTGGTGCGTTGATTCAGACATTTCAGTTCAAGATCAGTGACTTAAATTTTGTGTTTAAAATAAAATAGCTAAAGGTGGCGGTTTCGCCAGTAAATACGTATTAGTATAATAAAACTGAACTAAATTTTGCTTAAAATTCCAGTACAGAAAAATTTCCGTGTAGTTAATCTAAAACAAGTTCGTTGTAAAATTTCGTAAAATGAGGATTAATGGTTAAAAACTGCTTGTGAATGGCTATATATTAAAATGCTATCAACATAATTAAATTGCGTTGTGTAAACGCAAAATGTTTAAGAAAATTAAGATGAGCCACGCCTGTTCTTTGCTGCCGTTGCGTACTGTTGTACAAAAATCGCCGCATATCGCCATACGTGGCGCGCTGCCTGTTGTTCGTCATGCTGCGTCGGAAAATGGACACAAAGCAAAATTGAAAAAAATTGTATAACTGAATATTAAAAATTAATCATGAATAAAAATCACGAATTATATTAAATATAAAATGAAATATGTTAGCAATTTAAAGTAAGCGAGTATTCTGGTTCGTATTAAGCTTAAAAACATCAAATCTAAAAAATTAATTATAAATAAAAACTCCCGCTATAAATCATGTTTAATTTAACATTATTAAATAAACTATCAGTAACTTAAAGTAAAATCATTGTTTCAGAACTGAAAAGATAGGCTCTGTTGCCAAGGGCTATCTTCCCATCGCGATTTTGTAGGCTCAGCCCCCACACGTTCTGGTCCAGTTGTTTTGTAAGACCCTTTCTTCCCTTGATCGTTCTCAATCTGATGTTTGAGGACTTTTACACCAGTAGATTGGTTTACTTTTGACACAGAGGCTTCTCTTCTTGAACGTCTTCTTGCATAGTAGGGAACTGATTTCTTGCAGCGTTTTAGCCAAAACCCTTGTTACGTCCTGATCAGCGGGTGCTTGCGGCATCATAGATGTTTGTTTTGAAACGATCCAACATTTTGGAAGATGGATTGAATGTTTCGCAAGATCCTCCATTTAAATTTAATGCTTTGTAATGTTTGTAATCACAGTCAAGTCCGCAATTTATTTTTCACTACAATATATATTGAAAATGCTCGTGATACACTAGCATTTAAAATTGGAACTGTTCTAAATGCGAGTCCAAATTTTCCGACATTTTCAAATCTGCAGCCAGCTGCATTGCAATCATTGAATACTTCATGTTAAAGGTCGGCTAATAAAGATGTATTTTGCCATCTTCTATTACGTAATTGATGCCACTCGGAATCGATGTCATCTTTCGTACTGTATAGATGGGTTACCTCCATGGATAATACGTGACGCTTTCCAGGTGATTTATGATTCAATAGACACAGAAGCTGTCATTGAATCAGATGGAAACGTATGGCCCGTAAGAGGTTACAGAACGTTAAGGAGGTTCAAAAAGATGGTGAACTATTTTATTAATACTCCAGTACTCCAGTCCAGTATCGGGGGGTATACCCTCTGGGAGTATGTTTACAAATCGGTTCGTAAATTTACTTCAACTGATGATGAAGCTCTCGCTATCTTTGTAGACGCCAAACTTTCAAAATTTTAATATAAATTAATTCGGAAGAAAGCTTTAGAAAAAAGAAGTGCTATCCTTCTGATATCACCTGACGATATCGCGTATTTTAAAAACTCTAAATTTAAATAATCATCTAAATATCAACTTGGAATTAATTTCCAAGTGGGGTTGCGATGGTTCTTCTGGTCAGAGAATTTATAAATAAAAATTCAGCAATGATAATTTAACGGACGAAACTATATTTATGTTACCATTGGTTTCGGTGGTTTTAAAGAATCGCGTTGATGGCTCTGTGATATAGAGTAATTTGGCACCGTCTTCAACTAAATTTTGTAGGCCGATTAAATTCGAATTAGCGAAAGAAACTCGTGCAAAATTACAAACCGCGGGATTAGTACCGAGCTATATATAATCATATGCCATTAATATATTGCACACATTAAAATTAACCATGGTAGATGGTAAGGTATGCCAGATTATTTCGGGAACTGAAAATAAAACAACTTGAGCCTCTCCGAAGAGGCTCAAGAAAGTAGGCACAAAAATTTCAAACGATTTTGGCAGTTTACCTCGAATAACCATGCGCGAACCTGCCCTGAGTTATGCTCAGTGAATTAACAGTGAAGTACATATCACCAGAAAAACAAAATGGATGCCTTCATCAAGGAGAACGCAATTCTTTGTGAGCAAGTAAACTTTGTGAATCTTACGCAAGATAAAGGAATTAGTGTCCCAAGATAACACTGAACCATTAAAAGAATAAAAAAAGACCCGCAAGCATTAACAAGCAAAGTACGTCCTTCAAATTCACATATTGTGCTAAATTTAGAATCAAAAAGCATGGTGCACGTGTTTCCTATGATTTGAGGACTAATTTTATTTAAAAAAAAAATTGTATTCGATGTAGGTTAACTAAATCAAATAAAAACCGTTTTTTTTTTTTAAATAATTTTGCTCGGTTCGCTAGCGGTACTTATGTGTTAGGAATAGGTAATTTGCGACGTTGTGCATGTAAAAAGAAACACAAGCACGTAGAGCTATTGCAATTAGTAAAAGCATATCAATTTAAGAAATTAAAACAAATTACTTAAAAAAATTATCGTAGAGAAGATGCCGCGGCAATTAAAAATATCTTTTTGCGTAGAACGCGTGCCGAGAAATTAAATAGTAACGAGGATTTAGCTTTTTACATGCGAGGTTTACCAATCATTAATATTCATTAATGCGGAATATATGAATATATGCATCGAGAAATTAAATGTATTACTTAAATGTAATTAATTAACATTAATTGTTAATAACGATAGTGCGCGGCCCTACGCTTCCAGGGCTTATAAGCTCAGCTGCATGGAGTCAAGAGTAGAGTCAATGAGAGTCAACTACAAGTACCCATGGTGTTTCACTTGCTGGACACCAAAATTTTCCCAAGAATCAAAGTGCCAATAAGAATTTTGAAGAACCAACACCTATATGGGAAGTACAGATAGCCAGGCAATGCTATTCCCGATCAAGTTGTAGAATCACTATGAGAATGGTCTAGTGCGACAGCCTAAGACTAAAAAGGCATTCTAATGTATGGTGGCTGCTGCATGGTTTACAGAAACACAGCGGACCGGTTGCCCAAAAGAAAAAAAAATTACAATTTTGGCTATTAGCCAAATAAATTCGCAAACATCATTGGTAAGTGCAAGCAATACTTTTATTTACAGTTTGAATGCTTATTATACTGTTTCAGAAAAATATCGTTTCATCGTTAAATATTCAATCTGGACTAGGAAGCAGCAACGGTCTAGCTAGCGCAATCAAGGTAGGAGGGAAATGCGTGGAATGGGATTTATTGGGGCTATTTATTCTATTGTAAACTACGTAGCGTTCAATAAATAGCGTTCAATAAAATTATGACAATAACGCAGCTTATAACAGTCGATATGGATGAAATAGTGGTATTAGCGAAACAAATCGTTTTAGATGAGGTAAATGGGGAGGGAAAACGTCGAAGAAATAGTGCGAGAAACAGCAGCTAGTCTTTCAAGTGATGAGCTCAAGGAATTAACTGAGCAAACAAAAATATTGATTGTAGTAGTGATTATAAAGAAGAGAAAAAAGAATTTTCGATGGCGTTTTTAAAAAAAAGCTTGAAATTATGGACCAATTTGTTGAAAATGATCTAATTTTCTATTTATCTTCCTAATTTTCTATGTTAAGATTTTTACTTTACTTTTTTTGTAAATTAAGCATTTTTTACTACCTTTGAGAATTTTCTTAAGAATTTTACTTTTAATGGAATGTCAACTTGTCAATCAACAAAGTCATTTTCAATTATCGACTAACCAAGGAGCAGAAGGAGGAGGTTATGGAATATTGGTCCTTAAATTTTGACTGCCCTTTAATTCCTTATATTTTGCCAGAAGAAGGAACAGAGGAAAATCCAAATTGAATTTGATATTCAAATGAAGACAATTTATGGCGATTGGAGGTGAAAAAAGATCGGAAATGGGAAAGCACCCAGACCTCCAATGAAAGCCATCAAGAAAAATCATGATGGGATAATCGATGAAAGGTCGTTGAAGGTACCCGAAGTTAGACAGCCCTTACCAGGAGAGGAAATAAGAGAACTTGTTATTAATATATGGTTTAATTTACGGGGAAAAAAATTAATAAGAAAAACAAGATAACGAATTAATAATATCCACCACATTCAAGGAAGTCGCATGGGTGTAACCAACTGCAGTCACAATCGATAATGCAATCCTCACATTTTTTTGAGAGCGGATACGCACAACCCTTGCATGCTTGGTGACATTCCTCTACAGTGAACTTAGAGCAGGACACTAAAAATATCAACAATATGGTTATTATTTATACCCCATGACTATTTAATCAAATTCTCACTCTCAGATTGTAGATTTGCAATGATTGCACATGCAATAAGACAGAAAAGTAAAACGGACCGCATTTTGAATATCTTTTGTATTCAAATATCAGAATAATACTTGTGTGTCCACAGCACATTGAACGGAGAACTTATATAGTAGTGCCTCAGAGTCATAGTTTCAATAAACTATTTCTGATATGAATTATGACCAAAAATACAATTATTCCAAGGGTTCCAATCATGTTTATGATACTTTTTCCCAATTATTTGCTTTTAACGCGCGCAAAGTTTTTATCGTAGTGAAATAATAAGTTATTCACTGATTGTTTACAAAATAACTAAACAATTTATTCAAGTCATTTAATGACTTAATGCCTATCCCTTAAAAACATGAAACTAATGTTGTAAGCATGCTGGCCAGGAAAACTGCGCCCATTGCACTTTACAAGTTCTAATTTACATATAATTAAATAAAAAAAAGGTATCCTCCCCGGCGGTAAATCGAACCCCGGTCTCCCGCGTGACAGGCGGGGATACTGACCACTATACTACCGAGGACTTGTACCCTATAGAGGCCCTCGCGAGCAGAGACGCTGAAAGGTGTTAAAATGCATTACTATGTTTAGTGATGGTTCCAGAGAGTGCAGTTTCATAAGAAATCGCATAAAGGGCACTAAAAATGGTATCCAAAAATTAGAAAGGATATCCATAGAACAATCTATATGCAATAGATACGTTATCAAACGATAGATTTGCGTGAACGAGATAGAAAATGCTTTAAAATGGTACTTCATTTAAGTGCCTCCCTTAAGAGGGTAAAAATGTAGGTAACTTGATTTTTCCGCTATGAAGGTTTGGGAAACGCTAGCCGCACAGCATGTTTGACAAGCGGTGACAGGGGACATAAATTAAAATTCGAGTAAAGCTCAATAGGATTCAGTTTTGACGGAACCTGTGAAGAAACAATATCTATTCAAGAAGAGGGTACTTCTTAAGAATTGTAAACACGGTCGATCGAGCAAGCCATGTGGTGTCGTGTTAAAATTGTTACAAATTAATGCATTTTTGTGCAAATATTAATTGATTTATAAAAAATATGTTTTATTAGCTTTTGACTGGAATTAACAAGTTTGAATTTTTAAAATCGGTTAACTAGAGATTGAGATATTAAGAATGTATTTAGTGTTAAGAGAAAATCCAATTGATAATATTATAGGAAAGAATAGTTCGATGTTTTCCATTCAAATTAGCGCGTAGATCTAAATTTTATGGCTTTTATAATACATATTTCACAACATGAACATTTATATTTAAAAAACTAAAACATTTTCTTTTGTACGTTATCACAAACATGCTTTTATGTTTCCATTGCAAATGTGTGCATGCTTCATGGTCGCATTGGGTTTTCTCCAAAACTACCTGCTTTCTTGCTTCAGCTTCTTGCGTCCCGTTAAATGAGTGCTATTTCGCATGAATTCAATCTTATTCTGACTAAATATTCACTGTAAATTTGTAAATAACGTAATTGTTTAAGTATATCTGCGATATTAAATAGTTTCTTAATAATGCACACACTCAAATTTGAAAAAGAAATTATTTAAAAAAAAAAGAAAAATAAACAATTGAACATACTATTTAAATAAATAGTGTGATAATACGTTAATCTTGCCTATTTATCGTTATAGTTATATTCAATTGATTCCAAATACAGTTTGCCTTAAATAGAATCAAGAAACTGAGGCACAAAAGCGACAATTCGGAAAAAACCCAAGCGAGCTGGAAACATGTGCATTTTGAATGGAACAAAAGAATGTTTGTCATAAAATTGAAAAGAAATTATTGCAATTTGTTTAAGAAAAACGTTAATATTTTAATATATTATTGAAGGAATGTATTTTTCATTTTAAAGTTGATTTGAAAGGTAAAAATCGGTTTATTTTTGCTTACAATTTCGTTCTATATTGGTTTAATTCGAGTAAAGTTCAATTACTACAGCTCAACGTCTAATTAACCGCTTTTAAAAAGTCAAGTTCTCTAATTCAACTGGCTAGAAAGAAATTCATAATTTGAGGAAAAATATAAACATTTTCGTAAAAATTCATAAATTTATAATAACATCTTTAGGCTGCCATATGGTGTGTCACTGATTTCGTGCCTAAAATGGGAATTGATTTCATTGGTGGATGCAAAAACGTTTGTAAACTTTAAACACCTCCTACGCTCCTAGTCAAATTGGGGGAAAGTAATAAATCTTCATAGCTACTCGATACCCTGGGGCGAAAAACTATAAAATTTGCACGCTCCACAAGAGCTCATAGCGGAAAAGACATGGAACCAAAAATGTATACTCATTAGTTACACTAATAAAACTGAACTCAAGTGGTCGTGAGTGGTCGCTTTAAGAAAAGAAATGTGAGTTAAAATGCCTTGCTTATATGTTTCGCATCTGTAATTGTCGAGATCACACCCAATCTCATAACATTTAGCGTCAAAGCGTCTTCATCATCAGAGTGCGGTATCATGTCGAAAAGATGTCGCGCGGGTATTGACCACTAGTTAAACGAATAGAGTTGTGGTTGAAAATGTAATAATGAAAACTGGTAAACTGTTTTCTTAATAATTTAAAAAGAGTTTGAAGAATGAGCTTTGAATTTAAGATTCCTATAAAATTATTTCTTATCTATAAAATTATTTCTATAAAAAATATCTATAAAATTATTTCTTTTCATCCAAAGATGGAGCAATGGGTACATGTCAAACTTGCAAGAGAACTAAGGACATCAGAAACAAGCTCATGCCTATTAAGAAGCAAAAAATAATTTCAATAAATCTTATAAATTCTAGAGTCATCTTATTTTATGTGTGTTCTTTTAATTACTTATTAACATGGTTTAAATAATGCTTGGCAAATGAAGTTTGAATATATGTTTTGTATACATATATAGATGTGAAATTCTAACAATTATTAGACAATTTTGAAAGATGATTCTTCTTCAATCCAGTTACAACTGAATTTTAAAATGGAATAGTTGAGATGAAAAAAAACATTTTCTTGCATTTTTCAAAGTCGTCAATCGAAAATTAATGTGAATTAATGAATTTAATAATATCCATGCTGTATTTTTCCGTCTGCCAGTCATAAGCAGTTGCTTGCGCCCTCTGGGTTGTACTCGCTTCGGCGGTACATATACTAAAATTGGAACGATAGAGAGAAGATTAGCATGGCCCCTGCGCAAGGATGACACGCAAAATCGTGAAGCGTTCCACATTTTTTTAAAGAATATTTATTGTATTTCGAAATGATTGGTTTTTATGAATATTGTCGTCATATACATTACGTTTTTTGTTGCCAAATCTACTGGAAGACATTTGTATTTTTCTTGGTCGTTAGTTCATAAATTCTTCTTTTGCCAATCATTCTGCTTATTCACAGCTAATTAATAATTAAGTACATTAACAATTGTAGTATTTTATAACTTATCAATCAAAGTGGTGAATCATGTTCAATAGCCATGTTTCAGATGGGAATTCCCCATCATATTATCAAGACACCAATTGTGGGATTTACCACGCATTAGTAGGCGATACCTACGCGTAAGCGTAGAAATGCCACCACCACTACCACCACCAGCAAACTTCTACTAAACAACTGGAGTGTTTCAGTTCAAACGTGGACAGTTAGTTTCTTAGCACAAGTTAAGTGCATATTTCAAATTGACGGTCTTCATCTCATATCAACACAGTGACAGAAAGACACCTTGCATCTTAAAGCCGATGCTATCAACATACGATTTAATTAGGTATTTTGACAGAGACTTTTATTAATTTTAAATAGCTTTAACTCTTATATGTTAATCACGTGATAAATATTAGAATATAATTTAAATGGAACATCTTTTAGCGCTGGCGCCCACTGAATGTGCTCGTATGTTACAAATAGCACACGGTTCTTGTGATTTTACTAATGGGAAGCACAGTCCACAAAACAGTTTTTTATACACAACGTTAAAATGGCGGTTTATTTGAATGCCGCACGGCGTATCGTTCAGCGTCCAAACTTTTCGCATGTCATTGAAATATTGTATATTGTATGCGTTGGGGGGTAAAACATAATAGCTTGACTGAAATATGGACGAGCTCTCCATTGTTTGCGATTTGCATGTGTTCAATTTATAACTCAACACATGCCTTCGTTCAGCTATATTGTCCCCGGTTGGTGCGATAGTGCGCCAAAGCCACTTGAACGACTCACAATAGACCCTAGTACACCCTGCGGTTGAGGCCAATATTTCTTTTGTAGCCGAAAAGTGTTTACGACAACTGCTTAGAGTTGACACTTTTACTGTCGTATTCCGAGGGTGGTGTCTTGAAAATTCTGTTTCGACCAATTAAAATTCGTGTTGAGCGAATTGAGAAGCAGTAAGGAAAGCTGAAATTTTAATGTATGCGCAGCCAAATACGACAGAGTCGTAAAATGTGAACGCGGAGTAGCGGTTCCATGTCTTTTCCGCTATGAGCTCTTGTGGAGCGTGCAAATTTTATAGTTTTTCGCCCCAGGGTATCGAGTAGCTATGAAGATTTATTACTTTCCCCCAATTTGACTGGGAGCGTAGGAGGTGTTTAAAGTTTACAAACGTTTTTGCATCCACCAATGAAATCAATTCCCATTTTAGGCACGAAATCAGTGACACACCATATGGTAGCCTAAAGATGTTATTATAAATTTACGCATTTTTACGAAAAAGTTTATATTTTTCCTCAAATTATGAATTACTTTCTAGCCAGATGAATCAGAGAACTTGACTTTTTAAAATCGGTTAATTAGACGTTGAGCTATAGTAATTGAACTTTACTGGAATTAAACCAATATAGAACGATATTGTAAGCAAAAATAAACCGATTTTTACCATTCAAATCAACTTTAAAATGAAAAATACATTCCTTCAATAATATATTAAAATATTAACGTTTTTCTTAAACAAATTGCAATAATTTCTTTTCAATTTTATGACAAACATTCTTTTGTTCCATTCAAAATGCACATGTTTCAAGCTCGCTTGGGTTTTTTCCGAATTGTCGTTTTTGTGCCTCAGTTTCTTGATTCTATTTAAGGCAAACTGTATTTGGAATCAATTGAATATAACGATAACGATAAATAGGCAAGATTAACGTATTACTACACTATTTATTTAAATAGTATCTTCAATTGTTTATTTTTCTTTTTTTTAAATAATTTCTTTTTCAAATTTGAGTGTGTGCATTATTAAGAAACTATTTAATATCGCAGATTTACTTAAACAATTACGGTATTTACAAATTTTTAGTGAATATTTAGTCAGAATAAGATTAAATTCATGCAAAATAGCACTCATTTAACGGGACGCAAGAAGCTGAAGCAAGAAAGCAGGTAGTTTTGGGAGAAAACCCAATGCGACCATGAAGCATGCACACATTTGCAATGGAAACATAAAAGCATGTTTATGATAACGTACAAAAGAAAATGTTTTAGTTTTTTTAATATAAATGTTCATGTTGTGAAATATGTATTATAAAAGCCATAAAATTTAGATCTACGCGCTAATTTGAATGGAAAACATCGAACTATTCTTTCCTATATTATTATCAATTGAATTTTCTCTTAACACTAAATACATTCTTAATATCTCAATCTCTAGTTAACCGATTTTAAAAATTCAAACTTGTTAATTCCAGTCAAAAGCTAATAAAACATATTTTTTATAAATCAATTAATATTTGCACAAAAATGCATTAATTTGTAACAATTTTAACACGACACCACATGACTTGCTCGATCGACCGTGTTTACAATTCTTAAGAAGTACCCTCTTCTTGAATAGATATAGTTTCTTCACAGGTTCCGTCAAAACTGAATCCTATTGGTGGAGACAAATTTTTAACTGCTCACGAATACGCCTTAGCGCTAAAATTTTAATTTATGTCCCCTGTCACCGCTTGTCAAACATGCTGTGCGGCTGGCGTTTCCCAAACCTTCATAGCGGAAAAATCAAGTTACCCGGAGTAGCCACATGGTTCTATACAAAAATGTTTACAAATTTTTGTAATTTTTTGGAAAATGTGATAATTTTTTGCAAATTTCCGATATAATGTCTTTTAATATAAATAAACCTTTTTGAATTTTGAAAATCGGTTAATTATTAATTACAAATGCAACATGAGCTGTATATCTTAAAAAATAATTGGTGAATTTTTAAAATTCAAAATGCATATTAATTAACACGTAATTTTTTGGAAAATATAGTAATTGCAATTGCGATTTTAGGAATTTCCCAAAAATATAGTAATTGCAATTGCGATTTTGGGAATTTCCCAAAATTTCCCAAAATTATAGTAATTGCAATAATTCTTAATATAATTATTAAGAAACGTATATATAAGGCTCATGTATGTTAGATAGTATCATAATTTGATATACGAATTATATACAAATATACGCATTTTTATTTTTCAATCGATATTTTGTGTATTACTTCGTTAATAAATGATTATCTCACAAATGATTATCTCATATATCTCACATATGTATGCAACTTTATTTTTCGTTAGATATTATTTGTTATAATTTGGAAAAACTGAAATTTGAAAAACTCCTATTCACCATGTGCATCTTGCAATTGGTCAATTTTGAAAATTCAAAATGCATATTAATTAACACCTAACCAGCTCTTGTTATTTAAAAAAATATAAACATTATTCACGAAATTGTTGTAATAATGTTAAACGCTTTAATAATTGCATCTGGCGTATTCACCACGTGCATGGTGAAAGCAATAAAAACTTCTCTACCCAAATGCCCAAACAATGAAGGCAGGTAGGAGAAATACGACGTACAGCAAGTAAAACGACTCTTAAAAGCGAGTTTACGTTCAATATTTCTGCACAATCAATCTGAAACTTAGTAAATTCGTGTTTGAACACAGTTTGTTTAAAAAATTAAACAAACTACATGTTGTTGAAAATATTAGTAAGAATCCAATGATTGTACCTATGTTGATTTTTAAATTCGAAGAAATATTATCGAAATTATATATCAAAATTGTTTATAACAATCTGGTGGCTAAACAACTGTAATTAAAATAAATGAAATTACGGTATATCCGAACACATAGTGTGGTGAACATTGTGCGTTCAAAACCAACGTAAGCATGCCAATATGGTACGTGTTTGGTGTTGTCAACCAATAGAATATAGAAGATTCCCTTCTAGACATCAAACTCTTGCAATTGGCTGGGCGGAAAAACTGAATACATTTCTCGAACCAGTACGTAGTGAGTTTCAAAATCATAAAGTACCATAAATCATCGGTACGCTGCGCAGTTTTGGGTTGTAAATGAATATTATATAGCACCCGGAAAGTGGTTTATAGCACCCGAAAAGTGCCATTGGCGCAGAAACGCGGGCACCATTGTCCCCCTCTCGCGTTTCGGAAAGTCATAAATAGTAGATAACAATGAGTAGGTGCTCGAGCTTTTTTGAGGAACCAATTTAATATGTTGTTAGTGAGATTAGAACCTGTTGAACACAATAGAGAACCAAGCTTTTTGTAAATCTGCGGTAAAATGTCAAAAATGATCCACTCGCGACCGGTATTGAAAGGAGAGGAGCTCACGCTGTTTTTCAGGAACCATTTAACTTGAGTTCCGTTGGCGCTGATGTCCGAGAATCGTTTATTATTCTTAAGCTTATATTATTTCTCTAGCAACAACACCAGAGAAACTTAATTTAACTTTTAAACGTGATTAAGCACCTAATTCTATTATAGCTCCAGCGTATCTTGGAATATCAGAGCGCCCTCTGTGAAACTGAAGCTGTACAGGAAATCAATTTTTATTCTATAAATTTATCGTTTCTTCGAGTTTTCAATCACTGATAGATACTCAGCGATTGAATTGGTGGTAATATCATAGTCGTTATAATTGAGATTACATATTCAATGTAATTTTGATATGAATGGTTGCGATTGTGCATCAGCTGTTTTTCGTTTATTTCGTTTATTGAATTATATCAGTATAATTTGCATTTCAAGCATGATGATGGGCCTTTGGGCATGAGTGAAAACTGACAATTGAGCGTACTCACTTTACGTGCGTTGAAATACGACAACCACCCGCACTTAACGTATTTCACCATTTCTTGCGCTATTTTTGTTGTTAAATTGTTGTTTAACAACTGCATAAAGAAGAGCTGTTGGTGGAGGGGATTGTATTTGATACTTAAACGTGGGCCGATCCCGGAGGTACTGCAATACCGGGCCAACCCGTGATGTGAGTGGAGCAAGCCCCTAACTCTCATCCATTTCCAAAAATCAGTTTAATATACTGGACCCGCATGCGGGTCGTATCAGATATTAAGCTGATAAGAACAGATACTACACTTTGATCTTAGCCGGAGCCGAGAAGCGATGTCTTAACTGGGTCCTCGAAGGTCTACTGGCAACATTTTCGTCAATGATTGCATAGAGAACGAACAGCAGCGACACCTAGGAGCTTTAGAACACTAAAATACTCAATATGACTGTTGAATAGAGTGAGCCCGATTTACCACCTTCATTAATGGTAAAAACATGATCCTCATCCTTTAAATTTGCTTAAGAACCAAATTATTGAAAGATTTCTTAAAATCGGCTAAGTAGTTTGTAAGATAAGCATGCGTACGCGTAAGCATTATAGTAACCGCATTCAAACACACACTCTGGCACATAAATGTGTAGTTGGATACTTACCATTCTTCAATAGGAAAAAATAACATGCGTGTGAAACGCAAATTAAGTGTTTGTTATTAATATATGTTGCTTATAGGGCGCAACCTTTAATGATTAGCTGATGATACACAACGGGCTCAAAGCCCAGAAACCATACACAATGCTGAACACTGGTTGAATATTAAATTGAATATCTAAATTGAATATTTAATATTCAATATCATAGAATTTCTCACAACAATCATAATTAATAACTGAACACTTGTCTTACACCAAGAACAAAGTCAAGCGCAGCGAATAAATACTGAGAATTATGTTATAATTGAAACCAGAAACGGCATTTAAAACCTATAAAAAACATTGTTATAACTATAGCAGCTTCTCGATATTAGAATGAATTAAAATTAGTCACTAGTACACTAGTTTTAGATCAGAAATACAAAGTGGGCTCACCCTATATTCATCGCTTGTGCAGCAGCAGCCTGAAATTGCTTCTCCCTCAGTTATATTGATGTTCGATCACACTAACGGAATAACAACACGCGACAACAAATCGATTACTTATACATAGTTTATTAATACAAAGGATGTGTGTCTGATGTAGACTTAAACCTCTACTCTTGTTGACTCACAAAGAACTAAATGCTAACTGAAACTCATAAGCTTATATAGATTTGATCATGTTTATCAAAATATTCCAAGTGCCTTTTCTAGTGACATTTATGACATATTTCTTCGTATCTGTTAAGTACTGCGTGGGAACGCGTTAGCACATGATAAGAAAGGTGTTGATGTACGATGCTTATGGCGTTAAAAGTTGGTAAGAAAAACTATTACTTAAGCTTCCACTGATTGATTATCAGGGAAAAACAAAGGTGGCACGACTTTTGCGCACGCACCTCCCCTGGCCAAGAAAGTGACAGGTTTATGTACCCCTACTTTCGTTTTGGAAGCACCCTGGCCTTAGCATTAGCTGTTAGAAAATTTCGTTTTAAACCAATCATAAGTTGTCATTGCAGGCAGAGGCAAAAGTAACAAGAAACGGTTTCGGTTTATGAAGCGGCTACGACTTAAGAATTATAAACGAAAACCGTACGGCACACCATGTGATGTTTTGAAAATAATATTTTAAACAAATATGACTTTTTGAAAATGTTCATATTTTCGCTATATACATCTTTCACCGCGTTTTGTATTGAATCAGAAAATTTGAATTTTTGAAATCGGTTAATTATGCATTGAGATATTACGATAATATTTGAGTAGGATAGAAATTACACATTAGATTATTTTCTGAAAGAATAAACCGAGTTTTACCATTCAAATTCACAACAAACTATAACATACATCGCATTTGCATCAACGAATGTTATAAGCATTGTTACTAAAATTAGTACCTAACAATATTTTCAGTTCTGTGTTATGAAAAACAAATTGGAATCGACTCTCGGAGGAGGTCCGTGCGCAAAAGTCATGGAACCGTTATTTATTAAACACATTTTCTCATCATTTAAAATCCATATGATTTGTTTATGAGGTCATTTGACCGCGCGTGGTAGGTTTAGGTATACATGGAACCTCGGTAGGTTTAGTGTTAATAAAACTCGTTAACACTACAAAATATATGTTTGGCTTTGCCATTGTCGCATGAATGGACTGTACCGACATTTGTTCGACTGTTCAGATAGACACAAAAGAACACATAAATCATTATATTTGCAAGAGTCCAAATTGTTATATAATTGGTTATTAACTACCCCATACATCAGTTCGGATTAGGAACCGGGCACAACAAAACATCGTTAACGCAACGGTGCAGATTATAGCCAGACTAGGGGCCCCTTGCAAGCCCCGCTTCGCCGGGCATTTAATTTTGGTGTTTCTATAACGCATTTGAAAGATTCAAATTTAGTTGATGTTCATTTTTCAAATTTCCATTCATTATTTCCATTCCAAATTGGGCGTTCGGAAAATAATTCATCACATCCCGGTTTAAATTCATTTCAAATTTATTCATTTAATTCATTTATATCGTATGTTCTCCATTCATATTGTAACCCGTTAATAGTGATCTTAATTAGAAATTACTTTTGAAGTGAAATTTACATTCTTTGATAACGCGTTTATACACGGACTATTACACGCAGTGAACGATAAAATGGACCCCAAATTTACAATTTTGTGCAACAAATTTTAATCCAAAACACAACATGATCTAAAAACATCACCATTCATGTCTTCATTCGGTGTATTCTCTTATGCGCTCTTTCTTACATGTATTCAAATCAAATGTGCTCATCCGTCACACCCTCGACTTTAAAACTTCACATTTTCTCGGTCCATAAGAATCAAATTTACTTGATGCGCTCATCTTTCAAATTTCAATTTACTATTTATACTTATATCCATTTCAAATTTATATATTTACCAAATTTGGCACTAGGCTATCACATCCCGAATTAAAATTCATGTTTCATCCTATGTTCTCCATTCATATTGTTACCCGTTCGTAGTGATTTTAATTACAAATTACTTTAGAACTGAAATTTACATTCTTTGATAACGCATTTACGCACCGAACTATGAGACGCACTTCAAATTTACAACATTATCTAGAAACATAAGATAATGTAAGATAAGATAAGCATCTTAAGATAAGCCGCATAAGATAAGCCGTCACACCCTCGACTTTAAAACTTCACATTTTCTCGGCCCATATACATTTATCACACCCCCGATTTTAGAAACGTCGCTCTTTCAATACTCTCAGTTCATTTTAACAGCCTCAGCATCATCGGCGCACAAAGGGTGCGCTTAGTGTGCCCGCCTTAAGGAGTTCGGTAATTTGATACGTTTTAGGGGCGTACCTGAATATGCAACCCAACATACTTAAAATCAGTACTTTGTTTATTTATCAACAATTATGCAAGTCTACGTTTTTTTCTATAGCCTATAACCTGGCGACATATATACCGAACATAATAATGAAAACCGCTTTAAAATCGCACAAAGAAACACGACTTTGCTTTATATATATATATAGAATAGAAGATATAGATAGATATAGATATAGATACATAGATAGAGAGATAGATAGATAGATAGATATAGATGTTGGCCACCCCTGAGGCGTAACACACTAGATAAATGAAACTCTAGCAGTTAAGTGTCATACTTAAAAACTGAATGCTCAGGAATGAACATTGTGTTACCAGTGTTGTTCCAAATGTTCAACAAGTTGCCAGCAACAATTTGCTGTTTCCACTTCACAAGAAGCAAGAGGATGTCCGTTCAATGGCTAACCCCTGACTCAACAATTATAGTTTGAACAATACGATGAACTTGTACAATGAACAATATATTTACAATCAAATATTTTATTAATGTAAGAAAATATAACTATCTCTCCTCAATGATTCTTTTATTTTCTTCATTGGCTTTATCATACTTCATTCAAGATGACAAATAATGTTTTAAATTATTCCTCACTTTAGAGTCATTGTCAAACTCATTCCCTTTTAAATAAGAGGATTCTAATACCTTAAATAAATTTAAATTAGAAATGTTATGAATTATCACATATTATAGAACCATTTTTAAGAAATGCAACTTTACTCTTTTTTATTTTATGTTCAATTCATTTAATTGTCTACTTTTAGTTTATACAATTAATTATCACTATCCAGGGTTTCTCTTCATCTCTCCTTCTATTGCATTGCATTGCTTTTAATGGAATCATTTTAACCATTCACATTACACATCCAGACCACTGCAATTGCTAAGCTCAAACAACCATTACACTATGAATGTAGAACTCATTATTATTCTTAGCATATTATGAGTTTACATATTGGTCATATATTCTTTTAATTTAATGCTTTAATGTGTGGTTTGCAATTTGAATATGTACACAACTTAAAAATTCCGTAACTTACTCTGTTGAGTTGTTTATAATTTTTATACTTTTACTCCAGTTGTCACAATTTATAATCAGAGCTCTTGTGTGAATTATGGCTTTTATTATGCTCATGTTTGTAGATAACTCTGGCATTTTTAATTTGCTCCAGTTTATTCAATTGTTCCTTAGTGCCTCTCTTGAGCATACTTGGATTTGGCAGAAGTAAATAAAGATGCTTTCTGGTCTCATTAACACAAAGATTTCAAGTTTTGCTTCTTCTCATTAGCCTGATTTCATCAATTATTATTTCAACTGGTTTGAGAAGATATTGGTTAGAGTAACATTTGGTCATGTTGTACATTCATGACTAAAATCACACGATTTATATTGAAATCTTTTTCGATACTTGTGCATTTGGAACATATTCGCAGTATTACAAACATTTATCACTTTGCTTAAAATCTCCTAAAATTTGTTGTTTAAGATAAATGAAACGCAAACATAATTGAAAACAGTAATGATGTAAACCTTCAAGTTTTAGTTATGCTGAAAGAATTAAGAACCTTTTAATTGACAAGAATACCACATCCTTCTAAAAAATATGTAGATGCATTTAGTAACAAACGGTTACAAGTTCACTAACAACATTTCCTTGTATTTAGTTATACAAGTATTAATTACTAATCACAGACATAAAGTATGGTTAGTTATAGATAGTCATGCTAACTATTTTATGTCCAGTATATGCCAACGATGTTATATTGCCGGTGTTTATTTCTAAAATAATTGAAATCGTCTTCTTTCCAGGGACAAATTGAAACATACATTAAACATAATAATTAAAAACAATTATTAATAATTTTATTATTTCATGAATGGATGGTAGATTGCATGCCACCTGGTAGACAAAAGTGGTACGAGTTGCTTGTTGCTCTTTCATGGCAACATCAGGATGATGAAAGTGCACATGCGTCATATGTGAGATGAGTCCAGAAGGCTGTTGGTTATTAGGTACGGGGTACATGGTAAACCATTGCAGCTATTATAGGTGAACTCGGCATGGCGTATTGTGGTGCGTTGATTCAGACATTTCAGTTCAAGATCAGTGACTTAAATTTTGTGTTTAAAATAAAATAGCTAAAGGTGGCGGTTTCGCCAGTAAATACGTATTAGTATAATAAAACTGAACTAAATTTTGCTTAAAATTCCAGTACAGAGAAATTTCCGTGTAGTTAATCTAAAACAAGTTCGTTGTAAAATTTCGTAAAATGAGGATTAATGGTTAAAAACTGCTTGTGAATGGCTATATATTAAAATGCTATCAACATAATTAAATTGCGTTGTGTAAACGCAAAATGTTTAAGAAAATTAAGATGAGCCACGCCTGTTCTTTGCTGCCGTTGCGTACTGTTGTACAAAAATGGCAGCATATCGCCATACGTGGCGCGCTGCCTGTTGTTCGTCATGCTGCGTCGGAAAATGGACACAAAGCAAAATTGAAAAAAATTGTATAACTGAATATTAAAAATTAATCATGAATAAAAATCACGAATTATATTAAATATAAAATGAAATATGTTAGCAATTTAAAGTAAGCGAGTATTCTGGTTCGTATTAAGCTTAAAAACATCAAATCTAAAAAATTAATTATAAATAAAAACTCCCGCTATAAATCATGTTTAATTTAACATTATTAAATAAACTATCAGTAACTTAAAGTAAAATCATTGTTTCAGAACTGAAAAGATAGGCTCTGTTGCCAAGGGCTATCTTCCCATCGCGATTTTGTAGGCTCAGCCCCCACACGTTCTGGTCCAGTTGTTTTGTAAGACCCTTTCTTCCCTTGATCGTTCTCAATCTGATGTTTGAGGACTTTTACACCAGTAGATTGGTTTACTTTTGACACAGAGGCTTCTCTTCTTGAACGTCTTCTTGCATAGTAGGGAACTGATTTCTTGCAGCGTTTTAGCCAAAACCCTTGTTACGTCCTGATCAGCGGGTGCTTGCGGCATCATAGATGTTTGTTTTGAAACGATCCAACATTTTGGAAGATGGATTGAATGTTTCGCAAGATCCTCCATTTAAATTTAATGCTTTGTAATGTTTGTAATCACAGTCAAGTCCGCAATTTATTTTTCACTACAATATATATTGAAAATGCTCGTGATACACTAGCATTTAAAATTGGAACTGTTCTAAATGCGAGTCCAAATTTTCCGACATTTTCAAATCTGCAGCCAGCTGCATTGCAATCATTGAATACTTCATGTTAAAGGTCGGCTAATAAAGATGTATTTTGCCATCTTCTATTACGTAATTGATGCCACTCGGAATCGATGTCATCTTTCGTACTGTATAGATGGGTTACCTCCATGGATAATACGTGACGCTTTCCAGATGATTTATGACTCAATAGACACAGAAGCTGTCATTGAATCAGATGGAAACGTATGGCCCGTAAGAGGTTACAGAACGTTAAGGAGGTTCAAAAAGATGGTGAACTATTTTATTAATACTCCAGTACTCCAGTCCAGTATCGGGGGGTATACCCTCTGGGAGTATGTTTACAAATCGGTTCGTAAATTTACTTCAACTGATGATGAAGCTCTCGCTATCTTTGTAGACGCCAAACTTTCAAAATTTTAATATAAATTAATTCGGAAGAAAGCTTTAGAAAAAAGAAGTGCTATCCTTCTGATATCACCTGACGATATCGCGTATTTTAAAAACTCTAAATTTAAATAATCATCTAAATATCAACTTGGAATTAATTTCCAAGTGGGGTTGCGATGGTTCTTCTGGTCAGAGAATTTATAAATAAAAATTCAGCAATGATAATTTAACGGACGAAACTATATTTATGTTACCATTGGTTTCGGTGGTTTTAAAGAATCGCGTTGATGGCTCTGTGATATAGAGTAATTCGGCACCGTCTTCAACTAAATTTTGTAGGCCGATTAAATTCGAATTAGCGAAAGAAACTCGTGCAAAATTACAAACCGCGGGATTAGTACCGAGCTATATATAATCATATGCCATTAATATATTGCACACATTAAAATTAACCATGGTAGATGGTAAGGTATGCCAGATTATTTCGGGAACTGAAAATAAAACAACTTGAGCCTCTCCGAAGAGGCTCAAGAAAGTAGGCACAAAAATTTCAAACGATTTTGGCAGTTTACCTCGAATAACCATGCGCGAACCTGCCCTGAGTTATGCTCAGTGAATTAACAGTGAAGTACATATCACCAGAAAAACAAAATGGATGCCTTCATCAAGGAGAACGCAATTCTTTGTGAGCAAGTAAACTTTGTGAATCTTACGCAAGATAAAGGAATTAGTGTCCCAAGATAACACTGAACCATTAAAAGAATAAAAAAAGACCCGCAAGCATTAACAAGCAAAGTACGTCCTTCAAATTCACATATTGTGCTAAATTTAGAATCAAAAAGCATGGTGCACGTGTTTCCTATGATTTGAGGACTAATTTTATTAAAAAAAAAATTGTATTCGATGTAGGTTAACTAAATCAAATAAAAACCGTTTTTTTTTTTTAAATAATTTTGCTCGGTTCGCTAGCGGTACTTATGTGTTAGGAATAGGTAATTTGCGACGTTGTGCATGTAAAAAGAAACACAAGCACGTAGAGCTATTGCAATTAGTAAAAGCATATCAATTTAAGAAATTAAAACAAATTACTTAAAAAAATTATCGTAGAGAAGATGCCGCGGCAATTAAAAATATCTTTTTGCGTAGAACGCGTGCCGAGAAATTAAATAGTAACGAGGATTTAGCTTTTTACATGCGAGGTTTACCAAACATTAATATTCATTAATGCGGAATATATGAATATATGCATCGAGAAATTAAATGTATTACTTAAATGTAATTAATTAACATTAATTGTTAATAACGATAGTGCGCGGCCCTACGCTTCCAGGGCTTATAAGCTCAGCTGCTTGGAGTCAAGAGTAGAGTCAATGAGAGTCAACTACAAGTACCCATGGTGTTTCACTTGCTGGACACCAAAATTTTCCCAAGAATCAAAGTGCCAATAAGAATTTTGAAGAACCAACACCTATATGGGAAGTACAGATAGCCAGGCAATGCTATTCCCGATCAAGTTGTAGAATCACTATGAGAATGGTCTAGTGCGACAGCCTAAGACTAAAAAGGCATTCTAATGTATGGTGGCTGCTGCATGGTTTACAGAAACACAGCGGACCGGTTGCCCAAAAGAAAAAAAAATTACAATTTTGGCTATTAGCCAAATAAATTCGCAAACATCATTGGTAAGTGCAAGCAATACTTTTATTTACAGTTTGAATGCTTATTATACTGTTTCAGAAAAATATCGTTTCATCGTTAAATATTCAATCTGGACTAGGAAGCAGCAACGGTCTAGCTAGCGCAATCAAGGTAGGAGGGAAATGCGTGGAATGGGATTTATTGGGGCTATTTATTCTATTGTAAACTACGTAGCGTTCAATAAATAGCGTTCAATAAAATTATGACAATAACGCAGCTTATAACAGTCGATATGGATGAAATAGTGGTATTAGCGAAACAAATCGTTTTAGATGAGGTAAATGGGGAGGGAAAACGTCGAAGAAATAGTGCGAGAAACAGCAGCTAGTCTTTCAAGTGATGAGCTCAAGGAATTAACTGAGCAAACAAAAATATTGATTGTAGTAGTGATTATAAAGAAGAGAAAAAAGAATTTTCGATGGCGTTTTTAAAAAAAAGCTTGAAATTATGGACCAATTTGTTGAAAATGATCTAATTTTCTATTTATCTTCCTAATTTTCTATGTTAAGATTTTTACTTTACTTTTTTTGTAAATTAAGCATTTTTTACTACCTTTGAGAATTTTCTTAAGAATTTTACTTTTAATGGAATGTCAACTTGTCAATCAACAAAGTCATTTTCAATTATCGACTAACCAAGGAGCAGAAGGAGGAGGTTATGGAATATTGGTCCTTAAATTTTGACTGCCCTTTAATTCCTTATATTTTGCCAGAAGAAGGAACAGAGGAAAATCCAAATTGAATTTGATATTCAAATGAAGACAATTTATGGCGATTGGAGGTGAAAAAAGATCGGAAATGGGAAAGCACCCAGACCTCCAATGAAAGCCATCAAGAAAAATCATGATGGGATAATCGATGAAAGGTCGTTGAAGGTACCCGAAGTTAGACAGCCCTTACCAGGAGAGGAAATAAGAGAACTTGTTATTAATATATGGTTTAATTTACGGGGAAAAAAATTAATAAGAAAAACAAGATAACGAATTAATAATATCCACCACATTCAAGGAAGTCGCATGGGTGTAACCAACTGCAGTCACAATCGATAATGCAATCCTCACATTTTTTTGAGAGCGGATACGCACAACCCTTGCATGCTTGGTGACATTCCTCTACAGTGAACTTAGAGCAGGACACTAAAAATATCAACAATATGGTTATTATTTATACCCCATGACTATTTAATCAAATTCTCACTCTCAGATTGTAGATTTGCAATGATTGCACATGCAATAAGACAGAAAAGTAAAACGGACCGCATTTTGAATATCTTTTGTATTCAAATATCAGAATAATACTTGTGTGTCCACAGCACATTGAACGGAGAACTTATATAGTAGTGCCTCAGAGTCATAGTTTCAATAAACTATTTCTGATATGAATTATGACCAAAAATACAATTATTCCAAGGGTTCCAATCATGTTTATGATACTTTTTCCCAATTATTTGCTTTTAACGCGCGCAAAGTTTTTATCGTAGTGAAATAATAAGTTATTCACTGATTGTTTACAAAATAACTAAACAATTTATTCAAGTCATTTAATGACTTAATGCCTATCCCTTAAAAACATGAAACTAATGTTGTAAGCATGCTGGCCAGGAAAACTGCGCCCATTGCACTTTACAAGTTCTAATTTACATATAATTAAATAAAAAAAAGGTATCCTCCCCGGCGGGGAATCGAACCCCGGTCTCCCGCGTGACAGGCGGGGATACTGACCACTATACTACCGAGGACTTGTACCCTATAGAGGCTCTCGCGAGCAGAGACGCTGAAAGGTGTTAAAATGCATTACTATGTTTAGTGATGGTTCCAGAGAGTGCAGTTTCATAAGAAATCGCATAAAGGGCACTAAAAATGGTATCCAAAAATTAGAAAGGATATCCATAGAACAATCTATATGCAATAGATACGTTATCAAACGATAGATTTGCGTGAACGAGATAGAAAATGCTTTAAAATGGTACTTCATTTAAGTGCCTCCCTTAAGAGGGTAAAAATGTATACTCATTAGTTACACTAATAAAACTGAACTCAAGTGGTCGTGAGTGGTCGCTTTAAGAAAAGAAATGTGAGTTAAAATGCCTTGCTTATATGTTTCGCATCTGTAATTGTCGAGATCACACCCAATCTCATAACATTTAGCGTCAAAGCGTCTTCATCATCAGAGTGCGGTATCATGTCGAAAAGATGTCGCGCGGGTATTGACCACTAGTTAAACGAATAGAGTTGTGGTTGAAAATGTAATAATGAAAACTGGTAAACTGTTTTCTTAATAATTTAAAAAGAGTTTGAAGAATGAGCTTTGAATTTAAGATTCCTATAAAATTATTTCTTATCTATAAAATTATTTCTATAAAAAATATCTATAAAATTATTTCTTTTCATCCAAAGATGGAGCAATGGGTACATGTCAAACTTGCAAGAGAACTAAGGACATCAGAAACAAGCTCATGCCTATTAAGAAGCAAAAAATAATTTCAATAAATCTTATAAATTCTAGAGTCATCTTATTTTATGTGTGTTCTTTTAATTACTTATTAACATGGTTTAAATAATGCTTGTCAAATGAAGTTTGAATATATGTTTTGTATACATATATAGATGTGAAATTCTAACAATTATTAGACAATTTTGAAAGATGATTCTTCTTCAATCCAGTTACAACTGAATTTTAAAATGGAATAGTTGTGATGAAAAAAAACATTTTCTCGCATTTTTCAAAGTCGTCAATGGAAAATTAATGTGAATTAATGAATTTAATAATATCCATGCTGTATTTTTCCGTCTGCCAGTCATAAGCAGTTGCTTGCGCCCTCTGGGTTGTACTCGCTTCGGCGGTACATATACTAAAATTGGAACGATAGAGAGAAGATTAGCATGGCCCCTGCGCAAGGATGACACGCAAAATTGTGAAGCGTTCCACATTTTTTTAAAGAATATTTATTGTATTTCGAAATGATTGGTTTTTATGAATATTGTCGTCATATACATTACGTTTTTTGTTGCCAAATCTACTGGAAGACATTTGTATTTTTCTTGGTCGTTAGTTCATAAATTCTTCTTTTGCCAATCATTCTGCTTATTCACAGCTAATTAATAATTAAGTACATTAACAATTGTAGTATTTTATAACTTATCAATCAAAGTGGTGAATCATGTTCAATAGCCATGTTTCAGATGGGAATTCCTCATCATATTATCAAGACACCAATTGTGGGATTTACCACGCATTAGTAGGCGATACCTACGCGTAAGCGTAGAAATGCCACCACCACCACCACCACCACCCGCAAACTTCTACTAAACAACTGGAGTGTTTCAGTTCAAACGTGGACAGTTAGTTTCTTAGTACAAGTTAAGTGCATATTTCACATTGACGGTCTTCATCTCATATCAACACAGTGACAGAAAGACACCTTGCATCTTAAAGCCGATGCTATCAACATACGATTTAATTAGGTATTTTGACAGAGACTTTTATTAATTTTAAATAGCTTTAACTCTTATATGTTAATCACGTGATAAATATTAGAATATAATTTAAATGGAACATCTTTTAGCGCTGGCGCCCACTGAATGTGCTCGTATGTTACAAATAGCACACGGTTCTTGTGATTTTACTAATGGGAAGCACAGTCCACAAAACAGTTTTTTATACACAACGTTAAAATGGCGGTTTATTTAAATGCCGCACGGCGTATCGTTCAGCGTCCAAACTTTTCGCATGTCATTGAAATATTGTATATTGTATGCGTTGGGGGGTAAAACATAATAGCTTGACTGAAATATGGACACGCTCTCCATTGTTTGCGATTTGCATGTGTTCAATTTATAACTCAACACATGCCTTCGTTCAGCTATATTGTCCCCCTCTCGCGTTTCGGAAAGTCATAAATAGTAGATAACAATGAGTAGGTGCTCGAGCTTTTTTGAGGAACCAATTTAATATGTTGTTATTGAGATTAGAACCCGTTGAACACAATAGAGAACCAAGCTTTTTGTAAATCTGCTGTAAAATGTCAAAAATGATCCACTCGCGACCGGTATTGAAAGGAGAGGAGCTCACGCTGTTTTTCAGGAACCATTTAACTTGAGTTCCGTTGGCGCTGATGTCCGAGAATCGTTTATTATTCTTAAGCTTATATTATTTCTCTAGCAACAACACCAGAGAAACTTAATTTAACTTTTAAACGTGATTAAGCACCTAATTCTATTATAGCTCCAGCGTATCTTGGAATATCAGAGCGCCCTCTGTGAAACTGAAGCTGTACAGGAAATCAATTTTTATTCTATAAATTTATCGTTTCTTCGAGTTTTCAATCACTGATAGATACTCAGCGATTGAATTGGTGGTAATATCATAGTCGTTATAATTGAGATTACATATTCAATGTAATTTTGATATGAATGGTTGCGATTGTGCATCAGCTGTTTTTCGTTTATTTCGTTTATTGAATTATATCAGTATAATTTGCATTTCAAGCATGATGATGGGCCTTTGGGCATGAGTGAAAACTGACAATTGAGCGTACTCACTTTACGTGCGTTGAAATACGACAACCACCCGCACTTAACGTATTTCACCATTTCTTGCGCTATTTTTGTTGTTAAATTGTTGTTTAACAACTGCATGAAGAAGAGCTGTTGGTGGAGGGGATTGTATTTGATACTTAAACGTGGGCCGATCCCGGAGGTACTGCAATACCGGGCCAACCCGTGATGTGAGTGGAGCAAGCCCCTAACTCTCATCCATTTCCAAAAATCAGTTTAATATACTGGACCCGCATGCGGGTCGTATCAGATATTAAGCTGATAAGAACAGATACTACACTTTGATCTTAGCCGGAGCCGAGAAGCGATGTCTTAACTGGGTCCTCGAAGGTCTACTGGCAACATTTTCGTCAATGATTGCATAGAGAACGAACAGCAGCGACACCTAGGAGCTTTAGAACACTAAAATACTCAATATGACTGTTGAATAGAGTGAGCCCGATTTACCACCTTCATTAATGGTAAAAACATGATCCTCATCCTTTAAATTTGCTTAAGAACCAAATTATTGAAAGATTTCTTAAAATCGGCTAAGTAGTTTGTAAGATAAGCATGCGTACGCGTAAGCATTATAGTAACCGCATTCAAACACACACTCTGGCACATAAATGTGTAGTTGGATACTTACCATTCTTCAATAGGAAAAAATAACATGCGTGTGAAACGCAAATTAAGTGTTTGTTATTAATATATGTTGCTTATAGGGCGCAACCTTTAATGATTAGCTGATGATACACAACGGGCTCAAAGCCCAGAAACCATACACAATGCTGAACACTGGTTGAATATTAAATTGAATATCTAAATTGAATATTTAATATTCAATATCATAGAATTTCTCACAACAATCATAATTAATAACTGAACACTTGTCTTACACCAAGAACAAAGTCAAGCGCAGCGAATAAATACTGAGAATTATGTTATAATTGAAACCAGAAACGGCATTTAAAACCTATAAAAAACATTGTTATAACTATAGCAGCTTCTCGATATTAGAATGAATTAAAATTAGTCACTAGTACACTAGTTTTAGATCAGAAATACAAAGTGGGCTCACCCTATATTCATCGCTTGTGCAGCAGCAGCCTGAAATTGCTTCTCCCTCAGTTATATTGATGTTCGATCACACTAACGGAATAACAACACGCGACAACAAATCGATTACTTATACATAGTTTATTAATACAAAGGATGTGTGTCTGATGTAGACTTAAACCTCTACTCTTGTTGACTCACAAAGAACTAAATGCTAACTGAAACTCATAAGCTTATATAGATTTGATCATGTTTATCAAAATATTCCAAGTGCCTTTTCTAGTGACATTTATGACATATTTCTTCGTATCTGTTAAGTACTGCGTGGGAACGCGTTAGCACATGATAAGAAAGGTGTTGATGTACGATGCTTATGGCGTTAAAAGTTGGTAAGAAAAACTATTACTTAAGCTTCCACTGATTGATTATCAGGGAAAAACAAAGGTGGCACGACTTTTGCGCACGCACCTCCCCTGGCCAAGAAAGTGACAGGTTTATGTACCCCTACTTTCGTTTTGGAAGCACCCTGGCCTTAGCATTAGCTGTTAGAAAATTTCGTTTTAAACCAATCATAAGTTGTCATTGCAGGCAGAGGCAAAAGTAACAAGAAACGGTTTCGGTTTATGAAGCGGCTACGACTTAAGAATTATAAACGAAAACCGTACGGCACACCATGTGATGTTTTGAAAATAATATTTTAAACAAATATGACTTTTTGAAAATGTTCATATTTTCGCTATATACATCTTTCACCGCGTTTTGTATTGAATCAGAAAATTTGAATTTTTGAAATCGGTTAATTATGCATTGAGATATTACGATAATATTTGAGTAGGATAGAAATTACACATTAGATTATTTTCTGAAAGAATAAACCGAGTTTTACCATTCAAATTCACAACAAACTATAACATACATCGCATTTGCATCAACGAATGTTATAAGCATTGTTACTAAAATTAGTACCTAACAATATTTTCAGTTCTGTGTTATGAAAAACAAATTGGAATCGACTCTCGGAGGAGGTCCGTGCGCAAAAGTCATGGAACCGTTATTTATTAAACACATTTTCTCATCATTTAAAATCCATATGATTTGTTTATGAGGTCATTTGACCGCGCGTGGTAGGTTTAGGTATACATGGAACCTCGGTAGGTTTAGTGTTAATAAAACTCGTTAACACTACAAAATATATGTTTGGCTTTGCCATTGTCGCATGAATGGACTGTACCGACATTTGTTCGACTGTTCAGATAGACACAAAAGAACACATAAATCATTATATTTGCAAGAGTCCAAATTGTTATATAATTGGTTATTAACTACCCCATACATCAGTTCGGATTAGGAACCGGGCACAACAAAACATCGTTAACGCAACGGTGCAGATTATAGCCAGACTAGGGGCCCCTTGCAAGCCCCGCTTCGCCGGGCATTTAATTTTGGTGTTTCTATAACGCATTTGAAAGATTCAAATTTAGTTGATGTTCATTTTTCAAATTTCCATTCATTATTTCCATTCCAAATTGGGCGTTCGGAAAATAATTCATCACATCCCGGTTTAAATTCATTTCAAATTTATTCATTTAATTCATTTATATCGTATGTTCTCCATTCATATTGTAACCCGTTAATAGTGATCTTAATTAGAAATTACTTTTGAAGTGAAATTTACATTCTTTGATAACGCGTTTATACACGGACTATTACACGCAGTGAACGATAAAATGGACCCCAAATTTACAATTTTGTGCAACAAATTTTAATCCAAAACACAACATGATCTAAAAACATCACCATTCATGTCTTCATTCGGTGTATTCTCTTATGCGCTCTTTCTTACATGTATTCAAATCAAATGTGCTCATCCGTCACACCCTCGACTTTAAAACTTCACATTTTCTCGGTCCATAAGAATCAAATTTACTTGATGCGCTCATCTTTCAAATTTCAATTTACTATTTATACTTATATCCATTTCAAATTTATATATTTACCAAATTTGGCACTAGGCTATCACATCCCGAATTAAAATTCATGTTTCATCCTATGTTCTCCATTCATATTGTTACCCGTTCGTAGTGATTTTAATTACAAATTACTTTAGAACTGAAATTTACATTCTTTGATAACGCATTTACGCACCGAACTATGAGACGCACTTCAAATTTACAACATTATCTAGAAACATAAGATAATGTAAGATAAGATAAGCATCTTAAGATAAGCCGCATAAGATAAGCCGTCACACCCTCGACTTTAAAACTTCACATTTTCTCGGCCCATATACATTTATCACACCCCCGATTTTAGAAACGTCGCTCTTTCAATACTCTCAGTTCATTTTAACAGCCTCAGCATCATCGGCGCACAAAGGGTGCGCTTAGTGTGCCCGCCTTAAAGAGTTCGGTAATTTGATACGTTTTAGGGGCGTACCTGAATATGCAACCCAACATACTTAAAATCAGTACTTTGTTTATTTATCAACAATTATGCAAGTCTACGTGTTTTTCTATAGCCTATAACCTGGCGACATATATACCGAACATAATAATGAAAACCGCTTTAAAATCGCACAAAGAAACACGACTTTGCTTTATATATATATATAGAATAGAAGATATAGATAGATATAGATATAGATACATAGATAGAGAGATAGATAGATAGATAGATATAGATGTTGGCCACCCCTGAGGCGTAACACACTAGATAAATGAAACTCTAGCAGTTAAGTGTCATACTTAAAAACTGAATGCTCAGGAATGAACATTGTGTTACCAGTGTTGTTCCAAATGTTCAACAAGTTGCCAGCAACAATTTGCTGTTTCCACTTCACAAGAAGCAAGAGGATGTCCGTTCAATGGCTAACCCCTGACTCAACAATTATAGTTTGAACAATACGATGAACTTGTACAATGAACAATATATTTACAATCAAATATTTTATTAATGTAAGAAAATATAACTATCTCTCCTCAATGATTCTTTTATTTTCTTCATTGGCTTTATCATACTTCATTCAAGATGACAAATAATGTTTTAAATTATTCCTCACTTTAGAGTCATTGTCAAACTCGTTCCCTTTTAAATAAGAGGATTCTAATACCTTAAATAAATTTAAATTAGAAATGCTATGAATTATCACATATTATAGAACCATTTTTAAGAAATGCAACTTTACTCTTTTTTATTTTATGTTCAATTCATTTAATTGTCTACTTTTAGTTTATACAATTAATTATCACTATCCAGGGTTTCTCTTCATCTCTCCTTCTATTGCATTGCATTGCTTTTAATGGAATCATTTTAACCATTCACATTACACATCCAGACCACTGCAATTGCTAAGCTCAAACAACCATTACACTATGAATGTAGAACTCATTATTATTCTTAGCATATTATGAGTTTACATATTGGTCATATATTCTTTTAATTTAATGCTTTAATGTGTGGTTTGCAATTTGAATATGTACACAACTGAAAAATTCCGTAACTTACTCTGTTGAGTTGTTTATAATTTTTATACTTTTACTCCAGTTGTCACAATTTATAATCAGAGCTCTTGTGTGAATTATGGCTTTTATTGTGCTCATGTTTGTAGATAACTCTGGCATTTTTAATTTGCTCCAGTTTATTCAATTGTTCCTTAGTGCCTCTCTTGAGCATACTTGGATTTGGCAGAAGTAAATAAAGATGCTTTCTGGTCTCATTAACACAAAGATTTCAAGTTTTGCTTCTTCTCATTAGCCTGATTTCATCAATTATTATTTCAACTGGTTTGAGAAGATATTGGTTAGAGTAACATTTGGTCATGTTGTACATTCATGACTAAAATCACACGATTTATATTGAAATCTTTTTCGATACTTGTGCATTTGGAACATATTCGCAGTATTACAAACATTTATCACTTTGCTTAAAATCTCCTAAAATTTGTTGTTTAAGATAAATGAAACGCAAACATAATTGAAAACAGTAATGATGTAAACCTTCAAGTTTTAGTTATGCTGAAAGAATTAAGAACCTTTTAATTGACAAGAATACCACATCCTTCTAAAAAATATGTAGATGCATTTAGTAACAAACGGTTACAAGTTCACTAACAACATTTCCTTGTATTTAGTTATACAAGTATTAATTACTAATCACAGACATAAAGTATGGTTAGTTATAGATAGTCATGCTAACTATTTTATGTCCGGTATATGCCAACGATGTTATATTGCCGGTGTTTATTTCTAAAATAATTGAAATCGTCTTCTTTCCAGGGACAAATTGAAACATACATTAAACATAATAATTAAAAACAATTATTAATAATTTTATTATTTCATGAATGGATGGTAGATTGCATGCCACCTGGTAGACAAAAGTGGTACGAGTTGCTTGTTGCTCTTTCATGGCAACATCAGGATGATGAAAGTGCACATGCGTCATATGTGAGATGAGTCCAGAAGGCTGTTGGTTATTAGGTACGGGGTACATGGTAAACCATTGCAGCTATTATAGGTGAACTCGGCATGGCGTATTGTGGTGCGTTGATTCAGACATTTCAGTTCAAGATCAGTGACTTAAATTTTGTGTTTAAAATAAAATAGCTAAAGGTGGCGGTTTCGCCAGTAAATACGTATTAGTATAATAAAACTGAACTAAATTTTGCTTAAAATTCCAGTACAGAGAAATTTCCGTGTAGTTAATCTAAAACAAGTTCGTTGTAAAATTTCGTAAAATGAGGATTAATGGTTAAAAACTGCTTGTGAATGGCTATATATTAAAATGCTATCAACATAATTAAATTGCGTTGTGTAAACGCAAAATGTTTAAGAAAATTAAGATGAGCCACGCCTGTTCTTTGCTGCCGTTGCGTACTGTTGTACAAAAATGGCCGCATATCGCTATACGTGGCGCGCTGCCTGTTGTTCGTCATGCTGCGTCGGAAAATGGACACAAAGCAAAATTGAAAAAAATTGTATAACTGAATATTAAAAATTAATCATGAATAAAAATCACGAATTATATTAAATATAAAATGAAATATGTTAGCAATTTAAAGTAAGCGAGTATTCTGGTTCGTATTAAGCTTAAAAACATCAAATCTAAAAAATTAATTATAAATAAAAACTCCCGCTATAAATCATGTTTAATTTAACATTATTAAATAAACTATCAGTAACTTAAAGTAAAATCATTGTTTCAGAACTGAAAAGATAGGCTCTGTTGCCAAGGGCTATCTTCCCATCGCGATTTTGTAGGCTCAGCCCCCACACGTTCTGGTCCAGTTGTTTTGTAAGACCCTTTCTTCCCTTGATCGTTCTCAATCTGATGTTTGAGGACTTTTACACCAGTAGATTGGTTTACTTTTGACACAGAGGCTTCTCTTCTTGAACGTCTTCTTGCATAGTAGGGAACTGATTTCTTGCAGCGTTTTAGCCAAAACCCTTGTTACGTCCTGATCAGCGGGTGCTTGCGGCATCATAGATGTTTGTTTTGAAACGATCCAACATTTTGGAAGATGGATTGAATGTTTCGCAAGATCCTCCATTTAAATTTAATGCTTTGTAATGTTTGTAATCACAGTCAAGTCCGCAATTTATTTTTCACTACAATATATATTGAAAATGCTCGTGATACACTAGCATTTAAAATTGGAACTGTTCTAAATGCGAGTCCAAATTTTCCGACATTTTCAAATCTGCAGCCAGCTGCATTGCAATCATTGAATACTTCATGTTAAAGGTCGGCTAATAAAGATGTATTTTGCCATCTTCTATTACGTAATTGATGCCACTCGGAATCGATGTCATCTTTCGTACTGTATAGATGGGTTACCTCCATGGATAATACGTGACGCTTTCCAGATGATTTATGATTCAATAGACACAGAAGCTGTCATTGAATCAGATGGAAACGTATGGCCCGTAAGAGGTTACAGAACGTTAAGGAGGTTCAAAAAGATGGTGAACTATTTTATTAATACTCCAGTACTCCAGTCCAGTATCGGGGGGTATACCCTCTGGGAGTATGTTTACAAATCGGTTCGTAAATTTACTTCAACTGATGATGAAGCTCTCGCTATCTTTGTAGACGCCAAACTTTCAAAATTTTAATATAAATTAATTCGGAAGAAAGCTTTAGAAAAAAGAAGTGCTATCCTTCTGATATCACCTGACGATATCGCGTATTTTAAAAACTCTAAATTTAAATAATCATCTAAATATCAACTTGGAATTAATTTCCAAGTGGGGTTGCGATGGTTCTTCTGGTCAGAGAATTTATAAATAAAAATTCAGCAATGATAATTTAACGGACGAAACTATATTTATGTTACCATTGGTTTCGGTGGTTTTAAAGAATCGCGTTGATGGCTCTGTGATATAGAGTAATTCGGCACCGTCTTCAACTAAATTTTGTAGGCCGATTAAATTCGAATTAGCGAAAGAAACTCGTGCAAAATTACAAACCGCGGGATTAGTACCGAGCTATATATAATCATATGCCATTAATATATTGCACACATTAAAATTAACCATGGTAGATGGTAAGGTATGCCAGATTATTTCGGGAACTGAAAATAAAACAACTTGAGCCTCTCCGAAGAGGCTCAAGAAAGTAGGCACAAAAATTTCAAACGATTTTGGCAGTTTACCTCGAATAACCATGCGCGAACCTGCCCTGAGTTATGCTCAGTGAATTAACAGTGAAGTACATATCACCAGAAAAACAAAATGGATGCCTTCATCAAGGAGAACGCAATTCTTTGTGAGCAAGTAAACTTTGTGAATCTTCCGCAAGATAAAGGAATTAGTGTCCCAAGATAACACTGAACCATTAAAAGAATAAAAAAAGACCCGCAAGCATTAACAAGCAAAGTACGTCCTTCAAATTCACATATTGTGCTAAATTTAGAATCAAAAAGCATGGTGCACGTGTTTTCTATGATTTGAGGACTAATTTTATTAAAAAAAAATTGTATTCGATGTAGGTTAACTAAATCAAATAAAAACCGTTTTTTTTTTTTTAAATAATTTTGCTCGGTTCGCTAGCGGTACTTATGTGTTAGGAATAGGTAATTTGCGACGTTGTGCATGTAAAAAGAAACACAAGCACGTAGAGCTATTGCAATTAGTAAAAGCATATCAATTTAAGAAATTAAAACAAATTACTTAAAAAAATTATCGTAGAGAAGATGCCGCGGCAATTAAAAATATCTTTTTGCGTAGAACGCGTGCCGAGAAATTAAATAGTAACGAGGATTTAGCTTTTTACATGCGAGGTTTACCAAACATTAATATTCATTAATGCGGAATATATGAATATATGCATCGAGAAATTAAATGTATTACTTAAATGTAATTAATTAACATTAATTGTTAATAACGATAGTGCGCGGCCCTACGCTTCCAGGGCTTATAAGCTCAGCTGCATGGAGTCAAGAGTAGAGTCAATCAGAGTCAACTACAAGTACCCATGGTGTTTCACTTGCTGGACACCAAAATTTTCCCAAGAATCAAAGTGCCAATAAGAATTTTGAAGAACCAACACCTATATGGGAAGTACAGATAGCCAGGCAATGCTATTCCCGATCAAGTTGTAGAATCACTATGAGAATGGTCTAGTGCGACAGCCTAAGACTAAAAAGGCATTCTAATGTATGGTGGCTGCTGCATGGTTTACAGAAACACAGCGGACCGGTTGCCCAAAAGAAAAAAAAATTACAATTTTGGCTATTAGCCAAATAAATTCGCAAACATCATTGGTAAGTGCAAGCAATACTTTTATTTACAGTTTGAATGCTTATTATACTGTTTCAGAAAAATATCGTTTCATCGTTAAATATTCAATCTGGACTAGGAAGCAGCAACGGTCTAGCTAGCGCAATCAAGGTAGGAGGGAAATGCGTGGAATGGGATTTATTGGGGCTATTTATTCTATTGTAAACTACGTAGCGTTCAATAAATAGCGTTCAATAAAATTATGACAATAACGCAGCTTATAACAGTCGATATGGATGAAATAGTGGTATTAGCGAAACAAATCGTTTTAGATGAGGTAAATGGGGAGGGAAAACGTCGAAGAAATAGTGCGAGAAACAGCAGCTAGTCTTTCAAGTGATGAGCTCAAGGAATTAACTGAGCAAACAAAAATATTGATTGTAGTAGTGATTATAAAGAAGAGAAAAAAGAATTTTCGATGGCGTTTTTAAAAAAAAGCTTGAAATTATGGACCAATTTGTTGAAAATGATCTAATTTTCTATTTATCTTCCTAATTTTCTATGTTAAGATTTTTACTTTACTTTTTTTGTAAATTAAGCATTTTTTACTACCTTTGAGAATTTTCTTAAGAATTTTACTTTTAATGGAATCCTTGTCAATCAACAAAGTCATTTTCAATTATCGACTAACCAAGGAGCAGAAGGAGGAGGTTATGGAATATTGGTCCTTAAATTTTGACTGCCCTTTAATTCCTTATATTTTGCCAGAAGAAGGAACAGAGGAAAATCCAAATTGAATTTGATATTCAAATGAAGACAATTTATGGCGATTGGAGGTGAAAAAAGATCGGAAATGGGAAAGCACCCAGACCTCCAATGAAAGCCATCAAGAAAAATCATGATGGGATAATCGATGAAAGGTCGTTGAAGGTACCCGAAGTTAGACAGCCCTTACCAGGAGAGGAAATAAGAGAACTTGTTATTAATATATGGTTTAATTTACGGGAAAAAAAGTTAATAAGAAAAACAAGATAACGAATTAATAATATCCACCACATTCAAGGAAGTCGCATGGGTGTAACCAACTGCAGTCACAATCGATAATGCAATCCTCACATTTTTTTGAGAGCGGATACGCACAACCCTTGCATGCTTGGTGACATTCCTCTACAGTGAACTTAGAGCAGGACACTAAAAATATCAACAATATGGTTATTATTTATACCCCATGACTATTTAATCAAATTCTCACTCTCAGATTGTACATTTGCAATGATTGCACATGCAATAAGACAGAAAAGTAAAACGGACCGCATTTTGAATATCTTTTGTATTCAAATATCAGAATAATACTTGTGTGTCCACAGCACATTGAACGGAGAACTTATATAGTAGTGCCTCAGAGTCATAGTTTCAATAAACTATTTCTGATATGAATTATGACCAAAAATACAATTATTCCAGGGGTTCCAATCATGTTTATGATACTTTTTTCCAATTATTTGCTTTTAACGCGCGCAAAGTTTTTATCGTAGTGAAATAATAAGTTATTCACTGATTGTTTACAAAATAACTAAACAATTTATTCAAGTCATTTAATGACTTAATGCCTATC
The DNA here is from genome assembly GCA_963978815.1 of Aleochara curtula. NCBI lineage: Eukaryota > Metazoa > Arthropoda > Insecta > Coleoptera > Staphylinidae > Aleochara > Aleochara curtula. Next base: position 12,108,742 of record OZ022219.1, on the reverse strand, counting down.
CCTTAAAAACATGAAACTAATGTTGTAAGCATGCTGGCCAGGAAAACTGCGCCCATTGCACTTTACAAGTTCTAATTTACATATAATTAAATAAAAAAAAGGTATCCTCCCCGGCGGGGAATCGAACCCCGGTCTCCCGCGTGACAGGCGGGGATACTGACCACTATACTACCAGTTCTCTTTCAACCCTCGTCGAGTGAAGACGTCGCCGGATTCTGTGCGCTTTACCTAAAGTGAAAAATTCGTGCGAGAAAGTGAACTCAAACAGCCGCGTCAAGTTTTTTTTAAAACCAACTATCGACAAGCGCGACTGGCTACAGCAAAACTCTGCAACAAAACCGCGAATTTGTTTGTTTAAATTTAAATTTAAAGATTCAACATAACTCCGCCAAGTGAACTGCGTGAATACTCTGTGCAACTTTCTACACGGATTGCACGCATAACCGAGACGCTCTAGACTACCTGCTCCCACTTGACATCCCGCCAAGTGCACCAAATATCAGCATGGCCACATGGAAACCAAATGAAATAGACGTAATAAACAAAGCAATCGAAACATGCACAACACTAACAGCCAGCACATTAAACGAGATAAGCGAACGACTCCCACACCGCACAGCTGCAGCAATCAAGAAAAAGTTCTTAGAAACAAAAAATAAGAAACAGACAACAAAGAAAACACCCAAAGTATGGACACATGAAGAAGGAAACATGCTTGCAACTGAATACGCAAAACTTTCAAAACTGAAAACAAAGAAGGCCAAAATGGAAACACTACAATCCCTATTTCCAGATCGCACCATCAAAGCGATGGAGACAAAAATGAGGGAAGACTTCCCGGCCATCTACAATAGCAAAACGAACCAAATACCAACAATAATAGTACAAGAAAAAATGACCGCCAAACTCAGAAATCTCAATAATACGCGTATTCAGGAGCATACAGTGCCCGAATGTGTCCATACAACAACCGCCACCGCTCAAGTAACTGCCACCATAGAAACCGTAAACAATGACAATAGCCCAGACAGAGCTACCACTTCAACATTAACGATCGCCGCCACCACCAACGCATTCACACACCCGGATACAACACCGCATACCAGTTCACCCGACAAACCGCGAACGACACCGCCACCGCCACCCATCCACAGCGCAAACGGGACAGAAGCAGCAACAACAACACCCACGCACAGCACAAACACAACAACAACAACACCAACAACGCTACCTACCACAACCGCAAACAGTACACACACACACGAATCAATATGTAAGCAACTTAACAAGACTATCCAACTAACCTTCAATAGAAATGCACCTCGTAAACTAATAAAATTCAACGCACCAAATAATAGCAAACTTGTTAAATTGATAAACGCTGCCCTGGAGACAGCCTTGCATGACATAAAAACTACATACAAAGACAAACCGACACTCCAACGAAAGCATTCGAAGCATGCCATACTAGCGGCAGGTCTTCTTCTCAGGAAATGCATAACGGGGAAGATGGGTAAAACCAAAGTAGTACCCTTACACAGAGCAACCGAGAGGAAGATCCAAAAGCTGGAACGGCATGTGGAGAATGCAAAAGAATTAAGATCACACACACACGGACCGCTCTCCAAACGCCTGTTCTCAGAGGCACAAACAATCGCGAAACTAGACATGAAACCGACAAGCTACATAAAAACAACACAGGACAGAATAAAAATATTAACTGACGAACTCAACAAGCAAAAGGACAGACATAAGACCATGACACAACGATACATGTTCAAACAACGTCCATCCATCAAAATCCTCCAGAACGACCAACAGACCAACGAAACAGCAGAACTAAAACCCGACTGCGCCGTAAAATATTACCGCGAACTTTTTGCACCCACAACATCCCAAAACCAATCGACACACTTTGACGACTGGACAAACTTCATAAAGACGACAAAGCCCAACAATCCCCCAGAACAGACTGACGACGACACTGACATCGAAAGAGCAGTCAAAACTGCTCTCAGACATACAGCACCCTGGAAAGCGCCAGGGCCCGACAAAATTCCCACCTTCCTCTACAAAACCCTCTCAGCTGCACGACAATACCTGACGGACACAATTACAGAATATCTTTCCCAGAAACGTCACCTCACGAGAGAGGATGTGACGGGAAAGATAATCCTATTATTCAAAAAAGGCGACAAATCCAACCCACAGAACTATCGACCAATAGCCCTACTAAATACAGACTACAAAATCCTAACCAAAACCATAGCTAACACAATACACACGCACATCCAACACCTAATTCCCCCCGAGCAGTTGTGCCGACGTAACGTATGGGGCACAATGCACGGGCTCCTAATTGACAAATCCCTCACCCAACATGCTAGATTACGCCGAAGTCAACACCATTCAGTATGGTATGACTTCAGAAAGGCGTTTGATAGCATCCACCATGACAAGCTAACACAACTAATAGACTCCCTACCTATACCCAACAATCACAAAGCAGTAATCCTCTCTGCCATAAGCAACTGGACAGTAAAACTGGACATCGACAAACAGCACAGACGCATCAAAGTTGGCCGCGGTATATACCAAGGCGACTCCCTGAGCCCACTCCTCTTCATCCTCACAACCGCTGGCATTATCAGACACATAAAACAAGATCCCGACGTCAATAGGCTTGCGCGGGGCAGGCACGAGATTATCGCCTTTATGGATGACATCAAGTGCCATGCGCCCACGCGCAATGCGATCGACGCTATCACACACAAGATCCAGGTATGTGGAGCGGAAATTGGCCTGGATTTAAACGTAGAGAAATGTGGTCACTATACTAAATCGGTCGAAGAAACCGAACAAGACCACATGTTTATTCCAGAGATCAGAAGAAGCTACAGATACCTGGGTATTGAACAGACTGAACTAGACACAACAGACAACTACGACAGCCTAGAAGACAAAATCCTCTCAAAAACCCAACAGATCATCAAATCCCAACTCACAAGCTACCAGAAACGTATCCTTTTCAACTCCACAATTATACCCGCAGCAACATATATAACCGGTAATATCCGACCCGCAGAATCCATATCCGCCACCCTAAAAACCTGCCGTGACCTAGACTCCAAAATCCGCCGAATCTTCACCGAACACAATATCAAATCAAGACCGACCTCCAACCAAAGACTGTACCTCCCTCCAAACCTCGGCGGCCTCGGTTTCAAATCCATAGAAACCGAGACAGCCATCCAAATAGTACGAAAATTTCATTACCTTACAGAACAACACGAACTTACCGACGCACTAGACAGATTCCGAAAACTGGACAAAGCAGGGTGCCGAACTCCCATCAGCGAGTACCGGCATGTTGCAGACAAGTACCACATAACAGAGCCCGAAGACACACGAACATGCAAGACGACAATAGAACAAATACAAACAAAAACAAAACAAGACAGAATTGACGACTGGACGAAAGCTATGTCCTACCCCAAACACGTAGTGACAGAACAGGAAACCATCTCATTCCCCGCTTCCACATATTATAAGACGAACAGCAGCAAACTCTCAATAATGCTAGCCGCCTCTGAGGAACAGATGTTCCAGTTAAAGTCAAAGAACGCAACGGATCGAAGGTGTAGAAAGGGATGCGATGAGAGTGAGACGGCATACCATGTGGTGTCAAACTGTAGGCAGAAGCTTAGCAACGCCTACAGCAATAGGCACGACCTGGTGGTGCACTGGCTCCTCAAATACATCCTGGAATACACTGGAGCTCCGGAGCCAACAAAGAAGGACCTAGCTTTCGGTAAAGCGGTCCTGAATACAGAATACACGACAAACGGACAGACATTCAGAATACGAGCCGGACAACCAATCCTCACCGAACAAGCCCTACACCACAACAAACCAGACATCATGATCCAACGAATCCATCCACGCCCAAAGACATTCCTATTCGAAATCTCCATCCCACACCTACAGAACTACAGACTACAAGAGCAAATAAAACTAACGAAATATACGAAAAACTCATGCACCCACATAGACAACAACAACTACAAGACAATACACAGAGACAAAAATCTAATGGACGCAATTCGTCAGAAGCATCGATGCCCCGTGAGCCTCAGTCTCATGATAATCGGTGTTTTTGGCGAAGTGCTACAGACTGAACAGCACAGACATCTCCAGGCGCAGCTAATTGAACTAGGTCTAGAACCTCCAAATATCCACACGCTATTCCAAAAGGCATGCTATAGTGTGATCACCTCAACATCCCAAATACTAATGAAACATACAGCCGAATCGTGAAGTTTGATGCACATTTGTATTCATGTAAATAATTTAATAGTTCTGTAAATAATTAAGTATTTATTTGTATTCTACTATTTATTCATCTTAGCTTACTTCACTTCAGTTCATTCTTTCATTTATTTTAGTTCAAATATTTTAGTTTATTTTATTTCACTGTAAAAAGAAAAAAGAGTATTGTTGTAACGCCGCAAGGCATGAATTGTACATAGCAAGAAGACTATGTGCAAATATTTCAATAAACGATTATATACTACCGAGGACTTGTACCCTATAGAGGCTCTCGCGAGCAGAGACGCTGAAAGGTGTTAAAATGCATTACTATGTTTAGTGATGGTTCCAGAGAGTGCAGTTTCATAAGAAATCGCATAAAGGGCACTAAAAATGGTATCCAAAAATTAGAAAGGATATCCATAGAACAATCTATATGCAATAGATACGTTATCAAACGATAGATTTGCGTGAACGAGATAGAAAATGCTTTAAAATGGTACTTCATTTAAGTGCCTCCCTTAAGAGGGTAAAAATGTATACTCATTAGTTACACTAATAAAACTGAACTCAAGTGGTCGTGAGTGGTCGCTTTAAGAAAAGAAATGTGAGTTAAAATGCCTTGCTTATATGTTTCGCATCTGTAATTGTCGAGATCACACCCAATCTCATAACATTTAGCGTCAAAGCGTCTTCATCATCAGAGTGCGGTATCATGTCGAAAAGATGTCGCGCGGGTATTGACCACTAGTTAAACGAATAGAGTTGTGGTTGAAAATGTAATAATGAAAACTGGTAAACTGTTTTCTTAATAATTTAAAAAGAGTTTGAAGAATGAGCTTTGAATTTAAGATTCCTATAAAATTATTTCTTATCTATAAAATTATTTCTATAAAAAATATCTATAAAATTATTTCTTTTCATCCAAAGATGGAGCAATGGGTACATGTCAAACTTGCAAGAGAACTAAGGACATCAGAAACAAGCTCATGCCTATTAAGAAGCAAAAAATAATTTCAATAAATCTTATAAATTCTAGAGTCATCTTATTTTATGTGTGTTCTTTTAATTACTTATTAACATGGTTTAAATAATGCTTGTCAAATGAAGTTTGAATATATGTTTTGTATACATATATAGATGTGAAATTCTAACAATTATTAGACAATTTTGAAAGATGATTCTTCTTCAATCCAGTTACAACTGAATTTTAAAATGGAATAGTTGTGATGAAAAAAAACATTTTCTCGCATTTTTCAAAGTCGTCAATGGAAAATTAATGTGAATTAATGAATTTAATAATATCCATGCTGTATTTTTCCGTCTGCCAGTCATAAGCAGTTGCTTGCGCCCTCTGGGTTGTACTCGCTTCGGCGGTACATATACTAAAATTGGAACGATAGAGAGAAGATTAGCATGGCCCCTGCGCAAGGATGACACGCAAAATTGTGAAGCGTTCCACATTTTTTTAAAGAATATTTATTGTATTTCGAAATGATTGGTTTTTATGAATATTGTCGTCATATACATTACGTTTTTTGTTGCCAAATCTACTGGAAGACATTTGTATTTTTCTTGGTCGTTAGTTCATAAATTCTTCTTTTGCCAATCATTCTGCTTATTCACAGCTAATTAATAATTAAGTACATTAACAATTGTAGTATTTTATAACTTATCAATCAAAGTGGTGAATCATGTTCAATAGCCATGTTTCAGATGGGAATTCCTCATCATATTATCAAGACACCAATTGTGGGATTTACCACGCATTAGTAGGCGATACCTACGCGTAAGCGTAGAAATGCCACCACCACCACCACCACCACCCGCAAACTTCTACTAAACAACTGGAGTGTTTCAGTTCAAACGTGGACAGTTAGTTTCTTAGTACAAGTTAAGTGCATATTTCACATTGACGGTCTTCATCTCATATCAACACAGTGACAGAAAGACACCTTGCATCTTAAAGCCGATGCTATCAACATACGATTTAATTAGGTATTTTGACAGAGACTTTTATTAATTTTAAATAGCTTTAACTCTTATATGTTAATCACGTGATAAATATTAGAATATAATTTAAATGGAACATCTTTTAGCGCTGGCGCCCACTGAATGTGCTCGTATGTTACAAATAGCACACGGTTCTTGTGATTTTACTAATGGGAAGCACAGTCCACAAAACAGTTTTTTATACACAACGTTAAAATGGCGGTTTATTTAAATGCCGAACGGCGTATCGTTCAGCGTCCAAACTTTTCGCATGTCATTGAAATATTGTATATTGTATGCGTTGGGGGGTAAAACATAATAGCTTGACTGAAATATGGACGAGCTCTCCATTGTTTGCGATTTGCATGTGTTCAATTTATAACTCAACACATGCCTTCGTTCAGCTATATTGTCCCCCTCTCGCGTTTCGGAAAGTCATAAATAGTAGATAACAATGAGTAGGTGCTCGAGCTTTTTTGAGGAACCAATTTAATATGTTGTTATTGAGATTAGAACCCGTTGAACACAATAGAGAACCAAGCTTTTTGTAAATCTGCTGTAAAATGTCAAAAATGATCCACTCGCGACCGGTATTGAAAGGAGAGGAGCTCACGCTGTTTTTCAGGAACCATTTAACTTGAGTTCCGTTGGCGCTGATGTCCGAGAATCGTTTATTATTCTTAAGCTTATATTATTTCTCTAGCAACAACACCAGAGAAACTTAATTTAACTTTTAAACGTGATTAAGCACCTAATTCTATTATAGCTCCAGCGTATCTTGGAATATCAGAGCGCCCTCTGTGAAACTGAAGCTGTACAGGAAATCAATTTTTATTCTATAAATTTATCGTTTCTTCGAGTTTTCAATCACTGATAGATACTCAGCGATTGAATTGGTGGTAATATCATAGTCGTTATAATTGAGATTACATATTCAATGTAATTTTGATATGAATGGTTGCGATTGTGCATCAGCTGTTTTTCGTTTATTTCGTTTATTGAATTATATCAGTATAATTTGCATTTCAAGCATGATGATGGGCCTTTGGGCATGAGTGAAAACTGACAATTGAGCGTACTCACTTTACGTGCGTTGAAATACGACAACCACCCGCACTTAACGTATTTCACCATTTCTTGCGCTATTTTTGTTGTTAAATTGTTGTTTAACAACTGCATAAAGAAGAGCTGTTGGTGGAGGGGATTGTATTTGATACTTAAACGTGGGCCGATCCCGGAGGTACTGCAATACCGGGCCAACCCGTGATGTGAGTGGAGCAAGCCCCTAACTCTCATCCATTTCCAAAAATCAGTTTAATATACTGGACCCGCATGCGGGTCGTATCAGATATTAAGCTGATAAGAACAGATTTATTTAAACAAATGTTTACAAAAATTATTTAACAATAAGTAATATAAAAACACAAACACTATAAAATGATAATATTAACACAGAACTAAACAATGTATAAGACATAAACAATAAACTAAATATAAAACACATTATTGCACTCTTCCAGATATATGTTCAGCGTATATGTCACGCGAAATCTTGATGGTGTTTGATACAGCAATCTTTCGGAATAATGTTGCATATGATCGACCACAAAGAGATTTTAAAAATTTGTCATTCTTGACATCCCAACTCCCCAAAGAACCAACGATTATTGGCTCAATCGAAACAGAGTCAAATTGAGGCCTTAAATGTTCCATCACTGGAACATATTTCGCTAGTTTCCTCTCTCTGGCTACTGTAAAGGCATTGATACGATTCTCAAATGGAATCGTAACATCAATAATGTATGCCGAACGACCTTTAACAATTACCAAATCCGGACGCAATCCAGTTACACCACATTCTTGATCTTCGGTGAGAATGTTGAAACGATGGTTGGCAGCTTTCTTTAGTTGCGCAATGATAAGATTGTGTCGCTTCCGGAAAAGACCACTGTAACGCATGCAATGATTTATTACATGTGGTAGTGTTTCATCACTATTTCCACATCGTCTACAACGTTTATCATTGTTTTGTATCCATCGTCTTAATGCATTCAGGGGTAATAGATTCAGTCTGGCACGATGAATAAATCTCCAATCAGCGAATCGCGTCAAAAATCCATTTGATACGAAGTGCGACGAAGCTTTATCCATGGTGACACATTCCAGAACTTTACCCTGATTCGGTAATTGAACTAGTTCCACAAATTTCTCATTGGTAAGTTGTTTCCGTAATATTTTGCATACTAAACGGCGTTGCACTGGACGAATTATATCAGAGTTTCTGCAAATAGTTAGAAAATTGTCCTCTTGTTGCCATATCACTTTAAGTCTTGTGGAAGATTTTCTTGCATCAGTCCAAAGTGTTTGTCTTACGTTTGTGGAACCAGAAAAATCACCATCCAATTGACCAGTTAAGAAAGCAGCAGAATCAACTAAATCTATGGGCCGACCAAGTCTGCCGCGTACAGTACTCTCTAGTGAATCACGTGCAAGTTGTGCAATAATAGGGTCAGAAGATGAAAGAAGCTTAAATGCCCCATCAATGCACAAAATGTCATGTGAATCACTAAGAAGAGGAATACCGCAAGCGCCAAGATTTCTAGCACCATAAATATAGCTATTACATGCTTCTTGTGGTAGGTAGAGTGTCTTTTTATATTCAGGTCTTAAAATGTCATCAACTTTTCTCCAATCTCCTTTCGTGAATTGACGTGTTCGAAGGGCAAAATGAAGAGACGGATAGAAAAATGTACGCATGGCATCCAATCGTTGCCATGGAGCAAGTTTCGATGACATAATTTTAAGACCAGTTTGAATTATTTGTTCTAAATTAGACCAATTCGATATAGTTCTAAATCCAACTGGACGACCAAGAAAAGGAAACGTTTCACTATTTTGCAGACAACGAATCGTTTCACCTCCAACGTTGATGTTCACATTTCTGCAGCCAACCGGAGAGATGCCAGAAAAAGCCCATACTGCACATTTGCTTGGTTTCAATCTTAGACCAATCATATTACCAAGACGTGTAATATGATTAATGTGCGTCTGAAGTGATGAGACATCTTTGGCGAGAACACAGATATCATCCGCGTATGCTAATATATCATGTTCGTTGCCAGAATGCTGTATGGCACGTAGAATTGGATCCATAACAATATTGAAGAGTAATCCACTTATTGGACAACCTTGCCTAACTCCAGAACAAATTGGGATTGGGTTAGTTATTCCGGATGAACAACGAATACAAGTATTCGAATCTTGATATAAATCTCGAATAATATCCACAAAATGTTCACCCGCTCCCAAAGAATTAAGGGCTGCTGAAATTGCCTCATGGGGAACACTGCCGAATGCATTGGCTATGTCTAGCCAAGCGACCAGTTGATCATGGCGCTTGAGTTTCGCTTGTAAAATAGCTTCTTCGAGTGAAAAGTTGTGCTCAAAGACACCATCAAAGGGTAGAAATCCTTTTTGGCAGCTAGACAACGCATTATTCGCAGTAATCCATGTTGTAAGTCGACGCGCTAAACAACTTGTATATAAGCGATACAGTGTTCGGCAGATGGAGATTGGTCGCCAATTACTCAAATCAGATTCGTCACCCTTCTTATAAATTAAGATGGTATAGGAGGTTTTCCATGTTTTGGGAATACGACGATACTTGAAGCAAATGTTGAGTATGAAGGTAATCAATTCGCCTTGTGGATCTAAAGATCTCCAGTGCTGATAGGTAAGACGATCATCTCCAGGTGAAGTATTTTCAGCTTGTCTGAGTCTATCCAAGACTTCATCTTTGGATATGGGCATTGAATCAATACCATGTTCAGCGCGGGTATTATTACTGAAATACTCCATGTCAAAATCGGTGAAAGTCCATGTATTTTTGTAATAATCTTCAATGGTGTCCATGTTAATATTGCAACCAATAGAATTTCCATCGAGAATAAGTCTGACAGCTCGACGACGGTTGCGCCTGTATAATTTCTGAATTGTTTGAGCATCATTTGTGTTGACTTCCCTTAATGGTCGGTTCTGAACGGTTACAGGTGCTGGTGGTAATTTAACAATGGAACCAGCTTCAATTGTGAGAGCATCCAATAAAATTTCAAAATTTGTCCAAATTTCATTGGTGCATGGAGAATGAAGAATTTCTCGGAGATCCGGAATAAAGTGATGAATTGGTGTAGTATCATCAACATTCAAAATATCCAAAATTGAAATCTGTTCTTGGTGATTGAAATTATCTTGTGAGAGAGTTGGTATATTTTGGGTGTATTCCTGTGATAAAGCATCAGTTTCATCATGATGTTGAGATGAAATCGGATGCGGTGATGTTCGAGGTGGAGGAGAGGATGATGGTTCAGTATTCGTTGCATGGTTAGGTGATGTCCGAGAAGGAGCAGGGTCAGAAACATTATTTGGAATTGATGAATCCAAATCCAAAGAAAGACCCGTATGGATTATTGGGACTATAGGAACCAATGGGGCCAATTCTGGCTGAACAACATTGATTGTTGTAGATGGTGGAGGAACATCACGACAATTTCGGGTATTGGGTCGAGGTAGAATAATATGCTCATTACGCTGATTGATAAGCTCTTGCTGACGATGCCAATTTGTGTGATTCCTCAATGCACGATTCGATGGAAAAGTCAATGGACAATGAGGACAGGTATGAAGGTGAACAAGTCGAGCAAGAGGAATATCATCATCAGAGTCCGAATTTTGTGTAGGGTTAGAAATTTGTCCTGATAGAGCTATGGCATCACATGTGTGTCTTCGGAGAGTGGGTCGCTGACCTAGGTCCAGTCTACACGTACGGCACAAATACTTGGATGAGCCAACAACAATACCATGTACGGCGCGTAAATGACGTTTGATTGATTGTTGCATGTTCGTCCATGATGCAGACTGGTAGACCATAAGACAATCATCCTCAGGACACCGAAACGTCGCGTCAGCGGGAAACAATATTGTGAGTACATTGCCGTCACGCGTTAGCCCCGAACTTCGACGATTTACAGCATTATCTAGTACTGTTGGCGTTGTCATAAGTCAGTTTGAAGTAGTATCCTTGCTGATAAAACGTGTCACCAAACGCCATATATGAAATGTCACGGAGGAAACAGTAATGATCCAATTTATAACCGTACTATAGAATGCCACGCAATGCTATCAATGGATGGGTCGCTGGAAGGCGGGTTGAAGCGTTTTACGCGCTGCAAAGACTTGGTTTCACAGTGCGTACCACCATTAAGGAGATAAAAATAGACAAGAACAGTCTACTACACTTTGACATCGAGAAGCGTCACACACATTGATCTTACACTTTGATCTTACACTTATCTTAGCCGGAGCCGAGAAGCGATGTCTTAACTGGGTCCTCGAAGGTCTACTGGCAACATTTTCGTCAATGATTGCATAGAGAACGAACAGCAGCGACACCTAGGAGCTTTAGAACACTAAAATACTCAATATGACTGTTGAATAGAGTGAGCCCGATTTACCACCTTCATTAATGGTAAAAACATGATCCTCATCCTTTAAATTTGCTTAAGAACCAAATTATTGAAAGATTTCTTAAAATCGGCTAAGTAGTTTGTAAGATAAGCATGCGTACGCGTAAGCATTATAGTAACCGCATTCAAACACACACTCTGGCACACAAATGTGTAGTTGGATACTTACCATTCTTCAATAGGAAAAAATAACATGCGTGTGAAACGCAAATTAAGTGTTTGTTATTAATATATGTTGCTTATAGGGCGCAACCTTTAATGATTAGCTGATGATACACAACGGGCTCAAAGCCCAGAAACCATACACAATGCTGAACACTGGTTGAATATTAAATTGAATATCTAAATTGAATATTTAATATTCAATATCATAGAATTTCTCACAACAATCATAATTAATAACTGAACACTTGTCTTACACCAAGAACAAAGTCAAGCGCAGCGAATAAATACTGAGGATTATGTTATAATTGAAACCAGAAACGGCATTTAAAACCTATAAAAAACATTGTTATAACTATAGCAGCTTCTCGATATTAGAATGAATTAAAATTAGTCACTAGTACACTAGTTTTAGATCAGAAATACAAAGTGGGCTCACCCTATATTCATCGCTTGTGCAGCAGCAGCCTGAAATTGCTTCTCCCTCAGTTATATTGATGTTCGATCACACTAACGGAATAACAACACGCGACAACAAATCGATTACTTATACATAGTTTATTAATACAAAGGATGTGTGTCTGATGTAGACTTAAACCTCTACTCTTGTTGACTCACAAAGAACTAAATGCTAACTGAAACTCATAAGCTTATATAGATTTGATCATGTTTATCAAAATATTCCAAGTGCCTTTTCTAGTGACATTTATGACATATTTCTTCGTATCTGTTAAGTACTGCGTGGGAACGCGTTAGCACATGATAAGAAAGGTGTTGATGTACGATGCTTATGGCGTTAAAAGTTGGTAAGAAAAACTATTACTTAAGCTTCCACTGATTGATTATCAGGGAAAAACAAAGGTGGCACGACTTTTGCGCACGCACCTCCCCTGGCCAAGAAAGTGACAGGTTTATGTACCCCTACTTTCGTTTTGGAAGCACCCTGGCCTTAGCATTAGCTGTTAGAAAATTTCGTTTTAAACCAATCATAAGTTGTCATTGCAGGCAGAGGCAAAAGTAACAAGAAACGGTTTCGGTTTATGAAGCGGCTACGACTTAAGAATTATAAACGAAAACCGTACGGCACACCATGTGATGTTTTGAAAATAATATTTTAAACAAATATGACTTTTTGAAAATGTTCATATTTTCGCTATATACATCTTTCACCGCGTTTTGTATTGAATCAGAAAATTTGAATTTTTGAAATCGGTTAATTATGCATTGAGATATTACGATAATATTTGAGTAGGATAGAAATTACACATTAGATTATTTTCTGAAAGAATAAACCGAGTTTTACCATTCAAATTCACAACAAACTATAACATACATCGCATTTGCATCAACGAATGTTATAAGCATTGTTACTAAAATTAGTACCTAACAATATTTTCAGTTCTGTGTTATGAAAAACAAATTGGAATCGACTCTCGGAGGAGGTCCGTGCGCAAAAGTCATGGAACCGTTATTTATTAAACACATTTTCTCATCATTTAAAATCCATATGATTTGTTTATGAGGTCATTTGACCGCGCGTGGTAGGTTTAGGTATACATGGAACCTCGGTAGGTTTAGTGTTAATAAAACTCGTTAACACTACAAAATATATGTTTGGCTTTGCCATTGTCGCATGAATGGACTGTACCGACATTTGTTCGACTGTTCAGATAGACACAAAAGAACACATAAATCATTATATTTGCAAGAGTCCAAATTGTTATATAATTGGTTATTAACTACCCCATACATCAGTTCGGATTAGGAACCGGGCACAACAAAACATCGTTAACGCAACGGTGCAGATTATAGCCAGACTAGGGGCCCCTTGCAAGCCCCGCTTCGCCGGGCATTTAATTTTGGTGTTTCTATAACGCATTTGAAAGATTCAAATTTAGTTGATGTTCATTTTTCAAATTTTCATTCATTATTTCCATTCCAAATTGGGCGTTCGGAAAATAATTCATCACATCCCGGTTTAAATTCATTTCAAATTTATTCATTTAATTCATTTATATCGTATGTTCTCCATTCATATTGTAACCCGTTAATAGTGATCTTAATTAGAAATTACTTTTGAAGTGAAATTTACATTCTTTGATAACGCGTTTATACACGGACTATTACACGCAGTGAACGATAAAATGGACCCCAAATTTACAATTTTGTGCAACAAATTTTAATCCAAAACACAACATGATCTAAAAACATCACCATTCATGTCTTCATTCGGTGTATTCTCTTATGCGCTCTTTCTTACATGTATTCAAATCAAATGTGCTCATCCGTCACACCCTCGACTTTAAAACTTCACATTTTCTCGGTCCATAAGAATCAAATTTACTTGATGCGCTCATCTTTCAAATTTCAATTTACTATTTATACTTATATCCATTTCAAATTTATATATTTACCAAATTTGGCACTAGGCTATCACATCCCGAATTAAAATTCATGTTTCATCCTATGTTCTCCATTCATATTGTTACCCGTTCGTAGTGATTTTAATTACAAATTACTTTAGAACTGAAATTTACATTCTTTGATAACGCATTTACGCACCGAACTATGAGACGCACTTCAAATTTACAACATTATCTAGAAACATAAGATAATGTAAGATAAGATAAGCATCTTAAGATAAGCCGCATAAGATAAGCCGTCACACCCTCGACTTTAAAACTTCACATTTTCTCGGCCCATATACATTTATCACACCCCCGATTTTAGAAACGTCGCTCTTTCAATACTCTCAGTTCATTTTAACAGCCTCAGCATCATCGGCGCACAAAGGGTGCGCTTAGTGTGCCCGCCTTAAGGAGTTCGGTAATTTGATACGTTTTAGGGGCGTACCTGAATATGCAACCCAACATACTTAAAATCAGTACTTTGTTTATTTATCAACAATTATGCAAGTCTACGTGTTTTTCTATAGCCTATAACCTGGCGACATATATACCGAACATAATAATGAAAACCGCTTTAAAATCGCACAAAGAAACACGACTTTGCTTTATATATATATATAGAATAGAAGATATAGATAGATATAGATATAGATACATAGATAGAGAGATAGATAGATAGATAGATATAGATGTTGGCCACCCCTGAGGCGTAACACACTAGATAAATGAAACTCTAGCAGTTAAGTGTCATACTTAAAAACTGAATGCTCAGGAATGAACATTGTGTTACCAGTGTTGTTCCAAATGTTCAACAAGTTGCCAGCAACAATTTGCTGTTTCCACTTCACAAGAAGCAAGAGGATGTCCGTTCAATGGCTAACCCCTGACTCAACAATTATAGTTTGAACAATACGATGAACTTGTACAATGAACAATATATTTACAATCAAATATTTTATTAATGTAAGAAAATATAACTATCTCTCCTCAATGATTCTTTTATTTTCTTCATTGGCTTTATCATACTTCATTCAAGATGACAAATAATGTTTTAAATTATTCCTCACTTTAGAGTCATTGTCAAACTCATTCCCTTTTAAATAAGAGGATTCTAATACCTTAAATAAATTTAAATTAGAAATGCTATGAATTATCACATATTATAGAACCATTTTTAAGAAATGCAACTTTACTCTTTTTTATTTTATGTTCAATTCATTTAATTGTCTACTTTTAGTTTATACAATTAATTATCACTATCCAGGGTTTCTCTTCATCTCTCCTTCTATTGCATTGCATTGCTTTTAATGGAATCATTTTAACCATTCACATTACACATCCAGACCACTGCAATTGCTAAGCTCAAACAACCATTACACTATGAATGTAGAACTCATTATTATTCTTAGCATATTATGAGTTTACATATTGGTCATATATTCTTTTAATTTAATGCTTTAATGTGTGGTTTGCAATTTGAATATGTACACAACTGAAAAATTCCGTAACTTACTCTGTTGAGTTGTTTATAATTTTTATACTTTTACTCCAGTTGTCACAATTTATAATCAGAGCTCTTGTGTGAATTATGGCTTTTATTGTGCTCATGTTTGTAGATAACTCTGGCATTTTTAATTTGCTCCAGTTTATTCAATTGTTCCTTAGTGCCTCTCTTGAGCATACTTGGATTTGGCAGAAGTAAATAAAGATGCTTTCTGGTCTCATTAACACAAAGATTTCAAGTTTTGCTTCTTCTCATTAGCCTGATTTCATCAATTATTATTTCAACTGGTTTGAGAAGATATTGGTTAGAGTAACATTTGGTCATGTTGTACATTCATGACTAAAATCACACGATTTATATTGAAATCTTTTTCGATACTTGTGCATTTGGAACATATTCGCAGTATTACAAACATTTATCACTTTGCTTAAAATCTCCTAAAATTTGTTGTTTAAGATAAATGAAACGCAAACATAATTGAAAACAGTAATGATGTAAACCTTCAAGTTTTAGTTATGCTGAAAGAATTAAGAACCTTTTAATTGACAAGAATACCACATCCTTCTAAAAAATATGTAGATGCATTTAGTAACAAACGGTTACAAGTTCACTAACAACATTTCCTTGTATTTAGTTATACAAGTATTAATTACTAATCACAGACATAAAGTATGGTTAGTTATAGATGGTAACTTGATTTTTCCGCTATGAAGCTTTATGCCGCACGAGATGTTGTGGCGCAAAGTATCAAATTTCGAATTTGATTTATGAGTTTGGAGGAGTGACATCATAAGCGTAAGGAGTAGATTTAAGAATTGTTTTATTGCGAGCCTCCAATGAAATCAATTTGAGTATTTAATTCGCTAACACTCTACTTACAGTAACAGCGCAAGCACAGTGGTACCAGCGCGTTCAGTGTCGGAGAATTTAGAATTGATATTTTCGAATTTTTTTTTGCCAATACATAAAGCATTGTTTCCGTATATAAATATGAAAGAATCAATCAGATGCCACAATTATTTTAGCTGCAATTTAGCACTAATGTTGAACAATTTTCAACTCCTAGAAATAGCCGAAAATTTGTCACTTGGATTAACTATTTCGATCTATTAAATAACATAACCAGAAACTTGATCGTGAAAGTGCAATAAACTTAGATTATAATAGAATATAATTAATAATTAAATGATTTAAATCTGCATAAATTACACAAAATTAATTTTGTACAATTCAGTATAATTCTAGCGGTGGACATATATGCATCAAATAATAGAAATTTGATTTTGAAAATAACTTCATGGCTTTCTGTGTTCTAACGTTTTGAAAGAATTCTATGCTGTAATAACACGAGAAGCTGAGGCAAAAAAGCAAGAAGGATTTGTAGATAACCCAAATTGACCATTTGTCTCTTTTGAGAAAGTGATTATAAATTACCGCATTTTCTGAAAATATTAATTAAAATATTAATCATTATGTTGTAAGTGGAATAACCGAATTTGAATTTTTAAAATCAGTTAATTTCGCGACGAGAGTAAATCAATTTAATCAATATTTCATTAATATCCTCATATTAATTTTTCTGGTCTTCCAAAACGAATGGATAGAAAAGCCGAAAGCATTCTTAACTTGTATAAAAGTCTCTACAGCCAGAAGCAATTGTTTTGGTCATTTACTTTCTTTTAATTATTAAAAACAAAACGCAATTATAGTTTTGACCCCCAAAAATTCCGCCGGACTGGAGACAGCGGATAGTCCATCCGTCGGACCGGAGCAGATGCAGCGTAACAAAAATGGTTATAACTCGTATAACAAGTGAAATTTTGAAAAATAATCGAAAATCCATTCATTATTGTTTCCAATGCATTATTTTTCGAACTTAATTTAGTGTGACATTTTTGAATGAAAGTACCTACTTGAACAAGCAAGCTGGGAGATTTATTTGTAGATACTTGAAAATGATAAGAGGGTCGTTTCTCTAGCATTTCCACAAGTTATAGTTGATAACATTTTTTAAGACAACATATGCCTTACTGCACTGCCTCGGTTTTGAAGTACAAGCCACTTCATGAATTGAAATAACTCAGCACCCTGGTCCCGGAGTGGAAATTGTCGTGAAATTATATGACATTTTTGAATTGTTTTATTTCTAGTATATAAAGGGATAACTGAATTTTATGGATTAGAAAATACGATTTAAATCGGATGGATAGTTTAGCAATCATTTAGCAATAAACTCGAACAATTTCTGGGTCAAGATTTACGTCCCGTCGGCAATTAGCGCAACGTAAGATTTACATCCCGTCGGCAGTAGGCGCAACATAATGAAACCGAAGTTTGAATCATGACCAAAATTTAGAAGCTTGGTGCCAGTGTGAGTGCTTGGTAAAACGTAATTCTATTGGTGGAGACAATTCATAACGCGAACGTTATGGGTGTTTTCTTTGCGCAAAAATTATTAATCGGCTCAGGTTACAATCTGTCAAGCATTGATTGCGCTGGACGGCGGTTTCTTTGAAGTGCGCGTTTATTTCAGATTTCACAAGAGCTCATAGCGGAAAAGACATGGAACCGTTATAGATAGTCATGCTAACTATTTTATGTCCGGTATATGCCAACGATGTTATATTGCCGGTGTTTATTTCTAAAATAATTGAAATCGTCTTCTTTCCAGGGACAAATTGAAACATACATTAAACATAATAATTAAAAACAATTATTAATAATTTTATTATTTCATGAATGGATGGTAGATTGCATGCCACCTGGTAGACAAAAGTGGTACGAGTTGCTTGTTGCTCTTTCATGGCAACATCAGGATGATGAAAGTGCACATGCGTCATATGTGAGATGAGTCCAGAAGGCTGTTGGTTATTAGGTACGGGGTACATGGTAAACCATTGCAGCTATTATAGGTGAACTCGGCATGGCGTATTGTGGTGCGTTGATTCAGACATTTCAGTTCAAGATCAGTGACTTAAATTTTGTGTTTAAAATAAAATAGCTAAAGGTGGCGGTTTCGCCAGTAAATACGTATTAGTATAATAAAACTGAACTAAATTTTGCTTAAAATTCCAGTACAGAGAAATTTCCGTGTAGTTAATCTAAAACAAGTTCGTTGTAAAATTTCGTAAAATGAGGATTAATGGTTAAAAACTGCTTGTGAATGGCTATATATTAAAATGCTATCAACATAATTAAATTGCGTTGTGTAAACGCAAAATGTTTAAGAAAATTAAGATGAGCCACGCCTGTTCTTTGCTGCCGTTGCGTACTGTTGTACAAAAATGGCCGCATATCGCTATACGTGGCGCGCTGCCTGTTGTTCGTCATGCTGCGTCGGAAAATGGACACAAAGCAAAATTGAAAAAAATTGTATAACTGAATATTAAAAATTAATCATGAATAAAAATCACGAATTATATTAAATATAAAATGAAATATGTTAGCAATTTAAAGTAAGCGAGTATTCTGGTTCGTATTAAGCTTAAAAACATCAAATCTAAAAAATTAATTATAAATAAAAACTCCCGCTATAAATCATGTTTGATTTAACATTATTAAATAAACTATCAGTAACTTAAAGTAAAATCATTGTTTCAGAACTGAAAAGATAGGCTCTGTTGCCAAGGGCTATCTTCCCATCGCGATTTTGTAGGCTCAGCCCCCACACGTTTTGTAAGACCCTTTCTTCCCTTGATCGTTCTCAATCTGATGTTTGAGGACTTTTACACCAGTAGATTGGTTTACTTTTGACACAGAGGCTTCTCTTCTTGAACGTCTTCTTGCATAGTAGGGAACTGATTTCTTGCAGCGTTTTAGCCAAAACCCTTGTTACGTCCTGATCAGCGGGTGCTTGCGGCATCATAGATGTTTGTTTTGAAACGATCCAACATTTTGGAAGATGGATTGAATGTTTCGCAAGATCCTCCATTTAAATTTAATGCTTTGTAATGTTTGTAATCACAGTCAAGTCCGCAATTTATTTTTCACTACAATATATATTGAAAATGCTCGTGATACACTAGCATTTAAAATTGGAACTGTTCTAAATGCGAGTCCAAATTTTCCGACATTTTCAAATCTGCAGCCAGCTGCATTGCAATCATTGAATACTTCATGTTAAAGGTCGGCTAATAAAGATGTATTTTGCCATCTTCTATTACGTAATTGATGCCACTCGGAATCGATGTCATCTTTCGTACTGTATAGATGGGTTACCTCCATGGATAATACGTGACGCTTTCCAGATGATTTATGATTCAATAGACACAGAAGCTGTCATTGAATCAGATGGAAACGTATGGCCCGTAAGAGGTTACAGAACGTTAAGGAGGTTCAAAAAGATGGTGAACTATTTTATTAATACTCCAGTACTCCAGTCCAGTATCGGGGGGTATACCCTCTGGGAGTATGTTTACAAATCGGTTCGTAAATTTACTTCAACTGATGATGAAGCTCTCGCTATCTTTGTAGACGCCAAACTTTCAAAATTTTAATATAAATTAATTCGAAAGAAAGCTTTAGAAAAAAGAAGTGCTATCCTTCTGATATCACCTGACGATATCGCGTATTTTAAAAACTCTAAATTTAAATAATCATCTAAATATCAACTTGGAATTAATTTCCAAGTGGGGTTGCGATGGTTCTTCTGGTCAGAGAATTTATAAATAAAAATTCAGCAATGATAATTTAACGGACGAAACTATATTTATGTTACCATTGGTTTCGGTGGTTTTAAAGAATCGCGTTGATGGCTCTGTGATATAGAGTAATTCGGCACCGTCTTCAACTAAATTTTGTAGGCCGATTAAATTCGAATTAGCGAAAGAAACTCGTGCAAAATTACAAACCGCGGGATTAGTACCGAGCTATATATAATCATATGCCATTAATATATTGCACACATTAAAATTAACCATGGTAGATGGTAAGGTATGCCAGATTATTTCGGGAACTGAAAATAAAACAACTTGAGCCTCTCCGAAGAGGCTCAAGAAAGTAGGCACAAAAATTTCAAACGATTTTGGCAGTTTACCTCGAATAACCATGCGCGAACCTGCCCTGAGTTATGCTCAGTGAATTAACAGTGAAGTACATATCACCAGAAAAACAAAATGGATGCCTTCATCAAGGAGAACGCAATTCTTTGTGAGCAAGTAAACTTTGTGAATCTTCCGCAAGATAAAGGAATTAGTGTCCCAAGATAACACTGAACCATTAAAAGAATAAAAAAAGACCCGCAAGCATTAACAAGCAAAGTACGTCCTTCAAATTCACATATTGTGCTAAATTTAGAATCAAAAAGCATGGTGCACGTGTTTTCTATGATTTGAGGACTAATTTTATTAAAAAAAAATTGTATTCGATGTAGGTTAACTAAATCAAATAAAAACCGTTTTTTTTTTTTTAAATAATTTTGCTCGGTTCGCTAGCGGTACTTATGTGTTAGGAATAGGTAATTTGCGACGTTGTGCATGTAAAAAGAAACACAAGCACGTAGAGCTATTGCAATTAGTAAAAGCATATCAATTTAAGAAATTAAAACAAATTACTTAAAAAAATTATCGTAGAGAAGATGCCGCGGCAATTAAAAATATCTTTTTGCGTAGAACGCGTGCCGAGAAATTAAATAGTAACGAGGATTTAGCTTTTTACATGCGAGGTTTACCAAACATTAATATTCATTAATGCGGAATATATGAATATATGCATCGAGAAATTAAATGTATTACTTAAATGTAATTAATTAACATTAATTGTTAATAACGATAGTGCGCGGCCCTACGCTTCCAGGGCTTATAAGCTCAGCTGCATGGAGTCAAGAGTAGAGTCAATGAGAGTCAACTACAAGTACCCATGGTGTTTCACTTGCTGGACACCAAAATTTTCCCAAGAATCAAAGTGCCAATAAGAATTTTGAAGAACCAACACCTATATGGGAAGTACAGATAGCCAGGCAATGCTATTCCCGATCAAGTTGTAGAATCACTATGAGAATGGTCTAGTGCGACAGCCTAAGACTAAAAAGGCATTCTAATGTATGGTGGCTGCTGCATGGTTTACAGAAACACAGCGGACCGGTTGCCCAAAAGAAAAAAAAATTACAATTTTGGCTATTAGCCAAATAAATTCGCAAACATCATTGGTAAGTGCAAGCAATACTTTTATTTACAGTTTGAATGCTTATTATACTGTTTCAGAAAAATATCGTTTCATCGTTAAATATTCAATCTGGACTAGGAAGCAGCAACGGTCTAGCTAGCGCAATCAAGGTAGGAGGGAAATGCGTGGAATGGGATTTATTGGGGCTATTTATTCTATTGTAAACTACGTAGCGTTCAATAAATAGCGTTCAATAAAATTATGACAATAACGCAGCTTATAACAGTCGATATGGATGAAATAGTGGTATTAGCGAAACAAATCGTTTTAGATGAGGTAAATGGGGAGGGAAAACGTCGAAGAAATAGTGCGAGAAACAGCAGCTAGTCTTTCAAGTGATGAGCTCAAGGAATTAACTGAGCAAACAAAAATATTGATTGTAGTAGTGATTATAAAGAAGAGAAAAAAGAATTTTCGATGGCGTTTTTAAAAAAAAGCTTGAAATTATGGACCAATTTGTTGAAAATGATCTAATTTTCTATTTATCTTCCTAATTTTCTATGTTAAGATTTTTACTTTACTTTTTTTGTAAATTAAGCATTTTTTACTACCTTTGAGAATTTTCTTAAGAATTTTACTTTTAATGGAATCCTTGTCAATCAACAAAGTCATTTTCAATTATCGACTAACCAAGGAGCAGAAGGAGGAGGTTATGGAATATTGGTCCTTAAATTTTGACTGCCCTTTAATTCCTTATATTTTGCCAGAAGAAGGAACAGAGGAAAATCCAAATTGAATTTGATATTCAAATGAAGACAATTTATGGCGATTGGAGGTGAAAAAAGATCGGAAATGGGAAAGCACCCAGACCTCCAATGAAAGCCATCAAGAAAAATCATGATGGGATAATCGATGAAAGGTCGTTGAAGGTACCCGAAGTTAGACAGCCCTTACCAGGAGAGGAAATAAGAGAACTTGTTATTAATATATGGTTTAATTTACGGGAAAAAAAGTTAATAAGAAAAACAAGATAACGAATTAATAATATCCACCACATTCAAGGAAGTCGCATGGGTGTAACCAACTGCAGTCACAATCGATAATGCAATCCTCACATTTTTTTGAGAGCGGATACGCACAACCCTTGCATGCTTGGTGACATTCCTCTACAGTGAACTTAGAGCAGGACACTAAAAATATCAACAATATGGTTATTATTTATACCCCATGACTATTTAATCAAATTCTCACTCTCAGATTGTACATTTGCAATGATTGCACATGCAATAAGACAGAAAAGTAAAACGGACCGCATTTTGAATATCTTTTGTATTCAAATATCAGAATAATACTTGTGTGTCCACAGCACATTGAACGGAGAACTTATATAGTAGTGCCTCAGAGTCATAGTTTCAATAAACTATTTCTGATATGAATTATGACCAAAAATACAATTATTCCAGGGGTTCCAATCATGTTTATGATACTTTTTCCCAATTATTTGCTTTTAACGCGCGCAAAGTTTTTATCGTAGTGAAATAATAAGTTATTCACTGATTGTTTACAAAATAACTAAACAATTTATTCAAGTCATTTAATGACTTAATGCCTATCCCTTAAAAACATGAAACTAATGTTGTAAGCATGCTGGCCAGGAAAACTGCGCCCATTGCACTTTACAAGTTCTAATTTACATATAATTAAATAAAAAAAAGGTATCCTCCCCGGCGGGGAATCGAACCCCGGTCTCCCGCGTGACAGGCGGGGATACTGACCACTATACTACCCAGTTCTCTTTCAACCCTCGTCGAGTGAAGACGTCGCCGGATTCTGTGCGCTTTACCTAAAGTGAAAAATTCGTGCGAGAAAGTGAACTCAAACAGCCGCGTCAAGTTTTTAAAAACCAACTATCGACAAGCGCGACTGGCTACAGCAAAACTCTGCAACTCTGCAACAAAACCGCGAAAACCGCGAATTTGTTTAAATTTAAATTTAAAGATTCAACATAACTCCGCCAAGTGAACTGCGTGAATACTCTGTGCAACTTTCGACACGGATTGCACGCATAACCGAGACGCTCTAGACTACCTGCTCCCACTTGACATCCCGCCAAGTGCACCAAATATCAGCATGGCCACATGGAAACCAAATGAAATAGACGTAATAAACAAAGCAATCGAAACATGCACAACACTAACAGCCAGCACATTAAACGAGATAAGCGAACGACTCCCACACCGCACAGCTGCAGCAATCAAGAAAAAGTTCCTAGAAACAAAAAATAAGAAACAGACAACAAAGAAAACACCCAAAGTATGGACACATGAAGAAGGAAACATGCTTGCAACTGAATACGCAAAACTTTCAATACTGAAAACAAAGAAGGCCAAAATGGAAACACTACAATCCCTATTTCCAGATCGCACCATCAAAGCGATGGAGACAAAAATGAGGGAAGACTTCCCGGCCATCTACAATAGCAAAACGAACCAAATACCAACAATAATAGTACAAGAAAAAATGACCGCCAAACTCAGAAATCTCAATAATACGCGTATTCAGGAGCATGCAATGCCCGAATGTGTCCATACAACAACCGCCACCGCTCAAGTAACTGCCACCATAGAAACCGTAAACAATGACAATAGCCCAGACAGAGCTACCACTTCAACATTAACGATCGCCACCACCACCAACACATTCACACACCCGGATACAACACCGCATACCAGTTCACCCGACAAACCGCGGACGACACCGCCACCACCACCCATCCACAGCGCAAACGGGACAGAAGCAGCAACAACAACACCCACGCACAGCACAAACACAACAACAACAACACCAACAACGCTACCTACCACAACCGCAAACAGTACACACACACACGAATCAATATGTAAGCAACTTAATAAGACTATCCAACTAACCTTCAATAGAAATGCACCTCGTAAACTAATAAAATTCAACGCACCAAATAATAGTAAACTCGTTAAATTGATAAACGCTGCCCTGGAGACAGCCTTGCATGACATAAAAACTACATACAAAGACAAACCGACACTCCAACGAAAGCATTCGAAGCATGCCATACTAGCGGCAGGTCTTCTTCTCAGGAAATGCATAACGGGGAAGATGGGTAAAACCAAAATAGTACCCTTACACAGAGCAACCGAGAGGAAGATCCAAAAGCTGGAACGGCATGTGGAGAATGCAAAAGAATTAAGATCACACACACACGGACCGCTCTCCAAACGCCTGTTCTCAGAGGCACAAACAATCGCGAAACTAGACATGAAACCGACAAGCTACATAAAAACAACGCAGGACAGAATAAAAATATTAACTGACGAACTCAACAAGCAAAAGGACAGACATAAGACCATGACACAACGATACATGTTCAAACAACGTCCATCCATCAAAATCCTCCAGAACGACCAACAGACCAACGAAACAACAGAACTAAAACCCGACTGCGCCGTAAAATATTACCGCGAACTTTTTGCACCCACAACATCCCAAAACCAATCGACACACTTTGACGACTGGACAAACTACATAAAGACGACAAAGCCCAACAACCCCCCAGAACAGACTGACGACGACACTGACATCGAAAGAGCAGTCAAAACTGCTCTCAGACATACAGCACCCTGGAAAGCGCCAGGGCCCGACAAAATTCCCACCTTCCTCTACAAAACCCTCTCAGCTGCACGACAATACCTGACGGACACAATTACAGAATATCTTTCCCAGAAACGTCACCTCACGAGAGAGGATGTGACGGGAAAGATAATCCTATTATTCAAAAAAGGCGACAAATCCAACCCACAGAACTATCGACCAATAGCCCTACTGAATACAGACTACAAAATTCTAACCAAAACCATAGCTAACACAATACACACGCACATCCAACACCTAATTCCCCCCGAGCAGTTGTGCCGACGTAACGTATGGGGCACAATGCACGGGCTCCTAATTGACAAATCCCTCACCCAACATGCTAGATTACGCCGAAGTCAACACCATTCAGTATGGTATGACTTTAGAAAGGCGTTTGATAGCATCCACCATGACAAGCTAACACAACTAATAGACTCCCTACCTATACCCAACAATCACAAAGCAGTAATCCTCTCTGCCATAAGCAACTGGACAGTAAAACTGGACATCGACAAACAGCACAGACGCATCAAAGTTGGCCGCGGTATATACCAAGGCGACTCCCTAAGCCCACTCCTCTTCATCCTCACAACCGCTGGCATTATCAGACACATAAAACAAGATCCCGACATCAATAGGCTTGCGCGGGGCAGGCACGAGATTATCGCCTTTATGGATGACATCAAGTGCCATGCGCCCACGCGCAATGCGATCGACGCTATCACACACAAGATCCAGGTATGTGGAGCGGAAATTGGCCTGGATTTAAACGTAGAGAAATGTGGTCACTATACTAAATCGGTCGAAGAAACCGAACAAGACCACATGTTTATTCCAGAGATCAGAAGAAGCTACAGATACCTGGGTATTGAACAGACTGAACTAGACACAACAGACAACTACGACAGCCTAGA
Organism: Aleochara curtula; assembly: GCA_963978815.1. Taxonomy (NCBI): domain Eukaryota; kingdom Metazoa; phylum Arthropoda; class Insecta; order Coleoptera; family Staphylinidae; genus Aleochara; species Aleochara curtula. The sequence continues at coordinate 12,082,161 of OZ022219.1, read as the reverse complement.
AGACAAAATCCTCTCAAAAACCCAACAGATCATCAAATCCCAACTCACAAGCTACCAGAAACGTATCCTTTTCAACTCCACAATTATACCCGCAGCAACATATATAACCGGTAATATCCGACCCGCAGAATCCATATCCGCCACCCTAAAAACCTGCCGTGACCTAGACTCCAAAATCCGCCGAATCTTCACCGAACACAATATCAAATCAAGACCGACCTCCAACCAAAGACTGTACCTCCCTCCAAACCTCGGCGGCCTCGGTTTCAAATCTATAGAAACCGAGACAGCCATCCAAATAGTACGAAAATTCCATTACCTTACAGAACAACACGAACTTACCGACGCACTAGACAGATTCCGAAAACTGGACAAAGCAGGGTGCCGAACTCCCATCAGCGAGTACCGGCATGTTGCAGACAAGTACCACATAACAGAGCCCGAAGACACACGAACATGCAAGACGACAATAGAACAAATACAAACAAAAACAAAACAAGACAGAATTGACGACTGGACGAAAGCTATGTCCTACCCCAAACACGTAGTGACAGAACAGGAAACCATCTCATTCCCCGCTTCCACATATTATAAGACAAACAGCAGCAAACTTTCAATAATACTAGCCGCCTCTGAGGAACAGATGTTCCAGCTAAAGTCAAAGAACGCAACGGATCGAAGGTGTAGGAAGGGATGCGATGAGAGTGAGACGGCATACCATGTGGTGTCAAGCTGTAGGCAGAAGCTTAGCAACGCCTACAGCAATAGGCACGACCTGGTGGTGCACTGGCTCCTCAAATACATCCTGGAATACACTGGAGCTCCGGAGCCAACAAAGAAGGACCTAGCTTTCGGTAAAGCGGTCCTGAATACAGAATACACGACAAACGGACAGACATTCAGAATACGAGCCGGACAACCAATCCTCACCGAACAAGCCCTACACCACAACAAACCAGACATCATGATCCAACGAATCCATCCACGCCCAAAGACATTCCTATTCGAAATCTCCATCCCACACCTACAGAACTACAGACTACAAGAACAAATAAAACTGACAAAATATACGAAAAACTCATGCACCCACATAGACAACAACAACTACAAGACAATACACAGAGACAAAAATCTAATGGACGCAATTCGCCAGAAGCATCGATGCCCCGTGAGCCTCAGTCTCATGATAATCGGTGTTTTTGGCGAAGTGCTACAGACTGAACAGCACAGACACCTCCAGGCGCAGCTAATCGAACTAGGTCTAGAACCTCCAAATATCCACACGCTATTCCAAAAGGCATGCTATAGTGTGATCACCTCAACATCCCAAATACTAATCAAACATACAGCCGAATCGTGAAGTTTGATGCACACTTGTATTCATGTAAATAATTTAATAGTTCTGTAAATAATTAAGTATTTATTTGTATTCTACTATTTATTCATCTTAGCTTACTTCATTTCAGTTTATTCTTTCATTTATTTTAGTTCACATATTTTAGTTTATTTTATTTCACTGTAAAAAGAAAAAAGAGTATTGTTGTAACGCCGCAAGGCATGAATTGTACATAGCAAGAAGACTATGTGCAAATATTTCAATAAACGATTATATACTACCGAGGACTTGTACCCTATAGAGGCTCTCGCGAGCAGAGACGCTGAAAGGTGTTAAAATGCATTACTATGTTTAGTGATGGTTCCAGAGAGTGCAGTTTCATAAGAAATCGCATAAAGGGCACTAAAAATGGTATCCAAAAATTAGAAAGGATATCCATAGAACAATCTATATGCAATAGATACGTTATCAAACGATAGATTTGCGTGAACGAGATAGAAAATGCTTTAAAATGGTACTTCATTTAAGTGCCTCCCTTAAGAGGGTAAAAATGTATACTCATTAGTTACACTAATAAAACTGAACTCAAGTGGTCGTGAGTGGTCGCTTTAAGAAAAGAAATGTGAGTTAAAATGCCTTGCTTATATGTTTCGCATCTGTAATTGTCGAGATCACACCCAATCTCATAACATTTAGCGTCAAAGCGTCTTCATCATCAGAGTGCGGTATCATGTCGAAAAGATGTCGCGCGGGTATTGACCACTAGTTAAACGAATAGAGTTGTGGTTGAAAATGTAATAATGAAAACTGGTAAACTGTTTTCTTAATAATTTAAAAAGAGTTTGAAGAATGAGCTTTGAATTTAAGATTCCTATAAAATTATTTCTTATCTATAAAATTATTTCTATAAAAAATATCTATAAAATTATTTCTTTTCATCCAAAGATGGAGCAATGGGTACATGTCAAACTTGCAAGAGAACTAAGGACATCAGAAACAAGCTCATGCCTATTAAGAAGCAAAAAATAATTTCAATAAATCTTATAAATTCTAGAGTCATCTTATTTTATGTGTGTTCTTTTAATTACTTATTAACATGGTTTAAATAATGCTTGTCAAATGAAGTTTGAATATATGTTTTGTATACATATATAGATGTGAAATTCTAACAATTATTAGACAATTTTGAAAGATGATTCTTCTTCAATCCAGTTACAACTGAATTTTAAAATGGAATAGTTGTGATGAAAAAAAACATTTTCTCGCATTTTTCAAAGTCGTCAATGGAAAATTAATGTGAATTAATGAATTTAATAATATCCATGCTGTATTTTTCCGTCTGCCAGTCATAAGCAGTTGCTTGCGCCCTCTGGGTTGTACTCGCTTCGGCGGTACATATACTAAAATTGGAACGATAGAGAGAAGATTAGCATGGCCCCTGCGCAAGGATGACACGCAAAATTGTGAAGCGTTCCACATTTTTTTAAAGAATATTTATTGTATTTCGAAATGATTGGTTTTTATGAATATTGTCGTCATATACATTACGTTTTTTGTTGCCAAATCTACTGGAAGACATTTGTATTTTTCTTGGTCGTTAGTTCATAAATTCTTCTTTTGCCAATCATTCTGCTTATTCACAGCTAATTAATAATTAAGTACATTAACAATTGTAGTATTTTATAACTTATCAATCAAAGTGGTGAATCATGTTCAATAGCCATGTTTCAGATGGGAATTCCTCATCATATTATCAAGACACCAATTGTGGGATTTACCACGCATTAGTAGGCGATACCTACGCGTAAGCGTAGAAATGCCACCACCACCACCACCACCACCCGCAAACTTCTACTAAACAACTGGAGTGTTTCAGTTCAAACGTGGACAGTTAGTTTCTTAGTACAAGTTAAGTGCATATTTCACATTGACGGTCTTCATCTCATATCAACACAGTGACAGAAAGACACCTTGCATCTTAAAGCCGATGCTATCAACATACGATTTAATTAGGTATTTTGACAGAGACTTTTATTAATTTTAAATAGCTTTAACTCTTATATGTTAATCACGTGATAAATATTAGAATATAATTTAAATGGAACATCTTTTAGCGCTGGCGCCCACTGAATGTGCTCGTATGTTACAAATAGCACACGGTTCTTGTGATTTTACTAATGGGAAGCACAGTCCACAAAACAGTTTTTTATACACAACGTTAAAATGGCGGTTTATTTAAATGCCGCACGGCGTATCGTTCAGCGTCCAAACTTTTCGCATGTCATTGAAATATTGTATATTGTATGCGTTGGGGGGTAAAACATAATAGCTTGACTGAAATATGGACGAGCTCTCCATTGTTTGCGATTTGCATGTGTTCAATTTATAACTCAACACATGCCTTCGTTCAGCTATATTGTCCCCCTCTCGCGTTTCGGAAAGTCATAAATAGTAGATAACAATGAGTAGGTGCTCGAGCTTTTTTGAGGAACCAATTTAATATGTTGTTATTGAGATTAGAACCCGTTGAACACAATAGAGAACCAAGCTTTTTGTAAATCTGCTGTAAAATGTCAAAAATGATCCACTCGCGACCGGTATTGAAAGGAGAGGAGCTCACGCTGTTTTTCAGGAACCATTTAACTTGAGTTCCGTTGGCGCTGATGTCCGAGAATCGTTTATTATTCTTAAGCTTATATTATTTCTCTAGCAACAACACCAGAGAAACTTAATTTAACTTTTAAACGTGATTAAGCACCTAATTCTATTATAGCTCCAGCGTATCTTGGAATATCAGAGCGCCCTCTGTGAAACTGAAGCTGTACAGGAAATCAATTTTTATTCTATAAATTTATCGTTTCTTCGAGTTTTCAATCACTGATAGATACTCAGCGATTGAATTGGTGGTAATATCATAGTCGTTATAATTGAGATTACATATTCAATGTAATTTTGATATGAATGGTTGCGATTGTGCATCAGCTGTTTTTCGTTTATTTCGTTTATTGAATTATATCAGTATAATTTGCATTTCAAGCATGATGATGGGCCTTTGGGCATGAGTGAAAACTGACAATTGAGCGTACTCACTTTACGTGCGTTGAAATACGACAACCACCCGCACTTAACGTATTTCACCATTTCTTGCGCTATTTTTGTTGTTAAATTGTTGTTTAACAACTGCATAAAGAAGAGCTGTTGGTGGAGGGGATTGTATTTGATACTTAAACGTGGGCCGATCCCGGAGGTACTGCAATACCGGGCCAACCCGTGATGTGAGTGGAGCAAGCCCCTAACTCTCATCCATTTCCAAAAATCAGTTTAATATACTGGACCCGCATGCGGGTCGTATCAGATATTAAGCTGATAAGAACAGATACTACACTTTGATCTTAGCCGGAGCCGAGAAGCGATGTCTTAACTGGGTCCTCGAAGGTCTACTGGCAACATTTTCGTCAATGATTGCATAGAGAACGAACAGCAGCGACACCTAGGAGCTTTAAAACACTAAAATACTCAATATGACTGTTGAATAGAGTGAGCCCGATTTACCACCTTCATTAATGGTAAAAACATGATCCTCATCCTTTAAATTTGCTTAAGAACCAAATTATTGAAAGATTTCTTAAAATCGGCTAAGTAGTTTGTAAGATAAGCATGCGTACGCGTAAGCATTATAGTAACCGCATTCAAACACACACTCTGGCACACAAATGTGTAGTTGGATACTTACCATTCTTCAATAGGAAAAAATAACATGCGTGTGAAACGCAAATTAAGTGTTTGTTATTAATATATGTTGCTTATAGGGCGCAACCTTTAATGATTAGCTGATGATACACAACGGGCTCAAAGCCCAGAAACCATACACAATGCTGAACACTGGTTGAATATTAAATTGAATATCTAAATTGAATATTTAATATTCAATATCATAGAATTTCTCACAACAATCATAATTAATAACTGAACACTTGTCTTACACCAAGAACAAAGTCAAGCGCAGCGAATAAATACTGAGGATTATGTTATAATTGAAACCAGAAACGGCATTTAAAACCTATAAAAAACATTGTTATAACTATAGCAGCTTCTCGATATTAGAATGAATTAAAATTAGTCACTAGTACACTAGTTTTAGATCAGAAATACAAAGTGGGCTCACCCTATATTCATCGCTTGTGCAGCAGCAGCCTGAAATTGCTTCTCCCTCAGTTATATTGATGTTCGATCACACTAACGGAATAACAACACGCGACAACAAATCGATTACTTATACATAGTTTATTAATACAAAGGATGTGTGTCTGATGTAGACTTAAACCTCTACTCTTGTTGACTCACAAAGAACTAAATGCTAACTGAAACTCATAAGCTTATATAGATTTGATCATGTTTATCAAAATATTCCAAGTGCCTTTTCTAGTGACATTTATGACATATTTCTTCGTATCTGTTAAGTACTGCGTGGGAACGCGTTAGCACATGATAAGAAAGGTGTTGATGTACGATGCTTATGGCGTTAAAAGTTGGTAAGAAAAACTATTACTTAAGCTTCCACTGATTGATTATCAGGGAAAAACAAAGGTGGCACGACTTTTGCGCACGCACCTCCCCTGGCCAAGAAAGTGACAGGTTTATGTACCCCTACTTTCGTTTTGGAAGCACCCTGGCCTTAGCATTAGCTGTTAGAAAATTTCGTTTTAAACCAATCATAAGTTGTCATTGCAGGCAGAGGCAAAAGTAACAAGAAACGGTTTCGGTTTATGAAGCGGCTACGACTTAAGAATTATAAACGAAAACCGTACGGCACACCATGTGATGTTTTGAAAATAATATTTTAAACAAATATGACTTTTTGAAAATGTTCATATTTTCGCTATATACATCTTTCACCGCGTTTTGTATTGAATCAGAAAATTTGAATTTTTGAAATCGGTTAATTATGCATTGAGATATTACGATAATATTTGAGTAGGATAGAAATTACACATTAGATTATTTTCTGAAAGAATAAACCGAGTTTTACCATTCAAATTCACAACAAACTATAACATACATCGCATTTGCATCAACGAATGTTATAAGCATTGTTACTAAAATTAGTACCTAACAATATTTTCAGTTCTGTGTTATGAAAAACAAATTGGAATCGACTCTCGGAGGAGGTCCGTGCGCAAAAGTCATGGAACCGTTATTTATTAAACACATTTTCTCATCATTTAAAATCCATATGATTTGTTTATGAGGTCATTTGACCGCGCGTGGTAGGTTTAGGTATACATGGAACCTCGGTAGGTTTAGTGTTAATAAAACTCGTTAACACTACAAAATATATGTTTGGCTTTGCCATTGTCGCATGAATGGACTGTACCGACATTTGTTCGACTGTTCAGATAGACACAAAAGAACACATAAATCATTATATTTGCAAGAGTCCAAATTGTTATATAATTGGTTATTAACTACCCCATACATCAGTTCGGATTAGGAACCGGGCACAACAAAACATCGTTAACGCAACGGTGCAGATTATAGCCAGACTAGGGGCCCCTTGCAAGCCCCGCTTCGCCGGGCATTTAATTTTGGTGTTTCTATAACGCATTTGAAAGATTCAAATTTAGTTGATGTTCATTTTTCAAATTTCCATTCATTATTTCCATTCCAAATTGGGCGTTCGGAAAATAATTCATCACATCCCGGTTTAAATTCATTTCAAATTTATTCATTTAATTCATTTATATCGTATGTTCTCCATTCATATTGTAACCCGTTAATAGTGATCTTAATTAGAAATTACTTTTGAAGTGAAATTTACATTCTTTGATAACGCGTTTATACACGGACTATTACACGCAGTGAACGATAAAATGGACCCCAAATTTACAATTTTGTGCAACAAATTTTAATCCAAAACACAACATGATCTAAAAACATCACCATTCATGTCTTCATTCGGTGTATTCTCTTATGCGCTCTTTCTTACATGTATTCAAATCAAATGTGCTCATCCGTCACACCCTCGACTTTAAAACTTCACATTTTCTCGGTCCATAAGAATCAAATTTACTTGATGCGCTCATCTTTCAAATTTCAATTTACTATTTATACTTATATCCATTTCAAATTTATATATTTACCAAATTTGGCACTAGGCTATCACATCCCGAATTAAAATTCATGTTTCATCCTATGTTCTCCATTCATATTGTTACCCGTTCGTAGTGATTTTAATTACAAATTACTTTAGAACTGAAATTTACATTCTTTGATAACGCATTTACGCACCGAACTATGAGACGCACTTCAAATTTACAACATTATCTAGAAACATAAGATAATGTAAGATAAGATAAGCATCTTAAGATAAGCCGCATAAGATAAGCCGTCACACCCTCGACTTTAAAACTTCACATTTTCTCGGCCCATATACATTTATCACACCCCCGATTTTAGAAACGTCGCTCTTTCAATACTCTCAGTTCATTTTAACAGCCTCAGCATCATCGGCGCACAAAGGGTGCGCTTAGTGTGCCCGCCTTAAGGAGTTCGGTAATTTGATACGTTTTAGGGGCGTACCTGAATATGCAACCCAACATACTTAAAATCAGTACTTTGTTTATTTATCAACAATTATGCAAGTCTACGTGTTTTTCTATAGCCTATAACCTGGCGACATATATACCGAACATAATAATGAAAACCGCTTTAAAATCGCACAAAGAAACACGACTTTGCTTTATATATATATATAGAATAGAAGATATAGATAGATATAGATATAGATACATAGATAGAGAGATAGATAGATAGATAGATATAGATGTTGGCCACCCCTGAGGCGTAACACACTAGATAAATGAAACTCTAGCAGTTAAGTGTCATACTTAAAAACTGAATGCTCAGGAATGAACATTGTGTTACCAGTGTTGTTCCAAATGTTCAACAAGTTGCCAGCAACAATTTGCTGTTTCCACTTCACAAGAAGCAAGAGGATGTCCGTTCAATGGCTAACCCCTGACTCAACAATTATAGTTTGAACAATACGATGAACTTGTACAATGAACAATATATTTACAATCAAATATTTTATTAATGTAAGAAAATATAACTATCTCTCCTCAATGATTCTTTTATTTTCTTCATTGGCTTTATCATACTTCATTCAAGATGACAAATAATGTTTTAAATTATTCCTCACTTTAGAGTCATTGTCAAACTCATTCCCTTTTAAATAAGAGGATTCTAATACCTTAAATAAATTTAAATTAGAAATGCTATGAATTATCACATATTATAGAACCATTTTTAAGAAATGCAACTTTACTCTTTTTTATTTTATGTTCAATTCATTTAATTGTCTACTTTTAGTTTATACAATTAATTATCACTATCCAGGGTTTCTCTTCATCTCTCCTTCTATTGCATTGCATTGCTTTTAATGGAATCATTTTAACCATTCACATTACACATCCAGACCACTGCAATTGCTAAGCTCAAACAACCATTACACTATGAATGTAGAACTCATTATTATTCTTAGCATATTATGAGTTTACATATTGGTCATATATTCTTTTAATTTAATGCTTTAATGTGTGGTTTGCAATTTGAATATGTACACAACTGAAAAATTCCGTAACTTACTCTGTTGAGTTGTTTATAATTTTTATACTTTTACTCCAGTTGTCACAATTTATAATCAGAGCTCTTGTGTGAATTATGGCTTTTATTATGCTCATGTTTGTAGATAACTCTGGCATTTTTAATTTGCTCCAGTTTATTCAATTGTTCCTTAGTGCCTCTCTTGAGCATACTTGGATTTGGCAGAAGTAAATAAAGATGCTTTCTGGTCTCATTAACACAAAGATTTCAAGTTTTGCTTCTTCTCATTAGCCTGATTTCATCAATTATTATTTCAACTGGTTTGAGAAGATATTGGTTAGAGTAACATTTGGTCATGTTGTACATTCATGACTAAAATCACACGATTTATATTGAAATCTTTTTCGATACTTGTGCATTTGGAACATATTCGCAGTATTACAAACATTTATCACTTTGCTTAAAATCTCCTAAAATTTGTTGTTTAAGATAAATGAAACGCAAACATAATTGAAAACAGTAATGATGTAAACCTTCAAGTTTTAGTTATGCTGAAAGAATTAAGAACCTTTTAATTGACAAGAATACCACATCCTTCTAAAAAATATGTAGATGCATTTAGTAACAAACGGTTACAAGTTCACTAACAACATTTCCTTGTATTTAGTTATACAAGTATTAATTACTAATCACAGACATAAAGTATGGTTAGTTATAGATGGTAACTTGATTTTTCCGCTATGAAGCTTTATGCCGCACGAGATGTTGTGGCGCAAAGTATCAAATTTCGAATTTGATTTATGAGTTTGGAGGAGTGACATCATAAGCGTAAGGAGTAGATTTAAGAATTGTTTTATTGCGAGCCTCCAATGAAATCAATTTGAGTATTTAATTCGCTAACACTCTACTTACAGTAACAGCGCAAGCACAGTGGTACCAGCGCGTTCAGTGTCGGAGAATTTAGAATTGATATTTTCGAATTTTTTTTTGCCAATACATAAAGCATTGTTTCCGTATATAAATATGAAAGAATCAATCAGATGCCACAATTATTTTAGCTGCAATTTAGCACTAATGTTGAACAATTTTCAACTCCTAGAAATAGCCGAAAATTTGTCACTTGGATTAACTATTTCGATCTATTAAATAACATAACCAGAAACTTGATCGTGAAAGTGCAATAAACTTAGATTATAATAGAATATAATTAATAATTAAATGATTTAAATCTGCATAAATTACACAAAATTAATTTTGTACAATTCAGTATAATTCTAGCGGTGGACATATATGCATCAAATAATAGAAATTTGATTTTGAAAATAACTTCATGGCTTTCTGTGTTCTAACGTTTTGAAAGAATTCTATGCTGTAATAACACGAGAAGCTGAGGCAAAAAAGCAAGAAGGATTTGTAGATAACCCAAATTGACCATTTGTCTCTTTTGAGAAAGTGATTATAAATTACCGCATTTTCTGAAAATATTAATTAAAATATTAATCATTATGTTGTAAGTGGAATAACCGAATTTGAATTTTTAAAATCAGTTAATTTCGCGACGAGAGTAAATCAATTTAATCAATATTTCATTAATATCCTCATATTAATTTTTCTGGTCTTCCAAAACGAATGGATAGAAAAGCCGAAAGCATTCTTAACTTGTATAAAAGTCTCTACAGCCAGAAGCAATTGTTTTGGTCATTTACTTTCTTTTAATTATTAAAAACAAAACGCAATTATAGTTTTGACCCCCAAAAATTCCGCCGGACTGGAGACAGCGGATAGTCCATCCGTCGGACCGGAGCAGATGCAGCGTAACAAAAATGGTTATAACTCGTATAACAAGTGAAATTTTGAAAAATAATCGAAAATCCATTCATTATTGTTTCCAATGCATTATTTTTCGAACTTAATTTAGTGTGACATTTTTGAATGAAAGTACCTACTTGAACAAGCAAGCTGGGAGATTTATTTGTAGATACTTGAAAATGATAAGAGGGTCGTTTCTCTAGCATTTCCACAAGTTATAGTTGATAACATTTTTTAAGACAACATATGCCTTACTGCACTGCCTCGGTTTTGAAGTACAAGCCACTTCATGAATTGAAATAACTCAGCACCCTGGTCCCGGAGTGGAAATTGTCGTGAAATTATATGACATTTTTGAATTGTTTTATTTCTAGTATATAAAGGGATAACTGAATTTTATGGATTAGAAAATACGATTTAAATCGGATGGATAGTTTAGCAATCATTTAGCAATAAACTCGAACAATTTCTGGGTCAAGATTTACGTCCCGTCGGCAATTAGCGCAACGTAAGATTTACATCCCGTCGGCAGTAGGCGCAACATAATGAAACCGAAGTTTGAATCATGACCAAAATTTAGAAGCTTGGTGCCAGTGTGAGTGCTTGGTAAAACGTAATTCTATTGGTGGAGACAATTCATAACGCGAACGTTATGGGTGTTTTCTTTGCGCAAAAATTATTAATCGGCTCAGGTTACAATCTGTCAAGCATTGATTGCGCTGGACGGCGGTTTCTTTGAAGTGCGCGTTTATTTCAGATATCACAAGAGCTCATAGCGGAAAAGACATGGAACCGTTATAGATAGTCATGCTAACTATTTTATGTCCGGTATATGCCAACGATGTTATATTGCCGGTGTTTATTTCTAAAATAATTGAAATCGTCTTCTTTCCAGGGACAAATTGAAACATACATTAAACATAATAATTAAAAACAATTATTAATAATTTTATTATTTCATGAATGGATGGTAGATTGCATGCCACCTGGTAGACAAAAGTGGTACGAGTTGCTTGTTGCTCTTTCATGGCAACATCAGGATGATGAAAGTGCACATGCGTCATATGTGAGATGAGTCCAGAAGGCTGTTGGTTATTAGGTACGGGGTACATGGTAAACCATTGCAGCTATTATAGGTGAACTCGGCATGGCGTATTGTGGTGCGTTGATTCAGACATTTCAGTTCAAGATCAGTGACTTAAATTTTGTGTTTAAAATAAAATAGCTAAAGGTGGCGGTTTCGCCAGTAAATACGTATTAGTATAATAAAACTGAACTAAATTTTGCTTAAAATTCCAGTACAGAGAAATTTCCGTGTAGTTAATCTAAAACAAGTTCGTTGTAAAATTTCGTAAAATGAGGATTAATGGTTAAAAACTGCTTGTGAATGGCTATATATTAAAATGCTATCAACATAATTAAATTGCGTTGTGTAAACGCAAAATGTTTAAGAAAATTAAGATGAGCCACGCCTGTTCTTTGCTGCCGTTGCGTACTGTTGTACAAAAATGGCCGCATATCGCTATACGTGGCGCGCTGCCTGTTGTTCGTCATGCTGCGTCGGAAAATGGACACAAAGCAAAATTGAAAAAAATTGTATAACTGAATATTAAAAATTAATCATGAATAAAAATCACGAATTATATTAAATATAAAATGAAATATGTTAGCAATTTAAAGTAAGCGAGTATTCTGGTTCGTATTAAGCTTAAAAACATCAAATCTAAAAAATTAATTATAAATAAAAACTCCCGCTATAAATCATGTTTGATTTAACATTATTAAATAAACTATCAGTAACTTAAAGTAAAATCATTGTTTCAGAACTGAAAAGATAGGCTCTGTTGCCAAGGGCTATCTTCCCATCGCGATTTTGTAGGCTCAGCCCCCACACGTTTTGTAAGACCCTTTCTTCCCTTGATCGTTCTCAATCTGATGTTTGAGGACTTTTACACCAGTAGATTGGTTTACTTTTGACACAGAGGCTTCTCTTCTTGAACGTCTTCTTGCATAGTAGGGAACTGATTTCTTGCAGCGTTTTAGCCAAAACCCTTGTTACGTCCTGATCAGCGGGTGCTTGCGGCATCATAGATGTTTGTTTTGAAACGATCCAACATTTTGGAAGATGGATTGAATGTTTCGCAAGATCCTCCATTTAAATTTAATGCTTTGTAATGTTTGTAATCACAGTCAAGTCCGCAATTTATTTTTCACTACAATATATATTGAAAATGCTCGTGATACACTAGCATTTAAAATTGGAACTGTTCTAAATGCGAGTCCAAATTTTCCGACATTTTCAAATCTGCAGCCAGCTGCATTGCAATCATTGAATACTTCATGTTAAAGGTCGGCTAATAAAGATGTATTTTGCCATCTTCTATTACGTAATTGATGCCACTCGGAATCGATGTCATCTTTCGTACTGTATAGATGGGTTACCTCCATGGATAATACGTGACGCTTTCCAGATGATTTATGATTCAATAGACACAGAAGCTGTCATTGAATCAGATGGAAACGTATGGCCCGTAAGAGGTTACAGAACGTTAAGGAGGTTCAAAAAGATGGTGAACTATTTTATTAATACTCCAGTACTCCAGTCCAGTATCGGGGGGTATACCCTCTGGGAGTATGTTTACAAATAGGTTCGTAAATTTACTTCAACTGATGATGAAGCTCTCGCTATCTTTGTAGACGCCAAACTTTCAAAATTTTAATATAAATTAATTCGGAAGAAAGCTTTAGAAAAGAGAAGTGCTATCCTTCTGATATCACCTGACGATATCGCGTATTTTAAAAACTCTAAATTTAAATAATCATCTAAATTTCAACTTGGAATTAATTTCCAAGTGGGGTTGCGATGGTTCTTCTGGTCAGAGAATTTATAAATAAAAATTCAGCAATGATAATTTAACGGACGAAACTATATTTATGTTACCATTGGTTTCGGTGGTTTTAAAGAATCGCGTTGATGGCTCTGTGATATAGAGTAATTCGGCACCGTCTTCAACTAAATTTTGTAGGCCGATTAAATTCGAATTAGCGAAAGAAACTCGTGCAAAATTACAAACCGCGGGATTAGTACCGAGCTATATTAAATCATATGCCATTAATGTATTGCACACATTAAAATTAACCATGGTACTGAAAGTAGGCACAAAAATTTCAAACGATTTTGGCAGTTTACCTCGAATAACCATGCGCGAACCTGCCCTGAGTTATGCTCAGTGAATTAACAGTGAAGTACATATCACCAGAAAAACAAGATGGATGCCTTCATCAAGGAGAACGTAATTCTTTGTGAGCAAGTAAACTTTGTGAATCTTACGCAAGGTAAAGGAATTAGCGTCCCAAGATAACACTGAACTAACCAAGGAGCAGAAGGAGGAGGTTATGGAATATTGGTCCTTAAATTTTGACTGCCCTTTAATTCCTTATATTTTGCCAGAAGAAGGAACAGAGGAAAATCCAAATTGAATTTGATATTCAAATGAAGACAATTTATGGCGATTGGAGGTGGAAAAAGATTGGAAATGGGAAAGCACCCAGACCTCCAATGAAAGCCATCAAGAAAAAACATGATGGGATAATCGATGAAAAGTCGTTGAAGGTACCCGAAGTTAGACAGCCCTTACCAGGAGAGGAAGAGACGATGGAAAGTCTTCTTAATGATATAGGCCTTACGAAACCGAAACCTATAATGACACTCACTACGAGAAAACTGGATAAGATGTTAAGTGAAATTACGATGCTATCTACCTATGATAGTTTTTAATTTTGATAAACCATGATCATAGGATAAGGTGGTGATGTAGCAGACGCGAACTCATGCCTGAAGGTTTCAGATAGCTTAGTCTACCTGCTGATATAAAGTATCCTCGTAAGGCGCTTACTCTCTGGCGGATTATTATCCCACATTATTGTAATAGCTACTGAGGTGTCTGAATAGGTCGCCATTGTACTACCTGTAATAAGTACTACTAAAAGAAAACTTTCCTGCTTCTAATCTGAGAATTATGATAACAAAATTAGAAACTTGTAACTAAAATATGCGATTCTGAAGTTTCAATGTTTTGGAGTTGGACTCCCATTTTCAAGTGCCTTTATTATGTTTTGCCGACTTACTTTAGCGAGATTGATTACTTATTTATTATTAATTTATTTTTAATAAATAACATTTTGTCGGTACAAGAAAATGATATTCACCGTAACCTAGACTCGAACCTCGGTAACCAGTAGACGATCATGGCGGTGGCGGCAACGTTTTGTTATTGCGATATGACCTTGCAAAGTATCTTAAAAAACAGTGAGGAGAATATAAGTGGATATCAAACATTTAAAGTTGTATGTCAGTAAACAGATAAAAAAACTACTACGAAGTTGTGTACAGCCATTATAATAGTGCATTTAATTTGGGTTTCTTTGCGCGATTATTGAATCCGTTGTTTTCGGGTCCTACTGTTCGGCTTCCTTTTTAATCCAGCATTATTTTTTTTAATCCAGACATGGCTATTTGGTCCATTACAATTGGGGTTTTCAATTTGAGGCTGGTCAAAACTGCATTTTTTTCTTTGGACATTTTCCACCGAGGTATTTGAAACTATTCCTTTTAAGGAGGCAAAACTAGCCTTGCAAATTGACTTCAAATACTTTGATTTTCGTGGAGGCTTGTTAATGTAGTTTGCGCTGTTCCTCTGTGGACTGGGTTTGCTTTGTGAGCGGTGTTCCTGTTTCGGTATAAATCCTTTCGTTTGAACAACTCTTGGATTACTCTTAACGATTACTACATCGTCTGTTTCCTTGGAGACATTTCAATTTGTGCTTTGCTCCTTGTATATTTCTCTGTAGAACGCCTATTGTGAACTACGTCAAATAGTTTCGATTCAGATTGCTCAGCTGTTTAAGCAGCTTCTGTTGCATCGTTGATTCCATGCTTGGCAATCGGGACGGGCACGATGATGGAAGATGTGTATATTTACCATCTCTTTTTTATTCACACTTTGTGCTTGATTAAATAATTTTAAGTTATGTGTCGGTGAAGTCGACAGGAGTTTCTTACCTATTTGTGCCTCTTACCTATATAACGTAGACAAATTTGCTGTTAAATCGATTGCGTAATAATTTTACAATTTCCTAACCTATTACGTTGCGTTTTGATATGATTGACAACATTTCCGCACCTAATTTTATTGCTAAAATAAAGACATCATTCGGTCAGGAGAAGAGGGAAAAAAGCTGGATAGCTGTGAATCGTGTATATCGTGTATTGAATCGTGTATTTTAATATTTTTAAATGCAAAATAGCCACTTTCGAACATACATTATGAAACTGATAAGCGACAAGTTAACCGTTTGATGTTTAATTAGTATTACAATTTCTTATGCTCACGCGGAGATTATTTCTTTAACAGTCATTTGCGATCTGACCTTGTTAAGACTATTTTATGTAGAAAATTTAATGTATTTGTATGTACCACATACCTCGTGTACCACGACTATACGATTAGGTTTTGAGTAAGAATCTTTAAGTTTTGATTCCTTCTCACTCGCAGGAAAACCGCATTCCGCGGCAGTGTCCTTAATCTATTAATGATATGAAGTTTAATGATTGATATAACCCAGGTATATCAGGCTATGAGTATATCAGAAATAAATTTATTTAAATGCAGTAGAAATGAAATGTTTGATTTGAAATTTTTAGATGAACAGAAGGAAATAAAGAAAAGGAACGAAAATTTAGGAAGTATCTTAAAAGACTCACAGAGCAAACCAAAATGAGTGCACAATTTATTAACAAATAAGCAGGATGAAAGCTATTTTAAAGCATTTTTCAAATTAAATGCTTTATTTGAAATCTTCTGATGAATAAACGGAAATAGAAGCGGGACGAAATGTGGAAAAGCATTTAAACACAAATTAAATTTAAAAAATATATTATAAAATTCAATAATAATAAATAGTACAATAAATAGTACATAGTCATAATGTTATATACATAATACATCTAGATTATACATTAACTTAGGTTTTATTATTAAAATATTTTATTGAAATTTATACCATATCACATTCTATAAAAACCAGCATTATTAATTATTTATTCGTTTATTTTAACACACTTCATTTAGCACATTACCGTATACAAGAAAAAATTACATATACAAATATTACAGCTATTCTGTTTCTTTCTAATCCCGGATAATTCTTATTGATTTGCATATTACTTTCCGTTGAGCATCTATTATCCCACTTAGAGACATTGCCATTTCATCTTTTATAATTTTCCACTGAAGAATTTGAAACCATTTCTTTTAAGGAGTCAATTTTTACGCTCACGTGGTGTAATAGATTATTTCTTTAGCAGCCACTTGGAAGAAAGTCACGTAAAAGACAGGGGTAATGTTTTATTATTTGAAGTTTGTGATCTGACCTTGTAACAATATTATTACAATAGATTGTCCAGCTTGAATTTAATGTATGTATTTGTTATCGTGAATCATAGATTGGACCACGACTAAGCGATTAAGTTTTGAGTAAGAATCATTAAGCCTTATTTCCAGTTTTAGAACTTCTCTCTCGTGAGAAAATAGAATCCCGTGGGGATGTCCTTAATCTATTGATAATATACAGTCTAATGATGAATATAACCCACCATGATATGAGTATGTCAGAAATATTTTTTTAGAAGGTGTAGAAATTAAATGATTGATTTGTAATTTTGAAATGAACAGAAGCAAATAGAGAAAACGAAAAATTGAAAAAATCAGATGAATAAGAAGGGAAAATATGGAAAATCATTTAAACACTAATTAAATTTAAAAAATCTATTAAAAAATTCAATAATAATAAATAGTACAATAAATAGTACATAGTCATAATGTTATATACATAATATATCTAGATTATACATTAACTTATAAAATACTAACAGTTTTGATATGAATTATAGCTAGGATGCATTAAATTATGTCTAGGTCTCTTTGCGTTACTGTTGTGCCCATTGTTTCCATGTCCATCACTTGAGCTTCGGCTTCTTTTGATTCCTGTATTTTTTTGAAATGGCTTCCTATCATGTATATTATTTTGATGTGAGTGTCTGTTATTCCTGCTAGAAACATGTCTTCTGAATTGATTAAAATTGTGGTTTTTATATTGTGACTGCACCATAAATGGACGACGATTTTCATTGTTTAATACTTGTTTATAATTGCCATGATAATTACGTGCGTCTGAATTATAGTTATGAGCATTGGGACTAAACTGAGGAATATTTGCACCAAAATAATTAGTACTCGAATTAAAATTAGGAGTCATAGAATTAAAATGATGAGCATTCGAATTATAATGATGAGCATTGTGATTTGGAATATTGGAATTCAAATTAGTATTCCACAACTTGTTATCATATGGTTTTCTATGAGCATATTTATTCGTTTTCGATTGATATTCGTTATTGATATTGCCAACTCTATGATGGATTTGATTTTGTGCGTAATATTCTCTATTGTTGATAACATTATGAACTTGTGGATTAACATTATCAGCATTTGAAGTCTCCCTAAAATATGGCTTTGCTTTCTTAAGTTCCTTTTGTAGCTTCCTTCGGATATTCGTGGACACACTGGTTTTATTTGAATTTTGTCTAATGGAGTGTAAGTCACGGGTTTGCTGTTGTGCACCTTTCTTCATGTCTATGCCACTATTGCAAAAATTGGAATTAGTGTTGTATATTGGCGGGACACTTATCTGATCTCTTGACGATTGGATCATCTGCAATTTTGGTATAATATATTTTTTGTAATATTCTTCTGTAAAATACTCTTTTTTTGAAAGTTCCTGTATTTTTGAGCTATCATTGGGACCACGTTTGTTTGCGTTACTATCATCATAATTTGCATTCAATACTTGTCGTTGTAAATGAATATTGTCGCAATGCACATTCATATTTGAGGGGTCGTTGATGGCATCGTTATTGGCGCATACTTCAGATTCTAAGTCGGCAGGAAGGGTAGTTTGATTGTTGTTTTGATTTTGTGTATTGTGGGTGTCATTAGCGCGGAGAGCATCATTGGCATTTCGAAAATAAGATTTATATGCGGCCCGATTTTTTAAGTAAGATTGATTTAATAACCAAATGCGGAGAGATTGCTCAGAATCGTAAGACTTTTTGGAATAACAAACATAGAATTTCATGTTTGGAAAAGAGGATGGGCACTCTATATTTAATTTGCCGGCAGTGCGAGTGCCCCGTTTGGACACCCTTCCAGCTCTAAGTCCTCCTGCGGAACCACCACACGATATTGCGTCACAGGGAGGTGCTGGATCATTGGTTCGATAATATAGTTTTCCTGTAACAAAATAGATATTAGTATCTTACATGCTCGTGGAAGCGTGGCCATGGTTTGGAATAGACTGACGTGATTCTCCTGTGGCATTTGATCATATCCACATAAATCTTTTCTATATCATATGGGATTTCTCTACGGTCACACATCTCGCGTACCAAACGCTCTATCTCCTGCGGATCTGTGAGCAAGTTTTTCGCCCGTAGCTGGATTTGATCGACAAGCTCTGGCACTGGGAATGTGATGTTGCCACCATTGGGGTGAAGATGCCTCACTATATACCGAAGCGCCTGTGTCAGCTTTTCTGGCTCCTCCAGAGTCTATATCTTTCTTCCAGGTCGTCGTAGATAAGCTGCGGGTCGCTGGTCTCTTCCTTCTCTCCTCCGGACGAGAGCCGCGCTTTTTCCAGGCCTGCCGCCTTTTTGCCACGGTGTGAAGGGGGCGTGCTGTCTTCAGCCGATTCTCCATGTATTGTTTTGCCTCTTATCTACTTTTAAACCCAATTCCTCGATTTGTAGGCGCATTGGGGTTCTTGGCATTGCCTTCTGTTGCCTTCGCGGTTTTCTTGTATTCCTCTGCGCGTTTTCAATCTCTGGCGACTTTCGAGGGTGCCTTCTTCCTCTGGCCGTTTGTTGGGTGTGTGTCAGCCATCAATTAGTCTTTGGCGGTCGTTCCTCCTCGTGTCCTCCATCTTGTCGCGTATGATCTTGCAGACGTACGATCGGGTCAGGTTCCAGGCGTCTTTTGAGTCCAACATTAGGTTGTCGAGAGTTATGTCGCCAAGACGCCTGCTTATCTTATTCCGGTTGTATTTCCATCTGATGCAGTGGAAGAACACATGCTTTGGCGTTTCATTAACCGCAAATGTGTCGCAGTCTGCATCCTCCTTAATCTTCATCCTCGCCAGGTATGCGTTGAAGACGCCATGACCGCTTAGAAACTGGGTCAGGAAGTAGTCCACCTCGCCGTGAGATCAACCCAGCCACCGCCACAAGTCGGGGATCAGCCTCTTAGTCCAAGCTGCCTTCCCCGTCTCGGCTTCCCACCTAGATTGCTACTTTGCAATCGACGCGAATCGTTGGTCTTCAGCTCAATTGGGAGGAATCTCGCATGGACCGTTGCTGCCTCCGTTGATATTGTGCAGTACGCACTGCTGCGCCCTTCCCATCGGTCTTAGTAATGATTTACTTAAAGCTCTCTTATGCCAGACCTCTGCGCCGTAAAATATAGTGGACATTGCTGCGGCAGCAAGTAGCTTACGCTGTTTTGCCCTGGGACCCGATAGATTCATCATTGTCCCGTGCAGCTTTCCTATCTGTAGCTTAGTTTTTTCCGCTACCTCTTTGAGATGTCTCCCAAAGGTTAGGTTTCTATCTATTGTGAAACCCAAATATCTGATGTGGTCTTTCAGCGAAAGACATGTTTTGGAACTCTATGTCCATCGCCTCGTATTTTTTTCGGCCCACTAGCATGGCCGCCTCGGTTTTGTAAGGAGCTACGTTTAGGCCTTTCTGGCGTAGTCATGTGTCGATGCGCTCTAGGCTGTCTTCTGTTCTTTGTATCGCACGAGGTTTCGGCTGTAGTTACTAATGCGATATCATCCGCATATCCAATTATTTCTACTCCGGGTGGTAGCTCTAGCTTGAATATGTCGTCAAACAGGATGTTCCACAGTTTCAGCGCTAGTATAGAGCCCTGAGGAACCCCTGCTGTTAGTTTCATTCTGGCTTCGTCTATGTGCAGATATCTTTCTTGCAGGTAACTTTGGAGTATCCTTTGTATCTGATCCTATCCCCTGAGGAACCCCTGCTGTTAGTTTCATTCTGGCTTCGTCTATGTGCAGATATCTTTCTTGCAGGTAACTTTGGAGTATCCTTTGTATCTGTATCGATACCCTTTTTTCGCTACCGCCGTCATTACTTCCACCCAGGCAGCGTTGTGAAAAGCGTTGCTGATGTCTCCTGTGGTTATTAGGCATAGTTTTCTAGCGCTTCGGCTGTTGTTTATCTCCCTTTCAGCTATTTTTAACACCCTTTCGACTGCTTGCGTTGTTGAGCGGCCTGGTCTGAGGCCATACTGCCGATGCGTTTCCTTCGTCCTTGCCTGGTTTTTTCAGGAGGACTAGGTTGGCGCATTTCCAGTCTAGGAGACAGGGAACGTCTCCATGATGTTATTCATCGTCTTCAGCACAAAAGCTGGTTCACCGGAGCAGATCTTTTTCACATGGTATGCCCAGCATCTGTAGCATCGTTTTACCTCTTCCTATGCCTTTACTATGCATCTGGAAGCTCCCACCAACATTGTTTTTTCTTGTGCGATTGCATCACCTATGGATTGGGGTACTTTGACAATGACTGCTTGGCAGCCCCATGAGGTGACAGCCAGTTTGCCCACTATTATTTCTTTCTCACTAAAGATGAGGTTTTTCTCCCATTACATACTGACCTATTTATTACATACTGACCTATATAGCAGGGTACTAACATAACTATATGCAGTTCTTCTGGACGTTTTGAAAGCCTGTTCTGCTACATATTAAGTAGCGGTATCCGTGCAAAGTAATGCAGGATAAGAGTTGTCGTTGTTTTTGTTCGGCCATTTTCCAGTTGGTGGCGCGCAATACTGGTCCCGTGGGTGATTCTCTAAATTTAATTGTAAATTGTAGAACCTATTGATATAAAGCTGTGAAAAGAAGGAAGGGCTAAGGTTTAGGGCTATGGTATTCTGTTGTCGATTTTGATGTGGTCCTACCTTTGCAGAAATATATAACTACCTAGAAATATATATGTTCTTAATAATCGTCAAAATAAATAAACAATGGTTTTTACAAAAAATGTTATATTTCCCTATTTACAGTATTTTTCATTCCATAAATCATAATTCTAAAGTACATATCGCAATGATAAGATATATATTATACAACTTCCTTTTTAGTAAATATTATAGTCATTAAGTTAAACTATAGTTTCAACTAATAGTATTATAATAATAATTAATATGTCATTTAATAATATCATTTTGTACAAAACTGTTTTGTTTACTCTTGCACATCAATTAGTACATTCGTGTATCAGTTCTCTAAAACGTCTATAAAACTACTTTTGATTTAATATCATATTATCTTTGCGTCGCATAAAGTTGGTATAAAATACCCATACGTTGTCCACACTTACAATTAATACATATTATATAGCAATTCATTGCGTTGACTATGTATACGTTTACTATGTATATGTTTACTCTCGTATAATTTGCGTTATGTTTGCTTCGTCTTGCAGATCGCACCGTGCGTTTCTTAACAAGTGTGTCTCTGCTTAAGATTTTCATAGACGCGATCAGGTATGTGATGAGAAAATTGCACAAAACCACATGATATAACAAATTCATTTGATATTTGTATCACACGAATTTGTGCCTCAAATAGTTGTTCGTTGATCCACTTGAATAATAATGAATTCATATCAATATAATTTTTTCATTAATATGTACAGAATCAATGAAATTAAGCATGATCAGAATGAAATAAAATATATAAAAATTAGGCAATCACACGTCACTTTAAAAATGACTCTAATAATAGTGTTCAAAAACATTTATAAAAACGAATAAATATTTTGGCAGCTCATAGATTAACTTACAACCAATTAGGACCTAAACTATTCTCCAGAATACTTGCTGCATCAAATCTATCCATATCTTTTAAAATGCGCACGAGTTCTGTGAGCGCGTTATTTTGTCGATTTCGCGCTTCCCACAAATCTAGTATGCAATCAGTCGGTGATGATTTCGTTCCAAAGTATATGAAACCTCTATCAACGGATAAAGCTTGTGCGAGCATACGCCAGTCGTTGCCCCGCTTTTGTGGTGTATCTAAACATTGACAAAGCTGCTTCTTAAGGGATCTACTCATTCGAAAGTTGAAATCATCAGCGGTCGCACAGCTACCACGCTCAGTTATAATCGTATTCTTTGGAATTTTTGCCTCGTTACAGCTCAGCTTGCTTTTTACTGGGGAGTTGACATAGTCATCTTGACTAAGCGGCTT
Organism: Aleochara curtula; assembly: GCA_963978815.1. Classification (NCBI taxonomy): domain Eukaryota; kingdom Metazoa; phylum Arthropoda; class Insecta; order Coleoptera; family Staphylinidae; genus Aleochara; species Aleochara curtula. The sequence continues at coordinate 12,059,018 of OZ022219.1, read as the reverse complement.
GTAGCACTTTGGCGAATCATTGGATCTTGTGGTTTCAGTCTGAACTACTTTAGGTACGCTCTCATGGAAAGTTTTGGCCGAATTGCTACGCGAAGACGCTGGCAGTTCCGAATCATCTCTGCAGGTTATATCGAAGAATTGATGGTTGTCAAAACCGTTCTGGTTAACACGTAGCTGAAAGTTTAAATGGCGATTAATGTCGTGGGATTCGAATGCGAAGAGGCAATGTAATGTATTGCTGGTCGATTGCCACAGTTCATGGAACGCAATTTCCTGGTATGCGGTGCCAGGTTTTGCCTTCCATCCATCGCTAACACTTTCCATATGCAAGCAGAGTGGTTGGCCGCCATCCTGAAAGTTAATACCTCGTGGCTGATCAATAAGAAATCCACCCAAGCGTTTCTCTTGCCCAAACACTGTCTCCATTGCGCTCTCAATATCCTCCAGGACATATACGCGAATGCTGTAGTCTCCCGACGATTGGAAACACAATTTCGGAGCGAACAATGCCAACTTCAACTTTTTAACTGCGCAAGCGTTTGTCGATTTGCCGACCATAACGTAGCGTGCCAAACAGTCTATCATCAAATAGGCGGCATCCTTATCAATCTGGCAGAACACGCTGCTATTTACCGTTTCCTGGCCGAGAGTGACGGCGGTTTGCCAATGGGAATTGCTGCAGTCGCTCTGAAGTATGCTAATGGTCCAATTGTTGTTGTGTAGTTCAGCGCAGTGTGGCACTTTCAACACAGCCGTCTTCTTGAGAGATACGTTCGGACCGCAGGAGATCACCGGGCTCAGTTGGGTGTGATTGGCAGACAACTTAGGTCTGAAACAATCTTCGTTGAGGATTGATAAGAAGAGCTCCTGATTACGTGAACTGGTCACGGAATTTTCGGGAACGATCAAGCTGACAGCGCATTCGCGTAGATGGATCGAGCCACCGCTGTTGGAAATGTTTGATTTTGCATAATTCTCGCTCGTCGTAGGCGTTACGGCGTATGCTGTCGGATATTGCAACGGAGGTGATGTCGTCTCGGCTGCCACTTCATATGTAGAATCAGCTAAAATATAATTCATGTTAGAACAGAATAGATCGTACTTAGCATGAAACGTACAATTGTTGGTAAATCCACTTAGCTGGCTACGCTTACCGCTCGAAGACTCCAAGGTGGAATTGGTAGTTGGCGAAATTTGAATGTCGGATGCAGATGCAAGATGTGGCACATCGTAGTGATGCTCAGACACTGATCGTGTCACTGATGTGGCCGGCGTCGAATAGGGATATTCGTAACACGGCAAGCCACCAGTTTGTGTTAGGTCTGGTTGCAACGTCAACGACTTCTTGTCCTGCTCCTGATAGTACTCCGGATGATAAACTGTAAAACACGCAATTTAATTAATCCATGTAATCCATTACGATAGCCTGCAGTTCGCCTATTTATCACCTATTGCAATTTATCCCTTACAACAACGTCACAAATAATGAGGTTTAAAATAGATAAATGCTGCTCGGTTGAGCGTCGAAAGGATGCTAAAATAGCTCATCGACTTATAAAGCAACTGGCATGCGCGCTAAAAGCCAAGCGCACAAGAAGATCAACGATGTTTCTAATTTCCTTCGATTTTTATTCTCTCTGATGTTTATTTCGGATGCGCAATGTACCAAAACGGCATGAATGTTTGGGAAACGTGTCGTTTCGCATCGAAAATATCCATCAGGCATTATGTCGCATAAGAAAGCTTCTTGTTTTTGTTTTGTTCTTAAGCAACGAAAACAAAGAGATGCAATAGTCGACAAAATCAAACATACTGTCTTGTAAATCAATATCTCAATGCGTAAAGTATCTGTTTTTGTCATCACCATCGCTTTCTAGCATCGCAAGTTGAACAAATTATATTTGCGCGATCCCACATGATTTATGAAGCTTTCGACTGACTCGCATAATAACCAAATAAACTTGAAACATTTCAAAATATGCTCTGGCATACGAGTGAAGATGAAATGCGCCCGACCCTCTGCAGTTTAACGTATTTACACGTATAATTTCCTACTTGCGCTCATATAATCCTCGGTGGAGCGAGCGCTCACATATGTTTCGGTTTGAAATGCGTGTGCAGCAAGTCATAAAATCGTTAACGTTTCGTTAATTGGCATTCACCATTCCTCCATACTTCTTTAATTAGATGCCGTAGCGATTTAATTAGGTACTGATAACGGGTGTATGCATATCTGACACCTACAACATAATATCTGATCTAATCGCACAAATTTAGGCTTTTACATTAATGAGACTGAAATCGCGCGACATAATTACTAGTTTTTCTCTTCCTTCTTGTGCCTCGCTGCTTTTGACACCGCACAAAAATGGCAGTTTATTACTTCTGACAGCTGCGCGCTTGGAATATTCAAATGTGATGTGCACTGCTTCGGGTAGGTCCCAAACTGCGTTCGTTGTGTGTTTTACCTATGTATTCGAGGCTTTCAAGCTATATATAACAAGCGCTTTATGAATTTTATATGGAGTTGTGTCTCGCCTTTGCAACGCACATCTGCTGCCTAATTTATTAGCATTTTGGTGAAAAACGGCGGCCAATTAGGTTGTAAACTATATTAATTGACATGGTATATAGGTATATGCAGAGAGTGATATTAACTTGCACTATTTTTTAGGGTGAGACAACGACTACTCACCGTTGGGGGCCATATTGTACACGGACTGATTCTCCTTCTTCCTGTAGACCTTTACCAACCAAAAGGATAACAATGCAATGACGAAGATGACCACAAGGACGACGATGTAGATGTAAATATCGGTTTGGGTCGTGCTCAAGTTCTCTGTAACAAGTAAAAATCGAGATCAGCAAATGGTTGGGAAGCGATGTTGACTTTTCATTTACATTTGCAAATCGCTGCAATAAGTATTAATTGCGCAATTAATATTGATATTCACTTAGCATTTGGGGTTCTCAAATACAATGCGCGGTCTTGTTTGCAATTGCAAACACGCGTTCGCCGAGAAATTACGGCCCTATTCAGCTCGCTCGCCGCTGCGCGAGTCTGAATCAACATTGCACAGTCCATTATTTTAAGGCACATGTTGCTATTACACCGTCTACAGCATAGGCTACGGCCGGCCGGAGCTAATTAAATATTAAAGACGCACAAACATGGGGTGGTGGTTGTTGTTTAGTGCCAGAAGGGTTTCACGCGTTGCCGGATGGTTGAATTTCTTTAGGTCCACTGTACGCAGACAAACTTACAAAGACGTGAGCGCGCTGCCTTTCTGTTTCGGCAATTCGTAAAATGGTCCAGTGACCTAATAGCTTATTACATAATACATTTACGCGGGCATTCAGCCCAAGAACAAACGGAAAGGATACTCCGGAGGGATATTTACACCCCTATTACGTACAACTATGACCATCAAGTGCGAGTAAAGTGGTCAGAACCTTCATTAAAGGCCAACTTCACGCCTGCGTTAGTGCAATGCAAACAAAAATTTGGGTTTTTAGTTTTGATATATTAATGTCCAAAGTTATGATGGCTGCTTTGATTAACTTATATCTCCAATTGAATCTTCATTAACCTTGTGAAGGTTTTAAAGTACGATTTGATCTCGTTTATGAAGCAAGAAATAATTTAATGAATGAAAGCCTTAAAGGTGGTAGCGAAGACGAAAGTTCCTTATACAAGGAGAAGTCGTTGCGTCATTATCCCATTATGTAAAAGCGAAAAACTCATTTTCATTTCATTTCCCGTACGCATGCGAATTGCCGCCAGTGGCAGCGGGACGCATATTCCGGTCGTACTGTTTGTTTGCAGGATTACATTCGTACGTCGAATAAAAAGCGAGTTTTATTACGACAACACGCAAGCAAATCAGGAAATGCGAAAAAGCACGAACCAGAAACAAGCCAAAGTAAATAAAACCGGGATTTATATTCGTTTTATGAAGAGCAGTATGCGATGCATTGCGACCACCAGCACCTTGTGTGCCATGAGGAACGTGTCCTTTAACAAAGAAAAATTAAATTTTAATTCAAAGCCGACGTGTGGCACGAACGATCGCTAAAGCACCTATTTGAGGGAACATCTTGCAGGTGTCGTTACTAATATAGATAATATAATCGTAACGTAAACGGATGGAATCGGAATAGAATACGCAATCATAATGAAATGTTCATTACGTGACCGGCGTATGCTCGCTGAGAAAGCGTGCAGATTTCCTCCGCGTGCAGCACAGGAGGAGAGCAGTTCCGGCTCACTTGCGCCACGATTGCCGCCGTTGCCGCCGCCGCCGCTGTAATCGCATTCAACGACTCTCATTGCTAGCAGCTATTAGGCGAGGACAGACGGCGAGTTTGTTTTATGGCTGTTACATTACATGAATATTGGATTAACTATGCAACGCTGTGTGATGCCCTGCGCACCATCGCCATTGAATTGGGCTGGGCTGGGCCGTCACCGATTGGGACGCACTTAATAGAAAGGAAATCGAATTCGTATCGGCAAGATGACTATGTCGTACGCGTTCGTAAAGAGGAGAAGACACTCAACATCAACACTTTGTGCGCGCTCGCGTTTACTTAATAATCGTTCGTTCCGCAATTTTCATATTTCATCGTCGTCTCCGCGCAAATAATAAATCAATAGCATTCGCGCTACTACTTGATTTCAATTTCGTTCAGCGTGCTGAATTATGCATGAAGCAACTTTGTAATGCAATATTCGCCAATAAATATGGCATTAAGCGTAAATGAAATTTCCAATGTTGATTTTATCTTCTGCGCGTTGATAGAAAACGCAGCGGAGGGAAAACAAAGGCTTAATTTGGTTAAATTTAGCGCGTAATTTGTACACATTTTATTAGCACTTGAGTACTAAGTGAAATTTCATGTTGCGCCGCTTGTCGCATGCGTTGGAGACGCGCGAAAAAACACGCGGATGCTGTTAAATTTTAGATGTGTTATCAATTAAGTAGCGAAATGCGAAAGCCTCGTTGCACGTTCCTGTTTACGACCCGTTTTCCGTCTTCTCCATCTCCTCATCATTTTTTTGCGTCACCAACGCAGAGTGTAATGCGTTTCGCATTTTGAAAAACGCTGCTTGATGCCACCGTCCGTCTATGAGGAGAAAAGCGCAATGGCCTGAAAACATCACAGCTCCAAGCGCAGTGTTTAGCTTCTGCTGCGTTAATCAAAACAAACTATTTCAGTCCATTAGTTAAATGAAATGTGATCTTCAGAGATTTTGCTTTTTTTATATTATTTGCACAATGATTATCATTATCAAATGCTTTTAAACCTGAATTACTTTTCACTTGAAATTTTCGTTTTTCAAAGGCATTCTCGAATTTACTTTGATAAACGTTCAATCAAGAAGCTGATTATTGGAATTCGCAGTATAAAGCAAAGTTAACTCAATATGCGGAATGCCCATTGCGCCTGAACGTTGCCAAACTAATGGGGAACTATTTGCGCTTGAGCTTAATTCGCATATTGCAAATTGGATTTGCTTTGCTTAAATAAACAAATACAAGACGATATTTGGACTTTGTGTTCACAAAGTAATTACAAGTAGTTGCGTATTATGTGTTTTCGATTAAAGTAAGTATTTCTTGGATCTAAAGCACAAACAGCTCTTGAAACAGGAATAAAAATAATGCAAAGAGCAAATCGCTGAAAAGATGCTGCCGGACTTGATTGGAAAGCGAATACGGCGAATATGCTGTGGTGGGTACGAATAGATTTATATTGAAATCTATACGAGCAGGATGTGTATAGCGAAGTTGTATTAAAGATGTATTGAAACTGATGCTTCTGGATGCTGATGCATGAAACCGCAAAGTGAAGGCAAAAGCACACCCGGACTGTGTTGCACCGAGGACGAGCGCAAATATATCCAAATAACTCCCCATTCAGGCGGGTGGAACACATCAGAGAGCGAATTGCAAAAACCAATATCCAACGGTTTCAAGCATGGCAAGTCACAAAAAGACACAGCTTCAAGTTTGCAACTTTCTTTCGATTCCAACTTTAAACCTGCTACTGCTATTTTGCAATGATTTCGTGGAGTGAATCCGCTCGCCGTATTCAATAACAAAGACGTGTGTGCTCGTTGCAGAGAGGAAGAAATAAAGAGGCGGGAATGCAACAGGAAAAAGTTATAAACTTGGAAGAGACGCGCATAAATAACTTTGAAATTTGTACTTTTATGTACTTCCGATTCGTTCGGATTTGATGTGTTTACGTTATTTCGCTTTGATTTCCAACAAACTCTCTCACCGTGCGCAGGCAAAAAAAAACCTTAGTCGGGGATCGAAATAAATCATCCCCGGTCGTGCGGCAAGCAATGTATCATCATCATCATGAATCGGTGTGCGCGTTCTTGCAATGTCGCTCAAATTAATTAAAATCGCATACTGCACGTAGAAGTCCCTAATTGCCAAATGTGGTCGCTTCCGGATCGAGTACGCCGGTCCACTCACACCCCCAACCGTGTTATGCGGGAAAAGAAGATTTCAGTTCCGAAAGGGGTTCTCTCGCATGTGATGTGTGTTTACGCAAGTTTACGCCGTTTGCACGCATTCGCAATAAATCGCAACACGTCGGATGCGTAATGCAACGTACGTGCGATACCGGAATTTGATACTCGCTGCTCGTAATTGAATGGATTCGAATTTGAATTCAAATAAATTTCATCATAACGCTCATATGTTTCGCTACGTGTAATAAAAATGCAATTTTGCTCTTGCAAACTAGCAGCAGCTGACTCTGAATTCCTTTTATTTTTTCCTGCGCTCTTGGCGAGCATGAAGCAACGGCCTTTAAGGCGCATTAGGAAGACTGGCAAAGGACTTGGCGTTTTATGAACCACCGGAGCAAATAATCAGCACTGGCGCAGCTCAAGTAAGTAATACGAAAATATAATCCTGTTAGCGCGTCGCTGCATATCCTTGCTTACATGCCTGTAAAAGTAAGATGTTGTGTTTTCCTTAGTAGGAAGTAAGTAAGTACGAAAAAAATAACAAGAAACTTGCATGGATATCTTGTTAACGACTTTGCTCCTAATAACATTACCCTGAGCGTTACTAAAAGAGTACTTGAGGTCACCAATATGATTATCTCAGTTCAGTTTCTTTTTGTTTAACCTAAAAAACCATATCTTTCTATTAAATATCGTTATTTAAGGGAACTATTCATGTTTTTTTATCACCTATTTATTGATTATTCAAGAACACTCAACAAAAATTTCATTACTCGTCCTTGAATTAGGCGAGAAATTTGAAACATTACGTCATTATGCTAGGAGCTAAGAAAATTCACAAGAAACAATGTTCAATGTGAAACAATGAAACAATGAGCTGCAAAATGGCAGCTACACGAATAAAAAGTTTATTTTTTCACTCATTTTGTAATTTTCAAGAATTGTTTTAACGTAGTAAAAATTGGAAATTTGTAGGTTTTGTTAGTTCCTACCATAGGGAGATATATGAAGAATATGCAGGCCAAATTTCAAGAGAATCGGCTGATTAGAACTTGAGATTGTGTGACAAACGTTGCAAAAAAGTAGTTTCGAGAAAAACGCGGTTAAAGTTTTCGTGTTGCTCCAACAGCTCGAGTTCCTGCTATACTAAAATGGCTATAACTTTTAAAATAATTCAAATTTCTTAAAAATTCTTTTAGGTAGATATTTTTTAATAACTAAACTTTCCAAATATATAAAAAAAGATTTATCGATTTTTAAAATTTCTAGACTTTATGTAATAATCTTTGATTCAATTAAAATTGCTTTAAAGAGAAATAAAACTAATTATTATATGAACCAAAAAAGAGTTTCTTTGGCTTTAAAGTGTAATTATAATTAAAGAAAGAACAATTGAATTGCTTAATCTCCTTTCGTTCATTGCATTTACCTTTGACTCTGTCTCTATTTTCTACTCCTTTGGCGCAATTCTTACAAGTTGTAATCGGCTTCATTCCGGGTTGTTAACTGCACGTTTGAGTGTTTTCAATGCGCAAATTTCTTTTTAACAAAATTAAACCTAATTCCGGACGAAATCTAATAAAACGACTCGACGTGCATTTCGCTGATGAGCGTCTAATTATTAGACGGCGCGCCAGCCCGCTCCGCAAAAGTGCACGACTTCTCCCCAAATTGCCATTCGCTCGCATACGAATTCCCTCAGCAAGGGAATGCGGCGCGCATCGGAAAGTGTGGCGCGATATCCGCTAATTGGCTGCAGCTTGCGCTTAACAAACTATCAAAGCACGAGCAACTGAAATTCGTCGTTATTATACTGCTCCCCACGGAGCCGCGCTCGAAATACCCGACTTTGGGACGTTGCGTGCACGCTTAGTGGATCATTCCAACGCGGAAATACGCATTTGTGGGGAGCGCTGTCAAACGGAAAGCATGACTCGTCTGACACAATAAAGACGAAAAAAGCGAGGACCCCTCCTTCCTTCATCCAAAAAAAGAAGCCCGATGAGTGACGTGGACGGCAATGTCAACTATGCACAATGCAATGCCCCATTGTAAAGGGGATGCGCAAGGAGCGCATTCATCCCCTGGGAAACTAATTGCGCTCGTCGTCCAAGAATGCAACACAATGTGTGATTCTGACATGATCCTTTGTGATTAAAAACGCATCGAGTACTTAAGTCTAAGACGACGCAGCTAAAACCTCATATTTCTTACACGTTCATCAGAACCGACTTATAAATACAATCGTATAGCTCGCGACCGGCAAATTGCCATCGCGAATCGTAAATTCACTTGTCATATAAACGCGGATAATTGTGGATTTCGCATAAGCACCTTCCTACAATTGCATACAATGCGTTCTTCTTCTTCTTTATCGTGCAATGAAGAACAATATAAATGTTAATAGCACCTACATAAACGAATAAATATGCTGGCTGCAAGTATAATTAAGGAGCTATGATTAAAGCTTTTACCATTTACGAAAACGGATAATGTGCTGATGAGGAAACTTTGCTCGCCTACGCAATTTTTACACGTTTATTTGTACTATTTCGATTCGAAAGCAAGGGGAATCCATGTGATAGTTGCAAAGCATACGGCATTCGAATGTAATTGTATTGTACAATTTACACAGAGCAAGCAATTACCATTCAATTACTTTAATGGTCTTGAGCGTCATCACTGCAAGCGCGCCACAGAAAAAATGACGCCTTCGTGCTTCATTAATTCGAAACAATGAAGTGTCTGTGCCAGCATCAGCAAGAACGCAATGTGACAAAATGTTTTGTAATTGAATGAACTCTAAATTATATAACCTCCAATTTCAATTCTCCAAGTAGTTAGTTATAGTCCTTTGCCATTATCCTGGAAAATCAATTCAAACTTTTGTTAACTAATGGAAATATTATTATTTTTGTACAAATAGAAAAGTCATTTAAGCTGAATAACACGAATATCTCTGAAGAGTATTCAGGGGAAGATCGATCGTCCATCTCCGCCTCCTGCTGCTCCTGGAATAGCCTCAACTATCTATGGATCTATCGTATCCTGCGAGCCATTTGGGACGATTAAAGAAGAGAGAGATTCCTGCCAGATGTTTAAGTGATTTGAACGCGCCCGGGATTTATGCTCGTTTATCTGCGCAAATATCTATTGTAACCCGGCTTTTCTTTTTCCCTTTCATCCCTCCACGCCGAATGCACTCGAGGATTCGTACGGACGCGCGCTCATTTCAGCAAAATCCTCATCCTCTCGTTTTTAAATATAACAAGCGCGTTTTAAAGGAAATATTTCACGCACACATTGTATAAGTTTGCGCACGCGTGCGTCCAACAACACAAGCAATAAATCCCGAGCGGCCTCGGCTCTTATTATTATTATTGCGCCATATTCCTGCGTGCCGCAATTATTCTCGGCTTCAGCTTCCAATTCCAATAAAGCACGCCGGGGCACGCAGCATTCACAAGAAGTGCGCTGTTCCAATAATATCTCCACCACCGTTTGGCACGAAAAGCAAAGTGCGTTTTCATTCAGAATGCATCATCCGCTCGCCCGGCTCGTCGCGTACGGCTAAGCCTCATGTAAATGCGTCGTCATTTGTTTGTCGAAATGCTTAAGACTCGCGTGCGCGACGCGACTCATTCAAACAACCGTCGAGAGCAAATTCAAATTCATGGAGACACGAAGCATGCGAGACTAGGGATTCAAGAGGATGGCAAACATATTAAAAACTACTTACAGCGTCGCAAATGGACAAATCAGTGATTAAGCATAAAATACGTGCTTTTCAGGCTTGCAATAAGTGTTTAACTTTGAGATTTTTCATTCATCAACTTTTTCTGCTTGCCAACAAATGATTCAATTCATTTATAACAAAATAAATTTCTCCTTGATTTTGCCTGTAACATATTAGTTACCTTCGTAATTACTGTTTTTACACCTTCATAATTGCGTGTGCATTTTTTGTCCTGTCATTGAAAAAGGAAATTAATGACTTGGCGAATATGCATTTGTGTTAATTTAGATGGCTTTCAACACTTTACGGGCATATAGGTACTACCTATATATATCGAATCACATATTCCACCCCCCAATGTTCAGACGCATGTAATTTTACAATATGCCACCCTCAAATACTCGCAACCCATTATACTCCTTCATCGTGCATGCTTTTTGTGTTTTTGCGTTTAGCTAATCTACCAAACGATCAACTGATGTGTTTTCACTTAAATGCGTCGTTATCTCTGCGTTGCTCACAGCAATTTGTCAATGTGTCATGCAATAATTTACAATTCGTAAGGCCATCCCTAAACTAGCGCTGCGCCATCTTTGATGTACAAGTCACACTATGATTTTGCATAGAATTGTTTCTATGGTTATTGCATATTACTCGTGGAAAATTTCAGTGTTCATTTAGTCCTTTTCGTCCTTACGTTGACAGGCGTGGTAAAAGAACGCGTGCGAAAGCGTGAAAGTCATAAAAACTAAAAGTATTTCATCTTCTTCGTGCTTAAGTACTTCTTTTCTTCCTTCTTTGTACATTATGGCAACAAAGTAATAGTGCAATTCATCTTAGTTTTTCCTCGTTTCGTGTAAAAGCACAGTTTTTTCATCGACGTCGATTTCTTTTTCTTTTCGTCCTGTTGTGTGTGCCGATAATAGCTAGGCGCAAATTGCAAACAAGACAATCAATCAATCAGCCATTCATGGTTGCTTTTTAACACGAAATATAATTTATTTTCTATTCCCTAATGCATATTAATAACAGCATTGCAATTACGATTTTTAATTATACTCCGGAGTTTTAATTAGAAATTGCAAATTGAATTTGTTCGAAACGTGTGATTCAAGTGCTACTCAATTTGACGTCGAGATATCCTGAATGTTCCCGGAGAAGTGCGCAAGCAGTCGATGAAGAAGAACAAGAAGACGAAGAGTGAGAGTACCTCCTTCAACTCTTCAACCGAACAACGAACGAATGTGCAACACAATGTTGTGTACATACAAGCAAGGGAAAGTTTCAAGTTGAAGGAAACGTGTCGCGTTTCAAGCCAAACCGTTGAAGATTGTGGATGAACAGGCTGCAGCTCGTATACACAAAGCGGGAATGAAAACTATGCGGCACGCTAAGTTTTACTTTGAACGTTTCAAATTTAATTAACAATTTCAGAGAGTGCGCACCTCTTAGAGAATACGCATAACTGAATGGAATTAGAATTTCAAATATGTTATTATTTTATGCGCGTAGGTGGCGCATGTGCGTAAATCCATTGCACAAAACTAGATATAATAAATTTAGCAACATAAAAGCAACTATTATTCGCTGGAATGCGCAAAATTAGTGCCGCATGCACCACTAATCATTTAATGAGCGCCGGCTGCTTATGTGCATCTCGCAGAACGCATAATGCGACTGGCCGAGTTATTTAATTAGTTTTTAGTGCGTCAATAATCGTTAAGACGCGAAAATTTCATGCGGAATTTACGATCGCTTTTGTACAATTTTATTGCTCGCAAGCACTTCAGCTCCTTGCATCAAGGAGCTGAAACGCGCCGAAATTGTTAGCGAATGTGCACTTTGACCGAAAATCTATAACAAATCGGTGCGCTGAATGCATTTGCGCCGATAATAAGCGAAAATTTCGAGCGGCTTTTAGAGCGACTTACTATTTTTACTATTTCTACCGGATTTCTTCACTTTTAGACTCGAGTGCGCGCTCCTTTTAGGAGTCGATGCAATATGTGCTGAGACGTTTTTGCTCGTTTTGCACACATCGTCGGTGGCGTTGGCGGCGACGGTGGCTGCGCAAAGAGGCTGAATTTATGTTGATGGAAAACACCACGGCGTATTCCTGCCTGCCGGCCTGCCTGCTGAGTGCGGCCAAATGGGAAATATTTTATGTTTAAATGTTTTCCTACACGATTGGAACGCTTCCAGTAAGCTTTCAGCAATTTGCGTCGCACAGGTTTTCGCGTAAATTAATGCGGGATTTTACAAACGCGCTCACTATTATTTCAATCAATCGGTTAAGTCCACTAAAAAGTGAATAAATGAATAAAGTTTTAAGCTACAAAGAGTACAATCACAAACCGCAAAAGAATGAAACAAAAACAAACGAACGAAACAGTTTGTGAGATTTATCTATTTGCAAAACGTTTTCGTTTTTGCCCCGCAGACATTGCATGTTCTGCCAATTGAAAACTTTGCACTGAAGAGTAGTAACGGCGGCGTCTCTTCATCTCCGCCAACGCGACCACCTCCGCCGTGTGTGGTTGTACTGTGTGGCGTGTTTGTAGACGTTTAAAGGATCGCAGCCGCCGCCGCCGCGTGCAGGACGTGTGATGCATTACACAGGGGTTGTTAGCGGTCGCTTCCATTATTACCTTTCACCGTTTTTCCGCTCTTCTGTGCTTTCCATCCCCCTTTAGAGGATTATAAATTGCACTTGAACCTTGAACCCTTAATCTCACATGCAAGCGCGCCCTCTTCACCATATGTACGTAAAACCTCAGCGCGTTGTACATTAGCTCAGAATGTTTAAATTTAAACGCTGAAAAAGTTTATGCAAATAAAAACGAGCGTAAGGAATTTATGAAAATCGCCCTATAAATTAACAACACTCATATTTAAACACACAAATCAAAATTGAAAAAGGCCATGTTCGTATAACAAAGTTTTCCAATTAAAAGAAAACTTTGCACGTGGGTTGAGACTAACACAATGGCGTACTTTACTACCCTGGTTATAAATATATAAGGTGGCTAATAGCCGTTTAAGGACATCTTTAATCAACCAACGCACCACCTATTATTATACAATCATTGATAGGGAGGCCCCGAGAGAGATAATTCACTTTTCATGCTGGTGACTAACGTTTGAGAGGGTGCATGACACTGTCTTTCGATTGAGGTTATGTGCAATTTTTCATTCTGTGCTAAAGAAGTGCATACACGCTTTAAAATGAATAGGGGGTTGCAATTGCGCCACCAATCAATGGATGAGGGCTGTTGCACTAACTTAATTGGCAACCCTCTGCTTCCTCGATTATAATGCATTCGTACGAACGAATTTCGTCCAATCAATAAAACATAATCACCCCTATTGACGTCCACGCACGCTACATGTAACTATTAGGCGTGTGTAAATAGACAACTGTGGCGCACGTTTAGGGTTAAAAAACTAAGTTGGATAAAAAGAGGAAACACGACCCCTTTTTGAACCTACATGTGGGCGCCCAGACGATTCCGGACTGATTTTCTTTTATTTGGGGAAGAAAATCGCTTTCTATTATTACGTAAAATCCTTTACAAATTTACTAAATACCTAATTAATTAAATAAATAAAACCCCTTAGATTCCAGAAGGGTTGCTGATTATAGATATATTTTTTAGAAGAAAAAATATTTCATTTTAAAAATAGCTCAACGGCAAAACTTGAACTTTACTAGTAAATGATTAAAATGCTTTAATTAATTTCACTTTTATGGTGAAATTAAAAAATCTGGCACGTATCGTTTTACATCCTTTGTACGCACGCTTTGAATCCTCTTCTCTTCTTTCGCTAAGTAAATATTTTAATGAATACGTTTTGGATGTTCTCGAGCAATACATGCGCAGGCGCGTAGCATAAGTACCTTCACTATACGCGCTCGTGCAAAACACACAAGCGCAATATTCGCATCAGTATTCGGCGTAATGTCGGAATGAACCATCTGCGGTTTGCGGGCTGCGCGTACAAAATCCCTTTTATAATTAAAAGCTTCAGGACTAGCAGCACTCTCTTCATACGTATATGTTCAAGCGCACTTGCTGCACGATTGGTGGCGAATTAAAATACGTGCTGGGCGCACACGCTTCATTCCCTTTTCTCATGTCAGCCGTGCTCGTCCCTTTTGCATTCGCTCTAAATTCGCCATTGTGTTACTTATTATACCAATCCAATGCTGCTGCACTAGCTTCGCAAATTAATCAGTTGAATCAACTCTACTCAACTCTTTAAGCTTATAACTATTTAGTGCGCTCCTTTTTGACACGATAAGCAAACTCATGTTATTTGTTTTTCCACTTTTGTGTACTTTTAAACAATAGGATTATATGTTAAAAATGGTAGAAAAATAGAACCTACTTTTGAATGTGAATGAACTTTAAAATCCCAAAAATGTTCAACTTGTGTAAAACTTTTGAATTAAACTTTCTAACCCGTGTTAGATAAAAAACAAGCGAGTTAAAAGTGGATTTATTTTATATTTGCTCAGCTTAAATATAAAGTAAATAAAATGTTTTAATTCGCGCTTAACGTAAATGGCAAGAGTTAATTGATTTCTCATTCGCATGTGCGGCCCCATTGTTCGCAGCACGTATGGCCTCCTAAGTAGTGGTAATAATAATGTGGCCATGTCTGCAGAATGTTTAAATTGTAACAGTTCCCAACATGGTTTTGGGCTCATGATGCTGTGTGTGAACAACATGCGGTCGTATCGTTTGATTTATGCTCACGTTGTGCTTCCCCGTGTCTCTTGCGTCGTTGTCGTGCCGCAGAGCACCGCGGAGGTGAGCTATAAGGTCGCGGTGCACGTTTGGACTTTCACGAAAATTACGAGCTGAATTCGCCTATTACCTATAATGCGCAACTATGCAATTCGCCTTCGTCACGATCTTCTTCTGCTTCTTCTTCTCCTTAGAGTTGCACTGTTTTATGAACTAACCCAATAAGCAGAGCGTATGTGAAATAGGCCCATTTTCAGGATGTGTTGAGCATGTGCATGTGTGATACAACTGTATCACATTATCATTTATCTGCGCGCGACACGACTTATATTTTACCGAGCAACACGATCCGCGTAATCTACGGCCGAAGAAGAAAAAGCACAAGTTGAGGAAGCGTCTAATTTCCCCAGAGCCTTGAATTTTGCATGCTCTTCTTTGTTCTGCGCGCATCAGTTTACGCTCAATTGCGAGAAAAAGTACGCAAAATGCAAGTTTAAATTCAATTTTTGCGCGCACCGCGCGTTAATCCAAACGAATCGCAAAGAGTCACATTATTTAACCTGCATTTACATAAAATTTTCGTTGCTTGCTTCCACGCAAAACCTCGCACACATTGTTGTATTCGCTCGCGAAGATTTATGCGGTTGCTTTTTTGCTTGTGCTTGAATTTTTTGAATTGCAAAACGCTGCATTACGTGTTTACACTCTCCGGAATACGCATAGAACGGAATAAATAACGAGAGAGCGTCTAATTCAATCGGTGAAATCCCAATGTGGTTTGCTCGCCACCCCACTTCAAGCAAAAAATCTCTAATGAAGCGTGAGCACATCTTTCATTCAAGTAGTAGCAGAAATTACGCGGCACTTAAAAACCGTTTAGAGATGCGCGCGCGCGTTCTTTACGATTGCAGCGCTAAAAATTCTATTCGCACACTCGACGCGCCGAGTGAATTACTATTCGAATTTTATTTCATTTTCATATTGCTTCGAGAGGCATGCGCATTCAGTTTGCTTTACGATTCGGAGCCGCCGTGCGCGGAAATTATTGTTTTTTAATATCGGCCGCTCTCACACACGACACCAGCGAGATTTTATTGACTCGATGGGCGAACGTGCCTCGCAAGTCTCCACAGAAGGGGTGAATAATATATATTATTATCCTTCCTCTCTTTTCCGCTCCGGGAGAGTGACGGAATAATGAACGTTGATATTACATACGTGTCGGTATTTTTGAAATTTGAAGAGATTTAAATAAAGAGCGTAGAGGGTCGCGCCACTTTTCCTTTGTGCGACCTCATAAAAAACGCATAAAATGCAAAAGGCATTGCGAACGTGCTGAACAATCCGATTATTTCGGGAACGCGGGGACGCGCAATTCAATTGCAATATGCGAAGAGATTTTATCAAGGAATTTCTTCGGGAGTTTCAATCGTCTCAAAAAGATTGATTCGTGTGTGATTTTGTCGTCAATGGCGTAAGATGCCTGCCTAGGTGCGATGTCGCCTGTCGCAGTCAGTTGGTGATTACGTTTAATAAACTGCGCCCCTGGGGGGCGGCGGAGGCGACTGCCGTTTGCATTACTGCATGGTGCGCTTGACGCGTTGCAAAATTACCACCTAGGACCCGTCTTGTCAACGCGATACGTACAAAGTATTCGTTTCTTTCGCTCGCTTTTCTCATTTGTTCCGAGCAAAGATTTTCTAACAAGTTGAATTGCCGTCTGCTTAATATGCTAGCAGTCATGCCGCGGAGATTTGTTATGATGTCATGATTGTCGGCGCGCTGTTATGAGACGAGGACTTAAAACCGGAAGAGCGGAAGCACAGGAAGCTTGTAGGCCATCTGTCAATGCTGCTCCGACGAGTCTAATTCGGCTATTATCGCCGTTTTCTTCAGCCCTTTTCTTCCGATTCATCTCACCTAATACGCCGCCCTCGGGATTCTTTCTTGTTGTCGCGCCGTTGTTGCTTTGTGCGCGCTCGATTGATTTCGTTTCTTTTCTTCGCGTGACATTCGCACTCAAGTCAACTGAAGAACAACCAACCAACCAACCAGCCGTCCTTGGTTATTACCAAATCAAAATGACGTACGAGTGACAGTTCAATAAGAGCGCCACCGTGAAATCCACTTTCCTCGAGAGTAATACAACGTGCTTTTCCGTTGAGAAAATCCTTCACGAGAAAAAAAAACTTGCGTGGAATTCCTTCGTTTTCAGTAATGTCTGAGAAAGCACTTGGAACAGCAATAATAATTCTTCATTAATGAACGAATTTTAAGTGTATTTTGAGTAAACGGCAAGAAGGGTTTGTTGAACATGCAAGAACACAATTTAAGATGCGGTTCCCAATGCAAATACCCTTTCCGAAGTGAGCACGTTCGCACCGCCAAACCAAAACCTCCTTGTAGATGTCACCCCGAGCGACGGTGGCAGATGCGAATGAGGAATGAGCAAGTGACTAGCACTTACTTCTTCGCCTCTTCTTGCGCGCAGATCTAATGGACGGGAATGCGCGCGCGAGATGCACACACAAGTGCGGGGTGCATTTATAATTGAAGATTCAAGTAGCACGTGTCTCGAGTGCGTACGCGAGAGACAAAAATTTAAATGCCAACCACTCGGTGAAGTCAACTCAAGGGTTTTCCGTTTATCAAACGGCGCTCGTGCGAATTAAATTCAGCATCTTGGCGCTCTGAGCGATTAATAATGAAAGCCGGCGGAACAAAAATGTATAAAGTTGACCTTGAATTAGCGATGCTGCGGCGAAGGAAGAGGAAGAAGAGGAGGAGGAGGTGGCGGATCGAGAGACACAATTGTCGAAGCGCGCTGTTGCCGGGGAAATAAACAATGTGTGGAAACGGAAGTGTGCCTTCGCCGCAGACGGAGCGGAAGCGCAACGTGTCGTCTGCTTATTTATGATGGCTCCCTTGCACATGAGTTTCCCGCTTTGTTGGCTTTTCGGTTTATTTAAACGACGGCTGCGCATGCATCATCCTCGTCGAAATATATTTGACATGGGTTTTCATTGTTTTCAAGTCGCTTCTCTAATGTATATTAGTTAGGCGTACGATGACAATATGCGGACGTTTTCTTGGCATGTTACATGCTTTCCAATCATTCTAGTAAGTTTAAATGCAGAAACAATGGTTGTATGATGCTATAATAATTATAATCGTAAATCATTATAATTCAATTTAAAAATCAAAAACACTCATTAAAAAGCCGCCTCCGAGGAATCATAACTTGACTGCCATCTGCAGAGTTTAAAAAATGAGCTCGCACATAATTAAAAACGCTTTTTTACGGGCGAATGACTTAAAAACGTATTAATATCAATTTGAAGCTGGTCGAATTCAGGCACTCTTCCGGTGATGAGCGATGCATGTTTGCAGGTAATACATCGCGTGGCGGCGGCGCCGGCGGTGGCCACGAAAAGTTACAGCCGTTGCAAAATTCGCAGTGGCGGAGAGAGAAAGCGTAATTTCCGCGGTTTAATATTTCGCTCCCGAGTGAACTTCATCACGCGGCGCCGCGCGCGGTGGCTGCTGCCAGCAGGGATGGCAGTGAGCGGTAGCGGCGGCTCCGGCGTTAAATGGCCCGAAGGTTTTCATCCCTCGCTTGCTTGACGTGCACGCGCGTGTGTTCATTGTTTATAAATGCTGTGGCTGCTTGTTCAATCTACTGTGCATACACACGCGTTTGCTACCCACTGCACGGATTTAATAATCCACAAAAATCTATGTGGATTCGTCCAACACGCATTTTATAGCACGGTTTATCAAAGCAAAGCCAAAAATTTCACAATAAAATGTTTCTTGTTGTACGAAAAATAATTTGCCATTATTATTAAGCTTTAAGCTATCTTTTCGACCTTTTTGTATCAATAAAAAACTCCTGTGACCCTTTTTTAATCCTTGTTATATTGCTCGCCTTATTAGTTGGATGGCATTGACGCAGCAATATTCATCCCTTGAAGTCAATATTAACGCGTTGGCACTAGTGCACAGACAGCCAAATGTCCCCAACAAGAACCCTAACGGCGAACGCCGGTCACTCTCACCCTTGGTGCTTGACGTTGCTCACATAGTAAACGCGCGTTAATCCCCGAGTTATGTCCAGTGCGGTTCCGACGCTTATGTAAACGCCATCGTAGGCATTTGGCGATCGTCCATCGAGACGACCATCAAGGACCATCAGTATAACGATGGCTGGAGCACATCATAACCTAACCCTTCCGAATTCCATAACTGCATGTCGCTCCATTCGCCCCTTCCGGTCAAATTTTGCGTTTTGCAAATTTAAATTGCCAACGAAAATATTGATTTGTCATTTGATAATGGAAACACCAAAATTAATAAAAACAGCCACTGACCTTCTCGTACAGTCTCCACTTTAGTCGCAACGCATTCGGGATGCCTTCCGTCATTTGGCGTGGTACACGGCGAAATTTGAACATCCCTTCCGACGCATCGACGCGTGATGCAATACCTTCGTCTGGTTTTGGTACAGTTGGCGCTGCATTCGGACCAATCCGACCAGCTTGACCACTTTGGCTCTGAGCGAGTACAAGAAGGTGTTAGTTTAATTGCGCTAGGGATTCAGATAACCTAACCTAATAGTTGTACACGAATGTAACACACAAATATGAATTTCTTACCCGCCACGGACGACAATTCATTGTCGTCGAACTCGAAGATCGTATCCATGATGACTTCCTCTATTTATACAGCAAGCGTACAAGAAGGGAATAAACGCACAGACATGATAAGACAATGACAGAGAGCGACAAGCGTTGCTAGCGTTTTAGTAAATGCAACAATACAACAAAAAGAAACCAACAAAGAAGCATGATGGTTAAATGTGTGGAGGAAGTGTACAGCAGGTTGCATTTGTTTCTGATGTTCTTATAATGATTTATGTAAATGAATTGCGTTCAGTTTTTGCTTTGTGGTGTCATCTATCGTTGTTTGTCGTAGTTGTTGTTGTGGTGGTTGGTGACGGTTCGAATGTTGATTGTATTGGCATTTAATGAAGAAAATAAAACAAGTGGATGGATGGCACATACCTATGGGACAGTCGCGACAGTCCTTCGTCCTTTGCACAGAGGCTCCGACGCAATCGAGGCCGCCGTTGCTCGGCGGCGGGTTGGTGCACGTCCGCGACCGCTTCTCGCCGGTGTCGAGCGTCGCCGAGCCGGGACAATGGCAGTCACTCCATGCGGACCACGGAGACCACCCACCGTTCACTGCAAGAATAAAACAACAACACGTTATTAAGGAACGTACGCATACAAATACATCGCATGCATAACGCGCAATGGGCAATAATAATGAAACGTGGCGGCGAAAGCGCCAGCCAAAGAACGAGAAACAGACAAAAACGTACAATGCAGATGCGCACGAGATAAAAATCGACGAAACTGTCCAAGAGTTTGAGACTGATGCCAGGCAGATAAAACGAGTGTGGCGCCATTAAAACAAATATTAATTCGGATGTGATTAAAATTCATCAAAAGACTGCGCTGCGTATTTCCTTGGCAGTTCTGGGAATACGAAAACGAAGATCAAGAAGGCAGCTTGCGTTTTTTCTCGTTTCAAGCTTGACAAACACAGAGTAGAGTAGTGGAAATTACAAAAGTTATTTGACTTCGTTCCCACGAAACAACCCAACGCACTACACAACTCGACAAAAAATCTTAGTTGAGAGAGTCAAGTCGGAGAAAAGTTTAAATCTTTTTCACTGTACACGACGCGCTCGCTTTGCAGTTCAATCCAAGTGAAAACTCTCAGTGACATCCCGCAAATGCACAACAGAGTTGAGCGTGAAAATATCCATCCTGAAAACAGGCAGCACAAACGCAGCGCTGTGCGGCCGATAGAGAGAATGCAAAAGCTTTTTGGATTCGCGTTCTTGCCGAAGAATGCCCGTTTGTGTCCTGATGGCATAGCAACGGAAAAACTATACACGCCGCCGGATTGAAACTTGCATTAAAAACTTTTGCACAAGCGCGCTCAAACCGCATGACTTCATGCTATGTCGGCGTTTGCATGGATTTTGCGCCGCGCAACCGACAGTGAGGAGTGGATTTAAAAGAGCTTTGCGTGTATCTCTTGCCTCACAGGAGAGGAGAATGAGTCGACTCTTTCAGGACGGGTGCATTTTCCGGAAGCGAAACGAAAAACTATTCACTTTAAAGTCATGAGAATAATCTCCTCTCGGAATAGAGAATGTTTGCTTCTTGGCAGGTTTATCCCAAGTACCCATTATTCATTAGCTAGACATTCCTGAAATTTTCATCTTAATCAGGGAACCTCGAGTTTTCTTCACGTTTGCTATAAAAATTAAACGATGAATCCCCTTTTTCTTGTTATCAGGATTATTGTTAACTGAAAATAATACAAAGCAAGCAACTGGGTGTAAAGTAGAGAAAATGATAAGCGCGTAAAGAGCTAATCGACTGGGAGCAGCCGGCGACGAGTAAATGAAGCAATTTTGAATAATTACCGATTATTCAAAGTGCTTCGACTGCGCTCGCGTTCACAGTTAATTCATGCGCCGCTCTTTGATAAAGAGCCGTCCTCAGCGAAAATTACAAGCGATATTTGCATGCCATTAGACGCAATCAATCTGCATGAATGAATAAATCTTTCGAATCTTTTATTCTCTCCGCTCGGCGCCACGTTGCAAACGCTTTTCATAATTACGCTGATAACACACTGATAATGCTGGTAATAAAATAAGAAAAGATCAATTGCAATTTTAATTAATCCTCCAGCGTGTAATTAATGCGTTAATCTAATGTTCCTCGAATAAACATTTATTATGCAGAAACGAGTTGATTGCACCCTTACGCAAAGAAATTGCGAATAAATATCGCATGATGAGGAAATAGAGGTGCGCAATTGAAAAGCTCGTAAAAATTTTACTTTTACGTTTCGCATTTTAGGAAATTACCTAGACCACCCTTCTTGCAACTATACAGTAAACTACAAGCAATTACGAGCCGCACATGGTGCAAGTTGAAGACGGATCGTTCACTTCACACCCGCGAAGAAATATTTAAGCATTTTAACCGAATGAAGCGCACACAAACGCCATAAATATTTGTCCAAGTTAGAAACTTTTACGAAGGTATAAAAATGATGTTTTACTGCCGCCGACTTTCAGTGGAATTTATTAAGCATTAAACGCTCGTCTTAATGAATCAAAAATATGTGGCACTTAAGCATCCTTTCTCTCCACAGCACAAGTTTCGAAAATAAATTGTGATTGTTATCCAAGGGGATAAGCCACAAAAGACGCTAATTGCACACAAATTAAAATGCTTAGAGTTCATTAAAGTAAATACCAAACGTACGTTGTTTTTGAAGGCTGAGTGAAGGGAAGAAACTAGGCCAGCGAGGGAAGAGTTGGCAAGAACAACAACAACGCAAAGACAACGAGCGCTGTGCGCCAAACGAAAACAAAAGGCAAGATGAAACTTAACGAAGTAAGAAACGCGAGAGCGCTCGCACCAGTGGCATTGCCACCGGATGAAATCTATTAAAACTGGATGGCACGAGCAAGCGGAGAGCGAAAAGCGCAAGAATGAAATATCAAGCAGGCGTACGATGCTAATTTACTGCGATTATGTTTCGTTAATCTGATTTTCTTTCATTCATTCAGCCATCTCAGGCGTCGTCGTCGTCGGCGACGTAAGCAAAACATAACAGAAGAGATGGCGACAACAAATAAGACACCAAGCGACGAGATTATTAATAATTTAATTTCGTTCCGGAATGCGCTTATGAACACATTTCCGAGTAAATATTATTAATTGAAATGAAATGCATTTAAATCTTTTCTGTTTTTTGTAATTTCTTTGCATTTGTTTTACTGCCATTGTGTTACTATTGTTGTGTTCCATTCTAAGGGTGATTAAAAGCAGCCGTGATAAATATAAATTTAAAATGTAAAAGTATAATTTACCAACCAATTACAAAGTGTTTTCAATCAAAGAATCACTAAATAACTTATGAATTTAATGATAATAAGTATTGAAGATATGGATTTTCTATGTGTAAAAATTGTAAAAGTAAATAATGACCATCTGCGTTTATATACCTACACATATTTGCATTGTTTTGCAAAGGTTTTGATTGTTTTGAGCAAATGATTTAATATTCAACAAAAACGTGAGGAACTCCCAGTATGTAAAATAACATTGAAGAATTTCTCCTACGCAATTATCAACGGTAATATTCCTGCACACATGATTATTGCGCATACGCAATGCACACATATTTAAATCTCGTCTTTGGTGCTTCTGCTGTTGCTGATGCTGGTGCTGATGGTGGAAGGCGGAGAAGAAAGGACGCAATAATAAATATGTACCGTTGGGGGTCATTAAATATAAATAAACTGACAGGCGTGCTTCCCTTTCACGACATGCACGCAAAATGCCAACAGAAAGCCCAAAGCGCGTGCACACATAGCTTCAGCGAATGAATAAAAAATATATTTATATGTGCAACAAATGTAAAGTATAAAGTGCGTCCCTCTTACACGATTTATAGGTTAGTGAGTTATGCTGAGTGAATATGAGATATGTTCGCTTTGTACTCATATACTTTGTTTCATTTTTCTTGTCCGTTTTAAATCTTTGCCCATTTTTCTTCCTATTTAAATTATACATACGCTAAAAATGTTGGAATGGTGAATATTGCCCTCTGTTAGTAAATGTCATAACATTTGCGGGCAGGGCTCACTCGTTTTTTATGCGCACAAAAGAAGACAAAACGCGAGCTGAAAGTGCACAGCGGGTGCCTTTTGACCGGACGATATTTAACGGCGCGCGCAAATTTCCATACGGGTTGTTGATGTTGAAAGGCATTTGCGAAAAATCTCAGAGTTTCGGACGTAAATTATGCAGGTTAAACTTTAATAAATGCGGAATCGTGATGTGTGCTTGTTAAGCAATCGACCTCTTAAGGAGGCTGTGACGATCAGATCGTGACTGAACACTTAAAAATCGATCGATTCTCTTTGATTGCTAATTCGTGCGCTTGATTATAAATGTAATTACACTGGAATTGTTTCGTAAATGTAAAGTAATTGTTGATTCGATAATAATTACCAACTAAGAAAATGAAAGTAAGTCCCTACATTGTTTATCAATTTTGATAAAAAATATTAATGCTTAATGTTATTTCGTGAACTCATTTCGATTATCGTTCAGTTAATGACTGCATTTGAAATGAAAATTATTATATAGTAAGCTTCAATCAAAGTTGACAAAAGCAAGCAGTCAAAATTTGTACAAATTGATACGAATTTAAAAATCAGCAGCGCTGATGTGTTTTGTTTATTTTGCACCCGCAAGAGCGAAGTATGTTCAGCTGGTTATCACGGGCGCTCGACGACCGCGAAGAAATCTTCGAGACAGTCGTCGAAGGTCTGAAGACGATATACAGGAATAAGTTGTTGCCGCTGGAGGAAATGTATCAGTTCCACGAGTTCCACTCGCCCCAATTAAACGACGCCGACTTCGAGGCGAAACCGATGATCCTCCTGGTGGGCCAGTACTCGACGGGGAAGACGACGTTCATCCGGTACCTACTCGAACGAGAGTTTCCTGGAATGCGGATCGGTCCAGAGCCGACCACGGACCGCTTCATCGCTGTGATGTACAACAATAAGGAAGGTGTCATTCCTGGCAATGCGCTCGTCGTCGACCCCAAGAAGCAGTTCCGACCGCTGTCCAAGTTCGGCAATGCGTTCCTCAACCGTTTTCAGTGTTCGCATGTCAATTCGCCGGTCTTGAAATGTCTATCGATCATCGATACGCCTGGTATCCTCGCTGGCGAGAAGCAACGTATCGATCGCGGTTACGATTTCGCCGGGGTGCTTGAATGGTTTGCCGAACGGGTTGATCGCATTATACTATTGTTTGACGCACACAAGTTGGATATTTCCGATGAGTTTCGGCGCTCAATCGAGGCGCTCAAAGGGCACGATGATAAAATACGCATTGTCCTCAATAAGGCGGATATGATTGACCATCAGCAGTTGATGCGCGTATATGGGGCACTCATGTGGTCCCTCGGGAAAGTATTCCAGACGCCCGAAGTGGCGCGAGTTTATATTGGTAGTTTTTGGGATCAGCCGTTACGTTTCGATGTGAATCGACGACTTTTTGAAGATGAGCATCAAGATCTTTTCAAGGACCTCCAAAGCCTACCGAAGAACGCCGCTCTACGCAAATTGAACGATCTCATTAAGCGAGCTAGGCTGGCGAAAGTGCATGCGTTTATCATTGCGGAGCTGCGCAAAGAGATGCCGAACATATTCGGAAAAGATTCCAAGAAGAAGGATTTAATTAAGAATTTGGATAAGATTTACGAGAAAATTCAAAAGGAGCATAACATTTCATTGGGTGATTTGCCCAATATTGAGAAAATGAAAAAGATGCTTCAAGTACAAGATTTCAGTAAGTTCAGTTCAATTAACAAGAAACTCGTCGACGTGGTGGATAATATGCTCGCGGTTGATATTTCACATTTGATGGCAATGCTTCCGCATGAAGCAATCGGCGATACAACCAATGAAGCTAACCTAAGTGGTGGAGTATTTGAGGTTATACTCGGCGATAACTATTCACCATTTGGATATAAGAAAGGTGAAGGGATCAATGCCGGTTACGGAGAACCAGATTGGATTGTCAATCGTGAGAAGCATCACTACGATGAAATATTCGATAGTCTTGAGCCGGTGGACGGCAAGATTTCCGGAATGTCAGCCAAGGAGGAAATGGTAAAATCCAAACTTCCCAATGGTATTCTAGGAAAAATTTGGAAACTTGCTGATACCGATCGCGATGGATTATTAGATCGTGATGAATTTGCGCTTGCCATGCATCTTATTAGCGTAAAACTTGAAGGTGGAGACATTCCTGACGTACTTCCGCATCATCTATTGCCGCCTTCTAAAGTGCATCGTAGATGATTCAAATGTAAATGTGTAGGTATTTCTATTAAAATGTCCACAAACATATGTTTATAATAAAGTCACTTCCATGTTGGTTGGATGGCTAGTTGAGTTTATAATTGTGAAGACGCGCAACACGAGCGTTGACACGCGCGCTGAATTTATAAAACGTGCAGTCGAAATAAATCTGCATAATTTTATGCGCGGCGGCGGCTCGACATTGTTCAAGTTTATTAGCTGCTACAATTTCATTTATCTTACGGTCCCTGTGCGCGCCACACGAGAGAGTACTTTTGGAAGCTCGGCCAAATCGCTGTCATTATCATAATTCCATCTGTTCGCGCATGCGTGCGAATGCAATGGCGGCCGAAAAAGACGAACGAATTATTATTAGGTTGCTCGCGTGTCGTTGTTTTGCGCACATCTACATTAATATTCCTACTTGAATTACGTGTTTGAGTGACAGCCGCCTGACAACACAATTGAAGCGAACAATCAGTGCTCCACTCTGCATTAAAAGATCAAGTGATGACTGCACGGAGTATCTATCTACTTTTTTGTAATGTGCTATCTGTATAAGTCATATTGAAAAGAAATTGTGAAACTACGCGATTAAACGTCTCAATTATACCAATTATTTACAATTACTGTGCAGTCAAAATTTCTTGAGATATCATTACGTTGAGTGCAAGGTTTATGAAGTCATTTCAGTAATAGTGACATAAATTCAATGCTAAAAAATGTACTTACGATAGATTATAAGAGTTTATGTTTTGCTCTAATATTTAGATTTCTAGAATCTTTCAAGCAACTAGAATTATTCAAGTGTAAAAAATAATTGAATAATTAGCGAAAATTCAATCTAAGCAAGATTTATCATTGAATAAATAATATTGTACTCGGCAATTAATAGGTAAAGTAAAATGAAAAATTATTTTTGCTTGAAATTGAAATTTTCATCAACATGAAATCCAATGATTCAGACCAATTTTGTTCTTTGACGTGCTCTCAAGCAAACCTGAGTCAACTAATCTCAAAACTGCTAGGAAACTTTTTTTTAGTCCGAAATCTCATATTTCCAACGCCATTTAGTTGAACTCAATCGGACTTATGCAAGTCGAGATATAAACACGTCAAATTGAAAGAATAATGGATTTTTTTTTACTTAACCTAATATTATTGGAAAATTTTGCATTCAGAGTTTAATTAGCAAAAATATAGTTTAGTTTTGCAAACTTTATGATGCAAAGTTTAAACTATCTCGTTAGTGCGTTCCAATTTCACATGAAGTGAAAAAAAACACAAAAAGTACCGCTAAATGATTGCATTTATGTCATTTATATTGAGCATTCATGCAGAGAATATAGATTAAATCGATGGAAAATTACCTATAATGATAGAACATTACAGTGGAATGAAAAATAGGTTGAATTGTATTGAATAATTGACGGGCTGTACATTCACTCATTGAGTGCGCGCATTGAACATTTTATAGATGCATTAATCACATTGAAAAAAGAGCACAATTTCGTGCTTTTTTTGTGATTTAATACGCACTTTTATATAGTGCAACATAAACTATGACTGTCAGCGCGATATTTCAATGCCTATGGAAGTAACGTAATTATGTGCACCGCTTAATTACGTTGCGGAGTGCCATCGCACTCTGTGAACGTAAAAGCCAGAAACCAGCAATCAGCATCGCAAATCGTCGGTCGTGGACGTGGACGCGGTCGCGGGGCGAGTGCGGTTTCATTTAAAACGATTACGCCAAATGGCATCGTACTTCCAAAACCGGCAATGCCGATGCAAAACATTTTAATTTCATTAAATTCGTCTCGAGTTTGCGACTTTATTTTATCAATTACGCGCCGTATTTCGACAATGTGATGAATTGCTTAATTTTAAGCTTGAGAATTCCAAGCAAGACGTCAAAATGCTATTAAGCTAATTGTTTCCCATTTTTCGTGGAGTTCCAGTTCAATTAACTCATTTTTTTCTACACCAATTTAAATTAAATTCCAATAGATTTTCTCAACACAAATATGTAAATTAGTTAAAAAAAAACATGCTTTAAATTAAGAAAAAAAAACTAACATGATTTGAGAGTATGACGGCAAAAATGTGGTTGAAAGTAATTGATTTCATTAATCTATGTTTTTTGGAGTAGAACCAAACTTTTTATAAGAATAAAACATATGATCTTGACATCTAAAATTACTTCCAAACATTTGCTTGATCTTAATGAAGCGATTTTTGTTTTTTTGAGTCATCCGAAACTAATTATTTTTTAAAAATAACACCCGTTTCCGTATTTCGTAGGTATTTATTCGACGACGTTTTATTTTCATGCCATTCCGGTTAGCGATGGTGCATCTCTCTTGACTATTTTTAGCAAAACGTTCGTGAACTTCAAATAAGAAACTTTCCGAATTCAGAAAGTTGCAGCAAGTTTTTCGTTCGTTCGGTTCCTTCCTTCCGTCGACAGCAGGCTGCTCTCTCGAAACTATTAGTTTGTCGCATTTATTATTAAATCCTCCAGATTATTGCGACAAATTCAAAACGACGCGCGGCGTGTCGACAAACTTTCAAACTATGACAGGCCGATGAAACATTATTTAAAATATGACTTCACCTGTCGTCGAGCGTGTTTGCTTTACACAATCTTTATGGCAATCTCCATAGTAATTTCCATCTTCAATTAACGGATTAAAAAATAAAGCACACAACGAGTTAATTGCATATGTGCCGCCCATTTAGTACATAGGTTGTATGCATAAACAAGAAGAGAACAGTAACGAAATACGTCGGCTAATTTATCAAAGCAACTCATTAGTATTTCAGCTCACGTGAAAATCTTTTGGGTGGGTTTTGGACACGAGGCCTGCTGCTCATTGCATTTATTACGTCTAAATTTCAGGCGTAGAAGTACAAGTTACGCCTATATGGAACAAAACGGGTTAAGTCTTAAGTCGCCGTAAGTGAGTTCAACTTGTATTCAAGTCGTGTCGATGCGTTTTTCAAGCAACTTTTGAACCCGGACAACAACAGCAGTCTTAACAGCCCGAGGCGACAGGTGTTTTTCACGTTTTTCTTTCTCATTTCTTCTTTTTCTCTTCCTTTCCTTACTGCTGCTGCTTGTCGCAAGTTTCGGGGCGCAAAAAAGGGTAAACTTGCGCGCGCGCCCGTCTCATTGACTTTTAATACACGTCGCACGGTGGAAATTGTATAATAAATTATTCTCGAACAAAATGCAACACACGTCAACTTAACCATGTCGCAAAAGTCTTTTTTGTTAACGCTGACAGCCAGCTGTTTGCATGCTAAGTGCGCTCTTTGGTTGGAGGCCAGCTGAACAAGTTGAATTCGAAATATTCAATTGAAAAAGTGCAATTGCATGTCGTAAGTATGTTCGTAATTGTTAATTGCAGCTGTTAATTTTTTGCGTCGCGCGCGCGAATATAAAATGCGTACTCGTATTACTTTACCAAGTGGTAATACGAATACAAATTTCACGCGTTTTATTTGTTGATTTCGTTCTTTTAGTATGAATATTATGACTTAACTGTGACCAAACAAGTTTACACACGTAAATCCAATAACGCGAAGCAGAAATATGAAGCTGAATGTCACTGGAGATGGACGAAGAATCAAATAAAAATGATATGGATGAGCGTAATAATATTTTAACACCTGCTCTCAGTCGCGCGCGCGCGCCAAGTAATGACATTTTCGTAGCGCGTTTATTTCTCTAGGTGTTCATGTTTATAACTTCATTGCTTCGGACTTGGGAACGAACGAAACCATTCGCACCACGCATATATCGAAATAAAGATAAACCCATGGCTGATGATAATGGTGATAATATGTAAGTGCGGATCGAACGACCATCATAACATCTAATGATATAACGCGATTGCTTCGGAATGTTTATCTCTGCTCTGCGACGAAATGTGCTCGTGCCACGAATTTATATCTGTATGATTCGTGCATATAATAAATAAATAATTACATGTGTAGGATAAGAGAATAAGGGCACGATTCAATTTTTGATTACGTTGTGCTGATGCTGTTGGTGAAACTGGCTTGTGAGCACGAAGAGCATAAGCATATGGATCGTAAATTTCAACCCACGCGACACGAGGCAGCGCGCTTCTTTCTTGTGAGGGTATCAATGATCATGCCGCGTGCACCAAGGGCATACCATAGATTGGTTTACATCATTAATCGCTTGTAATGAACCTGTAAGATGATACTCGCGTGCATACGGGGCATACGAATTAATGGACACAATACGCTGTGCGCTTCTCTCGCTGAGATCCAATGAGATTTTGATATCGCTTTTATTGCGAGTATTAATTCTCAGCTTCTATGCTTGAAACTTTTTAATTATACGAGGGACGGACATTGATTTAAAATCTATACAAATATGTAATTACCAAAATAATTATACTAGATTTTCATTATAAAGTTGATGAAGAGATAGCACGATTAAAGCTTAGACAATTTAAATGTAATTTCCAATATAAACAAAAGAAAATAGTTTTTCTAGTTTTTTTTTCTACGATCGATAAAAGCAAAACTATTGATATTTTGCTTTCCATTTTTTTGTCACTCATGTATTCATTACTCAAGATGGACCTCGAAAGTATACATTATACTTTAAAAAAAAATTATGAAATTTCTAGACTAGAAAACCCTCTTAATATTTGATCGTTTAATTTCAATATCTTCTTTTGTCAATGTTATCCTTATATCTGCGTTGTATTTTAAATATTCTAGAAATATCCTATTAACACTTGCTTAAAGACATTATATATCGTTATGAGGTAGTATCAATTATTACAAGTCTCGAGGAGATGTTATTAAGTGAAGGTTTATCAAAATCCTTAATGAGTCAAACACAGCTTAAACCCCTATGAGTGATAAACCCTTAACATATGCACTATTGCATTTGTGACATCCTTGAAATGCATTAGCAAAATGCATACACCCTAAAGGGTGCAAGATAGACTTTGCTAAATGATAATTTCATAATCAAAGTGCTCTTGTATGCAGCACAGCACGGTGGCAGGTGAAGGCGATTATCATTGTCATTATGCAGTCGCGTCGGTAGGAGCTGGTTTAAGCGCGAGATACGACAGGATAATCATTCGAATAGTACAACCGTGATGATGATGACGACGACGATGATGATCATGATTAAATTGGATTTACTCACCAACAACGGTGACCTCCGCAGGTTGTGCGCTGCGTTTCGCCGCGATGTTCTCCGCGACGCAGGTATAGTTGCCCGTATCCTGGGTGCGCGCCTGTCCGATCAGCAAATTGCCTTCGCTGGTGACAATCACCGACGTGTCTGGCTGCAGAGGCTGTCCACCCCGCAGCCAATACACGGTTGGCTTTGGCAGTCCTTGCGGCGGCACGCAGCGCAATTCCGTCTGATGACCAATTTCCACTTTCACCGAGCTGGGATGCTCTTCAAATACTTTTTTCAAATCTGCAAATCGAAAATAAACACATTAATGTCGGCAAATAAAGTGTGAATGCACAACAAAGAAGTAAAAGATTTAATGGCTGGTAATTTTTATCTATGAACGAATGGGATTAGCAATCTCGATTGCAAACTGCGTATAAAACGGGCCGTGGAGCGCGTTATCCTGCTGGTGCTCTCGCTCGCTGCGTAAACGAACGAACGGCAGTAAATAATAATATCGAGTTGGATGCACTGCAGCGTAATACGTGTGGTCGGCTCGTGCACGTGAATGAATTGGAAATTGGATTTTCGCAATGATGCTGAAACTTTTCCCAATACACACATTCATAGAATGCCCACTTGCAATCAAGCCGGATGCCAACACAAAGTGGATTTTCATATGACGTGCACGTAAATGAAATGGATGTTTGCTTTCATTGATTTACGACGGTTGATTCTGCCTAATAAAGATAAGATTTAAATATAAAGATTAAACGATTAGCTCAATTCTATTATTCTAATATAGATGTAGCTGGTAATTAATGTATTATCATAATTCCAGATTTTTTAGCAAAATTAAAAAGATTTTACTGTACAATGAATGCTTTCATTGATTTACATTTTTCAACTCTTTTAATCTGTTTGTTGTTTCGTGTAAAACAGCACGAGTTGCATGTAAAGTTGGTATTATCAGTGACAATTTCATTAACAAAATGAGTCTCCTGGTAGGGTTTATGTTGATGGAGCATGATACTCGTTTCATTTTTAAGTAATAGCATGAGAAATTAATTACATTCATCAACAAACAACATGTTGCAAGCAGCAAAAGTAAAGTAAATGAAGTACACTTTTGTCATTTAATTGCACGGGCGAAAGCGAAACGAACAAATGTGGTACCCGTATACGTTGTCAACGCACACGCAAAGAACTCTTCTTCTCTGCGCCTCGTGTGATTTAATTATATGATATTTCGTCGTTGAGCAATGTGAACGACTGTTTGACTTTCAGACGAACGCACTCTGACAGACAAATTGCCATTCCAAAAGAAGCAGGAGACGAAGAAGAACGTCGTCACATCATTAACTCGGCGCAAATCGCAGTTTTCACTATGCGAAAGTTCACGGCTCGTGGAAAAGCACGTATCCTTTTGATATCGCGCGTATTTTTAGAAGCGGCAGCGCACGCCGAGAATACGGGTGAAAAATGAAAAATGTCTAGCGCCAGCCGCGGAACAATAATAAAATTGCGGTAGGTATGGAAATGCAATGTAATGTTTTGCAAGTGAAATAAATATCCGCGTTTTTGCTTTGGCTCGCGTGCAAGTTTGCAGCTCATTTCACATAGTGCTTCACGGTCTCTCGTCCTGCGTATAATTCATATCCCGGCTGCCATAATCCGAAACTAACAAAAACAGCAAACTACTTATGGACCTCGCAGCAATACAATTCGTACAGAACAAGCAGTATCCGCCACTGATACGCCACCGCAAACCGCAAGTTGTAAAACGATGAAACATAGTTTTATGCCTTGTTTATAGCACTAAAAATGCGCAACTTTTTACGGCCTTCCTCTCTCGTTTGCGTTCCGGCCCGTTTCCGCAAACAATACGACCAAAGGATATTGAGTGACACTCACTCATTCCTCTTCGGAAAAGTGCAACTGCAATGAACTATGATGAAATTTTAAAAATGTACGCGCACAAAATGTGGTTTTCTCGCTTGTTTTTTATGCGCGCTTATAAAAAATAAGAAATTGTATGCGCAGGGAAATAACAAAATTCTCTGTGTGGAAGAAGAAGTCAACAAAGTGGAAGATTGACACACATTTTTGCCGCACGGAAGATATTTTTAAAAAGCCACAATGCAAAGAAGCGTCTTCCTGGCGGATATGGAAAGCCGTTGCCGATATATACAAATATTTTTTCGCATTGTGTGAGAACATATTCTTCAGATGCAGATCCCTTCCTTCGATATTCAAAGAGATCCAAGAAATACTCGTGCTGAAGACGCATCAGCTTATGTTGGATTTTTATATGAATTCCTTTAGAAAACATGTTTTGAAAGAAATCGTATTTTTGTATGAGTATCAAAAATATTTTCACGTATAAATATTGAAAAATTACAATTAATGATTGCTTCACTTTACAACGTGAAATAAACTACTGTCAATCACAAACGTGTGATGGCAGCAGGTGTGAGGCGTTCATGCAAGACAGGGTGGGCGTAGAAGGGGTGGAAAATGCATTTTTAGTAGATATGAGGGTGATTTGCATTGTCCATTGCCTCTAATTAACTGCTTCGGCGTTAATACAAGTTGAAAATATTTTAAAAAGTAATTACGCGCCAATATAGAAAAACTAGTTAGGTAAGATAAACACTTATTAACTTGCCAGTTAATGATTTATAACTATTTATAAGTTTAAATGAACAGCGTCAAAATATATGAAATATAAATACGTAAAGCATAAACATGCATATATTATTATTCCGTGCATAAAATATGTATGCACATGATTTATGTTCGCAGGAGCTTAATTTGAACGTTTAATAATAATGAGCTTTCCGTAAACGAACCTGCACTCGCACACGCAGCTCATGACTCGAATGCATTTTAGGTAGATACTTTATACCGGAGCCAAAGTAAGTAAAAAGCAATGCATACAGAGTAGCTGCTTCTCAATTACAGAGCGCACTTACTAAATATTCGTAAATAACTCGCGCACTGCGCCATTCCCAACTTAAATTGCAAAGCACGCGAATGAATTTTGCTTATTTCCGCTTTAATTCCGCAAAAGATCCCGTGATGCGTCCGCATGCAATTGCAGCACATCTTACACCAGGATGAAAATGGGAGGTGTTCGCACGAAACACCTGCGCGTTTAATTTACAAGCGTAACGCTGCATTTAATAGAATACCGAGTTTTAGGTTTAGTTTCACGCAAACATTTCACTGCTTATTATTTTTTTAATTTGTGTTCCCTCGCGCAAACCGGGAGCGAGCGAGTCGAAGAACGCTGGCCGAGTAACCCACAATAAAAATTCCATAGTCCCGGATGAATGTGAGTACTAAGTGCACTCTGGAGTGCAATAAATTTAAATTTGTAATTAAAATGGACACCGCTGTTGTAGTTTCAGATTTTCATGCTTGGAACATTTGGATTTATTTGCATTTAGCGTTGTTTAATGGTTTGCTATTTTTCACTATTTTATTATAGGAAAATAGGTTTTCAAATTAATAGTCGGAAATATTCTGGAATTAGAGTAATTTAAAACAAAGTAAGGAATTTATAATACTTAGATACCTCGGGTAAAAATAAAGAAATATTATGATGTAACATTTTATTACAGTAATTTGATGAGGGCGTCTCGCAACGCGTAAGGGTATTACACTAAAGTGCTTAAAATTTGAAAAAAGCGTGCTCAAAAATGCGCTTAAAGTGTAAGCCGCGGTCGGCCATCGTAATCTCGAAATCTGGCACAATCTTCTTAGCGATCGTACCCAACGAACGCGCTTCGCAGGCGACAAGCAGCGAATGCTTCACTGCATCATAATCACGGTCTTCGCATTTGCTCGTTCCTACGTTTAAACAACGCTCGCGCGCGCCCAAGAAGACGATTTACTTACTTTGAAATTGCGTCGTGCAGCAACGCAAGGCCTAAATGAATTTCTCCTCAAAATCATTTTTAATTTCATGTACCTTATTATCGAAATATGCGAACAAGAAAATGCACTTGCGTGAAATTTTGATGTGCCTTTTGTGTATCGACAAAAAGACGAGAAAGACGCGAGTCCGTTTCGCGTTGATTTATTATCGTCTCGACCTACTTCTTCAATTTCTGGGTGCATCGAAGGGCCGAATATTCAAGAGAAAATCTAATAAGGATTAGAGTATAAGTCGTGTGATGGGCTTTCATTCGGTAGCTGAACCAAAAAAAGGCCGAAAGAGAAAAAAGTACGGAAAATATGTACGAAAAGTTATATTTTATGCGCGCGCGGGCGCTGAGGAAAAAAGCTCATCGCAACTTATTGAGTTGGCGCGCGCTCTTATTCATTCCTCGACGTCTTCAGGTGCTTTTGTAAAATTTATGCCTGCGTTGCGCGCCCTACCAGAAAGGGGATTTACTAATAAATTATATTTTCAAAAGGCCCTTACACATTTTGTACCGAATACCCGAAATTAAATTGTCAACTCACCAAAAATTTCATCAGAATTACACTTTTTCAAAATCCAATTAATCGACAACAAAAGCCCGTTTTCAAAAATGTTATAAATATGCCTGTATTGCCTGAAGGATTAATATGCAATTAGCGTATTTTGTTCGGCATTAAATCCCTGTAAGAATATATGAAATTATGTTGAAATTTTATCAAAACCTTAAGAAAACTGTCAACGTAAGCAATATATCTAATCCTTAAAAATTGATACAAATCGCTCCCTCTTATATGGAATGACCACAAAAGTTCTTGTGCTTTCCAAGTTCTTGAGACGCGACTTATTCAGACACAAGAGATCCGAAGAAGAGGAAGAAAATTGAGAAATCGAGAAGATTAAGCTTCCATTCTCCGCCTTTTATGGGGAGCGCATCTTCATTGCCGGTCGCAGAGAGTCTAATCTAATAGAAGCAAGCGAATGCTGAAGACGCTGTCCAGCTGCTGCTGCTGCTGCTGCTGCCGCTGCATCTTCTTCTTGCTTGCGCTCGCACTCGATATGATTAAAGTTACAGCCGCCGTCCGGCAGGGTACAAGCAGTGAACACAACGAACGACGATTACGACGGAGAGTGCATTCACCATCGTGGAAGAGCTTGTGCCCGAGTGAAAGGGGATTAGCGCATCGTTAAGAGATTGCAGGAGATTTCGCAAATCTTCCAGAAATGCGCATCCCATCTAATGAGTTACAAGTTGAGAGCGCGCACCAGCGGCAAATTGGAATAGATATGTGATTGCATTGCTGCTATCTGCTACAAAGTGCAAGTTCGTTGCAACAAAGTGCTGTTTATGATGATGACATGATGATGGGATGGATCTACGCCTTATTGGATTAACATTCTACAATTCTTTTACTACTGGCCCATTTAGTACGATTAATTTTCTTTTGATAATTATTTATTACCTTTAAATTTAATTATTCTTCTGCGAATCCTAATAACTCATTAATGTTCGGCAAATATTGAAGCCATAACAAGACGTATTTCTTAAGGCTTTACTCATCATAGCATGACTTCCATCAACTTATTTTACGTGTTGGCTGATGAATCATCAGACGGCACAGTCACTAAATGAAAATACAGTGTTTGCCAAGGAAATATAATATGTACGGCAAAGTCCTTCACCGTGAAATAGAATACTGTGCACTCAGTTTCGAGTAAACCATTTTTAATAATAATTATAATACAAGAGGTACAAATATTAGCACAAGGATACCCGATATTTGGCATACAAACGCCGCAAAACTTATTTATGGCTGAAGAATAAATAAAATGCGAGCAAAACCGCAACAAGGCCTCCAAACTATGGCTTTGATCCTTTATCCCTGAGCGTTATCCTGGATAAAAGGTCGCTTTTTCACGCTGATACGTTGAGGTAGGAAGGGCCCATTTTATGGCAAAGGTGGGTGACTTTAAGTGCTCGCCAATACATAAAGCACGTGCGCGTGAAGTGAAATGGGAAAATGCGTTCCCGACGGCAGCGAGAGGACGATTCAGTAAAAGGATAAGAAAGGAGGAAAACTTGAATCGCTGGGGAGTGTAAATGATCATTTAAAATTGAATTTCTCACGCTTTTTATGCGCGGTAAAAAGTGCTAGGGAATTTTCTCCTCCTGCCATGCCGTGAACTGTCAGTCGGTGCGCTCCTTGTTGAGGTGAGTTTTACAAGTGTAATGCTTGTCA
This sequence comes from Aleochara curtula, assembly GCA_963978815.1. NCBI lineage: Eukaryota > Metazoa > Arthropoda > Insecta > Coleoptera > Staphylinidae > Aleochara > Aleochara curtula. The sequence goes on along the minus strand of OZ022219.1, from coordinate 12,021,713 downwards.
CAAACTTGGATGACACACTTAAACCAATGATAAATGCTTGCCAGCAACTTTCAAAGTCTTTAAACTGTCGTCTCGCCAACTTATAAGTAACGTATTGACGGCTAATAAATCACAAAATATTATAAATAATAAAAGTATAGACAATTTTCACTAAGAGTGGATAAACGGCGATTATGTTCGAAACAGACGACCTTTCACTTGGCAAAGGGAATAAAATAGCGAATAAATTTCCGTTTCGAGGAGGGAAATAAACAGGAAAAGCAGCAGCTGTTGGACGTTCGCTTCGAATGCCCTCAAAAACGTGACGCTCATACGGCTCTCACCTTTAAGGTTGTATTCGGCACTAAAAGAAAGCATAATTTTCCACTTTCCTTGCGCCCGAGGGCTGCGTTTGCTGTAACCCTAACCCCCATTTCGGAAAAGTATGCTGCATTGGGAGAGCACGCCAAAACTACATAAACCTGTCTGGATGTTTGTTATTCGGAGCGCATACGAATTTTAAACGAAACCCACTCACGCCTTGTGTTTTTCGCCAAATAAACTGCTTAACATTTTTTCAACGTAAACTAACACGATGATTATGTTTGCGCAAAGTTTGCACAATTCTCCAAAAATTGAGAAGAAAACCGTAACATAAGTGAGGAGATTGGACGAGTGCCAGACGTTGATCCCCCTGTTAACCCTTTAAGAATAAGGAAAAGCCATAGGGAGTGAAATGAATCGCTGATAAATCAAACGATTTGTGTTTATCCTCGAAGAATGAAGAATAAAGTGAAACAGATTGAAACAAAGTAGTGACCTAAATTCTTTCATCTCAGATTTTTACCCTTCTTTATTGTAAAATCATTAATGTAAAAGTTCATTGGCAAGGTAAAGGAAGACACAAACAAGAATAAGCGCCTCCTTGATATTTGATTTTGTTTGACTTGCGGAATGCAGCGCTCACGCTCTTGTAACATTAATAAATCATCGCCGGTAACACAATATCTTAGGATGGGTGGCGGGCGGCAAGCATGAACGCGCGAGTATTAAGGAGTGCGCGTAAAGTAGTTTCCAACTTGCGTCCATCGCATAATAGAGCAAGAAGACGCGAAGCGCCGACCGCAATACCTTTCAACAGTAAAGTGATTAAACGTTGCAAAAACTCATCTGCTTATTCTTTGCTCTCCGTGCGCGCACCATACAAAGTGTTCGGTGTGTTGCCTGCCGCCGAATCGCGAGAAAGTTATTGCTCCATAAATTGATGCACGTTTGCCAAACACTCATTAAGGAGTTGCTCGTTGGGCAAAAAGTCATCACGAAAGTATGATATATGAGTGCCTTAGAATTTCGGCCCTCATCCACTTTGCTCTTCTTCTTCTTCTTGGCACTCGCGCTGCTCTTATTAGAATACCTCAACGCGGAATTCTTGTACAGTAAGAGAGGCAGGCTCGTTCTACTTGCGTGCAAGTTGAGGGATTATTAAAATTTTAACGGGCGCTGTCTGAGCGCGCAACGAGACCTCAATGCCTTCATATAAATTTAATTAATTCACTCATTGTCACCCGGAATATTATGATTTTTATTCGCGTTGCACCGCAATGCAGATTACTGTACTTTAATAACGCGAAACTCCATTAAACTACAATTTAAGCATCAGTAGTTGGGCAAAAAAATTTAATGAAAAACTCGCATATAATAAACCGCTAAAGATAAATAATTAAATGCCGCATAGTCTGATGACTCAAAGCTCAAGGAAAAACGTTAAAAAAACTTGGAAAATGCAATTATAAAGTGACATTAGATCTGGATATAAAAGATAAAAGTATTTCATAACCAGTGATTGAAATTTTCATTTCCTTTAAATAAATATTTAATTAAAATATCATTTTCAGCTTATTGGATTGTAATTAACGTCAACAAAACTTATAAAATAAAATTAAAGGCACTTACGAAGAATAAGAAATAGTCTGATCCAATTAACCATGATATACATTTCCAATCAAATCCTGTTTGACGCAAAAGGAAGAAAACTTAAAAGTACCGAATGTGTGGTTAATAAACCCTTCCAGAAAACGTCAACGGAAATGAATCATGACGAGTCACACATGGCAAGAAAGCTCATCCCTTGAAGAAAAGAGTTAATCCAGAAAGGCTTCAAAGTCAACCACAAGACAATGCAGAGGATTAGTTTCACTTGCCGGTGGCTTCATGGCGTGCGCGCACGTTTTAATTAATGTCACGAGTAATTGAGTTAGCGAAAGTTTTAAACGCACGTAATTAACAGCGCGTTTTTATGGCGAAGGTGTTGCTGCAGCCGTGAGGAGCAAATACAATACATGAATAGGCCAGGGATGTTTTTTGCGTCGCTGGCGCAGGCACACAGCTGGTTTGCTTGGCGTGTTTTTATCACATAAATTGCGCTCAATGCTAATCTTCTCGCGTTTCATGTACGTAAATTGGGCCGAAGCTGTTGTTCGTTCCGAGAATGGAAATTGAAAAACTGACAACAAAATGCTACCACAGATTAGTGGGGTAGCTAAATCCCCCATACATATAAATTCAAGTAAACTCAACGAAAACGAAAAAAGTAAAATGAGAAGACATTTTAATAAATTTATAACATCCATTTTGTTTTTACGTTTTATCATTATGTTTTTAATAGAAAATAAGGGAAATTTGCATGTATGAAATTAAACGACGTTTTGTTTTCCAGTGAGTGAGTGGTTGCAATGCAAATAGTCTCGTAGCGTGTGAGTGAATATGCAAATGTCTCAATGGTGTCCTCTTCTCCGAATAAGTGCAAGAGTAAAGTGATCTGCGATTAAATCCCGCATGCATAAACGCATGATATGTGGATGTTGTCTTTACTTGCTTTATTCCGATGTCGTTTGCAAAAATGAATAAATAAGTATAAAGAAAGAACGAAAACGCAATGTCAACAATCTTGGCATCGAACGAACCAAGTTTGTATAGTTGGAAGTTGTGTGTGGGTTCTCTTGATATGTCACACATGCATTTGCTTTTCCACATATCAAGTGCGAAACTTGGCTCTGTTTTGCGAGTGAATAGCAAGCATAAAGCCGAGTCTCCTAATTCATATTCGTCGTCACGCTTCGCAAGTGTCAAGTGTGCTCCTTGCTTTCGCGCGAAAATGTACAAGGTGTTAATGCAACTTTAAGCTGTGCGCAAATTCGATTCGATTAAATTACATGTGCCATTGGAAGTTATGTTGTTTAATGTTGACTTTGACGCATCACTATGCACTTGCAAGAGGATGACACACGCCATTACACACCCTCTCGCACTCCTTCTTGCGAAACAAGGAGAAGAAGCAGGAAAATCAATAGAATCATAAAAGCATATCGCTGCTAACCGCACGCGTGCTGCACCACAAAAGAAAGCGAAAACAAATCGCAACACAATTGCAAACTCCCAACTCGCCCTAAGACGAAGTGTGTAGTAGTCGTCTTCGCAAAGGCAAACATTAACTTCGGAAGTTCGACGTTCAATGCCATTGCCAATATCGAAGGCGTTTTCCTCGCAGCGCTTGCATTATGTCACGTTCCCAAGGAAAATATTGAAGGGGTGCAGGCGCACACATAAAGTATGGGACACTTTAAACGACAATGCTTGAGCAGGATTTCCAACATTTCCACGCACGTTTTGTGGATGGTGCACGCACTTTCACTGGCATTGAGAAACGGCCAGCTCGCGCGCGCGTTCCTCCTAAGGGTCTTCCACCACTTGCCAACTTATAGTTGGGCGCCACCCCCGCGCTTTCAAAAACACTATTTGTCATTTACTTACTACACAAATGCTTTCGCTTATGCTCGAGAGTGCTCTTTGATATATTTATGTCAGTTTGCTAATCGTTTGCAATATTTTATGTGCTAAATGCTAAACACACTATCGCATTAATTATATTAGAAAGCACCAGGAGGAATAAATCAAAATGGAAATGAAGAAATATTTGATTGAATCATAAAATGTTCGCGCACATTTTATGTTTATTTGTTGAAATTGGCGCCTGCTGAGACGTTTATACTGATTTGTATTTTCGTCCAATTTGGATGGAATAAAAATAAAAATTTATTAGCGCTTAATAAAGTTTGAAGTGTGTTCGGCGGTCTGGCGTCCCATCGAGTGAGAGCTAATTTAAAATATCATGCTATCAATGCGTACGCACGCCGAGCACGCGATCCTCAAGCAGCGATGAGGATTTGAGATTTTAATTCCATTTTTTACCGATGCCTGATTGGGATCGGCCGTATTCAGATTTCCAATTAAAATACGCGCCCGATTGGTATTCAACTAATAAGCCAGCAAGAATGCCCATGCACTAATTAAAAATTAACAAGATGATATCTCTATCATCGATAATAAAATTTACAGTTTTCAATCAAACAACAACAACGCTTGATAGGAAAATGTATTAAACTTAACGAGATTTTCTTACTCAAGTTTATGATGGTCGAATTAAACTTCGTTTTAAGGGAGGAAATAAGTTTTGACGGTTCATAAAAATAATTTTTTTATTTCAGAATTTGTTAGTAAAACTATTGCAAAATATGTTCTCAACATATTAAATGTAAAGTCCGACTCGTTCAATTGTTATAAGCCATTAAAGCCGAGCGCGTGAATGCGTTTTTCTCAAAACTACGTTTTTTGGAGTTGTTGTGTACACGCTAGTTTTAAAAGTTGTTAACCAATCGTTTTGAAAATTGGCAGATACATTCTTTATAGTATTGCGTTTCACAAGAACATAAAATCAGAATATTATCATTATTCAAAATAACGATTTTTTGCAAAATTAAGTTGTTAAACAATGGGAAAAATCATGTTCTTTTTGTTTTGACCTCTGCCAAAAAATTCAAGTTTCGAGTTTCCTTATGCAAACGGTGCATATGGAAGAGAGGTATATAATAAAAGCAAAGTCCAATCACGTTTGATTATAAATGGAAATTGCGGTTCTTAGAATGTACACAAAATGATGAGTCTCATTGAATCCGTGCACTTAGGGTTGCTAATATCTTCGGTGGTTTTCAAGGAAATACCTCAAAATTGTTATAGTATATACTTAGATATATGGATAACATATTTTGAAAGTTTAACGAAATTATATTCATTTTTTATACTATAAAAAAATTCACGAAAATCACCGAAAAAACGCTGTCTTAAACCAATTTTCCACCTTAAGCTTTCTAAAATTACATGTAAATTTAGAAGAAAACCCATTATTGTGCAAATCATACGGAAAATTTTCAAAACGGGGAAATTAATTAAAATAATACTGCCTGCAATTACATCGTGTTGTTTTAAACAATACATATAATAAAAGTTTATTATCGCATAAAGTTTGCTTGATTACGCATAAATCTCTTTTGTTCTTTAATTTAATCTCCTCAACTTGGTAATTATTTAACAACACGCAGCGCGTCGCCAAGAGGCGTAAAGAGGACAAGCGAATTGCTTGTTTAATTCGCGCCCACACGCGCTCAACGCGAGAAAAATCCATGCAACAACAATACCGTACAAGCAAAACTAAAAACACGTTGAGACTCCGTGGTCCCTCTTCACTTGGACAAGCCAATCTTTTATACGTTTATCCGCACACGACGCATTCAAACAAAGAAGTGCAATGGGTAAACAAACAACAAGCGCAATGGTACCCAAAGGTGGAGAGAATAAGCCGAGTGTCTTATAGCACGAAATATTCTTGTATCAAGAAGGCGCAGTTGGTGTTGTTACATTTTCGATGAGTCACTTCCTTCGAGAAAGAAGCCGACTCTCGGACTTATAGCCAGCAAGAAAGTTTTTCCTTGGAGGGCTGGCTCGCCTCCTATAAAAATATTTATTATTAATTCAGGCGAGTGGGTGCGTTCTCTGACATCGCAACATATCGGAGCGTGCAACTAATTAATTTTTATATTTAATGCATCCGTACTATAAACAAGAAGAGCCGGAGCCAGAGCCAGAGCTGAGATGCTCGAGGCTGTGTTTTGATCGATCCGCGTCGCGCATGCATACGAATCAAATTGAAATGATTGAGAGGCTCCGCACGAAATGTGTGTTAATTCAATTCCAACGCTGACAGCGTGCTAACTGCGCGCCGAGAAGAAAATTTAATAAATTCATCATCATACATCACAATCATGCGCTTAATTAATTGATTGATTCATCAATTGTTGTCTTACGCGTCAATTATCTTTATCCGCTTAGACTTTGCTAATTACCTTCAATAATTTTTCCATTTTCCGAAATTTTGATTAAGCTTATTCCGAATATAGAATGAGGTAATGCAATGAAAGTAATGCAATTTCTGCTTCATTTGATATGATTTAAGTTAAGTGACGTTTGCGCTTTTAAGCATGCCTTTCATACTCGGTCCGTATTTATTTGTTGGTGGCCGTTGGCGCACCACGTGTCTCCTCCTGGCTGACAGAGAGTTAATAAACTACCGCGATGCAGAAGCAAAATGCAGTTGCACCGATGCTTGTTACTCAACTTGATGATTTATTTGCAACAAAGCGCGCTGCATTTCCCTCGTTTCTTTCTACTCTTTTGCATCTTAATGAATCGTACGTAATGTCAACGAACCCGCCTTCGGCCGAAGAATAATGTTTTATTTCTGGCGCTGAATTTTAAAAGTAATGTTTAAGTAATGAGAACACAGCGGAAAAATGTTGATTTCTTTGAACTACGCATTTACGTATGCCATAAAATATAAATTATCACATTTCCCTCATTATTTATTGAGATGAGTCGGCATTAAATCAATGGTAGATTGAAATTTTAATTTGAACTTAATTGAAATAATTTCACGTCTGCGAGTGAAGAAATGCGCTCTTGCTTCAAGTTAATCTCGTCGCTTCGCAAACGCAATTCGAGGCAATTACAATGCAAACATCTGGAAAATCAAATGTTTGTCTGTCCCAAAACGGAGCGAGCACAACAATAACTTTCAAGCGTATTTGCTTGAAACGCGGAATGACTTCGTACGGAACTAGCGGAAAACTCATGGGTTTATCACAACACGAGGACGGCGCTGCACGCAAACAAAACATATCTGCGCCGCACGCATATTGCATTCGCTGCTAATACGAATTTAAATGATAATTTATGATCTGTTTGGCTTCGCTTGCTCGCTCACTCGGCTCGGTTTGGCGCTCAGATTTGTGTTTGTTAAATAATTAGAGTAGTTTCAGTTTGTAATGTGCACCGCTAGTTTTGCGGGCTGCAATGTTGCAACATTTCGCAGAAGGACGCCACCCCCCCCATAATAATATGATATTGCGCTAGGGAGATTGCGCCAAAAGGGCAAAGGAGGACCAACACACAAACTAATTTATCCCCCGTTTCTTGGACGCAAAAGGTTATGTCCACCCTTCTCGGTCGTGATACGGATCAAACTATTAGGAACGCTCAAAGGGTCGTCCTTCCTCCTTCGTTTTGATCCATAAGATGTTCCGCAAGCAATAATATTATTAATATCAAGCGTAGGTGCCCGAATCTCCTTTGGCGCTATGGATATTTTGTTTATTCTGAATTATATCTCAATTTGAAATTGATATCAATCTAAATTAATTCAAACTCAATACAAATATGACCTTTGGCAGTGAAATCTTTGAATAAGGACGTAAAGTGAAATTGAATTTGATTATTTATGTGGTTTCATTGATACAGTTGCTGAGGGTAGCACATACAATTAGTGAGCCTGAAAGCATACTAAATCAAGTAGTTTTAGGCCCAAACACACTATGTGCACAAACTAGGAATTGAAGAAACCTTATTCGAACGTGTGGTCAAGCATTGCATACAAACCACGAAATGCTTCAGTATTTCAGTATTTAGCTTGTTAGCCAAGCATTCGAAGCCTTCTAGTCGTAATTAACAGATTGCTATTCAATTAATATATCTATTAGTAGTGTGTTGAAAAATTACTTTCCGGATAAATTTTGTCAGCAAATTTATTAGACATTTAAAATGGATTTATTGGATAAACAAACAATTTTCATGTAAGGAAACGCTAATATAAATTTTCTTGTTGATCATAGAAATTAAATTTGGAATAAAATGATTTTCCCATGAATAAATTAAAAAACGTAAAAAAGTTCAAGACCAGAAACGCCAATATTTGCAGAGTGAAAACTACGTAAACAAATGCTCGTCTCTTTCATTCGATTTTCCAGCGGGACTAAACTTCCAGTGAATTTCCCAACGCACTTGACATGCATCCGTGAGGAAAGCCTCAACGCTAGATTTCATCTGCATTACGTATGTATGCGCATGTATATTTTATTTTATTTTTTGTTTAACTTGACAAATATATACGACGGTTTTATTTGGTGCGGCGGCGGCGGCACGTACGAAAATCGCCGCCGGCCGATCTGCCACCCCCTCGGAAATGTAATCGCGCGCTCGCTTTATGTTTGCTTGTATATTTGCATTCGCGCGTGTATTTAAACCGCATGGAAGAACTCCCGTCGACTTTTTTCGTGTGACACGAGAGAAGAAAACAACAGATGCATAAGAATAGGTTGTGAATGATGAAACCCCCAGGCATTTCGCCGGAATTTAAGTCGCTGTCATCTTTTTGCATGTCTTATTCTTGTTTCACTGGCAGGTATTCTTTTAACGTAGATATTGGGAGATTGTATTTAAATATCATGTGTCAAATAAAGAAAAAATAATACATTAAGGTGTCTTGGCATTGTCCAATTATTTCACATTAAAATGTCATTGATAATATCTTTGAACCAGCGTTCTTATACTTGTGTTTTATTTCAGTCGTATCAATTAAATGATAAAAACAAAGAAGATATTTAAATATGAGAAATACAACCAAATATTTTTGTATTAAAATTGGCAAATTTCGTTAAAAAATAATCAAAATTTCATCTTCAAACTGTCATAACTTTCATTTGGCCGGGTTTTGGCCAGATTGAACATAGCAGGCGTAATTCTTCATCTAATTATCTACCTGTCAGTGGTAATTTTTCTTTCACAATATTTAACACACATGAGTAAACGTCGATTTGAAAATTTTCTGACCATCAATAAAACGAAAATTTTTCAAAAATTAATTTCTAATTGCAAATACAATGTATAAATGACGAAATTGAAACCACTAGAAAGATAATTAGTCGTAGTTTATACATGTCCAAAGAAATTTAATGTAGGATAACTATTAGCGTGGAAAATGAATTTTGAAAATGACGTTCACCTTAGAAGTAAATCTGAACCTAGAAATTGTTTGACTTTCTTGGTAAATTATTGCTAAACTCTCTATCCGATTTGAATCATATTTTCATATTAATAAAATTCAGTTATTCCTTTTTCTGCTAGTTGAATTTGTTTTCATGAAAACATTCCCTTCGAGTCCAAGTTTATATAGGTACTTATAGAGACAACAACAATTCAGCAACTATGTATGGTTCCATGTGATTAAGTCCTAGTAAATTAATGAGTTTCGTATATAGTGGCAAGATTTTACTATTTTTGGATAATAGTTATCATAATCGAAAAGTACAAAACATTTTAAAGACGAGGTCAACAAACCATGAAACTTTATTTACGCATGTAATTGACTAAATAGTAAAATTACATTAATATCATAATTTCCTTGAATTTAAAGACGTTCTCACAAATAAATTTAAGTGTTAAAAAATTGTTCAATTAGCTCATGACAAGAAAATGAGTCAAAGGCATATTTTACCATCATAACTCATTGTCAATCCGAGGAAGTTAAACGCGTGTTTTATTTACGATGTAATTTTCATATTGACTTTACAAATTTAAAGCAACACGCATTTCGGTGCATGTCGTTGCGTTATGAACATATCAAGTATGCTGGCATCCAAACGTTGAATTTTCTATTAAAAGAACCGTGAAACGACTTAAACGCATACTTATGTCATATCACGAAGATGGAGTGCTCCAGCGCCCACGCGCACCCGCGCAATACCTACTTGCTTATCAACAAACACACAGCATTTTCCAGGTGTCGAATTACCTATTACGAAAACGAGCGCATTGATTATCGCATTGCTAATAAGAAATCTGTGTTCGGCTGTCAATCGAATCGCAATTGCGAATATGCGTCACTCAGCGAATGGCAACATAATAATAATAAGTCAGGCGCGTTGAAAAGACATTATTTTATCAAAAGACATTTTACTTGGTTCGTTCGCGCCACGTCGATAACAGGCGCGCAACGTAACGTGCGTTACACTCAATAAGAAGAGATCAAAATGCGGACGCTATTGCTGCCATTGAAGCAGCGATGAACGAACGAACGCGAAAGGAGCGCGCGTTCAGCCATTATTTTGTTTATTTCATGTCTGCGCCAGACACGCAACACGTAACAAGGTGAAAATAATGGAAAATCACGAATCAAATTCAATCTTTTCTTATGCCGTGTAACAGCAAATTGCACGATTTTCTTATGAAATAATATATTTTCGTATAGCGTTTCATCCGGTTGCAGCAATCACTTACGCATGTTCCTTTTTTATTATGTGTATTGAGCAGTTGTCACTTTATCACTTAACTTATTGCTAACAAGGAGCTTGTTGTGATGGTGTTAAAGCCTTGTTTATACAACTGTTTAACAAGAACGGAAATGACATTATTTCGTAAAGCAAATGCAATCTACATAGGTAAATATTAGTTTTATACTAGTGACTTACTTTAAGTAAGTAAGTAGGTATTTAATTCATGTTAAATTAAGTTATTCTTTTGGAAAACAAAATATTCTATATTAGTATAAATATAGTTAGAGCACATCATTAGCATGAGGGAGAATAAGAAAAGAGATTGGTAGCTAATTGGATATTATGAAAAAGTACGTCGCGAAAGTCATTTGTCTAGCTGCGCGTCGCGCCGCCGAAGAGGAGAAAAAGAGCGCACAAAGCATTCCGTTGTCGTCGCCGCGGCATGTTTGCCGCCATCGTCGACGATGAATTATTATCGGTTAACTGGCGTCTGTGCACACCTACGATGTTCTCGTTTCCCGCAACGTGCATCTGCGTTCGTTCGGTTTGCTTGAATAATAAATTGGGGGGCCGTGCACACGCTTTTACTTGCAATTGCTGGCGCCGCCGCCGCCTTTGCCGCCGCCACCGGCGCATCATGCATTTGTCATATATACTCGCAAAGAGCGCCCGTGCGCTTGATGCAATAAATGCGGGCGCTTTGAAATATTCGCGCTTCTTTCATTTCATTCGCGACACGTTTGTACTTTTGCGCGCATACATTTTCCCGACGCGCCGCTACATATTTTCGTGTTATGCGCGTCTTTCACGAGGACGTGCATCTTTTCGCGGAGTTTTATCATCATCATCTGGTATTAGGTCTGGTTGCCGACAACAAATAGCTGGGTTTCCTGTATCATATTTACCAAAAAAGAACGAAAAAAAATGAATAATATAAAATTCGTCTTTTCGTGAAATATAAAGAATAATCAAAAAGGCGGCAAACTTATTATCAATTTCTTTTTTAAAATATGGTTTTTCAAAAAGACCAAAAAGAATACAAAAATAATTGAAATTGTGATATTGGAATAAGGGGGTATAAAGGGGTAATAAATTGTGATAAGGGGGTATAAAGGGGTAATAAGGGATAATAAGAACTGAATTGCGATCACTTTTAATTATTTAGGCAATTAACTGTGGGTACAAATCAAGTTTACAAAAATATCACTTTTGATTCCCATTGCACTCAGGTAAGAAATTTTAATTTTCGGGATCATAGTTTGATAGATATGAAGCTGATTCCCATTGCTCGCTGACTCTCATTACCCGATTTATCGCATAACTGATTGGGATGACACCAAAAATACGAGAAACTGCTTCAAATTTATAAAAGCAAAAACCTAATAAAAAATAGTATTTTATTATTTGCATTAGGTATGAATATGATAATCATTTTTATTTTATAGCTTTAAGTGTATAATATATTTTGTTTTATCATTTTCACACGCAAAATATGCCAAGTTTTTATGAGTTTGTTTTTCATATGAAACTACATGTAAATTTATTATCGATGTATAAACTGCTGGTTTGCAAGTTATTATTAATAAATTTTAATAAAAGCGCAATTACTTTGCTGTAATATACGACTTATCTCATGCACGTACACATGAGGGATAAGACAAGACGAGTGGAACATAACATTTATGGTCTCTCACGTAAAGTTGCGCGGAGCGGGGAAAAAAGGCGTTCAAGAACAAGAAAATGATTAATTAATCCGTTCCTGTCTGGTTCGCTAGCTGCATGCTCGCTGGCGCGCGCGCGCATGGCTTTAATCTACATTAAGATAATAACCACGAGCGCAAATAAATTAATTTCACTACAAACGATGTCTTGATAGCTCGCCAGACGGGGCCGATTAAAACTAATGGCTGCAACTTACATCTATCTATTTATCTATACGCTGTCTATGACACTGCGCGCCTTTCCACGTAATGACCAATGAGTCAAAACGACAACGAGCAAAACTGTCCGATAAATAAATAAATGCCAAACACGAATGAATAGCACACGTTTCGAGTACAAAAAACGTGAATGATCTTAGAACATTAACAGTGTGGCTCGAATGCAAAACACACACGGCCAAGTCTCTTGGGGGATTAAGATAAAGTCGCAGTCGTCATCATCATCGTGGCGAAGAGAAAAATACGAAAAGGCTAAAGACGCGGCCAAGAAATGTGTGGGCAGAATTCTCATTTACCTCGGATGACTTTGGAGCTGAAGAGCGCAAGCGCGCTCGTGTATTGAGGACGCACAACGCGTTCATTTCGTTTCGGATTTGATCGTGCGCAAGATAACGTATCATTTTCATAAATATCGCAAATAAAAAGCGAACGTAATAAGCGACGAGTAAATAAACGAAACGTAAATAAAAGGCGTCCTACGCAAGCGCACTGAAATTGCATAAATTTAAGGTTAAGTAAAAAATATCTTGGTTATTAATATTAATGACAACATTAATTTATGAAATGAAATGCAATGATAAATATAGCTGGCATAAGACCAGGTTTTTATTATCCTATTTCTTTTCTAGATGTAAGTGCGCTTAAAAAGTAAAGATTGAATTCTGTGAAGATAATAATAGCGTGCGAATATGTTGTAAACTTTAAATCGCATGCGAACACATACTTCATTCTTGAGATGATATGATCCCAAGGGTCAAACATGATTTTCATGTTTCATGTGGGAATCACATGACCGATGAAGAATGAACAAGTATGAAATTGAAGTAGTGATTTTCATCGATAAGTGTCATTAAAAATTTTATTATTTCTAGTTATCTGATAATTTATTTTACTTAACTTATCATCTTTTTCTATTAATTTTTTCTCACTTTGTGGTTACCTCTCAATAGCAACGTAATAATAGTATGAAGATAAAATCGCAATTTTCTCTTAATTTTTAAAATTTCTCAATGCACCAAAGCAGGAAATAAGTTTGCAATTTACTTTGAAAGTTTAGATAGTGTTATAAACGTAGCTACTCCTAGTTTACACTCAATAACGCATTAGCTACATAGTGCACTAGGAGACTAAAAGAAGACGAACACAAAATGAACAATGGCGCAGAAGAGAAGAAGACGTGAAATGAGTGTAAACGTTGTTGCTGTTAATTACACGTTGATGAATCTCTGGGAGATAATTTTCGTCGTACGCGAGCGATGCGCGGCTATTAGCGCGCAACGACTATGAATTACGTTTATTACCGTTGCGCTACATAGATTGCTTCAGCGCTGCTGCTGCTGCCGCTCCTGGCGTGTGCAGTATCGACAACGGCAACTTTGCGCATTTTACCGTTTAATATCTCTGTTCCTGAAACGTTTACAAAACGTAGAAACATGCAAAAAGTACATTTAATGCTTAATGATTTTAATTAATGTGTGTAATCGATGTTTGACGTGGAAAATTTATGATAATATTTATTATAACTATTGAATTTTTGAATTAAATATACCTACACGTTTTTTGTAAATTTGGTTGCATAATTACTTGATGAAACAAATTTAAAACGTGATTTCATAAAAAAATATCTGTGAACCGGAATTTCGGATATAATCATCATTTAATCAGTTTTTTCCGTTAGAAATTTTCTTTAGTATCCTGTAGTCATTTAAAACAACCAAAAACATTGCGTAGAATTAAATATATTTTGATGGCAATTGAAACACAATTTACACGACATTCATCGTGTGCAATCCATCACCAGGAACGAACATTTCTATTTGTTGTACAGCAACACTGAATGACATGTTTAATGGCTTGATCCTGATTTTGATACATTGAAGATATTGCTATTACCATCGAGGTGCTCGTGCTACATACTCGTAATAGATTGATGATAACAGCGATGGCAAACAACAATGCGTTGAGCTGCTAAGAACGGCACAGTGCATGTGTTTTGTTGCCAACTTGAACAACAAGCTTGTTCAACAACGCTATCGCATCGCAGCCGCCTCGTCGTATAACAATGCGACTATTCTGCGCGTGTCTATTGAAGAAGAGTTGCATCTCACTCATTGATTTCTATCACGTACGTGTGTGTTCTAATATGATGGAAAATCACATATTGCATCCGAATTAAAAATTTACAACATTCCGCGTACGTCCTCTCGGAAGCTTCTCCGAGGAATTTTGTATCATTCAAGTTGTTAATGATGCGTGTAGCTCGGAATCTCAAGAGGCATGATGAATATTATGCTAAATTACGCCAAATAGGTTTGCTCTTTATGCAACTTGCTTGGTTGGCTACGTACGATAAAGGGTGAAATCTAACTGACGGCGGCGTCAGTCAAATCAAACGCTCAGGAGGAATACTCCGCCGCAGTGTAACTCATTAATAATCATGGCGATGTTCACGCAGCGATGCACACCACACACTTACGTGCAACTAAACTCACTATGCCAGTCTAAATGTTCCTAACTCGGATCGACATTCAATTCAAACTCACATGCATAAATGATCAATGGATATGCTATTCTAATAGATGGTAATAACAATACTCAAACATTTCAAGCGTAATTCTTACGAGGAATTTCTTAAATGTCAGTTTACTAAACATCAAACAATTTCCATTTTCTTATAAAGCAATTTCTCTTGTTATTAAGTATTTCACTATTTTTTACTCTTTATTAACCGAATTTACGAAAAACACATTTATTAAATTTTCATCTAAGTGAAAAACAAATTAAATCCTCAAAACAAAACCCTCAAAGATTTTAATTTCTGTAAAATTGTGCTTCTTGAAAACGGGACGAAATTACATCATTTAATTTAATTCGAAAGCTATTTAATGTTCTGGCCTGTTGCGCGCTTTGAGGAGCGATTCTTTAGGGCGCGCTTGAGTGCCCCGCACGAGCGTTACCCGGGTGTAAAACGCATCAATTCAATTTGGAATTCTCTGTCCGTCCGTCGCGACGCGTTAGTCCGCTTACTTCTTGGGGACGGCAGCACGACGGCAGTGGTGGCGGCGGCAAAACGCGGTGCTCAACCGTGCTGATACACACGAGATATCTCAATGTTCGCGCACGATGCGACAAAACACAACTTTCTGGTGGACAATATAGGAAACCAGTCCTAAGCACTTGGGTACATAGTGTTAGATTTTATCAGTGCATTTACCGTTTAACACGTTAGTACGACACACATGCGGCGCGATGCGTGCAAATAGTCGAAGGGAAATATGAGAAACAAATGAGCGAAACGAAGCGACCAGGAACTACGAGGATTATCCTGATTTTAGTCAAGCGTAGAAATATTGCATGTTAAATGGTTTCTGCACGAATACATCCAGCACAAGATTTCATCCCTAAAAGCAACGAATCGTAATGTTATGTGCGTTTATGCAAACCGTGAATGAATATTCAAAACTTTACTTCCAACTTGACTCCTCAGCGGCGACGCGACAACGCTGCAGGAAGAAGAAATAGAGGAGAGAAACTTTCATGCAAAGTCAAGTAAAGTATGATGAGATTGCGTGAAATTTGTCCTACAACTCTAGAAACTTGCAAGTGCATTCGTGCACACTCATGATAATGATAATAATTTATAATTTCGCGGAATCAATTTGAAATCGCTTGATTTCGTACAGTGAGCAACAAACAGCTCACGTATTGACACTTTTATGAAGATACAAATTTCCGCGGCTGTTGTTTGCATTTCCTAGAAGAAAACTACGCGCAGAGCATAAATTAAGCGACTTATCGCGATTGGAAATCGCACATGCGCGCTCGGTCACTGCCAAGCTTCGGTCGTCGAGAAATACGAAATTCGAGATTGCGTCGTGATTAAATGCATGTGTTCGCTGCTCCTCGTTCGCCCACCCGAACAAAATTCTTTTTACAATTTCATAGCGCCAAGCTTTGATTGCATTTTCATGCATTGTAATTAGATCATAACTTTATACGGCCGTAATGCCCGCTTATCATACACATATTACTTGTGTTCTAATATCGGTATTGTGTTTTATTGAAAATAAAACGAAAGGAATTCAAGCATGCATTATTTGTTTTAGCAGCGATTGGTAAAGCATTGTTTATGACACTAGATGTCGCTTTCTAATATGGCAACTCGCGATTGGAATATGCATGCTATACGCGGCTGCGTTATTGAAAAGAAAACAAGACGACATTAAATTTCAGGCAGCTGTTGTGCTCGCGATTGTTTCAGTGGTTTGGGTTGTTGTGTGTCGCATTCGGTGACAGAGAGTTTCGCACAATGCAATACGCGCAAAAGGTGAAGCGGAAATTAATACGCGATTCGCAATATTCGCGCCCGCGCATGGCGTGTCTGCAATGACCAGGAGTGAAATTATTAATTATTGCCCACGACTACGGCGAAACAATTAATTTCAGCGTCGTGTAAACGTCGCCGATAAAGTACCGCGCATAATTTACGCGAGCATACTTCCTCGAACTTTCTGAATGTTGATGGTCAACTTTGAGTAATGATTTTAAACTGTGATTATTAATTAAATTCCTCTAATGTTTTTCACAGCTTTCGACGTTAAATTGTCATATTTTAATGAAAATTGAAATATTTCATTAAATTTTATTTTACTAACTTTCAGATGAAAAAATAACACAAAACGAGAAAATCTCTTAAATTTAATTCTATCTGGGTGCTTTTTTCACATAAATTGAAATAAATTATTCAATTAAACAAATTGATTTTGCACCCCTAAATTCGCATTTTTTATCCATGAGGAAAATGAAAGGTCACGAAATTATAAAGCAACATCCAAAATTCCAAAAGCATCCCCATTTTTTCAGTTATGCTTGTTGGAAGATTAAAGAGCGGTGTACACAATAAATACAACCCTTTGCATTTAGTGTCCGTTATTCAGCGAGAGCGTAATCACAGAGTGAAATTCCGTTGGTACGCAAAGTGATTCCATTGTTGCGTTCCCTTCCTCGGAAACAAAAAGCTACCTTGCTACGCAACCCGACCAAACTAAGCACACGCGCTGAATCTCTTACATTTAGAACTCGCTCGTACAATGAGTACCTAATATAATTTCTGGCTCGGTGCACATTCATTCGTACATCGCAAACAATAAATTTCAACCCGAACGGACAAATCGTACGAATCGCGATTAAATCGGAAGCATGCGAAATACAATTGAAAAGCAGCAGGTTACTCACATGCAACTTCCACGGTCGCCGACTGACTCTTGATGGTCCCTTGCGCGCTCCACGCGTGGCATTCGCACTTGAACTTTCCGAAAAACTCGTCCACCATTTTGCTGGTGACATTCGCTTGGATTTCCACGTGTCGTGTACCATGTTTGGGCTCCGTGTAACTCGTTTCATTGCCTTCCAATCGTCCAATTCCATTGCAGCGAAAGTACGCTTCTAATGCGGCCGCCGCGTGACATTTTAATACTGCTGGTCGATTACGCAAGGCAAAGGTGTCTTTGGGTTCTTCGAAAAATGTTGGGAACGTCAAACCCTCCGCTTTCAGTATCAGCGATTCATCCGCGTCTGCAGGCGTTGATGGTTTTGTTGGTTCTGGATTCTCCAACGTGGCTTCTACAACAAACGAAAAATAATAATTATTATAATGGAAACACATAAATTGATTTCCAATCGTGGAGATGGATATCAGATAGCAATACATTTTTGTTGAAATATTAACGATGAATTAAATAAATGCACGAATTGCGTGCGCGCCTTGCGATTTGTATCTTCACGCGTTCATATTTTATTCGTGTTGTTCCTCAGGTGTTGTTGTTACATTCAATTCCATTACATGCACGCATAAAGCACGCGCGTGCATGCGATTATGATGTATGATGTGTTGAGTGTTTTTAAAACGGTGTGAGCGGTGCGTACATAAAGAAAGCAAGCAATAAAATGAACAAAAAATTAATCACAAACAATACTGATTCATGTCACGTGATTAGCAAGCGTATCCTGAGAATAAAACCTGGCAAAATAGGAAAACAACTAAAGAAATTAACGAACAAATTAATCCAAGTGCTCATTAACCTTATTCATGTTTGTAATTAATTCTCTTAAAACAAGTAGCTCCCTCTTCAATTGCATAAAGCAAATAAAAATAAATTAAAAACATTTAATTGTCAAATATTTTGTTTATCAAGTGTGAATGGAATTTGTATGATTTAAATAAAATTGGAATCCAATTGTTGAATGTTTGAATTTTTGTTTATTCACAAATAAAACTATTTCCTAGTTGGATTGAACATCAGAAATGGGTTTTTAAAAATAATTAATGAGTTAAATTTAAGTGTAATAAAACGTGGATAATATTTATAGAATAATAAAGTGAAAATCCTTGCATAAAAATTCATTTTCTCACAGGTCGTAAAGCAGCGAAACGTGTCGATGCGCAACACGCACGAGTTGTAAGAAGGGAGGAGTAAACGCGGCGGCGATTAAAATTCGTAATTAAAAAATACGCCTGCGTGTCGCGTTAATTTTCGAACAAAATGTCTCGCGATTGCCAACACTCGAAAGGTGTGTTACTTCATTTGCGCGCTGGAACGCTCGTTGTCGAAAGTATCAGCACTCTTTAGCGGCGGTCAAAAGTGTTGCCCACGCGTTGCGCTCGCGGCGTAAACGATTAAACAAGTTTATAAATATGAGTGCCGCGCACACTCAGAGCGCGCATCAATACGAAAAGTGTTCCGCGCGCGCGACGATTAAGCGAACGAAGGGCGCACTTACATACATCGCTAGCTATCTCGCTCGGAGATCTCGTAAAATAAATTAAGGTAATTAAGAGAATCATGTCACAGGAGATTCCACATTAATGATATGTTAGGCTCATGCAGATGAATCTCGCTCGTTAATTACATGCGCACGCAACTTGTGAGCGAGTTGGTTGGTTGGTTGGTTGGTCAAGTCCAGTAGTAGGATGCAGGATGCACACAGAGAGTGCATTATTCAGATGCTTGTCGCATACGTGCACTTGCACGTTTGTTGCGGTCGCTCTTGAGCTTGCCCGAGCAGAGACTACACACAAACCACTCGCTGCAAACTATAAGTGGCCGACCAGAGGGTGAGTTTTGGTAATGAGATGAGATGGACACTCTTAGAGGTCGCTGTCATCGAAAAGGTTCATTCTGCATACTCCGAATGCGACACAAGCACTCTCGTAAATGTAAAGTGTCCAAAAACTATGTTGATAGTTTAATACACACCCAAAAACTATGCTCATAGTTTCTAAACAGTTCGTAAATTGGTGAAGGTGTAAATTCCATTTAAAACTTTCTAATCTATCCTCAAACTCGACAAAACGTAGTATAAACTAAAATATTTATTGGAAAACTCAAAAATCCCCTATTTATTTGTACACAAACAAAAGGGGATACACCCTATAATTAAGTAAGTGATAACATCTCCCATCACTAAATTGCGGAACTAAACGTCTTATCAGGGTGAGCGTAATTCAATTCCTAGATAAATCCTATTATCTTGGGGCTTTCCGGACTAATCGAGCGCAAGTCCAATGGCCAATTAATTTTTTATCATTGCGGACTAAACAAATTATAAACGCTAATAGTGCGCGACGTCTGCGCACTAAAAGTGAGTCACTCGGTAATATTTCGGCGCTCGAAAGTAATAAAACTAAATAATTGTCTCATTCTCTTAATCCCTATGCTGTCCTTCTCACTTTTACGCCTTGGAATTCTTATCGTTCTTCTTTTTCATTGTGGTCGTAGTAATAAAATGTATCAATCATACTTAAGACTCCAAATTGAGTTTGACTCAAAGTGTAAGATAAAATTTAGTACTTAGTATTCTTTTGCCAAACAACTTTCAGTACCTATACCTACAGAACAATCACATGAAGCAAAATTAGCACTAGTTGAGTGTCATTTTGTGTATGAGTCGCATTATGAATGTTTGTCCATAAAGTTGCAGCGCGCAATTAACTCGCACTGCATCCAGTCATTCGCGTTGCATGTATGACAAGAAGGGGGGCAATGTAATAAATCCGCTAGTGCACCCATTGCAATGCTTTATGACAATTGCAACGTCTTGTTATGCAATTACACCACAAGTTAGTTACGCGCGAGAGAAATTGTCTGTTAACTCTAATAATTTACTAAATGCCACGTTTTCCAATTTACTTTTCAATTAATATTTGTTCAATAAACATATCATTAAGTCCTAATAAATTACTTATCATGGAATTAGATTAGTTCTAATTTAAATGCTGCAATAACTATTAAAATTCACAAAATTCCAAGTATTATACGGGAATTAGTAAAGGGTATAAAAGTGTAGTATTATTACGGATACGTCCCTAAAACAGTTGAAAATTGCATTAAAATAATGTAAATGTTTGGATTTATTCGCACAATTTCCTTGTTACTTTCATGCACTTAAATAGAAGCGCAAGAAAATGACGCAGAAACGATTTGCATTTTTATTATTGCAATGCCGGAATGCATTGCAGGGGGAAATGCAACAAAGACGCAACAAACGTAGAAATACATGCAGCACTTTTCATTTTGTTCGCTTTGCATCCTTTACGCCTTTTTGCCAGAGCGCTCGCGCGCGTGCATATTCAGAACTCATTCATTCCGCGAGTGCGGGGTTCTATTCAAAGCGAGGCGAATTCTGAATGCAAAATGCAAACTCAACATGCATGCAACAAACAAAAAAACAAAAAAAAGTGGCGAACAAAACGATAATGTTATTGAGATTGCGCGCGACTGGTAGCGAAACATTTTTCCGCAATGCAAATAATCGCCTTTAAACATTCGACTAATTAGTAAAAAAGCGGATTTTAGTTGTGTTTTACGCGTTTCGGCCGATGATGTCTCAACATCATTTAATGTCGTGAAATTCCACGCGAAACGGGATTGAACAAGCCGTTTAAAGCACGGCCAAGTAAGTTAAAGTAGCGGCAATTATTTTTTACAACTGCCGAAAATTTGCGCGCAACTACCGGGCTTCATTAAACTGGTTAACGCGCGACGAAGCATAAAGTAGGTCTTTTTTCTTCTTCATCTTTTTCGGCCGCATCATCCTTTGCGCTTCCTTATCTTTATCTCGCCAATGTCCAATGATGAAAGCAGAACAAGAACGAGCGTCAGAAGTCATCGCATCAAAGTATATACAAGAGGTGATAATTTACTGAAGAATTCACTTCTTTAACTTTAGCGCGCTTCCTTGCGTGTCCGCATAAAAGTGTAATACAAGAGTTGTTTAACACTTTTATTTCAGTTGCCTTTAACTTTACGACCATGCGCAATAAGCGCAAGCTGCAGATAAATTTTAATTACACGCCTCGTATTATTTTATTTATTTTTTTACTGTTTTTCTTTCCCTGTTTGCGCAAGAAGCGTGCCATTAAGGCAAAAGTACATATTGACAGAAAAGATTCGAGCGACGACATCTTAAGATGTCAAACACAGCAGTGGGAACCTGTCCTAAAATAACAAAACAGGTGCCATTTTCACCGTGCATTGCGGCGCCTCAATGTTTGCGCATCTGCTTTGTTCTTCGCAAGGTTTTCTTCAGTTTTCACGTGTCAAAATCCTCTTATCCTTAAGTAATCGACCTGATTTCCGTTTTCTTCGCATCCGCGGCTCTTAGTGTGCAAAGTGCCAGGTAGAAACTTCTTTGTTCGCATATGTCATCGTCACCTGATGCTCTTTGTTATCATTTCGTTATCTTTTGTTATTATACAATATCAAGCAAATGTGTTAAAAAGAGAAAAGACAATGAGAAATGGCTATTTTGACATCGTATGGCTATAATAATTTGTGCATTTTGAGGTTATGAAAGTAATAACCTTAAAAATTGTAGATTGAAACTAAAATTTCAAAAGAATTTTCACTGATCTTTGAATTTCTGACTATTTTACTTTGAACGGTGATTCCCCTCCCAGTATACTTTATTTGCAAAAAAATTTGCTCTTGAATTTTTATATTTTAAATGTGCAAATTTTTCTCATTTTCAGATCTTTCTTTTATATAATGTAAAGTTACGCCATCTAAGAAAAGAACTATAATCCTAAACAAATCCTTACAAAAAAAAAAGGTGCACATGGTTGTAATGATATAACGTCACGCAAAATGATGGAATGCTTCACATAATTCAATCGTACGCCATCCTGGAAAATATGCTCGTGTTACGCGCGTCGCAAAACGTGCCATTGTATTTTTATGACGTGCTAATTTATGCAAACAGGTGGAGAGAAAAATGTCTAGACGCACTCGTGCAACTGGCGAAAATAAAAATGAGCGAAAAATTACATTTCATGTCAGTTGCGCGTGCTTTTTGTAGATTCGCAGCGAGTGAATTTCCTCACTTGCGCGACATAAATTCATTTGGGGAACATGTCACAAGCGACAAAATTAAAAATTATATCTTTGTTCATAATTATTTCGCTGTTAACTGGACAATTTCAACTATTATTTGATGTGCTCTCTCGCAGTGTAATTCAGTCCGTTAATTATGCGCATTCATCCGATGGGAAAAATGTATTCAATTGAGGAATAAAATGTGTTTAAAGAAGTGTACGCCAAGTTAGCAGTACTAATGGATTAGCATATACACATAGATAAATAGTTAATTAATACGAACGTTAATTAACACTAATAGCCGTTCTTAACCGAGAGCTAGCGGTTAAGCGATTCGCTTCACTTGAATGAATAATTCATGCGTTGTTTAATTGAACAATTATTTAAAATTTCTTGCGGGTTTATTTTCACTGATTTTCACTGAAAATATTGTCACGTTAAAGTACCTCTGGCAATGTTAAGGAGATGTTGCACTGGTGAAAATTAAAGTAAAAGCCTTCAAGTAGTAAGTTGGCTTTAACGAACCGCAAGTTGCAAGCCGCAAACGTATTTTGGGAAATGCACGCGAATGCGACCTGTCTCTGGTCTCGCCGCATCGCGACGGCTGATTCTCGACACACGCAGCGAGCGCATGTCTTCTCAGTGGGAAATTCGACGTTAATTGGAGGAAATTTGGCGTATGAATGAAACAGCCAGACGAACGAACGAACAAACAACAAACAGACAGACAAACAACGCGACGCAAGCAAACATTAAAGCAGACTAAACGCTTTGCGCGCATGCTTGTTTTGTCGCGCTGTTATTACATTAAGGCACTCTAAACGTCTTCACAAGAGAAAACTCAACACCAGTCCAAAATCCCAACTAGCAATTCCGCATTTTGATAATGTCAAAAGAGAACGCGAATAATGCTTTAAATCATAATTACAATGGGCTTTCTTCGCTCGCGTTTTGCGTTTGAACAATTAAGTTGTCCTGTCATGTCAAGTCATGTCATTGCGAGTAATGCAACCAGCTACACAGCAACAACAATAACGTATGCACAATTTGCATTTAAATGTACGCAAAGAATTCGGTATAAAAATCATCAGCGTCGCACAATTATATTTTGTAACGTTTTGTAATGCGAACACCGCTCTTCGGCCACTCACTCGTATAGTTTTACATATTCTGCATAAATTTACATCAATTCCGTTGCATTTCAGTCGCGCATACACAACATTCGCCTTAATGCATTGTCATACGCGATCCGCGTGCGTTTTTTTCGTCTGATAGATACTCAATAAAACTTTACCGCGCCGCGCTCCGCCTCAAGAATAGCAAAATATAAAATATTTAATGGAGATATTTATGATATTCGCTCGTCAATGAACGGCGCGCATAAATTTTATGCACTCCGGAATGAATTTGATTTGAATGCCATTTGCAAGTAAAAATAAATTGAAATATTTATGATTTTCCAATATTTCTATAATAATCGACTTCATAAAAATATTCATCAAAACAATAAATTTCAAACGATTCGTAATTATTATGAGAAAATGTAATATATTTCTTTTTTGAAGAAATATAACCTCAAATTTTTCATAAACTTAACCATAATAAAGCATAATTTTCATTGATGTAATAACGCATCTTAATAACAGTCAAAAGAAAATCCGCAATCATATTTTTGACGATCAAATTGTAATTCAGAGAAGGCTGCATTTAAGAGCGTGCTCCTTAAGGTTTTGCGTCATAGGCTGCGCCGCCGCCGCCGCCGCCGCCGGGCGCTTTTGAGTGCACTTCCTGTAGGATTGCGAAGGCATGCGCGCCCGCGAAGGCATGATTTATGAATAATTTAAGTATAAAATAACCACTTCCACTTTTACTCATTCCTTGCCATGCTTCCTGTCTTCCTCCTCCTTCCTTTTTTCTTCAGCAACCAGACAGGCGTTCCATCCATCCAAGAAGGTCAGTAAATAACGCAAGCCGCGCGCAATTTACGAGCGCTGAATAATAAACGAACTCACTCAGCGCGATGAGAAAAATTGGGGAAAATGCGTGCACTGCATGTGCGTAATTTATTTACAAATTTTTTTGCATGCCGACCTCAACACATTTTAATCAAACGCGAAATCTGCGCGCCGATGTTGCTTTATCGCGACATGGTATTTAAATCGAGTAACTTTCTAATTAAAATATAATCGAATCAATGGGCTTTTCGACATGAGGGTCATGTCGCGAGTGCGACGACGCACGCGTGCTGCGTCGCTGCCATAATTCGTTTTGGTCTGCGCGCAACTCTTCGATGGCGCTGCATGCAAATCAGGGACGAGCAACATGATCGTCATCGTGAAAAGGACACAACAGCTAGGAGAGCAAAGAGCTGAAATGCAATAAACACAAGCGGTCCGAGCGAAAAGCAGCGCAACGACATCGCCGACACGACATGAACGACTCTTGCACGACCCGACGCATAACAATTCAATTAAACGAATTATTTATTGTGTTTGAATTCAATTTTCACTTTGTACGATTCTATAATACCGAGTACTAGCGCAAATACAATTTAATCATCACTAAATGTTGATTTGTAATTAACATAATTTCAAAAAACACGAAAAATTAAAAGGTAAGTTTTTTTAAATAATGCATAAATAAATTCGAAGTAAGAACTAGCGATGGCGTTAGTGTATCACTTTGTATAGTTGGCTAATACTTATTTGAACATTGACATGTTACAGTTGGCAATCGGCTAAGCATTTAGTTTATTCAGCTCGCAAGCAGAACATGCGCTCGAACATCGACATTTATTACCCCGACGCGATGGACATTCGCGTGTAGATTATGCACGTGTTGATCACCTCCGCATGAGGCGTCATTATAGCGCATTATTTATATTACGATTATTGAAATGAGCGCAGAACTAAGTGACTAGCGCATGCGAATTGAATAGCGAATGGTTTCGTCCACGCGCTCTTATCATTCTCTCGAATATGACGAGAGTACAAACATTAAAAGATGTAAGAGCATAAAAGTGTAGATAAAAACAAATGGCAAACGGCAAACAGCAAACGACAGACGGCGGCAGAAGCGGGCAAAACACATTTTCACATCGGTTGCACTCAGCGCGCGCGCGACACATATGAATATCATTTATTTATGTTTTTGTTGCTTTTTATGCGCGCATGCGTCCTGTATGCCCACGCATACTGCTTTTCAATTACACATGAATTGAGTTCATTTCTTTTCTAGTACGTATGTACGTGAAAAAAGCATGTTTTGACACGCTCCTTGAAAGCAACGTTTTTATGCAAATGCAGCCTTAATTAATATTTAAATTGCGTTTATTTTTGTGGTATAAAAGTGAAAATTGCCGTACGTGCACGAATAAAGTTTTGCAATATGTGAATCAAGCTTACATAAATAAATGTTTTTGGTAAATCCAAAAACATGCAATATAATTTATCAAAAATATAAATCAAGTTTCAACCATATAGAAAATTATTTGTAAACAGAAGAGCTAAGCTAAAACAAATATTTTGGTGCTTTTAATAATAGATAATTTACATTAATTTTTCAATTGATAAAAAACACTTTGTTAATTTTCAAATATTAGGTGAAGATAAGAAAACATGTCGTAATAAGTCGACATTGTTTGAAAGCAATGACGCGTTATCACGATTGGCAGCCCGCGTAATCGAAATAAAGTTTAGAGCTGAAGCAGCGTGCAAGAATTGGTTCGGCTCTTGTGCGCTTATCGCGATTGAACTAAATGCACTCGCTGCTTAATTTACGGCGAGTAATATAAATTGTGATTTCTTCCATTAGTTTAGCTTCTTGCCTGCCTACCGGTATATGCGCGCGCGCTTACTACCAACTTCTTACTTAATGCGCTTTGCAAAGCTGCGCACCTCGAGGCAAGAGCAACAACTGATACACCTCTTCAATGCAAGGGCAAAAAGTGCTCTCGTTGTTTCTTGCCTCTGCCGCCAATACTGCTGCTGCTGCTGCTGTTGTTGTTAATGCCTCACCGGAAGGCACACACTATAAGTGCACTCGTTGGTAACTAAGTAATGTTGATTGCGATTTCGATTCGGATATTTGCGCCCGCGAGCGATGCATGCATGCATTCGTTGCTTGCGTGCTTCCAGTCTTTGGTGCATCGACCATCGCTGATCGATGATGATACACTGCTATTGTATTTTAATGAATATGTTTTCATTTTCTGTTTTATTATTATTGCTGGACGCAGCTTTAAAGTCAGCGCGTGCGTTTTTGCAGTCAAGCAATTCACAACAAACGAGGTTAAATGGAAATCAAGTGTTTCATAAACCATAACAACGATTATCGACTTTAAAGGAATCGATTAACAAGAATGAAAATCGCATTCACTCCGCTTTCATAATCAAAGAATATTAAATCCGTGTTAAACATCAAACGTTTGATGATATTTTGCAAATTGTGTTTTGTCTCACATTTCTCGTTTGTGATGTGAATTATGAATGCTTAAATTACGAATAAGTACTAACTTAAGTCACAGAAACATTGTAACAATCCCGTTTTTTACTTTTTTCGCAACGTTGTCATTAAATGTCAAGTTCTAATCGGCCGATTCTCTTAAAATTTGGCCCAAACATTGTTTATATCTCTCCCTGTGGCAGGAATTAACAAATCCTACAAATTTCCAATATTTACTGCGCCTGCGTTTTAAAAATTCTTTCTCCTCTATTACAACGACGCAACTTCCAAAAATTTAATTTTTTTGTAATGAGATATTTTCTAAATGCAAGAACGGTGTCCCGAGCGCAAATGTCAAGGAACCATCTTCTAAATGCATGAACAATAAGACCTTTCTAACCCATAGATATATATTTTTTACATTTTCCTATATGTATCTTAAATTTTTATATTTTGTAGCTGTTTTGTAAGTAGGTAATAATCATTAAATTTATATTGATATGGATCAAACTATGTAATACTTATAAATATACAGAAAACAAATACTACGTTTAAACTATAAACGTTAAAAACATGACAATATTAGCATAAAGAAAGTAAAGTTATAAATAATAATTTTTCATGAATATAACAGCATAGCATCATTATTTATACATAACAAAAAGCTCATTATATAGATACATGAAACGAAGCTAATCGATCATCATTGGTGTGACTTTTATGTAAACTTTTTTCGACGCTGAATTGTCCGATGCGCTATCATTGTGTGGTCCATTGACGGCGAGCAGCGCGCTGCAGCGTGTGTCGCGACGGTCGATCGTGTTTATGTCACATGCCATGTTTTTTACCGCATCGCACCGCAAGGGAGATGTATTCTTGTAGCGAGCGCGCATCCCCCGATGGGGTCATCAACAACATTCGTGGACCGCCTTCTCGCTGTTTGTTACGTTCAATAAGTGACTGATGAGTCCCGCCGCGCCGCGCCGAAAGCGCATTCACCTCCGGTCCCAAGTGATTTAATATAAACATCGCATTACGTTGTGCGAAAAGTGAAATCAGAATGGAATTACATGTATGATCATATTAAGTGCCAATTGCTTGGTGGAGCACGAATACGAAATACAGCGAAATGCCATTAGGGAGATTTCAATTAGTTGTCTGTTTTGTGTGCTCTTGGACCGGGTGGAGGAAGGTAATTCACCGGGGAGCTAAAGCAATGTCAATGGCGACGCACAAGAATAGGCAAATGCTGTCACAGCGCGCATAATTTGATAATGAATTGCCTTTTGCTTTGCCTTTCCGTCGTCCTCTTCGGTCAACGAGTGCTAAATATGAGCATTCCAAATAGCATTTCCATTCATTGCAAATGGTCCTACGCACAAACCAAACAATTTCGCCGTGTAATTTATGCTTGAATCTTATTGTCTCACAATGGCATTCATTATCACCTAGTTTCCAAAGCAAATTCAATTTGTCGTCATTCAAAAACGATTTTCATAAACTGTCACAGACATTTTCAATTTACCAAAGCGATTCAAATCATATTTTCTATATTATTTGTTCGTATTGATATTTTAACCTCAAATGCAAAAGATAATATCAATCGTGAAATCGAATTGGCATTCAGTTGAAGAAGTCAATTTCAGTTGTGATAACAATCACGAGTGCACAAGACAACGAACGAACGGCTGCATTGTAAGGAAATATTCAATAAAATAATCTTTACAATATCATGGAATAAATAAAACAGCGACAATAACATGCGTAGAATATTTATTGTCCGGTCGTAAAGCGGGCGGTGGTACGCAAATCATATCAGCGTAAAATCGCAACTCGCGCTGCCACCACGCAGAATGCGAAATCGCGGCCGCGCAAATTTATATCTTCCGCTCCAGCCACGCTGTAATTCAATTAGTTTTGATATAGATTTTATGTTAATATCAATTTCCAAACGGCGCATTTGCATAATTGCTATGAGCTCAGTGTGCGCGAATGTACAAATCGTAACATTGCATTCGATAGCTTTCAAAATATGCGGAAAATCACAATGTGTGCGAACGAGTTTGATTGATATATAACGTCTAGACTAAATGGTGATCGTTATGTGCACTTTTCATTCCTATTCGTATTGATGTGAATATTCAGGATAGCTGCTATAAACGAAAATATAAATGGCTAACTAAACAAACAATCACTGCGCATCGCGAGCTGCTTCTGTGCATAAATACACACTGCATATATGCATTATCAAAATAAATAATGCTTAATGTGTATTTTCCATCATTTGTATCCGTTTTATTTAACATAATATATCAAATTGCTGAACCTTATAATTGTAATAAATATGTCAATGTATTTTATTTATCGATATTATTGTCAAAATATAACAAACTTATTCAGCCAATTATTACTTGCTACAAAATTTTGTAATTTTTATGGACATCTAAATGTTTGATGACATCTAGCGGTAAATAAAAAAGCTATATCTGAATTTAAGGATATAGGCACTAAATTCCGTGGTTTATTATTGAATTCCTTGCTTGATTAAAACCTCTCACTCTGTCTTCTAACCCTTTGATAACATCTAGCGGTAAATAAGAAAACTGTACCTTAATTTAAGGATAATGACAGTAAATTCGGTTTTTTTAATAGATTTGTTTACAATTATAATTATTCATGGTGAGAAATGTCTTTCTTAATTTATTTGTGCATTACTAATTGAATAAATACGTGCAGTAAAAATATTTTATAATAAAATCAACATTCATCTATTTACGTGTCCATTCCAGCATGTTTGAATTTAATTAATGATGGCTGATTAGAATAAATCAACAATCAAACGCAGCGTGAGCGTTTTATTCGAGCACAAAACGAGTAAGCTAGCAGGCGAATGGAGGAAATGCACCTGAAAATTTTACGCGCTTTGTACGAAGAGTATTACAGCGTCCTGAGGCTGCATGCATTAATCATTTTTTATTCGAATGCTCACTCATTGCAATCCTGCTTTTATACACACTAAAACTAACCGCTACGGATCATTAATAATAGTTAGTCAACTAACGAAACGAAACGCAACGCAATGCAACGTAATGGTAAGCTGGTAGTTGTTGTTGCTGGCCGGTCAACTTTAACTTCTTTCTCCTCTACGCACGCATGTTAAACGTCAACGCTGCAATGGACTGCACCGCTTTTCATCGTGTAACAAGCGAGCAAGCCATCAAGCGATAAGCGCCGCCGCCGAGCGCCGTTTTCGAATGATTAAACGACCGTGACGAAAAACATCAAGCAATTCGTAATTATTCATTACTAATTATAATCGCATTTATTATTAATTACGTCGGCGCGTGAAAGGGGATGCAAACAAGTTACGCAAATGAATTTTAATCAAAGTAATAATTGAAAGAATTCCCCAATGAGGAATTTCTTACGAAATTAGCAAAGTTTCGCATGCACTAAGTTTACGCATTATTTACAGCCAACAAACAAACAACTCTTGATCTTGCTCGGAGAGGATCGAGCGAAAGAGTGCGCGCAATGTTAATTTCAAGTTGTAAAAGTTGATCCGAAGAATGAACGCGCATGCATGTTAACGATCGCGACTTATAAATTAAACGATACTTTAATTGGGATACGCATCGATAGCGCCCTCTTCATAATTTATTGCGCCCGCACACGCCGGAAGCTCGAAAGTTGTACGACTTGCGAATCAGGTATAAAGTTGCTTGGATTTTACACAATTTTGTAATTCTTCAATGTCACCAATTTATTGCGGGTTCATTAAGGATAGTGACGATCCTGATAGCAGACTACAGCTGAATGCACACGAGCCAGAAATAAAACGAACGAAATGAATGAATGTGCGCAGTGATATTGCGATAATCGCAAATTTTAGGGGATGTTTTGTTTAAAAAATTAACCGTCGTTATGTCGGATAATATATCATTGCCGCACATGTCCCATGATATATGCTGTAATGTCATAATCGATGGTACATAAATCCGGAAAGATAAATTTCCGTAATCGCTCATCGAAAATTACCTAAAAAATATTTACACCGAGTGACATCTATCGGTATATAAACTTCCTAATGAAGTAATATAAATTCATACAAAAACAACGTCGAAAAAACTCATTTAAAAGTCGCCAAGAAGCTTAACATAAAACACAGGAGGAAAATCTTGGGCGAAAAGTTGAGTCTACATAAGTAATTATAAAGAAACGTACCTAGTAATAGTTGCGGTGCGGTATTTGTAATCGTCGCTAGGTACAAAGCAAACATTTTATTTTCTGTAAGTAAACGGAAGTAAATGCTCTCGTCGACCGACGCGCCACGAGGCACTCTTTACGACTCTTCGCGTTTACGCGCGTGCGCCACACGACTTTGTAAACTTTGCCTTAATCAAACATTCATAGAATAAACGATGAGGTAGCTAGCCGCAGCATTGCAGTCGAATTGCAGTACGTCGTTGACGGGCGAATTACTTTTGAAAAATATTCATTCACTTGCTCCTGCTTTTCTCCTTCTTTCTGCTTGTGTTAAGGCACACCTGCTAGGTATACTAATTGAAATCATTTTTACTTTATTCAACTAAAATGTGAGCACTTATGAATCAACTTCATTCGAAATTAAAATAAATATTTAATGATGTAATTAACGAAAAATGGGGGAATAATTTCCGGAAGTAGCATTTTCGTGAGACACGAACCCTTATTGACATTTCCTCTATGTTAATCATATCAATTGGTCTGCTTGTAATAATCATGAGTCATTTCGTATGAAAAGTTTAAAAACTTACCCTGATTGGCGTGAACGCTAAAGAAAAACGTCAGGAAGATTGACACATATAACGAAAGCTTCGTCGCGTACGCCGCCATCGTGTGACACTCTCTGGATAGTCACGTCTGGAGCAGTCACTGCGCGACTCCGGGGGGTGGACGACGAGTCGCGCACACACTCACTCCGGGGGTAGTGTGTGTGTGGTGCTCTGCTCTATCAATCCAGCGATCTTATGACATGCGAGCGCACACGTCGCATCACATTGCAATCTGTAACACGAAGAAAAACACTCTATAGTCTCGTCTACTGATGATAAACATCTTTGCTTTCCTTGAATTCATCTCATAACATCGTCGTCGTCGTATAGGATGATTTCACCTAAAATGTAACTGAAAATTGCTGGAAACAAGCGAGCTGACAGTTGAAATAATCAATCAACTCGCTGCGAGGAGGCATAAGTCAAAAAGAAATGTTAAATAGACAAGTGCATTCTTTGCCCAATGTTGAATTGTTTTGCTTCGGAAAACATGCTGCGCGTTCATCATCATCGAGCAGCACGAAATTTTATTTTTAACAAACGAATGGTGCGTGTTTTTCACTCTGTACGTGTTTGATTCTGTACACCAATAAATTCATGGAGTGACAAAAACCTGGAGCAGCAGGAATGTCTTGACGGCTTGAAAAGTCGCCGGCACAAAAGACAAATCGATGCACTATAAATTCACGATTCTTTAGCGGAAATCTATTTGTTTATATGTCGTACAACCAGTGCTCAGCTCAGTTTGTGTTGTTTTTAGCATCGTTTTTCACTGTTTTTCATCGTTGAAATATTTGAATTTTAAAAGAATTCTGTTGTCTACGATTTAACATATATTAGAAAATCTAGTTAGTATTTTAAATTTATTTAAGAATTAAGTATATCCTTTTCGTGTTTTTCTTAAGAGGGTATTCTAGTCAAGAGACCCAAATTTCCGCCGTTTTTCTACCATCGATAAAAGCAAAACTATTGATATTTTGCTTTCCATTTTTTTACCACTCATTTATTTATTATTCAAGAATATGTAACAAAAATTTCATTGAAAAATAAATAAATTTCCCGAAGTTATGCGTCTTTGAAGTAGACGGGGAAAATAAAACACCACGTCCATCTTGTCACCAATCCGGCCCTTCTGGTGATAACCCGTGTAGATTCTTGTTTAGTACAAACGTCATTATGGTAGGAGCCAAGAAAATCCGCAAGAAATAATGTTCTTGCACAATGGCAACTACTCAAATAAAAAGTTCATTTTTTCACTAATTTTGTAATTTTCCTTTAAAAAATTACCATAGTAAAAATTGGAAATTTGTAGGTTCTGTTGGTTCCTACCATAGGGAGATATATGAAGAATATTCACGCCAAATTTCAAGAGAATCGGTCTTTTAAAATAATTCCAATTTCATAAAATCCTTTTAGGAAGATATTTTTCAATAACTAAACTTTCCAAATATTAAAAAAATTCAATTTTTGTTAAATTTTGTTAAATTTCTAGACTAGAATAATCCCCCTTAAATCTTAAGTAACAGGAAAATGTTAATTAAAAAATGTTGGAGTTTAAAAAATTAAATTATATAGTAGAAAATCCATTTACATATCGATATAAAATTACATCGCACACAATATTGAATTGAACGCGAGTGGAACATTGTCAAGCACAGCAACAATGGTTAATCAGTGCTCGTGCATCGCACAATAGTCGCGCTCTTAAATTGCGTTGATAATGGAGATAATGCGATGCGAAATGGATTTGCAATGCGATGCATTCTTGTGCGCGCGCGCTCAACACGGCGCACCGCGTCCTAAATGAGTGAATAATGCAAGAAGTGGATGGATGGATTGTGCGTGCAACCATAATTTGCATTCGCATCTTTCAATTATTTCAATCAGCGATTGCAGCACACGCGAAACGCAAGTACGCGAGTACAATGCATGCGAGCACATTTGCGGTGTGGGCATCGAGAGTACAATGGCATTCAGAATATTAGCAAGCACAGCACACGGCTGCGCATCGTATAAGAAACAATATGTAATTTGAAAATGGCTGGCTGCTTCTGCTTTCTGCATTTTCAGCGATGCATTCAAATACTTATTGGAATTAATAACACTTACAATATATGGTTATTGCTTCGCTGGATAATTTACAAGTTCCGCTCGCTAATTCCGCGAATGCGTAGTGAGAACGCAGAGCGATCGCGAGTAGCGCGTGTGATTGATGCCTTGAGCGTTCTCGGTCTCGTCGTATCATCAAAAGGAAGTAAATGAAAACGTAAATAATTAATCCGTAATGTGCGTGTAATTAATTATTAATATGTAATAGACACGCAAAGG
Organism: Aleochara curtula; assembly: GCA_963978815.1. Lineage (NCBI taxonomy): Eukaryota > Metazoa > Arthropoda > Insecta > Coleoptera > Staphylinidae > Aleochara > Aleochara curtula. The sequence continues at coordinate 11,987,340 of OZ022219.1, read as the reverse complement.
CGGTTTCTTCGCGTTGTTACAAATTGTTAGCGTTTTATTGCGAGCACAAAGGCAGCGCGAGCGCGCGATGATAAGCCGCAGCTATTAAGTAAACGACACGACAATTATTTTAATTAACAAACGCGTGCCGTGCAAGCCCGCCATGCAGTTTACTCGATTCACACATATGAACAAAGTTTCCTATTTCGTCTGCCATGTTATTTGAGAGTCTACTCATTTTGCATCATCAAGACACAAGATATTTACAATTATTTGTGCATGTAACTACTCAATAAAGCGTATCATCAGGTAACAAATTACATGATAAATATTTATTAAGAATCAATGATTATCAGTAATGATATTTGATTATTTTCTGCACCATTCATATTACATTCTCATATATTAAAAAGTATAAGGAAGATTCCATTCGCAAGGATGCAATTTACTTTCACTTGGACTTCATTGTTAATGTCTGGTGGGGTGGGGCAAGTCCCACCTAGGCCCTTATTTATTCGAATAAACAACTACAGATAAAGTAGGAATCTACCTTTTATATAGATTACTGCCCTTTAGTCTTGAATAGAGATCGAAAGCTACTTATATTTAGGTCAATTAAGTAACTAGGTGCAAGAGCTAATATTTTTATTTTGCGATGCCCGCATTTAATTCGTTCGAGAATGTTCTAGATTGTTCTAGAATGTTTCTAGAATGTTCATAATTTTCAAGCAGGTAGATTCGGCTTTTCGAGGCAATTCCATCCCAGAAGCACCGTTTTTAATTTATTAATTTTGTAATTTGTAAAACTCCAAAACGTGTTTTACATTATATTCGATGAAATAGAATGAATTTGTGAAAAAAAGGGGTTGGAAAACGCAAACAAACAAGCCAAAATGCATAAATTAATTAAAGGCTGGTACACAGATTAATTAGTTGAAACGTGTAAAACGCGAATTATTATATTAATATGATTAAGATGATTAATTGGCGCGTCGGATTTGAACATGAGACACGTTTACATTTGCCTTCGACTACACATCGTGTTACATCGCATCGCGCACGAAGCGATTCATGTTCCAGCAATATCTTCGCTGTCAGCAATTTAACATAACACACCGTTTAAACACACATGAGCACAAACTATGATGAGTTATGCGCATCCATTTAAAAGCGTGGAATGTCATCACGACCGAAACACGGAAATATGATACATGCGCGCCGTCCTACGAATGGAGTCATTTATTACATTCTTAATACATTATTATTATTATGATTATCATGAGTGAATTTCATTTCTTAATTCATCTTAATCACTTCTCATGCATAACATCATATGTTTTAATTAAAATCTTAAATCACAAAGGATTGGAATTTTGTATTGCATGTGCAAACAGCATATTAGGATAATGCGTAATTGCATATCAAATATGGACATTGCTCACGCGTGTATATTGACGCAAAGATGAATATTCATAGGATGCATATGAGTGCAGCCAGCACGCCGTGTATGTACATGGATGGTGTTAATTTATTAATTATAATTAAATCCGTTTCGACAGGAGCGTAATTCGTATCGCATGTGCATATTGATAGAAGCTGTTTAAATGCGAGGACGTCAAGCGGCCCGCAACGTCAATGTTGAGGATGACCACCCACGTTATGGATTTGTATATTTGCGCAAGTAGGTGTGAGAGAGTGTAATACTCTGCTAACACGCACAATAAACAGAAGCATTTATATCACCAACATGTATATGATATGGCAAATTGTCAGCTTTGCTCGTCGATGTGGATCGTTTAATATGTTAGTTTAGTTTCGATGAAAGCCATCAAAATGAGCCCAATTATTACTGGGCAATTTTCCAACAGTTTAAATCTCTTAATCTCATGTCATTAATTTCGTTGAAGCTTTTAATACTTATTCAATAATTCATCAAACTATTATACCCAAAAGTAGGATTTATTACTTAATTAATTAAATTTTGTTGTTGATTTGAAATGATTCCTTTGCGTTATATTGTATTATTTAGCAGCTGTAGCAAACGAGAGACGGCTACAACATTAAGCGCTTGAAACGTCTGAATTTCACTTAGATTTTACCCTTGACTCTCGTGCGAGAGTTTGCTTGTCTTTCAGTGTTTTTCAGGCGTACTTTCAGTGTTTTCGTCGTTTGGCCCTCTGGTCGTACAATGAAATCGCGCATTCAGTCCGTAAATAAATTACATCGGAAACATGTGTGACTGCTGTCCATTCACGCACATGCACACACTACAACTCACTCTACTTTCATGTTATTGCCGCCTCGGCAGCACTCGCAGCACAGCCAGCCTTCTTTCTTCCTTTCTTTGCAAAGCGAGGGAGAGAATTATCTTGAGTAGCAGTTTCCCCGACTATTTTCAAACAGGCTTCTTGCACTTTACGAGTGACAGTTTCAACTATTACTATTTCACCATGGACTCTTATTTCCGCTTCCCTTTTTTATGCTAGCTTTTCTGGCAATACTTTAAGGAATATCGAATAATTTTATTGAAAAATTGGATGGTGCAATGTGTGAATAACGATGGATAACTTTCATACGAAATAAAAATATCAATATTCCTTTGTTTCATTTGAAATTTGTATAGAAATACAAAATTAGTAACTATTTTCTTGCAAAATTGCTTTTTCAAATTAAAATAACTGAAAACCCACGTTAGATATCCTTTTAAAATGAGTTAACTGCATGCATTTGGGTATGGATCGAATCGCAAAATAATTTCACGCTCATTAAATGTTTTAATTATAGTCATCGCTGAGTTTGCACGCTGAATAGAAAAGATTAAGAGAGAAAATATGCTAGGAGAATATAATCTCATCGTTCATCCGTTGTTTTAATTTTCTTTTATTATGCATTTGTTCTTGGAAGTCAATTAAAAATATTTAATTATCATGGAATTCAATTTGATGCAAAAAGTAAGCATTTAAATATGTACATTTTTCAATCGAATAACTGGACATACATGGATTGTAAATAAATACTTTCAATAATTTACATTGAAACAATAAAATCAAGTAAACAAATAAACAAAGATAAACAATAAATGTAGAACGCGATAACGTATTCGGTCATTTGATTAAAATGAAAACTCTCATTAAAATAGGCATATTACAAATATTCAAGCACTCGATCAATAGTAGAACAGACAGGGATATTGTAAAATCGAGAAAGAATCATGATAATTAATTAATCAAATTAATTATTCAGCTTATTATTCAATCGAGTAATGCGATGCGATGCGCGATGCGTCAACTCGGTCGAAGCGCACATGAAATACGTGTTTGTGTACTCTAAAAGTTGGCAAGCTAATGAATGACGTCAATGAAATATTAATTAATACTTTGATATAAAATATCAATACATGCAGTGGTATCGCTTGCAGTCGATTGCTGCAGTAAATCGTGTTTTGTTTCGTGTCACGGGATTAAATTTCAATTTATCAATTAACTCTTTGCCGTTATCGTAATGCGTTCAAGCTGCTTACAAACACACTCTGTCGTACAGCATTTGTATTTATAACAACTTCACACTAAATCCAAGTTAAACATATGCTTGTTATAAATACGCACAAATAACTATTAATTAGTTTCTCATGCAAATGTTTACTGTTTAATTTAACATTAAGTTATCGCTTAATATTTTTATTATTTAAGTTGCAATACATGCATATCCTATGTACAGATTATCTGAGTTAATACTGAGATTATTAAAGCTACGACAATAAAGAAGAGAAAATAAGATTTCATCCTTTTGACGTTATATGCCAATAAAAACCTCTACTGTTTTGGTCAGTACAGATTGATTTAGAAACAATCGATTAAAATTTTTTCTATATTTTGATAGTTTAGATATTTAAAAATATCTTCCAGAAAGGATTTTATGAAATTCCAGTTATTTCAAAAGTTATAGCCATTTTATTTTAGTGTGGCGGTCACTCGACATGTTGTAGCGACACGAAAACTTTAAATGCGTTTTTCTCGAACCAACTTCTTTCGCAACGTTTGTCTTAAAATCTCAAGTTCTAAGTAGCCGATTCTCTTGAAATTTGGCCTAAATATTCTTCATATATCTCCCTATACTAGGAACCAACAACACCTAAAAATGTTTAATTTTTACTACGTTAAAAAAATTGTGGAATATTACAATATTAGTGAAAAAATGAACTTTTTATTTGAATAGCTGCCATTTTGCAAGAACATTATTTCTTGCGGATTTAACAAGAATCTACGCGACTTATTTTTTTCGGATCACTACAAGGGCCGGAATGGTAATAAGATGGACGTAGTGTTTTATTTTCCTCGTCTACTTCAAGGACGCATAACTTCGGAAAATTTAATTTGTTTAAATGAAATTTTTGTTACGTAGTAGAAAAACGGCGGAAATTCGGGTGTCTAGATTAGAATATCAAAATGCTATCAAAAATTTTCATGATTTCATGAATGATTATCTCATTTCAAACCTGGTCTTCAGGTCACTATGATAGAGATCTCTATAATAACTGTAGTTATAAATGAAACCCGCATTAAAATATAAATGATAAATTAACTCTTTAACAGTTATAATTTCATAATTAACATAGCACCATGTAAGTAATAGCACCAGTAGAACTTTAAACAAAAGTTGACTTTAAGTCTGGTGCAATTATAAAGTTAATGTTGAAAATTTCTTTGAAAATGTGTATGTTCTTAAAGAAATGAAAAGCAAACAAATCATTAATTGCTTTACCATATTAAGCATTCAGCATTTAGTCTTCAGCATTAATTATACACACATTTATACGTTTTATGACTTATTTCCCGTTCGCAAGTACGATAATTTCTTACCATGCAGTACAATGTACTTTAATTGTTTATTGTTCCCAGCGTGATTACGATCGTTTTATTAGGTATTAAATAATATTTATGTAAAAAATAAATTATGAAAGCCTCAACGCGTGTTGCAGTCATAAAAAAATATTTATTCCATTGTAGATCGTTGGCTGATCATAAATTTGATGGATAAATATAAAAAAGAGATATGAAAGGCGCTGTTGAACAAACAGCCATGTGATGCGCGCAGCGAATGCAGAAAGGAAATGATTAAATTTAAAATCTGAAAGAATTAAAGGCATAAACCAACAGATCATCGAATCACTTTTATTCGATTTCGACGTTTTGTTTTTATTTCATTTAAATTTGAATCCGATTGTCTCTTTATTACTCATTATTTTGCTTGTTCCTTTCTCTGCTTAATGAAACGTCACAGCCGGACACACGCGGAACGAACGTGTAACTTTTTAAATATACATTACTTATTGTTATATTATATTTATTACCCCTGTTGACTTATTGTCGCTATTTATACGCAAAACATTTACGGTTTTATGTCCGTGCCGTTCGCTTAAAGCGAGTGCGCGTTCCGTCAATTTTATTTCATTTATTTTGCGTTCGCGTTCATATTGTTTTATGTACTTTGCGCGCGACGTTTCGTCGATGCATTTTTCATTGATACCGAACGGCAGCAATGGTACGTGCCGCGAGTAGCATTCTCAAGCACAATTCATTGTTCAAATCGCAATGCTTTTGTTGTAATTGCTGGAATGAATACGCATTCGCCGCACACATAAAATTACGTTCACAAAGAACTAATTTTTTAATATATTGTTGTTAAACCGTCCGTTTTATTACATTGCAAACGAATAAAATTCGCATCTCGAGTACTCAAAAACTCACCTCGTTTGTATAATAATAGCAATGGCAACGACACTAAATATGTACAGTCAAATTCATTTAATTAATTATTTACAAAATAATTTAAAATTTTAAAATTTTAAAAAATTTAGACCTAATTTGAAAGTAGCGCCACCTACCGAATTTTTCCAATGTTTTACGTTTGAATAAATTGAAATTTTACAAACCCACTAAATAAAATATTGGTATTTATTGGAATCGACTGTAGAAATGAGAACAAAAGGGAGTGCAATGACTGATTTGTTCCCTTGATTCTTGCAACCTGCGCTGGTTATGAAAGGCGAATTGTGTGCGCGCACATGTAACAAATAAGCTATTTATATGTTATTAATGCCTTGCAATTGATGGCAATTCTAGAAAATGCGCTTAAACGTACACATTCCCATGAATTTACGCGATTAATTTATCGTGTTTGACTGTGTGCTGCTATTATTGCAGCAGATTTCGCCTTATTGTTGTACTTGAACAAATTGTATAGAATTCGATGAAAACCATGTAGGTTGTATTCGTACTCCTAACCTATACATTATTGAAACAAATGCACGAAGTGGAAATTAACTTTTTTTGTTTTCAATAAAAATTTAGCCGAATGAATGGTGTGTGTAAAATTTGAAAACATTGCACTCACCGAATATTTGTGTTTGTTCGGCAAACATTGTTGTGTAAAGTTTGTAAAAGTATTTTCATTACGCGCGGGCGCGAACAACTCATTGGAAAATCGACACGCTTCTTGCATCAGATGCATAAAACATGGAGGCCTACGTCGAGTGATATTTCGTTATGCGTTTTCAAGTTATTGGAACTGCAAGTCGTAGCAGCGTACCGGGTGCAAGATGCGAATCGTTCTCCCACAAAAATATCCCTCTGTTCATTTTCTTCCCGAGTCTTCCTTCCCCTCCGCTTACTCGTCAGGCTGTACTTCTCAGAATGCAACGCTTCTTAAAGTTGCATTTTTAACTTGTAAATTGCATTCACATTCAGCGCGCAGCCCTTGGCGTTTTCAGCTAAAGTTAATTCTTGAGTTTGACAAGTGAACAAGTTGAGAGTAAAGCAACAAAGTGAAATGTTGACGAAATTGCAAACATAAAACAGAAGAGGAGCATTATTTATGTTATTGCAAGAGTTTTAGCATTATTCAAGGGTAACTTTTTCTATCGCTTAACGAATGCGCATTCGATAATCTAACTCATGTTTAAATTTAAGTTTGTCGAGTTTATTTTTTGTGCACTCGGCTCTTAAGACCAATGTTTACTTTACGCGACGCATCGTCGTTTTATGTGCGTGCACGCGCGTTCATCTAGAAACAGGAAACTAAATAAACATTGTCATTCGAGTAAGCACTGGACTGGGTGCGCGTGTAGGCGCCAGCCAGGAATTTCATTCAAAAAGTAGACAAATTCAAGGCTAACTGATGTTAGCTGCTAGGGAGAAAACGTATAAATTTAGAAATAAATAAAAATCACGATGAAGCGCGCATTTGGGAAAATATCGCTTGCGGCGCGCAACACGATAACAGCGCGCACGCTTCGAACCGCTCAATCTACGAGATTTATTTGTTTGTGACTTTTGGGGAAAAAGAATGCAATCAATTTGCTCAATTGGCCGAATGCAATTCGTTTGTTTCGTTCAATGTTATAGAGAGATTTGGTGCACACGTTCGTATTGAGTGTGCAATTAATAACTCGATTTATAGTGCGCGTCGCACACTGCATGCTTTGCGAATTGCTCGATTTAACCGAATATCAGCGGTTCGAGGAGTTCAAAGCATTCGAATTATTGTCAAAAATAAATTTAGCTATTTTTGGTCAAATTATCAACATATCCAATTTTTTTTAGTAATTTCTACCTCGAAATTATACAATTTTACTCAAAACGATACGAATCACAAATGATAATTGTTGCTTAGTTTAATTTATCGTTAAACACAATTTCATTGCTCATTTATATTGGAAATACTATTTATTATACCTCCTATGATTCGTATGCCTTCGTGAAAGATCGTTTAATTTCGTCTTTATAGCCAAGTTAGGCTAATTTTTAAAATATCGGAAAGATGAATAAATAATGAAAATGTATTCAAAAATAAATTGAATGAAATACAAGAAGAACAAACAACTGTCAGTCAGTTTGACTCGTTAGATGCGCACGTATAAAGTTACTTTTCTAATCTTAATCAATCTTCCTATTAGCGCTCCCCTTAGGCTGTGTTTTAAGTTGCAAGCCAATTCCAATTGACACATTGTTTCGCTCTTAGGCTGTACGGCCATTTCGTCCCCTTTTGTTTCACGCTCTCTGCAAGCATGTGCGTTAGTTGGGCTGTGAGCGCTCTCCACGCTTGATTTTATTATCCACTACGGCCCAGGATTCAATAAGTGCTGCTCTCTTTCGTGGCGCTCGCTCTGCCTGTCGGGATAATCATGGGATGCTTTTTCGGGTTACACGTCACATGCCACATGCCGGCGCACATCTTAATTAAATCAATGGACCGGAGCACACTAACTTTTACCGCATGCGATCACCGAGAGAGAAGTGCACTAACAACAAGTGAGTAAACAAATAAACGTCATAATGTCATTTGTAATGAGTTAATTCACTTGCTTTTTGTCCTTCCCAAGTGGGTTGGTAAAAAGCCCAATTCAGCCATTAATTAACATGAAAAACTGATACGTCTAAAAATGTCTAAATGTTATTCGGTTTATGTCACATCAGATGGCGTGCCAGTCATGGAAAAATAAGTTACTCCGAAGCGACAGGAGATAAGGCGATATGTCCGAGCGTTGTTTATATGCATAGTTAATGCATTTCGATTGCATTCCCTTGCTGGGATCGAACACCAGAATGCGCCTTGAGCTTTTGTTCCTCCTCGTCGTCGTATGCGGTTGTTGCTTGCTGCTTCTGCTTTTGTTGTTAGTGCAACCGCACCGTGCATTGATTTAATTTAATTTATTGCGCACGACAATCAGATCGAAGCGCGCTCATTCTTCTGCTTTTGCAGCTCGCACAAGATGTGCGCGCATGCGCGGATGCATTGTGTGCACGCTGGATGTATTTATACTTTGAATGCAAGCAACCACTTTGTTTTGACTGCCGGTTCGTGGCACGACGAACCAACTGCACTAATTCACATTCGAACGAGTTGATTTCAAATTGACAGTTTTGAGATGGTTATCCCACCGTTTGGTATATTGTTTCCAGCTAGCCGCACACAGCAGATGGGAAAAGCGAGATTAAAATGTCTCTCAGCCATCAGGAGCACGATACGAATGGCAATCATTAGAATATGAAAATTAATTAAATATTATGCAAGTAATTTTCGTTGCGCATTGTAGTGACATCTAGGCGTATTAAAATAATTAATTTTGACTTGAACTAAATTGCAGGCTATTTCAGTTGCCATTTTTGCCATCTTTTTTTCTGTTTGCACGCTTAAGTTGTCCGCTTTGTTCGCTTGCGTTCTTTTTGAGCGCGCCAGGAACATAATGAGTGAAATGAGTTGCTTTGAAACTTGAAACGCATTCTGGCGCGGAGCATAGAGCGTGGCAGACAGTTTGGACAATCGCGGCGACGCGAAATAATTATCCATCGCGTACACTCGCGCGCGATAACAAAAAATGCGATGGCCGCCTGTCGCCGCTAAACGACATAATAATTACTTTATTAAAAACGTTTATCTTTTTTTCTTCTTCTGTTCTTGCTGCTGCGTCTTCTCCAAGAAAGTCTCGTAATGCAATCGCCAACCCCCGCAGTACTTCCCGCTTTCTTATCTGCTTCTAATCTATATTCTTACTTTACCAACGCGTTTCGCGCATGAGGACGCAACTCTAGATTTAATTAAAATTATGCCATTTAATTACGCTTCGTTGACGTTGCACTCGCGCAAACCGCATTCCATTTTTCATGCGTCTTAATGCTTTATTTTTGTTTCGAAAGCTTTCTGTGGTTTTGCCAATGTTTTGACTGGAAAGTTATTGAAATTCTAAGTAACTTGTTTCACAATACGTATGAAAATTACGATTTAATTTCAGTTTTTCGCAGTTTTTTAAAAAGTTCAAATTACATATCAATTAAGTTGCGAAACTTATGAACGTATTCGGGCATAAAATGAGCAAATTATAAAGATGAAATTTTTGTTGTGCTCGTTGCACACTTGCAAAGCCCGCAAGTAAAGATAATGCGTAAAGCATAAAACATAATTTGATTATTAAGTAAATGTTTTTATCATCAAATGACGACCGCATATGGCGCACTGTGCGCCGCCGTCGAATCCAGCTGAGAGCGCGAACTCGCGCGCATCCGCTGGCTTGCTTCTTGGTTCGTCTTCGACTCTTAACTGTGGTAATTTACAGCGCGCGTATCGTCCCGCATATAATTGCGACATTAACAGCGCGACATTAAACTTAAGCGCACGCAACGCTCAAGATCTGAAATCCATTAATTTAACAACCATCGCCACATTTACCGCATGCCTCTTTTGACTTACTTAATAAATATCCTGCACTTTTATGAGTGAAACCCTCAAAAACGCAATCGTAAAATTTCGGAAAGAAATTAAAGAGCCGAAAATTTCCACGAAAAACATTTTGAGATTTCCGAAACATTTAAAAACACTTAGCACATCATTCTGATTCCCCCGGTCGCGCTGTTGTTGTTTTTTGTGTGGCTGTGGCTCGCCTTTTATGATAATATAAATGATAACAACACGAGACCTAAATGACGTTATTCGATACACTCGAAAGTCACTGGTGCGCGCTGGGTCTAATAAATAACCAGTGGAAAACAACGAAAAGGAGGGTCGCTGCTAATGCACTTAACAAGTTTGCACCCTTAAAATTTCCAAGTAACCAAAGGCCCCCTGCTTCGTCGCCTTTTTTCTCTTTCGAAGATGTGTGTCCTATTCATCTTGCGCACAAACTTCTTGCGTTTTTATTCGTGTGAATATAGTGGGAATCGGGCGAGTGAGTGAGTAAACTACCTGCCTAATGCATTTTCACAATACGCCAAAAACTCGAGCATAAACTCATAGAAACCTGAGTGAGTGACTTTTCTCTCCGCATGCTGATGTTAGTTTGATGGTAGCATTATGCACGCACAACTCTCACACATCGCACAACATGTGGCTTTTGCATGGGAAGAGGAAAACCCTCAGGTTGTTGGTGCTGTTGCGCGCTGTTAAAGTTTTGGTTGTCCTCAACGCATGGGTTATCGCGTTATCTACCCCCTAGGTCTAGGTCTACCGCGCTCGCGGATGCTGACTACAAAATGCCTATTTCATGCTTGCGCGCAACATGAGTGCACCCTCCACCATAGAAAGGTGTATAATATGGGCTTTAGATACGTCCGAATGAGATTGTTGAAAAGCTTATGTCGCAAATAAGCAAACACCGAACGGTAGCACAGGTAAAATTCCATACGCGCACTTGGGGAGCTAAATATTTAATTCCGAATACAATTTTTTATGTGCACATTGTTCTTTATGCCACCCTTCACTCGAATGGGCGCATGTGCGAATTAATATATTTATCCACACAGGTGTATATAATCCACACGGATGTTTGGATACATCCACACGGATGTATATAATAGCAATGAAAAGGTGCAATCTCGACTCGCTGTGTGTGCGGAAAGCCAAACCAATGATGCGTGAATGAGGATATGAGGTAATAACTGTAACATAACGCTGTGCAATGTGTCGCTTGAAACACAAGGGGTGAGTTGTCATATCTTGTTTCTTGCATATGTCAAACGGGAATTACGTGAAAGGGTTGTTGATGTTAGCAATATCATAAATTATAAATTTATTCAAATTTAAATTTTGAATTATCTCCAAGAACATAGTTTGAATTCCTGATTTTTAAGTGAACTCGTTCAAAGAATTTTCCAAATTCTTGGCTCTTTAATAGTGGGAAAAATATGTAAACGCATATAAAAATTTGAATGAATAAGAAAGCGTCTTATGAAGAAAAACCTTGAATAAAGATGAAAAGCAAAATGCCCAATAAAATAATATTACATAAGATAAAACGCAGAAAGACATGAATAAGGAAGGGATACGTTAAGATGCATTAAAAAAAAGGCACGTAAGAGTAGGTAATGTGGTGTGCTGCTGCATGTGCGTAGGCTGAATTCGTTTACTACGCGAAGAAACGAAAAACGAGCATAATGATGCACAAGAAGAGAAGACCTGTACGACTGCCTTTTCTTTTGTATACCTTTGGCGCTTCTTCTCTTCCTTTGTAAAAGAAGAGCAAGCAGCAAACAGCAAGCGGCTTACACACATATCGACCAACCGCTAACCACCTATTTTGAATTTCTTTTCTTGCTCGCACCTAAACACATACGCTTTAAATTTATTTATAAGTGCTCCCATCATAAAACCCAGAGCTAAAAAAATAACACATATACAACCAATAAAACAGCATTTACAATCATGTTATTTAACTGAATAACAAGCACGTTAAATGTTTATTTAAATTAATTTTTCGTCCAATGCGTAAAGTCACTTGCATTTTCGGCATGCGAAAATAAAAGGGAAATGCACGAAATAAAATGTGGACAAAATTAATAAATTTCATCGCAATATTTCAGCAAGCTGCCGTAAAGCCATTTTATTATATAAAAATTTATTTTGTATCTTTTTATATCTTTTTATTTGCACTTTATGTGCGTTTTTATGTTTGACGTTACATTCGGAATTGTTTGATAAGTACCCCGACTTTGCCACTAAACAATGTCATCGTTTCGCGTGTTTGGAATACAGTTTTAGTGTAAAATCAACAAGTTTTGTGGTTATGCCAACATAAAACATTCTTTTGCGGGCGTAAACAAATAAAAGCAACAAAAAACAACCAGATTAAAAGCAATGTTAAACTAAAATGTTTTTCATGCTTGTGGCTTGAAATCGAAAACAGCTATTGCCAATTTTATCGAAAATTTATAAATAGGTTAACAGTGTTATCAAGCAAATAACATTTTTTGTTGCTGACTAAAGTACCATTTTCGGATTTGCAGATATTGGAAAACATAAATCACATACGTAAATATTTTATATGAAAATTTAAGTTGTTAAAATAGTTACCGATTAAAAATTGTTTATTGGTTAAAAATGTATAATCAAATATTTTAATCATTCAAAAAAAAATATATTGATTGAATTTATTGAAGAGTAAGGGGGCAGACCCGCGTTCGATACCCAGCATCGACAAAAAATTTCAATAATTCGCACTCCTCACGTTTCTGGACTTTTGTACATGAAATCAGCTTGGGCGATTGGCTGACGAGCAATTCCCATAAAAGTGTCACGAAGCCCTAAGGGAGGTTAGGTTAGGTTAGGGTGAAAATTTGGGGAGGCGAAAGCCCAAAATGTTACACACAAAGCCTTAGTGTTCAAAATTTACTTCAGTGGTGACACAACCTCACTTAATTATAGATAATTTTTGTAATTTTGTGATTTAAAACAAGTTTCCCCTTTTCCCCTTTTTTAATATAAAACAAGTTTCCAGAGCCTAAGTTGATGGTGTTCAAAATTTTTAATAATTATTACTATGTAAATGAATATTTGGCAGGATATTGAACTAGACAAAATTACAAAACCGGAAGTGCTTATTGGCAAATCAATAAACAATCAAGCAACCCAACTTTTTCATTCGACTTGTAATGACTTTAAGAGTGGGCGGTCTTGCGCTGAGACCGGAAGCGCGTATAAGCGATTGATAAAGCCGATAAGATGAGCGCGCGAATGGCATGCAAATGTAAATTCCGCATGCACATCTCGACTAATGCACGGACTCTTCCGACAAAGGCAGAAAGGTGCATCGCGCACATTTAGTGGATGAGTTGCCGTTTTGAATACGAACTTATTCGTTGTTCTCCCTTCATTAACTTATAGATTGTTGTTGTTGTGTCATTCGGCACTGGTGATATGTATGCGCATGCAGGCAGAGAATGCTTAAGAGAAGCTTCGTACCGCAGACAGCTTCATATAAATGAATGCGGCGCACGCAACAAACGCTTAGCGATTTTATCACGAACTATGTGTATGCGTATATACCGACCTCCAACGGTTTCTGTTGAATGGGCAGCTCGAAAGAATTGCATAAACGATTCAAATCTACGCGTGCTCGTGTACATGCAATCGCTTTTGTTCTTCGGACGGATGCGAGGGGCATTACTTTAAACACTACTGACTTTTAATTGCTTTATATATCACGCGGTTACAAAGAGGCGCAGATCGCTCAGGTAATCAACACGACTAACAAGGCATTACTCACCACCTTTGCGCGCATTAATAAGCGAACATCAGCACGAACATGTTCGAACAATACAAAAGAGTGCTTAATTTCTTCGTTTACGAGAAACGAGCAACGAACGAAGACACCGGCAACGCATTATCAGTGCAAACGTCAACGCATTTTTCATGCACCAAGGGAATTTTCATTCAGCTACTATCAGTAAAGAGTACACTGGATTTAATCGAATTTATTTTCAGTTATTCGTCCGTTTGTCGTCAGGACCCCATGCGCGCATTCGTTTTGAGTAATTTGAAACTTTTTTCTCAGCGACGATGCTCACTCGAACGTGAACGTGCCGCTACTGTTCGCTGAACACATTTCAAACATTCGACTCAGAAACGCTTCGGGAAGGAAAACTTACTTAATGATAACGCTTTTTAAAATGATAACTTTTCAACGGTGATTTATAAGCAGTTGCACGCAGTCTTGCTTGTTATCAGTGCACAAGGACCGATCCCTTCATGGTGGTTTTTATCAGCACTGATAAATCAGCAGAAAGGTCTGGAGAGAGTTTTTTTTACTTCGCTTTATACGAGACTTGTTATTTCGAGGAGAAACATGTTTTGTTCGCGCAGCAAAAGAAAACTAAATGATTTTCTTATGTTGCAGAGGGAGGAAAACGTTTTTCAATTTACACTTAGCATTCTTAGCATCTTGGGAGCATTGTGATAAACATCTTGATTCTGATTCGCTTTTGCTAAAAATCTTTTTTGAATTGTGAAGAAAATATTACTTAATTACTTAAACGATTAATGTGTAAATCTACCAAGTACTAAAACGGCTTTTCTACGGAACTGCAAAGTTGGTAACTTGTGTGTTCTAATCAAGTGTGTCTTCCCCGAAGAAGAAGAAGAAGAAGATTACAACCATTCGACGGTGTCCAAGACGGTGATAAAGTAAGTCTAGTACGCGCCTACGTTTCAATTACCGATTGCTGCAAGAGCGGATTCGAAATTTCTTGGGAAGCCTCAACAGCAAATTGAAGCGACTCAATCGCTATTCAGCGAAGAAGAGAGCTTGGTTCGCGAACACAATCAGTGTATGTATGGTTCACAGCTGCGCGCACACGAAACGGCGGAACGGAAGAGATGAAAACCGCATTCACCTATAATTCTTCGCCTTCAAACAGTAACAACTACTAGTCAAAGAAGAACCGCCGACTGCACGACTGGTATTAAAATAATTACAGCGTTCGCATTCATGCAACGAACCCAAACTTAGTCCGATGCGCGTGCAAATTATGACGAACCGCTGGGAAATCTTCTACTCGAGCTATAAAAAATCGATAATTAGAGGGGGCAGCACAATGACTGATTGATTTGCTCAATATACTTTTGGTACGCGTATGATTTATCACTGAAAATTACATGCATTACATCTATAATTGCTGCACGCTGTTAATGATTTAAATTTTGAAGAGTTTCACTCAAACATATGGCATGTCAATTCGCATGAATGAAGTAAAGCAGCACGAAGGAAGAAGAGACATAAACCATATCAAGTTTTAGGAATGAGTGCGCGTTTTAGGAGGAGAACTCACAGAACGAATGAGCCAGAAACGACGAAATCGAACTGAACAGTTCAAGAGAGAAGCACTCGACATTGCCGACCGCCGGCGATCGCCCTGATGCACCAGATAATTAACTTTCGTTGTGTGTGCGACCGATACGAGAGAATTTTAAACGGTAATACTAAACCGTGCGGTTATGGCCCATGACTACAAGGGGCCGTTCTTCTCATTCTTTTCTTTTCGCTCAAAACTCCCGCGAGAGTCCAACCAGACAAGATACACTTACACATTATTTATGTGTTTGTTTTGTTTCCAGCCAGATACCCATCAACTTTTCATTTTACGCAATTTTATTGTTTCATTAATGCCATATAAACATTAAGGTAATGAAAGTTTAACATTCACGCAAGAGATTTAACGATTTCCAACCCTATTCCGAAAACAATTAATCACGCTTGTTTACATTTATGACGATGAATATGATGGCACGCAGAATGCGACGTCTGCGTTATTAGTGGATGAAAAGCGCGACATGCGAACCACGCAAAATGACACAGACACAACGGAAATATTAACAATACGCCTGCCTCCGAAATCGTTAATTACGGGTGCTGCACAAACAACTCTGCACGAGTCCAATATCCGTAGCGAGTGAACGAAGAAGAAAAAAAAGCGCAGAGATAATAGAAGGGCGCAATCTTAGATGGCGTGCGAAACAATAGCGATCGGCGGAATGACGAAGGACAAAAATATGTATGAATAGAAAGAAGATGAATGATGGATCGAGCATTGATTTTTTTATACTACTGCTGGCGACGTATTTTTCCGCACATTCGTTGAAAATCTTAAAAATGCCTACTTCTTGATATACGCATGTTATTGTGATTTGAAAATTGCATCGCGCATTTGGCGCAAAGAGATGCAAAAGAGGAAAAATCTATTGTGCAACGATTTCAATTGAAGCAATGTGCATTGTACTCACGGCCGGTTGCATTCCGACGCGACTTTCATCTCTCTGCATTCACCCCGTCTTTTCTTCGTCCTGCCATTGTCCTTTCGTTTTTCGCCTCTCGTGGCGTCGTATGCACGTGTGTGCGTGTGCGTCTATCCCTGTCAGGATGCATTCGTCCTGCGATGCACGCCGAACGCCGAGCGACATTAGAACGGACGGAAACAATGCGTAGAGGCTTAATTTATCACGCAGCGGGACCATTTCCTTCCTTTGGCGCAAGCGCACCCGATACAACTGCCTTTCAATACTGACATTGAGCAGCTCTGCACTTAGATTGGATTCGCGTTCGCGTGTGCACCGTCGAAGATTTACAGTGGCCAACATCCTGTATACTCAATGCTTACTTGTCATCGGTCTTCTTCGTCCCATACGTCACGGGTACGCTTCGCAGGAAACGCGGGACATTTAGTCTGCTAGGCTGGAATTGCTCTGGAGCGAAAGGCATCGACAGCAATACAGTTTCTAAGAAGAAATATATCAATGACTCTGCGCGTTTTTTTGCGCCGTGTTTCCGGTTTTCCGCGCTGCGAATTCATGAGGAAAAGCCGCCACCAGGTGTCGCTTGCGGACGACTAGTTTAATAAATGACTTTCGATTCGGCAATCAATTTCAAAGGCGACGAAGGAGACGAAATTAATATTTTATCCTTACAGGACACAAAGGAGCAAGACAATGGCCGGAAAGTTTCCGTAATAATAATTTTAAATATTTGAAGAGTGAAACAACGCTTTTTCGCAAAGCTTAACAAGAAAAAGTTTCCTGTTTTATAATAAAATATTAGTACTTAGTACTTCCTACCTTTACATCATGTCTCTGCATGAGTATTTTTTCCATTGTGAGCACCGTCTCAAGAAAAGTTTGCGACAAAGTGTTTTATCAACAGCGTCTTAGCAACGAACGGTAGCGGAAATATTAGCGCGGCTTTTGTCTCATTTCAGTATTCCCGTCGCAATTTTCACCGAGCACGCATCGCCTTGAAGAGAAAGAAAAAAAATTAAGCCAAGTTTTTAACTCGTCGCCGCTCATGAAGAATGCGAAATAAGTCTTAGTGAAGTGTAATAGAACATTCATTGTACATACCTAGTGGTCGAAGGAAGAGAAGTTTCTTTACTCTAAGAACTTGACAAATCTTTGTACAAATAGTGAAAGAAGAAAATTTAAAAAGTTAAAAACTAATAATTGGCTGCGCTTTCAAGCGGACGCACCGCGAATTTTAATTGGGCGTAATTAAATGCTAATTCAATTAAACGTACCGCAATTGAAATATAATTATTTCATTACGTAAAGCAGTCGCATGGCTATTCCCTTCATTTATTTATCAATTTAGGACCGGCGGATGCTGCGTGGGTTGTTTTGTTCCTTCGAAGAACATAGCGCTAATAGGATAATTCAATAATAAAAGAAACAATTAGGTTTTTTCGAGAAGATCTAATATAAACGCGTACCTTTCCTGCTCCTTTCGGCTATCACCGAGGGAAATTTGGCAATACGGTGTGGGGTTTTGGGGATGAAGAAGAAGAAAAAAGTATCAAGGACTCATCAAAAACAAATACACGCGTGCAAAACAATGGAAAATAACACAGCATTGAAGGAAATCAGCCCCGAAAAAACACTTGGTAAATTATATCCTCATGCACTCGGGGAGAAAACGAAAAAAGGAAGCAGAAAAGGGGAAAAACAATATTTGTTTTTTTCATTCATTCAAGGGTTGTTTACTCTACGATCTATTTGAGTTTGATAATTACGCAAGAGACGATGTATTAGCAGATTTTCCGCTATTTTTCTTTGGATATAATCCTAAAGATTGATTCGCGTGATAAATCTTGCGCGAGTCGGCGCAGGAAGCGCACAATGTGAGATTTTATGTGCAGTGCTGTTTGCTTTTCATTATTGGCAGAAGATACGCGGTGCGCGAAGAGAGGTGCAGCGGTGGCAGCAGCAGCAGCAGATGAAACTGAAGACGCACGCCGCGCACGGGCTGTGTAATCAAGCAGCGCGAAAACGGTGAGCGTGCAGCAGCCGAGTAAAGGGATATGAAGTTAATGAGGACGTTTAATGACGACTTCTCTTGTTTAATTAAATTTGTTTGCGCACAAATTATGTCGAATTTTAAACCGAACGCGCCAACCGCAAGCGCACCGCTAAGCGACACGTGTTTCACATGAATTTTCCCCAGTAAACAAAACCTTAATTTGATACGCATGCAAAACTTGCAAAGATTTTTCACTTTTCTCGCCGGGGGAAAACTCAAAAGTCATTTATTTTATTCGCACGTTGCTACATTTTTATTTGACTTTGGCAAAAGTTGTTTGGAAAGTTTATGAATATTTTTACATTTTTTGTGATATTTGATTTTCCTGTTATAATATTGTGTATGAAATAATTATAAATGTACAGATTCGTTACCTTATATTTCATATCCTTAATTTCTCAGTGATGCTGTGATGTATCCAATAATAATAACCAACAAATAATCATCCAATATTTTAAACAAAATACACTAAGAAGTAACCGTTTATCACCAAACCAACAACAAATAGAAGCAACGTTTATTCGGTACACCCACACACGTCTTTTAAAATCGTAAGAAAAATGACTTGAAAGTCGAAAAGTTTAGAAAAACATAAACACAAAAGCATTCACAGCAAGTATTTCGAGAGATACGAGCGTAGACGACGAATTCCCTCCGCGTGCGGCAGCGAAGCAACACGCGCAGCAGACGGCAACGAACTGAATGCTGAATGTTGGTGCTGGTTGCTCTTCGGCCGTGCGTAGCGCGCCACGAGTGGCAAACGGGAATAGCAGACGAACGAGCGAATGCGATGAAGGAGTGCGCGCTCGCTGCAACACGACAACAACGTTGGCGGCGGGGACGGCGAGGACGATTCCGCGACGCGCGACGTCAAACTCGGAGAAAGAGTAGCATTGCGAGTGC
Organism: Aleochara curtula; assembly: GCA_963978815.1. Classification (NCBI taxonomy): domain Eukaryota; kingdom Metazoa; phylum Arthropoda; class Insecta; order Coleoptera; family Staphylinidae; genus Aleochara; species Aleochara curtula. The sequence continues at coordinate 11,967,851 of OZ022219.1, read as the reverse complement.
GTTGTCAAACTATTACATGCATTTGGATCTTGCAACGCACTGGAGCAGTCGACTGTGTACGCACGCATAAAGGAGTCCAGTTTACATGCATCACTGCGTACTTCGTGCCATTTTTATATCAAGAGTATTTACAAAAGCATGTTAATAGTTTATTATTAAATTTTCATGTTAAAAATATATAATAACAAAACAAAATAATCATTTGAAGTTTTTCATAACATTTCTAATAACCGAGCCCTTTTAGTTTCTACTTGAATTATAGAAATAGACGGAGAAAAACGAGAAAGAGAAAAACCAATTTTAGGTTAATTTCATGAATGCCTTACCTAACGACATTCACTACAGGATAAGTAGGTACTTATTTCAACTAAGAGATTAAAAATTAAAAACATAAGCGAATGAATATTGAAAATAACCGCAAGATTATGTAATATCGGGGTTGATTAATTTTTTGTTACTTACTATTAAGTAAGTATACTAACATTCCTGTATTTTGGATTAGATACCAGATACCAATTTTGCATTATCGATGAGCACACTAGAAATGTTCTTGTGCGATAAGGGGTGACGCGTTTTGCGAATGCGCATGGAGCACGTGAAGACGCACAGCTGTGTACTTGCATTTTCAATGAAGACGTAAGCAGCACTAAAATTGAGGGCCCCTTTTACCCTGAGCGACTTCTTTTCTTCTTTACAACTTTGTGCGCGTCTTCTGACGCTTTGTGCGCTCTTAACGTCTGCGAATTGACACCCTTAAAATATGCAATTTTCAGCGTCTTACCGGAAGGAAGCTCAATAACGCGTCATACATTCAACCCCCATACACTCATACTCATTGCCGCATCCCCAAGTTTGCTGAATTTTAACGAGTTTAATAATTGATGATTACATGCGGTACTAATATACGCGTGCCTCACTATAACTGAAAATCAAATTTGGCAAATACACCTAAATAATTGAAAACTATTAGCGTGTACAAGGGTCTATGCTTCAGAGGCTTCGTAACGTTAAAAGACCGCCGATTAATTAGGCAAACACCGAATTCGAATGCTGATTAAAAATGTAATTGCAATCCCTCGCTGAACAATGGCGTTTCGTTGCTGAAGGGGTGCGCAATTCACTATCAACATTCAAACAATTCATAATGCATTCGCGTGCATGCAGTTATTATTATTATTAGTATTGCATGAATTGTTCAAGCGTTTTCACAATTTATCGCACTTCCATTCAATCACATAAGCTTGTTATCAACTATGCGTCGTGGCTTTCATTCACTGACAGTTTGCTGAACTGCTCTCAGCTCATATAATGTGCTAATTATTAATTAGCGCATTCAACATCCACTCAATTCGATGCTGTTTGTTCTTATAACAATCAGTCAATAATTAATTTTGTGTATAATTTAAATTAGTTCACAACATTCTGTTCCACGAAACTTTTTTGAAAATTTTGCACGAAAATTTACGTTTTCTCAATTTAATATTAGTTATTCAATAATTCCAGAAAATGTGTTCTAACCTAAAATTATGAGGTAGCAAATTCGGTATATTTGCAGATTAAACCTGTTCTGGATTTAAAATTACCCATATGCAAATGCGATCGAACAAATCAGTCGGAAGCGCGGAAAAGGTAATAATACGAAACATAAGAAGAAGCATGTCAAATTGCTACCTGTGAACGACGATGGAATAATGGAAATTCAGGCGTCATGAGGGTGTGTGCAATATGCAAGCCACTTGCGCAAAGCCCACGCTTCCGTCTGCCCCCTTGTTCTTCATTTATGCTGGCTCTTATTCGATGTGCGTGTCCTTAATAAACCTCAAAACATCTGTTTGTTTCACTAGCGCAACGCAGTGGCGAGTGCGATACACGTTTGATAGCACCAGATTGCACATACAAGCATTACTTCGAATGTATTGGAGAACAATGCGAGCAAGACTTACAAGACATTACTAATTCATCAGGCGAAAACCATTGCGACATGCACGGATTATAGTTATGTTATTAATGGTCACAGTCTTGCCATACGCACGCAGTTTCGTGTTTCGCTTCGAAGAAGAAGCCACCGTAGAACTTACTTTAAACTAAGACAATTAAAGAGTCAAGAATTATGAATAACGTAATTGAAATGTACGTAAAATAAAATGCATGCTTATTATCAGCTAAATTAATAAAAGTCGCATTAATAAATTTAGTAATTAAAAAGTTATAAAAGTAAAACAAATGCCTATATAAAACATCATGTTTTATCTACAGTTTAAATTAAATAGACATAAAAATTTTACGACATTTTTAGAAAAAAATAATGCATAGACACACTATCATTTTCATTAAGTAATCAAAAATTCTATGAGACACACAACGTGTAATTGAAGAGTGTGCTTAAGGTCTGTAATTTTCATGTCTGTGTCTGCACAAGAAGACTTCATGACGACTCAAATCCATCAAGAATTTAACGTTTGTTTTACACCAATTGAATCAAATTGTAAACTTTCTAAACAAGTTTCTAAGCATTTTTATTAACATTTGCAAACTCTTCTCCTTGAGAATTTATTTACATTTCTCAGCATTTTATATTTAAAATTTTAAATTTATTGTGATATTTACAACTTAATAGCCATCACTTAAATTCCGTGATTGAATATACTTAAAACAAAGTGTATGTAGTGTTTATTGCCAACGTGTGGGAAACTCCGTGCTTGTTTTCAAGTTGTCAGATGAAGAAGAACTTCTGACGAATGACTCGGCATAAACCGAGTTATTATCACTAATTATTAAATTAGCGGCACGATTATTAAAACGCTCGCTTGTACATTGCTTTTCATGCATAACAAATTCGTCGTCTTCTCTTCGTGCAAGCAATAATGATAAATTAGAAAAAGCTTAGAATTGTGGAATTGTACTCATCCAAGTTTCTAGTTATGATTGCATACAGTCAGTTTGAAATTAATAGTAATTGACTAATTATATCAAAGTTTTGATGTATAGTTTATAATTTGTTAATTATTAGTTGGAATAGTAAAATAATAATCAAAGAATGTTATTATGTTATTATCTCTTTATACATTACCAATATATACTTATTCTCTGTTTATTATTAGAAATTGTTAATTAAATGATTCATTAGGTTCTCAATAAATTTATACAAAATTAATTTAATATATTTTGAATCAATTACGTGTAGATAGTTGGATTAATTAGTAAAAGATATTTGTTTATGAGTTAATTAAAGTTAACGCAATTTTCATCGCAGATTCCCAACGAATCAAAGTGTATTTAAATGTTGCACGAACGCGACGCGACGAGTTTGTTGTTGAGCTATTGTTCCAAGTGTGCGGATGACTGTGGAAAATTGAAACTGCAGCAACGCATTTCATTCAAGTAAACACAGAGCAACAACAAATAAAACAGTCATAAACTGACGAAAACGCGAAAAACATGTCGTGCACCGAATGCATGTGCGAATTCAACCCGTGAAGGGTTTAAAGTTACGTAACATTGTGCGAGATTAGTTTACGATTTTCGCTGGTAACCGCCGCCAACAACAACTAGGTGCTTCTATGCTAAATGTTTGTGCCCCAGCATATGCAATTGCATAACCGCTGCCGCCAAAACCCGCGCCACTGCCTCCACGCATTTATCAACTCTTTCGTCGTCTGCGCTCAGTGCTATCAACTCGGAAGAGAATTTAACCGTCTGTAACTAACTTAACCAGGCTTTTACGTTTCGTGTGCATCGAGTTTTATTGTTCAGAACTTGTTAATAATAGATTTAATTTATTGTAACATCTGGGTCAATTAATATTAGCTGATGCAGGAAAATTCAATGACAATATATAAAATATAGCAAAAAATTGATAAACTAGATTAAAATAATCCGTTAGTGGTGAACAATTTGGCTGGTGAACAATTCATTCCAAGGTGCTTCTGAAAATCGACAACTAATTTCAATTTTTGTCAATAAAAGCAAAGCTTTCTTTGAGAGAAGTATAATGAAAATGCATTCAAAATGGTAACAAATTATCGAATAAAACGACGCATATTTGGCCAAATTCGGATCATTCTAATTATGATAGTTTTCGAGTTCGATTTCGTACAGAAATAATTGAAAAGGTTGATTTCTCTAACTCTCAATTTTAAGGAGGAATTCTTGTCTAAACACCCGAATTTCCGCCGTTTTTCTACGATCGATAAAAGCAAAATTATTGATATTTTGCTTTTCATACGTTACAAAAATTTCACAAAAAAAATTAAATTTCCCGAAATTATGCGTTCTTGAAGTAGACAGAAATATAAAACACCACGTCCATCTTGTCATGATACCGGCTCTTATGGTGATCCGAAAAAAATAATCCGGGTAGATTCTTGTTTAGTACAAATGTCATTATGGTAGGAGCCAAAGAAAATCCACAAGAAACAATGTTCTTGCAAAATGGCAACTACTCAAATAAAAAGTTGATGTTTTCACTAATTTTGTATATTTCCAGAATTTTTCAACGTAGTAAAAATTGGTAATTTGTAGGTTTTATTGGTTCTTACCATAGAGAGATATATGAACAATATTCAGGCCGAATTTTAGGAGAATCGGCCGATTAGAATTTGAATTTTTATGGCAAACGCTGCGAAAAAAGTAGTTTCGACAAAAGTGCGTTTAAACTTTTCGTGTTGCTTGTTGTTGTAAACTATCCAAATATATGAAAATTATTTTGGATTTTTTTTAATTTCCAGACTTATAACTTTCAATAAGAAATTGCTCTACTATGTAAAGATACATTGTGTATATCTGGCAACTACATTTTTTGAAAATTAATAAGCAAACATGACTTTTGCATTGAAAATGCATTGGTGTTGTGCATGACCGATCAGTAAACGCGTTAACTCAACGAAATTATGCATATTGGAGTAACATTTCAACTGTACGATGCATCGCGACGCACATTTTGAAAACATGTTTAAGGAAATGCACATTTCGCCGGCCAAATTCTATTAGGTACCTACAACGTTTGTGCGCTGGCTAAAAGTCGCATGCATCACGTGCATCTGCTAATGAAGTGAAAATTGTCATGTGACATATACAGAGTGTTTATGCACTTTATCAATTCAATTGCCAACCGCAATGCCTTTATATGCATACAAAAACCTGCTTGACTTAATGTTGTTTTCTTAGCGAGTTTTTCTAAACGTCTAGACGTTTGGGTTTGCGCCTGTCAAATCGAATCAATTCGTCTCTTTGCTCTTTCACGCAGCGCACACCGACATTCGGAGCAATGCTGCACTCGCAGTCACACTACATTTCCTTTCCGAAACATTTACTGTAATAGTGCGCCCAAAAATATCTTTTTTAAAAGTGTTTAGGCTACTTAAAAATGCTTTTAGCCCATCGCGCACATAACGTTCCCATTCACATCTGCGTGGATGTGAGACTTTGTTCTTCCTGAGATAACTAAAAGCAAGTGTTTAATTCTTCTTCTTCTCCATTCTATTCTATTCTATTAGTGAGATAACGCAAAAACGCTACAATTTTTCAGTTTAATTTCATAATTATTCGAGTAACCGCAGTGCTTTTCTGCTTTCTGTCAAAATACCACGCGTCACGTCTCGTCGTCTTTGAGTATCTCAACTGCTTAAACGTCTCGCGCACTAAACAGATAGATGAAAACATTACGCGTCAGCGGAAATACTTCTAATATTCTATATTTGTCTCCGAGTGCGTACGCAGGCAATTAGAGGGGCACCAAAGGGCGCAACTTCCTCTCAAGAAGCACTTCATTTTCTCGATTTGGCAAAACAGGAGAGTTTCCTACATTTCTTCAAATTCGAAACGAAATTACGTGTGCTCGTTAGAAATTCAGTTGGCACCTAGTTAGACTTAATTACCGAACGCGAGGGGTACGTCTTCAAATGTGGAAACGTGTTATTCGTATTCCACCCTATTTTCTAAATTACCAAATACGACGCAATTTTGTGCCTTCAAATTTCAAGATAAACTTCGTTAAGATAATAAACGATTCGAAGATTGCCACCCCTTACATTTTTGTATAATTACTAGCGATTACTTTTACAACTCTATCAACTAAAAAGTTTGTTTTTATCACGTTGTTATTATCTGTTATTCTATTAAGCGTGTGTTTGTTGCAACACTTCACGGTCGGGTGTTGTTGTTGGTGGTGCGAAACGATGCTGGCGCCGCTTCAAAGTTTACTCGACAGCGGTGGCGGCAGCGCAAGCCGCAAAAACCGCTAGCAAAACATAAACCAAACAGCTCAATAAAACCATATAATTTCGCGCAAACTTCAACGTACTACTACGAAACGGAAAAGTAAAAATGCGCCAGACGCGCGACGCTAGCGACGCCAACGGTGACGCTACAAACGTATCGAGCATGCGAGAAAGAATTTTTTGTCATACCGGAAAATGAACTAATATTTTAACCGTACGTACGTAGCACTTGCATCAGAAGCATGCACTTCATTCCATTTGTTTCTAAAATTCTGTTTGACATTTCTGAATGCACAAATTGCCCTCAGTGTACGTTTGTTGTTTATTGATGGCAAAAGCACTAAAAACTCGCAACGAAACGCACAAAAATTAAAATGCTATAAATTTTATGGCACCCTTCGCCTAGTTATTCTATTCAACTCTCGCATTGACTCACTAGTTACGCAATAAAACTTTTATGTACTCGATGCTCAATACGAATTTCACATATACAAAGTGCTCATAATAAATTTTGTTGTTTCTATTTTCTCAAGCTCCTCTCGAGCTTGTACAAATAGCACGACACTTTGTACGAAATAAAAATAAGCAACTATTAAGAAAACGAAATAGTCTTATTTGAAATGCGTGTTTTCCTTCAGTATTCGTTCGGTTTTTCATCCTTTTACCTCTTTGCTTCTTTGCGTTTTGTGTCTCGCGAACAGTTCTTATTTATTATCGGTGTCTTTAACGGTCGAACGTCCTACGAGTGGGCAACGCGTATATGCGATGCTTATCAGTGTTTTAGAAATGCAATTAGCAGCAATTAAAAATCTAATAAAGCTTTTTCCCCGTAGCCAAACCCAGCGCGGCGAGGCATTCGAATCAATTTGAGCGCAATAAAAAATGTCGCAAACGGCTAACGTACATTTAAATACCACGCACCGCGCGCACCGTATTGATTTTGAGCGCGAGATATAATGGGGCAGGAGATGGCATCGCGTACGATTCGAAATAACAAGCCAATAAAATGTTTAATTGATTGTTAATTAACGTGAAAAAAATACTACACTTACGATGAGAATGCGCTTATCGCCGCGGCCGCCGCTGCGCCGTCGTTAAATCTGTGAAGTGCACTCCTCCCAGCGAGCATGGCCAAGACGAGAGCGTAAAGTGCACGAGTGCGGACGAAGAAAGCGGATTTGAATCCACTTTACGGATTATGTGCATTGAGCTCGCGGACTAGCACCTCGACGAGCGACTTGATTCCTTTGATTTGACAATACACCAAGTAATGGAAGCTGCACAGTACATTACGGTTAATCTAATGTCAAGTCGTTAATGTTATTGCCTACTTGGGGCTTTACTGTATGACACTACAAATGTCCCTTCGGACAACTTGACTACAACCCTTAGGTTCCTGCGCTTCAAGGAAGATGCTAATCAAGATCTCGTAAGACGGCTTAAGAGACACTTGTATTGCAAAAAAATGCTCATCTTGGTGAGAAATTTTAGAATTGCGCATCCAGCTGACTAATTTTACGAGAAGTGACTAAAATTAATGTTAATTCCGGTTCGCTGAATTTGTTACTCATGCATTAAATTCACATTATTGTCTTAATTTTTAAATTGCAAAATTGCTTAATTGGGTGTCAGTTTTAACATTTTAAGTAAACGCTTATTTTCTCAAATTTTCCGTACGCATGACAAAGTATTATGATTCTAAATCAGTAAGTTGTAATATTGCCCCTTAGGGGCACTGAAAGGGAGTCAATAGTAGCTTCTTCTGCATTTGGGGGTGATAAATAAAAAGGGGAAGGTGGAAACAGCAAATTTTGATCACACAGAAATCTATTCTAATTTTTATTAATAATAATAAGCAAAAGCAAAGAACTTATTACTTAAAATGGAAAATTTTGAACAAATTTTGGATTGAGAACTACTAATTAATCATCAGTTTTCTTTTAATTAATAGTATTCAAATTTTAGCATTTCATAAATATTTCGAGTTCTTACTTTGTACTTTGTAGTAGGTAATAATACAGCATAATTTAAGTATAATCCAAATCGATTGGTTTATCCGAAAGCAAATATATAAAATTTTTATATAGGGGATGCCGAATGAGGTCATAAATAATAGAAGTAATTTGATAGCGCATTTCCCAGACAATTATTTCCCACTGATCTATTATTATTATCCGTGTATGTATTCAAAAAATATATAATGCAATAAAAAAGAAATTATACTGAGCAAACAGACAAACTTCCAATTTCAAATTCAATAGAATCTTGTGTATTGAAGCAAGTTTTATAAAAAGTCCAGGCTTATTGTGCGAGTTTCTTTATTGTAATTCAATTTCCCGCAGTTTCTGCCCTTTCAATTTATTTTCATCCCTTACACAATTTTCTTTTGGTTTATATATAGTGTGTACTTATGCTATTAATTAAAAAGTGTTTTAAATTTCTAATAACTATTAAATTTGAAATATACACCCACATAAAATATTCTTTAAAAATACTATGGGAATGAATAAACACAAATTTCCTTTGTGCTCTTTCATCATTGGTAAACATAATACGTTCATAATATAAGACATTAAAGATGTATTCAATCAATTTAATCGAAAATTGTGCCTTTTATTGGAGCACAATATAAAATAAATTTTACAACCCTCGCGCTTTCAAACGCATTCTCGACTCGTTTAGATTCCTACTTAAAGTCATGAATGCGCTAGTAATAAATATAAACATGCCGAATCATAAATTATTTTCACAATATATAATAAAATATTTTTTCGATTCCTCATAGTTTTTGTGTTTCATAAAAATTTACATATTCTATACGCTAAAGTTTCTATTAATATTAATACGATATTGAAACGAGTGAAAATACGAATGCATGTTTTAAATTCATTCGCATATACACGCATTTGATATCTTTATAACCTATTGAAATATTTATTACCAAATCAATTGACATTTATGTTATATTATATCTCAATAAGTATGCATTAAATACGTGAGTTTTCAAATATGCAACGAGCCATTGTGAAACTTTTCAACACAGCCCCCAAACTCGTGGGCATTAAAATAATTGCTCCGTTAATAATAAATCAAGCTAGTTAATAAATAAAAATTACTCACTCGTGTTGAGCACGCACGGCCCCAGTTTAATTATAAATTTAAATTCGAACCTGTTTATCATTAAAATTTAAATCGGGAATTGTCTTACAAGTCAATGTTGAAACGTCAAAGTCAAGCAAGCAAGAACATCATCGCATGCCGTGATTCGGTATTATTATAACGATTATTATTCTAATAGTGTTATGATAATATTATGATAGCATCTCTATTTGTGTTCGTCGACGAGACCATGTAATCGAATAATAAATTATGTGCCGATTATTATGGTTGTGGAGCGAAGCGTTTCATACATATTACATCGATTCGAAACATATTTCGATCTTTAATGCACGTGATTCGTGCTGTCGCTTGCTGTTTAACTTAAGGGATTAAAGCTAACTGCAGCTTTGTCTATTTCGAAGACACTGCACGTAGACAATACAAATACTCAGGGGTAAGTTACAATAAGAGCTCATATTATCGGGAATCGTTTAATTATTTAAATTTCTTTGTTCTTTGTACATTGAACTTACATTGTATTTTTACAAACGTCAAAATTATTGAAAAATAATAATTTTTCCTTTTAACCCTAAAAGGTATAATAGTTATTTTCATTTTAGCAAATTCATTATAGCAACAACTCAAATAATATTTATATTTTTGATATAATTTAACAACAATTAGGCATTAAACTGTGCGAAGAAAATGTTATGAAGAATAAAATTTGTGTTTTAAAATTTACACTGTTCCAAAATGTTAATGAATTCCTGTCGTGATCATCTTGTTGCTAAACAATGATGCCAGTCCCTAATAATTATTATATAAGTACCGCTATAACTCGAACATCCTAACAAACAATACAATAAATCATCGTTGATCTATTCACAAACGAACGATTCCCACTCAATTTATTATGCATACAATATTTGCCTGCATGTTTTTAGGTGCACGCGCAAGCACAACTCTTATCCATGCATCCATCCATGAATGTTAATTAATTGACATTTATTTTACATATTGCACAAAATTACAACTCACACGTGCCGATTGATTAATGCATAATTGTTCAGGCCAACATGGAAAATTGGACAGACGGAGCAAGGCATGATGTGCAAACGTGTATTAAATGTATAAAAACGAAATGTAATGCTGGTAGGTACATTTTAATGAGGGCGTACTGCATTTAAATTATTAGAATTAGAGGCACGTGTCTTGTTGATGATAACTCAGAAGAGATTAATCAAATAGATGTTGCTTTCAATTTTTGTAATTTTTTAATTTGTCTTAATGTTTCTATTTGATAATCTCATAGAAAACGAGATGAGCATAGAGATAATGTTCCAAATAAGTATTCCTTTTCTTTTACTAATAAGATATTTATTTCTCCCTTCACGTGCAGTTGACACTTGAGTCCTTTTCTTTTGTTAAATGTTCTATCAATGATTTTTGTTAGATGTGTGGCAAAATAAATGAAAATATTTTTAATTTCTAAATATTTTTCCCATACAAATTATAATTTTATTAACATACATCTAGTATCATTATTGTTAATTGAATACATACATACTTCTACCCTTTTTATTGTTTAAGTGGTGGTTAATATTGGCACCTCTGCATCACGGTCTCTTTGCTCATATTCTGCCCAATCTCTACCCTTAAAAAGGTATTTTTAATATTTGCAATTTCCCAATACAACTTCCCAATTGTAAATCACTTCAAAATGTTAGAAGATTGTTATAAAATTTCTGCTTTAATTGAATTATTCGACATATTCTGCTAATAAATAGCAGGTTCTTGGATTAATGCAAATAAATTAATTAAATCGGATACCTACCAAGCCCTCAACGAGCACGTGACCTACGTGACTTAGCGGCACGTGCTCTAACATTACGGCCAATTTGTATCGATTTCATACAAATGAGGCAATTGTACGAATTTATCTTTATTTCTCATTCATTAGTGACTCATTTACTGAAATTGTTGCACTTTCATTCACCGAGATATATTTTGATTCAAATAAATAAACACACAATTTGTGTCCCACCTCATCTCAATAGGAATCTAAGTGAAAATCCTATAATCTGAAATGTTTTGTAAATTTCTAGATCACTGAGTTCTTTGATATTATAAATACACCTTCATTGTTAAACAAAACGAATAAAAAATACATTTTGTAATACGAAATTCCCGATGAAGAAATATGCGTATTAAATCATTTCACGTTTCACAACATTGATGAGTCAGAATAAGTGCATCTAATTATAGATAATTTAGAGCCATAAACACACATGTTTTATTTCTGAGTAAAATCATATTTGAGCGCTGAGCGGCATGTTTTTTAATGCGATGAAGAAGATTAATGCGCTTAAATCTGTTTTTAGGGCACTTGCTGCTTGATTGGATAATCGCAGGCCTTGGAGATGGCTCCCAGGCGAAGAGCGATGTGCGATTTGAGCGATGTGAGTAAAAGACTCGTAAAAAATAAGGAAAACGCCTGGAGTCATTTGACACGCAGAGTTTGCTGCTGGCGAAACCTCTGAAACAACATTACTCTAAATTTATCTACGATATTTAATAAACATATAAAAGGCGTATGACATTCAAAGAGGATATCAATTAAAGCATAACGTTAATGATTATGGACGCCTTTCATCTTCGTGCGTGGAGAATAAAAATGAGATGAATTAAACCAATAACAAACCGCGACGGAATGAAAAGTAATGACAGTGTCAAGCGTCTTTGTCAGAGGGAAGCAGCATCATGATTTACACGGTGTCATGATGGAATGACAAAAATTATGATAATATTCTTTAGATGACTTGAAGCATCTTCAAATGACTGGAGTGCCCATGACTTATTTGGAGGGTAACTAATTTTTCTACGTTTTTTTACTCTCGGCCAAATACAGTGCTTATAAATTAGTGCCACATGTTTGTTGTTTAGTTAATTAACAAAGAAAATGATACAACACTCGAAATGCATCAAGTTCAAATTCAATTGCTTTCCGACTATAAAGAAACGAGCACAAAGCGGAGTGGGCTAGAACTCATAGTTGCTGACTTGTCTAGCGGAATATTTGTCGTCTGTTGTTAATTAAAGTCGCTTGAATGAAGTAAACGACGTATAAATAACACTGCCAATGACTTTACCATGCGACTCGCCATGAATGTAAAATATGACCTGTTGGGGACTTTTCCTTCTCCAACGTATCCACTGTATGTAGAAAGAAGCGTAAATTTCAGGTAAGTACAACGATGCTATTTTAATTTCAAGCGAACAAACTTCTTAATGGCTTTTGTTCTAGTATAATAACAATGTTAATGTTTGGGGAGGCTCTGTGGTTTCAGAGCAACGTGGATTTTATTGAATTAACAATGAACCGGATTCAAATGTGTGGAATGAACTGGATGACGACCAGGTGTTTCCGATTAAAATGCTATAAATGATGAATGCTGATGCCTGTCTATTCTTAACATCGTCAATGGATGTGCGCTGTGAACATGATAAAACCTATTTTTATCCAAAGTTTGTTGGCTCGCCTGCTGGAAACTTTCATCGGCATATAAATCGACGTAAAGAGAAGCGACACACACACGCATGTACGGAGGGCTGCCGAACCACAAAGGTGGGAAAAAAAGAGGTGAAAATAGTTTTCTTGTTTGAAGTGGTCAGCCATGCATGTTGTTCGAGAGTTAATAACCGCGCCGTGCATTTAATATTAAAATGACAAATGCACGGCACGATGTAACTTAACATGAAATGTCACAGGACATTTCAATCAGGTTTCCACGAAAATAATCAACATTTCTATCGGACCTTGTAATTTTATTTCTGATGGCGGGTCTGAACCATCCTGACAAAGCATGGGAGGACGTTATGTAAACTCGAAGAAACAATGTGTAACTTGATATTATACATTTCTTGGTTTCTTTAAACAGCGTTTTGTCATCGCGCATTTGTTGGTTCGTCGCTCCCCAAAATGCTGCGGTTGCTTGTGTGCTTTTCATTTTCTATTATGTACCATTTGTAAATAGCAAGCACGAAGCGGACGCATTAAGCAGCCAAACGTACAGTATGGAAGACGTTCGAGCATGCCAAGTGCTTCAAGTTGCATGCATCCTCAATTTTCCGTCGTCTTCCTTCTTCACACGCGCACACTGTGTTTGTGCAGTGTGTAATCATAGGATTGGATTGCGGCTTGCATTGTGCCCACAAATTTGAAAATATTTGGTAACCCGATATACTATTATATGTTTTTGCATTCACATTAAGTTTTCATTCAATTGCATTCAGCCCCTTGACTGGAAGCCATTCTCATAATCGAATAATATAATCGAGACCTTGAATCAGTCGAATGCACTTCATGATTGTTTCGAAGCAAACACTGAAAATCAGGAGAGGTGAAAGAGCGTGCAATTAGTGCAACTTGAAGTATTTGTATATCCACTGTGCTGATGAAAAAGAAGATGTGAAAACGACGTGAAGGCCACTTGAACGCTGATCACTCGTCCTGAATGGAGGATGCACAATGGTCAATTGAAACATGAGTTTTCTCGACTTTTCAAAGCCGTGAGTGCATACCCATTGTGCATCGCTTGAATGAGGTCAAGATGTTCGTACAATACACATGCAGTGAGCGCATATATTCTTTTATTTTGCTTTTCGGAAATTGTCACATTTCGGGCTTGATGCCCACTAGCAAAATATAAAACTTGCATTCGTGAATACAATCGTGAATAATCGCTTTCATTCTTGATTTTTAGGCAACTTTAAGAGCGTAAGCACTTACAAATGACTTGTTCATTGATGCTGGCCGAGATATTGCGACACATTTTCTATTCACCAGGTGAAGAATGAAATCTTTTAAGTAATACGAGTATGTGGTTAATGCAGGTGATGATCAACATTGAATGCATTCAATTGTGCTGCTCTTTTTTTAAAACTACATGGTACCTGGGTATACAAAGCATGCAACCCAAAATACATTTTAATCACAGTCTAAAATGCCGAAAATCGATTAGAACTTATCAAAGCGCTTATATCACATGTGCATGTTAATGAACAATCAATAGGTAATTATTTGGCACATGTGCTAATGGCACTTCATGCATATAAAAGCACTTTACGAACACGTTCGCTAAAACTTCATTATCATTCTGACAAAGTTGTTCTAATCGCACATGCGTTTATGCATTTTAATTAATGATTAACTACGCAAGTGCGCTCACGAGTTCAAACGCAACGATGTGACTTAATAAGTGATTGATTCGCTTCTTGGTGAGAAGTGCAAGGCCGTAATGCATAGAGTTTGATATCTTTATCAACTTGAATGCACACACGACACTTGATTAGAATTTGTCTCATTACGAAGTCAATTATCTCGTAGTTTGCTTGAGAACCTCATTTATAATTGAGTACATTTTTCATAAATTGTGTTTCAACTATGTGAGAATTTTCTCACGAATTGTTTAGTCATGTTTACACCAAAATTCAACAATATTACAATAGTAATGCACAGTTAATTCAAAAATATGTAATTATATTAAACAGTGGAAGTTTGTTGTTCGTATATAATAATTAATTAATTAATAAAGTGTCAGAGCAATAGTGTATTGTTAATGTAATTCAGAATTAGCAGTTAGTAGAAATATTATTTTCGAAAGTTAACTTTGTAAAATAAGCGTGGAAATTTAATTAATATTTTTGATCGAGTTGCATTTGCGTGAGTGTGTAATTTTTAAATGCATTTAATTATTATGCATATGCACTGTATAAATAAATTCATTTACTGCTGGACCTCCGGCCGCGGCGGTGGCATTTGATTTCATTATTGTGAAAACAATTCAATTTGTTTTGTGTAATGGCGATATGCATAGTCATTGTCGGCGTGCGGTGTATTAATGTACTAATGTACTGCGGACGCGGCATGCGTATTTAATTAGCGGTCTTATTCTGCATGTACGCAATTAAATGTAAAATGTAATCGCCATAAATCACAAGCATTCAATCTGTTATCTATAGATCGGCGTGCGTGTGATGTACACGCGTGTATTATGAATAGGCGAAGCGCAAATGAGCGCCGCGTACCGCACGCATTCATTGTTTAATTCATGAATTCCTCAATTCATTCGATGGTGTTGTCAATTAGCGCATTGGAACGCGATATAAATTGATATGCATAATACATTCACCCACCAATAAATAAATTATCGCATTACGTAAAAACCACGAGGAAATATTTGTGGGAAAATTAATAGTAATAGTTGACAGCTGCAGTGCACAGTGGAACCAACGCGGTCACTGTCGTAGAATTAAGAATTGATATTTTTGAAAAGTTCTTTTTGCCAATATATAAAGAATTAACTATAGTATATGAGTCTGAAAAAATCAATCCGATCCGATAATTAGTTTAGCAGCAATTTAGCGCTAAAGGTGAACAAGTTTCGTGAGCTGAATATTTGGTCAACTTTGAATAAGCATATCGATAGTTTAAAATAACATCACAAGAAAAGCAAGTATGTATGCTGAAAGTAAAACTAACATAGATTATGATAGTGTAATAAAACTTTGAAAATGATTAATAATTAAATGATTTATATGCAATTACAAATATTCCGTTTTTGCCAGTTTAAATATCACTTTTTGTTTGGTTGTGCAATATTGTGCTGAGTAGTGACCTATACCAATCGAAAGCTGACATAAAGGCCTATCAGATGCATATAGTTTAAATCTGCTGAATTATGCACTTTATGAGTAAATAACAATTGAAGTTGAAATTTTGGTCAATTTGTTATAACGTTTAGCACAAAATTGCAGGCTTTGGCTCCACTGTGCAGTGGCGCCAGCAACTGATTGCAAAAATCGAAGGCGACGATCGAATGATATTAACAGTGATAGTCACCTATTGTTTCATGTCCATTTGATTGAAATTCACACACACGATGCATTCGCGCACAGCTCGACATTGTTTGAAGTGCTCAACAATGAGTAAATACACGCATTGCGCTCTCGCGTTTTCGCGAATCGATATCTATTGAAAGAGCTGACTGCATTGTTCGCGCTATTTTGTTGCTGCATTGTGTTGTTCAATGTTCATCACCATTGCACCAACGTGCACGATAAACACTAATGGAATCGATGGCATTTTTTTGAGGGTTCGATTGTACAGCGCGAAATTGACCAAACAGTAAGATAAGTGAAAAAGTGGCAATTTTCAAGTTTTGCATCACTTTTATCACTGCCATTCAATCAATCCATTCAAAGTGCAGCCACATTTCGCATTTAATTAAAACTTCTTTTATCTCCACAGTCGCGCACATTTTTATTTAACATGCGCATGCGTGGAATGCATTCGACCATCTATAAATAGTTATAAATGATTTTTTATATCACACACTGCTATTGAAGGTTGTAAAAATATTGATGCACAATAATAAAATGCGCTATAAACATAAATCATTGCGGCTCGTTGCAGTTATCAACACTTTCATCCCAGTCGTTATTATGTTATTCTGCAAAATTATTTATTATCATATTGTATTTATTACTTGCTTATTGAGTTATTTACGACTTGACAACAGATATATTGATGTCACTTGCTGGAGGTTCTTTGGCGCAATCCAAAGAAAGGAATGTGGTAGTTATAATTAAATACACCATGTTAATTATATGTCAACAAAACAATTAACGGGATTCTGTTTGATTACTAGTTGAAATCTGTGACTTTCAATTTCATTATTAAAATTAAATTCTTTATGGGTAGAAAATTAATGACTAATTAAGCAGTCAACAGTTGCAAATAATCATCATCTTTAATCCGCATAATTACGTCATAAATGAAAATTTATAACAGTAAATAGTAATGGTTAGTTAAGTAGTTAAATTGCAAAAAATCTAATTGAAACCATAATTTAAAGTTCAGCTGTTAAAATAACTGTACTTTTGACTTTTAGAAATTAAGAAATAAACGTTTTATCTGGAATAATAATGGATGGATAGTTTAGTAACAATTTAGCGTCAAAGTTGAACAATTTCTGGATTGAGGTTTGTTTCTCATGTAAATGTTATATTCAAAATTCATTTTCCAAGCTCATAGTTGTCCCACATTAACATTCTTTCGATGTGTATTACTACAACTAATAATCAATCAAATGGTTTCAATCTGGTCTTTTAAGTATTATATTTTCAATTAGAAATTAATTTTTGAATAATTTCCGAATTTTGATGGACGGAAAATTGTCAAATCAACTTCTACTAGTGTGTGTCAAGCTGTGTCAAGACGGTATTACCACAGGCAGATAGATAATTAAATGAAGAATTAGGCTTGCTATGTCCACACGAGCCCAAACCGAGCCTATAAGAAAGTTATGAGAGTTTGAAAATGAAAATGTTAGTTTTTTGGACGAAATTAAGCAATCATTCGCATTCCTTTGTTAATACACAGCAATCTGTTTTAAGGTTTATATGATAAAGGCATTGTCATCAGTTCTGATTGCCTGTGTTTTTACTACCATGACATAATTTGAGCTAAAAGGCATTTTCCAAAATTGCGCTATTTTGGACCAGTGTGCGATGTTTATTTTACAAGCAAAGAGCCTTAGAACTTTCTTCATAGTTTATTTAACAATATATAATTTAAAGCCTGCCTATTATTCAAAAGAATAATAAGGATATGAAATAAGTTTAATTAAAGATGAACTCGGTTTTGCTAAGAATGTAGCGGTTTACTTTGTAAAGTTGAAAAGAAAACAAATTGTTCGCAAAGTTTGCTTCTGTATGAATGCAATTAATAACTCTATTGTAATTATATCAAGTGTGAAAATGGGAAAATGAAGAAACTTGTTTCATGCACATAGCGGAAAAAAGTGTTTGATGCCTGATTGCGCTTTTGCTCGTTCATTCAAGCTTGCGATAACTTCTTTAATAACTTCATTAACTGTCATAACTTGCTATAATAACGTAATTGTAAATTTCCTTTTTTAGCTACAACTTTTCATCAATCAGAATTTTAACACAATTAACTAATTGAATAAAACTAGACAAAAAATGTATAAGCCTGAGCTCACTGTGCACCGCACAGTGTTGTAAAAAACACGCCATTAATTAAAACTCAAATAAAATGCATTGTACTTGCCAATCAATTCGAAATGCAGTTGGCAGTGAATAAATTCGTTGCATTTTGAGTCCTCTTTGAACCCGATGTACTCGAATGAAGTGCATATTTAATGGTTTTACCAATGGCTTTTTTAATTTCGCTCGCTGCACTTGCAATTAAATAAAAAAAGTGCTGAACGCATTTCACGCGAGTCAAACGAAAAAAGATACTGAATTTAATTAACACTTGCTGAAAATGGTTGGGCAAGAATTGTTAATTAATATTTATGAATGTCGGTGCGGTTGATGAAAGAAGGAATTAATTAATAATTGCACGCTAGCGGAAAATGCTTAATCAAACGCTTGTAATTATAGAACGCGCGGGCATTTAATTTAGGGACACCTGACATGTCACTGTGCGTTGCGTAGTTTAATGAGGAATAGTCCACTGCTTGGCTGGCGGGCAGCAAGCAGACACCAACAGGTTCCCACAGAATAACATGAAGGGCGAGGAATGGGTTGACGCAATTGGCACGAGTGCGAGGAATGTCCGTGCTCGGTCATCATTGACGACAGGGCTGATTGCACATATGACCTTTTAATTAATCAGCAGGAGAACATTTCTAACCACCGGTTACCACTCGAGGTACCGTTCTATGGCTATGAAGTGAGTGCGAGTATGTACTGTGTCTGTTTCAAATGGGTTTGCTGCTGATTATTTGCGAATATCTCCTTTTTTGTACTGTTTGTAAATGGTATAATTATATTTGGTTAAAGTCCGAGACGCACAATAGAACAGTGATGAATTCGTCGTCAAGCGCGTCATTGAGACGCCGTTCATCGCTCGTCGCCGATGCGGATTATGCGTTGCAAATTCGCGCAAATGCGCTGATTGCGGTCTCGTGCATCATTGAATGCCGCCTCCGCGTTCGTTCATTCACTTTGAATGCGCATTGATGAATTATAATTACGCCTCGTTTGTGTGGTTTGTGTTTTGTGTAAATTGCTTGAGAATTTGGCTATTTGATGTTCATAACACGCTCATTAGATGTCATTGTTGTCGATCTAAATATATTTCCATTTTCATTTCTTCTGCTTCTGATAAATATTTGAATATTGAATATCAACCATCAGTAATTATCTCATACCTACCCTTAGGAAGAAAAGGATACTCATCCTTATTGAATCCTCACACAAGAATAGTTTAAATAAAAGGATCGCATTTCCTTTAAGCGCAGCTGGCGAATGAATGCTTAGTGAATGAAGCGCATAATAGAATCGAATGTAACCGATTCTATGTGCGCGAACAATTCCAAGTCGAACAAGAATTTCGCAAATACTTCTTCTTTGGCTATTGGCCGCTGCTGCCGCTGATAGATTGATGCATGTAGGTAGCAAATGGCGGCAGTTAGGTTGCCGTAACGTTTCAATTACAATCTCATTTCGGATCACAAAGCACCGAGGCGAACACGGCGTTTTGTCGCACAGGACGACGCGCAGCCAATATGACAAGAACGAGGAATTTCATTTCGGAAATCGGATAGCTCATCACATCCTGGAAGAATCTAATAATTACATTCAATTTTCCACCGGGAAAAGAGATCATTTCAATGCGTTTTAAGGTAATTGCTTTTCCTTTTATTCCTGGATAACTATTCAAAAAGTTCTAGTAATTCATAATGATATTAATTCAAGGGTTAATTTAATTTATCTAAGTAATAACATTATTACTTTTAATCAATTATTAATTAATATTAATTCTTGCCATGAAATTGTGAAAGAAATATCTTACAATTTATCTAAAAACAAAGAGACGGATAATGGGAGTCATCTAAACAAGATTTAATATAACAGCTTAATCCCCAATAAAAACTTTCTGGAACCTATTTATAACAAATCGTTAGTTCATTAACTATCAATTGATATAACTTTTAATTATTTAAACAATCAACTTTGGGTACAAATCAAAGTTTAAAAAGTTTGTTTCAGATTAACTATATCTTTAAGTTACTAAGTTTAATTGAATTAGTTATTGTGTTATTGTATTATTGTATTAGGTGAATAATATCGTAATCTTTAGCCAATGATTTTGACAATAAAAGAACGTCCAAAGATTTGTGGGCAATGATGATAACAGAACAAGCATTATTCGAATGAAAATATCTGCAACTAATGTGAATGCACGTAGGGTCTTGCACTCCTCTTGCGTCAATGACGAACGCGTGGCGCTTATTGTGTCATCTGCAGTGGCGCAAAAGAACCGGGAAGAGAACACCCTTCGCCAATGTATCGAGGAAGAGTGGAACAAATGCGTTTGAAGACGGCACGACAAAGGCGAACTAATTGGATGCGTTCGAAAGATATTTCCTGACATTGAAGCAACTGAGCAGAAATCACATCCCTCGTTCGCTATTGCCATTCTGCATTTCGCACATTTCCCTGTCATGTGAGTGAGTGACACGCCTGACGTATGACGCTTAAATATTTCACTGATTTCAATCTTTGAATTTAATTTCCCTTTATTGTGCGTATCGCAAAAATCCATATTTGGCTTCATTTCGCTTCTACTCGCCGCATATGTGTAGCAAGGGGTTGGAATCGGTGAAATGTGTCAAAGACGAAAATGAAATTCAAACAAAAAGTATGATGCATATTAATTATCCAAAGTCGGCTTTGATTGTGAAAGGATTCGCTTTTCGATTTCCGCGTGGAACCCGCGACAAGAATAGGATACCTTTCAACGGCATTGTCGCATTCGATGGCGGGGCTGCCGATTAAACAATTCGAATTTTAATTAAAATTTTAATTAATCGATTATTCACCATCCGGACTGAAAGCGCGCCTTATCGTGTCTTGTGCCGCCACCGCCGCCGCCTTTTGTCTTCGTCTCAGGTGGAGAACGCGACCGTTTTGCTTTAATTATTTATATCACTTTGTCTTGTGTTCCGCTTCTCTGCTTCGATGGTATTCACAAATTTATTAAATTTCCATCCATTGCCAACTTTATAATTAACATCTAATGACATACAAGCACACGTAATACAATAGACTTTACTACAAATTCAATCAGACAAATTAAGTATTAAAAATATTGAAACCCCATAAATTTTCAATTTTCTTTTAAGAATACTCAGGAATTGAAAATCAATAAATTTGTGATTAAATTTATCTTCATTATCTTATTTCCGAAAACATTCTTCCTAATATTCGATAAAATATTGTATAGTTTTGGAATTTTCTTGAACTTTTATTCATCCTCCTAATTTGTAAGGAATGAATTCTTGCAGAATAAAAGCGATGAGGAAAATAAAGTATCGTTCATTCGCGATTTGCAAGACGCAAAGTTAACGACGCAGACATAATCGTTGTGCAATTCATCCGCGCGTGCATTTTTCCTTCGCCGAATGCCAATGTCACCCTAAGCACGCTGAATGTCTTTGACTTCTTCTCGTCTCCGCTTTGTGTTCGGCAGCCCTCTGCGCGACTTTCCTTCCTCAGATTTAGCACTTAATGTGTTTGCCACTCCTCCGATCCCGCTTCCGATTTCGACGATCCATTATGCATCATCCTTCACAACGCCGATGAATAATACTTCATGTACATTCTTTTCGCAGGAAGAGCACTGCAATGTGCATTTCGCTTTCTTTCAACACGCACTGCCGCCGAATGAGTGCAAATCTGTTTGGCGAGCAATGCGAGTGCTTCAAGTGCACGTAAAAAGTACAAATCACTTCGATTTGTTCTCGAGTGCATCGGCAAACAATCGGGAATTAGTGGCGGGGACTTTTGGATGCTTTTTAAATTGTGCAAAATCATTTCCGGATTTCTATTGTTCCCACTTGTATTTCATATGTTCGCGAACGGAAATAGGGAATACGGTCTCATGAGAATGCATTCGTTAAGAGTTTAGAGACGAAATACTTTTTTATGAAATGATTTATTGATTTTCTTTAATGGAAAATTGAAAAAAAACGGAGTATTAATGAAGGAACGAAAAACTATATATGAAAATAAATATCAAATTATTTCATCCCCTTTGACATTTATTCAGGAATAATGTCGTGATATTGATCAAAGATTAGTCAGATTATATTTCGAAGAAAGATCCGAAGAAAAACAGAAATAACAATGAGTAATCCATTAGAGTGAGTCAGAAAAGAAAACAAAAACTCTAGCTAATTTTGGGTTATTTGATTTATCATAAATAAAAAGGAAGCCATTATTAATGCAGCGTCATCTAGTATGGATTTGCAAAATTACGAGTTCCTTCTGTTTTGTGTATTATTTCACAATCTCGATGAACTTTTCATGGCTATGAAATGAGAAGAAAATAAAGTTAAAACAAATGACAAAGACAAGGATAAAGAAGTAAATTGCTACGAGTTACTCGTGTGATGTCTCACTAGGTGCAATTTTATGTTATTCCACGTTTGCCAGACGCGATGGAGGAACAAGCGGTGAACAAAAGCGAAGCGCATGTCCAAACTGATTCGCAATTCGCATGTTCCTCTGCTTCCCAACGCTCCCGAGTGGACAGTCGAAAACACCGCACACGTTGCACACGCCAGATTTCGACTGCTTCCTGTCATCCTCATTGTCCTCCTGTTTCTTCTCTTCGGTGGTCACTCGTGCACGACATTTTATCTCACATGCACTTTTTACAGGATGTTCAATGAAATAACAAATTTAATTTATTACTTCAATCAATAAATGTCAGTAATGTGAAAAAATTTCTTATTATTCAAAAGTAACTTTTAATATAAGGGAAGAAAAAACACCTAGGAAAATAGTATAAATAATGTGTTTGTTTATCCTGTTGGAGTTCCTGTTGTGGAGCTGTTCTTTATTTATTAAATAAATCCCACTGAGCATCCCTAAATTCCCTAAATTCATGTCCTGCTTCCGTGGATTTCTTAGTGCGCTTATTTGGTTTACAGTAACAACAGAAACGAAAAAGTATTAGGAGGAAGGAGAAGAAGAGGATGTTGCAGGTGACAAACAAATCTATCAAAGAGGAGTTTTCAATTTATCGTCTACCCTTTTGTAACTTCATTCAATTTTTCTCTGCCTTTCTTCTTCGCTCAGCATGGTGGCGGAAGAAAAGTGCGCAGGATGAGTCCAGAAAAGTGCCACGCTCAGCAACAATTCCAGGACGATGACGGTGAATGATGGCTACTATAAGTGCGCATTCGTGCTATCAGCAAGCAAGGTGTTGAACAGGATGTAGAAAAAAGCAAAAACGCTTAACCGATTTCGATTACGTCCGCGATTACTAGAAATAAACTTGCCAGACACTGATTTCCTTTACACCATATATGATTAAGGTTTAAATCCAAAATTATTTTCTTACAATATGATGTCCTACTAGGTTTCCTTAAGATTGTAATATTAATTTAGAAAAGGGAATAAATTTGTTTGTGTGTATCATGATAAATGGATTTATAAATTTTGATAAAAACAAAAACAAGTACACAAAGCCATTATACTTGTACGTATTATTAATCATTCTCTGAAATGCATTGTATTCTGTTACTCAACAAAGTGACATTTTCAATTAGTGTTGTCGCGTTCTTCAAATCAAATGGCACACAAAGAGTAAGAATTTCCTACTGCTATTATCCAGAAAAAATGATACATTTTCTTTCCTATTCAGGATTTTTGCAACAAATAAATATAAATATTTAAAACGGAAAAAACATATAATAAATCAGAAAATCTATTAAATATATGATAGGAAAAAAGGCATATCATATTTAATTATGAATTCAACAAGAATTCGGGTCGAATTTTCAATAAGTATTCAGAAATTTCCTTTAAGTTACATTATTATAAATATACCTGGTACTTGATTAGTAATATAAGTTCCTAATGAAGCATTATTGAAATTTAATCATCAATCATATGCAAAATTAAAATTAAAATCAATAAAATCAGATATCAATTAATACTAATTCAATTCTACAACAATCCCGAACGCAACTCAACTAAAATTCGTTGCAATCAAATCAAACAGCAACTCCATTAAATTTTCCAATACGTAATACAATCATAAACCCTCTCTTTGTGTTGTATTTAATTATAATTTGTAATTATCTCACTATTGAGCATAATTATTGGAGCTGACGCGGCATGATCGACAATGATATGACTTTATGGCGTTTGTATTTCAATTAGATTTTAATTACGCATCATGCGTACGTTGCACTTTATAATAAATATTTCGCATTCTATTTATTTGTTCGTCGTCATGCGTTTATTTATTTATATCAATATCCAATTTTGCATCCAATTACCACACGCAATTAACGCTTAATTAAAATGGTGATGACGTAATTAAAATTAACATTTATTAGTGTTTCTAATTAATCATTAAAACTTGATCAGTGCAACTTTTTGCTTGTTCAGCAATAGTTTTCAAGTGATTTTTTTGCCGTGCGTGTTGCACCTTGTCGGGGGGGATGAAACGTAGTCACGAATCGAATCTCCATTACAATTATTCAGCACTTGGGAATATCTGAACGAATCGGTTGTGGGGCTGAGCTGGTTGAAAAGAGAACGACACAATTTGCATGCGGGATTAAGCCGCCAACATCCCTCCGCATTTTGTGATGCTATTATAAAATGGGGGTGAATTTCACGCCAACGCAATTGCATACAAATGTCCTATACAGATTTCTTCAAATTTTGTTTTTTGTTTTACGTATTTTAGCGTTTGAATTGTTTTATTTTGTGTGATATTTTGCGACGCATCAGTCTTCAATTGTTATTTTACTATAGAGGGTGTTTAAAAATGTCTATAATACAAAGTATAGTTCGATATGCTTGCTATGAAGCAATTAAATTGGTGATTAATTAACACTGTAATTTACACCTCGTAAAGTTAAATAATTAAATAAAAAATGTTATATTTAGGAAATCTATAATAAAATTAAGTTTTAACTAATTAAAATTGTTTTATTGATCTTTATTAATTAATATTCGTATTGTTTTTCAGACATTTAAAAAGCAGATATGTTTTAAACGAATTTCATAGGTGTACTTTTTAAATTAATTAATAAAGTTCTTAAAATTTAAAATGAGTGAAAATAAAAAATAATTTATTTTACGAATACACCATGTATAAATAAAATTATGCACTCATTGAATATGCAGATATGTTAGGCATTTGGGAATTCACTTGCATCCCCCTCGAATTGTATAATCCAGAGACGCATTACTGTGAAAAATCAACCCTTGTATTCAGAGTGCAAACACAAATCCAGCACTGATAAAAAGCATAAAATATTTAAGCAAATGGAGCACGATTTGATGCGGATGAATAGTGCTTTATCAAGCCGTCCAGTTCTTTATAGGAATGGTCAGCTCCGTCGCTTCGTATCGGTCAGCTGCCCGATGAGCAGCATTCAAACGTCGAAAAGAGAAGCACTAGTGATAACGTCAAAAACTGAAAGGGTGCAGACGCAACACCATTAGGGATGACACGCCACGTGCGCAAGTGCGTGTGCAAATTGTCAGAAGCTGCACCTCTGCATTTAATTGCTCAGCGTGTACTTTTATCTCAATCGCACTCGTCGTCAAAATGCTCAAAAGGGTTGAGTACTTAACCTAAAAACTATTCAATATTTTATGTATGCACGTTGCTAAAAGCAAAATCATTATTATTCTGCTCTCCGAAAATTGGTCTTATTTTCATATTTACTAGGTGAACGAATAATGCTGGCGAGTGGGCATTAATGAAATATAAATAAGACATTATTTAGTGCAACAGCTGACCAAATAGCGAACGTGAAATCTCTTTGTTTGGCCACAATTTGATGAATAAGTCTGCAAACATTTCTGCAGCGGCAGGCCGACAGAACGCTCCTGCATAATATATTTATCAGTGACAAAATCAGATCTATTAATTTATTTTGTGTGCTGGCATCGCATTTGCACATCGGTTGGCACATCACACACCAGCACGCAGTCGGTAGTGTAGAGTTCTGCGAGAGCGGAAGAGAGGAAGACACTTATTGCAGTCGGTAATGGAAAAGAGATGCATGACCAGACAAATTCGGAATGCCAACTGTGCGAATAACAACAACACAACCCGTTGGGGCGAAAGGGTGAAATGCAGACAGATACTAAATGACAGATTAAATTTTAGGTAGACTGATATCATCATAACGCATCGCACTGTTTCACTCATATTTCATTCCCATTCGGTTTTTCATGCGGAAATTTATTTGATGGAATTTTCGAGCTATGTATCGATTCAAATTAATTATGAAAAACAATTAAAACTACTTTAAACATTCAATCACAAGAAAACTCAAATGCAAACTAAATATCTGTTTAGTTTTTCTAAAATGTATCTACTTACTCAATTGTTTTTAAATATACTTAAATCCCAATAACTCCATATAACTCTACATAAAAATAACCACTTTTGCATTTGATATCATGCATTAATGGGGCTTTCTTACCATTTCTGTACTTTCGTTACTTTTCGTGATGTTTCGGTCTTGACTCGTGGATATTTTTTACGAATACTCTCATTTTTGGTGGGCAACTTGTTGTACATCTGTTTTAGTTTCTTAATTATTAACTACGTTATTTGCACAAATCGCCTTAATGTTGGATTTACACGTGCTATTTTTAGCTATAAGACAATTTAAAAATGGTAATAAAATTGATAGAAAAAGTATAAATATTAATATAGATTTTAAATATTTATACATAAATATAAAACGAGTAAAACATTAGTATAATCTACGATTACGATTATTTTAAGCCATAATATTCAACTGGTACGCTTCGGCGTCTTCTCAAGCATCCCTCGATTCGGATGCGGCATTCTCATGCAAATCGACACGCTCACGATTTCAATAAAGTCCGCCTCGGCGCTTAAGACTAAATCCGCGCATCCCCACGCGACTCGTCAGCACATATTGCGGTAGTCCTTTCACGGCAGCTTAGTCCCTCTTGCAAATTCAGCCGCAAATCTCTTGTTGCATGTTTACTTATGAAAATTTATTTGCTTAATACCCAAACGAACAAAAAGATGTTTAAAAATGCGCAACTAATCAGGACGCAAGTTAATAATAATGGTCTTGTCAACATTGCGAATGACAACATTTTACATGTCATAACCGTACGCACGAAATACTCAACATTAAATTGCAATCGCAGAACACAATTACAAGTTGGCGAACTAAGTTGCCTCCAACTGCAATTAGTTGCATATGCATTGCGCGCAGATATTGCATTACGTACGCATTTCTATTCATTATAAATTTATTTGCTTTATTTGGCTATTTATCGCACATGTAGTTCGCGACAGAAGTTCAAGTGTTTAAGGCAGTTTGATAGAATTTCTCCTACGCTGCCAAATACTAAATTAAGCGCTCATCCGATGCGATCGAGTAATATATTTTGAGTGCTTAATGCTTCAAGGGTGCGGTCATTATTAACCGATCTGCGGCGGTGTAACATGTGTTTGAGTCGCACCAGCAGTTGATTCAACCCCCTTAGCAATTGCAGATGCCGCATTCTGATTTTCTATTAAGTTTAATACACGTTTCAATCAAGATGTTACAATAGGATTACTTGTTTAATACTTCTATGCTTAATACACTCATAAATATATCCTAAATACTTTTTGTACTGTTTATAATTAATTCCACTCCTCATTAATACTCAATTTAAAAAAACCTAGTCACGATTAGTAATTTTATCATACAGAATATTTCATTAATGAAATTGTCGTGAATGCTTTTAAAACTGGAGCTATTAATAAATTGAAAGGAATGCCATAGAGCATTCTTATTAATTCCTGAAGTGAAACGAACTAAACCGAAGTGCAATGTTAGTAAAATATGTCTTTGATCTTCGATGTGATAATTATAGAATTAACACTATCATTAATCCTATCACACTTTCAGCGAGTCTATTTCGCTACGAGCAATGAACCATTAACATGTTTACTAATTTCGAAAACTATTTTTTATTGAGCTAAATCTAGTTTAAGATGTTTATGAATACTTTTTAAATAGAAAACAAGACTGATACCTGGACATTTTTATGATGTGTTAATAAATTTTAAATGTTTAAAAAATATTTTAGTTTTCATTCAAGGAAAAGAGAATGTAATTTTCCTGTTTGAAATTTCAAACTCACTAGAGAGCTGTAATAACGCTCAATGTAAAATATTCAATTGAAATGTAGGTATGTTTTTTGTGCTAAATGTTTTTATAGGAATATAAAAGTTTTCTAGTTATCCGCGGATATTTTGTCGAACACTTGAGGCGAATTGAATTGCAATCGGCGCGCGAGCGCTTGCAGCGTTCGTGCTGAAATCGAATTGAGGCAATTCGATGTAATAACGAAGTGACAATTACACACAATGTAAAGGCGGAACGCAGCGGCGGCGACGGTAGGATCGGTGGCGGCGGAGCAGCGACGCGTCGCGTCGCCAGGCAGTTATCAAAGTTGTGCGCGATTGAACTCGTTCGCATGTTAAAACTCTCGGGCGCATGTGAGTTGACGACTGACTAACAACGTTAACTAACCGTCCAACCAAACGGAAAAAGAGCGCTCGCCGCCGACGCGCCGCCAACTTTCGCATGTGTGCTCGCTTGCTTTCTTTCTTTGCGACTTCTTCCGCGTCGTTGGCGCCCCCGCCAGGGTTGCTCAAGGCAACGATGGCACACTTCGCTCGTTAGGTCACCATTATATGCACGTGCCGCTGCCTCCACGTGTCATTTTAGCATTGATACACTTATTACTGCTCTTATTATGTTAAAATATATTTTGAGAAGTTGTGCAAACTTTTTTTAGAAATATTTATACCAAGTGTTATCATTAGTACATATTTTAATCATTCTTATTCAACCCTTCCAATTACTAGTGTTAATTATTGAGATGCAATTGAGGATATACAAAGGCTTTATGTTTTCATTAATAATTAAACAATAACCAAATCATAATTGGAAAATATTTATTCGGAATTTATATTATTGCTTGTAATGAGAAAATTATTTATTCATCATGCAAATACAAATATTTACAGTGAAATATGCAAGCAATTTTTACAGTTGTTTTAATTAATTAGTATTTTACACAATGGTATTTTAGTTGGAAGTTTATACGATATTAATTTGCGCAATTTAAAATTTGTAACAATAAATTTGCGCGGCGCAATCGGCGTGTAAAATGAACCAATTTAAATGTATTGCTTTTCGGATGATTTTTGGAAGCGGGCGGAGAGAATGTGTGTTCGTTGCAATTTGTCAATATTTCATGCATGCGTTTGTTTGCACGTGCAATGACACGTTTGCTATTTGTATGCAACGCATACGCGATGATCTATGTTATTGGGATGTCAATTATAGAACGCGACCGGCGGCAATTGCAACCACCCCCAGACGCGTGTTTATCCGTTATTTACGCAAACGCTTTGTACAAATCAAAATTTTCCACATGCATTCAACATTTTGGTTTAGTTTTACATCCAAATTTATTTTAAATCATTCTCTAATGTAATTTATATTTGAGATTTGTTTATTGTTAGTTAATTATAAATTGTAATAATTCATGCATGTAATTATTATTAGAATAGTTTGTTAGCAAAACTAATAACGTATTAATTCGAAATTTGATTGTTACGATTGGATTGCGTACCTAACGTATCAGTTACTAAAGTGCATTGATTCGGTATTAGAGAAGTGCGCATACAAATTGCAATTGCAATTGGTGTGTTACATTGATGTAAATGGCAATTTGCCATCCGCTAACCACCCGCGTTTACAATTAATTAATGATGGACAATGAATGAATGCGAGCAGCAGGCCGGTTGGCCGCTCTCCGTTTCGATTTTCGCGCGCACCGGAATTGCATTTCGCTCTTCAATAATGCATAATAATGTTACATGTACTCACATTGCATCGACATTTCGTTTTACAATTCTGATCACGTTTTGCTCGCGCGATTATCGTAAAAATCATTCGGGCTTTGCGCGTTAATGCGTTTGCGTTGCACTTAACTAATGCCAAATTGTATTGTTGTTTAATACGTACGAAAACTAATTGACCGAAAGTTCATTAAGTTATGTTTATGTACTTTCAATATCATTACCGAAAATCATGCAGTTTATTGGAGATTTAATTAAAAATTGCAAATTAAATGCAATCTGGTAAAATACATCGTCATCTAAAATACATACTAAATTTTGTTTTAATTGATAATTACATACAGTGGAACCTCGCAGAACGAACACCTCACATAACGTATGTTTCGCTTAACGAAAAAAATACAGTGGAACGAATCTAATTTCGTTAAAGGAAACGTTCGTTAAGCGAAGCAATTTTTACCATATAAATCCATATAAAATATATTAATGCGTTCTATGCTAAAAAAAGTACAAAAAAGTAGAAAATGAACTGAAATATTGTACTTCATATATGTAGACTTAAATTTAGAACTACACTGAATTTGTGATGAGTCAAGTTTACATCATTAGGAACGGTTGAACTCCCCGAATTTGTCAGCATATCTTTAAGCAAGTCCATATTCCTAAACGTCAGAGTTAGTTTATACACATCATTATCAATGTATGTATCTGCACAAACAAACTACATATACACGCTGTTCAAAACCCATTCGTAGCATCATCGTCAGCGAGTTTGCACTTTTAAGCCACTCTACAGCAAGACGCAAAAAGCCAACAAGCAAAAGTTGCAAGTAAGAAAAAAGTTTGCACGTCTTGCTGCTACTTGCATTCAATCTTCGCAGCCAATGGATGTCGAATGCCGGTTGATTACTTGCCTTGAAAAGTTCATCATCAATCTCGGATTCATTTAGCGCACAAGAAATGCAAAAAATCCTGCGAAAAAATTGATAGGGAAGAACTCAATGCAGAAAGTATTTGCCATTAAATAAAATGACTTTTAAGAATAAAGAAAAAATAGTTATGAGCGTTTGATAATGTGCGCACGTAACGGCATTGTAATGAGGCAATAAATGTGCAATTCACGATAAGCGCGCACACGTGGAGGAATGGTAACATTCGTGCGGGTTAGTAAGACGTTACATTTTTATACTTTTGACCTTTTTTCCTCCTTTCTTGCAAACGCTATTCCTTACAGGTTATTTTCCCCAACGGTGTGCCCTTTTTTGATATTTTCCTCGTCTTCGACGATATTGAACTTTGATGCTCACAGAGTGCGCTCGATCCAGACTTGACTTCAATTGCTTGTACGATGCGCACCGTTCCAACGGGATTGCGATCGACATGTGTGTCAAACCCCAAAAATGTCTCTAGAATCATCGGATGCTATAAAATGCTGATATCCCTTTAATATTTATCGAATTTTATTGATTTTTCGTGATACTTTCTTGCACTAGGATTAAATTGCCGAGGAACATGTGTGCATTTGTTAGCTGATCTTTTTTTGATTTTATTTAATTTTAACTTATATCATATCAGTGATATTTGATGATATAAGGGGTGAGAAAGTAAAAACTACAGCAAATATTTATTATTTATCAATATTTGTTATCGAAATTCTAGAAATTCTTTTTCCTCAATCACAACTGTAAATAACTCCTTTATTATTTACATTAAATATACTTAGATTTATTTACTTAACGAATACTTAGAATCAATATAAAATTGTTTATTGAACATTATGAACAATTGCAAAATAAATAAAGCAATAAGGAAGTAAACCGCAAGAATAACATTGGGGCATTATTAACCCTGGGAAGGAGTCAAGTTTGAATAAACTTGGGAAACAATTAAACATCCCGATGGTACCTTTATTACCCCTTTCATCCCTCCGAAGACTGCATGTTTATCCTTTTATTAACTTATGGTTTGCACTCAAGCATTGCTGACGCCATTAAGTCACTCCTTGGAGAGACTCGTAACTCTTACTTCCCATTCGTCGCGTTGTCCTTCCGCGCGTTCGCAGGATAAACACGCAAAGTCCTTTAAATCTCTTCATAACTCGCAAGAAATTCGCATTTGCATCGCACGACCTTATCTTCCTCTTTATCTTGCTCTCCACATATGCGTGCAAATACGGAGCGTATCAAGTTGACTGCCAAACTTGGCAAGTCTTAATTGAGGAAATGAAGCTTAAACTGAAGACTGAGCGAGCTCAAGAGCTAAGCGAACGCACCTCTTGCACGTGAACATAAACCTACCCTTAATGCAAATGCACGAAGACGCTGCTTAATTGTTTGATCGTCATTTTAATTGCGTTTAGCGTAAAAACACTTGTGATTTAATGAATTGATAATATTGCACCTTAAATTATACAAGTTTTAATGCGTTCGCAATAACAATCACGAAGAAATAAAGTTGGAAATTGCACTTTTTATGCGCTTTACAAGAGTTGAGAGTTTCCAATGTTTGGCTGGTTTTGGCTGCGCGCCAAGATAAACTTATTTGTTCAGCTGGCGTTCTTCACGCCGCAATGTAGTGAGACATCCCTCAACTGTGCGAAAATCGTGCAGAAATTGACAATGACAGCAAACTTTGTATGCATTTGCATGCCTTTAATTTCACATTAATAGATCTTTTGATGTCTACATTTACTTCTTTCACATTCCTACTGATTTCATTCACAACACTTGAAGTAAAACATAAAAATCAAAGAATGCCCACCAAGTCTAATTCATCTGTTAATTCTTTCAATTCTTTTCTATTGTTTTTACGTTTTTATGATGGCCAAATTTGTATTACTACCCCAAACAGTCAAATACAATTTCGGACGTGATGAGATGTTAAATTGACGCATTGATTTGACGTCAATATAAAAGACCCCTGCGTTTGTTTTTCCGGAAGAAGAAGCAATGAAAAAATCGAAGCAACAACCATAAAAAATGAATAAATATGGGTCAAATCATTCTACTCCTTCGGTGTTCGACCAGCGTACGACGACCACAAACCGCCTCCTGGGCTGTTTTGGTTGTTTGTGCAGTGATCTATCACGATCAGGAGTGCCGGAGTTCCTTCATCCATTTTAATTCGCATCGACGTTTATTCCGCCTTAGAATTCAGCACAGTATGTCGAGCTGGCGTTTTTTTCGAACAATTTCGTTATCCTTGCACAAAAACAAAATAAAACGAGCAGCAAAGCTGTATTTTTTTGTTGGTGTATATTTCTTTGCAATTGTCCTTATTTCCCAGATGTTTTGTAAAATATATAAATTGTTCCGCGCGTATATTCCAGCCATAAAGCAAGGAGAAGAACAAGGAAAAAAGTGGCTGACTCGTGCAGAGATGAAAAGGATAAATGTTCGCTGCACTCTTTTATACTTCAAGCGTGATTTTTCCTGTATTTTCTATTTTTGTGTGCTTTATAGCGTTCTGCGTAGCACTTTTTTGCACCTACACTCCCCATGGTTTTCCCTTTTTTGTTGGCCTGTTGTGTTGTCATCCAGCGGGATGATGCATAACCTATATATCCGCACATATACATGATAAATGCGCCATTGTGTTCATTCCTTTTGATGGCGGGCATAAAAGAAAATTAAATTAGCTTAAAACTTAACGTCATTTACAAACACTCTGTGTGTGCGCGATAAACTTTTGGTTAAATTGTGAAAAATGTTGGAATGTGAAAAATGTAATGTCACCATATGGTAATGTGGATGCATTCAATTGCCGAAAGACGTTGCTCAATGTGCTGTCAGGAGCACACGTAAAAATTTCAATAGGAAAATGCCAGAAAAACGAAAGACTTCTTGTGACCTCAACTTCTCAAGTCTCGAATCACAGTTTTCAGCGCATTCACGGCATGGAAATGTCATCGGCAAGACGGCAATTGTCATTCAGTCATTCTTTAGAGGATCAACGCGTAGTTCCATCAATACATTGGCT
Organism: Aleochara curtula; assembly: GCA_963978815.1. Classification (NCBI taxonomy): domain Eukaryota; kingdom Metazoa; phylum Arthropoda; class Insecta; order Coleoptera; family Staphylinidae; genus Aleochara; species Aleochara curtula. Next base: position 11,933,573 of record OZ022219.1, on the reverse strand, counting down.
TGGCATTTAGCGTTTAAGCGTTTCAATCATCGGAAAAACCGCTGCGATGGCATTTTCCACGCCAACGCACCATCAACATCATCACCTCACCACCGCCAGCGGCAGCGCTGCTTTATGCCAGTATTGATGATTCTGTCACAAGGTGTTTTGTCATCCTTTTGCAAATATAATTTTGCGCAAAAGGGACAAGCGCTGACGACGCGCAGAGATTAATAATTTGCTCATTCAAGCGTGCACGCCGGAAAAAGCGAAGCCACGCGATGAGTAACGAGCAGCGATGGCCTTTTACTTGATCTTCTTGTATGTTCTTTGCTTGTGGTGCTATAACTTTATACAGATAACTCCTAATAATGTTATCATCCACCTAACCTCAAATCAAATGAAATCTTTAATTAGTAAATTCCCTAAATTATTTCAGAATGAATGATTTGCCCGTTTAATAGGTGTTTGTATTAAAAAGAATCAACTGTATATTGAAAGTCACACGCGCAGAAAGCAACACATTGAAAATCTAAATTAAATTACAATTTTGCTCGTTCGTGTCGCTGGCGCTCGCAAATCCCATGCGATGACAGGCAGCTCCAGTGATCCGTGAAGCGCGTTGCGCGCAAAACACAATACATAAACGCCGCGAAAAATGGAAATATCAACGTGAGACATTTTCATAAATATTTGCATGAGTGCGCAACGCCCTCTCGTCATGTTGTGCGTAAATTGCCATAAACAGAAATTCGTTTTATTACTAATCATATTGTCACATATTTTATGAATTTCAATTCAATTCAATTCAATTTGCTTGATTGTTTCTCAAATCATCCTTCCTCGCATTACGCCCAGTTGAGCAGCGTCATCCTTTTATCGTTATCATCGATAGTGTTTTCCAATTGTGCCTCGATCAAACTTTCCGTGATCTCGACATTGCGTTTAAATACTTTCAATTGTTTACGCTTGACCCGTTCACGATTCCATTCATCCCTTGTCTTCGCAGTCGGCTGTCGCAGCTTTGTGCGCAAAACGTTCTCTCGCAGTTTGATGTTGAATGTTGTAAAAGACTTGGACATGGAGATCTGCTGTTCGGTCACCACCTACAAAGTAGAATAAAATGTGTAGTAAAATGAAAACGTGCCAAATTGTTTATTTATGAATTAATTTAGCAAATGCGGTTTTACGTGCGGATCCCGAAAGTTTGCCTTTAATAATTTAGTTTCGTAAATGGAGAGAGGACATTGTTTTACACGTGTTGTAAATATATTTTGCATAAGTTTGAGAGAGGGTCACGTATGGAGAAGATGTTAAAATAAGAGATTACATTTTATATGGCTGCGAGAAGGACGAAATGCCCTTTAATGTTGGATGTCCTTGAATGTAAGGAATAACAACTTTAAATGGGGCTTGAAATGTTACAGATAAATATTTTATGATATCAAGAGCATTTTATAGTGTAAACTTTTTGAGATTTATTATGTTCTTTCCAAATTATAGTGCAAAGTTGTTTAATAACCTCTAAAATCATTTCAATGGTTCAAGATGATAAATATGTAAATTTTCAAAGAATTCACCAGAAATATTTATTCAATAAAGAATGTTTTATATACGAATAACGATAAAATAGGAGCGAGTTTTATTATTTCACTGGAAATAAAACTCAATATTTCAATTCCTGTACAAATGACAACAGAAACATAAAAATGCAACATTAATTCGCGCTCAACGTAGCCTGATAACGAGCAAAAACATAAAAAATTCAACCCCATAGCAAAAAACTTCCCCTCTTTATGGTTTTCCTTGGGTTTCCTCTGGATTTCTTTGATTTTTGTCCGGTGGTTGGTTGTTTTACAACTTTTTATTTTGAACATTTGTAGACTACTTGCTATAAGCATTGATGCACGCATACGCCGGGCAATTGTTCACCCATTCGAAAATATTGCGCAAAGTCAGCGTCGTTATCAGTCGGTGCAAAAAGGAGCAAGAAGCCAACATTGGGAAACATTTTGACAAAATGCACTTTTATTGTTTAGTGTTTACTGCCGCGTAATGGCTAGCATGCAATGCGACGCAGGGAAAGGAAAAGTTCATACCGGAAGTGGAACTACAGCGCATCATCATTATAAATGTATCTCATGCACAGTGCATCCGCACGAAGGAGTTTTTCCCTTTCCTCCTAATTTTTCATGCGTTTCCTCTTCCTCTGCGTTCGACTTTTTCTTCCCTTTCTTCGTCGTCGCCGTCTTATTGAATCGAAATGCATTTTGTTGTAGTGTGTCCGACAAACATCTCCTTTAGAAAACAAGATTCCTCCTCGATTTTCCCCATTCAGCTATCAGTTGCCTGTGGTGCATTCATTCGTCTATAAAAATTCTGACCCTCCGTGCAACTTTCAAAACTACACACAGAAAATAAGTAGTCATGCCAAGAAAACCCACCCCATCGCATGGACGATTGTGAAGACGTAAAAACATTCGCAGTGTTTATCGGCTGTAACAAATCGTTTGCGTTCAGTCTTCGCGGGAGATGTTTACTAATCGCATAAGATGTTTCATCGTAAACTTTCAGCAACAGCCTGTATCTTGGGGCAGCTCACACAAGGGGGTGACTTAGACAAGAAACATTCTTCCTCCACCTCCTCGACTATAACTTCTTCGTCAACTCAACTGCTTGGACCTCCTTCTTGCGCCTCGCACGATGACCAAGCAGCGCGCATTTATCAGCATGTCATATTTTTTTGTTGCTCTGGCGATTTCCCACCGCGAAATGACCAAATTGATTCATATCTTCGTTTTATTGGACTTTTTCCGCAGTCCGTGCATGCGCCGGCCACATTTTATCCGCGCCGCAAAGTTATGAGCGCGTCCGTCCGGGCGGCTCGCAAAATTTATTTAAAAATTTAAGAAGAAATATTCGCTTCTTACGCGGAACGTGTTTTAATATTTGGAAAAGCCGTATAAATTTCCAACTTTTAACCAAATTAAAACTTAATAAAAGCACTACGTATTTTTACGCCCAAGAAAGTTACACCTTGCAGAAAAAGCACGAAATTGAATTGAACTTGAAGATTGAGTTGCAACTACGGTAGGTGCTTTTTATTCTCGTGATAGTTTTCAGCAATCTTGGTAAGATGCCGGGTGTAGACTTTATTATAAAGCGATTGAGCGTCATTAGAATGCAGACTTTGTAGAAGATGCTAGCGAAATAAAAATAAATAGGCGTCTGCAGAAACCGCAGACGCAAACGACGCCGAAATGAACTCCCAGCTGAGCAACAGCAAGCAATTGAATGAGAAATAGCGCGCGTTGCGTTCGCCGCCGCCGTCGAAGAAATGAAATGAAGAAAAACGAAATAAAAGCGCGTGCTGGGCGAAAGTAGGAAAAATCGACATTGCGGCTGGTAAACAAGCACCCAACCAACACCAGCAGCAGTAGCAGTGTTGCCGCCACCATCAATAGACGGGAAAACATTCGAGACATGCAAAATGTGAACATTTGCGCGCGCAAAATATACGCAAGTATCTAATGAAAAACGCGTTCTGCATGTTGATATCACTTCCGCTGAAACACTACACTACACAACACACGCAAAGCGAATAAAGTTGAACTTCTTCACATTTTCCGAGGATAAATGATTTGCAAGTGCAAGATGTCAAACACACGATCGGTAAAAACTCCATTTCCATGCAAGAATCAAATGCTGAAGAGGGCACGAAAATGGATATTTGTGCTGCGCACACCCTACTTTGTGAGGAGATGAAGAATGGGGGCGCCTATAACATGCAGCATCCCCATTTATTCTTCAGGTACAAGGCATAATATGCGCCGCTTCTGCTGGCCCAATTTCCAAACTTTGCACGCACAAAATCGAGAAAAATGGCCGCTACGGTTCCCGCCGCCACCTTTAGAAATTATTCATTCGCGCGGGAAATATATGGCTGTAGGTGCGTATGCCACATGCACTCGAACCGTCCCCTTGCTCGCCCGCACACAAAAAAAACCGCCTGTGGAGTGAACATCACTGCCAGGTACCCCCAACGTATATTCAGCATGCTAAAAAACGACAACTCAATTCGCCAAGTCATAAGGGTTTTTCTAATCAGTGCTAAACACCCTGTAGATGAAATCTATGCATGAGCTATACGAGGTATAAAACAACCCTCGAATTCGTACAAATTTCCAGTGCGTACACATGCGCTGGAATGGCGTGGAGAATAGGTGGCTATCACGTTATTTATTAATACTAGAAGTGGCCCCTCTTTTGTACTAGCCGCCTCCAATCTCAGCGCCCCCACGCGTACACGAACAGATTTTTTGCATGCGCCCGGATATCCGGACGTTTTGTTATAATTTAGTGAGTGAAGTTTTGGGTGGAAGAATCAAAAAATTTTCAATTGACAATTCCAAGATTTACGGCACTCAACTTCTTTTTTATCAATTGGCCTGGATGATAAAATACCCTTCAACATCATACTGTTCTCCAGAGGGGCACAATGTGCTCATCTTACACATTGTAAGCTTACACAAACGGTCCATCAAGTTTATCAGAGTTTGACTTTTTGGATTTTTGTTCAATAAATTTCTAACAAACAGCCGGCCATGTGTAAAAAATGAAAATAGTACTCACATCATAAGAACCTGGCCCAGGAATATCTTGATCTAGTTTTCGTTCTCGACTGTTGTCCGGAATGACGAATCCTTTAAGTGGCATTATTTCGTGTCCCAAGTATGGACCTGCATTTGGTTCCGATGAAATAAACTTTGATCGCTTTGCTGTTGAGAGAAATCCAACTTCTTTCTTCAAAAATGATTTTTGATTTCGTGCTACATTGAACGCCGCGCAGATATTATAAGTTGCAGCATTTGCTTTTTGCTGTAAACAAAATCAAAAATAATAATTAATTAATCGAAATTAATAAATATTGAGTTTAAACAGAGTTTTATATTTTGTCTTTAATAAAATGCCATTTAATCGAAGATTTCTAATAACATAACCAACCAAACAAGAATTGCTTGTTGTAAAGAAAATCGGAAAATACTTGTTAAAACGAAAAATTTGTTTGGGTTTTTGTTTTTTCTCTAATAATAAATTATATGGTAAAGCCTCAAGTTGTACATGACTGGTATAAAAGCAAGGCAAACCTTTTGACGCAATCGGCAGAGAGAGTTCACCCGATCGCCGCCAGTATATCATTGAGGGACGGCGGCGGGCGACCGAGCAGACAATCGGGAGGCATTCAGAGACGACGCAGCGCGGAACAAGCGCGTTGTTAGGCGGGCAAACAATCAGCGTTCGGGGACAATATATTTCAATTAAACCGAAAACGATCCCGCCGCCCGTCGGACTGCGATGCACCCGCCGCGGAGGCGGTCGAGATCGGCAAGAGTAAATACGCATTCGATGCGCACGGAGGGTGTAAATACTGTCAACTTGTTTGTTATTTACACCGTTCAGGCGCCAAACGAACCCGAAACAAATGATTCGCTAGTGATCGGATAGTTTCGATCTTCAATCGAAACTATCGACGCAATTCACGATATTTGCATACGGATTAATTAACTTTTAACGGAAATTAATTGAGTTCAATTCACGCGACATGGAAACGCTAAGCTTAGCTATTGTTATTCTCGGTCGATGCAAACACTCTGTGTAGATAATAATTATAATTGTAAGAAATTGTCAGCGAAGTGATATGTATTTATGTGCATGGTAACAAAGTGGATTTGTACTGTTTGAATTATACAGAGAGTGCGGCCCCCCAATCGCTGTCGTCGTTATTGTATTGTGTCGTTTTAGAAATTGAGTTCATCCCCATATCCCGCGCTCTTGTTGCCGCCGCTGCCGCCACTACCGCCGCCCAGCAGGACACTCAAACGAAACGCGCCGCAGATGATTATATGGCTTTATAACCGAACCAACTTTTCGGTCGGCAGCCAGCCAGTGAGTGAGTAATGTGCGTGAGCGAAAATTAAATGCCGCCGGCAGCAACTTGGGGCCGGCAAACAAACACACGCATACACTTGACGCAAACACATTAGGCGCGCGCGCAGATCGCAATGCTTCGCAAGGCATAGATTTCAATAACTATATCACGCTAAACTCGCTCGCAACTCAGCAGTTGGCGGTGGTGTCGTTATGTTTCAATTGTTTTACGTACGCGCGCAGGGGGTGGGAATTGGATAAGGGATGTGGAGGGCCATACCGAGTGTCTCCCAATGTGTGACAGATTTAATGCTATTGCAGCAGCAGCGGTGGCGGCGGGAAAAACTCCAAAAGTTGCATTGAAACGCGCGAGGGCGGCAGCGATGCGTAGCAAGGGTGCCGCCGCTTTCACTTAAATGTAATTTACACTTTTGGGGCGAAGTTGACAATAACGTAACAGGCGTCACGCGGAATGCCGATGAACAATGCGCGTTCGCATATTGTGCGCGGAGAAAGTATATTCAAAACTTGTACGCTGCGATAAGCAAAATAAGTAAAAGCTTGTTGTTGATAAATGTAATTAGGCTGCAATAGAAAACACAACAATAAGTACGACTTTGAGGCGCTGCAAATAATTTGGTCTTGTCTAACACTCCAGTAATGATGGAATACGCAATTCACCCTAATTCACCCACCTCAAACGCACCGTCATCAAACCGCGCTCTCCTGCTGGAACAATTGTGCACCCCCCGACCACTCCACTCACTGCAGTGGGCACTCAATGCCTTACCTGGGGCTCACCACTAGCGCCGTCAACGAGCTGAACGTGCAAATATTTAACATAAACAGCGCAGCACGAACGCCGTGCGTCGGCCAGCAAGTGAGGGTGTAAAGGGTGCCCATCCCTTGCAGGACCTATCGCCATCAATTGGCACACATACCATTTATATGCATAATCTATACATTATTTCATACCTTTTTGTATTTTCAAATAACATTCACTATTTACTCAAGAAAATCATAAGAATTTAGATATTAAGCAGTAAAATTATAGGTTAGAATTATTAATATTTTAGTTGCTATTTGCATGGGGTAAGCGCCACTGCCACTGCCACAACCATTTCTGCCAACAGCAGCAAGCCGTATCATATATCATTGTATTTGTGCATGTTTGCCTAGTGCTTTTCATTCTACTCCTGCAGCATGCATGTGCTAAATGCACGCATGGAATGCATTCGGTAATGCATTGCGTTTGATGACTTACCCTATCTTGAATCACCCTATGCGCTCAGCTATCAACTAAAATAGTCGACTGGTCAAAGCAGTTATAATCATCATCAGTAAGCATGCCTGCCTTCATTTATACAGTGCACGTGACTCTATTTGTTTTCTATTCTCCCGCCAATATTAATTGCAAAGAACATTAAAAATTCAATAGAAAAATGCCACAAAGGGCTAAACTTACGAATGTATTGTGGTGCATTTTGGCTAACCGCGGTCCCTTCGATTTAAATACCGAGCTCACATTTGTAATCGTGCAAGTCGATGTTTCACGAACAACATTATACTCGTTAGATGCTGGCAATTCAGGGATGTCGAATTCTGAACGTTCCACGCTGCTGAAAAATGGTACATTTCTATATCGCTGATATTTATCCTTTGGTGGATAACGGGAAATTTCATAATCGGCTGGTCCTGGGCCTAAAAATAATGAAAATTGTTAAAACAATTAAAAGCAATTTATTGGAAATACATGCATTTCATGATACGCTTCTGTTGAAATCGAGGAGCATTAAATGTAAAGTGTCCTTTTTGTCGTGAAACTCTTTTGATTTGTAGAGTGTCTTGAAGATGATACGCTGCAGGTCCTGGATCCAACAGTTTTAATTCATGTCGTCGTTCCGCCGATGAATTAAACGCTGAAAACTTGTTTTTTGGAGTTTTCTGGATAAATGGCTTTTGCAGGTTATACGACGCAGGTCCTGGTAAATCCTGTAAGAACAGAGGATGTTCGGCATGAATGCGCATCCATTACAGACAGGATGTCATCAGTGTGCGACGCGACGAGCATTTAAATGAAGAAAATATGTTTACGCCGGTCTTTGACGATTAATAATTTGTTACAATTTCGTCGCGGCGTGACAGTGAACGAAAATACATGCGACGCCCACATGTCTAATTAAATAAAGCGTGCTTCCTCTTTAATGAGCGCTCAAGAATATTCCGCGTCGAAGCAGATTCGAGTTTGCGACGCATTTGCTACCAGCAGGTAACGCAGCACACGGACACTCTGTGGATGCGCCAATGATAATAAAATTATCATTACCATGCTGAGCGAATGTGAAAATAGAAACAGTTAAATGAATTCAATTGAAATGCTGTGCGTGCATTTCACACGCCAATTAAGTTTTAATGAGCATTCCGCTATTCAAACAGAATCGCCATGGCAATCAATTAAAAACTCAGCAGTTTTAATGAGCTCATTATTGTTGCTATTTCTCATTTAAATCTAAAATTTGTTGAAATGTTGATGGAAAATACCTCGCGTATGGTGCGTTGTTGGATTGCTTCCAATTCTCGTGGCAGAAACGAGAACATTCTCGCCATCTCGCGGTATTGGTCGCCTCCAGCATCCAAACACTTTGATGCTACTTTCGCCAAGTTGTAGGAACCTGGACCCGGATTATCGTTGAGTATTTCAATAGTTTTGCGCTTGCTTCTACTCGCGCTCCATCGGCATCCACCGTACATTTGCTTAGTTATATCAGGACACTAAAATTAATGCTATATTAATTAAGATATCATCGAAAATTATGTCTAACTTGCAGTATTAATGCAATAGTAGGCAGGTCCTAAAGAAACGTCAGTAATATCTGGAGGATTTTTTATAAATTTGCCATTTGCGTCGTAACTGTAACCATTCTCATCAATTCGAGATGGCACTGAAGGTCCACATGGAAACACAGAATAAGGAACACGGCAGACATAGAGTTTTCTCGGTTTTCTTGGTTCTTTCACGCATTTTGGTTGTCCTGTTACCGGGTCATAAGCACTCGCTACTGCGCTACTCATAACAGGAGGCTTCGGCAAATCAAATGCTACTCTTTTAGAGCGATTGCGCATTGAACTACCCCCAATCACTCTGTGACATATCTTAGGATTATAGATTGCTGATGTCCATACAGGAGTCTGAAAACAATTGCCTCTTTCCTTTTGTGATAAGAACCCAATATAGTTCTCTAAAATCATAATTAATTACAGGATTTGAAGTAGATTAAAATTTTCACCAAATTTAAAACACTTACTTCTGATTTCAGGTCTATCAGATATATAATAAAAATTTGGCCCAAGAAATTCAGATGTCTGACATGGTAATGGTCGGAATCTTGGACTTTCATTGTAGGCCATTTTTGCTTATCTGCTTACTATTAAGAAGAATCTTACAAAATCAATTATAAAAATAAAAGTTGACAAACATAATATTATCAATCATAAAACGTCATTTGCTTTCAATAAACTGTTTTATTGATTCATGGATACATTTCTAAGTCTAAATTCATCTAGTGCAGTATCTGTTGTCATGCTTGCGTTATCTTTTACATTTGCATACTACGTGATCTCCATTCGTTGAAACTTCCTTCGTAATACAATGCCCTACAAAATAGCACAATTTTAATAATAAATTGACATTGATAAAATATAATACACTTACTGGCTAAAGCCCAAGTGAAGCATTGCATTAGCTGCCTTAAGTGCACGTTTGCCAGACTTGCAACTGAATACAATCACTGATTCAGTGGTCGGCTTTTCCTTTCCGTACCTTGCCAGAAACTGATCGGGAGCCATCGTTAAAAGAACGTCTTCAAGCTCTCCAACTAAAAGTAAATTAATTTTATGTAAAATTTGATTGTATTATGCAAACTTTGGCTGTATTTACTAGGAATGTTGATACTATTTGGTAATGCTCCATCCGTAGCAATCTCTTCTGGTTCGCGGACATCAATCAAATACGCATAATCTGGCAAGCTTTTTACGAACTCAAATGTGGCAATTTCCGGCATCAACTTACCTGAAGTCAAAAATATTCAATTAGTTATGATAAAAAGAAGAATTGTTCATACAATCGTTCAGTTAAAATAAAACTATATATAAGATGAGCTCATTTTTATTATCTCTAAAGTAAATAAAATTGTTTCTTGTTGATAACTGGGGTCGATTGTAAATTATCCAAGATCGCGACGTTCCTCATACAATATCCAACCGCCATCGAAATTCTTCAAGCTACGAGAACAGTAATACAGTATTCTGCAGTTACCATAATTACTATTAAATACTTTTTGTATCCATACAATTCCGCCAATTCGTATGCAACTTTACTACGTCTTCCTGACCTACAACTGAAAATGATTTCTGTATCAAAATCTGGCTTTGATACTCCGTAACGATTATAAAAGAAATCTGGATTGAAATTCAATGCTCCTTCCAAAGTAGTCAATGGAATATTAACTGATCCCGGAATACATCCAGTCTTTTCAATTTCCTCGCTTTCGCGAACATCAATCAAGAGTACATTTATTTTCCGAACAACATTGCGTACATCTTCAAATGTCGCAGTACGATAGTGTGTATGCTCCTTACTGAAATAGCACAAGAATAATACACTTGACCAAAAGTAAGTAATTTCCAACAGCACTCACTTCAATAACTGGGACATCTTTGATGACATACTGTATATGTTGAACTCTGGCGGTGGCGGCAACGAGCTGATACCTTGTTGAGATAATATGCTAAAACAGTAATTAATCACTGCAATGCTTATAATATTACTTAAATATTTACTTACAAACGGTGATACTGTAAAGCCGGAGCAACGTTGATACGTTGAAACACTTTCACAAGCGAATTCATGATGAGGTATTTATTTAGGTTTCAACTTTCACGCAAAAATTTCTTAAGTAAATGTATCGTGCGCTTACTGTCTGATGGCAATACTCACCGCATTAGATCGATTAAACATTAATTTCTTAGCACGTGCAGAATTTGATTGATTTGACACAAGGAGTTGCATGTCAAACGAAAATTACATTTCCATGAAAACTAAACACTATTTTTCACTCGATATGGCCTTCGACGCTTCATAATTAGAACTATGCAAATCATTGCATTACTTCGACGCATTTGCAAAAATGTACAATCCGCCCAAACGATTCAACATCAAAATCCAATTACATAGCTTGTAATATTAAATTACGATTAAATTACAATGTTTCTCAAAACGTCATGAGAAAATCATTAAAGGACGAGTCGAGCTACATTGTGGTGACCCTACGACCTCCACTTACAACAAGGACAATCCTTCACAAATCAATTGATAACAAAAGGTAGCAATTAGTCGGAAATCCACGTAAATCAATAAATCACAATTACAAAACACGCTTCGTTATAACGATAATGTTTTTAAAAAATGATTAGAAACGTAAACAACACCATCAAAGAGAAGCAGCTTTTTAGTGTGAATAATCACATTAAAAAAACAATACTTCTAATGCGATACTTAAAACTATAAAATTTATTAAAGGAGTATTTACCATATATTGAATCAATGTTAAACACATCCATTCTGATGAAGTTTATGATAGCTTTATGATAATTTTTAAGGCAATAATTTTATACCATAAATGAATAACATAAATTTACAGACACTTAAAATACTGTATTAAATAGACAAGGTTATGAACTGTCATTGCAATAATTAACATTTACCGTAACGTAAAAATGAGTGTTAAACAATTATCGAGAAATTTAATTACTTACTAGTATCAGACATCGAGACAACCTGTATCAACACTACAACCGCCAGAATTGATCTGGCAAGGAGTTTCCACATATTGAACATAATCGATTGTTAACTAACAAAATGGTTGGTGCACGCTTAATGTTTGTATTATATCTTAGTCATAAATCCATACGTGCAGCACTTTTATACATCTAGTCAAGGTCTCTCCCATTGGACATCATCATTTGGCTAGTGTATTTTAAACTGCAAATTTCATCTTTCAGCTTCTGTAATTCCTCTTCAGATACATCTTCCGCTCCGTTTTGAGGCATCTTATAATTGTTTAATTTTACAAGCAACTCCTCTTCTTGAAGCAATAATTCGGACTCAGCCTTCTTAGCTGCCTCAATCTGCAGGGGCAATGTATTTTGTAAATTCTTCATTTCCTTATCTAATGTTGATAAATCATTCTGAAACTAATCAAACTAATGTTAATTGTTATATAAACTAATATATCGTAGCTTACATCCTCTGGACTAAAAGATTGGACCATATTGTAAAATTCTTTATCTTTTTGCGTGTAGTCTATAAACAATTTCTCGTAGGTATTACCCAACTTCTCCAATTGGGCTTTTACTGCATCAATGTTTTCTTCATTAGATTCGTCCATTAAGCTCTTTTCCGCTTCTTTAACAGATTGCAAATTATCCTTAGCAATGACTTCATTATTCACTTGGCATTGTGTAGCATGTAGTTGCTTAATATTATCATCTTTTACAGATTCAAGCTGTTTTATCTCCGTATTTACAGAATCAAGTTTTAAATTTAATTTGTAATGCTTAGTACATAAGCTTTCATAATAACGGCGCTGTTCATCCAATTTGGTTTGATTAATATTCGAATTTTCCTGAAACAATAAATTAATTACTATTTAAAATTAATGATCTTACGGCATTCATAGGTATACAAGATATGATTAGTAGAAAAACTAAATATATATATTAAATTTAATAACATTCATTTATTAATATTCAGCGGTCCATATAACAATTGTTTTAGTGATTCTTCATTAATGGTTTGCAATTGTAGATGTTTCATTGAACGTTGCAAACTATTTACATGCTCAATACTTGTGCATGTCGAGTTTGATTGAAGAAAGCTTTCAGAATTCGAATTCAATGTTGACGAATCCATTTTCTCATCGAGGCAAACTTTCTGCACAAAAGGTATTAAATTTTGACCATCAAATGTAAAGTTTTGTCCTATTATTTGGCCCTCCGCATTGATCAAAATGTTCAGCCGTTCATTGCAACTCGTCGACGGTTGTTCCGCCACATTTGTTGGTGCTTGCGGACTACTTGGCAAAATATCATTGGTTTTCACATTAGGCGTAGCACTTCCAAGACATTTGTGCGACCTTTGACTCACTTTATAACGAAACTTCTTTTCGCATATCCCACATTTATAAGGCATCACCCCGGTATGAATGCGTTTGTGTACCAAATAAGATACCCTTTGTCTGAAACACTTTCCGCATGTTTCACAAGCAAACGGTCGTTCGCCGCTGTGTATTCGCTCGTGATTGTGCAATGTGGATAACTCTTTGAATGCCCGTCCGCATTCGGCGCAAATATGAGGTTTCTCTGACGAATGGTACAGCATGTGCTTTCGATACGATTGTTGAAACGTAAACGATTTGTTGCATTGCGCACAGAAATACGGCATTTCTCCCGTATGCAATCGCTTGTGTTTCTTCAGGAAGTACTTTGTGGTGAACAACTTGGTACATACATCACAAGACCATTTCTTAGGTGGGTCGTCAATACGTGAAGCCTCCATTCTTTTGAATTTTTGGAAATCAGGCATATGCTCGCCTTTGCCATGTCCAAAACCGTAATGAGCTACACGAAGATGAACCATCAAGCTGCCCTTCATCTTGAATTTTTTACTACATAAATGACAATGATAACTGTATAATCCCGTTTCCTTATCCTCCAACGTTTGATGAAGTAATTTCTGATGCATGTCCAAAATATTCGCATCCGAAAAAGTAAAATTGCATATATCACACCGAATTGTGCGCTGTTCATTTGCTAATTCGATTTGAACATTCGAAATTTTTTCTTCCACGGAGACATTGACTTCTTGTTGCTCCACAGCCGGTTGAACTACTGGTTCAAATTCAGTTTCTTCGCTGACTTCGGTGGGTTTTTTTATGCAATCGTCAATCTTGCCATCATCTTTCTGCTCAACGGTAGTCGTAGGTGGCGACGTGGCAGCAATATGCACAAACAAGTGAATAGTGAGTTTATCCAAGCCTTTGAAACTCTCTTGGCAAATCGGACACGCAATGTCGGAGGTGGCAGCCGCAATGAGCGTGGTGCGCAAAGCGTCGACGTCGCCAAAGTGCGGCTTGAGACAAAGCGGGCACGACAATTTGTTCATGGCACAGCACTTAATACTTCTTTTTTGCTGAATAATTTGCTCTCAATTGAGGCGTTGGTATGCGCATGCAACACTCCCAGCAAACTTGCAAAGCCACTGCAAGTTATTTTTGATGCTCGTCGACGGATTCAAACATGGTATAAAAATAGCGTCGCGACGCACTCTCACTCTAATAGCGCAACAGTTGTTTGGTGTGCCGTTGTTTTCAAAACGGCGCGCTGCCATGACAATTTAAACGACTATTGATCATACAAAATATTCACAAAAGTCATTTTGCTCTCGACGGTTTTGCTTCACATCAACACGAATTCTTTTATAATCTTTTTCGCTTTCTACAGAAAAAATGGACGACGCTGTTGGTGAAGTTCTCAAAGCCATCGGCTGGGATACAGGCTTCCGCTTGCCCATCGCCAATGAAGAAAATCAAAAGCTGGAGCGCGAACTCGCGCATTTGGTCATCAAGAAGGGCGCGATGACCAAAGCGTACGAAGATGCGACTGATCGAATGCACAATTTGGATCAGCATCTCAAGTACGTTCGCACGGAAGTTCAGCAAAACCAAAACCTTCTCTCAAACTACACACAACAGGTAAATAATGAGAAGCACAAACTCAAATTAAAAGAGAACGAGAAAGCTAAAATTCTGTCTGAAATTCGGCAAATGTCCAAAAATGCAGCCGACATTCGTGAACGCTTGGTCTTCAAAAAAGAGCTTCTCGGAAAACACTTGGCTGAATTAGAAAAAATTAAAGCCGAAGCAGATTGGGACAATAAAGCCATGCAAGCATGGGAAGAATCCATTAAGAAACGCGACGAAGACAACGAGTTGCTTAAGAAATTTTCAGTTGAGGACCAACGCAGGCTGACTGATCTTCGCGCAAAGCGAAACCAATTGAAGGACGAACTCCTTAAACGTCGTGGTATCTTATCCAAAATGGATGTTGATATAGCAACCTATGAGCAAATCATGATGAGAACAGGCAATATGTTAAACGAATTGAAAACTGAACGCGAAGGTTTAGTTCTTCAATGGCAAGAAGCAGTTAAAAACTTGCGCAGTAAAGATACACAAATAAAACGAGATCTTGGAAATATTGAATCAATGCAGGAGGCTCTTAGAGGAAAACGTGAAGAAATGCAAGAGCAAGAGGATTTTCTGGCCAATGAAAAGAACTCAAATAAATACTTGCAATTAGAAATCAATGATATAAATAACAATTTAAATCGTACACGTAAAGAACATTTACAAATCATAAATAGAAATATGACAATGACCACTGAATTAGAACGAAAAAAGAGACTACTCCAACATACAGCACGCGAAGCGAGCGCACTGGAAATCAAAATCAAAAACCAGAAAGTAATTCTTGGTAATAGGCAAAGGACTTTAGACCAAGCGAAAAATCAAGTGGAGGCATTAAAACGTAACACTGAACATATTGATAAGAATGCTGGGCAGAAATCAGTAGAATTCATGGAGCTTCAAATACAAAAAGCAGAACGCACCAGCATATTACTCAACAGGAAAATGCAAACACTCTTAAACAAGCAATACAAGATCACGTGTGAAGCGCAAGAAGTAAATGACACTGGAAATTTACAAAAAGCTGAACTGTGCGCTCTGGAGAATGCTTTAGCGCAAGTACGAAAAAGAGCGGGCGTCGCCACTCAGAATCTTATTTACAAGAAACAATTGGTGAGTGACATAGCTATGAAGGTAGCATGTCTTGAAGCTCAACTTGGCAACACAGATGCAGAAGATATTCAGGACTTTGCGGAAATTTGGGATGCAAAAATTAATGAGTTAGAGGAATCAGTTGCACAACACACTGAAGTTAAAAATCTACTTCATGCTCAAATGCTGAAATTACAAAAGGAGAATTTACGTCTCGTTAATTCCATTTCGAACGATGCAAATGCCCATAAACAACTCAAGGATAAATTGCAGGACCTTCAGTTACAAATCGAAGGGGGAGTTAAACAAACCAAAGCAGCCACGATTCGTACTCAACAGAAGCAAGTCACTGAAAATGTGCTTCAACTTAAAGTGGATAAGCTGCAAAAGTGTGTAAAGAGCGCAGACAAGGAAATCTACAACATGCAAAGATACAAAATTGACTTGGAATCCACCTTGAAGGAACGCCATATTGAATTGGCAACCGCAAGAGATGTTTTACTTGCCAAAAAGAAAAACATAGACGAAGATAATGGTCGATTACGTGGAGATATTTCTCTACGATGCTTACGGATTAGGCAAACTAAAAACAAGTACGAAGTCGCGATAGGCCTGTTGGGGAAAAATGAAACTGGAGACACTATGAATATCACTTCATTCAAGTTGCGAGCTGCTCAAGAGCGTTTCCAACTGCAAGAGGAGGGTGACGAGTTGGAAAAGAAAGTGCGGAAAGCAGAAGCTGAAATTCTTGCGATGGAAAATACCTTGAAAGTGGTCAATATCACGAACCAATCGTTCAAGCATAGTCTCACATTTGTGGAGCCCACTTCTGAAGAAGCCGCAGAAATGAAGCAATTGGAGGAGGAACACATAACTAAATCATGCGAACTAAAGAAGAAAAAAGAAAAATTATTATCGCTTATTGCCGAGTTAAAAGAACTACGTATAACATTGGCTGCCAACACCAAGCAAGTTGATGAGTTGCAAAGTCAAATCGACGAAGTTATTGGATCAGTAGAAAAAGCAGAACGTGAAGAAAGTGATCGCAAAGAAAAGATTGCCAGAGCAGCGAAACAGATTTGCGTGTGCAAAAAGAAGATACCGGAGGAGAAACGTGAAAAATATGATGTAAGTTGAAACTGAATGGCTGCCCAGCAATATTTGCTAATATAACGTACTTTACAGAAAGATTTCTATATTCGTCAAATACAAGACATCAACAAGAACATAATGTACCAATTGGCAGACCTAGCACAACACCATAATGATGTGGCACCAGTCCTTGCAAAGCACTTTTCCGCTAACAAACTAGAAATGCCTCGAGTCCGAACTTCAATTAGTTCTATAAGTTCAGATTCTATAAGGTCGGCATCGTCTATGTCTTCGTCTTCTGCGTCCAGCTCTTGCCTGGCAGAAAAGCAGCACAGTTTAGCGTCTGTTACAAGCGTAGAGTTGACATTTTCAGTGCCTTCCTCGCAGGAACAGCCATCAACAAGGCGTCCAAAGGTAAAAGCCAAAAAAACAAAGAAGTAGCCACTTCAACAAAGACGTAGCCACTTCTAGACGCACTCATATATATAAAATAAATAATAACATACCTCTGTAGCTGCCATCGCAATTATTTCTTCTTTTACAATTTAAACTGGAGCGGACTTTCAAGCACTCACTCAATGTCAAATTCGTTCAAATACTTCTGTCATTTATAGTTGGTGGCGCTAGTATCGCTAAAGAAACTAAATACTCAACTTTGCTAAAGATATTTACTTAAACTTTTATTATCATCGTTAGCGGAGATTTGCAATTATTATAACGTAGTGTAACTGATTCTTTTCTGCGTCTTTATGAGTTCTGCACCTACCTATATTTGTATAATGTAATTAGATGTTCGCAATATGCTATTCAAATTTTTGAAACAAGTACTTATTGAGATACTCCTTTTTTAAGTTCAAACTGTTTAACAATTCTTTTGAAGATTTTTAAATTTTTTATATAAAGAATAATATTTCAATGTAATGTATATTGGTATATAATAATATTAATAAGAGGAATTATCACATGCAGTGTTGCTTACACTTCCAAACACAAGTGTTAAATGTGTTTACACAATTACTTAATTCATTTCATCATTGATTTTGTAAAAACTGCATACAAAAAGGAAACCCATCATTTCTATGTCCGATAAACAACATCCTCAATGAAATAACACCCCTATAGCATAGTAGTTAACATTCAATTTTTCTTCTTAATAACTTAATCAAAAATGTATGAAAATAAAGAATCATACATATTTCATAATAAAATCGTTCAAGAGTCAAACACTGTACGTTAATAATATAATAACAATATGTAACGTACTTTAAAGATAGAATCAAGTATTCCCGCAAAGGCAATATGACATCATTCGTTTTAACAGTATATATTTGCTGCCCCATTTACGCGTTGGACGAACTCGATAAACGCTCAATTTCATTTTGATTGAAGGCATTTCGTCCCCTTTGTGAAACATTTGACTCTTTTCACAATCTTTCCCACTACTTTCGCTTCTTGAATGATTTCTGTTGTTACAATTTGTGTGGCCTGTTTTAAGATGCGAAAATATAGTAAACATAAACTGTAAAATATACGAAAAGATTCGCTAATTGGTGGGAGCTGGTGTTTCCAAAGCTGTGTGCAGTGCTTGTTGTAGTTCAGGTCGCATCGCGTTCAGAAGTCCTTGGAACAGATGATCGTTAATTTGAATTTTAATTTGCCGAATAATGTTCAGAACGCGCACGCCTTCAACTTTTGTTGGATCTAGCACATCCCGATAGAAAGCCTCAGCGAATACGGAAATTATTCGTGGAATATGTTCATTTGAAGCACCTGAAACGATAACGTTGAATAATCATCAGCTTTGGTTAACTAAATAGTGTCAATGAATAGACAGTATATGGCCCAAATGAGTGTACACCTACCTAATATAATTTGATTATTCTGTTCAATTAATTCACATAAATATCCATACACGTATGGCGCCTCGGCATCATCTTCTACAACGGGCAGCCAACTGAACCAAACAGGAAGCAATTCGTTGAGATTAACAGCAGATGCATTATATCGCATAATTTTCGTTACAGCGGAAATGGCGTTTTCAGTCGGATTAATGTTGCGCGCATCCTTACTTTCGGGATCGTTAATAATTTCTACTAAATGAGGTATAATTTTTGCCAACTCGGCAACGTATTGTTCACCGCCGAATTGTGCCAGAACGCCCCATCCATAGGCAGCGGCTTGTCTCACTTCTGATTGCTTGTCTTTCAAATATACAGCTAGCGGCTCGAGGAAGAACTGTTGATATTTGATGCTTGCTGGTCCCGTGTATTCAATCAGGTCATCGAACACACAAATGCCCCATTGATGATCCGCCCATGGGCGCTGTGGCGTCAACAAGTTAACAAAGTGCGGACACAGTTGATCAAAAAATGGTAGAAAGTTTTCTCTATGCGTGACAAACATCGCGTGCACGACATCCACTACTTTACTAAGGACATAAACATCACCAATTTCATCAACCTCCAATTGTTCGGCAACAACCTATGTAAAACAAAGTAATCAATGAATATCATACAAAAACAAAACCGGGCAGTTTAACTTACTTCATCATAGTCTTCATCAAGGTGCTTCTTTTGGCGATCTTGGCTGCGCTCAAAGTGTTCTTTGAGCAGTTTGTCTAAAATGCGCAACAGCTCGGTCATCAATTGCTCATCTAAGCATCCCGACCCCAGCGCTTCAACGCATCCGGCAAAAGATGCTAATATTTCGTAAAGAACATCAGTCTCGGGTTCAGTGTCCATTGCTTTGAGTAATTCCGGTGCAATATATTGCCACATGCCCTGAACAAAAGCTGGACCATTAGCTGTACCACATTTCAACAAATATGGTAACGATTCAGCAGCTGCTGAACGTACTCCATCGTGGAAGTAAAATTTCAACATCGGAACCATTAGTTTTACAACTTGTTCCGAATAATCGGCAAAGCCCTCCTTTAGCTCTCTTGCATAACAAACCAGCATCATGCAAGCAGACGCCTTGTCTTCCAATCCGGCGGTACGAATACCAAAGTTTTGTTGTTCCCCTAATGAAACAAATTGCCAATCAATTTCACCTTCAACATCTTGCAATTCGTCATTATCAAGAAGTGCCACTTCAGGCTTTAATGATGCTGTGCGCATTACTGGACCCATAACCAATGGCAAATATTGCTGGAATTGTTTGCCCAATACTTTGCAAATACGTGACCATGCCGAAATCAAATAACTGGTTTGTGGATCATCATCGGGTAATTCATTACCCTCACCGTGGGTCTTCAACAGCAAGTCCATCACCTGGCTGGCGTCTGCCATGAATTTCTGGGAGCCAACGGCTAAACCAATAAGCGAAACACACTCAATGGTTTTGCCTCTAAGCAATTTATATTCTTCCTCGTTGGCATTTTGTATAATATATTTAAGACATGGCATTAAACGGTCATAGTACGCAATAAATTCTTTCTCCGCTGTATCAGCCACACTGGCAATTGTTGTAACCACTTGTTCAAGTACCAACTTAGTACCGCGCTCAACAAGCTCATGGAACTTTGCAGTCAGAATGCTTTCCAGCTTAGCCATCATTCCTCCTAAATAACCAGTGAGGATATGTTTTGGGCAGTCTTCCGAAAAGTTGACGAGAGCAGCGCCAGCGTGTGCCTGCACACGTGGATTCGCATTATCATCGAGAAGCATCAACAGAGCCGGAATCACTTTGTCATGGAACTTCTTCTCAAAAACTGGAGCAAAATCAGTTGACATTTGACCGATTGCGTTGCATGCCGCATATCGCACACGTGGATGTGGATCTTCCAAGTATCTAGAATAAAAAAGCAAATATTACTAATGAGTTGCAAGTATAATTTAATTCAATATTTAGTACCTTAAAACTCCTTCCATGACGCCCGGTACTCCTTCCATTATTTGAGGAAGCATACCCTCCATTTGTTTATTGCAGCCTTCGCCGATAGCACTCAGCGCCATCAGGGCCGCGTGCCGCTTTTGCCATTCACTACTGCCCAACATCGCAGGAATGTTTTGGGTAACCAATGGCAAAATAGTCTTACCGCCTAAACCACACGCCAACCTATCAAGTGCCGCCTCGGCGACTACATTATTGCAGTCGTTGTCCTCGTCCAGAAGTTCGTCGGATTCGGCCCAATTCTCCTCATCGTCGAGATCGGCCATCATTTGCAGAACAATTGGGATCAATTGATCGAAGTACTTGCCGGCGTTTTTTCGGACCATCGCTGGCGCCATCTCAGCAAGTGTAACCATTGTCTATAAACGATATTGATATAACGGATGCATAGAAAAAAATACGAAAAGTGCTTAATAATACCTCCAAGGCCAACTGTCTCAGGCTATCTAACATATTGGGTTCGGCGAACAGCTTCGTGCACATATCAAAAATGTTCGCAAGTTGTGGTCGCAGGAACTTTGGCGTATTTTCAGCCATGTCAATGAGCACCTTCAGCACCGTGTCATTATTCATTTGGACGCTGATTGCGATTACTTCGAGCATGTTAGGCAACAGGTCGTTGAAGTGCTTCAGCACCTGTGTTTCTTTATCGTGAACAAGAATGAACGCCCCAATTGCGCGCACGGCCTGAAAGCGCACTTCGTATGGCTCTTCAGCCAAAAGACTCTGCTGCAGCATCTGCTTGATCAGGTCCAGAAAATTGGTCTGCTGATTGCCGAAAACGCCGGGCACTGATGTAAACATCTGCAGCGCGGCTTTCTTGAGCATCGGATTCGATGAGTTGGCGCACTGGAAAAGAAACTACAAACAAATGTATTAATAACTCGCACTAACGCGGATCTCGTACGCATGCTTACGTGCAAAAATTCGGGCCATTGGTTGTTTCCGTCCTCGTCGATCAAATTGCGCGCAACTTCGGCGGCGACATCACATATTTTCTGTCGTAATTGAGGGGTTTGCTCCAGTCCAATCGCGATGAGAATTTGCTCCTTCAATGAGGCTTGTTGCTCGACCGTAAGCTTCGGGAAGAAATTTCCAAATTCACTTGAGAACACGCGCCGTAATAAGACGGCTGACATTTGCCGTGCTTCTTCTCCAAGCGACGCATTGTGAATCGCAGTTAATAAATGACTAACTTTTGTTTCAATAGGGATATTTGCGTAGGTTTCCTGTGGAAAGAAATTGATAATTTATCAATATTCAAAATAGGTGGTGCATGATTTTTATAATATACGCAATGAATCAGCACCTCAAATATGGAATAGATAATGCTAGCCAGGGCTATAAAAGAAGACGCCTAGCCGCATGGAATGTACAAAATAAAAAAATGTACATGACCGCTGAAAACAGTGACTCATAACAGCAATTATAATTCAACGTTGCAATGCGTGGATATAAAACTTTTTGAAATTCGACTCTAGGCGGTAACCAGCCTATTACGGTCTTAGAGCAACGTGCAAACAATATAAATTAAAAATTAGGGTCGGGGTGGTGAGCGAGAAGTGGCGGGAAAGCCCATACCCGATTGGTAGTAACCACCTTGTACAAATTTTTTATGCACATTTGTGATTAAATCAAGATTCGACATCGCATTTATTTATAACATTCTGCGATGCCATGCCTTGCCATGCGTTAGCGCACAGACAACCTATACTAGCAGAAACACTTGCACATGCCGTGCGTCTGCCGTACACGTTTTTCGCATGTTCGCATGCGATCAATGTTTTCGATGTTTAAATGCTTACTACGGATTACGCGTTACGCGCATTGCACGCACGAGAATTATAGGAAATCAAATCAACTCACCTCGGCTTGTGTCCTGATGGTATTATCAATTGATAAAAGCGTATTCAGAAGAATATGAAATTGCTCCTGGTCGGCAGCCATGGTCCCTCCACATGAAAGACTGAGCGCAATTCAGGCAACCAACGGACTCACGTTCGGCGCGTCGAATTCCACCAAAAACCGGAGCGTACACACACACCGTACACACGTTTACACTTTGCGCCGTTCGTAGGATAGACGCATGTACTGCACTAACCTTGTTGGCTGATGATTAACACGAGGAGCCAAGTGCTAAACGTATAAAACTAGTAATAGTCGAAATCAAAAATGCGGTATATATGACAAACGCACACCGACTACCGATCACTTTGAATACTTCAAATATAGACACAAACACGTGTGTAAATAAGTACTACCCTCGCTCGCACGTGTTTGGTAAATAAATGCAAGTTATTATTCCAGACATGAAGTAATGCAGAAAAACGAAAAATTCGGTAAATTTACGATGTAATGTTAAAGGTTCCGTTAGTAACCACCACCATAATTACTCTACGACTGTTGTCGAAGCTGTCACCGATAAAGCACGAATAACGCAATTACTATACTGTGATCATGTATACAGTAATACGAATGATAACATTTCAATTTAATTCCAATTTTAAAACTTGAATATTTTTGTAAATATATATTATTATTACCTAATACTTCCCACATTTTATACTATATATGCTCTACTATAGACTTCGTAAAATACCTGATTAAAACATAATCATTTAAAATATTAGGTATCATCCGTATATATTTCTTGAACTTGTCACTTTTGGTACGTCAAATCAGTCAAATGCGGTGAACTATTATGAAAAGTTGTAAACACGTGTTTTGTTAGAATTAGTAAAATATAAAAGACAGCTGCAATACGTAAGTCTAATTTACGTTATTATATTAAGTATAACATTTTTGTATATCCATGCCCTTCTAATTTAATTTTCTATAGATAACACAAAATGCCGAAAGTTAGCAGCATACCGGGTGCCCCCCGTAAACAGGGCTTCAATCGTTCTGGACATTCTATGAACCCAGAACGATCTGCTGAAGGACTAAAAGGAGTTGCACGACCCCGTACCAAGGGTACAATTAAGCGGCTGCAGATGTACAGAAATTTTCGCGCCAAACGTGACAAAGTTGGGAACATTCTTACTCCAGCTCCATTCCAGGGCTGGCATAAGTCAGGTACCCAAGCACGAGTTGAACCAAATCAAAAATGGTTTGGAAACTCACGCGTTATCTCTCAGAATGCATTGCAAAAGTTTCAAACAGAATTAGGAGCAGCTATAAAGAATCCTTTTCAAGTTGTAATGAAACCCACAACTTTGCCTGTTACATTGTTAAATGAGAAAGCTAAAAATGCCAGAGTACATTTACTGGAAACTGAAAGTTTTGAAAGCGTTTTTGGGCCCAAAAAGAACCGTAAACGCCCTAATCTCAAGTGTACTGGTTTAGAAGAACTTAGTGAAATGGCAAACAAGAAATTTGAGGAATACTCTGATGAGAAAGATAGTAATATTGTGAGGGATAATGAGGGTATCAAAGATCTTCCGCGGGATTGGGTTATGGCTGCTGGGCAGTCAAGACGTATTTGGAATGAGTTATATAAGGTTGTTGATAGTAGTGATGTTTTATTACAAATTCTTGATGGGCGCGACCCATTAGGTACGCGATCTGCGCATTTAGAAAAATATTTAAAGACAGAGAAACCACATAAACATTTAATCTTTATCTTGAACAAAGTCGATTTAGTACCCACATGGGTAACGCAAAGATGGCTTGGCCTTCTCAATAAGGAGTACCCTACAATTGCGTTTCATGCTAGTTTAACGCATCCGTTTGGTAAAGGTAGTCTGATTAATCTACTTCGACAATTGGGCAAATTGCACATTGATAAAAAGCAGATTTCGGTTGGTTTTATCGGCTATCCAAATGTGGGAAAATCGTCAATTATTAACACACTGCGTAGCAAGAAAGTATGCAAAGTTGCACCAATAGCTGGCGAAACCAAAGTTTGGCAGTACATAACATTAATGAGACGAATCTATTTGATTGATTGTCCAGGAGTAGTGTATCCTTCTGCTGAAACCGACACCGAAAAAGTACTTAAAGGTGTTGTACGTGTTGAACTTGTAAATGATCCTGAGGATTACATTGAAGCGGTGCTGGAACGCGTAAAACCAGAATACATTCGTAAAACATATCTGGTGGACTCCTGGAGCTCTCCACTTGATTTTCTCGAGAAATTAGCGCAACGAACAGGGAAACTGCTTAAGAAAGGAGAACCGGACGTTACAATTACAGCACGTATGGTTTTGAATGACTGGCAGCGAGGAAAACTTCCCTTCTTCATTTGCCCACCAGGATATGAAAAGCCGTTGAACGAGGAGGAATCAGAAGAACATCAACTTAACGTTGTTCAAGATTTAAGTAAGATCCGTGTGGGCTTGAGTTATGAGGGTGAAGATGTTAAGAAGCTTGAACCAATAAAGGGATTGGAAAGCGCTGCAAATGAATTCGACGCAGAATCGACAATTGATGATTCTTTATCACAAACGACCGATAACGACACCACACAAAATACGGAAATTGATGAAGAGTCAGATTCAGATATATCCAACTTTTATTCGGATCTTGAAGCGTCCGATCATGAAGAGCAGTTGTTTGCAGAAGCAACGAGTGGTGACTTCAAAGTTGAACCGGTTAAAAAGAAATTAACCGCTAAACAACGACGTGCTGCTGAACGTGCTCTTAAGCGCAAGAAGATTGGAAGCAATTTCTATGAAGTCACCAATGTAAAGAATCGTAATAGAAACAAGAAAAAGAAAATATAAAATAAATGTCAGTTTTGCAACGGTTTTGTTCTTATATTAATAAAACATATTTTAATTCTGCCCTATTCGTAGAAATGTATTATTTGTTAGGCATTAGTCACTGTCTTCGTGTCTCCTCGACTTCTTTTTACGATGACTGCGATGATTCGGGCTTCTCGATCTCGACTTATGCCTGCGTGAGCGGCTCCTTGAGCGTTCCCGTCGATGCGATCGTTCCCGATCCCTGTCACGCTCCCTTGGCTTTTCTGATCGGGCTCTACTTTCGTGGTCGCGTTCCCGTGAATCCGCACGTCTTGGTGGAGAACTTTCAATGCGTTCTACGCTGCGATCGTTTCCGTTCGGCGGCATTACCGGTGTCGGAGCAGGTACGATGGGTGGTATTATGGGTGGTGGTTGATTAACAGGAGGCAGTTGCACTGGAAGCGGGTGTGCTGGTCCGGGCGTAAGTGATTTTATCTCATTTGGAGTCCATGCAGCATTATTCGCCGCTGAAAAATTAAATGACAGTTTAGTTAAACTATGTTATAAAATATAACAATAAATTATTTAAAAGAATATATAGAAAAATATCAAGCCGTACCCCATTGTACGTCTTGAGTTGGTTCATAACCGCCATAAAATGGTTCTGGTTCTGGATTGAATCCAAACTCAGGTTGAAACTCTTCAAATGATTGTGGAGGCGGCATTGACATGTCTGGAAAACCAGGAGGTTTGCGGCTATATTCGCGGCGATCGGCAGTCATAACTTGAATTATATTCTCTTTGGGAGCGTCGATCTTGGTAGGCATTGCATTTGTACCAATTACATCAATGGCACCAGTCATCCGGCGACCTGGTGGTGGTCCAGCTTTTCGTACACCCACAAATGATCCAGAATATTTGCTGTTATCATTCATTATTGTTACGGGACCGCGTGGCATGCCAATTACATTTAAGGGACCTAGACCAACTCCTGAGTCATTAACTCTTATTCTGTAAGATTAAAACAATAATGAATTTTGTAAATTTCAAACACTAATGAAATAATTACCTTTTCTGTCTTTCACAGTATGCTTTCCATGTATCTTCATTAAAACCATAATTGAAATAATCAGTAATATCAGCACCAGGCTTTCTCCATGGCTTATCTTCAATTGAATCCACACTATATTCTCCTGCTGGTACTCCATTAATCATTCCCATTTGCTCAAATTCATCAACTGTAAACTTTCCTGTTTGTGCCTGTTGCAGTTTTGTCTTATCGCCCACTGTTGTTATTAATGCTCCTCTTTTAATATTCAGTGGTGCATAAGTTGGACTGGTTTTGATATCACCAATAACTACATTAACATCATCATCACTGTCATCATCATCATCATCTTCTTCATCATCAAAATGATTGCCTGCATCTTCATGGTCAGCTTTTTCACCATTTACTTTTTCTTCAGATTCATCTGCATCCATCCCATGTGATGTTGCTTGTTCTTCCTCAACTTGATCTTTTCCCAAAGTAGACTCTTCATCATGTTGTGCCTTAAAATCAAATACACAATATAACAAAGCATACAAAAAAAAACTAATTTGATATTAAATACTTCTTCATTTTCGCCAGGTGCTGAGGTTTCTGGATCGCTATCCTGCAGAAGTTTATCTTCTGCATTTGAATCCAAATCTTGTTTTTCACTTTCCACAAGGGGGTGATCTGGGGCATCACCATAGAGCCACTGATCATCAATGTCGGCATCGTTATCAGCCATGATAACAAATAACAATGAACATTCGCAAGTTTTAATAAAGAGAAGCGTTGCTGTTTTCGTATTAACTAACGGCAAATACTAGGAGTAACAAGTACTAACGAGCACACAAATACCATAGCTGACTGTGGCTGGCTGCATTGGGCTATACAAGTTATTTACAGCAAATTATAACCTCTTTGGTAAATGCCGTAGCGTCCTCTATTATAAGATAATTATTACTATGATTTTTTATGATTAAACACTTAAAGAAAAATAATTGTAGTTAAACCTATTCTAATGAGTATCTAAATATTATGGTTCACTATAATATTTTAATTATATGCTTTTAGAATATATATCAAATTATCTTCTCTTTGGTAAACGAAACAACGTCCTCCATAGCGTGCTAGCGTAATAGGAGGCCCGATGTTGCGAGAAGGAATGAACATAACATAATTGTTTATGGAGAAATAATAATAATCTAGTATATGATATATGATCTATGTACATAAAATTTTATAATAATATTATGTTAGAATATTTGTGATAACATTTAAAGTTATCAACTTCTTGAAGCTCGTATGATTCCGTTCAATCACGAAGTACTGTCATAGTAAAAAATAAGTCAATTGCGAAATACTGTAGATATGTAATTTTATTTAGAACAGTGTGCGTCTGTTGGTGGTGTTTTCAAGGTTTTGTTGAGAAGCAAAATTGTAGAAATCGTGATCAAGAAAAAGACGGAGAGAGAAAGTGCTGATGGTTTGTAGAATTCCACTTTGATGAAATTTCCACTCTTTAAACTTATTCTTGGGATTAGTCTGTAGCACACGGCTCCAGTTTGTACTAATCAAAATTCTTTCTAGTGGATTTAACATAAAGTGCAGCACGTGCTCGTAGGATTATTCGTTTTAATATCGTTTGATTTTGATTAATTCAGGTAAATTTATGTGCATTCTCATTTACGGTGCCTGACATATGTAATTTGATACTGTTGGTGGTTATTTTCGTGAGTGTTAATCGGGGCATTCAGTTGTAGGATGCCTTCTGATGCAAAGAAACGCGAGCAGCAGAAGAAGAAGGATGCCGCAAAAGCTCGCAACAAAAAAACAACGACTAAGGATGAATCAAAAAATGGTGCAACAAATGGTAGCAATGAACCATTAAGTCCGGAAGAAGCGCTATGCGCTAAGCTGGAGGCTGACGCACGTCTTAATGCTGAGGCAAGAGCATGCACTGGCTCTCTGGCAGTCCATCCAAAATCCAGAGATATTAAAATCGCGAATTTTTCCATTACCTTTCACGGCAGTGAAATGCTGCAAGATGCATTGTTGGAGTTGAATTGCGGTCGGCGGTATGGTCTGTTGGGTTTAAATGGCAGTGGAAAATCTACAATTCTAGCTGTTCTGGGAAATCGCGAGGTTCCTATTCCTAATCACATTGACATATTCCATCTAACACGTGAGATGCCAGCGTCCGATAAAACGGCCTTGCAATGTGTAATGGAAGTGGATGAGGAGCGGGTCCGGCTGGAGAAGATGGTTGAAGAGTTGGTGGCTTGTGAAGATGATGAGTCACAGG
Organism: Aleochara curtula; assembly: GCA_963978815.1. NCBI lineage: Eukaryota > Metazoa > Arthropoda > Insecta > Coleoptera > Staphylinidae > Aleochara > Aleochara curtula. The sequence continues at coordinate 11,904,764 of OZ022219.1, read as the reverse complement.
AGCAACTCATGGACATTTATGATCGACTGGATGAAATTTCAGCCGATACGGCAGAAGCGCGCGGTGCTAATATCTTGAATGGTCTTGGCTTTACCAAGGAGATGCAGAATAAGCCCACTAAGGACTTCAGTGGTGGCTGGCGTATGCGAATTGCTCTTGCTAGAGCACTTTATGTTAAACCACATTTGTTGCTTTTGGATGAGCCAACAAATCATTTGGATTTGGACGCCTGTGTATGGTTAGAAGAAGAATTGAAAAACTATAAACGCATATTAGTTATAATTTCGCATTCACAGGTATAATAATATTGGATTATAATTAGAAAGTAGAAAGTAATTTTATGCGGTTTTAGGATTTCCTTAACGGTGTCTGCACAAACATCATTCATGTGAACAAAAAGCGACTCAAGTATTACACTGGTAACTACGATGCATTCGTTCGCACACGTATGGAGCTGCTCGAAAATCAAATGAAGCAATACAATTGGGAGCAAGACCAGATCAATCATATGAAGAACTATATTGCGCGGTTCGGTCACGGTTCCGCTAAGTTGGCACGACAGGCTCAAAGCAAGGAAAAAACTCTTGCAAAAATGGTCGCTGCTGGACTTACTGAGAAAGTTGTCAGTGACAAGATATTGAATTTCTATTTTCCCAGTTGCGGGAAAGTACCGCCGCCGGTTATTATGGTGCAAAACGTCAGCTTCCGCTATACGGACACGTCACCGCATATCTATAAAAACCTTGAATTCGGTATTGACCTCGACACACGACTTGCACTTGTGGGGCCGAACGGTGCCGGTAAATCCACGTTGTTGAAATTGTTATATGGAGACGTATGTGCATACTGCTGTTATCATGTATACATGTTTTTAACGATATGAATTTTGCAGCTGGTACCGACCGAAGGCATGATTCGTAAAAATTCGCATTTGCGAATTGCGCGTTACCATCAGCATTTGCACGAACTGCTCGATTTGGATGTGTCGCCGTTGGAATATATGATGCGCGCATTCCCCGCTGTTAAAGAGCGCGAGGAAATGCGTAAAATTATTGGCCGATATGGCTTGACTGGTCGGCAGCAAGTGTGTCCAATTCGCCAGCTTTCGGATGGTCAAAGATGTCGTGTCGTCTTTGCTTGGTTAGCATGGCAAACTCCACACTTGCTCTTGTTGGACGAACCTACCAATCACTTGGACATGGAAACAATTGATGCCTTAGCAGAAGCCATTAACGATTTTGACGGTGGCATGGTGCTAGTCAGTCACGACTTCAGGCTGATTAGTCAAGTATGTACCACTTAAATTTTATTACACTCAATCACTGAATATAAAACTTTTTCTGCTAGGTGGCTGAAGAAATTTGGGTCTGCGAGAAAGGAACGGTAACTAAATGGCAAGGCGATATTCTGACGTACAAGGATCATCTAAAATCCAAAATTGTGAAGGAAGCGGCCAAACGAAAGTAATACGCAATACCCCTTTGCTGTGGAGCACGTGCATATAGTCTGAGTTACTAACCATTTACCTTTGAAATTTTTCGCATTATTTCTCTATTTCAATGATGTTAACTACGATTTGATTTTTTGCCGCCTCTTAACAACTAATCGAATGACGTAGAGGTAGTGCTTTGATTTTAATGAATACTGCACCCGTTGCAACTGCGGGTTGTTGTGGTTCTGCTCTAATTAGAAAACGTATGGGTATCTTTTTTTCTGCTTTTATTTAAAATCTTTCTAGACTCGAAGGTTGATGAAAATTTGCCCTGCCAACGTTGATGTAATCAAGCAGCACCTAACTTAGGAAATGAAATATTTATTTTAGTTATATTTCTCTTCTTTCTATAAAGTATGCAATCATTGTCTCAAAATCTGAACAGAAAAACAAGCTCTTGGACTATTAATAAACAACATACAACAAAATTATTTATATCTTTTTCAAAGACTTTTCCAACATGTACATCATATTTACACGATGATCGAGTTGATCATGCACACACACATTAATCACAATAGCATTTAACACTATTTGCGCAACTGCAATAAGTAGAAAATGTTTAACAAACACAACAAGTCCATCTCATGCAATGCAGTTTGAAATACAACGAACTTGTTAATATTGCGGGGTTGCTGCTTCACTATACGTGATTAATATGCCACTACGTGTAAACCAAATTAGGATTTCTGATGTATCCCGCATTTCTATAAGTTCAATGAGATGCCAACCCGTTAAATTGAAATTATATTAACAATGGCGGTTATGGTTGAATGCCACTCATTAACAGTTCGTTGCCTTGCGTTTAACAACACAATTTTATTATTTAGCTGATCGTCGCACTACTGCTGTCAGGTAGATTGGCGTTGTTTACCTCCATCTGCGCCCATATGACAAATTCGTCGATTAACACTGGCCAAGCACCTTCCTCGTCATGGTTGCTGAGATCGTCCGCAATTTGGCCGGCAAAGTCCAAGAGCAGGTTCCATGTATCACGGGGTATTGTCTTTTGATGATGTTCCTGTTAAATGATAGTTTAGTATTTGGTATTAATTAAATGTATTACAATTGCATACCTGGACAAACTTTGACCATAGGGAGAGAAATTTAAACTTATTCTTTAAGATTATGTTCCAGTAGAAAATGGCAACGTCCAAATCCAATCCTTTTTGCGTCGAATTTTTCGCGTAATTGAATGTAAAATGATAAAAGTCCTTAAAAAGAAGAGGTGAATTGTCCAAATCATCTTCCAATTGCGCCAATTTATTAGACAGCTTATCGACGTCATCACAATCCAATGACATCATACCCTCCATGAACTCTTTCCTCGTAAATTCACATTGCGTTGCTGCTTTGAATTTCCATGCAAGAATTAGTACGCGCTTGCTTTCGGGTGGTAGACCGAGATCATCGAGGAATTGCATGACTCCGTCGGCGGTGATTTTATCATGATCGCTTCCATCACGGTAACGAACGAATAGTGCATCCAACTTCTTCTTATCCACACACTTCACCTCGCGGTAATACACCTCTGGATTTTGGAAGTAGTTGTCGCTCGCTAGGTCTAATTTCCAGTCGTTTTGTGCCAAGCAGTAGATTGCCGTGTTCTCCCCAGTTTGGGTGCATGATATGAACTTTTTGACTTTATCCCGCTGCGATAACTTCAATTTGTGCTGAAAACACGTGTTTTGCGAGAACAATTCAGTGGGTTCATTAGCATATCGTCGCTGCGTGAGAAACTGCACAAACTTCTGCATCTACTTCCGCGTAATAAAACAACAACAACGAACTAACTATAACCTTACCATGTTGATAGATACACAATGTTGACTGATGTTGACAATGTCGTCCTGACAGGGCAATTGTCTTATTCACTAACCACTTGATTTTCTCTTATTCTTTTCTTATTATCTGTTCAGGTCCTCGTATTTTGGCGATGATACTGGACGGGCAATGCGTCTTCTCCTCAGCGATCTAGAAAACTACATCCATGCACACGATTACACACTTATCCGAAATTGTTGCGACACATCAGTTTAAAGAATTTTGAAATTACCATTGAAAGTCGTTTGCGCTAACTTTGATCGTTGATTCTAACATGAATGCATCCAAATAAAAAATATCATTAATAGAAATGACGTGTTTGACCTTGGAAAATCACCAGGTGAGCCTAAATTGCTCGATTGGTTGCATAGCTTGTTATTCATACAAAATATTGCATGTAGTTCAGTCAATGAATCAGCAATCAGTCTTATAAATTATTATAATCATTTTAATCCTATAATTCAAATAAAGTTTGGTATTAATTCTTAAACTTTAATTATTAAATATTTTATATAGAGAGTATCGCTTATCAACAGCATACATCAAGCAGGGTTGGAAGCAGCTTCTGAATTGTCTTGGTCTCCGCCAACTGGTCACTCTATGCCACGTTGGCGCCATACGGTAACTACATGTTAATTTCTTTAATACTTTGTGGTCCGATGAATGGTCAGAAAAAACTTTTCGCTCGCCCATCCTGGAGTTATTATATGGTCACATCCGTGGCGCTTGTAAATGAATGTCACTAGGAATAAATATTCATTCCGTTGTCTCGCCAACATTGGACCAAGCTGACCAACGTCTCCATTCGAATATTTAGCTTTCTTTAAATGTCGTCATTTTAATCGGACAAATCGAAGTTTAGGCTTCTCGGTGGTTGCCAAGTCTTGTAGTTGATAGTAAATATTGAGAATTTGTATTATTCATCAATTGCACTTCTTGCGTTAAAATAGCGCGCTATATAGGTAGTGGTGTGGCGTCTGTGCTACCACTTCCCTTGCTCTTTAAGCGTGCTCTTCCAACAGCCCCGTTATTCTAAAGAATATCAGGCTTTCGGAGGGTTTCAGAAAGCATAGTATGCCTTTTGATATGGACTATTCTCCACTAGGCACTTACTCTCTGGCGGGTTTTAATCCCACATTCTGGTAACAATGTAACTGGGGCTTCTCACAGAATCTGCATTCTTCCTGAGTTTATAGTGTCCCGTCGGGATACTCGTGAGTATTGTGACCTGGTTCCTGTTATGGTTCCCCATTTCCGTTGTCCTCATATGGTTATAATTTGCAATTAGCATTTTTAATGCTCTTGTTTTGTTTACTATTTTCGGTAGTTCCCATTTTATGTATCGGGTGCTAATTCCGCAAAAAGGTTCTGGTCCCGTGCGTCTATTCCCCTTTGAGCAAGTGTGTCTGCTATTTTGTTGCCCTCTATGCAGTTGTGTCCTGGCACCCAGTATAGATTCATTTGATTGTTTTATCCAGGCTTATTGAGGTTGCTCAGGCATGCTTTCACTAGTAATGATGTTTCTTTGTTTGAATTTAGAGTTCTCCATGCAACTTGGCTATCCGGCATTATTGTTATGTTGCGTCCATGGACATGTTTTTCCAAGTTTATCTGGGCGCATCTGTATATGGCACAGATTTCTGCTGGGAATATACTTGGGTATTTATGCATATTTTGGTTCGTGGCCCAAAAACTCCTGACCCTACTCCCTCGTATGTTTTGGATTCATCCGTGTATCATTTGGTGGTACAAAAATGTGTGCCAATTAGACAGACTGAGCCAATAGGGGTCGCGCTCAAACGAGTCTAGCAATAGAGAACGTGCTGGGTGCGCACAAACGCTCACCAGAAGAGCAGTTTTGTGAGTAGCTCTGCTACACAATACGATGCGCGACGGTTGGGCTTTGAATATTAGGCGTATAGGTACTGGCCAACGCGCAACTTACGATCGTCGAAATACTGACTGTTTGCGTGCATAGTGAATCAATTTTGAATTTCCGAGTTCTATGTCCGTTGTCCAACAATTCCAACGACATAGAGGCCCTCTCCTCGGGACACTTCATGATTAATAGAATGTTGGTAGCCCCGCCTCCAGGAGGTAAGAGATCGGGGGTAACAGCATTATGAGCTGATCCAGGACCTCATGACGCAATTCTGGCGTCGATAAAAGAGGGAATATCTGTGCACGCTTCAGGAACCACCAAATGGGCCCACAAGAATACAAATATCAAACCAGGTGGACTAATCGTTATCTACGATAAGCAGTATCCCCCACACGCATAGCACTTTGGGCGCATAGTTGAGATATTTCTCGAAAAAGACGGGTAAGTGCGTGTCGCTAAGGTGAAGTTGCGGGCTGGCGAGTTCAAAAGCACAATTAAGCCTAATCCCCTCACCTACTTCCCGTCTACGGAACATGATCACAACAACAGAAAGCTGCCTGTTATAACGACTTAGCTGGGCTACAGTTTACATCATTTGCCCCTATGCAGGCCTTCCGCCATGATACGACAGCTGCGCAGGTGGAGTTGCTCCGTGGCACCGCCTTTGTCAGATCTGCAAGTTATTATTCTAGCATATCGACTTAAATTCCAGTACTAGTCCTGGACCGCATATTATACACGGATTCCCTGATCTTCTTCCTATCCTCAACCCAGAAATTTAATAGTTTTCCTATTCCGACTTCTAGACGGACTTTTACAAAGCATCTCAATATGCACCATTGCTTTCCGGGGTCGCACACTGGGGCCAAACGCCCGTTTTTCGGACATTGCTTAATATCTCAGGAACCACTGAACCGATTTCAACGTTTCAAATTTTATATGAAAAATAAAAAACTTTTCAATCTTACACCATTCGAAAAGTAAAATAAATTGGCAAATTAGGGGTAATTTTATTAATTTTAAAACACAATATGTTGTTAAAAAAGGGTAATCATTGTACTACATTCAAACTAGCATCGTAAATAACTCATGAGAAATGAAATCGCATTTGAAGCGGTAGAGTTCCATTGTAGTAGCAAATTTAAAGGGATCTTAACTGGCTTAAACCGGACGCGGGATGGCGTTTTTGCATGCAAGCTTGATTGTGTTGGCACAAAGTGTAAGCAGGTGTCAATATTAATACGAAAATTGTTCATAAATATTACAATATTGTTTACATTTTATGATAGCAATGTACTGCCTAATATTTTATTTAAAACATAATTTGAATTTTGAAAATCGGGTGATTAGATTCGGAGATAAGACGTTTTATTGAAAACGAGCGTGACGCGTCTGCCTCAATCTCAACTCAAGAATCGACGAAATTTAGTCGATTTTTCGCCTTTAAACCTAAAAAACCCTCCTCTGGCTCAAGATGGCTCAGATCAGACCTAGTACATTAGATTCGTTTTAATTTTCTCTATCGAATGGTATAAAGTCTAGGACAGCAAAACACAGCAAACCCAACTTAAACTCAATTTGAAAATTCATTTTTCACGAATAATTTAGAAATTTTTGAACGCTAATTAGTTATATTTCTAATTAATCTAAACCTTTACATCTTAGGTATTCTTATTATGCGTTAGCCAATCTTTCTAATGGTATAATTGCTTTTCTTAAATATTAATAAAGTTGGAAGATAACGAATTTTAAAGTTGACAAACGGTTTTACACCAATCGGGGAAGTCAAAATTGTTGAACTTTGAGCCTAAATTGTTGCTAAACTAGTGGTCGGATCGAAATAAAATTTATATATTCACAAACTTCAGCAATTAAACTATAGATTGGCAAAATTTTTTTTTTCAAAATATCAATATTTAATTTATCGATGATGTCCGATGGGGAACCAGTGTGGGTCGGTGCACTACTTCCTTCGAACCATTACCTTGAAACCTTCGATACCATGTTCCTCTTATCTATCTTACCAACCTTTTTTTCATGCTAGGTCTCACACCATGCCAAGCAACTTCAAACCCGAGCAATCTCACTGACTTCTTCAGAAAAACACATTTTTCTGTGTTAAGCGATAAACAATGTTCTCAAACTATGGTGTTTTTAACGCATTTCTAAAATATTTACCCGAGATAATTTCACTTAGGTATGTAATGGCTACCGGGGTCCCAAATGTCGTAAACATCCAATCCACGTGGTCGGCATTGGATGTTTGTCTTTCTATGTGACGAAGTTCAACTTATTTTTCAAATCTCGTATTAAACGCGTCACGAATCCACGTTCTCTCTCTTCGTCGAGCGGTAATGTTACTTCTTCTTACTGACTGTAAGCTGTAAGAAAATTTAAAACTAAGGAATTATTTTTTAGTTGTGTTCCTTGCTGCTTAGGGTTTGAATTGTTAATCGTTGTCGCGATTCGTTTCTAAGGATCAATGTTAGGGTCGGCTCTCGTTGTCTCCCACTCGATAACGCTAACTGAAACCAGTAGCGCGCTCTCTGTTACAATTCGCATTGCGTCTCAGACAGTTTCAGAGTCGTGGCACTACTCAACCGTTAAATGTGGCTCGGTTGACTTTTGATCACATGAATATTGGAACCATTGAACGAAATAAGAGTTCATGTAATAAGCTTAAAAAAGTTGTTCCAGAACTACTACATCCGGTGAACCTACCCGGAGTTGCTCCAAATTGCTAATAGTTTCTTTATTCTTTCTTTATTCTGAAATGTTCATCCCTTAATACTTGCTAATTATAAATATTGTTGATGCATCTTGGAATTGATAATAACGCAGACCTTTCAATTGGTTCACACAATATATAACCTAAAAATAATATCTAAATAAAGTCTAAGATTTTAATATTTTAAAATGCTATAAAATTTGTATTTTTATGTCGGATATACAAGTAAAACAAAATGTTTCATTTGAATAAATTTACATTTTTCCAATGATTTATTCTAGCCATGAAGGAGATAAATAAAGAAGTAGAACTATTGGGTAATATTTTATTAAATTTTGAACGTATATCTAAAAAATTAAAATAAATATAAAAAGGAGAAATACATTTATACAAAAACATATTTAAAAATTTGTGATCGATTTAGCGAAATGCGCATTAATTAACCTACTTTAGAGCATATATTGTACAAGAACGAGAGCGATATTAAATAACTACGTTAATGATAAAAAATTCACAGTTGTTCACATTTTGTGCTTGTTGTTGCTGGTTGAGTAATACTTGCTTCGTATCTTTCTTTTCAACTCGTATGCATTCTCTTAATCCACTTGCTTTTCAAGACGCGTTGCTACATTTCATTACAATCGAATGCCACGATTCGTAGCAGCGACGTAATTCAGAAGCTCTTCGCTGTCTTCACAGACGAACGGCTTTTCGTGATAACAAGCCACATCATGCCACGCGATGCCATCGTTATAAACATTATTAAGAATGGACAAGCACGATTCGGTTGTGCCGTTAATATCAAATTCGGCATTATCCGGCTGCTTCTGTTTCTTGTGTCCTGTCGAAGACCATGGATTGTAGTTCCACGAGTTTGGCACCTGGTTGGTGGGCGCCATCTTTTCACGGTTTGAGGACCAGAACCATCCATAGACGTTCTTCGGTTCCAAATCCGGGCGACCTTCGCAACCCTTAAAGTCACACAAGCGACCGGAAGTCCAAATGTACGGAACATCATCTATAATATGGTCAAACAAAATTTAACTTTTGCGTTGCAACCTGCATTGGAATACATTTTAAATGACGTCGTCATGTTTATTAATGACACGTTCGTATCGATCAATTGTACGCGAAGAGAAAGAAGCGCCGAGTACTTAAACGATTGCGACATTCGCATTTGTTCGTCGTGTGGCATTTTGCGAGCGCGCCACGCAACGATGAAACGCACCGTACGATTAATGCGCGCAGATAAAGCGCACTCGACGAATAATATGCAGTAATAATAATCCGTTCGCAAAGCAGTGCGAGCAACAAAGGAGCAAACGCGAAACATTTGAACATTTTTAATTGACCTCAATTAGAAGAAGCATTAATTTATTGCAACACTCGTCGTGCGCGCATTGCAGCGATGATGATAAATCATCAGATAACTCACTTTGTTGGATCAGTCTGAAGATCATGTTGTTCTTCTCCTGCGATTCGAGAGACACCAGATCCATGCAGTACTCGCGGCAAATGTTTCTGCCATCGAGCCAGTCGACTTTTCTACTCGCTAATTCAGGCACGTGACCGCTGTAGAAGTAATTCTTACCACGGAAGAAGAATTGTTTTGGTCCTGTGAACAATATAACGCATTAGTGCTCTGCGTGTTACTCGTAATTAAAATCGAGAAAAGTACAATGCAAAATGACCAATAAATATCGAAGAAGCGTGTAATTGCATGTGTTTAAGCCATTGTTGCACAAACACACACACACACACACTCATTGCCGTGCAAATTGTTTAGAAAGTTTTCTTCATTTCTTTTCTCGGTCTCGGTCTGCGTGTGCCGCCGTTGCAATTGGCATTATGAAGATGCATTGAGCAATAACTGATAGGGCAAGTGTTTGAAATGTTAAAGTTGTTTTGTTTTGGGTTACTAGACGTTTGAATGTCAGCTATGTACAAATAGTCCTTACGGTTGGCACATTTTTGCGGATTTGGCAGCGACAGAAAACGGCCTGGCCGATTCGAACGATTTTGGGCGGCTGTTTGTTCGGAGAGGACCACGACCACAGCCACAACGATGAGCCACGCGAATTTCATCTGAAATAATTACAAATCAATTAACTTTGTACACAAATAGTAATTAAGTCTTGGATGAATAACAACATGAAAATATTTAAATTTTAAATTATTCGTTGACGTTCATCATCATCATCATCATCATCAGGGTCATTAGCTTTATGACGTTCTTTTTTGGAACAGAATGTTACAGAATTCTGTGAATTTGGGGAGAAAAAGTGATTCGAGGAGTTATGGTGCAATCAAATGCTATCAGTCGCCAAGGCGCCATCAAGCATATTACCTCATAAGGCGTAAAATGCAAGAGAATGAGAATAAGCACGCTTCGTGTACGAAAAGAGCCAAATGCGCGCGCGAATAAAGTTGAGAAAAAAAAACGAGAACGCGCAACAGCAACAACAACTATTGAATGGCTCCCAAACTGGAAATTCTCTCAGCGCCTGCTGCGATACCAGCGCCAAGATTATATCAATTGGTTTCATTTACATATTGTTGCAAGAGTTATTCCGAACCACTTGGATACATCAACACCTTACACAATGCGTACTGGCATTCGCATTCTCATTTCTGCTAAACTCGTTTCAATTTTTCCTTCATGAGTTTTTCGGACGACGCCAACGTATTTATTATTCTTATTGCAAATGCGTTCGTACAACTTTATTGACTGGCTGCGATGTGTCAGACGCTAGTTGAATTCGCCGTTCGTGGCATGTTTACACGTTGATTACATAATGCGCACATAAAATAAATTTAAGCAGAAAGAGACAACGAAAAACGCGTAGCGTCTTTACCATTATGACATAAGAATATGTTTTGCACGCGTTGTTTTTAAACACGCGTGATCTTTATGTGCTTAAAAGTTGAGAAGAAGTACAACTAGTTGATGTTGAATTTGCATGGCATTAATTGTTATCATGATGGATCGTAATTGATTTAATTGTAAAAAGACAAGCGTACAACTTTCCCTTTTAAGTGTAATTACAATTGGCCATAGTGAATACCCTAAGGTGATAAATGCCTAAATTTTTCCGTGCGCGCAAGAGATTTTCACTTGCAATTTGCTTTGCTTACCTTTAGTGCTATTTGTTTTGCGCGCGACTTCCTCGCCAACGTCCTGGTAACTTTGTGGCTTCCTACACGGCACAATCAAACGAATGCGCACCCAACAAACACTCAAACCGAACGTCAGCCGAACACTAAAATTCCATCAGATGAAGAGTGAGAGTTATATTTATATATAAAATGGGGAGGCCAGTGCTCACCTGTATTGTGTGGTGCGGCGACACGGCTGGGACGACACCGATACCAATAAGGTGCTCCATCGGCCAAGAAGCGTGATTACCACCAACCAGCCGACCATAAAATTGTGCAAAATGCAGCATCCTGCAGAAAAATTGCTTCCAATCGCTTTGCATCATTTTCTTGATACGCTTATGAAATTTACCTATTCTTGAATTTTATTTCTTATTCAACCACATGATATAAGTGTTAGAAGGATAGTGAGAAGATAGAATTAAAAGTGTTTGCATATTACGCTTCTCAAACATATAATTACAATAAACTCCGTTAGATTACATGATGAGCAGCATAAAATAATGGAAATTCCTACAATTCCGATTGTTGCATTTCGCATCCTGTTCGTTTGCCGTGTTTTGGGTAAGCAGAGTGGAAACCGCCGAGATTGCGAAGCTTTTCGAATGCCACGAATAAATAATAAAATGCTGTGGGCTGACGCTGTGAGACTAACAGGATTCGAAACAACGCGCGCACGAATTATTATTAAGTATTGTAAAACTGTAAAGCGAGTCTCGACGATGAATTTATATACGCATAGGATGCCTATCTTACTTATGTCATGTTTATCTTGAGGTGGAAATTGATCGATCGCCAATGAGGAAGAGGGACATGCGAGCCGCAAAAATGCGGAATCAAACAAACGCTGGTGGATGAAATCAGTGTGACACTGGTGACCTGATCATTTGCATTGCAAATCACTTCTTGTGAATGAAGCCACCGAAACGAAAATCGTGCTGAGACGACATCGCCGGATTATATTTGCTAATGAGTGACACACGAATGGCTGGATGTCGCAAGTTTACAAGCAAAGACGAAAAAACGTTCGATTACGTCACGTGCATCATTGTTCTGTTCATTGTCATTGAACATTTGTATTCCAATAAGAACCCTGGCGAAATGACTATAAACAAACCATTATTTTAATATTAATTAGCTTTGATTAATTGCACTCGGCAATTTATCGCCATACAGACAATTGAACAATTGCCTCTTGAGAGTACATACTGTTTGCTTTGCGTCGCGCTTTGCTGCAAAGATTATGATATAAAATCGTATCTTTTTTACTGGCACAGAAGCGAGTGTGAAATAAAATGCGAAGAAGCACAAATAGCACGAATAAATTGCAAACTGAGGCAAAAGCGTGGAATGAACGACCTCGACGGTAATCGTCAAGTATCGTGTTATCTAATTTAAATTCTAATTGCGAATTGCTTCTAGAAGTTCTCCGGCACGTTGCGGATAAATGCATGGTAAACAGTGGAAGATGATGGGCCTTAATGGTAATGTTCTTAATTAGTATCGGTGAAGATGCGTGATGATAACTCACACAGTAAATAGGTAGATGCAATTCAAGGGAGAGATGATCAGTAAACGACCTGAATGAGAGCCAGCATGCTGTGCAATTGAATATCAAATGTTAAAGTCATTGGAAATGCCATAAAAGATTAACTACATATTACTTGACTGTTGATATTCACTATTTCTAGATCAATAAATGACTCATAAATCAACAGCATACTAATTTTAAGTCATGTGGTAATTAATATAGCAATTATTTATACTATTACTGGAAATTTACACGCGTTTAGCATTGATTCATATCGAAAACCACAAACAATAAATCAATAAAGTGTGCACGTTGCAAAAGGAAATCCATGACCAGAAAGGAAACAAGAACGAATAAATGACAACAAGCACTAACAGCTGACTAACAGGTTAATAATATAAAAGCCAACGAAAAGTAGAATAAGAACACATTGCATAAGCAATTTTATTATTATGATTGAATGACGATTAATTATATTATTCTCTTAGTAGGGGGGCTTGGAATGCTGAAAGCAAAAGTGCTTTCTTTGATTTGCACAACAATGACGTGCAAGTCAAAAAGAGATAAACACTTGAAGCGGATTTGACTCGCGTAAATTATAAATAATCCAATTGAAAACGTATTGACCCAAATTCAACCATTCTAACGGAGTCATACATTCATTTTTAAACTTTTGAATGCAATTAATTAAATTTCATTCGACAAAAGTGATGTTAATTAATTATATTTCACAATGATGTTTCAGATTGCTCTTGGACTTCGTTAAAGGCAAAGTTTTATTGAATCTTCCATTTCATTGCCACACTTAATTAGCCTTTCAAGAGCGTGCAATTAATGGATCGGAAATTCCTTTAAGAAAAGTATAGCTTACTCGCCAATTAAATCACAAGGGTGATCAAATTTGACGCATGAGGATGCAACACACATTTCAATGTTATACTTTATAATACATCAACAACCTCGAGCACTAACCATAATCATCATCTTGTGCATTTCGTTTAATAACCCCATAATTTAAATACAATTAGCGTACATTACTCTCAAATTACAAGGTGTCTAAATGATTTATATACGTTTCAGTTAAAGTGTTGTTCCATTGTTGTTGAACATGTTAAGTAGTCAGTCACTTGAATTGTTAACTTAACTTTACATGTAATTGCATGTCCTTAGTGTAGTGTAAATTTGTTATGTTTAGAGGAGAAATTCTTTAAAATGCAAAACATATTTGCATTCCGTATTTCATTATGCATTTGCGGCATAACCGACGTCGTTTCTAATGCGACAACAATGTTTATTAAAACAAAGAGAAATTTTATTCATATTACCATTCGTCGTCAGTTATGGAAAAATGTCAAAGAAAGTATCATTATATAAATGCAACAACAAGATGAGGGAAAATGGCGTTTGTGACATTTCTATATTTTATTGAGCTAAATGCAATTGTGTTAAAAGTAGCAATAGGTAATTGAATTAATACACAATGCCCATAATAATATTATGAACGAGTGCGGCATCGTTTGATTTGCAAAGTTGAAATTTGCATTACATTTGCACATTCGTGCAAAGAACACAAACTTGAATGCAACATAAAATGAAGTGCGATGATGAATTCTGATGTTGCATTATGTTGTTGTTGTTATTGTATTTTTATCTCCTACAATTCGTATTTGAAATTGAATTGTGCACAATTGACATTTAATTTCTTCATTGCAACATTGAGCGAAAACAACTATCGCTCGTGCTACAGTAAATGCACTTTATCATCATCTCATCTAACACAGATAGATAGATAGAAACTCTCGTACTACATTTACGCAATAGTTGTGAACACATAATAAGTTTAATAGCAATAATATTAACTACTTCAGAAGCAGACGCTAATTCGCGTTATGCCTGATCCAAACTCAATTGGAATGAATAACAACAGAAAATTCAGTCAAGGATAGACATTCGTCAAACTGAAATTCATTGTTTTTATGTGATGTCGAGTGGAAACGTGCCGCACACATTTATTTCATGCCAAGCGCACTCGCGCGCGTTTTGTAGCAGATATGAAGACTTTATCGTGATTTCTTGCTACTTATATTGCAACTAATATTCCTTTGGTTCGCCTGCGTATTATTACCGAGAACGCATCATGCATATGAATTACGTGAATGGACGCACGAATTATCACGTCAGTGTTAAAATTATCGCCGAAGACCTTTAAGCTACGCTACGCCATTTACATAGAAATTGAAGACGATTCGGGCCTAATCGTATATGAAATGTTTCGATATAATTAACTCTTCTTCATTTTTTCTCCATAGACGTCTGACATTATTATCGTGGACGCTGTATTAAGACGAAAAACTACCTAACATAACCTATAATGCTAGTCGTAATAATAATGAGCACGAGCATTAAACAGCAGGTGCTTTTTGGCGTCGACCTTGTCCCTCTAAAACTTTCACTTGAGCGTCTCGCGCAAATCTGCTGCGTCTTCAGGTATTGTTCAATCATATGTAAAATACATCGGAGACACATGCAACAAGCCATAATTTAATTTACATACATTACGATCGGCGCTCAATACGTTGTAAACAACGAAAAACAATTGTACACTATTGCACATAGATATTATTCAATAATTATCGAATGTGCGAGCAGTGATAGATGACACTGGCCTTAATTAGTCTTCATGTTGCAATTAACTAATCATTTAGGCGAATTTTAATGCGCTGAGCTAAGCTGAGCTTCGAATCGGTTTCCAATTAATAAATACGTCGTGTTTTGCAACTGCAAATTTCTCACGTATTAAATTCATATATTGCGTTTTCGGTATAGTCACAAATTCGATTTTAGTCTAAATTTAACATTTAGCTGAATAATAAAGCAATTTTTTATCGAAGCGATTTCTTCGAACAATTCTTGAAAATCCTGTTGATTGCATAATTTGCTATCCTATTATTCCGACGATTTAAATCATTTATTCATTCATTTTGCATGTACAGTGTAATTAAATATTACATCGTAAATTGTGTTTCGTATTGTCGATTTTGCACTCGCGGCGCATGCAGCCCTGTAAGAACGAACACACAATGAGTTGCACGTTCGATATGTTCGAGGCGTTCGTAATTCAATCGAGATGATATTAGAAAACGTGCTTCATGCCGCGCACCATTATTATGTCGTTCTTCATGAGCATCCAACGCATTCACAAACAGACACACACACCAGCAGCGAAGCGCATGATTGAGAAGCGATGAACGCACTTGACCGAATTTTTCTCACATTTCAATTCGTTCGCACGGATTAATCGCCAACGATTAGCACGTCACCATCATTTGCTTAACATTTTGCAAACACAATTATCCTCAAACGAGCCTAATTACATTATATTTGCATTTGTTGTTAAATGTTAGCCAACCTATTATCCATAAACTATTTGTAAAAAACTTTGCTTAGCATCAACTGAAGCTAAATTATTATTAAATTTATCAGGCAACAAGGATCAATCAAGTACTCAAGTGTACAGAATTTAATGATGTAAAGAAATGGTTTACAACTTTAGAAATGAGAAATTTTAAACTTTTAAATATTCTAAACTTTATACAGACTCCTGTAGTATTAAGCATTACTATAAAATTACTCGACAGATGTCGCACACGGCCTAGAAAAGTATTATAAATTGCCTATAGTTACAAATGAATTTGATTTGGTTCCATTATGAGGATTTAAGGTAAATGATCGTATTCACTTTTATGAACAGTTCATTAATGATAAATATGTAATTATGTTTATTAGAGTCGACACCTCTATATAATCATCAACAAATCAAAGGGCAATACAGTTTATTTATTTGAATAACATTTCAAAACGTCTGAAATTGTTATTGGGCATTCCAATATCGCCCATTTCAAGTTGTATTTACGCAAAATCTATCGTTACGCTATAATAAAATACAATAAACACTAGTTGCGTCTTATATTTGGAATGTTTACTGTTGTAGAATCTCCCACGTCATATTATTTATTATCCACTCCATTGTACAGGTTTGCTGAATAATTTTTTTAATCAGTGGCAGAATATTTTTCTCATAGATTATATCAGAAATTAATTAATGTATTGCGCGTTAATATAGTACAATATATATTGTTTTATAAGTGAGAAATGCGGAAGATGATTAAAATACCAGAGTAATTTAAAATGTAAATTTTATTGTATTAAAACCCTGTCACCTTATACAAATATTTCAATTAACAATTTATATATTCAAACACTCGACCACATCATTCAAATAAACATGAGCTTTAAGACTTGAAAAAGTATCTAAGAAGAAGTAATTGGAACTTAAAAATAGTTCACTTAGTTAAATACAGCTACTAATTAACATGTACCATAAAATGTGCACTTCATTCATTCCGAGGAAATTATGGTAACAGTGACTGCATACATCATTCGTTACCTTATCATCATTTGTGTTTACATTTCCCACCGCTGATAATAAATGTTGGGTAATAATATCGCGCAACGTGTATTCGCTTCCGATATAGCATTTTGAAAAGTTCAACTACGTTCTAAAAACAAACGCACATCACCGTCAAAGAAAGTGCACATCCGTTCGGCCGAGTTGAGTAAACTTTTGAAGCATTCCAACTATTTAAAGTGTTCGTTTGGGCGAAATTCAATTGAGAAAAGTCTACCTTCTACTACGCGATGCTATAAAGGTTCTCCGCGAGCGTACGAGATGCATGTTTCACGGTATCCAGCTAAATTTAGCCGACTGCATATATGCATCAACAAGAGAAACTGTTCTTTAATAAACTCACCGGCCCTGTACTTGAGTTAAAATCCGTCGCTGAAGACGGCAGTGCAGCCAATTACTTTCCATTTTGTTCATGGTAAACACCGGCATACGAATGCGTGTGCGACGGCAGGTGAAATATGACCATTTATATAAAATCACAGTGTGCGTATAGAGTTGATTGATCACGCGTGCTGAGGTGTGTACAGCGCAGTGTCCCAATAAAATCAAAGTGGCCGTGGCCTAAACAAAACGCGGCGCGTACAAATAATCAAACGCGAACGCTATATATTTCGAATCAATGTTTCGAAGATTTTTTTGACGGGCCAAGAAAACGCATTCCGCGCAACCCTTATGTAGGACGACGACGATTTATTCAACGCGCCAGTTTTGCAGCTCAACGTGGTGCCCGCACGCTACCTAAACCGTGGTATATTAGTGCAAATGTGCCATATGTGTTGCGTGACTTAATTTCTATAGTGTATCTGGAAGGAGCATATATGCGCAAACGTGAATCATGAATAAATGCATTACAACCGCTGGCTGTGCCACAAGCAGTAGCAATCCTAACCGGACGTTAAATATCGTACATGAATTCCGCCAACTGTATGAGAATAAAATCCGCATCATTGATAATGAAGGCTCCGGTGATTGCGGCTTACTGGTAATTCAGCGCGCTCCAAATTTATAAAGAGACCCCTCACTATAGGCTACCAAACCACCATAGTTATTGTTTGTTTATTCGGTTCCGTTTAGGCAAAAGTTTCTTTGCAACAAGATTGGATACGCGACCTAAATGAGCAAAATGAGATGCTGGTCACCGCCGTAGAGGAATTGGAGCAGGAGGCTACCGAGCGTGTTCTGGCGTTGGAGGAGAAGTTAAAGCAGAGCTCAAAGCACACAGCTGAGGTAAATGAATTCACTGGGGCGCACTTTTAATTGTACGACCACTGCTAACAAATGCTTATTTTTGCTGTTAATATCCACACACGCTTCGGGAGTGCTGGTGTTTGTGCTTGTTGTTTATAATTATTGCGAATGCGAAAAACTCAACGGTAATTATTTTTCTAAATATAGATTTTACATGCATATTGATTGTTAATCGATTGCCATTTTAGGTGATGAACGGCTACAAGGATTTATCAATTGCATTTCAGTATGTGGATGCTATGCAAGAGGATATTGCCGTACTACTAGACTTTATTAAGAATTCGTACCATAATCAATGTTGGAATTTCAACGGATTCAAATTGCGCACTGTGCGCGTTGACGACATCGAAATACTCGTCAAGTAATTTCTATTCAACCACATTAATTATCTAGGCAATGGTTGTGCGTATGCGCAGTTTCATGCATTTGTTGTTTTTCTAGTAACAGCAATTGTCCTCCATCGCGGAAAGCCAATAATGCGACAAACCAGAATGAGCAGGTAATGTGGCAAGTGTTCTCGAAGACATTATTTCAAAATACGGAATACAAGTCGGAAACACCCTATACTAGCGAAAGTGATCTGTGCAATTGTCATGAGTCAGATAAATGCAATTGCACCGGTTTAAAAGAGTCACCCAAAATACGTGATAAAGGCAAGGGCAAGAAAACCAAGAAGTAATGTTAGAAGAAATCAAGCGAATGATTGTTAATAAAAGATCTTTGCGACCGTCAATTTACGCGTTTCCTTTAATTTTGTGCGGTTTTTTAATTTAATTATTCAAATTAGATGTTGTGAAATGTATATTAATATCAATCATTGTTTACAGATGCGGACGGAGCTTCACCGGAAGGATAAGTAAGTTCCTCATATCTAAGACTTAACGAATATTCTACGAATTATTCAATGTTTTAGTGATATTAAAGCACTCCAACGTCAAATGATGGCGAAAAAAGAGGACTGTCACAAATGCGAAGAAATCAAACAAGTGAGTTATCTTGTTTTTCTTTACTTCATAACGTAGCAATACTTAAAACTACTTAAATCGCAAATTACATAAGTCCATAGCAATGTTTCATTCAAATTTTAATCGCACTAACTTACCCTAAAAAAATCTTTCCTGTTACTGATACCCTAAATAATACCCAAATTTGAATTTGCATTAAAATTTGAATTGCAACTTTTGAGCACTTAATAAATTTGAATGAATTATTGCAGTCAATGTTGGACATGCGGGGTGCGCTAACCGCGGAAGTGGCTGATAAGCATGATGTGATCTTGCAATTGAAACGTGATGTGCTCGTTCTTGAGGAACAGTGTCGCAAAGGTGATCAGCAAACACACTTTAAGGACGATATCATTAAGGAGCTGCGCAAAGAAATCAAGGGGCTTAAAGCTGAGGTAAACGAATTCAATACTCAAGCAATTCCTGGTCCTCAATTGCTTCTACTGTTCTAGAAAGCTGTGTCCGTTATAAAGCCACCTCCTGACAAATTCCCCTCCTTGTCATTTAGTAATAATTCACCTCCTATTAGCGATAAGCTACGTTTTGAGTGTCCATTTAAAGAGCATCGCAATATTGAAATATATAGAGACTATAACAATCACTTTGTGATATTTGTTTGTGAGGATTTGAAACATGATCATATTAATCAGAAATACGATGGTAATGTACTGCACGTGAATTATCACAAACGGAGAATTGTGCACGAGATTGAAACCTCGAGACTGTGCGAGATTCGTGATGTAGATATTCAATCTTCGCTAGCATCTATACCGAGCATAAACCCTGATAGCGTACAGAAGTTACTCCAAGATGAGAAACCGGAAAAGTTGAAACCTTTTCTAAGTAGTCTTGATCCATATGAATGCACTGGAGAAGTAGTGCATAGTCATCCCTCAACGCAACAGTTTAAGTTGACAGCAGCTACATTGGTTGTGGACAACAGATCGTGCAATGTAGATAATTTGGATACACAAAGCACAAGAACACATATTTTTACCATGCCGAAAGCGCAACCTTCTATTACAGAAAGTGCGCGTACTTTTATTACTTGTAAAAGTAGCCAACAAAGTGTTTAGTTTGTTTCGTGCCCATTTCTATGATTTAAAAACGTCTATTTTATTTTTAGTTTCAATTCATTGCATTAAATCATATTTGACAGTTAATTTTTTTAGAATTTTTTATTCAACGCATTATTTTTGTAGACATGTGGTCACATGAATAAATCAACTGGTGGGCATGTTTTCACAATGAATCAGGAATGCATATCATTGGAAACGCATTGCTTAATTCAACGCATGCGTAATGCGTGTGATAACGTTCACAAGAATTTTGTAGCTAGACCTGCAATCAACATGCAGATGCCATTCATTATTCCAATGCCTGTTTATATGCCAACGCAAGTAGGATGTGGTCAAGGAATGATGACAAACGCTTATCCACCTTGTGTCCAACAAGTGCCCTGTGTACCACAAGCTGCACCATGTGCACAACCAACACCGCAAGGAACTGTACGATGCGAAATTATGTCAAAGATGATTCAAACAACTAACACAAATAATGCCCACATACAATGTTGTGTTAGCACACGCTCAATATCCGTTCAAAGTACAGAAATGTCGTCCGCAACTTTATTGGAAGAAGTCATGATAAAGCAGGATGCAGCAATCATTATTAAGAAACATGATAGCCAAATCCAAACTTTTGTAATTACCCAGGATGCAGCATGTGACACAAGAGAAAGTCCAGGATGTCCTTTGTCATTCAAAACTAATGTTGCACCAAGTGGTGCAACACCGATTCTTAAGTCACCATGTTCTACATATGCAGATTTTATGACACCATGCCAAACACCAAATATTAGGACACCTTCCATTTATGATGATCCTCGCTTCCATAGGCGACAACCATGTGGAGCAAATGCATATGTACGTGATCCGGGCGTTGTTAAGTTGAGTCAATTATTGGAAGAGCCTTACCGACATTTTGTGGCTACGAAGCTGCCACGTCGTGTTAAGAAAGCCAAAAGAACCAAAGCCTGCGAATGCAAGATAATTCCTGACACTCGACTTTCAAAGAAAAATGTTAGATCGGTCATGGATGATGCTGATTTATTGGAAACAACTGGAGGTATACGAAGGGCACCTTGGTACATTACGAATGAAGATTCAGACTATAACAGGAGAGGAAAGAAAAGGAACAAGCGGAAGAATATGTCTTCAGACCCTTATTCGACCGATTGTGACTTAATAAATCAATTTTTCATACCGCGGTCCTATGTTACTCGCCCGGACGACTGTTGTGGACCAACAGAAGCGCTATCATGCTGTTCCAATGATAAAAAGAGAAGTAATCAGGCATTTCCTAAAGATTCAAAAAGGCGGAAAGATCAACCATTGAATAATGTTTGTCCAGCTGGACGCAATGAATGTTTTTCAATGCCCGCTGACTTCTATAATCGGGGTCGCGATCAATATGCCCCACCAAAACAAAATTGTACAAAATTTGAAGGCTGTAGTGATTCAGACAGTGACGATAGCATTAAATCAGATGCGACATATACTACAGTTAAATCTATGGATGATAAACAAGGCAATTCGTTAATTGGTACACAGTTTTTGAAGGACCTTGAAGATCAAATAATTAAAAATGAATCACATACAGACACGACAAAAAGTTGTTGCTCTGATTCTCCAGAATGTTGTAAAGACATGACCCTTTTAGCGGTTCATACCAAACATGACAATCCATTCGAACGGGAAGAGAAATATGCGCTTAAACGTAGGAATTGTGTGTTAAGGAAAACTTTAAACGAAGATAATGCAACTAATAATAACATAGCTGCACCACCCTTTACCAGATTACGCGATCCGCCGTGGCGAACAAAGTTTTATAAAGAAAAATCACCTAAATCATCTCGTACGGATTTGTCTTCAAATGAGTCGCCTCAACGTGTTGAGAGGACACAACGGAAAAGACTGGTAAAGCGCAAGGAAAGAGTTACTAAATCTAAAGCATCCACAATTGTCCCAAACAAAGTTTGTCAGCATTCGTGCGGAAAGAAATGCGCAAAGGAAGTCGAAAAGAAAGTGCATTTTTCATTTAGTCCAGTCCAGCATTGCCACATCCCGCCTGAACTTAATCACAGATTCGAGGCTGTACTGAAAAGCAATACGAAGCATAAGTTTGTTTCTCGTATTCCTGTTTTCTGTGCAAGGACTGTGGATAATCAGTCACCACACGATAATTCTAAGAGCACTAAAAAATATGAGAGAGTCTTTGGCTATGCTCGAAGCCCATATTCGGCCGATAATGACTGCGCAAAACACAAACTCAAATCAAGTGCAACCAGAACCATATTAAAGCATTCGCCAAGATGTGACACATCTTCTATGGTCAGTACTTCTGGTTCATTGAAGACCAAGGGAACACGTGCAAAGAATATCAATTGGCTACATCTTTCTGATAGTTTTGAAATGAAACGAAATGCATAAATTGTCGTCGTTATTTTCTAATATTTGATTCTCTCATCTAAATATCATGTATCCAAATTATCATTGCACAAGTATAATATCTTATAAACTATTGTATTGTTTTCTTAATGTTTTTTACTTTAATGGCTTTTACTTAATTATGTATTAATAATTATCTTATTTTTCAGAACGAGGAATTCGCAAAAGCTCAGGTATGTTTTTATAATATTTGTTATCGTTTTGAACGTTTGAATAACAATTATTAACATGATTTTATAATAATGAGTTACTTTGCTTATTAGTTGCAAACGGCTGAAGTGGAAAACAACGAATTGCGTTTTGCAGTAAGAAATGCAACATCAGAATTGGAATGCTTTGAAGAACGAACTGCACAATATGTAATTCTTTCATCTAAAACGGATATGATGTGTGTTTACATTATTATTGATTTATAATTGTAGTTAACTGAAAAAGAACAACTGGAATCATGCTGTAAAGAAAGTCTTCAGAAAGTGCTACAGTTAGAAGCAGAAAAGATTAGCCAACAACAATTAATATTTGATATACAGGCTGACTGTGCCAAAAGAATTGCATGTATGGAGCAAGTGTATAAAGAGGTACTCACTTGATAACATTAGTCATTCATAGTCTAATTGCGGTAGGTGTGAAATTGTAAAACATTATGTAATAAAATGTATTTTTAGGAGCACGGGACCTGTCCATGTCGTAGTAACGTAAATCCGCCGTGCATAACAAAAACATATTCAAATGCTACATGTAATACAGAAAAGGTATCAGCAATGGATTGCAAGGAATGTTGCATTGACACGGCAGTCAAAGAATGCCAAACGGTTTGTTGTAACATTTCTCCCGTGTCATCAAATGATACTGAGTGTGATTGCCCCGGTCCTTCCTCACTAAAAGCAGAAGAAGACAAATTGGAAGAAGTGGTGCATGGATTACATGCAAGTGTTAGCAAAATGATGGCAGTAAGTATTAAAGTATGAAGAAGTTCAACAATATGTGAAAATTATAAATGAAACACTATTTTAGACTGAAAGTCAATGTAAAAAGGATAAAGCCCGCATAATGGAGCTTGAAAATCAATTATCGATAGTAAGTTATGTTAATTGGTTTAGACAATTATTAATTTATATGTTAACAGGCATGGCGGACCAAGGATTGTGAAGTTGAGAAAGCTCGAAGAGGACGTGAACAGGAAATCTTCAATTTGAATAAACTTATTGAAACGCTCAACAGCAATTTAAGTGCTGAAAAGAAAAGAGCAAATAGTTTACAGAAAGCTGTAAGTATATTTATTTACTTTGAAGTTTTGTGGCTTGGTTATTTAAATTGTTCAAAATTAGGTCGATATTTATTGTGAATCTATGGATACAATGAAAGGCTCTGAGGAGAAATTTAAGCAAGAGGTATTGTAAACTAAATTTTAATATTCGTATGTAGAAGTTGAGTGACGTATGAATGAACTTATAGGTATTAGACCAAAAGACAACAATTAAAAATCTGCAGGATGCGCTAATTCAGGCTAAACAGCAATTGGAACAAATGCAACATAAAAGTCAATCTGAAGTAGGTTTGAGTTGGGCCACAAGATGGTTTGGCTCATCGCATGACACAAATACTACAACAAATTATAATGCACAATCGACAACAAAACCAACTGCCACTCATAGTAATGGCGTGCATGATGTGTGATGGATGCATTTTTATTGTGTACATTTAATATTAGTTTAGTGTATTTATTTTATTTATTATGCCTTATTTATGATTTTGTTAATTAATCTTGATTGGCTTTGCGCATGGGCTTACGATTGGAAATATTCCTGGTGAATACATAAGATTGATTTAATAGTGTGTTTTGTTGTGATATGTTCATTTAGAGAAGCATGAATCTATGTCATCTATTAATTTTGGAAGCTAATACATAATTTACTATTTTAGCTTAATGAACAACTAGATATATGCAACAATTTAATAGAATTATTGTCCGAGACGGATGAGAAAATGCATGTTTACATTAGGCAGTGTGAAGACTTATCAATTGCCACACAAAAATTAATTGATGAGAATACGCGTTTGGAGGAAGCACTGTTTTACAATCATCAAGATTTGGAAATGTACGAGATGCGTTTATCCAAATACCATGGTTTATATAATAATCTAGAGGTAATCTTATTTAATTGTTATAATCAAATATAAATTTTGCATTCGAATTTTAAGGTTGAACATGCTGCAATGCTTCAAGAATTACAAGTACTTCAAGATCAACATAACAATAAAGAAACATTTATTCAAACATTGAGCGACAGTCTTGGTCAATGTCGGGAAGAGTTGGCTTCAGTTTTTAAAGTTTTAGTATGTTATTTACAATTGATATACAAACGAGTTTACTATGTTGAACTTACAGGAAATACAAAATATTGATAAGGATGATCAAACAGATCAATACAACGAATTGCAATCGCAGTTGAGTCTAGTTTCCGAAAAACTATCCCATACGTTATGCTGGTGGGAGAAAGAAAAATCGCAAAATCAGAAACTATTACAAGCGTTACGAAAATCCCAACATGCTACAAAAACGATTAAAAAAGAAGCGAAACTAGCGCATGATAAACTGCAAGCAGTAGCTCTCCGAATGGCTAGAGATGAGCAGAAAATTCAGATGTTTAGTCAAAAAGTGAAAGAATATGAATCGTCGATAGACCTACTACAGAATGAACAAGCCGATTTGCAAATGCGACTAAAAGAAGTACAAGATGAACTATTGGCAAAGAATTTAGAATGCGGAAATATGCAGAAAAGTATCAAGACGATACAAGAAAAATACACAGAGGAGACGGCAACGTACAAAAAAACTGTAACTATATTTGTAAACATGTTTACGAGTATTATACTTTTGCTTTATTTTGACAGATTACAAAACTCACTACCAACGTTTCACAGCTTCAGTGCGAATGTAATGAACGTGCTAAAGACTTGGAACATACCATCAAAAAATGTGTCGAATGCGACTTGAATGAACAGAAAATTAGACAAGACTTAATCGATAAAGAAACAAACTTTAATATACAGCTAAACAAGTTTAGAAGTGAACAAGACCGTCTGATTTCGGTGGTAACTAGATTGGAGGAGCAAATCAGTCGAATGAATCGGGAGCTTGCTGAAAAAGATGGCACTCTTGAAAGGCTGCGAAATAGCGGTCAAGACAAACTGCGTGAGAAGCATGAAGATAATGTTAATTTAAAGAATGAAATTAATAATTTACTGCAGAGTCAAGCAATATTGAAGGCGGATAACAATCAACTGCAACTTCAATTAGCACAGGTGCATAAGTCACTGATTGCCAATGACGAAAAACACAAGTTAATCATTAATGATATGGAATCATGCATGAATGATTTGCAACATGACAAAGAAATGTTAATAAATAAACATGAACAAATCCTTGAAGAAGTGCAATCTTTGCAAGAAATATGCAACTGTAAATTGGAGACTATCACGCATTTGGAGATCCAATTGAATGATATGAAATGTGTGCGCGATGCACTTTGTAATGAAAGCCGTCAGGTCATTGATCACGTTAAATCCTGGCTGCAGGAGCAACGTAAAATAAATATGGAACTAAATCATTGCGTCAAGCGCAAGAATGAGATGATCGCCAAGCACAAGCAAGAGAAAATGTAAGATTTAATTTCAAATGTTATAGAGTGATAATTTAATTGTTCATTTCAAATTTTAGAGATCTAATGGAGAAAATTAAAGCACTATCTGAGAAGCTATGCGCTTGCCGATGCGAGTGTAATTATGTACCGCCTTCTGTTAAAAGAGAAGAATATGCATTGCAAGTTATCCACTCACCACAAGGTGAACAATCTAGGGGCGTATGGAGTATGGAATCGGTTGATAGCAGTCCATCCAGTTTAAATGCTGACTCGGAATGGGAAATGGTTTGTTTATTATGTGAATGCAATAGCGGGTTTATATTGATAGTTGCATATTTTCAGGACTATCGAAACGTGGAGCAATATCCGCAAACATGGATACACCAAGTTCAAAACTTTACAGAAGAACTGCAGCAAAACAATCGCTACTGGAAGAACAAGACATACAATGAACAAAATTATTCACCGACAATGGTTTCTAGGGACAAATAATTATACATTAGATGCCACCACAAAGATATTCAATTTTATACTAATTTTTACATTTTATCTTATACATATACTTATATTTACATATTTTTACATATAAGACTGATTTTAATAATTTATACTAATAATGTTTTCTGCATATACTAATTTATTGACATTGTATGTATATATTTACTATTAATGTGTTTCAAAAGACTATACATTAACTGATTTATCTGTTTAAAAGGACTATTGCTTTGTTTTAAGAGTGATTAATTTACAAATTTGACGAATAAACCTGAAAAGCTACTGTTGCATAAATAAGAGCTTTATTCAGAGGAAGATTAAACAATTAAAATGTTAAAAATATAGACATTTTTTGCTTCAAAATGGATTTCTATTTCTTCTTTTTCTTGTCTTTCTTCTGGTCGTTCTTTCCATCCTTTCCTTTTTTACCTTTCTTAAAAACAGGAAAAGGAGGAATATATGTGTTAATGGCTAATTCAAAGTTAGGCAAACCCAATAACCGGATTAAGGGTAAATGCCTTAAAAATATCTTACAAAAGAAGTTCAAAACTCGACATGCTTCTTCTGGTTGATAAATTTGTGAATGTGATGGGGAATACTACAAAATGAAAGTGCAATATTTGTTTAAAGAATCAGCAAGAATTTTAACACCTCTAAGCTATGAAAGGAAATAAGTTCTTTAAAGTACCAATAAACATCTTCGGCCATTATGCGATGACAACAATTAAAATATCTGTGTGCCATGTAGAGCATGGATAATAATGCAGCAGTTTGTTGGCAATTATATTCCGCATTGCGAGCAAATTTTGCTCCAGTGTATAAAAGTTCTAGAGCAATAATGTGCGGCACCCCTCTGGGAGGTCTTCTATCTCCTAGTTTCTTATCTATGGTCGAAATAATCAGAATACATATGTCAATCATAATAACAAATGCTATAAGTTGTCGTGTATAACTAACTATCAGTTAGTGGTGTGGTTAATTGATAGCAAAATTTCATGTGTTGTGGAAAATTTTTCCTGTATTGTATGCTTGAGTTGAGCAGTTAGTGTCACTTTTTGTACATTTTGGTACCTAGCAGTTTTTTAACATCATCCAAATTTTCTTTTTGTAGCAGTAAATTTATTTCTTTCTGTGACATAAATAACCACGTGCATCTTATCGGTTCGGTAAATTCTGGTGGTTGTCGAACTGCGGGATAATTGTAAACGCAATTGTAATTGTAATCATCCTTATCATCGCGCTTTATTGTTCTTGATTTTCCTAAATCGGGAAGTGTATATTCTTCACGACGTACTTCAAACTGGTTTATATTATTGGCTAACTGTTGTAAACTTTCCATAACTATTTATGCACTTTATAACCATATAAAGGTAATAACAATACAATAGGTATTTAGCAATGTAAATTTAAAAGTCAGTTGCAAAAATGAATTGTGTGACATTCAGGTTGGATCTATTATTGTTATATCTGGTAAAAACATCAGTCACATTGAACTTTTAAATTTGGCGCCCTTATTCTGACGTCACATTTTCGACCTTCTGTATCAAGATGGCCGACGTGGTGGACATGACTGAGATGGATCTGGACAATGATCAACTTTTGCCCGATAAAACGGACGAAGAGTGAGTACATACATATTCTAATTAATTCTACATGAAATTGTGAATCGATTGGTATATGCCATTCATATGGACATATGTTGCTTGACCAAGAAATAAGTTTGCTCTTTGTATGTTGTGGTTTGGCACAATTTCACTCTAGAGAAACTGAGCTTATCAGAAGCATGCCTAGTAAAAATCAAGTGGGAATTTGTCAAAAAATAACAACTTTGTGGGCTTATGGGTTTAGATGTAATTGAAAATGGAGGTTGCAACTACAAGCTCATTTGGAGACTCGTAGAGGTTATTCTAAATGATATTGACATTAAAGTGATCCTTTCCATTTTAGGCTTGCAGAGCTGAAGAAGGAAAGTGGCAATCAGAAATACAAACTCAAAGACTATAAGACTGCACTGTCTTTCTACACAGAAGCTATTGACCTTTGTCCAAAATCAGCTGCATACTATGGCAATAGATCTGCCTGTTACCTCATGCTCAATATGTATGCAGAGGCTCTTGTGGATGCTAGAAAAGCAGTCTTATTGGATCCAAATTATGAAAAGGGCTATGTTCGGATTTTGAAGAGTGCAATTGCACTTGGAGATGTTATGACTGCTGAGGGAGCAATTGCCAAAATACAGGCAACTGTAATAACTTCAACAATTGCTGGTGAGGTGAGGCAAGTAGAGATTCTGAAGCAATACGAACAGGAGACTCAAAAGGCTTTTGAGAAGAAAGACTACAGAAAGATTGTCTACTGCATGGACAGATGTCTTGATCAAGCGCACACTTGTGTACGATACAAAGTGTGCAAAGCAGAGTGTCTTGCTTTACTTGGACGCTATGAAGAGGCGCAAGAAATTGTTAATGGTGTCCTACATTTCGATAAGGGCAACGCTGATGCAATCTATGTGCGTGGTATGTGTTTATACTATGATGACAACATTGATCAAGCATTCCAGCACTTTATTCAGGTGCTACGTTTGGCTCCTGATCATGAAAAAGCAAAAGACATTTACAAACGAGCCAAACAGCTGAAGAAAACCAAGGAACAAGGAAACGAAGCATTCAAAAAACATTTCAATTACAAAGAAGCATGCAATTTATACTCAGATGCATTAAAGATTGATCCTCAGAATAAAAAAACTAATGCCAAATTGTACTTCAACCGCGCTTTAGCGTATACAAAGTTAAATAAAACACGTGATGCCATATCAGATTGTACCTCAGCGTTGCGACTTGACGACAAGTACATGAAAGCGCTATTAAAACGTGCCAAACTTTATATGGATGTGGGTGATTATGAAGAAGCAGTTCAAGACTATGAAGCTATCGTCAAAATGGACAAGAGCAGAGAGAATAAGAGGTACGTACAGGGTGCGGCTGAACTCCCCCTACAATCAACAAGTAGCTATGATCAATTTACTAATTTCACCATTTACTTTGTAGATTACTTCAAGATGCAAAAATGGCATTGAAACGTTCTAAGCGCAAGGATTACTATAAAATTCTAGGTGTTGATCGCAACGCCAGTGAAGATGAAATCAAAAAAGCTTATCGGAAACGCGCTCTCATACATCACCCTGATCGGCATGCGAATGCGTCGGAAGAAGAGAAAAAGGAGCAGGAGAAGAAGTTTAAGGAACTTGGAGAAGCTTACAGCGTGCTTTCAGACCAAAAGAAGAAAGCGCGTTATGACAGCGGCCAAGATATGGATGACATGGACGGCATGCATGCCGACTTTGATCCACGTCAAATGTTCCAAACATTCTATGGGTCGGATTTCTCTTTTAACGGTTCTGAGGGAGGATTCCCAAATAGTTTCACCTTCCAGTTTGGCTAAGTTCGTTCAGTGTTTGACTTGTCCCTGCTAATTTAATTTTTCAACAAGTTGCTGTCAAAACCAAGAACCACATTCCAATAACAACGACCAAGTGCAATGGAAAGTTAAGTAATGCGTTGCAATTGAGTGCTTCTTACACCATTATGAAGTGCGCTGCAAATAAATATGAATGGAAGTTATCAGCGAACATACACTTTTTATCGGTTAACAATAATTTCACTTGAATTACGATTTATAATGTGATATACTAACAAACGATTAGAGGCATACAATAATCATAGAACGCTAAATTTCATTATAGTAGTTCACGGTTTTTGGTTTCACGCTGAGGAATGCACACCTGTACTCATATTTTATGATCTGTGGTCTGGTCTCACCGTTATATTCCAAATAAAACATGCGATTAATCGGATGTTTCATAAGTCATACCGTAATAGACAAATGTATATGATAATATTAATCAAACAATTATTTTTGAATAATTTTCAGTGTTGTTGATATGTTGGTTTCTCATAAACCGCACAGTTTGATTGGCTTTCAGTTAACTGTAATACTATTAATATGCAAATAAATATTATGGAAAACGTACTGGAATATTTTTGGTTTGGGATCTTTATGCCTCCTACCGGAAATACATACATGAAATAAATTAGTTGAAACTGTTAGCATTTTGTGTTAGATTTCATTTTAACATTTTTGTAACAATTTAATTATATTTAATTATTTCGTATAAATTTTCACTGTACTTATGTATCAATTCTTCCTTCACAGTCGTGCTGTAAAAATGGAGACTTCGTGATGATCTAGGGTGCGGAAAGGAAAACCAGAATGACGAAGGAATTCTGCTGCGAGGTTATTAGGCTCTACTTTGAGAAACATGCAACTCTGAATGAGCATGGCTTTATTTCTCAGCAGTGAATCTGCTTTATTTCTCATAAAGTTAAATA
Organism: Aleochara curtula; assembly: GCA_963978815.1. Taxonomy (NCBI): domain Eukaryota; kingdom Metazoa; phylum Arthropoda; class Insecta; order Coleoptera; family Staphylinidae; genus Aleochara; species Aleochara curtula. The sequence goes on along the minus strand of OZ022219.1, from coordinate 11,873,395 downwards.
TTAGATCAGATTCCATTGTTTGCGTATCCGACGGAATTTATAGTTCGGCAGGTTCGACAAGTTCACGGATGGAATCATGGGAGCATTTCGGTACCACAATCCTTCTGCAAAAACAGATAAGGTTTGTATTAGGCGCTTTATTCATTGTTACATTATTATTGTGTTCCGGTGTTTCTTGTTAACAATAAAGTATTTGATTTGGATCATCCCAGTGCCCGCCAACAATATGTTTCGTTTTGCTTGCCATGGCCATGGCGACCTCTCTGATCGCCAGAGTTCTTTACGGAATTTCCTTTTCAGTTCGCCCGTGGTCTGGGCATCTCCTCCCAGGTGAACTGCTTTTTCGCGTGCCAATTTTTGGCAGTTGCACATTATGTGTTCTGGTGTTTCTTCCTCCAATTCACACAGTGAGAAGAAAGGACTATCTATCTTGCTCAACTTATGGAGATTGTGCCGTGAGATACGGGCAGAGGGTCTAGGGAAAATACTTGTCAAAGTAATGATGTCCATTTTGGAAAGGCTCAGAGCTTCTGTTGCTCTTTAAACCGAGTATACAATGAGCTGCTTTGATTGTCGTAGCCCTTAAATGTCTTTCCAATATGCCTTCTTTCTTATTCATCAACCACATGCCTGAGGTGTGATTTAGTCAGGCCACAAGTTGATTCTGGGTCGAGAAATGGGGTTTCAGACCCTATCTTAGTGAGGGTGTCAGCAATTTGGTTTTCTTGCATAACCTTGTGGGCAGATGCTCCCATTAGAGTGTGTTTGTTTGCCTTAAAATCCCTGGTCTTTGCAGGTTTGGCGGTCAGCAAGGATTATTTCGAAAATCGTTTCAAAGTAATATACTTTAGGCATGGTATATATCGGGTAGGTGAGGAGTTCCTGATTCCTAATCTCCATGTGCTCAAGCGGGTACATGGTATTTTTATACGACAAGGCACTGCGTTGTAGTAGTATATATTCCTCCTGTAAGTCCTAGGTATGCTAGCCTTCGGAGGCTTTGCAGTTTATTGTCCTTAGTCTTTTGCCACCAGAGTAGGGAGACATATGTGACTATAGGTCTGATAACCGCAAGGTACCACCCCAGAACCATGTTTGACTTCAGATTCCATGTTCTTCCAAAGAGATTTCGGCAGTTCCTAAGTGCTCTTTTTGCTTTGTAGATTTTTTTGGCAGGGTGGTTACCCCTAGGTAGTTAACCAGGTTTTGTCCATTCAACTGCGGTGCTCGCAGCAATACTTTCCTCCGTTTTGTGAATTTGTAAGCAAGCATATAGCTTGCTCTGAATAGCTCGACAGCATTCGGAGTAATACATTCTGATACTATCAATCCCAGGTGGTTTAAATAGTTTGAAATTATTCATAGCTCATGTTGCAGTCTGGAGTATGAAGATCTTATTTGCAATCTTTTTTGCGAGTTTGTATGGTTGTCTCACAGGAAATGCCCCTGCTCCATTTTGTCCTTATTTGGACCCTGGAAAGTGTGTCGAACTCAATCTTTTGATGATCTGACACCCGTGGGTCAAGCATCGGCCAAGGACAGATCGAGGACTACTTGTCTGATTGCATTTATGAACGTTGGCCCTTATTCGTGTAGCCTATACAGTATTGCTTGTCCCTCTTGCATCTCTCCACGAGGCGGTTTGTTTCCTCTGGTAGGGATTCCTTACGTCACCAGGAAAGAAGGTATTGTAACACGCCTCTTGCCTGCCTTGGTGAGGATTTCCACGACTGCTAGTCTCTGGTCTCTCGTTGTGAATTCTCGAACAGGCACAAGGTTAATATCCTTCCTATGCATTGGCGCCTCACCATTGTTACTAACATCGGAGGTCTTTGGTACAGGCTTATCAATGCTTTCAGATGCTTGTTCATCAGCCCTTTTCTTGTTGCTGCCTTGGTTGCTGGCACTCTCTGAGGATGTTCCAGGCTTTGGTTTCGCCCCTTGTCCTCTTTTCTTTTCTCGTAGCGTTAATTGTTTGAAGTCATAATTGACTGTGGAGTGGGTTAGTTCCATAGTACTATCTACCGAGCTGGTTATGCGAAAATGCTCTCGGTCTTTGCATCGTCCAGGATGTAACCAAAAATGACTCTGTTGTGTGGCATTCTATCCGCTTCAACTACCTCAATCACTACATTTTCCTAAGGTTTGAGTCGGTTCTGGAGGTTCTTCCTTCAATGCGCGATGTCCTTGTTCGCTCATTTTATATTAAACCAACCAGGTACCTGCTGAGAGGTGGGCTTCAAAGTCCCTTGCCCTTTACTATTAATGGCGTTCAGAATAGACCTCTCGACTCTCTTAACCTGATGCACGGACTTTAGGTTTTTGGGGTCTTAATAATAAGGTGAAATATGTGATAAAGTGCAATATTGAAATATGTATATTACTTCGCTCCTGAGCTAAAGTTGAAGGAAACTCCATTAGATGGCCACACGTATCCAATATGAAACCAAATTAAACCTTAAGTTAAGGTAATATTTGTAAGAGGACACTACTATAAGAAATTTAAACATTAAAAAACCAATCTCGAAAATATATTTATTAATTCATTATTGTAATAGAGATTAGCTTATCAAAATGTTGTCTTTTTGTCGTGTACTAAATCAATACTAAATATTAATAATATTTACTATCATACACATTTTAAGAAATCTAAAGCAAATTTTAAAATGTGCTAGGTAGCACAAAATGATTGAAAAGTAAAATACAAGCTACTCAAACTTATGAACTCAATAGAATGTCATATGTTATACAATATTGCTTAGACGGTACAATACTATTGGGTTTAAAGCGTATGCCATTGCACAAATCTCATTCGACGTTTATTTTATTACTTATTGCATAATAAACTTTACATTTATAGGGAGCGCGTTCGGCGCGCATTCATTGCACATTTATAAATACGCGCGACATAACGACGGCTCTAATGGTTCCACCGTTCGTCGTTGCACGTGTGCTTTTTTACTTGGTCTTCGTGAAATTCCACAGGTGGGTCGTAGATTTACGATTAGTGCTTATTGATGCATTATTATTGTTAAAGCGCTGCAGCAATATGGCGGTCGCTGAAACAAAACCGAAAGAACACGTTCGGAAGGGCATGGAGAGGACAACAATAAACCACCGCGCTGAAGACAGTTTTCGATATGGAAAAGAGAGCAAGCACGCCCACCGTCATCAACGATTGAAACGAGGTCTTCGAAAATGACATTCATCGCGGCTCTTGGCGATGGATGATGGCCAAAGGTTTACAGGGCTGCGCTTTTGATTACATTAGTTCGGAGTGCATTTTCGGCGTTCGCGCGCGCGCACTTTTATTATGATGGGTTTCACTACCTGACACACGTCTGTCAGTTGAAAGCATTTTTATATGCGAAGAGTCATCATCAGTCCGTTCTTCACGTACGTGGCAAAGAAACACACTCGAGGAATTTCTACCGAGTGTTTTCGTGCCGCTTTTATCCACGCATAATAAAATGCTTACAAGCTACCATTAAGTTCATGTATCATATCTCAACAACTATCGGACCTATCAAAATATACTTATGCGTTGATGAAGTGTCATTTTATCCATATAAATAGTATAGGTATAGTTATTTTAAAAGCAATTTTGTTGTGGTCTTATTTATTGTTTGATGATGTCGTTTGTGCTTAGTGTAAAAGCTATAAAATACACTATAAAATACTTTTAATAATGTAGTAATAATACGATAGGAATATAAATGTTACGTGCACAAAATGAACAAGAACTGGTGTGCAAAAAAAAACAAGAGAAAAATAGTAAACGCCTCTTTACATAATCAATTAATTCCTTGCATAATATATGGATATGCTAATTAATTTGACATGTAAATAAACAAGATATCGAATGCATATTCGGACGAGTCATGCTTGCATAATGCGGATGATCGGATGATGAATTAATTGGAAACGGACATTGATGTCCAATCTTTTAGCGGTGCGCACAACTACAACCGCACGAAATATCGGACCAATCGATCTTAATTTATGTTTAATTTAAAATTAGCTTAGTCAAGAGCTAACCCCAAATTTCATTCTTCATTGGCGCACTTAATGAACACATCAGCGATGACGGAGTATTAGTAAAAGGCACTTAGCAGCCAGTCAGAAATTGCTTTTTCACCAGCGCACGATGAGCTTGCGCTTTTTATTTCGTGGAATATTTGCGTGCGTATAGGTGGCGCTCGTTTTGGAAATGAATGCAATTTATTTAATTAGTCCGCCCTTGAGTGTCATAAATAACGCACCGAAATGAACGCTCGCGCCCGCCGTTGATGGTATGCTGATGGTGCGTGCATTCGGTACGGCAAGGCATCGCTCGATACGACGATGAAATGAGCCACGAAGAATGAGGAACGTTTCGGGTGGCATTCTGATTGTTTCCAGTGATTGATTGGCTCTTAACTTCTCAGACAGGTGGGCTACGTGCATACCACGTGCATGCGCGGCCACCGCATTTATACAACTATTTACAACAAACATTGATTTATGCTAATAACTTGCTTGGACCTTATTACAACCACCGACGCTAATCTCCATTAACGCGCATGACACAAACGATTGTTTTCGTATTTTTCATTCTGTCGCATTCTGTCGCAAACTATTGATTGTTATTAATTTTGCATTTTGATACATTGCGATTAAACATCTTTTCAAAAAGTTGTTATAAATTTACGTACTGAATAATCAAGGTTTTTTATGCTGATGTATGTTAAATTGCTTGACTCTGATTACTAACAGACTGTTTCCAATTCCAAGCATCTCAGTGCAATGGGAGCCAACATTTTTTAAAACTTGATTTGTTCCCAAAGTTGCTTGCCTAAAAAATTAAACGCGATCCCAATTTATAGATAGATAAGTATAGTTTTATTATACAAAGTTTCCAGAAAAATATTAGTTTACAATAGGCTGTTATTTGAAATCTCACTTAGGTGACTCCTATTACCCGTTTCCTCGTTATATCTACGATTTCTGTCTACAGCTACGTCATTTGGCACTTTGTTTATTATATGTATAAGCGAAAATGAACAATACTTACATAGTTATCAAATTTCCAATGTAATTTAACATTTCGCGATGAAATATGGAAGAAAACGGATCATTAATGAAAAATATTATCAATTATTTGTCTGTTGGTACGTACTTATCGTAATATATTTGTAAATGAAAAAGGTAGCATGGATAATTGTTTATATTACTTTCGTCATGGTAAAATGGTGAATAAAAAATGAAAGATTAATAATAAACGATGTGGAAAACGAGCGCCTCTTGGAATTGATTGATTTTCACGTAGTGTGTTTGATCGAATAGTGAAAAGATTAATTGTTTTTACTCCATTCAAGTGGCTTGCTTTTCTCAGGCTGTTATTTAAGCTAATCTAAAATAAAGCAAGCCGGGCGAACCTTTTTCAGGTGCCTTCAAACTCACGCTGTGCGTTTAATTTGTTTTAATCTACCGAATAAATTAAGAACAAGCGTTGTTTCAACGCTTTCTGTCAAACTTTTAGGCTAGTTTAAGAACACTCATAATTCATAATTTTTTATAACGCTTAATTTAATTAATAATTTATGGTTTCAGAGGATGCAAACGTATTTCATACTTTTTAATGGTGAATCTTTCATGTTTTAATGGAGATGTGTGATATCGCTCATTAAATAATTTAATAATAATTCATTGATAAATTACTTAAATATTTTAAAGGTTAAAACTAGATATTCATAGTGTTGAGTAAGTATTTGTAGGTTAATTTTACAACCTCCTCTGTAAAGCCCATTTTTAGTTTTTATTAATTTTAAATTTTTAAAGTAAATTGCAGAAGTATTGGATGAGTTCACTAAGCCCTTTTTTGTTCATTACGGGCAAACATATTTTAATATAGGCAACCAAACGAAATATTAGATTACTCTAACTAATTTTTGATACGGTTAATATGTGTTTTAGAATTCAATTAAAATTAATTATTTCACCCTTAAACTAGATAGTGTGAAAATTCAATAAACATTGACTCCAAAAATGATGTATTCATGTTAAACTACACGGAAATAACGAAATCTTGTAATTAATTTTCAGGAGGGTATTTAAAAAATAATTTTGCAAAATTTATTAATTTTTTCATATTATCCATAGACGATTAAACAAAATTGCTAGAAATTACCAATCGTAACTATCTAATTAAAAGTTAAAGCAACGAAAGCTATAAAAAAGTCGACAACGTTTTACGACAAGACAATAGGTATACAAATTTTAATTTAATTTAATTTAATTTGAAAACGCATATTCATAACTCATCTTGCTTGACCAGCTGAAGTGATCTTCACGAGCAGGTTGAAGAATGCCATTAGAAAAAATGATTTATTGGCATTCGCGTCGTTTAGGATTTGTACGAATTGATGTTCGCACCCCCGATGTGGTCTTCCTTCTTTCGTCCAATGTGTCCGTCCGTCCGTCCGTATTCTATATGTGTGCTCAACGAGCGCGGTTTTATTTATTTTTTATATTTTTAACGCGCTCTGCGCTCGAAGCGCGCTGCATCACGATGGACGAGCGTTTAAAAAAGAATAAAATCGTTAATTGTTGTGGGCTGCTCGGGTGCTTCGCGCTAGTTAGGTTTTTGTTTGGCGATTCTCTTCTCCGCTCGCTGCCCCATGGTGTGCGTCAGGGTGCCTTTTGCTGTTGGGCCCCGTTGGGGACCCCCTGCTGCGTCCCCAAAACGCTCACCGAACCAACTAGACGGTGATTAATTATCGCGCATTCCATACGCGTGCAACACACTCAAGAACAAAGTACAATACGCACGCTTTTTTTATTCGAGGAGAAAGTAAAAAACTTCAAGTACATCAAATATCCTCAATAATATAAAAGCAAAAAGTCGTCAACCTATAATAAACTGAAAGGATTTTATATCTTAACAAAATATGTGATAATTGTTAGTGCATCACGTGACTTAACTATTTTTTAAAACGTTAACATTATATTTTAGTACACTATTGTCATATAAAAATTATTTAAAATGTCCGATGATGGTTTATTGCTAAAGAGCAAGTTTTAAAATATGTTGTACGGCAATCATGATAATTCGAAAACGGTTTAATTTCAAGGAATATTTTCTTAGCAGATTAATTTATTCTCTCGTTGAACTCTTGTTGATCTTCCCGAACTCACATTACAAAAGAAATAAAAGGTAAAAGTTGAGGAGCTATTCTAGTCTAGAAATTTGAACAAATCAAAAATTCTTTTCCATGCTTTGAAAGTTTAGTTATTCAAAAATATCTCCCTAAAAGGATTTTATGAAATTCGAATTATTTTAAAAGTGATAGCCATTTTAGTGTTGGAGCAACACGAAAACCATAATCGCATTCTTCTCGATGAAATTTTTGTTATGTATTCTTGAATTATAAACAAAGAAGTGGTAAAAAATGGAAAATAGAATATAAATAGTTTTGCTTTTATTGATCGTAGAAAAACGAGCGAAATTTGCTGCGTTTCGCGCGAAGATTATTCATAAAATTTCGATTCAATTATTTTAAATTTTTTTGTTTCCCACCCAAATCAAAATTCTTCCTTCATATGTGACTTCATCCTTTAATAAATAATTGGTTATAATTAGCAATTGCTCAGTTTTTAAATAATTTTCTTAAAATCGGAAATCTAAAAAAGTTGTAATAATCGTCTTTAATATTTCACATTATGAATAGCAATATTTTTTGTTCTACAAATAACCCTTTCTCGTCAAACTAACCTCAAGATTGTGTATTTCGATTCTGTAAATTTCACAAGGTATATTTGACTATTACGAGAATTTGAAATAAAAAGTATAATAAAAATGGATCAAGTCAATAGGTCGTATTCGACATAATCAATTAGAATCGTTTTTTTATTCCAGGAAATAGGTAAATTACAATTTTTATGCTGTGGTGTGTGTGGAAATAAAAATATTTTGGAATCGATGAAATTTAGAACGCACCAAACCACCGAAATATTGTGCGTGCGATTCATGAATAATGCATGCTTATCAGCGTATTGGCATCAATAACTTTGAACAAAAATATACAATATCAGTTATGTGTTGTTTTTTCCACCGAAAAAAATAAAATGCAAATGAGGCATTGTTATCACCGACGGCGGTAGCGCAACGCGCAGTTAGTTAGTTGAGTGACTACGCCGATAAAAACATCATCGCATTGATAACAATAAACGCCATCTTTCCATTCTTTCTTCAAAATTTCCACACCGCATTATACAACAATCGGTGCGACCCGTCCGATTGTTGTTTATGCGTCATTCGCGCAGATCAATGTCGAGAACCTTTAGTGACACACACACCGACCCCAGAACAAAAAATGCAAATCGCAGAGAGACAAATGTTAAGTTCGTAATTAATTCGAATCCGCATAAATATTGATAAGCGGCCGAGCCGGCTCGAGTTGCGGAGAGCAAGATAAAAGAAAGACACCCGAAAATGGATGGGCATCATCATCAATGTCGCTTGCGCTTCCGTGTCGTGTACTCATAATCGTTTTATGTTAATTTTTACTTCTGTTTGGCGTGCTACCACAATGTCGTGCGGCGTGTCCTCTTCTTCTTCGGCGGCTGCTGCTGCTGCTCACTTTTCGGCACGTTTATGCCGCGCACCGCAAACTGCCGTGACCATCATAGTAGATGAAAATCATCGATTACACGCTCTCGCTTCGTTTTTCTGTTTTTATTTTCGTAAAGCGTCGTTGCATGGCTTTTAATTTGGTTGGACACCCGTTTACACGTTTACGTCCATCGTGCACGCACATCGCGCACGCGCGGACATAACTCGCAACAACTTACCTCCGCGCAAGGCTGCTGCGCTTAAGAAGTACGCACGCAAAACCAGAGAATGACAAATGCGATGATGCCGATGATAACTGTGATAAAGAAAAAGAACCGTTTGATGTGTCAACAAAATCAACGATGCTAATTTTTTCCTTCGCTTTTTTTTCACAAGAAGTACAAAAAGGTTCAAGAATTACGCAGAACTAAAAGGGGATGAAAATAGGATGCATTCTTTGAATTATGATAATTATTAAGGGTAGGTTTATTGAACATTTCAGTAAAAATATTTTACCGTTATGAATTGTCTCAAAAAGTTAAATTTGTTAAAAAGAAGCAACATTTTCTTTATTAGAATTATAAGTTTTAAATCAAATTTGCAAAATTTAGAAGAATAGAAGCATTAAGGGTTCTTTTAAGGAAATTGTTAAATTATTGCAGATTTAATTGATTTGTTTTATTTACAATTTCTAGAAAGATTTTCAAAATGCTTCATTGTTTAAGAAGTATTAATAAAACCAAATGTATTCAAACAATTTGTTTAAACAAAATTCGTAAGAATTAAGAGGATAAAAATGATATGCAATTTTTGATTTAAGATTAATAAGAATATATGTGTTTTTTAGAATTTATATCAACATCTGAGAAATCAATTACTTACTTAACTTATTTCAATTTTGTCTACTTAAACAATTGCTTCAGTAGACTATATGTTAAAAGCAGATAATTCAGGAGCTTTAATAAATAATCTGATTATTACCATTTTGCAATTACAGAAAGTTATTTAAGATTAAAGATTTTAAGAGCAAAAAGAATGAATAGACTAGAAAACTATCCATTGAAGCATTTTTCATGAAACGGAATTGTGTCGAACGTAAATAAAATTAAACGGCAGCACTCTTGTTGATTAAACATTTTGCCATGCCATTGGTCACCACCGCAATTCGAATTCGAAATGCTCATCGTCCAGGTTTTATTCGTCCACTCTTTGTCTCCTCGCGAAGGGACACAATGACCAGAGGCTTTTAAGAGATTTGCTTTAACGTTTTACTACGTACACGCTATAACAATTACCAGCGCAGCGAAGAAGAAAATCAACTAAACGCGCGCATGCTTAATGAGCCGTTAAATCCATTGCATTCAAGTGTAAAACCATTCGCAAATTGTTTTATTGCGGCGCTTAATTCATTCCATTCCGTTCATTTCGCTAAGTGTAAAACAATTATTGATTGCTTTCGATTGGACACAAGTATTGCTGTGGTTGCTGAGTCAGTGCGCGTCATAAATAACCTCAAATACATATTTTTTCGTTTAGGAGCAACCATCAAATATGAAATTCAAATGTGGAACTTTTAATAAAGAGCAACTATCAATAAAAAAGCGTTTGCTATCATTATTGAGTATTGATGACTAAGTTTAGGAATGCTTGCAAGGATTTCGAGGATTAAATGACCCCTGACTAAATGACCATGCGATTCCCCTAAAAACGGGCATAAAAAGGGATGCGCATTATTGAAACATCATCTTAACGATCACGTCAATGCGTTTTTTATATTTTTTGCTCACTGCTTGATTCCTTTATTCTTTTATATGTTTTGCGCTCATTTTTTGGCAATATATGTGCGCGTGTTTAGTCAAGGAGACCCCTAAGCCGGATGAGCGGAAACGTCGTCAGTGGCTCCCCAGGAAGTTGCGCCATTTCATCACAACAATCACTCCGGGATGCTCCCTCCGGATATGCGGATATTTAAAAAACGGGTAATAACTGCATGGACGGATACATTTCGATGACTTTGCCACGTGGCATTTCTGACGTTGATGACTTACTCTTTTTTCCAGTCGTATCTATTGATAAGATAATCAAGTATTTTTGCAAAAATTATTGTAACATTAGAAAAATTTTGAATTATTCTAAGCTGTCATTAAATTTTGCTAAAATTATAAAATTTTACCCAAAAACCTGCGTTGAAATACAAAGAATTAGTAATGTAATGTTTGAGCTTTACATAACCTCCAAGAACAATGTCACGTGTCATCGCGCAAAGATAACTTAATCACCAGTTTCCCAAAAACGTCCTAGAATAGTTTTGTACCATTTGTGAGCATCTTATCAAGCGATATCGCGTTGGTAACTTACTGGAAAATGCCTGATGACATAGCATCAGAGCTTTCTCATTTATCTTTTGTTGTTTTTCTGCTAGTTCTCTCCCTACTGCTGTCTTATCTTATCTCGTACGCAGTGAGGTGTTGCGCTTACAAGTAATTAAAGTTTTCTCGTGAAAAGCAAGAGTTGTGTCTCTGGCTGCAGTCCATCAACTTCTTGCGTGTTGCGAGTTGTGTAACATTCGTAGTAAACACGCTTGGCGATGCTTTTGATTTATCGATAAAACCATACCTTTTTTCCTATCCCGTGTGTCCTCTTCTTTTTATACGCGTTTAGCGTTGACCTTCTTCATGCGAGCGATTCTTTTCGCCCTTTTGGCCTGTTGCACTCTTCTTGCGTTGCCCGAATTTTGATTAATACGAACGATATACCTGCCACACGTCTTGCGAGCGCTTGACACCGGCAGGTAGATGCAACTTTTCTTATTTAGAGGTTAGCGCATTGTGCACACATGCAGCGCATAAATCAAAACGAACTTGGCTTGCTTCTTTTTCTCCTGTCCAAAAAATTGTGGGTGGAACGCTTAAATACATATTTATTGTGAATGCTTGGAATGTGTGTTTTTTCTGCAAATACTCATGTCTTATTTAATTTTATTCTTAAGGTACAATAATAATCAAAATCCCTATAATAAACTCACGTGACACAAGACATGGTTGTTGGAGGTTATGTAAAGCTAATTGTAATTGGAGGTTATGTAAAAACTGACATAAATGTTTTTGAAAGAATGGTTATGTTAAAACAAAAATTTGCAAATTATGTTTTGTGGTGAAAGACTGAAAGAAATTTATTGTTTATTGAGAAGGGTTAAGAAAAATAGGGTTGATTTAGTGATTTTGAAAAGACTTGATACATTTACGGAAAATTCCTGAACATGGAAGTAAGTAAGAATACATGGTGAAAAACTGAAAGACTTACCATATTTAGCAGGCGCACGAATATGCGCAGAGAAGTCGCACGCCTCCGCATGGGGCATTTCCTTCATTGAATTGAACTGTGCGCGGTACGTTGGTAGCTGGGTACCTAGGTATCGATAGAAAGTCGCGCCAAATCGAATGAAATATTCGCGAGCAAGTGCACATTTCGATTGTTTGCGCGCATTGTGTTCGCGCTACCGTGCACGAAGAGCGCAAGGGAAAAAAACGGAGAGCAACGCGATTATGTATGAGCCACGACCATATAGAACGACGACACAGTGATTTTTCTGCACGTTTATTATCGATGCCGAACACGCTCCTCGCATGCTGGTAATATCTGTCTCGCGCGCTGCTAATTAAAAATTGCCATTTTTTCGCCGCGCTCGTCAACGGCGAACCGATACAATACTGGCAGCACTTGCATTTTAATTGTTTTTCATCGCGTATAAAAATGTCATCTCATTGGCAGTTTGCTCGATCGCTATCGTGCTTTGCTTTGGCTTCGGCGCGCGCTTCTCTTCCATCGTTTTCACATCGTAAAAACATCCACAAAGCTTGCGTGCGCACTTTTGTAGCGACCCTCCGCCGTTTCTTATCTCAAACACATGCAATTTTTAATAAACCGTGAAGCACGCCAACAACAAAGATGAAACTGTTCCGACCCGATACAAAAGCGCCGCAGTGGTAGCAATTTGCATTGTTTTTTCGATACATAATAGTATCGTAGATTTTGAGGTTAGAACACGCATTTTCAACGCCTGTCCATGCGTATTACGAGCGATGGTTATAAAACTAACAAATTTATTGGTCGTTTACATGGTGATAGACCACACAAAAACACAGTTTATTAGTTTTGAGCACTCGTTAATTTCCAAGTTTTTAGGTTAAAAGCCAATAAGTTGGTTTATTATCTTTCGAATATCAAATTATAACAAGAACGAACAATAACTTTGTCGGTTTTTTTGTTCTTTAATTTTATTTAGTTTTCTTTTTTATTTCTGCAATGTTCTACTTCAGAGTTGCGTAAAGTCAATGGAGTGGAAGAGCAAGCATCATTATCATCCCCTTTAGTCCTAAGCGTAGGAGAGAAAGGCGAAAACAAAATAAATCTCAGAACTTGCAGGGTGTGAATCATTTTAGTGCGCACATCTGACTTGCAGATGCGCGTTTGAAGAAGATGGCACTCGATGGCACTGCAGGAAGACAGGATGGATCCTCGAGCACATGGCACTGATGGGGGGTGGCAGTTTCGCAGGCGCGCGTTGATGGAAAAAGCGCGGCAGAAGGAAGAAAGAAAAGCGCTGAGTGCACTTCCAGATGGCGCGTCTTGTTTCGCACGCCTCAACAAGTCGCCAAGAGTGTTTGCGCCGAAACGATCGTAAATGCCGGAAAAACGGGCAAAAAGCGACCGGGCGTTTTTCAAGCAGCTAGAACAAATACGGGTGAACGAAGAAGAATGAAAATCCACTGTGCTGGTTTGATATTGAGTTGAGTGTAACTAAAACACTTACTGGGATAGCATTAACTTATTTTAAACTTGGTCAAACTTTATAAACTTAAAATAGATAATATCTGAGGGTGTATGATGATATAAAATCAATGGAATTTATTGGAATTAAATCAATTTTAACTAAAAAATAAACTTGGATATTTAAATGGCTTCAGAATGAGTGATTCTCACGCCTGCTAATGACACTTGGCACGTGTCAATCGCGTGGCGCAATTTTTTCTGCCCTTCACGCTTGACCGCATCCATTGCGAATGGCAATAAAAATTGTCAAACAAGTGTGTCGCCTTTCATTCAACTGCGCACGGATTCGGCATCGAATTGCCCAATAGACACGTGCCAATTTTAATTCACAATCTCCCACATTTGGCTATATAACTTCTAAACAATAACAGCAATGTTAAAACTGCAATCGATATTAATAAAGAACTCAAAGTTCTATTGGTTTAAAGGCGTATAATAGTCTAGAAATTTTAAAAAGTCAAAAAACTTTTCTATATTTTGATAGTCTAGTTATTCATAAATGTCTCTCAAAAAGGATATTATGAAATTCGAATTATTTTAAAAGTTACAGCCAACTCGACCTGACACGAAATTTAAATTTTTTCGCAATGTTTATCATAAAATCTCAGTTTCTAATCGATTGATTCTCTTAAAATTTGGCCTGAATATTCTTCATATATCTCCCAATGGTAGGAATCAACAAAACCTAGAAATTTCCTATTATTACTACGTTTTAAAAATTCGGGAAAATTACAAAATGTTTGAAAAAATGAGCTTTTTTGAGTAGCTGCCATTTTACAGGAAAATTGTTTATTGCGGGTTTTCTTGGCTCCTACCATAATGACATTTGTACTAAACAAGAATCTACCCGAGTTTTTTATTCGGATTACCAGAAAGGCCGGAATCGTGATACGTCGCATAATTTCCGGATATTTAATTTTTTTGAAATATAATTTTTGATATGTATTCTTTAATTATGAACAAAAAAAATGGAAAATAAGATGACGTTGCTTTGATCGATCGTATAGAAACGTGCGAAATTCGGGTATCTAGACTAGAATAAAGTATTTCATGAACATTATGCATTTACTAAGAATTACTTACAATTAAGAGTTGAATAATAAAAATAAGTAAAGTATAAAAAAAATTAATGAATCCGCTTTGCAGAACAATGAAACGATTAAAATGCCAAAATCACAATCGAAAATTTCAATCAATCAGCAATACTAAATCGAATTCGACATCACAAGTAAGTCATTTACAAGAAGGCATGTTTAAAGCATTTTAATTGCTTTTAATTAATGAATACATTATTACTTGAAATGATTTCATTTCAGATCTTTGCTATGTGCTTTGAAAATAGTAAAAATATTTACTAGGAATATTCGTAATTAAAATACCGTTATTATTTGTTCTATTTAATAGTAAAATTGACCTAGAAATAGTGTCAAAAGGCAAGAGGGTTTATTTTGCAGATGCACTGTACGCAAAGCGTGATTTATGACAATCAGGAAACTGTTAACAAATGAGCCACGCGCATCCACCATTAAGTCACCCCATTAGGTAGCATTCAACGCGTTTTTGTCATCTCGTATTACGCTGATAAAACACGAGGCGCGGATGTGCGCACAAATGCTATTAGCGCCCCCTTCGCAATGCATTATTTCAGCGCAATGAAACGCCCCATGCATGGTCAGTGGCAATTGTCAAAAGAATAGCACCGGTTTGTTGTTCCCATCATAAATAACGAAACAATTGTGTTACGCACAGGGGTTGGTTGCATCTTGCATCTCGCATCTTGCATCATTCGATTTTATTTCGCTTTAATAGCAGTCGGCGTTCTATGATTTTTTGTTTCATCCTCGTCGTCGTCAGCTTAGTTTTTCGCTTTTCGTTTGAGTGGTGATTTTGTGATTGTCGTTTTATGTTTTGTTTCAACATTTACACGGGTGTCACGCTGCGAGCCGAGGCGATCAAACAGTTTGAAGGTGCTCGACGAGGAACCGGAGAACACAAGAAACGCCGATCGAGAACAAGAAGAACTAAAAAAACGCCGACTTTGAGTGAATGTTGGACCCCCCTGGTGTGCAGTTGCCCCATAAACAATGCCGATACATTTTTATTTATTATTAATACGTTTCCACGTGTAGAATTCGTGTAAAAATCGTATTATTTTTTATGTTTAATGCGTACACTTGGTGTAAATCAATATTTTCTTTAATCATTTTTTCCTTCTTCTTAATAACGTTTTAACCTAACTTCTCTTTAGTGATCTTATTCTTATAAATATAAACATTTAGTTTTTTCTTCAGTAAAATAATTAGAAATCTACAAATTATTTAATCTAACCTTAATTTATTATTAATATTAAATTAAAATTAATTAAAATACATATCTAAATTATCAAATTGCTCTTAATGGGACATTTTTAATAAATTAATTCGTACTCAGGTGTAACAAGTTGCATATCTAATGAGTTTAGACTAAATATTATGAAATTTTCTGCTTAAGAGTTGAATTTATGTTGATAAAACCTTATTGCTTGTAACGACTTTCGTATATAATGACAATATTTATTTCCCTCTTCCTCCCCTTCATTGTCGGTATTACAGTAATCTACTCTTTATTATTGTTTTTTTATTTTTTTAATGCAATCATTTTATAGTTGTAAATGTAGTAGTTTAATTGAACATTTATGTATTGAGTGAGTTTATTACGAGATAAGAAGCTTGAATTAATCAAGCGAGTGATGCGCAATTATTCATCGACATTGCGCGCGCGACAATAATCTGACTTTGATGAATCAAGTCGGGGCCGAAGTAGGCAAATATTTTCCACATGCACATCAATTCGGCTGCCGATTGCATTGTATGCAGGCGCGCAGCACGTCGACTTTGCAATGACGTTAATCTGTTTGTCGGCTGGCGCACGCGCTCACTACATTCACGTGCCCCATTATGATGTAATTGATATTTGCGTATTGCCCACTGACGTTGACGGCGCGTTTTTTAGTCACGCTTCAATACACGCATTGATTGCGGGGTGATTTGTCAACCCCTTGAATTTGCAATGCGCCAACTAAACAAACACCTACTCAATCACTAATTATGTGCGCATTGTACGTACCTACGTACCTACTATTAATCAATAGATTAATAAAGGGTTTTAATGAGATTTAAAAATTTATGGATACTCGGATTAAAAAGTAAAAATAATGTTATTGTTGTAAGTACAGTTGTTATTGTAGTTCTTAGTTGCACTTCATTAGCGTGCAAATTTATGAAAGTCGCGAGCGTGCCGCGCATTAAATCGCGCTTATGAATTATGAGTTGGTTTACGTTTTAATGTTTATTATCTGCGGCGTGCGCGCGAGCGGCAAAATAGTTAAGTTATTCGTATTGTTGCTGTTTGCCGTTGTTGTTGTTGGGCTGGGTGTAACGGCGGCGCGCTCGTCCTTTTCGAGTAGTATTATTTACGACGCTCATTTGTTATCCCTCAAGTTGCTTTTTCATGCTTGCGCCGACCGCGCAGACTGCTTGCTGCTTAAGACACCTCAACTCAGCTCGCGAGCGCCGCGCCGCGCATTCGGTACCTACATATGTATGTGCACGTGGACCGTGATATGAACACCACCGCCCTCGCCACGTGCAGTGCGTCCAGCATCAAAGAAATGAATTGTTGAGACAACGGTGTGAAACCGTATTGATTTAATATCACATTTATTATACGTGCGCACCACGTGTGTTCGTCCTCTTGTATAATTTACTCTTTGTTGATTTTCAACACGAAAAAATCAACAACACCTCAATACAACTAAAGTAGTTTGATAAAATTATACTTACTTACGAGTTTAAATCGATTTACAAAACAATTTCTCTTTTTCCTTTTTATATTCCTCAATTAGTATAATTTTTCGGTTATAACGACGTAATTAATATAGTAATATAGGTTCGATTTTGCCTCCACTCAGGAAAAATTCCACTTTAGACTTAAGTCGTTATTTTATTAAAAAATAATGTTTGCGAAGGTATCTTTAATCCAAATTAATCCTATTTAAGAGGGTATTCTAGTCAATTTTAGCCGTTTTTCTACAATCGATATAAGGAAAACTATTGATATGTTGGTTTCCATTTCTTTATCACTGAATTTATTCATTAATCAAGAATAGATAACAAAAATTTCATTTAATTAAATTTCTGGAAGTTAAGCGTCATTGAAATATAGAGAAAGAATAAAACACCACGTCCATCTTGACACGATTCCGGCCCTTGTGGTGAGACGAAAATAATAACCCGGGTTCATTTTTGTTTAGTATAAATGTCATTCTGGTAGGAGCCAAGAAAATCCGCAAGAAACAATGTTCTTGCAAAATGACAAATACTCAAATAAAAAGTTCATTTTTTCACTTATTTTGCAATTTTCCAGAATTTTTTAAACGTAGTAAAAACTGGAAATTTTTAGGTTTTGTTGGTTCCTATCATAGATAGATATATAAAGAATATTCGGGCCAAATTTCATGAGAATCGGCCAATTAGAACTTGAGATTTTATGACAAACATTGCGAAAAAATTGTTTCGAGAAAAACGCGTTTAAAGTTTTCGTGTTGCTCCAACAGCTCGAATTGCTACTACACTAAAATGGCAATAACTTTTAAAATAATTCGAATTTCATAAACTCCTTTTAGGGAGATATTTTTCAAAAATTAAACTATTCAAATATATGGAAAATTTTTTCTCAATTATAAATACATTAGGATAATTAGGATTTAGGGTAATCTATAGAAAATACGACAGTTTAAAGTAAATTGTACAATTTCTGAGTCGATTTCACCCTACTCCACCTTACCAACCTTTTTTGCAAATTATTTAACACCTAATAAGTAAGTACTTGCATTCTTTGAAAATGTTCAATTTCTTCTTAGAAAATTGAAGTAAAAGTACCTAAAATTATAACAAGTAGGTACACACTCAAATAATTGACCAAAATGCTTGAACTAATTACGCTTAAGATATTCTCACATTATTTGCATGTTCAAAACTCTTGAAAACTATGCGAAAAAGTTTAAAATACTTGAAAGCGAAAGAAATTCCCAAGATATTTGCATGCGATATTCTAATTCTTTGACCTTCTTTTCACAATTTGACCAAACACTTATCGGTATTTTTCGAAGCTGCGGTTGCGCATAAACTTCCTAGAATGCTAATTTGCATAAATCGTTTGTCTTGCACGATATTGGATGCCATTATTACTATTAATTTGCAGCGTGAAGCATCTGAAGACGAAACGCAATAAATACCTCAAATTTGAGATGAACTGTAGGTATTGTAGGCAAGTCAGTGAGATTTGGAAAAGAAGAGTGAACGTGATGATTATTTAGTGGGATGCATTTTTTGATATGCGTGACCAGCGTGTTGCACATTTTTGCATTGCATGCAAAGCGGCACAATACTTGCCGTTTTTCAAACACAAAAGGCCGAACTGAAACGATCGCGGATCATGTGTGTAATCATAGCCAAAAAACGCATTATGTGAGGAAAGGGAAGAGTTGAAAATCAAAAATCCACCTGCAGTCATAATCAAACAGTTTCGACTGATAATCATACCAACTGATAGGATCCTGACCTATATTTTATCCAGCCAAAATTGCTAAAAATGCATCGAAAAAACTGAAATGAAATGGTAGATTGCATGTAATTTTAGAAGTGAGTTTAATGTGTGGTTAACACGAATAGGAATCAAATGTAATTTCTGAAATCGTTCAAGTTTGATTTCACTTTTCATTGATTTTACTTTTTTTAATCGATTGGTCTTTTACAACGTCGACAGGAGAATTCTTATAGCAAATTGTAATTGATATAACCAATCAAGTTGGAGAGATGAAGGTAAGAACAAATGGTTGATTGATTTCTTGTTTCTTGATTTGTTTGATTTTTCCTGCTGGGTATTGAGAAGTGTTTGCTGGTTACGGAGACGTTTCCTGCTGCTGCCTGTCAGCGAATCGCGACATTGGCGACCAATGGGAATGTGTCGCATGCCACCCACCTGCATTCGCGACGGTCGCAAGGACGACTCATTGGTAGCTATCGAGCTGATCGCGTTTAATGGCCGCAGGACGGGAGGCTGGTTTTCTGCACGTCTTTGCCACGTATCTGCACTGCTCGAAGACATACGCACCGCAGGAGGATCTTAGACTATAACAACTTCTTCACATAATAATATTTTCAAGTAGATATTTCATTTTCAAAATACTTAAAATTATATATAAAATATGGCAAATTCTATGTACTTATAACGTATTATTTATAACGGCTTTAATGAACAATCTGTTTAGTTATAACAACTGCTGCTAATTAAGCATTAATTTATAAAGATCAGGTAAAGATAAAATCAACAAATTATTTATCTTTAATGTTTGATCTTATAAATATTAATTTTTCTATTAAAGAATTTAATAATAGAATTTGGATCCTTGATAATTAGATTTTTTACTTATTTGTGACTCTATTTCGATTATTACATTATTATTATCGATTATTATTATTATTCGATTATTATGTGACTCTATTTTTATTATTTCTCGATTAAAAGCAAAGCTATTGTTATTTTATTTTTAATTTCATTATCACTTATTTGTTCATAATGCAAGTATACATAACAGAAATTTCATTACAAAAAAAATAAATTTCGGCGTCGCTATGCGTCATTGAAGTAGTTACGATTCCGGCCCTTCTGGTAATCCCAAAAAGAAAGCCGGGTTGATTCTTGTTTAATATAAATGTAATTATGGTAGGAGACAAGAAAATCCGCAAGAAACATTGTTCTTGCAAAATGGCAGCTACTCAAATAAAAAGTTTATTATTTCACTTCATTTGTAATTTTCCAGAATTTTTAAAACGTAGTAAACATTGGAAATTTATAGGTTTTATTAATTCCTAGCATAGGGAGATATATAGAGAATCTTCAGGTCAAATTTCAAGAGAATCGGTCGATTAGAACTTGAGATTTTATGACAAACGTTGCGAAAAAAGTAGTTTCGAGAAAAACGCGTTCAAAATTTTCATGTTCACTAAAATACCTATAACTTTTAAAATAATTCGAATTTCATAAAATCTTTTTAGAGAAGTATTTATGAATAACTAAGTTAACAAAATATTGAAAAAGATTTTTGTTTTTTTCAAATTTCTAGACTAAAACACCCCTTTAAGAAAGACATCGAGATCTATTTTGTCTTATTTCTCATTAATTATATTTTTAGAATAAATTAAAGAGCTGTACATCTGCTTTTCGACTATCTTAAAATCTCTTACTGCAAACATGTTAATTAACAATTCAATAAATCTAAAATTTAGTACTTTTCAACCCCCATGAAAAAGTAAAAGAATTTCTTAAGAAGTCTAAGGAATTCGTACAGTGGGTGCATGCAAATGACTCTCACACTTCATAATTACAATTAATTTACGGAACATCTTGCTATCAAAAAATTTCGGGCATTTATTACTCGTGAAGCGCTGCGGCTTCTTGATCGAGTCGCTGTCTTCGGCGAGCCCAATGAACATCAAGGGGATAATTATATCGATGCTTGAAATCGGCAATCTTTCGATCTCTTCGTCCGCATCGTGCGCGCTTGATAGCAGCCGAAATTTGCCTAAAGCGTCTCGACGGACGACGACGGTGCTGAGGAGCCAAAGCGTAACAAAACGCCTCGCACGCGGAGCAGGTGACTTGCCGCCCCCCTAAAACCCTCGAAAGTGCTCGTTTTGCTCCTCTCCTCTCGCCGGCGCGCTGCGTTCGGTGCGGTTTGTGATGCTTGCTTTTTTATTGTTGCTGTTGTTGTAATCTGAAGAAGATACGAAACGTATAATGATTGTGAGTTATACGCGCTCGTCCTGATTTTCAGCCGGAGGACACGTAATTAAATACACTCGACCTTTTCGACGTTGCGCGTTCAACGACTGCACACGTTTTATATTGTTTGATTCCTCACTTTATTTCGTCGCTGGTGCAAGGGCAATCAGACAATACGCAAGTTGCGTCGCGTATGATTGCAATGGGTACCTACATAGGCTAAGTCAACAAACAGCTGAATTGAAAATTAAAACGTCGCTGATAAAAAATCAATAAAGACAGTACGCGAGTGATACGGACACACACGTAAGTTAATTACGGTGCGACGTTTGAGCGCAAGATGAAGACGAAGAGGCACAAGAAGAAAAAGAAGAGCTTTGCGTATGCAGAGTGATTGAAGAAGGCAAAGAGCGACCAAGAGTGGCTTTATCCTCGGGGTCGCATCACGCATTATTCACCTGTTTGACCCTCCTTGCAGTGTTGAAGCACAACAGGAACACGAAGAAGTCGTATTGTGCGTTCAACAACAACACCAAATACAATTTGTATACTTGTAAAAATTTATACAGGTGATTCACTTGTCAAAAGCTTTTAATACCTAATATATGTGAGGTTAGGAAATCACACTGAATAACGTAGCTTCGAATTACATTTGAAACGTTTTTAGTGATTAAGAAGGAAACACTGTATAAAAGTAGAATAATATTTGAAGAATAAAATAAAGAAACAAGAAAAAAGTGAGCTTTAGTAATTGAAAGCGCCCACGCTTGATCACCTCCTGCGTTCATTCAACGCTTGTAATCATTTTCAACAAGTTCTTCTTCTTCTTCATCTTTTAAAAACGAATGCAAAAAAGTTAAATAACTCTTTGTTTTAATTATTTATATTGTTTAACAACCATTTTAACATTGAGGTTAAAATTAATCATGGTTGATTACAAGCGAGAGTTTAATTAAAGTATTTTTAGAATCAAGTTGTTTAGCATTTCACATTAGAAGTAAGTCAAGTTACTTAGTAGCAAGAGCGCATGTGCATTTGCATGCGAAACGCGCTTACATCAAATGGTAACATTGCGCGCGGCGCAGCTTCTTCAGTAGCTGACGCGCATTTATTTGCAGCGCAGTGTTCGAACGCCGTTTCGCGCATTTGCGTGCGCACAGTTGACTTGCAGAGTGTGTTGTGCTGCTGGTTGATATAAAGTGCAGATGCGCAATTGAACGGCTTCTCTCTTCTTTAGCGTGCGCGCGGCGCGTTGGAATTTATTGAGTGGCCGGCGATTATAAGGACGCAATTTGCCGCGCAACGCAATTTATTTGCATCCGCACATGCGCACAATAAATTCAGACTTTACGCGCCGAGCAAACAACACCGTGTTGTGCTTCTAATCAATTTGATTGTCTTGCTTAATGGTGGAATCCACATTCGCCTAGTTGATGCGACGCGCGACGTAAAAAGTGATACCTGGAATGTCAGACATGCGATTGCTGGAATGCGTAATGTGAGGGTACACTCTATGATTTGATGCCATCAAGAGATATCGTCAAAGAGGTCACCCTTTAATTTCGAATCTTTCGGGGTCGTCGCACACGCTGCGCTTTGGAAATAAAAAGGCGCATAATTATGCGAATTAAAAATCGTTTATTTCCAGTATTTTCCGCCTTCGTGCGCTTTTTACTCAAACTATCTTCAGGCCATTCTTGGTGCCAAAGATATTTTTACAAGCGGCACGCACCTTGAGCATTGACTAGACAAAAATAAAAGGTTAAGTCATTTTATTAAATACTTAAATTTATACTTTACTTAAGTAATGAATAAGTAAAGTCACTATTAACTTAAAGTTTGTTTTAAGTAAAGATGATAATATACTTAAGTCCTATATAATGTTTGTTGAAACTTTGGTAAATTATGAATAAAATTGATGATAAAGAAGTAAACATGGTTTATAACATTGACAATGTTTTGCGAGTATTTTTTTTTATTGATTTGTTCGTCTGCGTTTACGTGATTTGTTCTTATTCTGATTAATTTTTGTTCTTTTTAGGAACGGTGGTCGGTTATAATACGATGCCACTGTCATACGCGACCGTCGAACATAATTTATACGTCTGCATGCGCGATGCTCTCGTTCGTCTTCTTGTTTTTCTTGTTCTCGCGCATCGCGGCGAGCGCGCGCTTCTTCTTCGTGTGCATTGCACGTCGACATCGACTGCGAGCTGAGCACGGAGCGCAGCGCATCTTCGCTTCTGTTTCTCGGTCGTCAGCGATGTGTTCGCCAGCTTGTATCGCGAATTCCGATGCGCTGCTTCCGAAGCCAAAATTCCGCGCTGGTCGAACATGTGTTTAAAAAATACTTTATACGCGTCTCCCTCCGGTCACGTACGCGATCGTCGAAATGCCATTCGCATTCGGCGACCATTCAAAAATCAGAGAGATGCCTGTTGCATCTCAAGCGCACGCGGCAGCAAAAACAAGCGCACGGGTGCATGATTTGCTTAATTAATGCCAATCGGCAAAAAACACGCATTCTTCGCGATGCGTATTGTTCCGTTCACCGATGGATCGTGATTTAGTCGCTTAATTTGCCTAGTTAAATACTGATTTCGATTTAAGTGGGTAAAACAGATTTCTTCTTAAACTTACTGAAACTTTAGTAACGAGATTCACTAATTAAGTATTTTCAACCCTACTGGAATTTGTTCAAATCGATTTAACGTCGTTATAACCGAATTTTGTACATTTCACAAAGGTCTAAAGCACATGAATGTCATAAAAAGCGCCCTCTTTGAACATGAATTTTTTTGTAAATTTTATTATTAGACTATTCGTGCAATTGTTGCATTAACAATTGAATGCATTGGACGCTTTGTTGCGTTTGAAAGCGCAACAAAAGTGCGTTTATGCACGCACAGCGTTAAAGAAGTTGAGGCTGAGAGAAGAAGCGTGCGCGGCCGTTGATTGCGTTCCGCTGAAAGGCGATTTCAGATGAAATCCGTCGGGGCACGTGCGCAAAGCGTTTCACATATGACCACCGCGCAACAATGCGTCATGCACATAATAATGTTCATATTCTTCATGCTCTTGTGTTACGGTGTCATTGAAGTGCTGCTTCCAGAAGAAGCGGGACGCGCGTGCGCGTGCGCGACTTCTAAGTGAATAACTGACGAACTTATTGCACTCGTTCCTTGCTCGCTCGCTCGCTCGCTCGAGAAAAAAAAAAGGAAACAAACGACAAATGTTGAATTAAATAGTCGGTACGAAAGCGTGATTCTTCATTAATCATCGATTATGCTTCGAATAAGTTTAGCATTCAATTTCTTCGTATGCGTTGCGTACGCGAGTTGAACCCACGCCAAAAAGAAGGAGGACGACGACGACGACGATGATGATGATGATGACGATGCTCAAAGAATCATTTCCTTCGGGCGGGTTGCCAATGACTTGCAGCTCTTCATCCATCAGCCACTCAATACACGAACAGCTAAATAGTCTGCTGCTTCTCCTCTTCAGAGATGAAGAACGAAGAACGAATAACAATAATAAAATAATAATCATGTTAAATGTGCTTTTTATCGATGCTGTGGGCTTGATTGTCATGTTTTTTTACTCACCTACTTGCGCATAGGTGGCATATGATTTACGGCTACATCATTCCAATGCTCTCTGTACGTGGCGCACGCAATGAGTTGATTGAGGGAGAGAATTGATTGAAATATTGTTATTGTTGTATGTTTATAATGCACGCGCGTCTGGCGAGTGTCTGTGCATTGTGTTCGAGCCTCACCTTTTGCGTGCGCGCGTTCAAAGAATCAGACACCCATGTGCCTTTTACACTGTGTCATTAGGGTTTGGACGGCGACCCACGCGACACCCTTTGCCGCCAAGACATTGAATTCACTCTCGATGACGACAACGACGATGATGATGGCGTGTCACGTGTGCGCGTGCAAGACACTGCGATTGTGATTATAATGGATGAAAATTAAATTAAGCCAACGCAAAATTATAGTGCGCATCCTGCATAATGTTCTATCGTAATATTCTATCAAACGCACACGTCTGTTATTCAATAAACTTTTTTGTTATTGCTCATTGACAATTTCGTTTTTCATTATTTTTCATTCGCTTTATGTGAAAACAATAGATGTATAAATAATTTTACACAGAGAAGAGTCATAAATTAAAATACTTTTAATTAACTTTAAACAATAACTTTAAAATAGATATTATTAGCAAATAATCCTGAAAGCTGTATCTTCATTTGTTTTTCTTTTTTTCTTCGCTGATATTTTGTTTTTCCTTTTTTAAAAAGTAAATGCAAGTTATAATAAACTCGCCCACTTGTTTGGAAAGAACAAATGCCTTTTTAATTTCATAATGAAAAGGTACGTGTTCAACCCTTGAATCCTTTTCGGTTCTAAAATACTTATAACTAAAAATTCTGCGCTTGAAATGTGTTACACAAATTCCAAATTGAAAGGCCTATTTTTAAGCCATTAGGTCTAGACATTGACGCTAATTTGACAAGGCTAAGACTTAAATTATCTTTGATCGTCAAATGTGAGAACATCATTACAGTCGTTTAAGGGTGGCGTTTAAAAACACATGTATACTATGAGCCTTTTACCTTTCTGTAAAAATCACAGAGCTTTCATAATAATTTATTCTTTATTATAGGGAACAATAATATCAATACAAATGTTTATATATTTAGTGCAATTAAATGACGTTTATAGAGATATCTAATTGCAAACTCTATTAAATTGTTTCAGGTAAGTAGTAATTTTAACAAAGTGACTTAAATATTTGAAGTACCTGCTTAAATTATATATTTTTCTTGTTTTTTTAAAAATCATTTTAATTATTAGTATTAATTGGAATTGTTTAATGAGTTATTTATTGATTAATTAAGTCAAGTTATTTGCAAAGCAATTATTTCTAAAGTTGATAGTTTTAAATTCAAGTAATAGTTAATAGAATTAACAAATGCATTATAAACGCAGTCTCTTACAGTCTCTTTGAAAGTTAAAGGCGTCGACACATAGTTATGATTTATCGTAGTAAAATTCGCAATTAAATCCGTCACTGACAACGACGAAGAAGTAGTACGTATTGCTTGGATGGCACAGGTAAAGCTTCTGCAGCATCCGAAGCTCTCGTGCAGATTGCGCGGCGTGTGCGCCTGTTGCACGTCCGGGCGCATATTATTTACGAGCGGCGTTAACACGATCGAACTTTCATTACTCATAATTATAATTTATATGCGCGTTCAGCGATCGGACGCCTCGACGCGAAAACGTGGACAGCCCGACATGCACCACAGCACGCACACGCAACGCATTCCAACGCGATGAAATGCAATTTCAAATAGCTTAATGTAACACAACCTCAAATTACATATATCATGCCAGCCCGTGACGAAACTGTTCAGCTACTGGTTCTTTGCGCTTGCGACTTTTTCGCACTCTTGTGCTACCTGATCTACGACAACTATGAACTAGCTGACTATAAGTATCATAGAAGTGTGTAAATTGAAATTCAAAATTTTATTAAGCACTACGTCAACTCGTAGTTTATCCGTAATTGATAAGTAATTAAATTTAATTTTCAATTATGTAATTTGTGATTTATTATTACCGGTTGACTTGTTATTAGTTTACGATCAAAATTCTATTAGTGATTGGAACGTTTATAATTTAGTGCAATTATTATAAATTAGTAGCAATATAGTTTGAAACTTTTATTATATTAGATCTAAAATCTAATCTTTAAAATTTTGTAATCTCAAATGGTTTCGCATAATATAAATATTGAATTTATTTCATGTGAAACCGTTTCGAATAGTAATTTTGATTATGATAAATAACTTGTAAGATAATAAAATATTTAGGCCAGGTTGTTTTACTCACATTTAAAAATATACATAGATTTTTGATAAGACATACCTATTATCGTAAACTTAAATAAAGTTGACGAGTCAAAGAATTTATACTTTTTTATTTAATCTGACCACTACTTTAGCAACAATTTTGACATTACAGTGCGGTGTAAAACTAATAAACTTTATAAACAATAAAGCAAACTAATTTCTTGAGTATTTATATCTTTGAATAGCATTTTTAATGTAAATTAAGGATATGTAACATGTAATAGGTATTTTCGAATAAGTACTTAAAAATATGATTAATTTGCGTTTGAAACTATCAATTTCGAGTATACTTTAGTAGCTGTTATTTAGACTTTTTATTTTTTTGTATGGAATTTAAACTTTTTATAAATCATTTCAGTAGTTTTTGTGATATTAAACAATTTTCGAAATTAAGATGTTTGGTCCCAAGAATGCACTATATCATCAAACGTAATAAAAGAATTGACTTATTTTCACACAAAATGTTAATAAACACTTAAATCCAAGAGCGCATTATAAGGACTTACTCGTAATCTCAGCTGTTTGATAATAGTGACTAGAAATACCTACGTCAATACTTAAATATGAATGAAGTAATAGTATGTCGGAATACAACATAAATAAGTCAATATAATCATGGTTTATCGTTCAATTTCTGAAATAATATAAGGTTAGAGAAACGGGTATTGGGAGTCACCCAAGCAGGATTTCAAATAACAGCCTATTTTAAAATAATATCTTTCTGGAATCGTTTTATAAGAAAACTTTACTTCTAGCTCTATGAATTGGCATCACTTGTAATTATTTAGGGAATTAACTTTGGGTACAAATCAAGTTTTAAAAACAAATTTGGCTCCCATTGCAATAACGTAATTGCAGTCGGCTTGAGCCTGTTGGTGATCAGAGTCTAGCAATGTAAAATATATCACTAATGTAACTGGCTATATCTTATTCAATGGAATCTTTATGAGCCCAGATCCACATATGATACACCATTTCTCATTATTTCTTCCAAATTATTATACATTTATCTTCTGCATCTTCATCCTGGCACAACTCATTAGTAATTCACTTGACTCCCATTAGCTGCTAATTTACAGTAGGCAAATCAGTAAACAAGTATAATCATTTAAGAATTTAAATTATGATTCAAGGTGCTACTGTCAATCAGAAACGTGTGGCGACAGGAAGTGAGGGTTTTATAAAAAATGGAGTGGGAGCAGAAGGGATAGAGAAGACATTTTTTAATTTTCTGATGCTAGAACAGATATGAGGGTGATTCCCATTGCCCGCTATCTCCCATTGCCCGGTTCATTACCTGGTACGTAGCACATGAGAAGAATAATTGAAAATGACTTATTTTACTCACATGCTTCACGTCCATGATTAAGTTTATTTAAATTTCAAATTGTACTTTATTAATAAGCCTGGAAGAATCAGGTAAACACAAATGCAATAGTAATAAGATGAGTCAAATTAGATGCACCTGTTTAAAGTTATGAGAGGTTAAACAAAAACGTCCTTCTTCTAATTATAATTTTGTTAATAAATCCTATTCATATTCGATTTTTCTTTTAAAGATACAAATTATAAAATATACATTAATAATTTAACAAATTTAAGATCAAATATTACTGAATGAACTGAATTTGGAGAATAAAACAAATTTTTAATTAAAATTTGAAACATTTTTTAAATAGTATAGAATTACGCAGAAAGATGTAAATATTGAACATTTAACTTTATTATTAATGATTTGTTAAATTTGAAAATAAACTGCAACCTATTAAAATAAAAACATTATTTTAAAGATATTCAATATTAACGCATGTAATTAATGTGTACAAAATGCATTAAAAAAAGGCTACATACACACATCACGTGAGTGAAATGAAAATTTCTCATTTAAAAAATAAAATTGCAATTGCACTTGCACTGCCGCTTCCAGTCTTGCAGCAGTTCGTGAAGTCGGGGCCCGAGGCGCGAACGATTCGCATCTTGCGCGCTTCTTCTTCTTGTTGCATGCGTGGGCTCGTCGCGCTATAATATAATTTACTATCAATCTACGCAGATAATGACCGGATAATTGCTGTGGGACGTCCCCGTTTGCGTGTTCGCTGCCTTCATCCGAAGCGGATGGACGCTTGGATGGACGGACGGATGGATGGACGGTAGCCATGTGCACGTGGAAATTGCTAAAATGTTATTAACCTGACGTACCGCGTATAATTAAAACGCCTAAACTTAATAATCCCTAATTGATATTCGTTCACAGAGGGCGACATTGCAACGATGCATGCTGCAACGAAGATGATTGAACATTTTTTCACCGCAGAAACAATCTCACTAAAAATGTAAGAAACAGTAGCAGAAAATACAAAAGTGGAGAACAATTGTTCATCGTTATGCGCATTCGTGCTACTGGTCTTTGTCGTATTTATTTTTTATTTTAACATACATTTCCAATTTCTTTAAACAAATAGAATTAATACTAAGCTATTTCAATTATTTTAAAAGATTTACATGCAAAAATAGCTTTAAATATTTCCAAGATGAAAATATTGAAATTGGATTTTAGTTGTTGTATAAAATAGATAGAGGTATAGCAGAAAATTGACAAAACCAACTGGAAAAACGTATATTCCGGAAAGGAATTATTTATGCATTCGACAATCGGTTGCAAAGCTATGAAGCATAGAAATATTCCACGGCGGGCGCGTCGAGGAAACAATGATGGCTCAGAAAGAATGGACTCAGTTCTTCTTCTTCTTCTTCTTCTGCAAGTTCTTTGGCGAGTTGTTGAGCGCATCTGCTTGAAACAAGCAGCATCTTCTTGTGCGCGAAAGCATCGAATTGAAAAATCAGTATGCGCTCGTGTGCGTGCGACATTCGGCCATTCTTCGCGCTCGCAAAAATCAGATTCAGCATGCGCATGCAAGTCCAAGTGGTATTGTTTACTCTCCGAGCGCGCTTTATTTATTTATACGTTTGCGCATTTATCGGCGCGAGATCCGACTCCAAAGAGGTGCTGCCGGCGAAGACGGCCAACAACGACCAGAAGCCTTAACACGGCGCAAGAAGCGCTGTTGAACCTATTCAACACCGCAATGCGAAAAGGAGGCAGCTCTCGTGTTGTTACATTTATAAATTTGTTATCTTCACGCCTCATGTACAATACAACAATGCGTATTTTGTTATTGTTTTGTACTTGTCACAAAATTTACCTTAAGGATTTGCAACGATTATTTTTAAACAATTTTACTTCATTAATAACTCAACTGCTATTGCTTTTAAATGGTCAACGTTTCTCCATAGTTAATTTGTAACATCGTCTATTTTTTATGCATAAACAATTTTCTTAAGGGGTTGTTTTGTTATAAATATTTTTCAAAGAGTTTCACAACAAAGTATTATTTGGTAAGTCTTTGTAATTAATATTTTTACTGTATATTCAAAATTAAGAGATAAGAAATAATTCTAAATTTATTGTAGAAAAACATTAACTATTGCTAGTCTGAATTCTTCAATCAGTTTGCCTCCCTTATAATCAGGATTATTACTTCTTGTTCTTCAGAATAGTAGGTACAATTCCTAAAAAATGTACCTATATAAGCGGTTCATACAAACGCCATCAATCGATAGCAAGCATAAAGATAATA
This sequence comes from Aleochara curtula, assembly GCA_963978815.1. Taxonomy (NCBI): domain Eukaryota; kingdom Metazoa; phylum Arthropoda; class Insecta; order Coleoptera; family Staphylinidae; genus Aleochara; species Aleochara curtula. The sequence goes on along the minus strand of OZ022219.1, from coordinate 11,842,581 downwards.
TCTCAAGGCTTCTTCGGCTCTCCACTTACTCAAGCGCGGTATTAATTTCCATCCGCAGCTTGACGGCCGCGGCGCTGCACCAGAAGGCAAATCAAGCCGGAGCGGGCAAGCGAGCACTCGCAAGCACGCTGGCTGAAGACGATAAAATATGTCTTCAGCGCCTCGGGGGCGGCAGACGTGCGCGCAACGCACCACCGACTATAATAACGAACAGCCGAAAAAAGGTTCACCAAAAGCAACAACAACAGCCCAGCCATTTCACAAAACGAGCAAACTAACCAACAAATACGCAGCAATCTCAATCCGCCGCTGAACTCTTTAACAAAAACAAAACAACCGCAGCTGAAACACAGACTGATCTCTTGATCAAGAGATAACGCAAAAATGCGATTTAATTGAAGTTCTGTTCGTTTCAATCATACGCTCTAAACTTATAATGCAGCATTCACGTACGATTATGAATATGTAAAGGCATTATGGCGATTTTCCGAATTATTATTAATTAATGAAGCGCACATGATTATTCATGCATGATAATTAGACGAATGGAGTTGTCATGTTTTTCCAAAATAGCCATTCGAAATTAGATCACACTTTTCCATTATTTTCCTTTTACGCTTGCGCGTTTCATTTGCTTTGACGTTTTCGAACTTGTTTGACGAGTTATTAACTAATTTTAGCTGAGAGTTGAGTCAATTTTGCTAAAAATTATGCTCATTTTAAGTGAGAACAGGTAAAGTTAACACATTTACATTTTTATTCATTTTCTCTAATGGAAAGTACGGAAAAGCTTTAAATAATTAAAAGTATTATTGTTGAATAAATTGAATGAATTGAGTATCAAATACAAAGTGACTTAAGTCAATAACTTGTATACGAAGCTAAGTGTTGAAATTGTTAAGGAAACTTAAATTTTAATAATAATATAAACGCGTGGTACACGCACAAGAAGCACATGCATTTTATGAATGAATGAATGAATGAATAAGTGAATGGTAACGCTGGATGCTCGCGCCTTCAAAGTTAAACGAAATTAACATATTGCTGAATGAAATTTATTTAGAGATTCAAATCATGCCCGAAACGTAGGTACCTATCACATTCATGAACGTATTAAGATAAAATAATAACGAAGCTGAGAAGTAGCATCTTCACGAACTTTGGCCGATTAAGATGAAGAAGAAGAAGAAGAAGAATAATGACACGAGAAGAACTCATTGTTCTATTATCATAATGTTATTCATTCATCATTATTTGTAATTCAATTCAATGCAATGTATTTTTTTGTTGGTTAGGTTAAGTTTTCAAGATTTTGAGAAAAGTTGATGAGATTTGACAAGAAGTAAAGAAACACTTTGCATACGCAGTAAAGTTCAACTAATTGGTGCTACACTCAAAATAATGCAATTAATTAGTCATGCAGTGAGTGCAATTGTGAATAGCAAATGGACTTTTCACTGGTTGATAAATTATTTATGGAAGACATTCGAATGTGCCGTCTCCTTCCTTCTTTCGGCCCTCGAAATTCACGTAATGGTAATTTAACGCGGTGTGCAAAGTTGGTTGCCAAAATTTGCCATTCAGATGGCAACCCTTATGGTTGGCGACCGCCAAGGGTCGCAAGGAGTTCGTCGAATCGAATTCAATTAAAGGGCGCTATCAGGTGCGCTCTGTAAAAACATGCGGTTGCGGTTGTCGAGTTTCCGGTTTGCGCCGTATCGAAACTTCCCCTTAATTCCCGTGCGCGCGCCGGCACCTCCTGCCGGCAGATGTCGCACGCGACTTGTATGGCGTGCATAAAATACACCCCTAGTTGGTGCGTTTGGCGCGCTCGCAAAGAAAAACGCTAAGATTTGCATTTTTATTGCCGCGCGCGACCATACGAGGCGCAAATGAATTCGATTAGCCGATGCCGTTTTGGCGTTGCGCATTTTTCACTGTGCCTGTTGTACGTGCTTTGTTAATGACTCTATCCAGCGCATTTTGTTTGTATTCTAAGCGTACAATTTACACTGGAAATCGTATTTGACTTTTGCGGTTATACATATTTCATCGTCGTCGACGCCGAGGCGTGTTTTTCTACGCCAAAGACGCAGATTACAAGAAAATCTACTTACACGTGGATTACGATCGGCGCTGCGGGATTTAATTAGCAGCCCCCCTCGCGACGGGACTGAGGGGCGTGCATTCTCGCCGAGCTAAAAGTTGTCAATCGATGGATTTCGCATAGTCGCATGCTGGTTTATGATCTTGTTGCGAATGCGATTACAGTACGGGTCAAATTCGTATACAAATGGCTTACAAATACGCATCGAACACAAATATAAATAGCTTAAGTTACTTGCACCTCTTTAGCGTGTTTACAACCAACAAGATGTCAATGTTCTCTCTGAACGTCTTATTCTAAGGTTTATTGACATATTTTCAAGGTAAATAATTATGTTACCCTTTCGTAAATATGATCGAAATGGCGTACTATCACTAAGTCAGTTAGAAAGGTGCATTTGCACTTAGAATCAAACAAATGTATGAAATCAGCAACTTTATGACAACAGATTAAGCAAAAGTCGGCAAGAAGTCTGAAAGTCTGCAAAATCTATCCTGGCTTAAACATAAATTACAGGTAATAAATCACGCCCTTCACCGACTGTCAACAAGCCACATTCAGAAATTCGGTATTTCCCTCAGTTCATGCAACTTTATAATCCTAACCTAAAATCATAATTGAATTATCCATATGTTTAGCTAACAAATGTGTACGTCTTGTAATTTGAGCTATCAAAACCTCTTTAAGGCACGTTGTCCCAGTTTATTTCGTCGCCGCTATTATTGCTATTCTTCATCAAACACGTCCTCGTCGTGTACAAGACCTGCAAGATGCGCAAGATGAGCACCCGTTCGTTCGTTCGTTCGTTGATCATGAAAAGCAACAGACAAATCTGGACGTTTCTGAATAGCGACCGAACGAATTCAGAGGTGCAATGAAAAGAGCATTGCTCGAACAGACAAAATAATAGCAAGTAAAAAAAGAGTACGCGTAAGAAAAGGTTATCTCTTCAGCGCTGACGCTGTACAGTTACGCATATTGAATGGAGAGCAGCACAGATAAGGGAGAGCAGCGCATTTTTGGGGTCACGAACAAGCGCGAGGAACACGGAGCATGTTGCTCAACGTGATGATGAGCAAGAAGAAAAAGAGGAGCATCGTGAAGACGAGCGCCAAATTCCAGGTTGTTTTACGTGCTGTCTCACCGTGATGCTGAAAGGGGTGAATTAAATTCGTTTACGTCAATTTTTTATCCATTTTTTCTCCACTTTATTCATCTAATTCTTGTTATGAATGTGCAAACCGCATTTTTCAAGTGTGTATTCGCCGTATTGTGCTAAATACTAATAAGACATTTGACAAATATGTTTATAAAGTAAAAACACAAAGAAAGACATAAATAATGCTCGTGTAATTGGCGTAAATAATGAATTATAATAGTTTTTATGCCTATAAGTTTCTTTGATGTTTTTCCATTTGAATAAATTTAAAACGGTTAGTTTAGTTCTAGTGCGTTTAAGTTTAATTTAATTCGAAAAATCGTAGATTCTTCTGATTAGCATTGTGTTTTTCGGCAATTAGCTTGCGCGTTGTGCAAATTAAGGCGTGATTTTAATTAGTTAATTAGTGAGAGATCTAAACTTGTTAAAGCGTTAAATACGCTCAACTAAGAACCTACTGCGTGCTAAAACCACATAGAAAACTAGTAAGTAAGTACATAGTTTAAAATTTAAGGTGTTGATGTAAAATAACAATTGAACTTTACTAATTAATTAGAAATGTTTAAAATTCAATTAAAGTTTAATTCTTAAATACTTTATTGGTTTTGACGCAATTTAAATGTTTGAATGAATATTTTCATGAATGAATTTATTTTGTTTACTGCTTAAGGGTATTAAAAGTTAAATCAGGTGTCATCTCATTAATAAATTAGAATAATATTAAATAGGTCTTTATGAATGAAGAAGCAACCCCTATTTGTTGACGGGCGAGTTATTAAGAAGGCAAAACTGCAGCACAACAACATGACCATGATAATGACGACGATGATGGTGGTGGTGGTGGCGACTATGTCTTGATGATGGGTGCATATTATGCATACATATGTATTAGCGCTCGGGCAAGTGCTAATGCCCCATTGTATTGCAAATTCCATGTTAATTTCGGTGGCGCGAGCGCGGCGCGCGAACGTACGCCACTGTCTGACGCACGGTGTCTGCAGGGGCTGTTTGTTCATAGCACCGGAGTGCGCCCGGAGTGATCGCAAGCAAGCTTTACAACCACCTTTTACACTCTGCTCAACAGGTGAATATTATAATATTATCGTGTGACGCCACTGACGCTGACGCTCTATTTGCATGTTCGCAAACTTAACCGCAACGCTTCAAAACTTGTAACGAACATAAAATAGTCTGTAGTAAGATGATGCGCGACGGGGTACGAGTGCGTGCGTTTTAGGAAGAGAGCGAGTGAGTTAGCATTGGCATAGTCCTTTTTTGGGCAATCCTTGCTGACTGGATGGCGGGTTGGCAGCGAGCAGTGCTCGGGTGCGCGGCTGAAACGTTATGTGCCTGCTGCACGTCGTCGCAGTGTTGCTTAGCTACCGTCCTGCTGGCTGCCGTGTAAACACTTCCCCTGGTGGCGACGGTGGTGGGGGCAGCGTGCGTGTGTGTTCTGGGCAGGCTGCAGGCCCCGCAGGAACCTCTGGCCAGTGGCGCGCCGGCGAGGATGTGACGTCACGCAAGTCGGCAGCAGGACGCGTAGCACCAATGGCGCGCGCGCACACTCGCTGAGAGTGTGCCGCTAAAGGACTGGAGGGGGTGGACGACGTCGACGAGGACGGTGTGCGTAAGCGTAGCACGGCGCGACGACGGTGGTGGGGCACGCGTAAAGGAGTGCGAAGAGGAGAGCAGCAACCCAGCACGTTCGTCGGTCGGTCGGTCGGTCGGCTGGTCTGGCATCTCCGGCGAAAGAGCGTTCTGCGTTCCGGTAGTACATTCAGAGCCGTCGTGCGTGCAAGAGATATGCATAACGCATGAGAGCGCGCAACGAGAGAGACTTGCGTGACTTTGTGCAGAGTTTGCGTTCAGTTAAGTCACGCGATAGCATTGCGCTGAGCAACATACAATAACAACAATTGACGAGTTCGGCGTGATCGAGACGCGCTTTCTTGGTTGCTTCAATGATCAGTTCCATCCTGGTTCGCTGGAAGTCGTGTGCGCGCGCGGTCGATGCGGGCGCTGCTGTGCTCGCCACCCTGGGAGCGATTCCAGAAAATAATCAGGACTAACAACAAACGTTCGACGACAACAACTGCAACAGCAACTACTGCCGCCAGCAGAAGCAGCTGGACGAGGAACAGTGCACGTAAAGGACTACCATAAAGTGTGTTTGTTTAATTTCGAAGAGCAAAAGCAGGAGGCGGAGGAGGAGGACAAAGTGAGTGTGGTGTGCGAACGAAGAGACTATTCTGGACGCCCTCAATAGGGGCATATGGCGGCGACCACGTACCTGCCGGCAAGTAGCGCGATCACCGCATCGGACCTGGACGGCGGCGTCGGCGTGATGAACATCGTCGGCGGATACCACACGAGCGCGTCGCCGCGGTCGGCAGCCGACGCCAGCGAGATGAAGTACCTGCCGCACCATCACCACCACCATCAGCACCATCAAATGGCATCGTCGCCGTCGCCGAGCGGACATGCGGCCGTCTCGCTGTCGGCGGCGAACCCGTGGGTGAGTCTGCAGCCGTCGGACCCGTGGACGGCGTCGATGGCCGGCATGCACCATGCGCACCACCATCATCCGCACCAGGACGTAAAGCCGTTGAGTCAGCAGGCGGATATGATGCACCACCGGCAGCAGCAGCAGCAGAGCATGGGCTCGCCGCACGCGTGGCACGCACCGGTGTCCTCCGCGCATTACAATCCGGGTGGCGCCGGTTCACCACTCCAGCAGTACCATGCGGCAATGAATGGCATGCTGGCGCATCATCAGGGTGCGCCGCAACTCCACCATCCGGCACTCCATCGGGATATGCAAAGTCCACACCACCCCCAGCACGGTGATCGTGATGTAGTGAGCGGCGGCGAGGACGAAACGCCGACGAGCGACGATCTCGAGGCGTTCGCGAAACAATTCAAACAACGTCGTATTAAGCTCGGTTTCACGCAGGCGGACGTAGGGCTTGCGCTCGGCACCCTCTACGGTAACGTCTTCTCGCAGACGACAATTTGCCGCTTCGAAGCGCTGCAATTGAGTTTCAAAAATATGTGCAAGCTGAAGCCGCTGCTGCAGAAGTGGCTCGAAGAAGCCGACTCCACCACCGGCTCGCCGACATCGATCGACAAGATCGCCGCGCAAGGCCGGAAGCGGAAAAAGCGCACCAGCATCGAGGTGTCCGTCAAGGGTGCACTTGAGCAGCACTTCCACAAACAGCCCAAACCCTCAGCGCAGGAGATCACCTCGCTCGCGGACAGCCTCCAATTGGAAAAGGAAGTGGTGCGGGTGTGGTTCTGCAATCGGCGGCAAAAGGAGAAGCGAATGACGCCGCCAAACACGCTCGGCGGCGATATGCTCGACGGCATGCCGCCCGGCGGCCACATGCACCCCGGCTACGGCCACCATCCCGACATGCACGGCTCGCCGATGGGCCAGCACTCGCATTCGCACAGTCCGCCAATGCTCTCACCGCAGGGCATGGGTCATCAGCTGACGGCGCACTAGCATCCAGCCCACTGGGCCTCCATTCTCCACCACAGCGACAACGGCTAGCGTTGGTTCTTCACCTGAACGTGAGGACCACCAACGCCGCCGCCACCACCAACAACACCACCGCCAGCAATGGTTAAAGTGTCATGTGCTATCGCGCGCCCAGTGTCGTCCAAGCAGTGCGCGTGACAAAGTCGCAATCCTTGTTAACGAGTGATACCGCAAAACATTTGACGAGGTTAAGAGGAGCGAAGAGTGCTGTGAGCCAAAGTCCATATTTTCGCAGAGAGGGCGCGCACGGAACACAATGGAACAATGCAAGTATCCTCAATTTAATTCTCGTGTCCGCGCTCTCTTTTGTTTCTCTTCTTAATCACGATGACGATAAACTACCTCAGCAAGGATCTTTGACACCGCATGCGCGCGCGCACACACATACGCACACGAAATGACACCCCCCCAGCCCCCCCCACGGAGAAAAATCAAGGAGAAATCGAAACGCACGCCGTTCTCGAAAAACGTCATCATGGAGGATCCAGTGTACATTAGAAATATGTTAAGCGCAAAAAAGAGCTTAAATTGCACAGAAACAAAAGACTGTGGTTGTATATGCAATGAAGACTTTTAAAACGTCGTAAAACAATTGAATATAATGTAATAAATGATGAAGGAAGGAAGAAAACGTTTGCTAGATTGATAAACAGAAATAAAACAAAAACACACAACAATGAAGTAACAAGTAAATAAATAAAGAAATAATGTAAATCGTGAATATGCGCCGGTGATGCGTCAGTGTACCTTAATAAATCTTTGTAAATTTTGTAAATACAATTATAAATATATTATTATTATTATTATTTGCGCAAAACCGAATAATGCAATTTGTGGTAAACAAGAAGAATGTGTTGAACTCTTTGCAAAATGCATTTGATTGACGATTGCTGAGCAAAAAGGACGAAGAAGCAAAGAAAGACGGTAAAAGAGCAACAACAACGATAAACTGATCGATAAAGATGATGTGCACGTGATAAGTTAAAATAAAGTTGAGCGAATGTAGTTGACCAAAAAAACAAACAACCAACAACAACACGAAAGAAAAATTCTTTGACTGATAATGCAAAAAATGATGGCACCCTCTTCTGAAGATTAACAGCAACGAAGAGAAAAAGTCAACGAGTCATCAAAGGATCGCATTGGAAAACGAGTGATTTTCAATCAAGTAAAGCAAGAAAAACTTATATTTAGCAAATTACTTACTTAACTTATAACTTATTGAACGATGACGACGAAGAAAAAGAAACAGAAGAAGAAGAAAATCGCAAAATATAACAAATTGATTTGCATTTATCGATTACGAATTTCGCAAAGCAAACTTCTTGAATTTCTAAACGAAACAAAACAAAAACACACTAAATTCATTTTTGTCTTGTTTAATTCTTACTTTTTTTTGTGGGTTTTTATTACGCTAACAATGTGTTTTTGTCGAAAACATAACCTAAACTTGTTTGTAACCACAAATACACACACATACACATTGATGAATTATAATATATAAAAATACAGTATATAAATATATATTTTGTTGTAAAAGTTGGATGGAAAAATTGTGCATTAAAAAAGAGATTTCAAGCAAAAACACGCAAACTTCTACTTCTTTTTGTTTCTCTGTGTTTTTTGTTAGTTTTTTGATATTGTTTTTCTTTTAATTCTCTTCGTCTCGACTCGAAACGAAAACGAACGACACGTAAATTGTTAGTGTTTCCGTACTCTCTTTATCGATTTGTTTCTATTTGTGTTGAATTTTGTTTGGTTGCTTAGTTAATGTTTGTTTTTTGGTGAGAGAGAAACTGAAAGAAAGAAAATCAATGTCATGTCATGTTTTCTACTTAATTTTGTTGCAAATTGTGAAGAAGGAAAAAAAACACAAAAAATTAACACACAAAACATACTAGAAGTTTATTGATTGAAGAGACGCATGAAGATGATTGAATATGTGTATATATTTATTATTATATTAATATTAATTATATATCGTTGTACGGTGTGACAAAAAAATTAAATCGAAAATGTTTTTAAAATAATCAATCACCCAAGAGAATTCTTGTTTTATTCAGATTTCATTCACTTGAAACACACCACCAACTCATTAATAAAAATGTCTTTACTTTCAGGACGAGCAAAATATTAAATAGTGCAATGTAATTTTACATTATTCGTTGGAAGGCTGAGTAATAATAATTCTTTTTGTAAATGAAACAACAGACTCATTAGTGGTGATATTAGTGATAAAGTGTGATAGCGATCGAAAAACGGTCTTCGATGCGACGGAAAGATGGGACGCGATGGAATTAGCGCAAGACGCCGCCGCTGAAGAAATGTAAAAAATAATGACACCTGGTGAGTTGAAACAAACAAAAACCGAGGAAGTTGGCTTTTTCTTCTTCTTGTTCGTGTGCCTCCTTTTTGTTGACGCTCTTGTGTAGTTGTTGCTTTTGCACTTTTGCGCACCACGCGCGCATACATGCGACATGCGTTGCTTAACAACATTATTTATCTCGATTATTAATCTGTTTCTGCCACAAAATTACCGTAACTAACATTCTACACCTGTCCGGCATTTTCCGGTGATTAAAATAATGAACAAATAAAAAATGCATTCGATTGCAACGCTAAGTGCACTTGATGATATTTCAAACGCTTTTTTATTTTGATCTCTTATCAATTTTTATCAAATTTACTCTTCTACCATTTAATTAGTTTAGTAAATTTCCAAGATAACAATTTCGTTAATTAAACTAGTTAAATATTGAAAATATTCAGGAATGGGAATTCTATTTGTTTTAATGCAAAATCAGCATTAAAACCAAACTAATAATCTCATAACCTAAATTAATTTTCTGTTTGAAGTTTGAGGTTAAAAGTTTTCATGATATAAAATTTGAAATTAACCGAAAAATTGCTTTACGAAGATTTTAGTTGATTTTATATTTGAAATTATTTTTGTTGTTAAATTATTTAAATTTTTCGTTAATTGTGAAAATGTTTTACATGGAATAACATGAAGAATTTGAATGATTTTTTATCGATTTAAAATTTATTCCAAACACGTGGTAAATTCAGCAATATTTATTACCTTATTAAATTTTATAAAAAAAGACGATTTTCTTGATGAATATTAAAATATGTAAAACTAACTTCCTCATAGTAAAATATCATCTTAATTTTCACATTTCTTCAAGGACGCATTCAGTGTCAACTCTGGAAATTTAAAATTCAAAAATAGTTTCACAGTTTAATCAAATAATTGAATAAAACGAAAAGAGTTGGCCATCAAGTTGGAAAATGTGCACTTGTCACTTAATAAACGTCTCATTACAATAAACGGGCATTACTTATTCATGCAGCAGTAGGTATCATTTAATAAACATTAAATGCACAAACGTTTCTTGTAAGTGTAATGCGTGTACGGCACGTAATTGTGCCTTCAAAAATTGCTGTAAAATTACCTGAAATGAAGATGTTTTGTTGGCGTTTCTTGCATTTCGCTGCTCTGTCTGTTGAGTTGATGCTGGCAATCAGCACGACACGAGACGATGTGATGAGTGAATTGAATGAGCGGTTGCACTGCGTCTTGAATGGATTTTAAGACTTTTTAACGATCAAATTAGCGCAATTAAAGATAATTTATTTCACTCGTCCGCGCTAATTCATGTCAAATTTACACTCATATTGCGCATGTGTGGCTTGTGTTACTATCTCTCTCTCTCTTGTCTTACTTCATTAATGCATAAATATTTTAAAACTTGTACGTATGCGAAATTTGCATGCGTTAGTTAATTAGTTTTTTCTTTCATTTTCTACACTCGTAAACCAGAGAATTTTAAAACTATTTGTCGTCGAGTGTAATACGCATTTTCAGCATACTTTGATTTTTAAATATGTATTGGAGTTATTTATGGTATTTTCAAAAGATATATTGCTTTAATTAATCTTCTTTTAATGTCGAATTAATAATGCAAATGTTATTTGTAATTATGTTAATTTTTTTAAATATTTTCAATTTTCTAGTAGTTTTTGCATACTGGAGATTTTAATTAATCAGGTATATATTTTTCCAATCAAAATTTGAGATCAAATTTAAAGGTTTAATTAGAATGCTAAACTTTGCAAATTTATTTTTGAGATTAAATTTAAATCAACGTTTTAATGCTAACAAATTAGGATTTCAGATGATAATGACTAACGAAAATTTGAATAATGGGTTGGAAAAACATAATTTTTAATAATTAGTATTTTCTTACTTGTGATATTGGATAAAAAGCATGAATTTTTTTAATATTTGTTTAAACGTGATAATCTTCTATTCACACTAGTTTTGAATTTGAAATGTTTAATTGCTAAAAAACATTGAAGTATATGTTACATCATCGTAAACTTATAATATGTGCTAATTTTACATTTTTATTGATTGTTACTTTTGTTTTTCATTGTAAAATTTGTAAATCATTTAGGCAAGCAATATGTACATTGGCATTGCGTATTTTGTGTCGTTGGAAGTCGCAACAGCAGCATCAAGCCGGAGAAAAGAAGAAGAGCACGAAGAAGTTGGCTGGTTCGTTTGCGGAGTTTGGTTGATCGCGAGCGCCGCAAGCGTGGAACCGACACCGGCACCGAAAAATTCTCCTGTCACATATTTCACCGTTATTTATATCATCAAGAGAAGAGCGCCGAGGCAAAGTCGATGCCGAAGCAGCAGCAGCACTAGTACCAGCCGAAAAGAGGAATAAACGAAGAATAAAAAACGCCGAAGCGCCCACGAGTTTCATCTACAAATGCATAAAATGCACCTTTGCATTCTTTTCCTCTTGCGCCTTAAAGGTACACCGCATGTATCTCCGTTTCGCTTTTCTCCACAGGACGAATCACTTCCTAAACTAAGTATTTTTATATAAAACAAGAACGAATTTGAACGCAATCAAAACGGGACGACGACTTTCGAACGAAAAATAAACACAATCAAGAAACACACAAAAGCGTACAAAAATTGTGTTTTTTGATCATATTTGTATACGTCCCTGCCCCCCTTTATGCCCTTATTTACGAAAGCAGCGCGCACGAAATGACTTTTGAAATGAAGCTCGTTTTCCACTTTTCTTGCTCGTTTTTTCGTCCTCTTGTTGTTCGGATGCATGCGCAGCGCAGCGCCGAATCGCGCATAAATAAGTTAAAAATGAGACGTTTAAGAGACGCCCTCGTCGACGATTTTATAATTAAAACTGTTTTTATTGCCATTACGGTCGAATAAAAACGGAGAAATGATCACCGCTGAATGCGTTCCATGCGCCTCGCGCTTGTTGTTAATGTTTGACAAATTATTTATGATTTTTATGCGCTTCCTCTATTATGGCGGATTCGTTTCACTTGTTCAAATAACCAACAAACTTTAATTAATATAAATCTTCTTTTATTTGCCCTCTCGGGAAATTAAATGGAATGTCATCGAATAATTCAAAATATTTCTTTATATTTATTATCGTACAAGGGTTAATTTCTTCGTTTTCACAAATTAATTGTTATTTTTATGAGATTTTTACAAATATTTAATAATTTATTAAAATTTAGCTTTTATTATTATTAGGAATTTAAAAAAATTAAGTGGAGGTTACTTAGAACATAAATGTATAAAAAAGGAGAGATTGCATAATGACAAACGATAATTCTATCAATAAATCGAAAAGTAATCATTAAGTAAAGCCAATTAATCAATGAATAATTGCAAGTAAAGTCAATCATGATTTCCTAAGCATTTATTGGCAAGCTAAATCGAGCAAATGCATTTGTCTGATCGCGCATGTGTATGCATTATTGACACACATCAACGTATTCGCCTGTGTCGTTATTGCTCGGCCCGTTCGTTCCTTAAGCGTCCTTTCAATCCATCCGCGGCAATGAATGCGCTGTTATTGCGCGCCTGAGAAACGAACACACAAAACACCTACGTTTTGTTTTCTATTTTACACGATTATTTCACCTTCTATTCGACGTTTTTGGTCGGCTTGAGCGCTGGATCGTGTCGGCAACGCCAAGCACGAATACAGACAAACGTATACGAATCATACACACACGCACACATTCCGAATATTTTCGTATACGTGCATAAAGAACGCGGATCGTCGTCGACAGCGTTTGGATTTAATGTGTGTTCGTTCGTCTCTTGCCATGTATGCTGATAATATGCGTTTTACCCGCCTCAAAAATGTATAGCTGTATTGTTTCAAAACGCCAATGTATGCGATGTGAATATTCTTGAATGTGTTTGGCGAAATAAAATTTACCAAACACATCTAACCTATGAAATCGGCGGATAGCGGATCGCCTTCGTACAAGTTTGTTCACTGTTGCAAAACTATTTTGACCTTCCAAGAAAGCAGCGTTTGATCGTCCAAACGCCCGCATCGCGTTTTTGCCATCCCGATTTGCGTCTTCGGTGCGTTTCTTGCTTTTGTTTTAATTCCATACCTTTTCTGTTATTATTCTTGCTTTTGGTTCAGTGAAAATACAGTCAATTCAAATCATTTTAACCTAGCTGAAAAATAACTAGAATTACGACTTGATATAACTTTATATCACTAATTACAAAGTACAATTTATTTTATACGTTTACTTTCGTTTTTGCAAGTTGTTCCAAGTTTATGTGTTTTACAACCAAATAAATTATAGTTTTTAATGCTGTTGAAACAATTTTCAAAATGTAACAATTAACAGTATTTATTGAACAATTAAAGGCAATTAATTACAATAATAAGATACCTATATCATTTGTGGCAAAGTTGTAATAAATTATTTTAAACTTTATCATTTCTAACTAGTTCGTCAAGTGTTTTTCAAAAAACTCTAGAAATTCTAGAAATTACAAATTTTAGCCTTTTTTTTATTTCTTGTTTTTTTCTCTCTCCAATTTTATGTATCTGTGTAATTTAATCTTATTTTGTTGAAATAAAATGAATACCGTAAAAAGACAAAAACAATTAAAAATTTATTTATAGTATCATTGGTATGAACAATAAAAGAATTCTTCAATTTCTCACCTTAGCAGCATCTACTTAACGAAACTCCTTTGCCACACAATGCGAGTAGTCGAAAACTTCAAAGAGCATTTAGTGCTTGTCGAGATAGTGTTTGTTCATTCATTTACAGTTTGCAGATACGCGAGCAGCGCAAGAGTAAGCGAGCACGCTGTGCTCTGTCATCCTGCTCTTCTATGCGAAGCGCATACAAGTAATTGTTTGATTCTTTCGCGGCCAAAACTGCTTATTTACTCGCAGCGATTTTACGTTGTAAACACAAACGCTCTCGTGTCATCTCCGTCTGCTTGGAGCGCGCATAAGCACGCATTTGTCTTATTCAACGTGCATGCAGTGCGTAACTCTTTGCGCGCGTCTTATGTTAAGCCAAAAGACTAATTGAATGCGATGTGGCAAGACGCGCGCTTAAATAAACTAAACACCTCATGGGATTGATGACTGCTTAAATGTTTAAACTGCGCTTACTTTCCAACCAATGTACCTTGTACATTCAGCCGACGAAGACGAAGAAGGACTTGCGCTCCTTGTGAAAATGCAGAAATAGGAATGAATGCTGAGTGCATTGTTGTAAGCGCAAGGAAAAGTGAATTACGAAACCGCGCTTCAAAATTTTTCTAATCCGACGCACTGAATTTGAATAATATGTAAATAAATTAAATTCAACGAAACAAAGCAACGAAATTGTTTCTATTTTAATTGTTTCGGAACAATTACACTCAATTACAATCGTACATTTTAATCTCAGATGTAATTAACGTTAATTAGTTTATTATGCATTTTCTGCTAAAATTTCTATTTTCAAATTTACCGTCTACTTTGCGAGCAATTGCTACTTATTTTATGTTTTTAATGTACTGAAATAAACAAGTATATTTTATCGAGTTATGAGTGAAAGAAATTTGAAAATTATTTTTGCTTTATTGAGCATGGCACTCATCAATTCTGCGGGCAAAATGTATTCAAATAATAAGGGTATAAAGTTAGAATCCATTCCACTTCTTTTTGGATAGCATTTTCTTAGTGATTATGAATTTAATTATTTATAAGGGTTTAATGTTATAATTTATTTCACTTGTTTTTAGATGATATAAAATTAATGGTTGTATTACTGTTAGAATTGAATTTTGCTTTAGTGCCAATTTGAACTATAAATAGAAATGTAATAAATCATATGTAAATCAAAGAAGAAAATATTGGTGGAATAAAGTACACGCAGTGGCGGTCGAATGGTGATCTAATCATAGACTAATCTAATCGCTCTCATTTTTTCCGTTGTGTTTCGTTCCTTTTCATTTCAATTCTTTACACACACTTCACACGACATAGTAGATTAAGTGCGCGACGCGTCGACATTGTTTCATGTTACGAGGGGTCGATAATGCGTTTCTCTCTCTGCATTCGTACGGAATCCAATCTTGATATTATTAAATACCATGTCTACGTACGATACATTCGCACTGCAAGTAAGAGAAATGAAGTGAAATGAAATAAAAAAAAAAGGCAGCAGTCAGTGCAGACACGGACATTGAAAATAAAACCGTAATAAAGATACAATGCATACATACATACGTGCACTATTGTAATGTGAATTACGAATTCATAAAATAATCATCGATATAATGTAAGTACACACATGAGTTATAAGGGTACAGCGATGATACAGTTATTATGCATTTAATTCGATTCGTCAATTATTCTTCATGTATGTTCTGCTTTCATCCTCTTCACCATGTGGATTAATTTCACATGTCAGAAATCAAATAGGAAAAAAACTAGTAGAAGAGTCAATGGATAAATATTTTGGTAATTAGTCTTTATTAAAATAGTTTAATGGTACAAAATTAACTAATTTGTTTTGATTTCAACACTCATTCCAGATCTCAACCAGTCATATTTTGAGATTTATTATGCTTAATTAATCAACATTAAATTTAATTTTTTTTATTTAGTATCAGAATAAAACAAAGACAACCAATAAAATTTCATAGATAAAATTTAATTTTTAATTTTGATTATTAGATTAAATATTTTTTTAAATATTTGAGAAGGAATGAAAATAATACACCTTAAAATACCCAGTAAATAAATATTTTCCCTAAATTTCTCTAATCTTTAAATTAATTAATTATTTAAATCTTTAATAACATTTTATGATGAATTTTAACTTGTGAACATTTAACAAACAAGAAGTCATTGAAACTAGAAATAAGGCAAGTGAAATTAGCGTAAAATATTGTAAGTATATAATTTTATTATTCATACATTTAAATAATATTTAAATGATATTAAAATGAGTGAAATTAAAATATGATTGAATTCAGTTGTAAGTACATTGATATTTTATAGAATTAAACATGCAAAACTAAATAATTAAAAATATATAAATATGTATTAATTAACTGGGTTTTTTGTCATTTTCAGGTAAATTACTTCTCAATCAGTATTTGTTACTTTTCCTGCGGTTTTCAGCTGCGTCTTGAATAATGTAAAAGAAGAGATAATGATCATCATAAAAAGGTAAGTCCGATTACGTCATAGTTTTATTCGAAAATAAATACTAGAAATACATGCAATGAAAACTTAATAAGACATTTGCGTATGTTTTTCCTCGTTTGGTTTTGATTTACGTATGGAATTTTATTATGCGTCATCCTTTGATTTGTCACTCGATAAAATGTATATTATGTTATTTTTATTATTCAGTTTTTAAAGATTTTCAAATAGTAAAACATTAATTGGTAACTTTATGTTTGTCCTGTGGTCGTAATTACTCTCAATTTATGTAATTAAAATGTGCGAAAAAGCGCAGCGCCATCTCAATAACTCCTAATTAAATTCCAACATGCCACTATTAATCGTCGAAATATTTGCAATAACAATTTATTTGCGTAATGATAATAGTTTAACTACCGTTGCGATTCTACGCGAGTGAAATAATTATAAACATTTATGTTCATCGCATTCATCATGATCATTAATAGTCGTAAAAATATGAATTTATGCATAACTGGAATTCTGCCACATTTTCAAAGAATTCCAATAAATATTACGAATGCTTCACATTTACTCAATCTGTTTCACGCCTATAAAAATAGTTTACATATTATGTCAATTAGATTGGAACCTCGCATAACCAATTTAATTCGTTTCGAGCCTTACTCTCGTTAAGCGAAGCAATTTTTACCATATAAATTCATGTAAAATATATTAATGCGTTCCATGCTGAGAAAAATACATTGTGCGAAATTAGCTTTTTGTAATAATGTCTGATGAAATTTGTAAGGACATTTTTAGTTTCTTTGAGCTGCTTTTTTAAGGATTCTTCTTCGGCAACATTTTTAAAACACTTATAAACATTTAGAAAAGAGCGTGTGGCACGTCGTTTAAACATGAAACCTGGTTCTTACTAAATTTGAACTTTTTTGCATACTAAGAAGTCCTTACATTACTATAATAAAATTAGTATAAGTTAGATGTATATTAAATACGAATCGTCGAATTCGTTCGTAATACAAAACGACGTTCGCTAAGCGAGTCATTCTTTAACAATTGATGTTGTTTGTTAAGCGAAACACACGTTATGAGAGGTGTTCGTTATACGAGGTTACATATTAATAAAATACATTTAAACATTCGTTATATTTTTCTAAAAGTTAATTAAATAGGGCATAAAAAGAAAAAGTTAAATTTTACTCTTTTCAGTAAAATTCTGAAAAACGGAATACTATAATTACTTCATATTCGTAAAAGTATTTTTAGTTTTTAAACTAGTTTAAATTGTACTGAACAAAATAAACACATCGAGGGCGTACTTTTACTTAATTGTATTTCAACTTTGCAATAGACTTTTCTTGACAATTTCCTTTAACTTCACGTTTTATTTATAAAGCGAAGCCGCTTTTTAACAACATAATCGCCCAACATTTCTGTTGCGTGTGCTTGATGTCCGACTGTTTGTTTCATAGATTTGCAGCGTTTTATTTACGCTATTTTTATAACACAATTGTAAATTAGGTACTATATTTTTATAATATGCATATTTAAATTGCAAAAACTACATGAAATTTATATAAATTTTATAGCTTTTGATAATGGCTTACATCAAATTAGCGAATTATTACATTGTTAATCCTTGAACAGCAAATTTGCATTACAAAGTTACATAAAAACACTCTGTATATAAATAGTAGAATTGGCAACGCTGGGGGCGGCACACGTTTGCATGGACACGCTATGAAAAGTGACTAGCATGCAATTTACCTTTTACCAATTTGCCACGTGCAAAACGAAATTAAAAGTGAAACAATTTCAAATTTAATTTAGCAGAAACAGAAACAATAAAAATGAAATATTTCAATGAATCCAGCGCCGTATTAATAGTAGGTAGGTATAATTATACCAGACGAGTAAAACTAAAAGTAAATTTAGATTGAACACTGAGCAATTATTTAAGCTAATTTTTATAATTCTTATGCAAGCCGAGACATGAACGAATTCCCCCGAAGCAAAAATTCACTTTTCAATGCAATTCTATGGCGCATTTGCACTTGGAAATTAATTCTACAAACACATGCACAACGCGCATAATTGCAGCATAATTGCGGACGGCAATTGTTATGCAGAAAAATATGCATAATAAATATCTGAAATCACGTGCGCGAGCACTAGCGTAAAGGAAAATATTTTAACGCACATTTTTGCTCCAGGAGCGCTTTCTTCTTCTGCGTTTGAATTGCAAAGAATGCGCCATTTTTTGATTGACACATTGACAACATAAATACGTTATACCCTTGTTAAATTTTTGAATTTTTAGTTCTACAATTAGTAAAATATTTAAAGAAACTGGAAATTGAATTTAATTGCTTAAAATATTTAAATATTTTCTCAAACGCAATCAATTCTTAATAATTTTCTTAAACATTTATTAACATTTTAAAATTATTACTTGCTTGTTAAGGAAATTTATTGTTTATTGAAAGAGAAATTTTTGAACATGTAACAAGGATAGGAAAAGTCAAGAGAGAGTGGGAATGAAGAAAAAACGCATGCGCCATGAACGCGACGCACAAACGTGCAATTAAAACTTAATTAATAAAACACAGTTAATTAATTAATTAATTTAGTCCCTGACTGGTATATCCGAGCGACTCGCACACCGCTACGAACGAAAATAGCGATTCATCGATGCGAGTGAAAATTATTAGACTTGTCTCAATGAAAATCCAATTAATTAACAACAAACAGTGCCTATACTGCTCAACAAAAACATAATTAATTACCAGACTACATTTTGGATGTATTCAATCATTTCTTCCAGTTGATAATTGCAATCATATTAAGTAAAAATGCAAAAAGAAATACTAAAATGTTATGCTAATTTGAAACAGGAAAAGTGGATGAAATGATGAGTAGTCAACCACATTAAGCATGCATTTTTAATGCAGTTTGTATTGGAATTGCGTGTTGGCTGTGATTGCATATTAAGTGCACGTTAGGCATGCTAATGACGATCTTCAACTGAGTGTCTAATTAAGCTATAAATGATATGTGATAACGATTTTAGCTAATACTTAGGTATCTTTCATAATTTTGTAGACATTTAAATAAATATTTTAAGGAATTTTTGTGCAACTACTTAATACCTCAAAGGGAGGGAGTTTTAAATTGTTTATAAAAATATATTTATTAGGATATTAGAAGAAGGATAACAAAATTTCTTGGTTTCACGCGGATTTAACCAACTTTAATTAATGTTATAAACAATTGAATAACTAGAAATGCGACAAGTTCATATTATTTAAATGATTATTTAAATGATGGGTTATTCTAGGCTTTTCATACCAATTAATAAGTGATTTGAACTAAGCAGATGTTAGCTTAGTGAATCCGGAATACTCAGCCTCTGAATCCTTTTAGAGGTCCTTGGATGCTGCATTGCTTGAAATCATTATAAATTGTTAAATAAAATTGACAAATTACTGAGTTAGTTAGTTTGGGAGTTAAAGCAGATAAGTAATAAAATATTAAAGAGTGTTTATCCTAGTTGTAGCATATTAATTCGTGTTTGAAGCAGTGCGCACAAAGTTTGCACATTGAGGACGACGACAACACATCACCAAACACACGAATAGTTGAGTGGAAACGCAAGGAAGAAGCAAGAACCACATTAACAGCTCGTACGTACACACTCTGCTCGTGTTTGCACGCATGTAGAAGCCATTTGTGGTCTATTTCGCTAGCGTGCGGCGCGCAAACACCCGCGATGTGATGGGTGGGCTGCTGCTTTTGGGGGCAACCGCAACCCGGAACGCGCTTCACGCTCCGCAACGCGCATTCGCCGGCCATTTTCACTTCACTAAACTTATCGCGCACGCAACACCGCGGCTGCGGCACAACACCCTGTATGGCCAAATACAGAAGTAGCCAACATGACAGCGATATGTTCACAGTGTGTATTTGAATATGACAATCAAATTTAAAAACGGCCTTATCTCGGCCGTCATCTACGACTTGTTCAGCATCCCGTGCGCGCTGATGAGACCATCAGCCATTCCATTGTTATTGCGCTATTCGGGCGTCATTCACTCGCTCCATTCTTCTTCGCGCGCGATGGCCTCTCGCGATGTGAATCCGAGCCAGACATGCAGTCGCTTAAGTCATTTGTACTTAAGCCCCAGTTGCTGCCGCTGCTGCTGCGATTGCATCGCGCAGTCAGTGCTGACCTCCTGCAACTCGAGGAAACGCTTTCAATTGACGGACAAATGGATACTCAACGCGTGTGATTTGAATGCGTGCGATCAATGGATTTGATAAGCTACTCGGTTACTGCTTAAAACTTAACACTTTTTACCAGCTAAGCTGATTGAAGGGCAATTGTTACTTTTCTTCTCTCCACAATGATATTTTCCGTTTGTCAGGACGAGAAACTAATAGAAATATTTATTCAACTGCGAATAGACGTTATGATTTAAACGTACCTACGTATGGTGAACGTAGAGGTAAGAGAAACAAGTGAATAAATCGCAACTGGTGAGCAATGGTCATTGGGTTTATCTGCGATATTCAAATGGAATAACCAGTAGCGCGAGTTGATGTCATGCACGGGAGTCTTCAACGGCATGTAAGCGATTGGTAAGTGCTCGAATCTCGTTCGAATCTCTTTCCTCCCGTGCGGTGCAGTGCATGCTCGAAGGAAGAAAGCCACACACTCGCTTTTTTCCTGCTCCAACTCTTGTTGCTCGCTGCAGCCGAGCTAAGGAGATCGTACGAGCAGATAATGTGATTGGGAAACAATAAAGAATTGAATTGAATATTGAGTGAGAGCACGATCACATTCATATGGGCGGCAAAGAGCGCCTTATGATATACAGAAACGGGATGAGTAAGAAAAATGCGCGCCGCAGCTTTTCGAATGCGCGCAACTGATATTCTTTTGTCGCTGCGCGGTAGCCGTAATGCATACGCATGCGCATGTGTATGTGTGTCGTCCAATCCTATCTCGTAAGATGCAACATGCTGTTTTCCATGCGCTGCACAATAGAGTTATAGTCGTCGTTGTCGTTTCCATTGTCATTGTCGTTGTCCACTTTCCTGCACTGCAGACCTTGCGCGCGCGCGCGAGCGCTACCGCTAAACGAAAGCAAATGGATGCATATTGCATGTGTGTTGTGGTTGTTGTTGTTATCTACGCGCACTCTCCAAACGTTGTCAATGTAGTTGTGCTTCAGATCTGAATGACATACAGTTGTACCTTTAAAATTAATATGAGATGTTATAACCTCAAAGATTTCATGCATAACATTTGATTATGTTCTTGTAATAATTTGATTTATACTACTTTCACTGCATTTTCATTATTGTGAAGGTGGTAGTTCATGCATTAATTTTTTAAGTTAGATATTGATCAATCTATGCATGAAATAATAGAAGACGTGCAAAATAAATGAGGTTCGTGTGTAGATCGCGCCTGGTAGCAGGTCGTGAAGATGTTAAACACAATGCGGTAGCCGATGGCGGCTATCGCCAGCTCGGCATCATCGTTCACATCCTGGGCGCATCCGAAAGATCGCATCTTCTTCTCCTTTGCCCGGTTCTTGTTCTTCTTCTGCCGCTGTTCGCTGCTGCCGCGACTCCTGCGTGTTCTTGTTCTTCTTCTTCTGTTGCCACCGCCAAGCCGGAGTGCACCATAATGTATTTTTCTCTATCAGTGCAGATGCATTGCTTTTTCTCAAAATTATTTACTAAACTTGGCAACTTGAAAGAAGTCGCATGATTTATTGCCATTTAAATGTAATATTTGTCACTTTGTTGTTTGTTTATTTTGTCAGCGCGGGAAAAACGCGAGGAAAACGCGACGAAAACGGCCGGAGGAAAACGCATTTATACAACATGGTCCTTCCTCTCCTCAATAATGGGCCATTAGTTATAGCATTTACACGGTCAAATGAGTAATGCGCTGGTTACGTGCCTTCAAACGCCTACCAGAATGCCGCATGAGTTCGCGCGCGCGCCCGCCGCTCTCGTTCTTCGGCCCCATTGTGCTGCGCATTTGCCTTTTTGTCAAGGCAAAAGCCAAAGCCTGTGCCAAGCCAAGTTCTTCTATTTTTTCCGCTGCGCTGCGCTGTGCCGTGCTGTGCTGTGCTGTGCTTTTGCGCACTGCTTTTGTTGTTGCCTTTTTTCGTCTTGTTTGCGTCCTGCTCGGTCGCTTTGCGTGCCTGCCTTTTGTTCTATGCGCAATATTTTTATAGGCGTCTCTCGCGGTGCGCGCTTATTTATTGGCGACGCGCACACGATTCGCGAAAGAGCCGAATGGCGCGCAGCACTTGACAATTAAGAGCGCTGTGACGTTACGCATGATTTTCGTCGTCTTCGCCGAAAACGCGCACTTTCCGCGAAAACGCAGCGCGCAGGTGCCATTGTCAACGCATTCACTTCTGAGTAAAACGCGCAACCATTCCGATTTATGATAATATCGCATTCCGTAAGGATAATAAATAAATAAATAATAAATAAATAAGTTTTCATTCAGCACTTTCACTGAATTTTCACTCTCTACGCATTTACAATTCAAACTACATTTGCCGCGGCGCGCCGTTATTAATTAGTGGCTTATTCGTGTATGTAAATAGATAAATAAATAATTAACAACTTTTATAAATGTATAAATAATTTATTAATTTGTAACGCACGCCTTATGAATTATGCATTTCATTAATTTGGCGTTTGACTGCGGTTTGGAAAAAAAAAGAGAACTGATTGATTTGTGTTGAAACCATGTTATTACCAGAAATTCAATTTGAATTGCAAGTGACATAATCAATGAATTGATGTTGATTAATTGTTTAAGTGTTGTATAAAAGACAAGTCTAAATACTTAACACATAATTTCCAAAGTAAAAAATGCCTAATATGCTAATTAAACTTTATATGATTGTCCGTTTAGCTTGACGGCCGTTGCTGATGCAAAAAGTGAGGTTAAGATGCATTCTTGGTGATTGTATTTTATATTTCGTATGAATTTTTGTCTTACTGTTGTTTATAGGCACATTTTGTTGACGTTTGACTGCATTCCGCTTGTGAAATATTTACGGTGCATGAGGTGGAAACAATTCATATAACGCGCGCAGTCGTCGTTAGGAGTTCTTTCGTTTGGTTTCGTTGAGCACCTTCCGGCCTTTGTGAGTGCATCAGCATGTGACGACAACGCCGCCATAATAATGAGGAACAAGGTCAGTGAATTTGCGCCATCATTATTTACTCGCTATAACAATGCCATTTTGTACAATCTCTCTACTTCTAACCGCCAGCGTTTTTAATGGCTGCCTTGATTTTTGTGCAAATATTACATATAAAACCATATAAAATTTTATGTGCTTTTTATGTTAAATTTTGCTTAATTTGCTTAAAATTACTGGACCTTACTTTTCTATTTATCTTTTATGTTTAAGGGGGTATTACAGTCTAAAAATGTGCAAAAATCAAAGATTTTTTCTATATTGGGATAGTAATATTATTAAAAAATATCTTCCTCAAAGGATTTTAAAAGATTCGAATTATTTCAAAAGTTATAGCCGTTTTAGTATAGTGACAACTCGACGTGTTGGAGCAACACGAAAACTTTTTTCGCAACGTTTGTCATAAAATCTCAAGTTTTAATCGGCCGATTTTCTTGCAATTTGGCCTGAATATTCACCATATATCTCTCTAGGCAAGGAATCAATAAAACATAGAAATTTCCAATTATTACTACGTTTTAAAAATTCTGGAATATTCCAAAATGTGTGAAAAACTGAACTTTTTATTTGAGAAGCTACCATTTTGCAAGAAAATTGTTTATCGCAAATTTTCTTGGCTCTACTATAATGACATTTGCACTAAACAAGAATTCGACCGAGTTTTATTTTTCGGATTACCAGAAGGGCCGGAATCGTTACAAGATGTACCTGATGATTTTGTTCTCCTCTACTTCAACAAGGCATAACTTCCGGTAATTTAATATTTCTGTAATGAAATTTTTGTTATTTATTCTTAAATTATCAGCAAATAAGTGATAAAAATATGGAGGGTAAGAAATCAATAGCTTTGCTTTTATCGATCGTTTAAAAACGCGCGAAATTCGGATGTCTTGACTAGAATACTCCCTTAAATATTTTAAAATATCTTGATAATATTATCATCCTTACACAGCTATTTAATTTTTTTAAATAATTATTTATTATTAGGGTTTAGTTAAAAGTATCTTTAATTAAACTTGAAATAACATAGTCAAGAATCTTATTAGTGTTAATAACGTAAAAATAACTCTTAGAACATACACAACTTTTACAGATTCATACGCATGAGCGATTCAATTGCAAAACGCTTGGTCAAGAGAGTAAACTAATCAATAAGCTTATTGATTAATACGGCGTACGCTGCGCTGCAATGGCAAGAGAAGAAAAACTGTCACCTGGAACGACAACGCCGTCGATGTCGATGTCGACGTCGACGACGAATGCACATACGGCAAACGCGATTTCCAAGCAAGCAACCGGCTCGATTTTTATTACGTGAATAAATTGATTCGATCGACATGCAGCAATTTTAATAGATACGACATGCCAATCAGTTTTATCAGTGTGCTTAGAACGCATTCAATGCTCGGTGTGCGTATACGCGCAGAGTTAGCTGGACTCGGTCTCCTCTCTAATCATTAGCCGAATGAAGGCGACGACGAAAAAACAACGGCGAAAAACACGTTTCTTGCGGTCAATTAGGAGCGAGCGAGCGAACGCGACACCAAGTGTTAATTTATGCACGCGTAAAAATTATAATTAAAAATATGCAAATGCGCGCAAACTATACGCCTGTTGTTGTGCTTGTTATCACTGGACGGCGATGGCGCTTATCACTTTATGGATATTGTTAGAATAATGTGTTAATAAGATGCACTCACGAAAACGTCTAAGAGTGTTTCTAAACGCCGAAAAGGCACACCTTTTAAACAAAATAACGAATAATAAATAATAATTTATAATGATACTCTTTGTTTAGTTCAGTTTGCCTGTCTTGTTTGCCAAGATAAGAGGCTGAAACTTTTGGAAAATTTTAATTTATAATGAATTTGATAATCGTCAAGGTTTTTGCCATAAAAATGTTAATATTCTATTCGCTCTTTGTTTTTAGTTATTCAATAATGTTTTTCGAAATATTTCTACTTCATAAATTTTCTACAATTCCAATAAAAATTCACTTTGAATGAATATATCTTAAATAATTATGTACATTTGTCCCCCATAAGTTGATTTAAGCATTTACTTTAAGATGTAATTAACAAATATAAAAAAGATTAAGTGATAAGTTTAAAAATGTATATAAATTTAAAATTTTTTTTTTGATGCTATTGGTACCTATTTTATTTTGGCACGTGTGCCTCGTAATTATGTAAATTTTTAGTAATAGCCCACAAAGTGCGTACGACGAATTGCGTATTGACAATTTGCATTTTAAAAAATCGACGCATATTCGAAAAATTTTCAATTCTATATTGCGTTTTATTTCGCGCATGCGCGATGTAGTAAAATGCGTTTTGTGCGCGTTAAATTAATACGAGAAATATGAATATGAATATGGAATAGGTATGTATTTATTAATAATGATAGACTACGATGCTGATGGAAACGCGAAAAAGAGACGGCGAGCGAATATTTCAACGCCCATATAATATCAAACACATGATTTAATTAATCGATCAATCATTGCGGTACCAATAATTGCGATGTCATGGCAACACAACCTGCCTACTCATTTCTCTCCAAACATAACCTCACACCAAAATACATAATACTCTTAAAATATTTGTCGGTCAATCACAAGTTGAATGACAAGTGTTTCTTGTAAAAAATTATTGCCAAATAATTATCACACAATAAATCATGATTTATTATTGTTACAATTGCCAAATATTATGGTTAAGTTATTTAAATATAATAAGGGGAGTTTTTCTAGTCTACACACCTTAACTTCGCGCCTTTTTCTACGATTAATAAAAGCAAAGCTATTGATGTCTTACTTTCCATTTTTTTATCACTTGTTTGTTGATAATTCAAGAATACATAACAAAAATTTCATTGCATACAATTTAAATTAACGGAAGTTATGCGTTTTGAAGTAGAGGAGAAATGAATCCACCACGTACCACGTACACCTCGTAACGATTCCGGCCCTTTTGGTAATCCGAAAAATTAAACTCGGGTGGATTCTTGTTTAGTACAAATGTTATTATGATAGGAGCCAAGACAATTCGCAATTAACAATTTCCTTGCAAAATGGCAGCTACTCAAATAAAAAGTTCATTTTTTCACTCATTTTGAAATCTTCTAGAATTTTTAAAACGTAGTAAAAATTGGAAATTTTTAGATTTTGTTGTTTTCTACTATAGAGAAATATATAAAGAATATTCAAGCCAAATTTCAAAAGAATCGCCTGATTAGAACTTGAGATTTTATGACAAACGTTGCGAAAAAAGAAGTTCCGCGTTTAAAACTTTTAAAATAATTAGAATTTTCTAAAATCCGATTAGGGAGATATTTTTGAATAACTAAACTAATAAAATATAAAAAACAAATCATTTCTAGACCAGAACAATCACCAGAAATTAATTTACCAACTAAAATCTTTCATAATAATAAAACCCAGATGTTTAGTAAGTGTTTGTTTTAATTATAAATTAATTTATAATGCGATGCAAATTTCGCGCCATATTATAACCTTCTTTATTTATGCATCAAAGTTTTATGGTATAATAAACTTATTATGACATGTGAAAATGTGTTGCCTACTAATTATTGAAATTTCGTTTAAGTTCAAATTTTATTTGATCTAATGAACCTTGTTACGGTAATAAAATTACATTCTAACATTTTAATTTGGTTTAATTATAAGAAAACTCGTGTCGAATTTAATATTTCGTAGTGTTTATTATAGTGTCAAATATTCTTGACATGTTAATAATGCGAGGCGAAATATTATTATTCGTAATCATTTGTTAAGTAATGCCTTTGCGAATATTCAAATTAGCGAATTTTATTGCAATATAAAACGTATTTATATCTTGTCAAGTGATCAAATTTACTTGCGATTTATGCCCAATAAAATTATGAATTGATTTATTACACGCAAAAAAATTGTAATTTCGTAGTTGGTCTCTAATCTTTTTGAGAACGTGACGAATAAGCATTATTTTGTTTCATGTGTTTTCGCATGCGATATTTTCACCTTTCTTATTTTTACTCTTGACGAGCGTACAATGAACGCGCACGCTCATTTTGTGCTTTTCGTGTACGTATTTGAAAAAAGCGTATTATTTTATAAATGTGCGGTGGCCAACGAACGAATGAGCGAGCGCGGTTGGCTTTCGTGCGCGTCACACTAGAATAACTCTATTATTTTCATTTATCAAGGATCTAAATAAGCGTGGAGGACACAGGCACTTTACTAATTGCCCTCTTTTTCCATTCTACCACCGCGCGCACACTACGCCATCCATGGCCGGACGCAACGAGTATAACGGACAAGAACACACCGCGAGCATCCACTTGCTCGTGTTTGCAATTGCGATGAGAAACGAAACAACCAACAACAGCAGCAACAATAACAAATAAACTATAACAATGCGTTTTTTGTTCATATAAAATATAATATAAAATGAAACATTTTTCTCTCGTTTGGGATTAAAAAAGTAATAAAAAGAAAGTATTTATTTCGTAGTGAAGCACAAGTTCAAAAGTTAACAAATTTATGAATGATGATTAAAAACTCTTCAAGTTTTTTAAAGTCTCAATCAGTCATAGTTGAGGTGTGTTTGATTTGGCGAGCGCAAGCGTGCCAAGTGAGTCGCGAGTGACGGACAGCCGACCGTCGCCGTTGATTAATTAAAACGACGTTTGCATTAGCATAAAATTATAATCAATCGGAAGCGCGCCCGTTTACGAATATTCATCATCATCATCATCATCATAGACGCACGCGCGCAACGTTGCTGGTGGATTGATTGCGGCTGAGCGTCCTCCTCATCGTTATAGTCGACAACAACAGCAGCAGCAGCACCAGCACCAGCACCAGCACCAGCACCAGCAGGAGCAACAACAACAACAACAACAACACAAGAAGCGAGCGAGCTTGAGCGAACGGCCAAAGAAGAATGGCAGACAGACAGGCAGACAACAAACGCGTTGCTGAGGAATGAACGCGGAACTTCTTTTACATTCATGTATGCGTCTCATTATACACACTTTGGTGCATACATTAGTAGTGTACTTAATTTATTATTAAAACAAACAAATTAAATCTCAATTTATTTATGTGCTACTCATCTCAATACAAGCGGCTTTTATCCGTCGCGGCGATGGCGATCAAAGAAATTGCCGAAACTTTTACGGATTAAAACTTTTCTAGAACGTAACACTTTCTTCACCAACTTTATTTTTGTTACTCCGTAGGGAGGTGGAAAATGTTTGACTTAGTTTGAGAAATTGTTTGAAAATTTCAGAATTTGGTTTTTAATTGAGTTTTAACCTATTTCTCATTTTTTCTAATTACTTAAGTCTCTTTTTTATTACAAATTCAAATTATTTAAATTTTGATGTTATTATTAGACATTCAAGTTGTTGAAACGAAAATGAAAATGTACAGAAGTTGACTTTTTTAATTGCGTTAAAACCCACGCGAATATTTTATTTTCTCTTGTTACTCAAGTCAGTTTTCTTTGTGTGAAACGCACAAGTGTGAAAATTAACGAACGCAAGAATGACATTAAACGTCAATATACAAAGACAAGACAAAGCAAACGACAAAGTGGAAAACAAAGAAATCCTTGATTTACTCGCATCAATGTTATACAAAGTACTTGAGAATATTCTCGACATTTAAGTAATATTCAAATATGTGTGCACTTAAAATGCACACTTGGTATAGCTAAACAAATAAATTCAAGTCAAATAAAGTTAAGTCTACTAAGCTGAAGCTTAGTCCATACCGAAGCAAGTAAATATTAAGCGTGTGTAGTTGTTTGAAGCACCTGTTTCATCACGATTTTCTTTTTTCGCTGTTGTTTCACTTCTTCGCGCTGTACGCGTTTATGGCAAATAGCAAATCGTTATGGATTGCCGCACGCTAAGAGAATATAACAAACAAACGCATTCTGAAAAGTATTTCATTATTATATTTGAACGTTGAGTAATTTTAATGACCCAGATCTAGTTCTAAGACTATTGCCTGTGCGTTCGATCCTACGCATGTTTCGACCGACTCGATTTATGATCTGTTCGAGTCTTATCAATAAATATAACCATGCTGCTGCTGCTGCTGATGGTGCTGCTCGTCGAGGATAACGAGCAACAGCGAGTCTTCGATCGAATAATCTCATTAAGACAGCTTCGATCTTGGCCAATTTAATATGAAATAATGACTTTATACGAGTGACAAAAAGTTGCTAGTGAGTGCACCTATAAAAGTTTGTATTTGGGTTATAGAACTGATTATTTTTGATACACGTGGTATGTTTTAGTGCAGAGACAAATCGTTTATTACTACCACGTAAAATTTCATCATTCGCTTCCTTCACTTGTTAGTGAACAATAAATTATTGTAAATTGTCATTCGCTTATCATTTTCTATATTTTAATTAGCCTTTTATATAATTGCTTTTCTTTTTTAATAGTAGTAGTCAATCTTGGATAAAATTTGTGCAAAAAGATGATAGTATGCAAACACTTTGAAGTGAAATTATTTATTGTATATTTGAGTAACAGTATTTTAAAAATGTTGACGAAGAACATAAAAAATTGCTTAGCAGTCCTTGCCTACCTTGGCTAGACCTTGGCTCTACACACATCTACGACTACTTGCTATTAGTATTTTAGTGGTATTATTGCTTTTGCGCGTATGTGGATGGCAAACAGCAACATACCAACATGTTTGCACACACGGCGGACGGCGGCGCGCGGCGGCACTCCCATATTCTCGCTATCTAGACCAGAGTTAGAAGAGTAAAGTCAGTTACTTTGCCTATTACGCACACACACACACGTGCAGGTTCATACAACGCTTAGCAGACGTATACGTTCGGCACGTCAATGTTAGTTAATATTTTAATGCTGTTTGTTGGCCAACAACAATGTCCACGCATTTGTACCAGCCAGTCGGCGAATGCGCGCATCTTGTTGACGTGTCCGCCGCTACTGCCATGTGCAAAGTCGTTTCAAGTACAACTGAAAAGCGCTTTGTGGCTATGTTGTTTGTTTTAACATCATTCGTGTTCGCGCAATTATTGCGACTAAATATTTTGATAGTGCAAGCGAATTAAAACTTTTGTTTTCTTGTGATAACCATCAGGTTATGTTTTTTTTCCAGTTTATTTAACATACAAAGTGTAGATATATAAAATTCTCGCACTTTATGAATTACCCTGTATAATTCGGATAAAAGATTCTTTTAATATTTGTAGACATTGAGAAGAATCGCGCAGGATTCGAGATCTGAGTTTTTCAAAGTAGGCAAATGCTGATTTATGTGCGACGTCAATAATGTTTTTCAATCCGCGTGTGTGCGCAATTCACGAAACGCGCATGGCATGTTTCGTAAAAATGGATATTTATAATCGCCGTAGATGATAAATACCAATAAATATCGAATAAATATTCGTTGGACGGCGCTCCATTCATCGATTCGATTCGATCGCAACTGCGTCTAACTGCCGAAACTACTTTACTGAAAAAAACAACTCAAAGATTTATCGATTTCTAGGTAAACTCGCGACAACCGCGACCAGGACGACGATGATGATTCCACTTACGTAACGCATTCAACATGTGCTATAGTGAGCTAAGCGTCTCTTTTTTTAAACGTTAAATTATTGTGAGTCTTCGTTTTGTTTAAACTTCTACTTCTTCTTCTTCTTCATATTGAAGTCAAGGTGTTTCACGATTCGTGCATGCACCTGTCCTGTTCTTCGGTTATTCAATTCCTCTTCAGCTGTGTGGATGGGCAACTTCGTGGCTATTTGTTGTTGCACCCTTGCATCGAGCCGTTATTATTGCCACGCTCAACTTGCTGATAATAGCGATACGAAGACATTCAGCTCAATGAAGATAAGCCGCACTCATGGCTCATTAATTAGGAAAATGCTTCTATCTTACTGTGAAAATCTCGTTGTTATTATTTTTCAAGTTCTTATCAAATATAGAGCACTTGTGGCAGGAGCTAATGTTGTGTGGTTTGGTAAGCACGTATCAAGAAGAGTGGAACCAACGAACGGTGGTTATCTTTCGTTCCGGCAATTCGGCCGTTCCGGAAAGGCGGACGACTGGAAAAAAGTTACACGCGGACGAACGGTGAAGACACGTCATGGATACTTGTTTGGTTCTGGCTTAAGTCATTATGGCTTGTGTACTCATTAATTAAACTTGAAATTACTTCAAACCTTACTTTGAAAAGTATTTTTGTACGTTGAGGTATAAGCACTTTATTTAATAAAAAAATATTGAATATTTTCGATGAAAAAAAAATTGTTACGAAACGCATTCTAAAAATAATGTTAACATTGTGAAAAAACGGTAAAAAAAAAACTTGATAAAAAAAAGTCATATGATAAAAAAGTGACAAATATGAAATTCAAACGAAAAATTAGCATGCATTACGCATTGTTATCAATATTTCCATTGTACTATTGTGTGTTATAACAATTTTCCCGGCAGCCTTGTTAGCGGCGCGCACAGAAAATATGAGAGCACAATTTCCAGCCGCTAAACGCAAAGTTTCCACGTGTCAATAGTGGCGCACCCCCTCTGCGAATTACGCGCTTTTCACATTCAAATATATTGCCGCGCATACATTGTATATTATTCTGGTGTACAACAATTTTTCCGTCGTCATGAGCAAACGCGCAATGTCGCTTATGCGGACGTGCACGTGCCTTCCGGTTTTCGGTCGCTAGCCGTCTATGCGTTGGGCTTTTTTTCCGTTGTTGCTGTGTACGTAGTGGTTAAACCCTCAACTATCAACAAAGAATATGACGCAATCTGAATACGTCGCACACACATTGCTGTTCGTTTTTTTTTCCGGGAGAGGGATGTTTTTGGAATAAATTGACTAGCGATGCAGGTAGCGCGCCGCGGTGCACGTGGCCGGTACGTGGGGCTTTCTTGTTCGCATTGTGCAAGACGTACGTACGCGGGTTTTATTTATAGCTGATACGGCATAATTTCATATTCAGTCGATGTCGATGAAATCGCTTAAATATGCGCGCGATGTCCGCAAGCGGAAGTCACTCGGACAATACCAAAGTCACCTATGATGAGACTGCGTTTGCGCACCAAACCGCACAAACATAACCTCACCGCTTGGCTTGGCTTGGCTTGGCTTGGCTTGGCTTGGCTTGGCTTAAGTGCCATGCCTAGCTAAGCTATATGGCGAAAAGTTTTGCTTTATTTCTAACGTCAAGCCTTGAAAATCATGCACTCAAAGTTAAAGAGTGATTTGAAAATTTTGAAAAATTGTTCCATTGTTGAACGACGCTTTTGAAGTTCATAGAGTTCAGTAGGTCACGTCGCGCTAGAAGCACAATTGCTCATGTATTTCAAGACGAATATAAATTATACGTCGTGGCTGCCATTAAACTTGGTCATAATTTATTCGGAAACTTGTTTTACATGATTTAATTTATTACGTTTCGCATAGCTATATTTTTTACGATGTCAATTATGAGTAGTCGGATTGAAAAATCAAAGTATTATTAGTGTTTAGCGAGATGATAAAGTTTGGCGAACACTCGGTGTATTTGGCATAGCAGACACTATTGCGAGGTCACATAAATAATTTTTAGAAACTTTTTTAAGGTTTTTTTGCCACGTGTGCAATATCATAGATGTTGCGAAAAGTTTAGAAATTCTATCAATTTATTGACACTTAAACCTTTATTAATTGAGTACTTAAATTTTACAATTTAGATAAAATTTTGCAAATTTTGTTAAAAATAATAGAAGAAAATAATGTTTTTCGATGTCATAATCAAGTAATTATACATTTTGGACATCAAAGTCAATATGAAAGAGAAAAAATTTCGGGGAAAAGTTTTGGGGAAAATAATTTTTAGTTTAATTTAATTTAGAAAATTTAAATATTAGTCATAGGAGGAAAGTTTGAATCAATTTAGACATGGCACTCGTCGCGACACTCGAAACAAGTAACATATGCGTGTGGTGCGCGGCGTCTTAATTAGCTATAAATAAGTCACAAGTGCACTTGCATAATAGCGGTGGATGCGTGAACGCACCCCTGACGCGTTGCACTTCACAGCAGACCAGACAGCAACAATGGCGCGCATTTGATAGGCTAATTTCGTGGAGGCGCCGGAAGGCAAAACCGAAAAAAAGGGGTTAGCACCCCTCTTATCAGCCAGCATAGAATCTACAATGAATTCGTCAACAAGCCGTGTACAAATGTTGTTGGCTGTTTTCCTCGCGGCGCATTTACACCTAAATGCACACAAATGCGACTCGATTGAGTTCTTACTGTTGATTAATTATTTTCTATTCTACTATTGTTGATCAAAAGAAATTTTCTAGTTTTGTAA
This sequence comes from Aleochara curtula, assembly GCA_963978815.1. Classification (NCBI taxonomy): domain Eukaryota; kingdom Metazoa; phylum Arthropoda; class Insecta; order Coleoptera; family Staphylinidae; genus Aleochara; species Aleochara curtula. The sequence goes on along the minus strand of OZ022219.1, from coordinate 11,808,630 downwards.
ATTTTGCAAAATACCCGTTCTAATAAATAAAATTCGTTACTTTAATTAAATTTTCACCCATCTAATTTATTTTTTGACTAATCTATTATTTATTCTACCTACTTATTGAGTAATCAATAATCAATACCCATAGAATTATATACACAATTGCAATGAATGAAAGTGTTGAAAAGAAGAAAAGTGGTTCAGCTGCATCTACCCAACATGTATTTGTTAACCGCCCACGCATTTCTGCTGCAAGACACCCGCATTGCACTTATACGTCCAAAGATACATTATGTTCGTACATTGTACAACGCACACATTCGTAGGACAGACAATGGAGAGTGTAAGTGAATGATCGCCCACCAATAATTTGGTAGGTACGTTCGAGTGGCAGCGTATGCCTCTTGCAGCCGCCCCCGCATTCTTCGTCGAACGCGTGTAGCACTTAGTCGACTTGACCACCGCACTAATTTACGATTCTTGTCCGACATATTTTCTTATGACTGGCGACTTAATAATGTTTGTCTAACCGTGCGATGCCGCATACAACTTGACAAATCTATCCGGAGGAAATAGAATTTTGTTTTATTTGCGTCAAAGAAAAGAGTTATTGTTATACTACTTCTGGAAACTTGTGAAATATAGTGTTGTACTATTTTAATCAGATTCAAAATCTTATAATAAAAATATTTATTATAAGTAGGTTTTGATTCTTGTAATTGAATTTATAAACAATTTCAATAAAGTGATAGTTAAATTAAAAAGTGAATAGGAACAATCAATGAATATAAAAGAAAGGAAGAGGAATGAAATGAAAAACGCTACTTAATTAGATGTTATGATAATAGATAGCAATCAAATAGATAGATAGATGAATGCATAATTACGCGCATTCGTTTCAAGAATTTTATGTTAACACTTATTACTTATTCAAATTTCATGCATAAATTCAACGCACACATACTGCAACAAGCAAGCAACGCGAGTGCTAATAAGTGATATTTAAGAAAGACAACGATTAGCGTGCGCTGTACAATTTAGCATACCAAGTGATTCAAAATGATACTAATTAGCTGCATAAACTGCAACACCAATCAATTCAACACACAATAAACTTTGTCTACCTCTGGCATTCATGAAGCGTATTTTTAGATAACACTCTGTATACAGTGAGTTGTAAGTAAGTGCCCGTTGATGAATGTGCACGAGTTAATTGCCGTTTGCAAATTTGTCATTTATGCCAAATTAAAACGAGTGAGTAGACGCGCAGGCGTCGCTGCGGAATGTTCGCGCAAGAAATACTAATAACATAATAACAACACATATTCGCATTCGATTTGCCATTGATTCGCATCATAAACACATAAATCAATCACGTGAACGCTTTGCGAATGTGTTACCTACCAACAACTGCTAACCGCTCTTAATAATAAACAAATACTAAACATACTGCTTCGTTTGTTCAATAACAATTTTTATTGCCAACTACAATTCAACTACACTTTTGATTCGAAATTGATTTAACTGATTAAAAGGAATATTCTTCCAATCTTCAAAATACTTAAGATTTAGGTTATGTTCTAAGTGATTTTGTAAATCAATATAATTTAAACATAATTTAAAATTTGTTAAAACGTATCCATTAGCATCTAAATTTCGCAAAATGTGGTAAATTCTATGCATGTTTTACACTCAATTAATATGATTTGCATCTTGGCTCGCGTTTAAATCACCATTAACATTATTCAAACATCTTGCTTGACTATGACTCGAACAAATTTTATTATTCTGAATGCAATTATCTATTTACTCTCGTCTAATACTTATTATCGCATCAAAAGCATTAAATTCACTCGAATTTATTTACTTACTTGCTTTATTCTTTTATACGCGTCTAGATTTTTTGTGTGAAACAAGATAATTACCAAGCATGCAAAAGCAATAATTAATTTGTACTTTTATTATTTATTGTTTGTTGTTGGCGTAACATTTTTCGTGAATGTCTATTTTTTCGTACACTTATTGTACGTTCGAACTCAACCTTTAATTAAACTTTGATAAGAATCACTTTCAACCTTTGAGTATTCCTCCTCTCATTAAACATATTTAATTGGTCGTAAATTAAATTTTATGGTGTTTTACGTGCGTGTAATTAATTCGCTTGTAATTTTACGTGTCTATTGTAACACCCGGTATGTTCGTTACTTATTTTTTTCTCCCGAATTATTACGCTTGTGATTTGTAACTGTACGAAACTAGGAAGTAAAGTTTGTAATGGGAGATTTATTTCGCCTTTTGTGCATTCGAATTGAAAGTGGCAGAGGAAAAAATTGAAGAAAAAAGAGGAACTTTAGAGTTTTTGGCACGTGCGCATGTCAAATGAGGCAATGCAATTGTTACAGTGTGCGCGCACACTTCAGATTAATAGCACTGTATCGGTGAAATTGGAGAAATTCCCCCAAAAAGCAAACAGCGATTATTTTACTAATGCGCACACGCCGCACACTTCCGCAAAAAATATTTGGTTAGGCGATAAGGGGGAGAAACCGGATATTATCTACCTTTCGAATATGCACGCGTGTAATATTTCTTCCTTGTGTTATTGAAAAACCGCAAATGTCCCCAAAAATTTAAATTTAATAGGCGTTTTCATGGTTTGTGCTAAACACCCATGAAATTCCAATATTTTAAAATGTGTGCTGTTTTTTATTCAAAAAACGGTTTAAAGCCTTGAAAAAAATAATAGTAAAACTAATCTGAAACTTTAATTGGATAAGAAATAAAAAGTTTAGTTTTTTTTCGTGAGTAAAATTGCAAAATCTTCTATTTGCCAATAAAAGTTGCTGATGATGAAGACTTTATAAAAATCTTGCATTTTAATTACGAAATTATAAAATTCAACGATGCTAAAAATTTATAGAGTTTACAATTTTATAAGACTTAAATGTCATTTTAATAGCACATTTTAGCTTGCTTTTAAAAACTAAAATCCCCATTAATTGCTGGTTTTTTGCACATTTAATTTTTTGCGTTAAGAAATCACAACATTGCGAATATGTTTGCCAAAGCAGTTGAAATAAATGTGTTGGTTTGGTTGGTTGGTTGTTGGTTGTTGTTGATGAACATATCGAAACGCGTTTGGTTGCTGTAAGCAGCAACATCAGCAGCGCGCTAGTCGCGAGTAGTGAGTAAGTAAACGAGTCGCGCAGCCAACTCAATTCGAATTCAATGCCAATTCAAGACCTTGATCAAGTACACGTCGTGCTTCACGTAGCCTACCTACCTAACCAAAGCACTCGCGCGCGCGCTGCTTTCTGGCCGCGGATTGTGCATAGTAAATAACAATAAATATTTCCTTTATATAAATACCAAACGCACGGCGACGCAATCTGCGCTCGAAATGTTACATTAAGACGCTTAGTGAGTTGTGCGCGCTTCGGGCTTTTATATCCACTGATGATGCGTATATTTCTGGAATTTCAAAGCGTTTTCCCATTAAGATTTATTACTCAACGAATAGGTCAATTAATAACAAATTTCTGAAATTTTATGGCGTGCATGACATGCAGGAAGTATTCGCTGTTGCGATAATAATTCCGCGGTAATGAATCAGACTTTTTAATTAATGGCGTCTTATTATTATGTGGGTGGATTTTTTTGTTTCACCATAAGAATTACTAGAAACAATTATTTGAATTTTTGTGGTATTTATCAGGAAATACAACACTTGAATAAATCTATTATTATTTGCCAGTTATTAAACATTGCAGTGTATAAAAATTATAATATTATTCTCATATTTTGTGCATAATTTAATTAAAATCATATTTATTATATTATTTCATCGTATTGTTTACTTTTTGAACAATTTTTCTAATAAATTGTTTCCGAGAAAATGATTTAACAAGATCTGTTTTAAGTAATAATTTTCACATGATATATCTCATGTTAATTATCATAATGCAAAGATAATACATTCAGAGAATCAAAACTAATGAAATTAAAACCTTTATACTAATAGAAAAACATCGGGCAATGGGGGGTCAGTGGGCAATAGGTATTACCCCCTCAGAAAATTAAGAAAATGCCCACTCTACCCCCTCTGCACTTTCTTCGTCTTGTGTGAATGCCACAAGCCTGCTGTCGCCACGAATTTCTAATTTATAGTAGTTTTATATTTTTACTTAATACCTACATCCGTGTAATGAGTGTCAAAATTGTTTTTCTATAAACTTGTTTTGTACCCAAAATTAATTTTCTAAATAAGTGAAAATTATCTCAATTCATAGATAAATATCTTAAGATCAGTTGCAAAAAGTTTCTAGAAATATATCATTTTAAAATAGGTTGTTATTTAAAATCTCTCTTAGGTGATTCCCATTACCCTATTCCAACTTAATATTCCTAATAAGTTTTACGCAATTGAGGGTTGACTTATTTACATGAGGCTCATATAAATTTTTAAAACTAATTCATATTTAAGAACAAAAATTAAAATATTATATTATTTTTAAATCAATGTTTGAACAAAACATTAAGCATGCATGACACGTGAATCTGATGAAAAAGAGAATGGGGGATTCACATGTCCTATTCAGCGGATCGCATTGTGCAATGCGTTACAATTGCCGGTTTTTGGTTTAGTGTTCAATACACCAAAGAGCGTGGAGATGAGGAGGAGATGAATGAAACAACTCGAGGATGAACAGCATAAAGAGTCGTTGAACAAGCAAGCAGCGCAAAGCTGGGGCGCATCGAGTGGAAAAAATTGTTGGTAACCGGAACGCGAGAGCGCGACTGGGCACAATTTGAAAATCGTGTCTAATCGAACTTGTGAAAATCGCCTCGGGAATTCAAAGGGCAGTCGTCGTCGTCATTGTCGTCGGGTTAGTCATTTTGATAAATTTTTGATAAAGCCTCGCGTCGTGACGTGTCGTTAATCAAAACGCATTAACAACTTGTTTCCAACTTTCCAGACTAAATGCAATGCAATATAATGAAAAAGTTTGCACTTTTGCACTATGTTTAAATCGAAGCTGACAGCAGTCAGCAGGACGAATAATGCATAATCAAATACGTAAACAGACACAAGTAGTACATTAATACGTCGAATTCGTTCACAAATAGCATACATTCATATAATTTTCTGATTGTTTTATGTATTCGGAGCACGTTCAGAATGATTACATATGCACTGTATTCGGTGCTCATCTATAATAATCAGCCGCATTAATGAATTATTAACTTTTAGTAAAATGCATGCGAAATTCAATTTCCATGTTTCGATTAAATTTATTTAAATAAATATTAAAATATACAAATATTTGCTACAATTTTTTATATTGGTATTTTAATTGCATATAATCAATCATTAGAATAGGTATTAGATCATTTGAATTTATAATTATTCATATAGTTTTAATTTAATACATAATTCCAAACTCATTAAGTGTATAGCTGCTATTCTTAACACTCGGTAGAAGTATACAAATGCAGTCAAGCTTCATTGGTCAAATATTTAAATTAGGCGATGAATATTTATCTGCAAATGAAAAGTGCACAACGAATTCATTAAGCATATGTGAGCGCCAACGCGCCGCGAGACGACAATCATCATCGAACCGAATGCGCAATGCATATGCAATTATTAGTGTGAAATGTAAGTGCGACTCGATTATGTCATATTTAGCGACAAGCTGCTTGCGTTTCAATTTCAGAAACAGCGCCAGTTGAGTTCGAACTCAACTTTTTCCTACAGTTTCAAACTTTTCAATTTCATTTTATTACGTTTCATTGCACACCTGATTAAAATTCCATTTAATTAAATTTTAATTTATTAGCAATAATTTATTTTCATATTTGTACATAATAAAGAGAAAATCTTGATTTTAGATTTGATTATAAGATCAGTCAATCAAAGTTTGTCTCTTAAACCCGAATTTCGGGCACTTTTCTACATTAACTGTAATTGATGTTTTAATATCAATTTTTTGTTAAATAATAAGAAATTTCTAGAAAAAAATAAATCAGTAAATTGTACGCCATTGAAGTAGAAGGGAGAAAATATCATCTCAATCTTGTCACGATTCCTGCCCTTCTGGTCATTCAAAAAATAAAAGCAGGGTAGATTCCTGATTAACAGAAATGTCGTTATAATTGGAACCAACAAAATTGAAAATAAAACATTTTCTCGCAAAATGGCGGCTACTCAAACAAAAATTTGAATTTTTTACTCATTTTTTAACTTTCCAGAACTTTCCAGAGTAAAAGTTTGAAACTTTTAATATTTAACGGTTTATTTCATAGAGGGGCATATCAAGAATATTAAGACCAAATTTCAAGTGAATCTGTTGATTAGAACTTGAGATTTTGTGACTTTTTAAAAATTATTTGAATTCGATAAAATCCTTTCAGGGAGATATTTTGGAATATCTAAATTTCTAGACTAGAATATCCTCTTAAAAGCTTGTCAGGTAAAGAACAATATTAATACTAAAATTATGAAAGGAGCTAAAATATTTTGGACCCCTTGCTGTGCGTGCGACTTGTCCAAAAAGTGTGAAAGTAATTTAACCAACCAAGTTTTGTCGAAAATTTTTAGTGCGTAAACGCCGTTTGAACGGTGGCAAAACAGTGCTCTAATTACATAGCAACTGCGTGTGTAACAATAAGCGAATGACGAGCTGTTAACGCTTTAGGAGCGTTTAGGCAACGTTATTAGTGACGTATCGAAAGTTGGCGTGCGCGTTTTTGGTTTGGGGATGATGATGGATGAGCGAACGAACGCGGCAAGCTTTCACACCTCTTGCACTGAACGCATTTCTCACGCACACACTTTTTGTGCGACACACGCCTGTCTGTCATTATTATATCTGTTTGTACTTTGCCACTGTGTTCGCGTTCGCTAATAATCGATTGACTGCCAACCCGATCGCGCATATGCTGCACGAAAACTGTACGAATTCGGTTAGATTTGATCCATATGCTTAGATACAGTGTGATTTCACCCATCCCTCGCCAACGCAATGATCTTGCAATGTTTTGGGGCATATAGCGCGTCCAAAAATCTGATATCAACCCCAGACTTTGCCTCGTACGAAAGTAATCCCAGTCAATGTTTCGGATTGAATGCTGCGACAGTGGCAGCCGCTCAAATTCGATGCCCAATGGTTACTAAAACCTAATCCAATCCACGCGCATACTGGGACAACGGCGATGATATTATTTTTTCTATCTGGGGTGTTTTTTTATACAATCTGTCGTTTTATCAAAGTGAAATCATATCTATTGAAAATTGTTTATGTTTTAATCAAATAAAGCTTCAACGTTATTTAATGAATTTCTAGCTTGTTTAAAAGAAAATCTTACTTATTTTCAGGTTTTTCATTTTTAAGAAAAAATCTGGCTGTTAATTTTAAGGTTAGGTATTCTCTACGAAAAAACGACAAAATTCAAAGTACAGTTGAAGGCAAATTGAAATTTAAATAAGACTTTAACGTTTTTTTGACGAACAGTGGGTATTATTTGTCATCTACATTCAAAGATTAACATAAAAGGCATGCTATCATTTCAAATCAATTGCTCTAGCACAATTGAATGTTTGATTACTTAATTTCTTCAGAATTGTCGTACCAGTTTTGTATTTTTTACTTGCTTATTATTCGCAAATGTTGAACCACATTCAATTGCAAATTACGTACAGGCGCACAACAAAAGACAAATCAACAAAAACGCCAGCCGCAATGACAGCGTCAGACACTAAGAAGATGAGCAAAAACTTTAAAAAATCAAAGGCTTGCTCAACGTCAAAGAAGCAAAAAAACTGGCTATACCAGTTTTGGTATTTCACAATTAATTGCAACACGGTTTCGTTTGCTATTTATTGGAAAAATAAAATGTTATTATGATATAAATTATTACCGCTATAAAACTTTGATATTTGTTCAACTTTTCTATTGGAAATTTATGAGGATTTGCATAGAGGTTTAAAAAAGAATAAAAGGAATGTGTACCACGAGGGCACGTTCAACACACCTGTCTTTAAAACATCCCCTATTGCTCTACGCGTAAAGAATGCTAAACTACAAAGTCAAATTAACTATAGAGCAAACTGTGTATTAAAATGAGAACTGATAGAGAATTGTACAGTTTTTTTGATAATAAAATGATTTAAGTGTTCCCACGCAAAAGTGGCTTAATAAATTTGGTGACCTTTCAGGGCTCATTTTGTGCGAGTTTATTGGATGAAAAGAAGAAATGCCAGATTTCTAACAGAAAAGAAGATCTCTTCCTTGAGGCGATCTGCGCTCTTCATTTTTTTTATAAAGAATTTCGTAGTGTGTTCTTTGACAACAACGACTAAGATGTCGTTTGTCGTTCTCTCCTTTCGGTGATGACCTGCTTCAAATGGCCGATGGGGTCATGCGCGACACACACACACGCACGTAGGATTCGTATATAGAGAAATGACAAGGGTCGGCAAAAGAATAAAGCGTCAACGAATTGAAGATGTCCCGGTGAGTGTATGATGGAAAAAATTCGTCGATTTAAATGTTTGCATGTGTTCCTCCTTTCTTCAGGTGTATGTACCACATGCACATGCGTGTGTGTGTGTGTGTGTCACCAAGTGTGTGCGCACGTTCTGCTTCATCGCTGGACCGACCGGTCAGCAATGCTTTTATCGTTTGAACATCTAACGTCGATGTCCACACAGGCAACACATGCGAACGAACAAGAAAAAAGTTACTCGTACAACGCGCATCAGGAGGAAAAAAACAACGCCAAGAAATAAATAACAACAACAACTACAAGCAGCGCATGAGGAACATATTGCCGTGGCAGGTGAGTAAAACATGCATATGAGTATAAATTAAGTAAGATTCGACGGTGCGCAGAAGAAGTCGCGGCTGCCGAGCACGCGTTGACATAAAACACAATTCGAGGTCGCCGAAAAACACCAAATGCGAAAAAAATGTTAAATTATAACCATTCTGACCTTTGCCAGCGAGCGGCATGCGTTGTCGTCGTCGTTGTCATTGTCGTTGTCGTCGTTCGCGGCTAATGCTTAGATTATGAAAATGCAAAACGGAACGAATGAGGAAGATTTCGTCGACGTCGTTCAAGTGTTTTCTCTCTTTCTTGGTATGTTGAGGAAGAATTATCATGATAGCCATGAAAATGTTGCTGATGATGATCAAGATATTTCGTCGCACATGCCACATTTTTTACTTAGCCTCAAATTGTTTTAAAGAACCTAGACTTAAAATGTTTTATGCAACTGCGAGTAAAAATAGTTTTATTTCTTCCCTTAAAAGTTGAAACATGGAACGAAGGTAAAAAGTTTCGTTGGCATGCGTGCTCTTTGCACTCGTTCTGCATCAGTTGCAGATGAATTGAAGAAAATCTTCGGCTTGCAGTTGGATGCACGTTCCATCCATTGTTCGGAAATCATGCAGACGAGCATCACGCACGTATGACTTTTTGCCTTTTTGCCTTCTTGCTGCTGCACTGGCAGTCAAACTTTGTCCAAAATATTCAAGAAGTAATAACCAAACTAAAATTAATAACTTTATGAAAAAGTACGTTAAATTTCATACATTGCATGAGAATAAATAGGGGTGGACTTTCATTATTGAATTAAGGGTTAGAAAGTAACTTTGATAGTATTCTCACATAGCTATCATCTAACTGACCAACGATTCATGATTCCCGTCCTCTTTTGATGGCTATTGTTACATGAAAACAGCATCAACTATGAGCAACGGTCATTTGTTTTCTTCAGCGAGTTGAATTTATGAATCAGGTACAAGAACTTGCATTACTCCTGATTCAACCACATTTTACCCTGATCCATTCGATGCATGGATGGACCAACGGTCATCTCACGCATTTTACATGATACTCGTATTGTGCACATGTCCGTTTTCCCCCTTTGGAAGAAGTATTTTTCATCCCTCACTTGCCTAGGTGGGATTCACAGCGTCTTGGACCCTTCGGTATGTGGGTCAAGCATCCCTACATCTTGCCAAACTAGATCTGATGGACGTTACATTCCTTGATGCTGGATCTATTCAACACGAATAGTTGTTCTTTTCATTAGAAATCATCTACGAATGACGTCCAGTAACAAACGCCTTAACTAACGTTAACAAACATCCGAACAAGTAGTCGTAATATCGTTAAATTTTTATAATAATTGTGCCCATGATTGAGTTACAAACGGTGACAAATTGATAATCAAACATTTCATGCGTTTTTCCTATGAAAATTTCAAAAAAGCTGTGTAATAATTTCGATGTTTTACGCTTGTCAATCAAATCTAATGATGATGATGACGATTACGTTAAAGACATGAACAATCTATTAGGGTAAGAGATGCCTTCTGGGCTTGTTTCTCTATTGTATCACGCACTTTTTCCAATTTGAACAACAGCTGCATTCGGTTTTTTTGTCAATAATCATTCAATTTGGCTATCGTGTTAGTGCACGCATGTGATTAATGATCACGCAAGTGTCGAATATTTTGACGCTTTTCTTAACTCAACTCATAACTCAATTAGATATCGTAGTTAATTCTCGTATTTTTATTTTGTTTTCTGAGTGAATAGATGAATTTTCATGAGTGCTCACAATGGTGGTGCAATGAAATATTGAACAACAACAAATAGGTGATACAATAGGTAAAGTACTTAAAAATACAATTGATATTTATGAGCACTAGAAGCATTCTGCATTCGGCATGAATGAATGAAATGCGTTTGCACCTCAAACGCAAGCGAACAGTGAAATATTTAATGCGCTTTATTGCCGCTAGAAACGGGCATAGGAGATGCACAAACAGCTAGGAAAAGACAGAGCGATAGCCATGAAATGATCCGATGCGATTCGATTTGATGAAAGATCGAGACGTGTGCCTGCATACATTACACGCCAATGCATTGCGCCGTTCGCGTTCGGGACACAAATGCTCCAGCGAATAGCGCTAAAAACACGACAACAATGCCACTCTTGCCGCACCGCGGTTTCACAATAAAACCTACGACAAATACGTACTTAGTGCACATGCTTTTCCTACAATTCCTAATGGATTTAAAGCCCAATTGCTTTCAAATTACGAAAATGCTTTTTGAATATATCATCGCTTGACTATACGTATAAGGATTATATTTAACGGTTTATTTATTAAATTAATTAAACATTTCCGAGCTTATTTACAAAATGTATCAAGGAGATTTTTCTTTCATGGTAATCAATAACTTAATTAAGGAAAAGCGGAAAAAGACCCACCTGGGCGCATATTTATTCGAATCTACAAAGAAGGAATCTTGATCAACATATCATCAACTTGGATTGCTGCCATTTATTCTGTGATTTCTGTGTTTAATTCATTTTAGAACTTGAATTAAGCATTATAAACGTTTTGACTGTTTAAAAAATAAAAATTTTTTCATTTCCTAATTTGTTAGTAAAACTATTGAGAAGATTTCAAAAACGGTTTCAAATGCGTTTTTCTCAAAACTACGTTTGTTGGAGTTGTGTACACGCTAGTTTTAAAAGGTCTTAACCAATCGTTTTGAAAATTGTTAGATACTTTCTTTATAGTAAGACTATCCCCAGGAACCTAAAATCCGAATATTATCATTATTGTTTTTTTTTGCAAAATTAATTGGTAAAAAATAGTAAATATTCATGTTTTTTCTTTTGACTTCTGCCAAAAATTCAAGTTTCGATTTTCCTTATAGCAACGGTGCATATGGAGGAGAAACATATAATAAAAGTAAAGTCTAGCCACGTTTGATTCTAAATAGAATTGCGGTTTTTAGAATATCCCCAAAATGATTAGTCTCATTGAATTTGTGCACTAATATCTTCAATAGTTTCCAAGAAAATTTCTCAACATTTTTATAGTATATACTTAAATATATGGATAACATATTCTGAAAGTTTCACGAAATTATATTTATTTTTAATACTATATTTCCCGCCTTAAAGTGGTAAAACATTAGGTAAAGTAAAAAGAAATCCATTATTTTTCTAATTCATGGCTTTATGTCTCGACTTGTCCAAGTCTGATTAACTTCAACTAAATGTCATTTAAAGGTTTTTGGACTAAAAAGAGTTTTATGTCAGTTAATCTATAATGATAAAAACGCAAGCCACCCAACTGACATTTTGAGTTTTTCGAAAATAGGGATGAATGATACCAGAATAAGTTATCGAATAAAAGCGAATATTTAATCTCAATTAGTTCATTAAAACTAACTTTATGAAAGTTTTAATTTCAAGCAAAAATAATGAATTTCTTTTTACGTGACTTGTTATATCAGTTTTTTCCGCTATTTTCATCTGGCCTGATAGGGAAAATTAATTCTGCTGTTTTCAGTTTCCGCTTTTTCCACTTTTTTAGTTTAAAGTAAACTTTATCTATTCTAGGTTGATTTTACCCCATTCCACCTTCGTTAGTAATATAATTTTTATAATATGTAGACATTTAACAAACCATTAATCACAAAAATTAATTGTGTTAAAGTAAGAATAATACATAAAATTATTAATAACAAATTAAATTTTGAGGTCTACAGATTCTTGAGTTTTTGGTTTTAATAAAATATTTTGTGTTTCCAATTTGTTGTTTATTAGTTTCTTAATAATATGTCACGTATTCAATTTATTATAATTAAATTACAAACCATAATGTTATAAATTAATCCTAGATAATCGAATTAGGAAAAAAGAGAAATCAAATTATTAATGAGATTTAAATTCCTCAAACTAATAGAAATTTAAAATTTACTAGATAAGCAAAATTTCCACATGGAGAGTAAAATTGTCGTAAAAATTCGATATCGAGAAATATTTGGTAGAATTTCCAATCAAATAAAATCCTTCTGTAATGGTAGGCAATGAAGACTGACCCTATTGACGAGGTCAAACTAATATTTATGCAGTATCGTCATAAACTAGCCAGACAGTTCAAAAACGACATCTCTTCTTCGCGTACGCGTTGGCACATGTATGCCTCCGATAAAATCCTAACTGTATTCGTCGATTGGGAAACACATTACATCCAAATATTGGCTCATCGCGTCAGTCCACTGGTCAATTATACTTAGTCTAACCTCCTCGCGCATTTCGCTGGCGTTCCGCCGTCCTGCGAGCGATCGCTGTCAACGAAAACGCCAAGTGGAATCTCGTGAAAGTAAATTTATTTCCGGTCGAGTGCGCAATGCACGATGCGCAGCGAGAGCTATTCATATATTAATTTAATTGAGATATAATTTACTTATATTTATTTATGCACGCTGGCGGCTGATGTGCAACATGATCGTCGAGATTTAAGGGTGTTTGCGCGCCGCATAAATTACGCGAGTGTTGCATGCACAGCGGGAATGCCATCAACTTCTCGAAATATGATTGCAGACAATTCGCATCTTTATGCACTTTGCTCGCGCGCGCAAAAGAGCACCGTAACACACATGCGTAGAAAAGTGTTGAACGTGTGAGTAATGAACATTGAAAATCTGTTTGGGCGCATTGATATAAAGCCAGCGCCAAGCAAATTCTGCACTTGCTGCAACAATTTGCACCAGCGCCAGCTCAAACGGGCGCGCACTCAAACACTTGGGTTATTTATTAATTTAGTTATCACGTTGTAACGATTTTGTAGCGACGTTGCAGTGTTTTATTGCGCCAACAAGTGTAGAGTAGCCTCCCTTTTTTAAAACACAACCTACTTGTTGTTGTTGTTGTTGTTCTGGACGTTTTTTGCGTCTTGTTCAAACGTGATTTATTTACTTTTCTGAATTTATTTCTCTACAAGTAAATTGTCATCATAATTTTTGCTAAAAATGTTTAATTATCAAATAATTTGTTAATTTTCCAGAAGAATATTTTTAACAATTGCAATATTCATTATTAGTTTTTAATCAGGAATTCCCACTGAATTTATTTATTAATTTATTAATTTTCATAGTAAAAATCAAACAATTAAGTATTAAACTTTTAATTAACAATCAATAACGTTTTGAAATTTTATTCTAACAATATTCATATTTCTGTATTTCTGTTAAAATTGGATAATCATTAAATTTCCCTATCATGGGAAATAAATAAGGTATACGACGGATATTTGAAATAATCTTGAAGTAGTAGTATAAAGGTAAAATCATAACCTTATCAAACAATAAAGTAATCACGAAAATCATGGATCGATTGCGAATATGGATGATGCGCAACATTGATAAATGTCATCGGTAAGGCGGCTTAGCAGCAGCGAGATATTGCGCGCGCGGCATTCAATGAGAAATCCAATGTCTATATCATAAATATATTCGAATGGTTGTGCAATGGCACTTCTTGGATCGCGCGCGCACCAGCGACGGATGTGTTATTGCTGTTGTTGCTACACACTAAGCGTCGCCGGTCGTCGTAGTCCTCGTAGTCCTCGACGTTGTTGTCAATGTTCGTTTTCGTGCGACGAGCTCTTTGCGAGGCGATAGTTTATTTATTGCCTGTCCACCGGCATCGACGCGATTGCTATATGATGCCATTCGACTATTTCACTATTACTTCATGTTTTCGTTACATGCATGCATGTGTGCGACGTGTGTGTGTGTGCGCGTTTCTAACGCGCTGTTTTTCAAAAGCGTGTGTGTCGTGAAAATCTGATCGAGTGTATGTTTCGCCAGGTTGTTTCTTCCGCGTGGCCATTCAAGGTCGCAAATCTACACTTTGTATATACATAGTGTTTGCTTATCACTCGCAAGAAGTAATCATGGCAGATAACACATCTCTTCTTAGTTTAATACAAAATTATGCGATTGAAACTCAATTTGAAGCGTAGTTTTTTCAGTAGGAAATGTACGAAAATAAACTGATAAAATGTTAGAGTGTTTTATTCGACTGACACGTTATAAACTCTCTGATCCTGCATGTAATCGACTCACCTACGAAACGTGAACGTCACGTAGACGAACGACGAACGATGATGGCGTTTGGATGTGCAGCATAACGGGGCGACGCATGCAAAATGCGAATTGCGGATAAAATGCGAAATCCATCCGCGTCCATTAGTATGGATGACTGATAACCCATTCGCCCGGCTTGGCTGAATCAAGGACACACGACGGCTCAGAGACAGCGTTTAGCTCACTTACAACCGTCGATAAAATAATTAGGTGTTAACTTTTTAATTGACTTTAGCTCCTTTCCTTTAATGTCTCAATGTTAACAAAGTTTCCACTTTAAGATATTATGAAATTAAAATTTCAGACAATGTAAGGGTAAGAAAAGTATTGTAACTTTAAACATGGATTTAAATTATTCAACAGGTGACTCGAATGAAATTGTTCTAGTGGTGATAAAGCTGTGTTATTCCGATTTAGTATCGAATTTATTTGAAGAAAATCGATCGATTAGTTTGCTCGCAATTCGAGTGGAAACATGCACGCGAAAATCGCGCACCTTAAACATGCGTGACACTCATTAGCAATTCGCGGCAATGTCATGTGCGCGCGTATGCCGCGCATGCCGAACAGCGTTCAACGACGACACTCCTTAGCCATTCGCATTTCATTACATCATTATTTCATTGGGCATACTCTGCACACACATCTAGAACAAAACATATAAACGCAAGAATAATAGACATACCGTCGTATCTTCATTCGTTGTCGGCGACACTGTTTACGGCCATTGCGGTCGCGCATACCAACAATGTTTGCGCTGTACGATAATGTGATTTGATGACTCCAACACCAAAATTTCCCTCATTCGAGCAAGAACAATAAAAAACGAAACAAATTCGTATTGCTAAACATATGTAGATAATTGCTTTATTATTTGAATGCATTATGCAAATATTGCGCATGCGACAAGTGCAATTAGTTGGGATTGAGGTTGTAAATATTGCACTTGCTAATCAAACAAGTGAGCGAGTGAGAGATCAATTACTTATCGGGCGAAAATATCAACTTGCGCACGCGCATACGTATGTCAGCGTTAAGTAAGTGAGCAGGAGCGATTTTACGATTTATTAACAATTCGAATTATAAGCGTGCGCCATTTGCATAACATAAATATTTTAATCAAATAATTAATCTCATTTACATTGGGTGCACGAGCGCGTGCCACTCTGGCGCGAGAAGGAGAGTGAGCGTGCTCTTGAGTTTGCCGCCGATGGCCACTTCTTCGCCAGGTAAATATTTAAATGAATGACAAATGATTGCTTTTTTCGACAGCGTGTAATTCTCGCTCTTGACGAAGGAGCCAGTGCATCATTTGCATTATTTGCTACTGCATGTTGTGCATCAACACAACGTCTAAACGTTTAATTTTGTGGTAGCAAGAAGAAGTGTCTCGAAGGGTTTTGAATAGAATTTTAATAGATCTTAATTATCCGCAGACTATTTCCACTTGATTTAAATAAGGGTTATTACAATGGTATTTAAATTAGCTGCAATTTTTAGGGAATTTATTTTTTTCACTTGGTAAGAAATTCCATTTTTTTTACCAATTATTTTTGTTTCTAAAATTCCTTAAGATAAAATGAAATTTTGAGTTTAAAATTGAATTGGAAATGTCATAAAGTCCAATCAACTTATTGAATCAATTAACACATATTTGTAATGTTGGAACATTTCTTAGTTTTTGCTTATGGCTGGCTGGCAAACAAAGTTGCTTAATGAAAAGTGAATGAATGATAATGATATGTAATTTATGTGGCGCGCTATGCTATTAAGTATGCATTCATAAATACGCTTTAAATATTAATCAGAAGTGTATGTGTCTGTCTGACTGTCTATCTCGACGCAGAGGTAAGACATATATTCGGCATCTTTGTTTTAAACTTCTTGTGCGATTTACTGCCGCTGTACGTCTTCTTTACGCCACGTACTTATTACTCTCGCTTGTAGCTATTATAAACGTATGTAAATGCGCCTAATTTGATTAATATGCACGTAAAGCATGCCCGTTTGGGTGAATCTTGCGCATATTTAGTGATACGTAATTGCATTTTGTACGAATGATCAGCATAATCATCATGATGTTTGATCATCATCAGGCGCACAGTAGCGCTGCATAATATTTTACTAGTTATTCATTCAGCGTGCATTCATAATTTACAAATTGCTGTATTATTATTATCGCGATGTGTGCCCGGCTAAATATTTATGATGCATACTTAACGCGTAATAACAACTTAATTGATGAATTATTATTATCTTTCGTTTACAAGCTTAACAAATCAATTTAATATTTCGCACCCTTACGGTCATTTTAATTTGAAAGTTTACATTAATTTTTTTGAGGTTATGTACTTGATGCGCGCTATGCACTTAGTCTTCAGCATCATTTTGTAATTGAGTGTAAAATATGCACGTCCACGTACTTACATAATACGTCAATAGCCGTGCTTGAATGCGTCTAGCGCGCCTTTATGATGATGATGACGCGAGGACGAAGAAGAAGCTGCAGCAGCGAGAAGAAGGGTGTCGAACGCACTTCACTTTATTTTGAGCTCAGCCGCGCTCTATGCACGCGCAAACAAACGCGCGCCTTTCGGACCATTCATTCGATTCATTCATCTCGCACTCCGATTGCGATTGCAACGTGTATTCGTCGTTACAATATGCGCAACGTGTGGGATGGCAATCCATCTCACTCTTCTTCCGTCTCTTCGCAAGCTATCATAGCGCACAAGACATTGTGTTTCCATTTTTTTATATTGTTGTCGGTTAAGGAGGATGAGGTGTATCCTTTTTCCTCGAGTGTCACGTGTGTCATTTCTGCTGTAATTGACGGTTTCATTTCCGGTGCATTTGCATCCTCCTTTTATGAATTTGAGATTGTTAATTTAAGTTTGAAAAAGTTAATATTTTTCAGATGTTCAGTTATCATTACTTAATACGTGCTGCCCGCCATGCCAACGAATGGAAGCTGGGGGGCGGCGGCACTCGAAAGAGGATTGTCGTTCATGCGAACACGCGCTTGCTCGCCGCCAGATTTCGGTTCGATAAATGTTGCACCGGGAATTAGATTTAATAAAACAAAAGTCATATTTAATTTGCATATAAAATACAAAAGTTTTGATAACCCCACTGCTGGCGTTCCGTACTTCTCGCTTTCATATCGTCAGTGCTTCTAACTTTTACCCTTATACCTCGCGCGCATTGCGGCTAATCTCATCGTCTATCAGCTCTCTGGTTGCTCGCGCGTACCTACCGTGAGAATCCAGCAACCCACACTCGCGCACGCACAGTTTCACTCAAACTGGCGCAATTCATTAATTGATAATCCAATTCCAGAGTGCACTGATTAATTCAACGCGTATTTGTCTTACGATCAGATAAGCGCATGCATTGCTTGAGTTACACATCAGGTGATAATCAGGCGGACGGTTTCGGTGATGTTTCGATATTTAGTGCTTGACGAAACCGGAGAGAAGAGGAAAAATACACGCGGCTTAGAGATGTCGCAATGCATGTCGGCGGCGCACGTTATAAAAATAAAATAAAATGGACGCGGCGACGATTTTGTGAGAGAATTTACAACTTTTGCGTTTGTCGCTTGACTTGTTAGCACACCTGTTTATTCGACCGAAACCGAAAAAGCGCCGAAAAAATAACAGTTATCGAACGTTAGATTTCGACTGCTTAGCCAGTCTCGTGTTGGCCGAAAAAAAGAGTTACGAAACACTCGATAAATTATGAAAGAAAGTGGGCAATGCTAACCTCCAAAAAGGACATGTGACATTTTGTTGCGCTTTTATATTAAACAAATGCGCTATCGCCATTGGCAACATTAAAATTTACAGAGGAACAGCGCTATCTGAAGAAGGTGCATGTGTATGATGATGAGATGGCGAGCAAACACATCCTGGCAGGAGTAGCAAAAGCAACGCGCAAGCACCGCGTCGGTTAAAAGGGTAGATTGCGAGCGTTGGAGTCGGAAAGATCTCGTTAGTATTTATATGTCCCTTGAGGAGGTCGCCGTCACACCCGTGCTTCAGCCCATTACCGTGGGGCACACCACCGCCGCCGCCGCCGCCGCCGATAGCGCGCACTCAACCTGCTCCTGCTGCTGCGGCTGCAGATACACGGGGGTGGATGCCAACATGCTGTATGTGCATGTACGCAGAAATTTCCACGCACAAGTGCTGCACGCCACTTCATCATTCTGCGACCGGCAATGTTGTTATCAGTTTCATTTTCCCCTTTCTCATTTCTTGCTTGCTCTGCTGTGCGCTCGTTCGCCAAAGGCCTCGATGCATAATAGTCGTGCGTATTAATTGATTAATTTTAATTGTTCTCGCTGGCATTTCATTATCTTCACGCTTCCACTAAAGTTGTGTTTATGATTATCATGATTAGATTGATAATTAATTAAATTTCATTTATTTTCACCCATTCAAAACTCCTAAATACTTAGAGGGCATAAAATGAATTCAATAAGAACTTACCCAATATTTTACTAAGCTATTTCCCTAAAAAATTAAGGAAATATTTTGCATTACTTTTTTTTATTTCAAAATTTGATTATCAATAAAGAAAATCAGTTTAGTGTCATTTTCAATGAATAATTTGAATAATTACAACCCTTAAATTTGTTGCTCTCAACAAAAATAATTTTAAACTTGATGTTACACAATAAATCATATAACATTATAGTAATTTGAGTGGTGAGTAATAATTAGAATTGCATTGCAATATCTAATAAGTACTATTTGTCATTGGTGACACTTGGCTGTTGCAAAAGCGCGCGCACATTCAACTAATAATAGCATTGTATCCGCTGGCATTGATGACAAAAGCGTCGTTGAAGAAGACGAAGAAATAGCAAAGCGTGCGGTTGAGCGCCAAGCAAAAATTCGATTCATTCGCAATGCGAACGACAAAAATGCCGAGGTGTGTCGTCAGTCACTTACTCGGCGCGCACACGACGCGCGGAGAGACAATATAGAGGAGAGTCCACAAAACGACCCACATACAAATTGTTACCATATAATGATAATGCAAGAGATACCAACACCCATCACTCGAACAATGCGCATGAAAAATACTTGACGCTTTTTTTCTCTTTCTGTTCAAGTGGAATGCTAATTGCGGATTTACACTCTTGCACCAACACTAAACACTAATGCTCTAATGCTAATAGCCACCGCGCTATTCGCACTCCACTCGTAAAAAGGGGTGCAAACCAAAAAATAATAAAAGATTAATATTCAAGTGTCTGTAGTGCTTTTCGTAAATACCAAACTAAACAGGATTTGGCTTATGAAGAAAAAATATTTATAGTCATAATAAATTTGAAACAATTGATGAAATCAATAAGGTTTTTCTGCGGCTATCGAACCAAACTTATGATGCTCGATCATCAAGAAGCAAGCAAAAAAACATAACCTATAATTATGGAACATGCGCGATGACATAAAAAGCGAACAAGCGGCTCATCGATGACGATGATAAACCATGATAAAACCCGTAAACTGATGATGACGGGGCGCGCAAAACAAAATCGCACGAAGAAGACAACAAACAAGAAGCAAGAAGTTGCGCGCAAGTCTCGCGTCGCTCGCGCTGCCATCATAATAATTTTTCGAGGTTCGAAACGTGTAATTATTCCGATACATTCAACCGCCGTGAGCACATATTGTGCGTATGCGAAATGTGTCCACATATTCCATCAGACAACAGCACGCCAGCCAAAGCCAAAAAGATTTAATTACAATGTTTGCTTGATTGAATAATACGTCGATTATTATTATTTTTTCTGTTACCATACCAACCACAACCACTCTTTGCCGTACTCACACAAACGCATGTCATTTTGTTATTGCGAATAATAAAACGTATTAGTTAGCACTTTCCCTAAGCGTGATAAATAAGCTCGACGACATAATGCGTTATGATAAGTTATACTCTCTCTATTAGCATAGGTGGTCTGGAGCGAAATGAGCCACGCAATTACCATACAATGGGCATTAGGTGTCTTTCTGCCTGCGATTTGCATACGTGCGTGTGTGGATTCAACGTCTTTGTTGCTCATTCGTCAATTGCTTTTTCGTTTATTGTTCAACGCGTTCGAGTTGGGAGGAGAATGAATTTGGCTTGTCATCGCATAAAAATGCTCGATAGTTTAGAATGACTTGTGAGTGACCCTTTTATTCTTCCCTACGTCTCATCAGGTCTAATTCTATTTTTGTTTGTAATTTATTTCACTTACCGTAATCCAATGTTTTATATGTACATTTTTGGTATTTTGCTAATCATGCAACTACAGGAGTAATTAATAAAACACCTTGTAGATAAATATTGACCCATAAGGAAGAATTTTTCGTGCGTTCCTGCCAATTAA
This sequence comes from Aleochara curtula, assembly GCA_963978815.1. NCBI lineage: Eukaryota > Metazoa > Arthropoda > Insecta > Coleoptera > Staphylinidae > Aleochara > Aleochara curtula. The sequence continues at coordinate 11,787,291 of OZ022219.1, read as the reverse complement.
TGAATGGTGCGTTTAGGGGACTCGAACGCGGTCATCAAACACAACCCTGATTGGGTTTTATGATTAAACCAATACCTCGTCGGCGGCGGGCAATGTACCGGACCGACGGTGGTGGCAGCGGCGGCAGCAGCATGGTAAATAATCCGCAACTATATGATGAGCTGGCGAAGGGCTGCTGTCGCTGCACATTTCATTGAACGCGCAAATAGTGAAATGGAATAAGAATTAAAGGGATTTGTTGCCTCGCTCGAGGGTCTTCAATTAACTTATATATTTGTGCCTTAAATTTCGTACCCGTTTTGGTTTACCAAACTTATTTACACTGTGTACACTGCGTATATGCTCATTCTGCTAATCATTCAACTCTCTCCGCACTGACTAAACAAAGATAGTTATAGGGATAAGCTAATTGATGAAAGAGGAATACAACTACATATTTGTAATGAATCATTCACATGTAGCCACTTTATTTATGTAGAAATCTTTTAAAAATATTATTTTTATATTCTAATTCTAAAATGTTTTTTAATTTATTTAATTTTCATGAAATTTCAATAGAAATTCTTGATTTATCACAATGAAATAATAAAAGTTGATATTGAACACATTGTATAATAATAAAGTAGAGAAATAATAATAACAATTATTTCTGAGAATAGAATGAAATAAACCTTATCAATACACATCCTTTTATTACAAACCGGAAACGCAAAACGCACACTTTTTACGCTGCGATTTCCAGACACGCGTGAGATGCTTGATGATGTATTACGTTTTGTATAAATTCATTCATTCCGAACGCATCGCCATCTATTTTTTATCAAAGCATATGAAATGAGCCATTCTTGCAAACATTGTTCATTTTTTCTCTCCATCTTTTCTCTCATTCATGTTTCACTAAACAATTCATTGAATTGTGTGTATAAAATGTATTTAATTATGTATTAATAATAAACCGTCTGCCATGTTTTCCTTAATTCCCAACACATGGAAATTTTCAACTTGTAAATTTTTGATCTCACCAAACACAATTTATTTATACGAATTGTATTTAGCTAACAACCGTTGCTTTTATCAAGGAACGCACAAGTTTTAAGCATTTTCGACGATCAATTGCGACACAGCTCTTTTCGTTTCCAAGTTGACTCGCTCTTCGAAGAGATATCTTTAACTCGATAAATTTCTCTAATATAAATTTGGTCCGCTAAGACGTTTCGTTGGCTTCATCCACTTGCTCATTGCGCAAGTTGGCCATCAAACGCGTTTCCCAATCGACGAAATTTATCTCCTGCTTTGCCGCTTCAACCGAAATGCCAAATACGCGACGATATGTGTTAATTATCAGTGGCTTAAAGTATTTGTCATAATTCTTAATAGGTGCCCATTATTTTACTTAATTTCATGGACATTTTTATCGTGTTTTTTATACGATTCTAACGTGTTAATTTCCTTTAAGTTCCTCTCCGACTTTATTACTTGTACCTAATGTTAAAATAAAACCACACTAATCATATTTAATGTTTATCATTAAAACTTTAAAAGAATTAAAACTAACGTACATCTTGATTAGAAATTCTTATTTCTGCATATGACATTTAGAAATTATTCTCATGAAATGATATCTTGATTCTTGATATTAGATATTTAATTAAATTTCTTTGCGATATGCAAAGAATACGCTGATTAAGAAATATGTGTTGTGTTTGTCGGTTAGTAAACCATTTACGAATCGTCAACAAATGAATAAAAAAAAACGGTTAGAAAAAAATTTGATCGCAAACGTATTGTGTTTGTTGAGCGTTATGTAAATTTGAGCGGCGGTTGTTACCTGCGTGACGCGAAATTATTCAAATCGATTATTCATCCAACCCAATTCGGAAGCGAATGCGAAATCGGAGGCAAAAAATTCGTTAGTTGCATATGCGTATAAGCAACCTGCATAAACACAACACCGCGCGAAGAAATCACGGTGAGAAAAACTCCTCTTCCCACTTCCTGTACGCTGTGAAGCAATGTAGGAAAAAAACTGCTATATTGTAAATAAACCCTTTTTGCCATTTCCTCCACCAAGAAGATATCGGGGTTCACCCTATTTGAATAAGTTGCGCATATTTAATCAGGTATATCCCAAACCCATTTGCATCTTTTTCCGGGCGCCAAAAGACTAAAGTGGAAAGTGTTTAGAAAGGTCATCATCCACGAAAGGAAGGAAAAGGAAGACCCCATTGTGGAACAAAACACTTTCTCGGAGTTGCAGGTATATTTATGCAAAAATCACACACATGGTTCCCTACCTGAACGCACGGCATAGATTCCTCAAGTTGTTCGCGGGCGCGCGGGCGCCTAAAAAAGGTGCAAAGGGGTGCAAAAATCCGCAGCAAAGAGGGAGAGGGGGATGCGAGGCATAAAATTAAAATCGGAAATGCGGAACTCTACCTGCCTAATGTATGCGAATTTATGCACAATACCTGCTTGCATATTAAGTGTAAGAGACACCCCTAAAAGGGGTCCCGTCTTTTTCTTATGCACTTTTTCTTTGCGCTTGCAACTTTTTTATTGTCTCCTTTATTCAACCCCATATGCATACACCTTGCCGACTAACCTTTGGCATTGTATTTATCTATCTATGAATTGGGTTAAAAGGGTCCATCGAGGATGCAAAACGGATTGAAAGCGAAAGTGAAGATGATGCTGGTCGGTCCATTAAACGGATTCGATTTCTGCGTTCGGCAGACAGGGTGGGAATCTCGTGCATATCGATTGATAATAGCGCTTCGGATCGATGAAGAGGCGAGAGATATTTGAATAAGAAGCAATTTCAATAATCACTCGTCGTCAGGTATTAATGGTGCATCCTTTTACCTGCACGAGATGCAAACGATGTGAGAACTCGCACCCATTCTGATCGTATGTGAACTTATGATATAACCATCGCAACGCATGGATAATTTATGCCGATTTTATGATGCACTCGGAAGGGATTTTGCATTTGAATACATCGTGAGACTTTCCCTTTTTTGCATTTCGTCTCTCAACTCTTTTCTTCCATTCTGTTTGTGCTCATCATAGATCACGCATCTTCAAATCAATTGTTCGATTATTGATTGATCTTCTCTAACGTTTTTTCTACGGGTTGCTTTGCATAACGTGTGAACTTTTTTATTTGCATCACATCAAAAATTATTTGACAAAACGGTTAAAGCTTAATCTAATACTAAATTAAATATTTTAATAATATTATAAGAATATTGATTATTACATAATGTTTAGTGTTGGATTATTTTAGCAATCAACTTTGGATACTAATCAAGTAAAAAATATTCTCATTAGAAAATGAAATTATAAATTTTGATTATGTTTTTGAAAGTTCGTGATGATTTTATGAATACTTCCTAGGTATTAGTGTAGTTGATAAAATTGAAAAATGACATGCATAAACCTCATAAGAATGTCATCTTAAGCGCAATTTGTATTTGATGTCTTCGAGTTGCTCCTGTTGGAGCTGTTGGTGGTGCGCATTCGGCGGGTTATTAATCCATCGCATGCTCGACTATAACTCTGCGCTGATTACCATAGTTTAGCATAAGCGTGCCACGAGCAGAACTCGCGCAAGACTTAATTTATGCGCCTCGCCGCTCATTATAATAATAAATATGTGTGTGCGCGCACCGCGCGTTACTTACTCGGCCGCAGCGCCGCGGCGGCCGGTGCACTCTGCCTCTTTTCTCTCGCACAACAAGCAAGCGCCTTCTGCGGAAAACCGCAAACACAAATAAACGCGCATCAGGTGCCTTTCATCATCATTTCGTTGTCGCCGTACTTCATCTACCTGCTTATTACCTGCTTTTGCTACTGTAATTAAAACAAACACTGTCTCTTGTTTCCTCCTTTTTTCATCGTTGCATCGTTCATAATGTATTCTTCAATATTACCCAATTTAAATATCTATATCAAAATAATCTTAGTTTTGGTGATTAATTAAGGCATTGCAAAATTTCATTGCAAAAAATATGTAAAAAAGTAAAAAAGCGATATATAGATAGAAAATTATTATTCATAACCTCAAAACTGATAAAGTTATCTCAAATTTTGATGATTAAAAAAGCCTAATATTTTATATTTTTTAATATTAGTCAGTAATAATCTTAGTCAGCGATATATAAATAGAAAATTATTGTTCATAACTTCATAACTAATAAACTGATCCTAAATGTTATAAAATTACTATCATTGTGAAAACTTCTTGAAAAATTCTAAAATTTGTTTATTATATATTTTATACATTTCTCATCCTGATAATAAGAAATGTTATGAGTTAAAAACTGTATTGCTATTAAAAGCAATAATAAATTCTAGTTTATTGCCTTGTAATATAAAAATTAACAAATTATAATAGGGAATTTATTACCCACATTTGCGTATTTGTTTAAACATTTCGCATACATGACTATGAACCATTGAACATATTTGCATGTGCGTAATACAGGGGAAAAACGTTAGCACTCAAACACCGCGCGCCTACCGTCATTGCAATGCACAAATGCATGTGCAAGAACAAACACATGCACACGATTTATATCGAGCGGGTTGTAAAGCAGCGCGCGAGCATGAAGAACAGAAGAGACGAGAGAAACGAGTGCCTAGGTCAGGTTTAAATATATTCATTATGCAAATTGTCCGCCAGTAGTGATTTAATTTCCAGCTTAAATTTGCCGCAGATTATCACAAATTAAACGCGACGGTAACACAACGAGCGCGCAACCACTGCTCGCACGTATACAACAAATACATAAACACTCGGTGGCGAATCGTAACCAGCATCATAATCAACATAATAATAATGTAAAGGCAAGTTGAATGAAAGAGAGCGCTAGAAAAAAAATAGGTTTTTAATATGAGGAAAGGTGTTTTGCATAATAGTGCCACTATGTTAAGACTAAGTACTTTTTTTAAATTTTCCAGAAATTTTCAAAATTTATTTTAATAGGAAATATAAATATTAAAATATTCAATAACAAGCAAAAATGTGCCTTTCGTAGTAATAAAACACTGAATGTGTCTCATTACATTATGATTGTATTTTTAGTGCATAATCGCACCAATTAAGCATTTAATTAGCATTTCAAATGAGTTGGATGCTCACTGACCGACTACCGTTTGTTGTGTTTACTATTTATTTACTCGACGCTCTTTACCAACTATGAAAAGCACGTTAAGTGCAGCACGCTTTGTTTCTCTTTTCTTCGTCCACTTCCGCCAACTCGTTCGTTGATTCGTTCTCTTTTATTTGGCGCTTCAAACTGCTTCACTAAAATATGAAGTAAGTAAAGTACATTAAAAGTTAATTTTTCATAATTACCTAGAATTAGACGAAGCGTGACCACTTTGAACTAATTACATCAACTTCTAATCTCTATTATTAATCCGGCTCAAAATAACTGCAAATTTCGAATGTTGTGAAGAGTAGCTAAATAAATATTCACATTCACGGATTGCATACACATTTAAACAAATGTACTTTTCGGTTTTTGTTATGCTTTGTGAGAATTTTGCTGATAATTACTTGATTCTTAAAGTTTTTCATGAACGAGCAGTCAGCGAAGCACATCAATCAAAAAAATTGTGATGATTTATTGCCTTTTAGTCTTCTAACTGGCTTTGTACTTATAGGTGTATCGCGAGAGCAGCAAGTATTTCCTTTTTGCTTCCTTCGAGTAAGTATAAACAACTCGAACGCGCAATGAAATGCAAGTATAAGAAATTTAATTAACAGCCATATAGCATTAATTATAGCTAATTAATTATGAACATTGTTATTAACCGCATTGCCGATTCGATTCGTTGACGCTGTATGTATTTCTAAATGTTTTTCTATGCGCTATTTCAAGGTTTTTTTACCATTTATGGCAAATACTATTTCATTTTCAAATAAAATCTACTACTTACTTAGATTTTAATTAAATAATAATTCAATTGCATTGTTTCACATACTCAATAAATCAATTACATTAATAAGATCATAAATCAAAAATACAATTAATCAACCCTCTTAAATTTTTAATAGTTAATTTCATATCAAACAGTAGATTATATTAAGTAAAAAGATAAAGGTCAAGTAAAAAGATATTCATTATTTTTCCAATTGACTGCTTTAGATGTCTGTATCTCGAGTTGTACAAGTCCGATTGAGATCACCTAATGGCGTTTGAAAGATGAGATTTCGGACTAAAACATGTTTATGGCATTTTTGAGATTAGTTGACTAAGTTTTGTTTGAGCGCGCATCAAAGAAAAATAACCTATATTTTAATGAATTTCTCTAGAACGGTGAAAACGCAAGCCAGGTGGCTTAAATTTTGAACAATGTTTATAGACTAATCCCACTCATTTGTAATTTTATTTAAATCGATTCATTATAACTATGTGGATGAAAAATTCAATTTCCAGCAAAAATAATGGATTTCTTTTTACTTAACCTATGATTTACTAAACTAACAATATTTGTTTTAATAAAAGCTGTTAAAGTTAAGAGTATTGTATACTAAACAATTGCGCAAAACGTTCGTGCAAATTATTTATGAACTTCCAACTTGAATGCTAAATGCAAAGAAGGTGTGATTGAATGAGTAATGCGACGACCAAGATGGTGTGCTCACCACACACCAAGAGCTGAAGAGACGAGTGAATGCCGAAGTGAACGACGCAGAGGTGAAAAAAGCGCGACGCGAACAAAGCTGAAATATATTATTGCTCAAGAACATAATGAAAGTTTACCTACCCATTTCCTCTTCCTACAAGAATTGCAACGCGCGCCGCGGCCGCACCGTCTTCAATGCTTTAGTCATCATCATTATCATCATACCATTCACAATCTATCGATATTTATTGTTTATTTATTATTACGTTCTGTTACGTCTTCTTATTTCATCGTCGTAATGCAATACTCAACTTTTCATTACATTTTTAATTACTTATTAAATGTCATTATTAGCCATACATTTTGAACTGTGAGTAGAATCCGTGGTTGTAAGATAAGTTAATAATTATGCGGTTAGTGCACATGAGACGATTGAAGCTCATTTACGCAGTGGACTAATGAAGACGTGCCCTTCGCGGCCGACTCTAATTAAGAGCGTGCGCGCGCGCTTCATTCAATTAGTGACCGAACGTCATTCGCTCATGGTGCTCACTCATCTGCATGATGATGATGACCACGAGTAGTGCATCTTGAACTCGTATTGTAGCGTTAGCTCGTAACAAACTTGAACAATAATAACGTTACTTTTTGTCTTACACATTTCAGCAAGCGCGATGCGCGCGTGTAAGCGAAGAATGCGGTTTATTTCAGTGTTAAAACTATGTAAAACAATTGGACACGCGTCCGAATGGCCATTTGCCGGCGCAAACTGCCCGCGACGGTGCTTATCGTACGCTATAAATCTTGAATAAACCGCTGAAAATATCATACACCTAAGCTATGGAAGACTAAGTGCGTTACGCAATTCTGCGCTTAAGTTTTAAGACAGCCGCGCGGTGTAACAGTTTATTGCCGGATTATACGCAATGTTGTTGTTACTTTTCTTTTGAGGTTATGTGTGCGCGCACTACAAGGGGAAATGTCACCGTGCATCAAGAACACGCGCGTGTTCCTCCGCCCGCTAAGAGCGTCCGCGTCGTCGTCGTCTTCTGCGAGGAGGGCCGGAAAGCAAGGTGTCCTGTCAGTTGCACCGACGATGGTGCCATCGGGCAGATGTAATTATTATGCGCGCGATACCCTCATAAGTCAAAGTGCTGACGCAAACACAATCTACACTTTCAATTGTTCTATACGATAATGTTACGCTTCGGGCAATCCTCCAAATTTATTAATTTTTTTTCACCACTGCGCCATCTGTGTAAAATCCCAGTTGAACTTAAGACGTGGTACAGCAAGATGATGAATTAGGGGAAGAAAGATTTTGCACACGGAAGAAATCTACTAAGATGTCAGCTTGAGGGGTGAATTCAAGGTACCCCTACCTCTAACGGAACTTGCAGAACTATTTGAGGAATTAGAGAAGTCATCTTTACATAGTTGGAATACCATGAATGACTTGAAGTAAACGTGAAATGTGATAGCAATTAAAAGAACAAATTTAACCTCGAATACGGTCATCAATATAGTATGTAATTTAATCCACTCTAAATTCAAGAACTAGCTTACGAAAAAGCAAGATTTTGTTAATTGAAGTGTATTTTATATCATCTCTTGCTGCTGGCAGTCGATGAGAAGAGCAGAGACAGTTTTTCAGTCGCTACATTACATTATGAAGAAATCGTCGTCGGCGCGCCAATCGATAATTGGAAGTTAACTATAATAGAGAAGAGATGCGGGCAAATGTGTTCCTCGTTATTCCAGTTACACGAATACGAAGCAACCGTTGCTGGATAGGAAGCACCTGCGCGTAGATAAGAATGCAACGAACGAGAGAAAAAATAAATAACGCGCGAGTGGTACTCTTTCATTACGAGTTTCCTACAACCTATTGCTCTTTCCTGTCGGTCAAGCGTTCGCTCGCTTATCACTCATTGAATATGATTAGCGCACTTTTTGATTGATTGATCAATTTTCCTCTATCTGCAGTGCGCGCGCGCGCTATGCCGTTAGATGATAATTAATATACTTTAGCGTAAGTTGTGTGTTCTCTTGTCTGGTTGCGATATTCTGTAATTTTTCTCAAGGGATAGAAATCGTGCATGGTTCGCTCCGCAATTGAGTTACATTGCTCGCAGGCGTCTGCACCGATGAAGATGCAGATGCGCACTTGGCGAACAATTCTTCGACTCGCGCGCCTGCTAGATATCTGTTCGCGTCCACTAGGAGTCCGCAGCGTTTGCGGCCCACGCGCTTTGACACCAGTCCAACAGGTTTGGACGCCTTCACTTTTTTCTACATTCGGCTCGCGAGGAGCGCGTCCCAAGACCATCCGGATTTTTCGATTTAACACACCATGTTTCAACTCAATTTTTGGCCAAGTTCAATGAAACTTGCTCTTCTATCACTCGACATAGCCACCAAAGCAAATTTCTAACAAATTTCCTTCTTCTTCATTTTTATCGAATTTTAATTAGACAATTAATCAACTAATGATAAAGAAAAAAATATAAAAGTGAAAGAAAAGGAAAGTAAGTCAAAAGCAATTACTTAAGTCACATAAAACCTGTACTTAACTGTTTTAAGTTTGGACGATAACGATCGGAGCTGATGAAATTTCGAAGGAAAATAGCAACACACATAATAAATAGACAACCAATTATACTAAAAGTGAAAGAAAGCGCAATGAAAGTGAACGCAATTTGAAGAAACTGCATGCGAGGAAAACTCAAAGGCGCACTTTGCATTGAATCGAACACCGCAACAGCGCGCGCCGCAGTGCAGAATGATAAACATTTTTTAATGACGCCATAAAGATGGCAATAAAAATATTAAAGAGCTCTTGTGCGCGCGATGGCAATACACGCAACTAATTTGTTTCGCTTTCTGTTTATAGCGCACGCGTACTAATAACCATCGGCCAGGAATGACGATAATAACAATGATAACGTCTATTCAAATAGAGATTAACACATACCTACTCGTTGTGCTTTTGCGCACGCGTAATTAAATCTCTGCGCTTCGGAAATAAATTGGGAGATGCTCTTCTCGTGTTGGTGGCAAGTCTAATTGATGATCGTTCGCATTTTTTTCTCCGCTCTGCACGCGCACTTGTGGTGTTGTCGCGCCAGCAGGAGTTAACGTGCGTTTTCAGCGTAATAACAAGTTTCAGTTACGTTACGCGAGTAAACGCAGAAGCGATGCACGCGCTCATCGGCAAGTTTCTTATTAACATCCAGTTCAATTACACTCGTTTGCACCCTGATTGTGCGTGCTGAATGCGCAGACGGCCGTCAAATAATGGCGCATGATTAATGTGCGCATGTTGAGGTTATGTTGCCATTAATACCATCCAAAAATAGGTGAAAATTGTGTTGGCGAACAAGTAAGCAAGTAAGCAATTACCGATTTGCCAATACCGCAGAGATGAAGGGAACGGCTGGCTGGCTAGCTGACTTAAGTCAAGAATGAGCAAAGTGTGAGAACGGATGTTTTGAAATCGATGAAGATTCCTTCATTTATCAATGATTTTTCATCGAATTACAAGGTTTACACTTTGTTGCAAAACATGCAAAAAGTTTACTTGCTTACACCTGTTAATATTGCAAATTCGTCTTAAGTAGGTGTAAATGACTATTAATACTGTTCAATGTATTTCGTAATGTTATCGAATGTTTTAAGTGGCTTTTTAACTCTTTAAACATAATTTTACTCTTATCTCTTCAACACCTTGTTATTAGATGAAGAAGAAGTTGGTTTTTAAGTAGATTTTACTTGCAAATGTAAATTGAATATTTTGTTGAAATATTTTTGGTCTATCAGTTGAAAGTTGTTGTTGGCGTTGTAAAAGAAATGAAGAACCGAACGTTGACCCAAACACGGCGAAAACGGGCTGGGCTCCTCACACGTCGCAAGCGCACAAAACGAGCAAGTCAAACCGAAAGAAGAAAAAAAGCGGCGCTCGTACGCATTCGCCTTGCGTCTCCTTGGCTTAAGTATGTAACATGTCGTATATTACTTAAGAATGTAATCGCACACGGGGACACACACGCATGTATGTACCATGCGAGTGTAATAATACCTACTCTCACCGAAGACGACGAAGACGACGACGAGGACGAGAAGAGCGTCATCGTCGTTGTCGTTATTGTCGTCTTCGTACGTTGGACGGTCAAACAATAACAAGAACAACGCCTCACTTGAATGACTAAACCTTCATCGTTATCCTTTTCCAATACGCTTCGGGTTCTTCCTCCTCATTGTTGCAGCCACACGTAATATTTATTTATGTTTCTTTTTCTGCGCTGAAACGCGCAAAACTAAATCTAAAGATGCAGAAACGATTTTCAATTCACCTCTTTGGATGGCGAGGAGCTCAATCAATGGACAGAAGACGCATTGATGATGGCAAACGTCGCAGGACGACGACGACGACGACGACGACGACGAAGAACAATGGCACGGCGAAAAAAATCATTGAATGGGCCACTGAATGAAACGCACAAGCGAAGAAGCGAATGATGATGATCATCAGATAGAGTGCGCATGCTGGGCGCGGAATGCTCAATCAGTTTACGAAATCATGAATGAAATCAATTGTATGGAAAGTTGAGGAATGACTGCGCTTTTTCTGCTCGATCATTCTGCGCTTTTTCTTCGTTTGCTCCTTGCGTGCGGTGTGCGCATGCGACTTAAATCAATTTATACGCGCAATTTGCCCGCGTGTCTTAACAGTTACTTAGGCAAAGTAGAGAAAATGGCAGCAGCGTCTATTTACACGCGGACGAAATAATAATAATAAGAACGCTGCGGTTTGAAGGTCGCGCGCGCACGTTGTTGCGTCTTCGTTGCGCACAACGAGCTTAAGTACTTTGGCGTCTTTGTCCTCTTGTCCAGTTAGCAATACGTTCGCGAATTGCTCTCCTTGTGTGTGTGTAGTATATTAATGTAAGGCGCGTGCGAAATTTATTAGCGTTTGACCAGCGCGCTCTCTCGCGCACTATTTATGTGATGCGACTACTGAATCGACTTGTTTTTTGCGTTCGATTTGAATGCACATCTCTGCGTGCACTGCGCGCAGGCGTATTCGTGTGTTATTTTCGCAGAATTTTATTGCTGCTCGATTTCCTACTTTGGATTTATTTCACTCCGAGAATGATGTATTTCGCTTAATAAAATTTCATCTTGCTTTTTTCTTATTTATTTGTTCAGATGAGGAAGCAAAACTATGATACCTATTAACCTTGATGTTTTGATAATTTATTGCAATTTTTGGTTAAATTATTATTTATCATCATGTTTATTTATGGATTTTCCAGGTTTTAAAATTTAGGATAGTTACATTGTTATAAAATATAAAAATCCGAAAAAGACCAACCAGATTTTTTCTGTATTTTGTTAGTTTAGTTTAGTTGGTTTCAAAAATATCCTTCTAAAAGGATTTTACGAAATTCGAATTATTTTAAAAGTTATAGCCATTTCGACCCGTTGGATATATCTCTCTATGGTAGGAACGTTTTAAAAATTCTGGAAAATTACAAAACAAGTGAAAATCTGAATTTTTTATTTGAGTAGCTGCCATTTTGCAAGAAAATTATTTATTACAGGTTTTCTTAGCTCCTACCATAATGGCATTTGTACTAAACAAGAATCTATCTGGGTCTTATTTTTGCGATTACCAGAAGGGCCAGAATCGTGACAAGATGGACATGGTGATTTTTTTCTGCGCTACTTCAAAGACGCTAAACTTCCGGAAATTTAATTTTTTGTAAGAAATTTTTGTTTTGTATTTTTGAATTATGAACAAATAAGTAATAAAACTTTGTAAATGTTCTAAAGTTGAAACACGAGAGAAAACTTTGATTTTATGGCTAAATTTTAATAGGATAGGAAATTGCAATAAGAGGGAAACTTATTACATAAGAAATATATAGTATAGAAAATGGAAACTAATTAATTTTACTATTATTTGAAAAACAATTAAAACAGTAATGGAAATACACTTAATCCCGTCAGAAAGGAGGCATTTTTGTCGAGTTTTACAACCTGGGTGAAAGTTGTCACATAAATCAATGGCCAGCATTGGGAAGCCGAGTGCATTGAATGCGGCATTAGCTAATTTGATTGCGTCTCGTGTAATTAATTATGATTTACGAAGTGTGCGCATTGAGAGATGATTGCAAGCGAACAACGTGCGAGCGGCCAAACGCATGGCGCGCGATTGCGCTTTATCCTATTCTAAACCGACGGAAAACAGCATGTGCTCGGTGAAGAACTCTTTTGCATTCTGTTTGTCGCGCGCTCGCGCACGTTAGCCATGTGTTTTGTACTCGGAATAAAATACGAATTTTCGGTGTGTCCATTGTGATAACACACATAAATCATGTATTTTATGTCTCCTCTTGCTTCACTTTATGTCCTGCGCTTTAACGGAAACATTTTTACGTTTTTACAGTTAGTTAGGTTATGCGCATTCGTATTTACTCTAGTTAAGTCAAAATTTCAACTGGCACTTATGAGTGGGAACACATTATTTGTGGATTAGTAAATTCGGTTCGGTTGTACAGATCAATGATGATGATGATGACGATGTGCACGCGGGATTTGGATTGTACGTTGATTGGAAATATAATTGACTTGTTAAATTGAAATTGGACGTCGGATTTGAATTGATATGCGCGCACGCTTCGGCTAATCAATTTAAATAACGAGCCGATGCGCACCGAGCATCATCAACATCACGATGATGACGAAGACGAAAACAATCATCGTGCGTTGCTGTTCAAGTGCGCGAGAAAATCGACCAAGAAAACCATTGATGCGTTTTTCGTTTGTGTCAGTCACTACAGCGCATGCGCAAATGATTGATTGATTCTAGGTTATTGCTTTAAAACCTTTCTGATCGATCAATTTTCTTCAACGTACAAAATGCTTAGGTCATTAATAGATTTAATTGAATAATAAACATAATTTTAATTATACCTGCGAATATAAAACACCTATTTGCAAATACATATATGCTGCCTTCAGCTTAAGCCTTAAGGCATTTTGAACAAATTTTGAAAAAGTACATTAATAAAATAAATGGAACTGAAACCACCTTAAAAAGTAATTACAGCCTTTTCGTGCACGTATTGCTTCTAAGTGCCATAATTATAGTGCTTAAAGAAGAAGTCATCATCCAGTCAAGAGTATAAAAAAAGTGAACTTGAAGCACTTCCTGTTCATAAACGATCACGAAAACTACGCATGCGCGCACCTGTGTGTACACACGCACACACAAGAGTGTCAATAGCTTCTTAATTTTAAGCCTTTTAGTCAACGTTTTCGATTTCGTTTGTTTTCGCTACCGAAAAGTTTATGTGATTTTACCTGAATTTAATGGCATTTAAGGTGTTAATTATACGCCTGCGCATCCCGCTTAAGCGTGAACAAACTGCGTTTCCGGTTCATATACGTTTCAACCCTCTAATCAGTGTCTATAAACGCATAAATGTTTTTATTTACGTTCGGGGCAAAAGCGAAAGAAACGAGGGTTGTTTTCACTTAACGTCAATTAAGAGGTGCAATCGCAGCTAATTATATCGACATTCCAAGATTTCGCTGCTAACACCCAAGGGAAGCGCACGGAAAAGTAGTGAAATGTTAAGTCAGGTAGCTCAAGTCAGAAAACGTGATTAGCGCTGTGTTAAAACGCTGAGAGCATTTGATGCAATGAATCGTCATTACATCGCATCGCGTCGTGAAGGAAGACGAAGAGAAGGAGTGCGTGGTGTGGTGTGGCGTGGTGTGGTGACTCCATTCACGTATGATAAGATCGTTAATGCGATGGCAATCGCACACCTAAAGCTACCCCCGTTAATGGCAGCCATTACTCTACGCCTTAATCAAGTCGCATTGACACCGCGCTTGTTCTTCGTGGTTGTTGCTGTTGCTGGTCCTGCAACTGATGCTGGTGTTCCAAGCGATTTACGCGCGCAACAAACGAGGAGCAGATTCGCGCGCTCGATGTGTTACTTAGCGTGTGCGCCGCGCACCTCTCGCTTAAGCGTATGCACGAAGAGAGCGCGCGCTGCCGTGCACTGCGCGCACAGTAGCCGGATCGTGTCTGGGCATAGCGTCTTAATGAGGCCTCCGGACGCGTGCACATATATCAGTCGGGTCCGGCGCGATATCGCTCGCGATAAGGTTAATTAGTAAAAAGTGCGCGCGCGCGAGACGCGACGCCGAGAGATGCGCCGGCCTTAATTAGTCCCAACGTCAGCATGCCCGTCGTTTTTCACGCACTTTGTGAAAATTGCAACTCTTCGCTCGCCTAAGTAGCGGTCAGCACGTATCATTTCCTTGTAATTTGTATAATTTTTCACCTATTAAAATGTTATCAACACACACTAGTTAAGCCCGCAGGCATCATTATTGCTTTATTTACGTGCTTGCCTATACAAATAATAAAGCTTAAATAATTTCTGGCGCCATCTAGCGTTAGACGAGAAACTGAAAAACTCTTGAAAAATGTTAATTTGATTTCTACTCTAAACCGAACCAATTAAATTTCTCCTTCTTGCAATAAGGATTTTTTTTGTAGGATAATTTCTTCCCCTCAAGTGATCCACCATAATTTTAATGCGCGCATACCATTGATGAATTATAGCCCTCAAAACAAGATCGAAAAGAAACACGCGTAAAAGGAGCAGAAGAAGAGTTAAACGTATCGGGAGAAGCTGGACGTATCGAAACTTGATTAATAGGTAATTACGGGCGCTCGAACGGTTTTCGTCCGAGCTCGAAGATAGAGCGCATCGATTGCAGGACACGGGCGAGTTGCATATGCATTCATTCATACGCTGTGCGGCGGAGCAGCGTAATTTACGTGTGGGCCACTTAATTTTTCCCGTGTCGGCGGAGGCCACACCAACATCATCTTGATAAATGCCTTGCGCGCCGTGGTGGTGCACCGCGCACCGTCAAAATGTAATCGAAAGTAGAATGCGCTACAAACTCAATCAAGAAATGAGCTCGGCCTTAATTGGAGCTACTGCTTTTTTCCATACCGAGTGTTCCGCGCTCGCCGAGGGACACCATGCTCTAATTGATATGCATAAACAATTACGGCAGCTTGCCGCGTACGCTGTATGCGAATGAAGAGCGAACGCCTTTTGAAAGAAATCTATCGTTGGTGGTTGTCGCTGGACGCTTGTTGCATTTGCTATGTGCTCGAAGTGGGCGTATTGAACGGTAGCCAGATTTCGTGTTACAAGCGTGAGCGCGCGCTCGTTGCGTTGTTTTGTGGTTCGATGGGAGGCTTTGGTTTGGCGGCAGTGCACCTTGGCTTGACTTGTTTGGCGTGTTTTTCGTTTTTGTTTGCTGGCGCTTTTTGTTTTACGATTTTTTTCGCTGTTGCCGCTACTGCCACTGCTGCTGCTGCTGCTACTGCTGCTGCTCCATGATTCAACGACGATGACGTTGGACACAAAACGTCCACGCAGACTTTGCGTACGCGACGCGCATCGTAATCGCACGCAAAGGGCACACACAAAGAGCGCGACGACAACGATGATGATGGCCTAACAGAGCAAGAAGAACTTGAAGCAAACGAATGGATTCGTTCGTGATCAGCCAGCCACCGGAAACTTTAATGGCGCACACGTGATTCTAGTTTGCCGTAATCATTTTGATGTGATTTGACACGTGCAAAAAAACCAACTCAAATTTGGATACCTCCACTCCATCGTACATATCATTTGATATACTTACGTGATTCAAATATTTTGAATTGGTGGTACCATTTACCTTGTAAGTTGCGCCATCTATGAATATTAAGTCCATAACCTTATTTATTTGTAAAGAAGAGAAATATTTTCTTTATATTATTGACGCACAAAACTTTACGAATTTACGCAATTTAAACATGTTTTAGGTAAAAGCTTATTACACATTCGCAACGACGAAAAAAGCGAAAAGGAATTCAAAAAGGCGCAAACGCAATAAGGAAACATATCTAAAACGGGTTACGGATTTATTTTACGACGACCCGTTTCTCACCATAAAAAAGTCGTGCCGTTCTGTTATGCGCTCAATGAGGATTCTTTTTCCCCGCGTTGAAATATGTTTCACGGATTAAGAAGATGCGAGCCGAAGAAAAAAATTTGCGTTATCGCAAAAAATATCATAGAGCTATATTTTTATGTAGATATTTTTGTGTTTTAATTGTTTCCCAGGGAAATATTTTATTTTAATGAATTAATGCTAAATCTTAAATGAACTAAAAAGTAATATTATTAGGGTGTATAAATTGATTGAAAAATATTTAAGGTATAAAATAATTAGCAATCAAGACTAAACGCGGAGGTTGGTTAAAGATATGAATGAAAAATTCCTTTCGGTCGCGTAATTAAAAGCGCTCGAAGGGAGTTTAGCTAACGTTAATCAATTAGATCGTCTGCTTCCTCCTCCGCCTTCTTCTTCGTCTCCTTTGGCTCTTCTTCATCATCGCAAGAAGCGCACTCTTAATATATATTTATGGCTGATTGCTTGCTGCATTTCGCGCTCGTCGCGCGCTGTTGTTATCGACTACTAGAAGCTGTGCGCGTATGCATTTTAGCCACTAATAAGCGCTGGAATGCGGTCGATGTATCGAGAGGAAATCGATTTAGGCTCGCACACACAATAACGCAGTTGCGTAGCGAGAGCACGCTCATTAAATCGATGTAATAAATTGTTGCAGTCGGCCGGCCTCTAATTGCATTTCTCCTACTTGTCTTACACTTGGCGCATTAATTGTCCAACGTCTAATTGCGCGAAGAGTTGCATTTCCTGAGTGGATTAGTTTTTATGCATCGCACGACCTCCACAGATTTGATACTAAATATTGATCAAGGTTGTTCTGGCTCTCCTCGTTTGCCAATGCATCCAAGTGCGCGCGCTGGCGAGCGCTCTATGTTCGTGGTCGCGTTCGCTCGGCGCGATCTAATTGTCTGACAAGCTGGCCAATAAATAAGATGCGAGTGGGCGATCCGGAATTCGTGTAACATGTAATTACAATTAAGACTTGTCTTACCTTTACACTCAAACTCGCATGCTTCATCTACACACGGTAGCTGACTGCATTTGCAATCATCGCGAGCATACGCATCAATGGTACTTAATCAAATAATTTAAAATACTTTGACAATCAAAAGATACACCAACATAATTAATTTTCATTTTAATAATATTAAATAAACATAGCTTAGGTTAAAGTAATTTTGTCGCTATATGCGTTAGTAAGTAATAATTTTTTTTGATTTAGGGGTTATGTCAATAAAAAAATCAAAAACGGATGGATATTATCTTTGGGAGGCGGTGGAACAATTCAAGGTATAATAATATTTGAGGTTATTTTACTAAATTGCGAAAAAATTAACGGTTTAATGCAAGATAATTATAGTTTTTTACTCTCTTATATTTGAATGCAAATTTAAAGAAAAGTACTCGAAATAATTTTGTCAGCATCAAATAATTTTGATCCCTAACATTTCCATCTGAATTAGTAATAACTATAAATTTAAGTATTTTAAGTAAATATTCAATTAAACATTGAAATAAGTTTTAGAGAAATTGATTGGAAGACATAATTTTATTGAGTTTTCTCAATTAGTAAAGTCCCTCAAGGTGGAGCGTTCGTATAGCGGTTTAAAACGGATTATAAGCATTTCTTTACATTTATATTATAACTCTATCAACAGCATGCGCAAGAGCATAAACGATAATACGAAAAAAAGCAATAGCATAGACAGGTAGAGATAGTTGAGCGTCCTTCTCGTCCGCATAATATATGAAACACGTCCGTATTTGGAGCAAGCAATAAACAGCCGGAATTTATGTCCTTCGCAGCTCCCGCGCTCAAATAATTAGCTTATCGCGCGCGCTCCTCTCTTAGTTCTTTGGCGCGCTGCATATAACTGTAGCGCATAAAACGCACTCGGGCCGCGTGCACGCCTATAAACTATCATCATAATCAGGCGTTGCGTCGCGCAGCGCAATGCTAAATGCATTTAAACACATCTACCAATACGCATTGATTGGTTATAGCTAGTAGTGCTACGTAGCAAGCGAACGAACGAAAGCGGCTTCTTTCAAACTTAATTAAAACGTTATAATACGAAAAAATTGAACAAGTGTAGAGTTTCTAATTGGTCTCGCATTTTAGCAGAGTGTGTTTTTTCACGCGTCGCGCGTAAAAATCGAAGCGTATTTGAATAAGATGTATATCATTGATTAGTATTATGATAACGATGCGTCGAACAGGAAGAAGTCGAGGTCGGAATGCGGTGTACATTTATTATAAAGCGACGCATTGCAAGCAGGCGCAACTTGGAATCGTCGTTAATCAAAACGGTTTTCGTATTCATACGCCGATTTGTATGGCTAGCAGCACATGTGACAAACGCGATATAAATTTATAATATGCGATTATTTATTTATTTGCGTACTTCATTCTGCTACCGTTTTTATTGTCGTGTTTCCAGCCGTTTATTAAGTATAATGTCTTCACTCGAAATGTTTCATTTCAATTCACCAACATCAATACCAAGGACAAAACCAAAATTTATCCTGAATTTATTTTTGTTTAATTTATTAAAGAATTCGAATAATTATTGCTATTTATAATTACGTCTGGCAATAACACAAATTCAAACAAAGTAACAGTTTAATAATCATTTATATATGTAATTCCGGTAGCATTTACGTCATTCTTAATATTAATTAGTCAAAATTTTGTACAATTATTAAATACTAATTGTTCTTTCAGCACAACAATGCACATTTAAATATTTTGCGGCAATGATTAACAAAAGTGTGGGATGTAATTGCGCAAAAGCGTGAGATTTGTGTTAAATGTTAATTCTGAAATATTAACAATTTTAATTAGCAGTGAATTTTCATCATAATAATCGCTGCTAAATAATAAACTAGTTCATAATTTATCAATTTAAAAAAAAAGAGAGGAGAAGAAGAAATAGAAACAATTAAAGTCCCTGACGAACATGACGCAATTCAACATTGTAGGCAATAACATAACCTCTCTTAAATCTCACTTAACGTCGCTCTAAGTTCGGTAATCAAAGAAGAAAGCGAACATTAAACAACACCATTTGCGCTATCGGCGTTCGATCGCAGGCGCAGCATAAAAGTGAAGCGCGCGCAATATATTACCTAGAATCAATAAAATTTGGATACAATGGCCGTTAAAAATTAACGATATTACCGAGAATGGGCATAAATAAGTAATAGTTGGGATGATTTTTATGCCGGCTACACCGGGCCGCATCTCGCGGTGCGCTCGCGCGTTTACTTGGCATAGATTTTCCTTCTTGTCGTACACGTGTCGCATGATCGCTTTGTAAATGAAAGGTAGCCATCATCATCGCATACAATTCAGTCATAAAAAGCGAATCATCGTAAACGTCTCTATCGGGAAAAGTAACGCCACGCTCACGTGGAATACTAATCCGGTGCGATTTTCTAAGAAGGCAACTGCAGCCTACAGCTCACCGAGCCAAGCCAAGCCAAGCCAAGCAGCGGGCGGCAAAGTCAATGCCAACTTATTTCGCTTCGAATTGAATTAGAAACTCGCTTGGCGCGACTGAATCTTCCGCCGATGGACAGCAAAGCAAGGTTTCCATCCCGAAAACTTTTTATCACTACGTCTAATGTCTTAATGATTTGCGTGATTAATGCAAATGCGAAATTATTTTAAGCACCTGCAATCAGGAACAATCAAAATATCTGCTGCTGTAATAATAACTTAATGCACGGCGAAAAACAATGCGTGATCGTCGTTGAGAAAACACACGAATTGAAATTTCGGGCTCGCCGTGCGGACCGGACCGATCGGAATGCATCCTAATGACAGCAATCAGTCTTGATTGTGGATCGATTACTGCGCATGCTCGCTTGGTGGTTCAGCGCATTGTCGCGATGACCGCAGGAGGCAGGACGGAGACGAAGGAGAACGCAAAGAGTGCTTTGTAATTTAGGCGATATTATTAAACAGTAGCTGGATGCAGAAGAGCGCTAGTTATCTCTTCAGGGCAGCGCGCAACGCGCATGAGGCGAATGCGAAGCGCACCTGTTGATTAGTATTCAATGGAAGAAGTCGTCGTCGTCGTCGTGGTCGTCGTCGTCGCCGACGCTCTGCGTTTCATTTTGTTGAATGGCTGCGCGAGTGCATGTGCGGTTTGAGGTTGATCAGGGAGTGGCTATTAGTTACAAAAAACGCTATCGCTTTTTTCTTCCTGCTGGCGATCAAGACGCGCTGGCTGGCTGTTGCTACCTTATTCTTACGCAAAGAGCAACAACAATCAGCAAACAGCAACCGTGCTGCTGCAGTGTGCTGTGATCCATTGTCGTCGATGTCATTTCATGTATGCTTCATGCGAATGACTCAGAGAGTGAATCTTTAATCACGTCACTCTGACTGCATGCGTTTAAAAGGCCAAGTCAACTTTGATTCAAGTTTATTTATTGTATTGTATCATCACCAAGTTTAAACTTTTCTTCAAAGAATGCGAGATTAACTTGAATATCGGAAATTGTATTGAAAATGTTGAATAAATTACAGAGATTGAAAAATAATTAAGTATAAACTCCAGTAGCACGCATGCCTCTTCCATAATAATGATAATTATTTATGACGTGGAATAAATATTAGCATTGCGCCTGCGCCGTTGCAAATATATCATTAGAATCTCTACTAGCACGTCACTTAAAACATGCGCGTGTAACGCGGTAGCCCGACTCGTTTTCCATCTATTTTTCCCTCGTCTCTTGCCATTTTTCACTGCAAACGACTCCACCATATACATTTTTTCGTGGCGCAAAGACATTTGATAAATTTATGAGCGGTTAAACGTTATCAGTGATTATCAACGCGAGCAGCGCATGTGCTTATAGGTACATTGCGATGCCCCGTTATCTGCTGGCTGAGCAGCAGCAGCTCATTGAATGTCCCGGTTCTCGCTCATAATAATTCTGCATACTTAATGCACTCCTTCGCTAACTGCATGTGCAACGTTTGCACATGCGTGCGTGCACTACATAGGAAGAAGTGGGTATAAAACAAAAGCGAGCAAATTGAAGATCAATGCAGCAGCAGCAGCAACTTGCACTAACAGGATGAATATATTTTCGTGTAATTGACGCGTACGCGCGAATTAATTGCATTGCGCGCGCCCCAGCCAACAAGTTTTCTACACCGAACGAACGGATTGCGATTTCTACTTTTGCAAATTAATTGCGTCAAACGTGGACATTTTCATACAAATCTATCGCAATGTCTCGTAACTAAAGTGATTAGCCGATTATCATGAGGAAGCGCTCGACAGATATCGTGCGTAAATTTCACGCGATTAGCTTTAATACGAATGCGTTGAGGTTTTCATAAATGACATACACCTACATTCAATCATTTCACATTCTAACTGAATACATTAACTTGAGTCAGTCGCGAGTCATTAAAATATTTTGTGTGTACCTACTGTGTAGATTGGCAGTAAAAATAAAGTGTATTATCAATTTAAAAATTCATCGATAAGTCGACGGAAAACATGCGCTCGTTTAAATTAAGTAAGATTTCAAGTTTCAGTCGCAATTTAGCTCTCTTGTCACTCTGCGGAGCGCGCAAAGTGAGCCGAGTGCGCGCATGCAGATCGAGCGATAAAAGCGCGCGTCGTCGACTTAAGCTCAGGTTATAACACGAATCAATGCAACGAGCAGCAGCAGCGGAGCAGTGCAATCGAGCGAACGGCTGGCTGCAAGGCATTGCGTCTGACGTTATTACACTGATACGCAATCTCTTGGTGAGCGAGCACAAAAATGCTCGAAATCGTGTACCGCAGGGCGTAACGCAGTGAGTTAAGTAAGAAGCTGCAAATGTTAGCAAATTCCCCGATCCGCGATACCATCTAAGTGAGTGTAAACTAGTGGCCGGCCATAAACGTAACGCACGAGGGCGACTTGCGACACTTTCTCGGACACGCTCGCAATGATGGCCTCGCTCGCGCTTTGAAGGCGTTAATATACGCAGCGTACACTCTTCGGGAAGACTCCTTTGGGACCGCAAGGGTCCAAGGATTTTCCTCTTTCCGCGTTGCCGCCATCCTCTCGGGGGAAATGCGCAACTAATAACATCTCGGAAGGCCGCGTCTATTTGTCCTTTAGTCCTTCAGCAATGAGCGGCGATTCCATCCAACCTTGAATGCAAAATGTTCAAGGATTACCTCGGCTCGAACCAATGTTTGCGTTCGCATTGAACCAATTCGAAAACATTGCCAATTCATTGGCATGGAATAACCACGCGAAATATTTGCCTAACAATGGCGAAATGATCTAGGAGGGTGTCCGGCGGAATAATTTTTCTCCGTCCCTTTCCGGGGTTTTGTCCCTTATTCCCTTATTTCGACTTTTTTCTTCTTTGGTGAGGGTTAACTCCCGACTACTAGTCCTGACAAATAAGGCACGTTATTTGTCCACTTTGTGTCGCGCGCAATTGATTTACATCGTCCTGCAATTTTTTATCCTTCGGAGAGAAACGCATGTTTTACCGATTTGGGCAATGCATCAACTGACCATTGAATCCCCGAAATTTTTTCCCAACTTTCCGGAAGGATTTTCTTTTCTTAT
Source organism: Aleochara curtula (assembly GCA_963978815.1). NCBI lineage: Eukaryota > Metazoa > Arthropoda > Insecta > Coleoptera > Staphylinidae > Aleochara > Aleochara curtula. Next base: position 11,763,996 of record OZ022219.1, on the reverse strand, counting down.
GCTTGAGTAGGCCACTTGATGAATTACTTCTGGGGGGCGGCGAATCGTAACGCTTGACAAATTGATTACGACATGCTTTTTGCTAATAATATCCAACACGTTTCGTGGGCTGCTAATAGACTATGTGCATTGAAAAACACTCGGTATGTGTGACGAAGCAACACGCAAAAGCGTACAAAAAAAAAGCAAGCAAACGAAACGTAGTGAAGGTAGAACTGATAGGGAATCTTCACGGACCGAACGAACGCTCGCTTGCATTTCCTGTGCGGACATTTCCTATCAGTCGAACGCATCTTTTCGTACGTACGTAAAACGGCTTTATGTTTCATCCACGTACGCAGCGTACGCTTAATGGCCGTGGAAAAAATGAGTCGGTACTTAAAGTACACATGTCGCCAGCCGGAACACCAATAAATTCAATGCGTAGGTACGACAGCCACACCACACATCAGTTAATAAATTGATCATTTGCCTATTAAATTCAAGATGTTTGCGATTGTTTTAATGAATTGAAAAATGCGCAATTTTATCATTTTATTGCGCAACTCTGCATCTCTCAACGTGCAGTAAGAGTGAGCTGAGTAAAGTTATTAGGTCGGATCGTAACTCATCTTAAGAGTCCATAAAACGTCCTAGACGCGTGCGCATCTGGTGCGCGATTGTAATTGTGCATAAAATCTCATCAAAAAAGCCCCAGCAATAAAATCACAATAATACGACATAAATATTTAAATTAAATACTTTCAACGAATATTGCCACGTAAAACTTCACACATAGGTGCTTCAAGTGGAGATACCTACTTCAGTTTTATAATTAAAATACCATTTCGATTTATTTCCTGGAGATTTTATTCGCCAAAATAAAACTTATCGTTAAACTCACTCATTCACTCACTCACTTAATAGTTGTTTCGGTCAAGTATTTTCATACAAGAATAACTTTAATTCCGAAATTAATTTAATTAGTGTGCCACAATGCAGTCTTATCATATTATCTTTCTACTCGTTTTATAAATGAGCTCGCTAAGCCTTCAGCTATTAGCTACAAATGAAACGTAATTAATTTGGTTGAGCCCGAAAAAATCGCATATGCATGCCAAGTCTAGCATATCCACACACACACACCACACACACACGTGCATTGCAACATTTGTGTAGCTGTTGTACATTTTGGGAAGCACAACAATCAAACATTAAATAATATGAGTGAAAATAGGAAGCAAGCGCAGAGTGCTAGCGTCACGCTTCCCAACACACAATGCGCTTCTGACAAAACAACAAATAAATATATATCTCTATTCGTGATCCGTGGATATCGCGAGTAATCAAGATCGTCGTAATAAATGCGCACGCTGCGTGTTCAAAAAGGCTCAACGGTACACATTTTCGGTGCACTCAACTTCTTCACACTCTTTGACTGAATGTTCATTCAAATCACAGCACAAAAGTGTGTTCACTCTTCCGCTATGTGCTTAATATCATTAACTTTTTCAAATTTAAGTTTCAACTCAATGCTATTATTTTAATGTTTTTTCATACCTACACTTCACATTTAAGGACAAACCAATAATTTGGTCGTTATTCACGGAAGTCATTATCAATTAATAGCTAATTAGCCACCTTGTCAAATGTGCATTTTGTTCAAATGTTCAAACTATAACTTAAATTCTTTCAGGTTACCAAAATCGCAAGCAGTCAAGTATGAGGTTAAAAGCAAAATACATAGAATTTTATTGGTTAATTCAAGTCTAAAAATTTGATAAAATCAATTTTTTTTCTATAGTTTGCTAAACTGGTTATTCAAAAATATCTTCTTAAAAGGATTTTATGAAATTCAAATTATATTAAAAGCTATAGCCATTTTAGTGCAGTGACAACTCGAAAACTTAAAACGCGTTTTTCTCAAAACTTCTTTTTTTGCAACGTTTGTCATAATCTCAAGTTCTAATCGGTCGAATTCCTTGAAATTTAGCATGAATGTTCTTTATACATCTCCCTATGGTAGGAATAAATAAAACCTAGAAATTTACAATTTTTAATACGTCTTGACAATTCTGGAAAATTACTAAATGAGTGAAAAAACATACTTTTTATTTGAGTAGCTGCCATTTTGCAAGAAAATTGTTTATTGCAAATTTTCTTAGCTCTTACCATAATGACATTTGTACTAAACAAGAATCAACCCGGATTTTTGTTTTCGGATCACCAGAAGGGCTGGAATCGTGACATGATGGACGTAGTAATTCTTTCTCCTCTACTTTAACGACGTATAAATTTTTGTTCTGTATTCTTGAATTATGAACAAATAAGTGATAAATAAATGGAAACTAATATACCAAAAGATTTGCATCTTACGATCTAGAAAAAAACTCGCGAAATTTGAGTGTCTAGACTAGAATAGTCCCTTAAAACGTTTATTGAAGTTATGAGGTTTGTAATTAAAGAGAATACATTTTTAACGTTGCACATTTCGAAAGGCTGCATTCAATTAAATAATAATAATATTTTCCTCATCACCCATTGAGCGATTAAGCCGATACTCAAACAAACGTGCGCATTGTTGTTCTCCCTTTCGGTGGACGACTCGAGGAGGACGCGGCGCGCAGCAGCGTTTTAAAGTCACGTGCACGATATTAAGCAGGCAGTGCGTGTGTGTATTTGGTATGCAGGCGCTCTTCCCATATTCCCATTCGGGATACACGCGTCATCTTCCACGCGCTCGGGAACAAAACAGCGCGGCGCACAACGCACGAACGGGGAGTCAAAACGATATAGTGTAGTTACTTATATCCGTCGGGCGTCGGATAAAAAACAGACACACAACCGAGCGCTCTTTATTCTTTCCTGACTCCAGCGTGCAGCGGATTTGGGGTGTCCCCGATATTAGCCCTTAATGGATCGAACCCTCTTTAGTATGCCTTGCGTTCACGACCTTGCGCCAGTGCACAATAAAAGCGAAGCCAAACGCTGATCACTTTTCCACTGTGTTCATCCACGTTGTTTTCCTTTTTGCACAATGCAAGTGTTTAAATAAAAGTGGTGACTCCCTTTGGAAGTCAAATTCTGAATTAATACTAGGTACTAGAAAGATGTGGCCAACAGTGGGTAATTTAATTTTATGTTTATTTTTATGCATATTCCCATTTCGGAATTTCAGGTTAATTTTTTATCAAATAAGTGTAGGTGGTTCGTGTACGACGCCGACGGGGCTGGAGGATGGGGGTTTGACGCATTGTAACAATTTTTATGGCAAACGATTACCGAAATGGAATTGAAACGCTCAACGAGCGCGCACGCATTAGAATGACGAGGGGTGTTCGGCCGCCTTGTTAAAATCTACCTACATAAGTATCATCATTGGAATGCTTCGTCTTATGGAGAGAAAAAACGCAGCGCGAAGAAGACGAGGGCGAACACCGCAGGGAGACGAAGGAATTTCATCGCGTGTAGATCGTAATGAAAGTTTAAATTTCGGCAACGCTCTTGGTGTATTAGGTCATTCTCCTGCGAAATTGTTCGAGGGGGTGGAGGTTCTTCGCTTTTGTTGCTTTCGGAGGGCTTCATTTTATAGTTTTTTATATTTTGAATTGTCCTCTCGTACTCATAGTTCTTATATTAAAACGTTTGCGCAATATATGCCACAAAGCTATTTTGATTTTTTTTTTGAGGTTATGAACGAGATCCCTTTATAGAGAATAAACGAGCATATGCAACGGACGCCAGGAATCGCGTCCGAATATTGGACACACGTGCCGGATTAACGAAGAAACCAGGCACAAGGGTGGCCCCGTATTGTGATAGCAACGCTGGCGGTTATGGCCGCGTGTTATGACTGGGAAGGATTAATTTTTGAAATATTAAATTTTCCAATGCCCGTTTGCATGTCGCGCGCATAAGAATCACGAACCGGATACTTGTTGTACGTTTGAGAGGGCTTTATGGCGAAAAAGGGCTGTATTCTCATCTCGATAAAAGCCAAGCGCAGTATACATAACCCTAAACATAAACATACTGTCTTGTTTTTCTACGCATGCGTGCATCCAACCGCCAATCTTTTTAGGTTAGCATTATATTTTGCAATTAAACAAATGTATTTGAGTGCAATAATTTACAGCGAGTTAATCTCAGTTCCAAAGTTGAAAACTTTAAGCTTAGCTTTCGAGTCTTACTTTTACTTATTAAGCTCTATATTTCACGTTCAGACTTTGACTAACTCCACATCCCTTCATGGTAATTAGCGAGTCAGTTGAGTGGAATTAAGCAACATCTCAATTTAAATATCTCAACACAACAACAACCCTTTTCTTTCATTCGAGCGAGCGCGCGTTTTAAGCTTTTCCGATTCCAAAGAACGGATTGGCCCATGGGGTATGTGCTGCACCCCAAGGGTGCTATCAGCGATATTCCACTATTCATAACAAGCCAGGCCGAGAAAGCCGGATGACTAAGAAGCATTTGCCAACGCACTTGACGCAATAAAAAGTGTTACATATTTTCACTGCTTTTTTTCACTCGGCGTGCCGCGCTAATTAAAAAAGTAACGCCGAACATCTGCGATAGGGTTAATTTACGATCGTTGCCTGCCACGCGGAAGGGTTATGCGCCTTGATTTCCACTTCTCTTTCGTCGGAGAAATGCTTAATGAACACGCGCGGCCCGTGCGTATTATCGCTTAATTTAAAGCGAGGCGCGAACTCGTCCGGCGAGAAAAAATATGCACGCGTATAAAACGCAAACATACAGAAAGCGAAAGTGCAGCAGCAGCTGTGTGTTCTTAACCCACGCGAAACTTAATGAAAACTTGATTTCTCAGTGGGCTTTAACAAGTGCCGTGTCTTTGCGCAAGATGACATTGTTCCCTGTTCGAAATACTCGTATAAAATAAATCAGCGTAAACTAATTACGTGCGCTTATTAAGTCACTAACATGACTGATGATAACAGTACGAAGGAGGCTATTAAAATGTTCAACATTTACAAGAAAAAGTCTATTAATACATCCTTATCTCGTTTATCAAATTGCACCGTTGCTTTTCAGATTATTATGCGCTGTCTAGTACTCGTACACTACATAGGTATTTAGTCCTCGTATGCAGATGTAGTACGCAGTCTGCATATATTTATTCATTATTGGCTAATTAATACGAAACGAATTGGCGGCCTTGGCTCTTCGGCGCTTACTTGGCAAAAATATCTAAGCGCTCAAGTAACGTTATCGGAGGCGAACTTTATATAAATCAAAATGCACAGTTTCGCGGAAATTAAACGCGCAACGGGGCAATTAATCCAATCGAATGGATTATAACTTACGAGTAATATCATCGCGAGCCAGTGCCGCGCCGCGCACAAAAATTGCACGATGCAATGCAACGAGAGCAAATGTCTAACGGCCTCGCCGCGTGCACCGTTTAAATATTTCAACCAGTTTTTTGTTGTTTTGCATTGTGAGGTTATGTTGTTCTGATTGCCTATCGCCAGATCGCCATTTTTCGACATTAATATAACCCGCACGCATAAATAAATAAGATATAAACTTCATGATTGCAAATGCTTTCAATATGCACTTGTATTTCTTGTTCTTGCACTCTCTGACTTATGTTATGTTCTATTATGTTCTATGTTGCTAATTGCAAACAAGTTGTATTTAAATCAATCGACAAGTAATTGTAATTTAAAATAATTGTTATATTCAATTTATTTAAAACAGTGAAATATTTACTTAGTAGAGAAGAAGCAGGTAATGGGAATCATCCCCATATATAAAAAACAATAGTCTCGAAAATTAAGAAAATCCTTTGTTCACCCTTTCTGCGCCTTCTTTGTCTTGGGTGAACACCTTAGGCCTGCTGTACGCCACCCGTTTGTGGTTTATAGTAGTTTCTTGTGTTTTGCAATTACGTCAGTGCAATGGGAGTCAAGATTGTTTTTTTAAAACACGATTTGTACCCAAAGTTGATTGCCAAACTAATTAAAAGTGATCTCAATTCATAGATAGATAACTAAAGTTTAGTTCTAATAAGTTTTCAGGAAGATATCAATTTAAAATAGGCAGTTATTTGAAATCTTGTTTAGGTGATCCCCATTACCCTAGTTTTGAAAAAAAGACGAAAAGGAAACTTGTAGTAACTATTTGGAAATAGTTTTTGGTACTGTATGAGATTAGCAAATACATAAATTCTAATGGCAGGCGCCAAGCGCAGTATACATAATATAGCAGCAAGTAAGCGAAGGAACAGACGAACAGTCGAAGTCGCAATTTTTCTCGCAGACTACGTGATCGGAATATGCTTATGAGCGTGGAGCAAATGCTATCGACTCTCTCTTCGTTTGGGGCGGTTGAACTTGTGCACGAGACGGCATAGTGGCAACGCAAAGTGGCAGTAGACCCTGGAAATACACACTGCTTTTTCGCTCAGTGCATCACGCTTTGTGCTTATTCCACCGCAGCACTTTATTTTGCCCGTTGCGCGAAATTAAAATAAAACGCGGGCGAGCTCACTCCTGTTATTGTCGATTGCGCAATTTAATCAATCAATATTCAGCCAAGTGCGCCGTTTAAGATGCGATTTTTAGGGCGGATTGAATACTGATTATGCACGATTTATGTGCAATTCTGCAATTGCATTAATTGTTCGAGATTTATATGTTTGTTGCAAAGTTGCAAATGTTTGTGGGTGACAGATGCAAGCATTGTATAAGAGGTGATAATTTTAATTAGCAAAGCGACGCCTGTGGCCTGTGGGAAGTAAAATTGTCATATTTATGACCATCGGCGAACAAAAGTTAACCTCTGCACAAATACGGCAACACCGCACCGCGCGTTTGAATTACCTAGGTATAATAAAATACTTTATGAAAGGTTTGATTGCGTACGACTTTTGAGGTACTATAAATGAGTGAAATTATTGTATTTGCATGCAAATGCTGAAATGAAAGGACACAGTCACGTTTTCGTCACGCTTCGTTTAGTTTTCCTATCAAAGAATAGCGCGCACTTGCCAAAAAGTCTTCGGGGGAAGTATCCGAGACGAAAAAGTGGGCTTTTCGTTAATTGCGCCGCAGAGAATCCCTTCGCGCACAGATTATGCCTGTAGTCCTGCGAGCAGACTGCTCAAGAAGTCGCTTTTCTTAAAATGTGCTCCGTTACGAGCGCAGATTTCGACGCTTGAAAGGGTTAGGGATTGCTAATTAATCCCGCTTAATTGAGTCGAATATATACTCGGGCTCTTGCGACACGCCGAATGAAACCGACAATTGGATTTGCGCACTGCTGCCAAGGGTTTTCCTTCTGCTCCTTCTGGTAACTTCTTGGGATTAATATGAAAATGTTACAACGATTGCCATCTTTCGCTTCTTCGGAGACAAACAAATGCTAATGTTAATAGCGAGTAATCGCTACAGTTTGATGAGATTAAAAATTTCGGCAATCTTATGCCTTGCTTGGGGCTAAAACCGGGATATCCAGTGGCGTGCATGAAGGTCGTACGCAGTACATGCATTTATATGCGCATTACGCCAAGTGCATTTAATCGGGCGCATAAATTTCGCAATCAACAAGAAAGCGTACACGGCTTCTTGTATTCTCTCATCTGATGCATGGATGCGCCGACGGGCAGCAACAGCGAACCGCGCGCATGCTCTGCGCACTCGCAGGAAAGGCAGGCACAACACGTGGCGATGTGCGTGGTTTTAATTCGTGTTCGGATTCCACACTATTATACGCTGCTGTTTTGCGCGCTCGTTTGCAATTGCAGTTAGTTCTGCGTTAATGCCTCGTTTTTCAAATATTTACCAAGATACACTATTCAATTATTTTATACTATTTTCTTCTCTCCTCCCAAGCTCTCTTATTGAGGTTAGATCATCCTAACCTAAGAATTTACGCAGAACACCTGAAATTCTGCTGGATTTGTCTCCGAATGCAAGTCATCTTCAAGTAATTAAGGGTTTTTTAAATAAATAATTGGAAATTTGTATAGATTTTGGCGAACGACGTGACGACGGCTTGCATCGCTTCGCGAATCGTGCAAGGTTAACCATTACACACAATATTCGCAAAGCGCACACTGCTATTATTAATTATGACAATCCTAGACAACATTCTCTTTGCGTTACGTCGCCAGCGAACAACAGGCAAGCAGCAAAACACACTTAACGACCGCCAATAATAACAACAACAACAACAAACAACAAGAGCTCTTTGATTAACGCGCAAAATTCAATTTGATTACATGTTTCCGAGGCGTTAGTGGAGAACGCCAAAACGCCGTTATTTGACGAGTGCGCGAAAAAGCAGCGAGGCTGTATTGCGCACGCGTAGCCGAGTCGTGCAATCTCGCATATAGGCTTTTAGATTGATTTGGTCACGTCCGAAAACAATAAAACAACGGAGAGAAAATTATAAATGTACTTGAGGCATAAATCTGTCTCCTTGCTAGCGCGCTTGGGAACACACACGTCGAGCTAAGCCACACGAGTTTGTTGGAATTTCGCGTCATCCTCATCCTTATCCTCATCGTCGTCGGTGACGTCGTCGTCGTCGTCAATGCAAAGCGAACAAAACAAAAAACCGGTAAACATTCGCAAGGGTTTGCAGGGGTAGTAAACGAGCCCGTGTGCTCCCCTCGGGGCAGTTATGGTTTTTGAATTATGGCGTACGCGCAGTTTCGCGATTTCGCCACCGCTCACCTTTGGGTGCAATAAGGGCGATGCGCACACAATCGGTTGTTCTATTAGTCGCGCAAAGCTGCGCGGCATGCATAACCCACCCTTTCTTGTGTTCGCGATGCACCAACCAACATATTTGTCCTTTTCTCCAATGTGCCATCGCTGCTGCTGCTGTTGCGTTGTTTGTTTTTGTGTTTATTATACGTTTGCGTTTGCAATACGTTAAGGGCATTGATATCGACGATTGGGGGTTGTAAAACTTTCATTCCGCCGTATGCAACATATGTACATACGAGAAGTTACAGAGTTGCGTGATTTAATTAATTTTTATGCAAGTCGCTTTTCACATTATTCTAATTGCGCATTGATTGATGATTATTTTATTGGCGCTGCATGTACGCGTGCTATTTGAATACCTGTTTGAATTGCGTTATTTATGATACCATGTTCGACATAACCTCAACACGAGTGTTTAGTGTATAGTGGATTTTGCAATAAATAATTTAATAAATCAATTAGATTATAGGCGTTTAGAGAGAACGCTCCAATTCGAATGGTATTTAAGTAAACTATTTCAAATATGTTTGCTGCTGTTGTTGCATAACTCTTTACGTGCTTTTAGTGTATTACTGAAAAGATGCATTCTGCGTTGAAATTATTAGCCGATTGGCGGTTATTGCTCGAGTGAACGAAATACGCGAAACTTAACTAAGTAGCAATGAAACGCAGCATGGAATGAAATCGGATCCACACTTAAAATACCTGAATACGACAGACACTTGCCGAGTTTATACGCAAATAAATACAAATTCACGATGTGTATTCGCATTACTTATCACACTTGTTCGGGCGCGATTACCGTTGTTACCGTTTCGTTGCTGCGCTTGTTGGCGTAACCACTGATAGCACGATTAATAATTCCATAAAATTTGAAAGTTGAATGCTATTGCAACGCACTGAATGCTTAGCGAACCTTGAAAATCTCTGAATTGTCACCTAGCAACCAATAACTCTATTCCAATGCATTATGAAGTGTGATGTGATGCTCAAGCTGTGCACTTTGTGCTCGAATAAAGTATAACTTTATGTGACAATTAACAAACGATACGCAACCATTGCAAAACCGTGGATTGAGCGTAAACAATGTCAGCAATCGATTGAGGCAGTAAATAATGGAGCAAGGTTAATGGGGATTAGCGAGCAACGTAAATCAGCAAAGGTCAAACGCATTCTTTTTTTTCTCTTCTATATATCTATTTCTTCGTGGACATTGGCCGATGAACAAATCTCGCACTTGTTCGCTTGTTGAATAGCGCATCAATTAATGTGTCTTCCTAATGATCGCACTCGCCAGGCGGGTAATTAAACTTATTTCTCAACGATCTCTCTCTCACTCCCTCTTCGTGTGCGTGGCAATATAACAGAATCTCTAAGTTTTTAGCACGACACTCCGCCGCAACCAGTCTGCATTTTTCCGCAATGAGGTATGCGCCAATGCGCGAAAAATATCAAACAGCCATCAATATTATTATATGTGTCCGCGCGACATGTACGCGCTTACTTATTATAAAAGGAAGAAGTAGGTACAGCATGTTCGCGAGGAGGAAAAACTTGGCGGAGAGTTGAATGATATTTATACATAGTTTATACGAAAACGAGCGAAACGCAATATCTATCTGGCCGCAGCAAGAAGAGATTATTAATGCACGACGTTTTGCAATTGCGCGACGCGCTGCACGGCTAGTTAGACGAGCGCGATGCGTCGTCCGTCGATGGCAAAAATAAATGAAGGAAGTCGCTCGCTTCTTCGACAATTCCCGTGTCCATTTAATGAGTGTGCAAAGCTGCCAGCAACGCTACAGATTTTATATTTATTATACGGCGCGCACAGCCGAGCAACAGCTACCGCGTTGCGCGCTCATCTGAAATGCAAATCGTGTTGGAAAAATAAACTATGAGGAGGGCACGCATGCATTTAATTGACAGGAGTGTTTGCGCGATCGCGCCGATTACGGTTTGCGGTCGAATCAATGTTGTAATGCAATTTTTACGATTGCCGCCGCCCCTTTACGAAGATGATTTCTCGATGCGAAATTCCCCATCGGCAGATAACTGTCAATAGCGGTCGTCGATCAACGGCACGTTTACATCAATCTCAACCTAACCCCAAAACGATGCAGCTAACCGCATTATCGAGAAGAACATGGAAAAATGCGTTTGATAAGCGATAAATCGGCGGGTAATTATTCACTATGCGCACTGCAGCAGCTCGGTCATTTGATTAAGTTGCTCAGTGTGTGGCATTAGTACATATTGATTGACTCTTGATATCAGTCGCGGAGTGAGCTTCTGGGTGTCTTCGTGCGCGACATGTCTCCGTTCAACTCTCTCAGCGTAGCAGCGTATTAACGATATCAATCAGTTGAAAGCAGCGCGAACGACTGCTGCTGCTGTTAGTACTACTACTGGTGTTGTTGTTGTTGTTGTTATTCTTCTTCTTCTTCTTGCGTGCTGGCAGAGCAAGCGAGAACTGGTTAGCTGTTCGCATGGAAATCGAGTTGCCTCGCTGTCTACCTATTTATATTTATTTGCCATTTTCGCTCGTGATTTTATTTACGAACGGCGCACAGCGATTCTTTCAACTGTGGGCGGCTGAATGGGTCGCGGTGCGAAATTAGAAAACAAAACGTCGTCTGACCGCAATGGAATTTTGATTTATTTGCGCGTCCACCGCTTATTGAGAGAGACACTCCACTCCAACTCAACTCGGGCTTTTCAATTAACTCTCCCTGACCACCATATCTCTCTTTCCTCCGGTCTCCTCCGCTCGAATCGGATAATCAACAGTAAAACTTATATTGCTTCTGGAACTCACAACTGTACTGAACAATGACAATCGTAAACTAAACGAAATTCGACACGTCAAACAAATTGTTTAAAGATACAGTTAACAGTGTAAATTGCTTATCTCGTTTTGTTCGCAGCGCGGGTAATGCCAATATTTTTGTGCATGTAATCTTTGGCGATGATAATTGTAGGCAATTTGTTTAATGATCACGTGTGAGAGGTGTCGCAATGATGCAAATATTTTTGTAATAGCTTCGTTCGCACATTTTTGCATACGATTTATCAACGTCTCAGAAGCAGTTAGTTTAACACCCACTTATAAGGTAATTACTTATCTAATTATATGCCTCGCTCGAAACGTCAATTTGCCGCACATATGCGTTTGTTATAAACTTAATGGATCTGCATAGGTTTAAATCAAACTACTTCCTTATTATTCCGATATTCCACTAAGTACAAAAAGAAGACATTTTATCTCGTCAGTAATATGTTTATAATTTTTTAAGGTTATGTCTTTATTTCTTCTTTTGATGCCGTTTCCTTAGACAATTATTTATTGCAGATATTTTTCTGTTCATTATCCCTTGAAATACTTGTATATTTGTCGGCGAGTTGCTCCCTCTTTGTGTAAGTTATTTTACTGCTTTTGAGGTTAAAACAAAAGAGAAAATACACAAAATAACTTTATTTTTGTAGTGTTTTGAGGTTATGTTGTTTAGAAACTTTAGGAAACTAATCTTTGTGAGAAAATTTAATTAAATGGTGAATAAGATGTTAAAATTGGACATAAAGACGAAATAATTGTGTTTTTCCCAAGCTTAATTTCTTTTTGTTTGAATGTAGGAATTTAGAATCAACTGTTGGTTGTTGTACTGTGGCCAAAGTTTGAAGTCAAGTGCGTACATAATAATAAAATAACACTGGCGGCGGCGCACCCACAAAAAAGTCTTGAGCTGAGCTCAGCGCGACGCGCGCGAAGGAAGAAACGAAATTGTCAACGAGTCAAACGTGTTTTAATTTGAGATAGATTTGTGCATGCGTGCGCGCACATGCACTTGATGTACGCGAAAGCATATTCAATTACAGCTGGAATTTTATCGGTTACATAAGGCGAAAGAGAGTCCTCGCTCCTCGCGGACGATGCGTACGCGTCTTCTAAGCCACGAGCGCGCGCACAAAGAGAGCGGGACGTCTCTCCTATACTTGTATAGGATTTTATAGCCGTATAAAGCTGAAATTTATGCTTTGTAAAGTTTCGCAATATAAACACAGACAGACGAATACGCACGTAGCGCGCGCGCCGAACAAAACGAAGCGCAAAAACGCGCGCACGCACTGCCGTGTGTCTCTCCGCTGCGTCTCTCTATGATGATGCTCATGATGATGGCAGGGACGTGCGCGCCGGGAACACGCATTTTAAGCGCGAGAGATAAGGGGGACGCGCGAATATTTTACGCCGCGCGCGACATTTATTCCTTTTGGCGGCGAGACTGCTCATCAGTCGTCGTTCGGCGCGGTTGCCGAAAAATGCACCCAGAGACAATAGATGTCAATACACCTATTATACGAATGTTGAGCGAATGCGAACGCGGCTTCCAGGAATGTGATTGCACAACCGCGTGGCGAGTTGCCCACGTAAACAATAGACGCAAACGACAACGACGACGTTGTTGTTGTTTGTCGTTGACGCGTCGAGGAAAACGGGTTACCTGCTTGACCTTATTCCTGTGACCTCCGTTCAAATCGCTTCTAACTCTATTCAAATCTCCTTTTATATTCTGGTAACAATACGAATAAATAATAAGTCATTTCCCTTCAAGAAACAATATACGGTTGCTTAGTTGGCGCAACAATCACTAGCGGCGCCACGATAGATATGGAGTTGAGCGTGAGTGCACAAAGGGAACTAATTAAAACTTTTTTTGTGTTTCTTACACGAACGATTTTCTATTAAGTGCTCTGGCGCATTGCACATTTTCATCTCTTGTGCAGTGGAAAATTTCGTTTTTCATTCGGCATGGGGCCCCTTCGAACTGCCGCTTGACTCATACGTGCGCGACTTGTCGGTGGCGTGTATCGGATTTGGGCAAGTCGAAAGAGAAATGGCAAAACGCGCGCAGAAGAAAGAACGACGGAAAAAATTGTGTGTGTGCGACTCAATTGGTATGCAGGGCACAACACAACAGAAAAAAGAGGAGGAAGAGAAGCCGAAGAAGCCGAGGGGATGGCGGGCGGCCGGTCGCTGGGAGTACGCGTGTGTGAGCGGCGGGCGCGCGTTTTCGGCGGCGACGGGAATGATGGTTTTGGACTCGCGCGCCCGCCGCACGCTGGCTAAACCGGAACGCCGCCACACTGCGGATCAATACGGCCAAGAAGATGGAGTGCTGCTCCGGCACTCAATGCCACCGCATCGGCCCGCAATGGAGAAACATTCACTTCCGGTTTTGTACTTTTCTACCGCCGTGTGTACGACGACTTGCATCGGAGGCAGCTGCAGCCTCGCTGGTGGCGGCGGCGCCGAGTTACGTGGCTAGGAGTACGCACGAACTCACAACGTTTGAAATACCCAAGGAGAAGGAAGTCTTGAGGAGCGCGAAAAATGTTAAAGCGATTTTCAATGCACCGTTTAAGAGTTGCGCGAGATTGCGAGCAGTTGGCAGGAAATAGTTGTCCGACTACACACTACGCGACCTTAATATGTTCATCCAGAGCGCAAGCGTGCGCTCTCGTTATCCGACTAGGATGAACAATTTAACTGTAGCGGAATTAATCAGACGGCAAAGATATGTAATGTAATAGAGTAATAGAAGCCAATTACATTTGCCATTGATTTATCTGCATTTCTGCATCAAAATGCTATGAACAAATAATAATTATACATTTGATCATTGCTTTTAACACCATAAATATTAACAAATTCTTACATTTAAATGTTTTAAATGCTTAGTCATTTTAAGGTTAGAATTTAATACAAAATGTATTGAAATAGTGTATAGTTTGATAAAACTGTTCATGTACATTTATAAAATGTGGATGAAACAGGAAGATCTTAACATTCAAGGTCTTTATAGCGTTAACATCGAACGAGCGACGTTATAGGAAAGTGCACTGATTTGAAATAAATGTGTTCAACATTGTCGATCAAGAAGTGCAGTAAACGCCGTAATCATATTTTTGCGCCACGGGCACCACGAGTGGCCATCCGCTAACCATTCTTGTCTTGCGATAGTACGCCTTGCATCCGATAATCATCAACAAGGCGCAAAAATCGCTTTACAGTATTTGCTCTCGTTTGTGCGCATGCAAATGCGCAATGCGCGAGCTACTTAGTTAAAAATCGCGTTTAGCGTTAATGTAATCTCATTTCGAGGAAGCGTGCCAGCCACCACAAAGGGATTGTTGCAAGCGATAGTCAATTAAACGCCCTCGACGCGCGGGATTATTAAGAAGGCTCGACGCGTAACCCTTTTATTACTATTTTCTTCCCGAATTCCAATGTCCAAATGGGAAAAGTGTGCGGTGCGCGCACAAAGAGGGAGAGCCCATTCGACATTATATTAATTAGATGACTTTATTAAGGGATTCCGCACTGTCACCATCTGCGCATCCCTTTCTTCCAGCGCGAAAGGATTGCATTTCGGTGGCGCGCCGCCCCATCATCGGAATGTCAGTTAATCATTGTGTGCTTGCTGGCTGCTCGTAAATCAGCCCAAACGCGAAATAGAAAAATAATTAAGTGTGAGCCGCACGCACGACATTGACAGCGCTAACGAGTTGATAAAGCGCGCCAACCCTTTCGTCGATGAGGGGGTTGCATTGCTGCCGCCAACCGCCGCCAAAGCCGAAACGACGACGCTCGATCGCCTCCAGCTTGGTTATGTTCTTTAAATGGGGTGATAAAAGGGTTACACCGCACCACCCGAAGCGTCAGGGATGTGTGCCTGATTAATTAGCCATGACTGTCACTCGTTCCGCGAACAAACTGACAATAGAATTATTTTATGCGTTATTATTGCAAAAATTGAGGAAAGCAGGAAGATGAATCACGAAAAGTATTACGACTTGATACATAGATTTGCACGATTCCTTAGGATAAATTTATGTGTCAATAAAGGAAAGCAATGCCAATGAAGAAGTCAAATATAATAATTCCCCTTCATTAGTATCACTCACCCGTGTGTTGTTGCACTTGCATTTCCTACTGCAGCTGAAGCTGAATGTACGAATGTGTCGCAATCACACCAATTTCTTGTATTACGGAAACCCTCCTAGCGTCGCGACGCCATCAATTCGAGACCTTAGTTGGGGTCATTGCAATAAAAGCACTATATGAAAACAATATTTTTCCATATAAGAAATCAATTTCTTGTTTTTCTTTCAGCTCCGAACGCATTATTATTTGTCGGGGAAAAACGTGGACGGAGGGCGGGGGTTTGGCGGGTTTAATTTTAAACTATAATTGGCACGTGTCGGCGGTCGTGTTATTGTTGTGCGGTCTGGAAATAATGCAGGAACGGTGTTGTGTAACATTTGTAAGTGACGGATCTCTGCGGTGCGCCGGGATTAAACACCAACAAGTGCAATATGGGACCGCACCGCAACAGCTGGCCCAACAGCACACCCACATACGCTACGGCTGCCTGCCTCTCTCGTTGCTGCCGCCGCCACCGCCGTCGTCGTTCAAGGGAACACAAGTGCTCTCGGCGTCGAATTGTGGTCGACACGTCAACCAAAATTCGGTTACATTTTCCACACCACTCATGCGCATCCAGTGTGTTAGTGGCGCGCACGCGGCCGCGCGTTTTCAAAATGCTGCCAACTCTCGAGGGTTGCGAAATGTGCGGCGTGGATATATAGAATATTTCCACCCTAGCGAGCAGCTCGAACTACATATAGAAATATTAAATTTTTAATGAAACTACTGTGCGGAAATGCCGCCCGCCGCAACTTGCTCTTCGGTTTTGAGGGAGTTTCATCCAGTTAAAACGAAAATGTCTCCGGGCGCACGGAATTGGAAATCTTATTAAAGCAACATCTGTCACTATAAATATATATTCGAACAAAAAATAATAAATGTAACTATTTCTCTTCAAAAGAACTTTTATTTCAAAATCTTTGTAAGTTTCTAAATCATAGCAAAATCTATTTACTTCAAGGTGTAGTTAACATTTGATACAAAACTATTACAAAATAATTAATAAGTTATAATTAGAATGACATTGATAGATTTTAATTAAATCCGCATTGTTTTTAAGTCAGTTCTTGATTAAACGTGCAACGTAATTGCGTAGTGTGAATACCGCTTATTCGAAACGCCAACGCAATTTATAAACGACGAATGCATGTATGAAGGTATGTTCCATATCGCGATAAGCACAAGAAGGCAGATTGGGATTTTTCCAGCCGGCGGCGAAATAATTTACAGTTAAATTTATCTCTTCGAACAGTTGCCTTGATGCGTCTTCAACGCACACGAACATAACTCATCTACGTTCGTACATTGTCGTTGCGCGAAGCGAAAAGGTAGAATGTGTGTGTGTGTGTGAGTGCATATAGTAGTAGGCAGGTAGCCTGCACACACATAATAGCGCGATTAATCTTCGGCTATCGAGTGCGCGAGACGTCTTACAGTAGTTGCTAACGTTATTCGAACGCAATAGCCTTCTTGTTGCATCTCGCTTCCAACCATCGTCCGCGCATCTGTCTGTCGCTTGCACGGTTATTATTTATTACGTATCTGAATTGAAGCGTGACGCGTCGAGGACGAGGATACCTTGTGATAAGAATGGACAATTTCCTGTGTGTGCGCAGTGAGCATTTCTAATCTATCGATACGCTCAAATTAAGTGCATCTTTGTTGCAAAGCTGGCAACGCGTAATTTTTCTTAAATCCAATGATTTTCATCATTTGTTGATTATTGCTTGAGCATCCTGTGTAAACGCATCCAGTGATAAGATACGGATGAACAACTTAACATGTCGCGATTGAACGCGCATCTACCTAATGGAATTAATTGGATGGCACCGTGAGAAATCAATTTACGTATTGATTATTCGCATTACAGCACATGAGAAAATGAATGAAGTGGAAAAATATCGCTTGTGCCCATATGCATTTGTTATTATCAGCGCGGAAACAACATTAATGTCAAAGTTGTCAGAGGTGACACATCCGGGCATTATGAATATGCGTAATTATTCCACAATGGGTGAACAATGTGTCCTGTTTTGAAGGTTTTTAGAGGTTAAGATTGATGCACTTTCACCTTTTCATTTCTTGACGATTTCGTGTTGTTAAAGTCCAAAGAGTAAATAACTAATGAAATCTCCTTATTTATATCCGGAGCGTGCAGCAATGCATGAGGTCAGATAGATCTTGATTATCCTTCTTCCTGCAGGAATATGATGCGCACACCTCGGGCACGAATTTTTCCGTCTTCCTTCAAAATACCAGTGCATCGAAGACGTGACGCGCTCCGGCACATATTTCACCGCGTCGGCGATAAATCAATGGGCTGCTCCCCCTAAACAATTTCTGATATATGCGCGCTCCCGAAACGACAACGAGGAAGACGTCCAATGGTTTATTACGCATCGCAATTTTATTTATTTGATAAATCGACGTCTTCATAAAGTGATAAGAGAGCGAACGAACACACTTGCCTGTCGCTTTGCGCGTTTTAATAGCAGGCGTTCGACTTCTTGTTGTCTAGCGCAGGAATGCAAACTGGACGCTCGGCTCGAGACAGCGCTCGCGACAAGCAAAACGACGCATTGGAATGCAATAAATACACGTTGAACGAAAGAGCACTCTGGAGTTAGTTTATAAACTAGCCGATGCATCGCTGAAGAAAAATACATGTGTCGCAATTTTCATGTGTCCGCGTGTCGTCAACGCACGCGTTAGTCCTCCTTCTCGTGTCTCGCGTCGAATACGAAATGATAAATTCCCAAACGCTCTCCCTATTCCAATCGCATTTATTTAAAATGCCATTTTCCGGTCACTTTGCCACCCGTTCGTATTCTTCGCGCCGAAGCAATTGGGGTGCGCCTCCGGGGGGTGGTTTCACAGAATGCCAATTTAAAAACCCAATGTCATCTTCCACCCTGCACGTTCGTTGTTGTTGTAATTTTTTAATTTCTGCGCGCAGACAACAAGACATATTTCTTGGCAGCCCTTAAGAACGGAGAGAGGGATGCGTTCCGGGTGCTTAATTATTTCACTGCCATATGCCAATCAATTTTCGTCGCGTTAGAGAAAAAGTTCCTTATTCCACACTTCCTTATTGCATTTGGGGATCGCATTGAGAGAATGGGAAATGAAGAGAGGAAATCTTCGATGAGTTTTTATCGTGCGTCCCTAGTTTTTGAATGAATTCGCCTTATTCTTTTATAAGGGTTTCCCGCGAGCGCGCGCTTAATCAGAGACATCTTGTCTCCGGCAATTAACTTATATAGCTGCATCAATTCTGCCGTCTGTAAAGTTGGGTGATCCTCGCGAGAGTATTGCGCGCACCGCACTCTAGATATCCCGATTCCTCCAACGCCACTGCCGACTTCTTCCTTGGTTTCTTTAATTTTATCGTCTAGCACGATCCGCATTAACTTTACTTTACTGCGCGTGATGCCAATGGGTACAAGCCAATACTGCCATGCTTTTTTCCACTTCTTTTCTCTTATTCCTTCATTTATTCCTTGACTGCACATTCGGCACCCTTAAAATTTCTATAAGTTATCAAGAAATAAACGTATTGTTTGTGTTGATCAAATAGACAAGTATTTGACCCCTCCACATATCAAGGAGTACTGATAACAAAATAACAAAATGAGCTCCCCTTCGTCAAGGAGGTGAAGAGGATATGATGCAACTGATTCCGGAATGACTAGGTGATTTCTTCCTCTCTGATGGGCGATAATAGTTTTTCGTTTGGCATAAGGGCGCGCGCCCAATGTAAACATGATAGTTGGGGATGAAATACAACATGCAATGCTTTCCTTCCTTTCCTACGAAAAAAGGATCGCTTATCGATAGCATGGGGAGTTTATTAGTGTCCCGCGCGACTGACCTCCCCCTCAATGACCGCACGGGTCAAGACTTGCCACCGTCTTAGAGGCAGCAGCACGGCAAATTGCCTCACGGGATTAGCCCTATTCAAATGGTGTCACTCAGTCTTACAAATACTCCTTGGACGGACGGAATTTAAATTTAAAAGACGATTTATAAATACCGAGGCGAGAGTGTGACAAAGCGTCTGCGACCTTTTAAGTAAATTTAATAGTACGCCAAGGCCCATCTTGGAGTAGTTTGAGGGCCATCGCCGTAGGTCATCGGACGTTAAACCTTCCGAAGGGAAGGAAGGGTGTCTTTATGGACTCGCTTGCGCGTAAGGCACTTGAACGCTTTGCACGGCTGTTAGGCAACTTTACTAACTGCCAGACCGTGTGACGCGCAAGCTCCTCACACGCGAGCGCAGAAGATATGTATCTTTCGGCGGCTGGAAGACGCAAACAGTCAGAGGGCAAACGAAGTGAAAAGGGGATAAGAGCCTTCGTCCAATGTGTGTCTGATTGCGTGTTATTACACGCACCATCTGAACTCCCACAATACGCTTCGTTTAGATCGTCTGCCATTGATACACAGTTTCGTCGCGTCAAAACGGCCTGTCTTAAGCTCACCGAGGGTGACAATGGATAATTACGGCTAGTTCGATTTTGAGTTTGTAATTGACGCATTGAGATGGTAAATGAAAATGTATAATAACGCGGAGGGGTTTGGTCACGCGCGTGCACCCCTAAAATCCAATAGTCAAATTGCCCTCACTGTGCAAAATTTCGTGTTGTTGCATTTTGCGGTTCATTTATGCACAGACAATGCGCAATCAGCGTGCAATGCGGTTAAGTCTTTGATTTTATTAGTGCTGCCCTCTGTTTATTTAAAAATTTAATTTTTACACTTTAAATTGCTGCAAGAAGTAAAATTCAACAAAATGTCTGTTGCAAGAATAAAATTTTATCTTTAAAACTGATTAGCCTATTATAAAAAAAATTGAAATTCGAAATTCTGGAAATTTAAGGAAAAATCAATCATTTGTAAACAGGTTGGTTGGTTGGTTGTGGAAATAAATAGCAAATACAATTTGCAATTTCTCCACAATACCGGATTTTAATAAATTTACAAAATAAATAAAATTTGTCCTTTTCCTATATTTTTCAATAGATATAGATGAATGTCAATCGAAGTAAGTATTTTAAAACTGAAATTGAGCGTATTACGTTAAACCTTTAGCAGAATTTTTTATACACATACTTCAGCCGGCGATTATTTACACATTGAGCGTTTTATAACCGTTGCGCGGTCGCAGCAGGGAATTTATAGCCAAGCGTGCGCGCACGAAATCGACGCATAAAACGCGCACACATTCCACGTACGTATGTATCGCATGCGCATTTTTTATTAATAACATTGCCACATTGATTGTTCGATAATTTGTTGCGCGATGCACATGCGTTTCATGCGCGCACGAAAACTCATTTTTGGTTTTCGGGTTAAGGCCACCCCTCACTCACGCACACTCCTTCTATCGATGGATGTAAAATCAGCGTGGATTTCAGATTATAAACAGACGTGCGGTGAATTCTAATCGGCGCTTGATTGATCGTCGTCCCTGCTGTTCCTGCTGCACACTCTCTTTCAGCGAGCGCTGTGTGTGTCACCAACCCGGTGATCGGTGTCTATCATCATCCGAGTCGTGACGAACGGGATGAAAATCGTAAAAGGGTGCGAAACGCAAACGTCGAAAAAAGCCAAGAGTGCAATCCATATTGCAATGTTCGACTCCGATATTTCGATTAATCTAAGCAATCGGCGTTAAATTTAAACCTGCCATAGGGTAAGCAACGCATGCGCTGTAAAATAACCCCCATGGGTGTTGCGTGCTGCGACACCCCAACATCCCCCGAATACGGTCAAATGCCCTAACCGTGGAGCGAAGAGGTTACAAAGCCCCAACGCGTATTAAAAATAAATTAAAAACTTAATCAACTCGCATTAGGATAAAGTTTTATTCCTGAAAGGAATGCCAATGACTTGATGAATTTGAGGTTAGGTTAAAATCATTTTTGTTCTTTCTAAGCTCACACCGTGTTCGTTTATTATTAATTCATTTGTTTATCTATGTAAGTATTTATTTATTTATTGTTTTAAAAGCCAAATTAATGTTAATTTATACGAGAGCAATATGGTGGAATATTATGAATCAAAATCGCTAATAATGCAAGCTGCATAAAATAATCATAAATGTTTTCGAAATGCACTCGCGCAACGTACGAGAAAAGCCCCTCTTGCGCTTGCCCTGATTACAATTGCTAATAGAACCTGGCCCCGTCGTGGGAGTCGCGTTCGCCGTCTATACAGGGATGCATTACGTATTGTTCTACGGGCCGCTAGCAACATTTATGCTCGCGCGTTGGCGACTTATTAATAAACAACAATGCGCTGCGTAATTGTTCATCGAACGTCGAAAGAGTCCAGCTGCAGTTCATGGAAGTGCGCAATGAAACGAGGCGAGCATTTCAAGGGAGGTGCAAGCTTTATCTAATACGCAATGGTACTTTATGCGAACGCACGCGATCAGCTGATTGACGCAATAGCACACCCTGTATACGTGTCGGGCAGGCACATGGCACGCTGCGCTCCTCCGCGTATCTCATTCATACTTTTGCATAGAAAGTAGTCATTTGGCGTGCGCGATAAAGCGCGTCGTATACGCCCAGTGCGTGGATGCGAGGGAGACAACACCCTTTACTCGTCGCGCGCGCGATAACGTTAACATGCAAACGCTGTCTCGTGTGCTGCCGAGCGGGGTGCGCATTGTGTAGTTACCATATATCCAGTGTTCTCAAGTCAGTCGTGCCGTCGACACCCAGGACCCACCGAAAAACCATCCAGAAATCTGCACAAAAGTGTAAACAAATCATTTGCCGCGCTCGCCCTGAAAATTGTGTGTACATAACCTAAAAGTGCGTGTGTTACATGTGCAAGTCACGTGGTTCTTGCGCCGCATATACCCAGCCACCCTGCCGAAGCACAATTTTGAGGTTAGTTTGTTCATTTTATTATATTGTCTTATGCTTTGGCAACAATTCCCAAGAGCGTGCGACGTCAAAGGAATTACGGTTCGTCAATGAAATGCAAATTATTTTACAGTTAAAAGTACAATTAGTCAATCAGTCGTCATATTTGCGAAGGGGGACTCATCATGTGCGTTCCCCTCGATAACACAGTTACGCTGAAAAATTGCACGGGGGTGGCACGGGAGCAGAAAATGTGTCCGCAACTTTGCGGTTGACAGCTGTCAGCGGCAATTTAAAAAGGCGTCTGTCTATTGCGTCTTGCCGCGATGAAGAAAAGTCAAGGAACGCGTTTTGCGCATGCGCATTGGATGTGTATGCTAACAAGTGTTTACACACACGCGCACTCGCACATTTGGAAGCATACAAAAGCGTTGAATGCGTGTATATTAAGTGGTTTGGCTGCTTGATTTTCCTTTTCAAATTCAGCAAAGGAACGAAGGACGAACAAACGCTGAAAAGTCAGCAAGCAGTACGTTGAATATGCGTTTGGTGCGCACTTGACTCGCACAACACAATGGGTTTGTTCGAGCACTTATTGAGCGTTGTCCTCCATGCTGCTGCTGTTCCTGCTCTAGGGGTTGTATGTGTTGTCTATCTAAGTGGGTGAACGACTGCGCGATATGCTTGCGGGCATTCATTTCCATAACAAGAGATCGCGCGACGACAACGGCAGCGGCGGCAGCGGTGGTGGCACACGTCAAATTCAACGTGAAACATCCAATAAGCGTCCACCCTCCCATCATCACTATCATTACTTCATTGTGGCACCCTAATTGCGTGCGCGCGCGAGGGAGCGTTCAGTCGACATGTATTTTTTGTTCTTCATTTTGTTGAATAAGTGAACCAACGCGAATAAACGAATGAGCATTCGTCGTCTTGTTTAGATAGTTTTTCTAGAAGGAAATCAAAGAAAATTCTGTATTGATTACACTAAGACGTAAACGCGTTCGTTGCGTGTTTCCGTGTGCAACGCGGAAAGTTGTGCCTTAAACTGGCGCAGACTGCTCCTGATGCTGCTGCTGCTGCTGCTGCTGCTGCTTCTGCGGCAATCAATACAAGGTGAAGACGTTTCCTGAATGCTAAACAGTTTCGCGTCGATTGCGGCCACGCGGAGAGAGCACTCTTCGGACAGCACCCCAATACCAACTGCCGCTGTTGTTGGCATTGCCCTGCAGCAATGTGCAGATGCGTTCTCTCGGCTACCAGGAAATACGTAAAAATACTCTTGAAATACTCCAAAATATAGTTTACTTATTTTAGTCGTATTGTTACATTGAGTTCGGATCATTATCACTTAGCGTGTGCGCTTTGATGCTGCAGATAACATCTGGCCAATTTTGTCAACTTTTTGCGCACGCTTTGAGTGCGTTTTAAGTGTAACCTTATCACACTGTTCATTGCTGATGAATTGATACATTGAATGGGTGGCGCATTTATTCTTATGCAACCCGCAGAGCAACTTATAGTTATCGTTATCCTGCATTGGCTACCCGCGGCTTCAAATTAGCTGGATCCATTGAGGGTGCGCCCCAATAGCCCCCGCGGCGTGCCCGAGGGTATATGACACCTCGTCTATTAGGCCCCATTTTATCGTTACACATTACAATCGTTCAATTCGCGCCTCGTTGATTCCTAATGGCACTTGGACTGAAAAAATGCTAAATGGACATTGTCATTACTTGTCAAGGATTTGGGTATTAAACTCTATGCGAGTTTTGCGTTCATAACCTAACATAATACATTTTGAAGACGTAATACGTCTCGGTTTGTTTAATTTTAAAATAAATGGTGTGTACTTTGTTTAAGGATGTTGTGATATACCTCAATATTATTGCTGTTTGTGCAGGAATTTGAGTGGAGAAATATGAAAACATAAAGCGCGCGCGTACGCGGGCGGCAAGGAGGAAAAAGTTCATTCACTTTCTACTCTATACCCCTATTGAATAATTCATGTATCGATCGACGTTAGTCTGACCTTTCTCTCTCATATTAAGTAGTGTGTTTGCCGCTCGACAATGCGCGTTTGTTGTCTATTCGCAAACGATTTCCAATAAAGAGCAACATCAATAGATTTCCAGCGAACGATCGTTTCGAGCCAAGGTCAAAATAAACATTTTTTAGCATTTTCCTATTAGGAGTGCGCACACGCATTGTCATTGAGTGCATGTATGACTCGGCGGCGGCGTAGTGTGCGTGAAAACGGCGGCAACGACAGGTCGTCGTTGTAGCGTAGACCATTAGCGGATATTAGAGGGTGGTGACGACGAATAACGATCCGGGGGATGCGCGAGTTGTGTCGCTGCTGCCGCACCTGAGCGAGATGGCGCAACGTAATCGTGGCGGCGGCGGCGCATACGCGACGAGTGAACACGAACGATAAGCGCGCCCTTGTTGCGCAGGTGAGCAAGCGCACAACGACGACAACGACAACTACGGCGGCGGCGGCGGCGGTAGCGGTGGCGGCGGCCTTGGCACTTTTCGCGGGTGCATCTCTCGCCCTATGGGATTTATGAACTTCAAACTTGGGATCCTTTCCAAGGCGCTTTCGACGCTGATTTTCGCGGCCCTACGCTCGCGAAGCGCAAATCTCAGAACTCACCGCAAATCCGCAGATTATATCCACCTCGAATGCGTTGCCAACACCGTTTTCGCGGTGCGCTCTATTCCCGAAACTACAACTCCGCAAGACGCACGCATTTTCGCTTTCGCCGAATACTTTGCGCGCACAGCTTTGTGCATTGCCAATGATCCTTTCCCAAAATTTCACTCACTTTATTTTATACAATATTTAACAACTTTACTATCTCAAATATTTTCTTTCATTTATTAATATTTATTTATTTATATTTTCTTTTATCACCTGATAAAACTTCTTCAGGATAAAATAATTCTTAAAGTTAAAATATAATAAAGTTGTGACTAGAAATTATCTTTGGAATGTAATAAATTTATTATTGCAACAAATTCTTAATTAACTATTAGGATTTCACCAATTTTTAATTCTGGTAAGGACTAAGGGGGATAATTTATTCCTTATTTTGTATTTTATTTTTTCCATCAATTCTATAACCGGAAATTCTGAGATAGAAATACAAAAACTTGCTTTGATCACAGATTCTTATTGTTTTATAGCAACTAGAAAAATTGGGAACAAGTTATAGATTTGTAGTTTACATAGAGTATATTTGTTGTTTTTTTTGTTTGTTCTAGTAGCGCGTAGAAGCAAAGTCTAACGGTATCGATTGCTCGTCGCGCATCTAATTATAAGTCCGGGCACGTCGCCCTCAACTATCCCAACTCCGGTGACACTGTTACCAAATTCTCCTTCTTCGAAACGAACGCTTGCTACCTAGCCAGGAAGCAGCACGCAACTATTGGATAAACTCGGCGCACGCCTCGTTCCTCGAAGACGCATTCAAACAATTTCAGCTCGCAATTTATTTCGCTATTCAAATTAATAAGTTTATCATCGACGCAATTAGTCTCTCGATGAATATTACTCTGGGGAGGCCTAAAAAAGTGTCGGCTTTGAATTTGTAACTGGAAACCGCTCGTTTCCCTTGAGGTGATGCGGAGAGGCGCAACACCGGAACGAGAGGACGAGATGGACATCAAAGAGACGCTCATCTCCCCCACATTTTGGCTTTAAAGTGTCATCGCCGCTGGGAATAAGACGCGCGCACGCCACTTCATGTCATGTTTAAATTATAAATTTCAATACCTACGCATGGCGTGTTAAAAACCAAAGCATTTCTTGCGTTTTTCGCGAAAATCGAGGAAGACGATGGCAAACACGAAAACAAAGAATGAAAATGCAAACATTGAGAAAAATCGACGATTTCAGCATGCCTCCGAGGTAAAATGTTTGTGCGCGTGCAACCCTCTTGTGCGTTTCGGTGGGATATGAGTGTATCCATCATATCGATAGTAGAGGAGAGCATTTCTTCTTTGTGCCGCCACAATCCGCACAATATTCGCGGGCGGCGAAAGAAGAACATTGTGCGCGGGCGGCTGGCGGATGGCTATGCAGCGCAATGTTGTTGAGGGGGTGACTCACCCGGCCCCACATGTATTTCTCCGCCATACATATTCATGAGCGGCCGCGCGCTTTCCCTTTCCATTCTCGGATTTGATACGTATCAATGTTTTCCTGCCGCCGACGCCGCCGCCGCCACCACCACCACCACCGCTCTCGCCACTGCCAACACCATCAGCAAAGAATGCCCTCAAATTCATTCGCACTGTGCAAATGCGAAGCGCATCAATGTGTGTTTTCTTCCTTCTGATTGTCTATACAAACAGCACCCACACCAAGTCAAGAAATTAAATGAGTTTACTTTATTGATATTTGTTTTAGAGCTAGATAAGGAAATAAGAAATAAAATGGAATTTGTCAACCGCTCCGAGAGGAGCAAATCGATGAATCAAACAAAAACTATTTGCGCATTATCCTTCGTCCTCGAACGTTGCGCCGAATGAGTTAAGAAGAGATTATCGCCAATAAAACGCAGACGTCCCGCTAGTAAATAAAAGTGCGAGCACACGGGGCACCGTAATCGGGAAGCAGCTGACTATAATGTCGTTTAACCCTTTTTTGAGGTAGGGGTGCGGGGGTAGGTTGTTGAGCGTAAGGATTCGGACGCCTTTTGTATACATATTACGGAATAATAAGCGTACATTTAGCATCGATGGTCACGTACGTATTTTTTCGCATTGCTTTTGTCACGTTCGTCCTCACAATAGTTGAAATAAAAGTTTAAATTATTGAAGTGCTTAGTACGATGGCAGAAATGCAGGGGGCACGCAACAACGACACCCCTTTAAGAGCAATGCGCCTCGATTTATCTCTGTTTGCAAACACCGTTGACGGGCGGCGCGTGCAAGGACAAATCCGTGCCATTAAAGCGTCCAACGGCAAACGCTAAAACACATAAATAACAACGGCGTGTGCGTTACGCACTATAGATTTAATCGAGCACGGCACGTTTGAGCGTAAAAAACAGTTCACATAATGGGGTAATGAGGGTAGTCTAATCTGCGCGTAAACTATTTCTTTTACGACGCATGCGCGCAGCGCGACATCGGCAATGTGATTGATTTAATGTCTTTGCTCTCGTACCCTTCCTTCCTGCGAAGGACATCTTCGTATCACATCCGCACGACGTCGGCTCCGGTGGCGTGTTTGGGGCGGCAGCCGAACTGCTATCGAATGACATTCGACCGAGTTCATTTAGCTGCGGTCCTTTTATTCGACTGTGTACTTTATTGGCAAAGGGCAGGGCGTGTTATCACAGAGCGCATGCGAACGAGGACGCGTTGTTGATTTTCCAAACTTGAATTCAGATTTGAGATTAATATTTGTCTGCGAAGAGGCTTAATTAATACCGAATTGAAAGCGTGCGCGCTCGCGATTTGCATACCCGGAATGGTTGTTTGCTCAGCTCACATTTTTGAGATGATCATCAATTTGCACTACTTGTTCGGCGCGGATGGAAAACAATAAAAGTGCAATTAATTTGAGTGAACTTGTCGAAAACAAGAAACGACGATAATGGTCGGCTGAATGAATTTCTATTCGTGCTGATGCAAGCCGAGATGAATTATGACTCGAGTTTAATTTTAATGCGTGCGTGCGCGCGACGAAAAAATGAATAATTGTTCTTCTTGCAGTTTAAACGCCTGCGAGGAAACAACCCCTGACGAAGGCGAAGAAGAAGTAGAAGAAGAAGAAGGGAAAAAAACGTGCGCACGGGATGATTTGTTACGATCTAAATAACTCGGTATTCTATTTCGCGATTCTTTATTTCCCTTAGTTCGGTCCATCCTGAGCGCGAGCGCGCGCGCTTGCACATAAATCAAGCGCCGAAGGAGCTGGAGCTGGAGCTGGAGCGGCATCAGCGCGACAGCATACGTTAAGGAAGTTCTTCGATACGCATACACGTCGAGTGCAAAACGAAGAGCAAAGCCAAAGCACGCGCTGCAAAATGCATTTTGGGCGAAACGCAGCGCAACCAACGACAACAGCAGCGACAACGACGAACCGAACCGAAACAATAAATCAAACGAGTGCACATACGTTCCATCAATATAAATAAATAAATGCGGTCCCGGCTGCTTGTTGGGTGTCTGCCCTTTGTATGCGCGCGCGCAAAATTCCAATCGCCATCCCGTAATCTCCTTTGTTAGCCGCGCGCGCATTATGCATTCGAGCTCTTCTCTCGTCTTCGATCTTTGTTGAGCGCGAGTCCGGGTTAATTTACGAGCCCGATGGACATGTGCTCGTCGCGCAGGAATCAATCACTTGTCTCGTGTCTTGAGCGCATTCCATGCACGGATGGCACACACAACACAAATACGAATACCAACCAAACCAACCAACCAACCAACCCTAGAGAGCCCTTTTCGATCGTCCGATTTCGCCTGCTTACCATTAGCTAGCTAGCAAGGTTCGGACATAGCTTAATTGGGATTTACATTTGTTCGACGCGCATTCCTCAACATTCCTCAATCGCTTACGACAGCTTGCGCATGCGCATTTAATTGCGTTGCTTTTTATTATTTCACAATGAGCAAAATTGTTGATCGTCCGATCTGAAACTTGTGCCTTCCGGATGCGAATATTGTGCGCTGTAAACAAGCTCGTAAATTGTCCTATTGGCTTTTGGCCAAGCGCTGACAGCAGCAGGAACATTCAACGACGTTTAAGTTTAAGTTTTATGAGCGACACTCATTTTTCTTCTATTGCTCAACTCAACTTTACTCACAATTCTATTGAATTATTCTTCCCGATTTAATCGTATTCCAGAATATTTAATGTGTTTTTAGTGATTTGCCTGATTTTAAATTGGAAAACAATGCGTTTGTTTCGAATAGGAATTTGACTCATCCCCATCGTCGTCGACAGAATGACAAATGGACGGTATCTAGTTCATAATCATTTAATCCCCGAGTGCTAACCCTCTCGCGTCATCAACCCTTTCTTGGTTTGCCTGCTGCACCCCTTCAGCGCGTTAAACTTAAATCCCAGAGAAGAGACTCATCACGCCCGAGCATATTCGCGAGCGAAAGAAAGAAGCAGGCGAATGTGATGGTTGAAAAAGTGGCAGTTAATGAACATTGGCAAATCTCAATTAAAAATGTTAATGAAAACAATTAGCAAAAAGCGGCGCAGTAATTTGCAGCGTGCACGCGTAAAAAACTAGACGAAATATTCGCGTCCAGTCGGGTCGAACGAGAGAAGGTAAGACACGTTCGACAATTTCACGTGGCGCCGTATATGGCCGCGCCGGTGTAACGGGCAGCAGTGCGCGGTTCCCACACCGATTGATTATTCAAGTCAAGTTTAACCGCGCAGCCGATTGTACGTGGCCGATGATGTTCAAATAACAATAAGAGCGCGCGCGCGCTCGCGCCGGAAAAAAGGCAGCAGCAAACAACAACTAAATATTATGCGGACTGATTCCCGATGCTAATCGTCTTCTGCGTCGCGGCCACGACGCGCGACGTTGAAAAAGCGCATACGCATTATGATTGCGTCGCTTCGCATGCCAACTACGCAAGTACGTACGTACGGACGGACGTACTACTTGCTGAGAATATGGGGTGCGTTTTTGTCGTACAATGGAACGCGCGTACTTAATCCGCTTAGCGCACTATGCGCACCACGCGTATGTTGCGGTTGTCTGCTCGATGTGCATTCAATGCTGTCCCACCACCTCTTATCAGGGTGCACGCACCCCGTCCATCTGCCAAAATAAAGCCAAAATCTGATCTGATAACGCGTAAATGAATCGTATGCAATCTTATCATCCGAGGTGTCGAACTTGAAATAATCCACTCTAACCTATAAATTCATCTTTTTTTTTGCTACGCTTATAGGCAAATAACATTTTTTGGTGGTTGTATTGAGAATATTTATTATTATTATGCTTTTTTGACGAGTACATACTTGAAGTTGTCTCTCCCTTTGTGTCAGGCGTCGCGACGCCAACCACTTCGAGCCGTCATACATTAAGAATACGCTCGCCGAAGAAGACGACACGAAATTAATGAAACGTCACATGATTTCAATATCAAAGAGATTTTAATGGGGACGCGGCGCGAGCATGCGTGAAAATTATTAATATAAAGAAAGGCAAACACATCGGGTGGTTGAGACACGACAGCGCGCGCGTCACACCCTTGACGACGTTGTTTCCTTGTTTGACAAGATTTCCTCGCGCGCGCGCTGGCGGAGAAAGCTTTTTTCTCCACCGCCCCCGCACACGTCATGTATTTTTTCGTGTGCTTTTCTAGTCGCGGCGCGATGGAGCAAAACTTCAATCATCAATCCGATGATTGGCAATGTTGACAGCTCATCATGATGATCATTGTTGAAAATCGCTGTCGGCTTGCATTTTTTGGGGTTTTGCGGATTTTTGGCACCGTTCGAGTGCGCATCAGCGTCGGTGTGTTTTCGGTGGTTGAACGCGAATGATGAGCGATAATGGGGAACGCATTGTGCTTGCGATTTTCGCATTCAGCGCGAGTTGGCTGGTTGAGTGATGGATGCGTGCCCGTCCAGGAAACAGTTAATCAATTGTTCCAGCCGCGCGCACGAACGCAAACAAGCCCCGTCGTCGTCGTCGTCGTCGTGGGCTCGTAGTCGTCTACGTACTCGCTTGTTCTCGATGACGGGGGCCTTTGTTCGCGACCCATCATTACTCTGCCAATCATCGCAGAAACCAAAGACGTCGTCGTCGTTGATGTGCATAAAGAAAATGCAACGAAATAACATCAACCGATCAGTCGGTTGGTTGGTTGGGTTGGTTGGTTGGTCATACACGGTTGGTAGCGATAACTCAAGCAAATGTACGCGCGCGTTTTTCGTTCGCGACGCTTCTTGTAATGCGGGCCGCGTCGGCTGCCGGCGCCGCCGCCACCGCCGCCATGCTGATTTGCATGCGACGCCATGCCAGAGCCGGGGAAAGCGCGGGCGTCCGGGGGCGGCAACCCTCCCGCGCGCGCGAGACTCAGGGAAAGTAATCGATATGTTATAGCCCGCTAGGAATCAAGTTTTGTCTAAATACACACCGCCGGCATGTGCTTTGCGTGTGTGTGTGTGTGTGTATGCATGTGTGTGTGGGTGTGTGACAAAAAGCTCGTTTACAACAAAACCGCGTGCGCGCCACAGCATACAAACAAAACGCATTGCAATGTAACAACACGAGAGACATGCAACTGCAACAACGCCCTTAAAACTGCGCCGCATTCGACATTTCCACTCGACGTAGGCCTACGCTGAAAACTAGACAAATACAGATGGAGTTTATGCAGTTTATACGTCAGCTACCAGCTGTAAATGCACTTTTACATTGGCGCAAAACACTCGCGATAAATGCAACACATGGCCGAACGAATTGTTCCAAAATGTACGCGCGTCCGTCTGGTTTATGTTTTGCGACATTGTCGGCATCATCATTCAACATTTTTTTTACCGCCACCCCCATTGTGGCAAAACGGTGGTATCTTCTTTCGAAAAAATCCGTAAGAAAACATGTAATTTAAAAAGGGCCGTCATTGCACGTACATTATGCGAAATCGTGGCGTGTAAGGTCAGAGCGCATGAATAAAATGTGGGCCATATTCAAATAAGCACTTTATGAGCGGCGTTACGCTGAAAGCACACTCGACGAGCGCGCGCTGCTCTAATGATATGCGTACGCAGAGCGCAAAAGGGCTGTATGCACTGCACACAAGTGCGTAGCGGCGCCACCGTGCAAAATAATACACGAGAGACCAAAAAAAAATACGTAAAAATCATCCGCGCAAAGGATCAATTTTAATTGTTGCTAATGCATAGCCGCGCTGCTTTGGCACGCCGATGCGCACTTTGCGTGTGCGTTTCGATAATCGCATTAGTTTTGGATTTCTCTCTAAATCAACATATATGCGCACGCATCCATTAGCTCGAGGATCCATCAGGTTTAGAGAGTGTCATAGATTTTACCTTTAAATATGTACAAATATCCATATACTGGGTGTACAGATGATATTTTTCAAAAATATGTAGATGAGGGGTGAGTATGGTATTTATTTGTTTGGGGAATTTGTGTTACACACGGTGTTTATTGGATAATATAATTTGGCACGTTTGCGCCTTTGATGCGTGTGCATTACGCGCTTACAAACAAGGCGTGAGAGGGATGTAAGCGTAAAAGCGCAGGCGCAGAGTGCTTTGGAAATTAAAGACTGTTTGATCTTTGATCTCGAAATTCGCGCACGGGTGAGTTTGTATTTTTGCGCATATTCGCATGCAAAAAATGCGTGGCATTCATAGGATGGAAATTGAGCGTTTACATTCGCAGATGGCAGCAGTAAACGGCGGAACGTAAAGTGCGGCATCGCAACAACCCCCGACGACGTTGGCGTTGCCGCCACCGCAAGTGTAGCACGGCACAAAAGCCTCTTCGCGCGAGAGCGTCGTGCGCGACCGCAGTAAATATATTTAAATGTATGCAGCATTAATTCAGCGCGCGCGGCGCTTACAGCTGACTGAGTCCTGTTTGTAAACACACGCCGCAGCAGCTCGCACCGTTTCGGATGGATTTGTACGCGTGTAGATTTTACTTTAGTGCGCGTCGGGTGCGCACACTACACTCATCCGATGATACCGCTGCTAAAAGCACCGTGTGACGAACGAAACCAAGAGCAACACGACGACGATATCATCATCAACGGGAGCGGCACCACCACCGCCGCAGCATCAGCGATCATTATGTGATACCGATGCGCTTCTATCGCGCATCATCATCATCATCATCTTCGTTGTCGTCGTCGTCGTTGCTGGTAACATGGTAACATGAAACGCGAATCAATAACTTTCAACGTATACATTTCCACCTTCCGTATACGTAGATCGCGCAGGAATGCCTTGGATTATTATTAGGTCGGTGTGTAAGTTGCCTTAAATGCCTTCGGAGCGAACGCAACAAATGGGCAATTAGTTTTGATAGTGCATTTAAAAAATAATTAGCACTGCAATTACTTCAAACGTAACTCGTGTACCTACACATTTTTTCCATATTTAGTCGTGCGCGCTAATAACTTTCAATTCCGATTCTTGCTGCAAAACAATCAAACTTTTCCACTTTTGCTTTTATTTGATGGCAGCAAAAACGCAACATTTTATGAATCAGTGCCGCTGTCGTCGCAACAAAGTATGAGCTGCAAGAGTACAAGAAGAGAATGCGCTTCGCTACGAGTCAGTCGTCGTCGTCGTCGTCGTTCGACGTCGCATAAAAAGGAAGCAAGCAAGCAGCACTGCCGCGTGCGCGTGTCGTTTTGTTTAGCTATGATTTTCATGCAGGCGGCGTCCTGCCCCAGCCGCCATCTTATGCATTTTACATGAGGACCTTCTGGTGGACCTAACCTCGCCTAACCTGGACTCACTTTCTCTTCGCGGGCGCGTTGCTCTGCGCTCATCTGTACGTTGAGCGAGCGCGTCGTCGGCGTCGGGCATATTATAGCGTCGCTTACATACATACTGACTTACTATTCATATAAAGCGGCCACTATGCGTACGTACGCGCCATTCATGAGCTGTGGCCCGCACGAAGCGACGCGACGCGCGACGTCGTCACCGGAAACGCGGACATTTTGTGAGGTTCAAGGTTTGAATTTATAATTTCGCCTTTATCAGCTGCGACCAGCAGCACCACTTGCACTTTACCCGCTTGCATTCGAAATGAGCGCATATGTCATCGAGATAACCATCAGTTTCATTCATAAGCAGGCAGCGCGTACCAGACAGGAATAGAAATGCTATGCGTACACGAATATGATTAGGTAGGTAGGCAAAAATGGGCTTAATAAAGTCTTCCAATCGCAACGAGAAATGCGTTCATTTGTGCGTAATGCGAGTGCAAGTGTAAAGCCGCCAACACTACGTTTGGGGGAATGTTCGCGGCGGCAGCGGTGGCGGTGACTGCTCCCTCCGAAAATGTACTCGCCACCCTTGCTTTGCTACGTCTTCTCGCACACGCAATATCCGCACGCGAGTATGCCCAATGTGGTGGCATTAGGCGCGCGCGCGTACCCCATTCATGCAGGTTACGAGTACGAGACGCGTTACACCCACTCCTTGCGCGTAAATTACATGCAAATGGCAGTCCTAAAGTCCTGATGACTTAGAGAAGCGCTTACTACACTCACGCTGCCGTCGCACGGCACGGGAAGGACGTGTTTGTTACGCGAATGATACCAATAACGGTGCGACGTGTAATGAGCGTGTGCACTATCCGCTCATATCGTTAATTGCCAACTATCTTTAGCAATTTCGCAATTGCCGAGCGACTCACTCACTTACGACCTTCGAGCATGCGAAGATTGAATCCGGATCGCGCACAAATGGCGCTTTTTACGTTTGTCGTCGATATAAAAATGGATTTTATTGGTTGCGTCGCTTGCCGAAACCGCTACAGCTCTAAAAATTTTACGAGAGCATTTTGCACAATATGAGGGAAAATTGGTCCAGGCGCGTCCATTAAACCCGAAAGCTGAGTGAGTGCGTGCACATATCGACTTCGACGAAGGAGAAAACGAAGAAAAAGCAAAGAGGAGACAGGAAACGAGGAAACGACCAGCGCGAGCCATTTCGATGCGAGTTTTGTGTTTTTCTTTATTTCGAGCGGCGGCAACGGCAGCAGCAGTGGCGGCGGCGGCGACGACGATGTTGCTCCTCGTTCAATCCACGCGCGCTCGTAAAGCTGGGCGTCCGCCAGCATAAGATGGCGTACATCAAAAATCGACGCTAACGAGAGCGTGTGCCTGCCGCCGCACGTGACGGCGACGCAGGCGTCGTGGCCATGGCAACGACACCTCCGTCGGGAGTGTCGATACGCTGCCGCCCGTCGTCTGCTGCTTGCTACCCAGCCGCCGCCGAACAAGCGAGCAAAAATCTTCACTCAACCGATGATATTCCTGTTTTTCTTTCAGCTTAGTCTCTGTTACTTATACACCTACCAACCACCCAACCACTCGCTCCCCCGCGCACACACCAGCGACATCTACCGCATGCAACATTCACCTCCAAATGCCTAATGTATTTGTATAATATTTCCGATTTGTTTGCGTTTTGCGATGCGCACTTGTCTGGTATTTCGATTCATCAATACCGAAGAGTGCAGTGTAGTGCAATGTGTAAACACGTGATTGCGAGCAACGCGCACATTGTTCGCGTGCGCCTGCTTGCGTACTTTACGAACTAGCATAGCGTGAGCATTGCGATCCGCTGGATGGACCCTGGGCATGGACCCTTCAGCACTATGCAAATTTATTGCCCCCAAATTGAATTATAAATTTGAATAACAATAAACGCGTGACGCAACGCTCTCTATCTATCTGTATTTAGCGCGATGCGTGTGTGGGTGTATGTTTGTATAGATTTAGGGTTTTATGCGTTTCATCCGATCGGGTGTACAACGCGTAAAGATATTTTCTGATCAAGTGTTCGCATTTCGTATTTCAATTGTCGTTATGTGAGAAATGTCAACATTTCCTTCATACGTTTAGGGTGAGCAGGATAAATTCGAGAAAAAAAATCTTCTTAATCCCAATTTTACACAGTTATTGCAAATTAAGTAATGTGCATAGGTCAATCTTAATTCAGTGATTATTTTAAAAAATAGTTGAAAATTTATGCAAATATTCTATGTAGATTTAGTTTTGATATAGCAGTACTATTATTATAAATTATATTTAGGTAATGTAATGTATAATCCATCGTATAAAATAATTTGCGCGTATAACACAGGTATAACGCAGTGTTATCATAAAATACATGTACAACGTTGGTACTATTATAAACGCATAACTCTCGTTTACTGCGTTAGCCTTATCATTGATGTAGTAAAAATACGCAGTTGACTCGTCTGCTGCATTTTTATTCGCGCTGGCCTTGATTTTCCTTGAAGGAATGAGGAGAAACGCGGGCGACGACGGAAGAGGCATTGATTATTTTATATATATGCGCGTATATCAATAGACGACAACGCTGGTTGCATGCGTCGTCGTCTCGGGTAAAGTTTTGATATGGTAAACAGCTCCGCGGAGAGGGTATTGTCGATGCATAAAATCCGGAGCACCAGCACACAACACACAGGAGCAGAGCAACCACACGGCGCATACGCATGCAAATACTTATATTGTGTGCGCGGTTGCATGTCTATCGACATCATAGCCAGCACTAGCACCAGCACCATCACCAGCAGGCAGCAGGAGTGTGTACATACATTGTGAATTCCTGCTGACTCTGCGCGCCGGCCTCATTTGCATAGCTCAGCTGAGTGCCACGGCGCGCGCGTACAATCGATGCCGAAAACAGCTTTTGTTTTATAACATTCACCACCACCACCGCCGCCGCCACCAATGTTGTTGCGCGCATAAAAACAGTTGTAAAAATGTGCAAAGTGCAATTCTCTTTCATTGTCAAACATCCAAAATTGCCTTATAAAATTCACTAAATGACATATTTTGTAATCACTTTGCACGACGGTTTCACAACAATAAATAACAAATTAAAATAACATTTTGTGCGTAAAAATATTCAATATTTATTTACCATAACGGGAGTTGTGGTTTGGTTGGATACTTGTGTGGATTTTGACAATTTAACAAGTTAATTTATTCGTCGTACGAAAGAAACGTTGAGCGCCCTCTCACGCAATGCGACCAAAGTGTGCGGCGACCATTTTGTTTCCCCCCCGTTAGTAAAGTCGCGTTCCTGCTACACGGTTTCGACGGGCCGCCTCCTGCTGCTGCCACCACTATATTCGGAGCCAACGTTTACTCCTGCTTGGCGCGCACGTTGTCCCCACTTTCCGAACCAGCAGGAATGTGTATTCCCCTCAGTGAGTCAACGAGTGGGGACGCAGTCTACGGAGCGTAACTGTAGACATGCCGTGGACGTTTTGCAGGACGCACCGGAGCGCAACACGCCGAAAAAGCAAATGAACAAAATGCCCGATTTTATGAGCTGCATTCTTCTGCGACTTCGTCTCGGGCTTGTAAATACCCAGTTTGCCAACGAACGTAACTGTTCTTTACGGAGCACAGGCGTGCCACTATTGTTTTTCTGATTGGATGCATAATTATGCGCGATTCAATTAGAAATTTAAATGCGACAAGGTCGTACGCGTACGAACGTGATAAAGATGCTAATTGGTAATTGGTAACATATCTTCGTGGTGTTCAGCACCATAGAGGAGGAAGAGAGTATGCCAATGCAGTTTTACATAATCAGGCAAGCTGTTTTATTATTATGCAAGTGTCTTGCCATTAACATAACTAAATGCAGGAATTTTGTTACTACTTATCCACTTATTCCTGTTATGCGTTTAGTACTTTTAGTTTTTGTGCATGGAATGCTTTCTTAAACTTTAATTCAATTCAAATATTCATACGTACTTTAAACTTTATGCTCTTTTTTATCTTATTAGCATTCATTCCAAACGATTCATTTGTTTTGACTAATTACTCATTGCAAATTGCTAATTCTTTTGCAATTACATAAATGTTTACTAATATAGAAAGTAAGCACTTGACATAACCTAAATACTTATCAAAATGTTCATTGTTTTATCATCAGATGACTTGTATAATTCGCAAAATATGTACTTTTTCAAAATAACGTGAGAATTAATATAAATGAAGTCAATAAATAACGTGAGAAAATAGAAAATTAGGGATAAAATGTGTTACAAATTGTAGAACGATTGCATGGGAATTGACGACAAAATTTAGCGCAACCGAACGCCCGATTTCGTTCAGCGATAACATGCAAATGATTCGCAGCGATATTACATCAAAGCGACGCACAGCAACGAAACAACAGCGGTAGCGACAAAGTTTGTAAAACGTGAACGCAAAAGCGAACATTTTCTATAAACACAAACCGTCGCGTTGGTGCAACGCGGCAGCGGCGCGCGCGGGGCGATTTCTTATAAATATTCATGCGGCGAGGACAGATGCCGCCATCAGCGGACCGGAATATCCCGGTTCCGGTGCGCCGCGACCGTCGCCACATGGCCGCGTTGTCTTCGGCCCAAACAGCCGGCACCCAACGTTCTGCACTTGTGTCAATCGCACCGAGATATCATCGCGCAGTTGTGCCCGCCACGGTTTCGATATGCTTCGTGCGCCCAAACCGCGCACGTACAAGACATTTTATGTATCCTCTCGTTTGCGGTCTGCGCAAAGACCCTCATTCTTCAAAATCACTCGCATATGCCGCGTTGACAGTTAGTGTTTAATTTTATAATTTTTTATCTCCTCATTTGTTAGGTTAGAATATTCCAACTGTTTCAAGAATAGTTTATGATCAATTCTCCGAAAGAAAATAGGTTAAAATTGTTATTTTTGGGATAGAATTGATATAAGCGTGAATAAGATTGATGATCCAGTCCGTCAGTCATAAATTTGCCTAAAAAAGTCCCACGAGAGAAGTTTTATTTTTGTTGTTTTTTTTACTATGCGTATGTGATGCACCCTAAAAAGCCGCTCCCGTGTACTGCCGCCTGCCACCGCCAACTATGTTTTATGTTCTCGGTTCATTCGTTGGACACATTGTTCATCTCGAGATGAAGAATGTTCTCTTAGATTATGCTAAATAAGCGCCAAAAGAAAAAACTTTCTGGACTTTTTCTCGCGTAAACAAATCATTCAATATGCTTATAAGTAAATCGTGTTACAAAGTGAAATGTGCGAAAAGATTTTCTTAAATAATTTGCATTTTTAATACTGATAATTAGTAGGCAGTTAAAATTAACGGGAATTGTACAGCTTACGAAAGAATTGTACGATTTATAAGCAAACGCAAAAAGCGCGGACTGGGGCTGGTGGTGGAAGGAAGACGTTTTAAAGACAAATATTTGTTGGCGAAGAGTTATTGAATAAAGTGCGCGCATCGCTTCGAGGGCTGCAAAGAGAGGAGAGGGCGGTTTCATCATCTCTTCGCTTGGTGCTTGTCGAGGGCCGGCAGCCGCCTCACCGCTAGACCCCTTTTTTCCCAATGAATATGCTATTAGTCTTTGTTTCTATATTTACCTTTGCAAAGTTTTACAGACTTTTCGTTTTATGCCGGCTTAACGTAAATTTGATATCGTTGCCTCCAAGCTATGGGCGGCGGTGGCGACGGTGCTTATGCAAACAAACCGACGCCAATGTTCATTCTATTAAAAGAGTTTTTTATTCTCCTTTTCTATTTCTGGATTTTCTAAACTTTTACCTGTATTTTTTCAATGATTGGTTTCACTTCTTAGATTTAATGAGAACTAAATTTTGTACTTATTTAAAATTTGATAGAATTTTTTGAATTTTGTTTCATTGTATAAAAACTATCTTTTTTTTTGGAGTAATTTTATCTTCATTGTTTAGTTTATCTTTTCATCAATTACATATATTTTTTTCATTAAAAAGTTAAAGTTTAAAAAATATTTTGTTAGAATATTAGTTTATTTCGTCGTTGAACAAAGGACTTTATAAAATTCGTGTTCATAAAGAAATGGTAAATGTTTAAACACAAAATTTTAATTTTCATGCCGTGTTTTAGATTCTATTGTCAAATACTTAAATATTTTGCAAAGAAATCAAAATCATTTGTTCATCTCATAGCTGGTTTCATTATAAATAAAAGGTGAAAATTAGGTGTTGATTAGGTTTATGAAATTTAAGTAATTTTGACTACTGAATTTGTAAATTGAAGAAAAAATTGTCGAAATAATTTCAGTAATAGCTTTAGGTCTATTGTATAATTCTTTGAGAAATTTGTTAAAGATGAAAATAAGTTTTGACTGTTCAAAAATATTTTTTATTTCATAATTTGTTAGTAAAACTATTGAAAAATATGTTTCCAAATTATTAAATGAAAAATCCTACTGGTTCAATTGTTATAAGCCATTAAAGTGAGTATTTTGCCTTCAGTCGCCGAGCGCATCACAGCATTTGAAAGCTTTTTTCTCAAAACTACGTTTTTTGGTGTTGTGTACACGCTAGTTTTAAAAATTCTTAATCAATTGTTTTGAAAATTGGCAGATACTTTCTTTGTAGTATTGCGTTCCATAAGAACCTAATATCTGAATGTTATCATTATTTAAAATAATACTTTTTTGCAAAACAAGTTGTTAAAAATGGCAAAAAATCATGTTTTTTGTTGTTTTGACCTCTCCCAAAAATTCAAGTTTCGATTTTCCTTATAGCAACGCATATGAACCGTTGCAACGGTGCATATGGAAAATCCAACCACGTTTGATTTTAAATGATAATTGCGGTTTTTAGAATGTAGTCAAAATGATTAGTCTCATTGAATCCGTGCACTTCGCTAATATCTCGCTAATATCTTCGGTAGTTTTCAAGAAAGTTCTTCAAATTTTTTATAGTATATATCACCGAAAAACACTGTCTTAAACCTGTTTCCCCCGGATTGGAATTCGTAACTAAAAAAATGTCCCTTTTTTGTACATTAAAATACATAAATAAATGATAATTTAATTTGAGCAATGCATTCAGACTTTCCTTCCTCCTGGGTAATCATTATGATAGAAGTGGAACGAGTGGCTAGACTATTAGGGAGACACATTAATAAAACGAAAAAGAGCAGACGAAGAAAACAAAATTAAAGGGAAAAGCGTAACGCAATGCAATAAATGCACACACGAGTGATGGATGAAAACGCATTTACGCGCACACATTCGATCGTCCTCCTTCTTCTCTCAGCCGCGCGCGCACCGCACTCTGATTGTTATCGCGATGTGAAATAATAATAGTAATATCGCATCGTATTGTGTGTGTCTGGCGTGCAGTGCGCACCGCCGCATGTGTGTGCATGTCGGTCACATGGCATTGCAACGCTCATTAATACGGACAGATAATGAGATAATTCGACGCGGCAATAATTACACTCTCACACACATGCCCGTGACGTGCACGGACCGGAAGGAAACACGAGTAAAAACGTGCCCGGAGATTCATCTCGGATACATCTCATTTGCATTAGTTAGCATAATTTAAAAACGGTCACTGCGCGCCACCGCAACTGGCCCAACGTATTTTTTTCTCCACTCGTCCATTTTCATTTCTTCTTCTGTGCACCTCTAACGCATTTATTATTTCGTAGCTGCCAAGCGCGCCCCGACTTTCCAAAGTTAATCATTGCATTCCCACACTCGTATCGTTCGCTCGCGCCTTGTATTTCCATCAATAAGTTATTGTGCGAAAGCAAAAGTGTCGCGCGCGCACGAGACTTAGGCAAACATTGTTAAAAAGTATATGGACGCGCGGCCTAAGTAGGTGCTGATTTTACTTGTAAATGTTCCCTGGAGATGGGGCTTTGCGTCTCAAGGTATAAGGGCGCCAACACCCGAAGAGGATGCAAAGCAGCAACACGTCTTTTTGGCGCCCAACGCATTCACACTTTATATCTGCGTAAGATGGGGATTATGCAGATTGGAAATAACTTTTCTTTTAATGCCTTTTTCTCCAACCATTGCTCGCTTCGTCTACAAGATTTCGTGTTAGTACAATTTGCAGCACTTTTCTGTATTCACAATGTTGTACTTGCTATATTTTTTTTACGTTATCTAAGTGAAATAATATTCATCTCTTCTTCTTAAAATTATCAATAATATAATAATTTTATCTTTAGGTAGAGAATAATTTTATTTTTACATAAAACAACAACTTGTTGAATTACGCAATAACCTTATTACATTTAAATTTCAATTGGTCTATTCATACAAACACAACACGTATGAAAATTGCATATTTATTGTTGATGAAAAAGCTGGAAAAGTTTCATGTTTATGAAGAAAAATACTCAACGTTTATAGGTAAATATGGTCTCGTATTTCAATTACGTAAATAAAAGCTAGAGTTTTTACTCGACTAAGTGAATTGCTTGGACCCTATAAATACAAGGGACGCACATAAATTTCCATTGCATTTTATCAACGCCGCCGTCGGGCCGTCCGGCAGTTCGCAGGATGAAGTGAAATAAACGCAGTTTCCAGCGTACAGGCGCACATTTATCGCCTGCTTTCCACCCCGCGTGCACGCCATAAAAAGTTATTATATTTATATAATAACATAACGCATCACGTGACAAAAAAGCAGGAGCACGTTGCAGGTCCATCCGCACTCAATATATCCTTATTCCTTGCGATTTTATGTGTTTATTATACGCCAAGTGCGGCTCAAATAAACGCCAACGGCACGAGACTGTAAATTTACGTAGACCGCAAAAGTTTGGCTCGCTCGCTCGCCGCCCCATCTACACGCGACTTACAACCCGCCATTGCGCAATAAGGTTTTACTATGTTACGAAATATTTTGCAACTTTCAAGCACAAAAGCCGCCGCGGTTAAGACCACATCATAAACGACGTCCCTTTTTCTTCGCTGCCGCCTCCGCGTCTTGTTCATTTCTTCATGTGGTTGGTGTCTATGCGATGCGAGATTTTATTAAATTAGTTTTTTGCTCGTTTCGCTCGCCTTATTAAAATGTTGAGATTCTCCTTTTGTGCGCAATGCGCGGTGCATTTCGCTCGCTCGCTTCGCCGTATTTATCAACATCAATATAACGGGCAATAAATTGCAGCGTTCATCCCTTAAAAATTGAATACGAACAACAATAGATCACAATGAAATATCACAAAGTTCATATGCGGCGTAGTCGAGCAGAAAATTTATTAAAATATACAAGAGCTTCGGCTTCATTGGT
This sequence comes from Aleochara curtula, assembly GCA_963978815.1. Taxonomy (NCBI): domain Eukaryota; kingdom Metazoa; phylum Arthropoda; class Insecta; order Coleoptera; family Staphylinidae; genus Aleochara; species Aleochara curtula. The sequence continues at coordinate 11,720,599 of OZ022219.1, read as the reverse complement.
CCTCCTCCTTCGCTCAGCGCGCTGTTGGCAACGTCGTTTCTTTTTATGTTATTTCTTCCTCCTGGGTTTGTGAAAGCCACGGAGTGTGTTTTCATATGTGCCGTATACTCACACATGACTTGGTTGTCTTTCCACTCGGGATGGAAAAAATATCTGAAAAGACAAGGGAGGATTTTGGGATAAAATTCCAAATGTTATCCGAGGGATTTACTTCTTGAAATATTAAGTTTACACTTGGCGTGCGATTGCAATTAACATGATGGAGCATTCGAGTTGAGAGAAAAAGTGATGATCATGGCGATCATCATCATCATTATCATCATTGCGAGAAAGAAAGGTGTGTCCCCAATACAAAGAAGCATCTAAATAAACAGAAGCAGCGACGAACATCAAACGCGCGCCTATCGACTTCCAATTTATTTTAACAAGAAGCGCGCGCGAGTAACAAGGTGGCGGCAGCGGCGGCGACGCTCAAGAGAGTGAGACGAGCGGCGCGGCAGCCTCATTGCCGAAGTCATCAGTATCCATAAGTTATGAGGCTCTTGGTGCGCAGCGAAGAGTAAAGGCTCTCACATGCGAGGCAGCAGCAGCAGCAGCAGCGTGAGTGGCCAATTCAGTGGAAGGATGAGCGAAAATAACTTGGAAAGATATTGAGTGGACGACGACGACGACGACGTTCGCACACGGAGCGTTGCAACTTTTTTATTTATACATTATGAAAACCTCCAACCTCGCCGCAGAACTTTGTCTTCTCGTTCTACTCGAGTGCGGCCAGCATCTTCTATCTGATGGCATAGAAATTGACTTTGTGCGCGCGCGGAAAACTTGGACGCACAACACACAAACCAGTATTAAAGCAAAAGATATGAATCGTTTCATCACCGTTGATGTGAACTACATGCAATATTTCTTTTGCTTTGCTGCTGCTGCTGCTGCTGCTGAAGTACATAAAAAATGTTAATATATTGATTGATTATGAATCAACTTCTTGGACATTAAAATAATTCGTGTTTGTTTTTTGCACAAACACTTTTTGATGCAAGTCAACGCATGAGAAAAAAAGCGAAAATATTTGTTTGTATAGTTTGTGGAATTTCATGACATTTAGCAAGAGAGGGAGCAGCCCAAGTTGGAGCTGAGGGTGAGGAAAGATCAAGATGCAATGAAACACACATCATCAGCAGCACGAAGCGCGTTGGACGTGTTGACGCCGCAAAAGACCAGCAGAAAAGCAGGAGGAACGAGAGAACGCGCTGAGAGTTATGATAAGTACGTTTATATATTTTCGCTCCGCATTCCAAGAGATTCTTCCTTCGACTCTTCGTCGGCGATGAAAAGATGCGCCTGATGTGCTGAATTTCATACATGTGAATGTGCAGCTTATCCTGATACTTTATCGGATTTATCATCCTGATGCGTTCGCGTACGGCGGTAATGCGCGCCCGATTCCTGCTGTTTCACGCTGACGTTGAACAACTCCAACAGGAGCAGCGAAAAGTGTTTCTGTTTCTGATGTTGTTACTCATAGTATTGCCTTTTTGTAACATTTTCGTCTTCGTTATCATATTAAACTACATTTCATTTTGTTCCCGTGGGATTTCACTGATATGTACTCAATTTGATTAAAGGCAAAGAGGCGTAGAGGGGAAAAAAGCTGTTGTAATTAATTTTTAAAAACTTTCTTTGATGTTAAAGTAATTAAGCGTTGAGATTGATGAATGCGCTTCTCAAGAGAGAAAAAATTGCGCGCTTCAAAAATGGATTACGTATGTAAATCGCTTTTCCTGGGGGTGGCGTCCACCTGCGCCACCTTCAACACATCTCTAGTGTAGTTCTTCAGCGCGCGTAGGCGGCGGCGGCGGCGGCGGCGGCAGCGGCGGTGGTAAAGAAGAAGAAGAAAAGCGTAGTGCGACGCGTACTCGAGTTTTGCGATATTCCTTCATTAGGGGTTTAATTTTTCCTCGCTGCATACATAATCAATAAGGCACGGACGGAGCGAGAGCTCCGCCGCTTCTTTTTCATTTCGCATCCGCTGCCGTCTCCGAAAAACCATGGCGGGTTATTGAGAGCGCGCCGCCACCGCCGCCGACGGATGGATGAATGGAGGATGAACCTCGGGCCGCCTTGTCAGTGTTGCTGCAGCGGCGAGGAAGACTTCTTTCCGTCATTTTAATATTTAATTTATTTCGAAATTTACATCTTGAATTATTCCGCACTGGGGGCGCGCGCGCTTCCGCGCACCGCTCTGCATTTTTTCCACCGCCTCTACGCGTTAGCGAACTTGTACAGATTGCAGTTATTAAAGGATCACTAAGGACACGTTGTTCTAACTAGGAGCTTAATGTATGTGTTGCCACAAAATGTGTAGGTTATCATCATTTATATGAGAAAAATGCTTCCGTTTCTTGTTTCATGCAACGTTAAAGTCTCTTGCTTTTTCGTCAGCGATTTCTATGTATTTTAAATGTATGTTTTGCATAATTTAAGTTGTTATATCAATTGTTATTAAAACAATAGTTCATTGTACTAATTAAAAAGCTGCTCTATTAATTTAGCGTTAAGTTTCAAAGAAAATCCTGGTAAAAAATCCTTATTTTAGCAAACTAACTCCTCATTATATCTATCTACTTTTTTTGGTATTAATTATTTATTAATTAGGTCAAAGAATGAATCGTCCAGAAAATATAATCAATTTTGAACTTTTTGAAATTTTCTTTTTAATTTCCTCAAAAATATTTCTCCTTTCACAGTGAATAATGTGAATGATAAAGGAAAAGAAGAAGGACATATCAAGTTGATAATTAGGTGTTATCCGACTTGCAGATGAGCATCTGCGGATGGCATAAAAAGTGTCCAGCCCCTTGGTCCTTCTCCCTCTTCGGAGGAGTCCTGAAATATGCAGCGAGCCGTCGGATGAAGCGTGCTATAAAATTGCGAATAGCAGTTGAACCGAGGTGCATTTGAACATTGAGCGTCGCGACGCGTTCACCTTGTAATATTCTATTAAAAGGTATTTGAATTTTTAATCATCATAAACTTATTGAATGTACAACCATAACTCGTTCCGTCGGATTACGCAGTGGTAAAAATGGAGTCAAACAATAGCAAATGCATTGCAAGGAAAGGAGAAGGAAGTCAAAAGAGGCGCGAGACAATTGTCATTCATTGCGTGCGCGAGTTTCCATTCTTCATGCACGAGGTGCGGGTACGTGAGCGTGCACAAGGTCAGACGCTCCTCGACGATGGCGCCCACGAAAGAGTTGTTGCTATTCGTCTATCCGCCAACTACTTAAATACACGTGTTTTCCTCTTTCTCTGACGTGGTGGTTGTGTGTGTTGTGCGATGTGTTGTTCGAAAATCTGACGCATCAGCACGCTCGTTGAGTGCGCAACGAACGAGTCGCAATTAAGAAAGATAATACGCGATAAATATACGCGAACGCGCGATTCCATCCCAATTAATTTTTATTGTTGATGCGCACCACACGAACTAACACTCAGCGAATTGCGACGTGTGGGAAACGAATAATCACATCATGCGTCGAATGAAATCAAAAAAGAGAGTGAAAACACGCATTGCACGAACGAACGGAAAACGACGATGGCAATTAATTAGTGTTGGAAGCGCGCGCAAGGAACGCATCACGAGTGTAAATTTCATTGGACATTTTGCCGTTTTACATTCATGTTTAACACACATGCTTTTGCAAGAACAATCAACCAACGCGCTTGTGTAATAATATGTAATGTCATGTAATAAAATATTAATCGTTCGTTCACAGAGAGAGGTTAAGACACATTAAGAGACAATTTCAATTTTATCTTTAATTTATAAACTTCTACTTCGCATTCACAATTCCATTTAATTATTTACCTTTGCAGAATTTTAAATTATCAAATAGATGGAGCTAATGTCCAAAAGGATTTAATTCCTTAAATAATTAGAAAACTTCCAAGGTAATAAACCTTTGATAATCCAAATAATTTTTGATGTTTTCTTACAGAAAACTGCATTTAAGGGATGAAAAAAGTTTTCTTTGAATATCTGTAGAAACAAATAAAGTAAAATTTGTTATTTAATAACGTGTAAATTATTTCAACCCTTAATGAAATTGAATAATTAAACATCTCGTGCAAAATATCCATAACACAATATGCGGCGCATTTATTCCTGTTTATTCCCTATTATTTGGAATCATGTATGCGTTGTTATAATTATGTTAATATAGTGCGACTGTGATTATACGCATTGTTTATAATTATTGTAATTATCGGAAATATCTGCATGCCAATCGGACATGTGAGTTTGTCGGTCGAGGGGGCGGTCGAAAATAGAAACTAATGCGATATGTTTGATTAATGAAGATGCCCGCACCGTTTGAATCGCATTGCGGGCGCGTTTAGATGATGATAAATGAAATATTCACTTCACGCACGCGTACAAAACGCAAATGCATTTAGATGCCCCCAAAACATGGCATGTTACGCTTTGATGCACTAATTTATGCAAATATTATATGTGCGTTTGTGTTATTTGCAAGCAAATTCGTCCAAATTTATGAATTTATCTCATTTAAATTTATCGAGTACATGAATTAATAACAGAAATGATTTATAAACTAAAACTATTTCGGTTTTCAATACAAATTCATAATACACCTATTGTAAATTTCTCATGATTTAAATAATATTTGTTTATTCAAAATTAATTAATATATTCCAAAATTACTATTGGTTTATCAGATTTTGTTCTTAATTTGATAAGTGAAAAAATTGTGATCAAAAAGGGTCATTTTTTCGTCACAAGAAAATGAAGTAAAACCAACAAAGTATAAGCGATAATCACCTTCAACCATCCAATGAAAGAAAGAATGGATCATTCCGTATGCAAATGATGTTCATTTTACGGCATGATTAACTCGAAATGTGCGTGTCTCTCACACGTATTAATCAAACCGACGGCACACATCGTTGAGGTCGCCACTGACGATAACGCCAAATAGCCAGAACTAATAACAACAACAACAACAACGTCAAGGTAAATCAATAGCAAAATGGAAATTTCTCACATACTACGCTTAACCATCTAGAAACATTAGTTGGTTACTTATTTCTAAATCTATAATCATATTTTTTATCCTATTAGGTATACTTATTGAACTCGTAAGCTCTAAATAAGTTTGGCGACTTCATTATTAATACTCAAACTCAAACTGAAAGTATGACTGTACTTAAGGGGAGATTGTTTTAAAGATTATCCTTTTTATTACTCTGCTTTGCATTTTTATTTGTCGTTCCTCGTTCCCGCACATGTACAGAGTGTTCAATAAACTTGTTTACAAACTCATCAAGAGCTGCACTTCGTTCACGTAATGCTTGCAATTTTAAAATGGCAAAGTGTACGTAGTGGAAAAACAAACAGTTGTATTTTGACATATGAGAATTAATGATGAGTGCTTGTTTTATGATTTTCTTCGCTAATTAGCGCACCCCATTTTACAAAAATTACACGTAATCCACGCGAATGTCGTTTTCTTTGGCGCGCCGGCAACAACACGTTACGGTAATAAAATTGAAAGATTAATTAACCTACCATGCAATATAATAATTAATAAATACGAGGCATTAATCTACTATTTCGCTAACTCTGTTCTCATTTTTTCCTTTTCTAGTATGAACTAAATTATTATTGAATTTTAATGAAACTTAAATAATAAATGCTTTCTAATAAGTACCTACTGCTTTAAAATAACAATCAATTTAAACATTAAGGTTATTTTGTGACCTAATTTTTCATAAATAATTTTGCATTATAAGTAACAGTAATACTTATACTATAACTTAAAAATTAATTCCGAAATTCCCGAGTTTATCTTGAGGGGATGCGGAGATCAGAAATCTTATAATTTTTCTTAATCCTTTGCTGGTTAAGAATATTATTTAAACATTTTTATCACTATCGGTTAGTATATCACTTTATCTACTTCTTTTTGCACGAATCCCGATAATTCATTCTAACTTAATAATTCATACAAAAATTGTTTAAAGATTAGTTTATTCCATTATTGACTAAAGGATTTTAGAAAATTACCAGTCAAATAGAAGTGATGAAGGTTTGAACACAAAATTTCTGTTTTCATACTTAATTTTCTTACATTTTAAGGTTTCCAAGCAAATACACAACAACGAAACCATCTCAATATAAACAATAGCGGAAAATTTGATATTGCTCAGTTTTGTAGCTTTTGAGAAATCCTAACCACAAAAATTGCATATTCGAAGAGAAGATAATTTTCTTAAAATTTTAAGTTAACCACAAGTTGAATGCAGAAAATGATCTACAAATAGCAATATCTCGTGTTTTGTCGCATAATTTTTTTGTAAAATTTGCTGATAAAATTCTATACTAAAAGAATGTAAAAATGTTTCCCTTTTTTCCACCCTCGAAACTGCATATAAACTCTCAACTCTTAAAGTAAATAGATCAAAATCCAAATATCATTTAGTTGTTGAATTTGTTCGTTTAACATGGCTGCTTTCTGCGAAAATCGCATGTAGCAAGCAAACAACAATCAGTGGTTAAGATAATAATTAACGCGCGCAACGTGTGTGACTCTCCGGTAAAACGTCTTAGAGTAAACTACACGAACACGAGCAATGAGTCTTCTTCTTCTTCCTCCAAGCAATTGTCGAGCACACGCTCCAATGCGCACTCCGGGTGTTGCATTCAGCAATGCGCGAAGAAGACGAGAGCAATTATAACCGCTTGGCTTCGCCGCTCGAACGCTAATTATTTCCAAGACGCACAAGAAAAAGCGCTGCGTTATTCTGGGTCAATTACCTTCTCGTAAGTGAATTACCTCCATCAACTTAACCTCACTTTGCATTCTGTAACGCGCCGATTTGCATACGCGTACGTCAAGCCATCAGCTGATTGCTTAACATTGAACCAGATATGGTAATTTGATTGAAAATGAAATTTACGTTTGGTTTTACGACGATGAAAGAACGTAGTAGTACCTACCTACTTCTAGAAACGTGATGCGTTAACAATAATAAAGCAAGAAGTAGTAAATTTGCGTATGAATATAACCTCAAACGCATGCGCAGGGTTGAATTGTCAGCGGAATGAAGCATTGTGCTTATTGTGGCTCGACCTTCCACTTTGACACTGTCATTTTCTGCTTGACTGATCTCCGATCTTATCAACAGCCACGGAGCGCATTGCCGCCGCCACCCTCGTAGTAAGGCGATGTCAAAACCACGAAATGCTTCATGCATGCGCGCATGTAAATAAAACCTAACCTATAATACCAAACGCCCTCACCGTCATCAACGGATTTACGCATGCCAATGTCTGCATACTGATTGTCGCTGCATTACAATGGAACATGTTGAATTCTATGGAAGAATCAGAAATTTCCTCACTCTACGATGACATTTCTTCATCCATGCTTCTTATATTAATGTACTTATTCCAACAACAATAATAACAACTCGCTGGGGGCGCTCTTGATCTATAACGCTCTATTTTACATTAACGGAAGTCCATTGAAAAGAACGCATACGTGCAGCTTCGATTGGAGGCGGCATGCACGACGATAAATTTTCGCATGCTTCCGTGAAATGGCCACCACCACCGCCGCCAGCAACTGCTGTTATTATTATATTTGCCTTCTCCCGAATGATGGTTATCGCGGGCGGACCGTGAGTTGAACTATTTTTTCTCAACCCACCTGAAAATAATTTATATATTTTACACGCTTCGCCCGCTTTAGTTAGTTGCACGTTACAATTTCGCGTTTCGTTTTAATAACCAACCCCGCACAATGTATATTCTCTTCGTTTTTCACCCCTCACTCCACTATCCACCAGCCACCAACGCTGTGAACACGGCGGCGATTGCATGCTCTTTTGTTTGTCGCTCCTTCACGGAAAACAAAGTTTATTTTCGCGTTTTTAAAGAACGCCGCACGCTAGAAGAAACGATAGCTTATCATTGGCGATCGTGTGGCATGTCGATTGCAATTTACCAACTTTTGCATGCGCTAAAACCACAGCCAGAACTTTTGCAAATAGTTTACACACTTTATAGTTTATAATAATTTTTCAAGGGGAGTTGTTGTGTTAAAACGAGCGTATAAATCATTGGCGTTGGTTCGGATTAAAAAATACAAAAAAACATGTAGAAAAACAAAAAATATATAGCAAAAGCCATTCGTTTGATATGTGGACGTAATGTGTAAAATGTCTGGTAATTAATTCAACTGCATTAATTAAGACAAGCGTGACCCCATAAATTCCTTTCGGCCGCAAAGCAGCTAACAACGAAATTGTTAGTCCATGAAAAGTGTAAAAAATGTATGAAAAAAATACACACTTTATATCAAAACAACAAAAAATATATGTGTTTATGTAATAGCGAAAAAACGCAAGAGTTGTAAAAATTTATTACTTACTCATTTAAGTGATATTGTTATAGCTTTTTCTCGCTTTTTACATTATTAAATTGACATACTTTTAAGATTAGTCGTTTTTATTTGGTGTTTCTCAATGAGATTTATAAACTGAATCAATTAATTGATTTGTTTTAATCAATGTTTTGTTTATCGTTACAAATCGTAAAAAGTGTGCAATAAAATCTATTTGTAAATATCTTGAAATATACGTAGGTACTTTAATTCAATGCCAATAAATGTGAGTGAACAATGAGAATAACAGAGGCGTAAATTATTGATGCCGTTTGCAAATTGCATGAACAGCTGAATAATTTAAATGCATTTGAATGCGTTTTGCTCGAGTTTGTTTTGAGTGCTATGCATCCATCTATGTTTTAAATAATGCACTAGTAAAAATACTTGTTACGTTATAAAATTTAATTTAAACAACTTATTTAATTACAGATCATATTTGATATCAAATAATTATATTACATTTTTATTTCCTTGTGAACAAGTCATAAAATATTTTAAAGTTAAACTTCTTTAGAAACTTCTAGAAAAAATTGAATATAGATCTTTTCACCTTCGAGAAACTTCTAGAATATAGTGAATATGTTTCTTTCCACCTTCGAGAATCTTGTAGAAAAGTTAGAATAAATTTCTTTCAAAGTTCGAGAAACTTCTATAATAAGAAGAATATATTTCTTTCCACTTTCGAGAAACGTCTAGAAATGGAACAACATATTTTTTTTAAACAATGAGAAACTTCTAAAAAATAATGAATATATTTCTTTCCACCTTCGAGAAAGTTCCAGAAAAGAATGAAAATACCCATTTCAATCAAACTTCGAGAAACTTCTAGAAAATTAAGAACATAATTCTTCTAGAAACTTCTAGAGAAATAAGAATATATTTCTTAGTTTTCCTATGATCAATTGTTGTAAAATTAAATTAAATTTGTATTGAATTTTTCTATTGAATCCTAACTTAATTTTATCTAGTGAGTAATTTTCTTTCAACAACAATTGCAAACAGAAAAATTGTCTTATCTATAATATGGTGGTTAAACATTGAGGGTGATCAAGCACGACAAAGCAGTAATCCATTCATCTCGTAAAACTAGTGATTATAGAGGATTCCGCATAAAATTTCCCTTCTGCCACCGACACACCCACACCCAACTGCCACCAGCAATGTGCACAACTGTTCGTTTTAGAAACGAAACGGTGCGCCCGCGCGAACAACCACCACATCAGCATCCTCGCGAAGTTTAAACGACACGCCATATGACCATGCATTAAACTCGTAATCAAATTGAATGTCACACAACAAACTCGGTACAAATAACTCTCTTAATATCGGTTATTATATAGTTTTATTGCACCCCATTGGCCACCCCACAGCAGTGTACTTTACACCCAATGCCATCTAATAAATCATCATCTAATTTGCATTCGTCACACAATTAAGAGTGCAGCGCACATAACGGCATCATTTCGTAATCGTGAAATATCAATTAAGCGCACAAACGCGACTTTATCTCGTGGAAATATAAATTGCAAGAAGCAAATAAAATTTTCAGCTTCTCTCCGCTTCGGCGGCGACCAATCGAGCGCCTCCTCCAGGAGCTCTCGTTTTATTTTCTCGCCGCTCGGAGATGCTCCACGATTCTCCAGGATTCGCCCGCAGTATATTTCCCGCCCATTTCTTCCTCCTTTACTTTTTTGTTCAACGCAGCCTCAGTGTTCGTATGCTTTTTTTGTTGTTTGCGGGCTCGAGAGAAAATCTATAATGTTGCAACAAAATGGCTTCTTGGCTTTTTCCGCACTTTGCCGCACTTGCTAACTAAATGTCCAAACATAACTCACACACATGCAATAAATCTAACCTCAAAACGTAATAAATTAACGCTAATCAAAGTGCTACAATTGCTACGCATGCTTTTGTTGGTTTACACTTGGGGTAGCCTGCTTCTGGCTTGCCATATGGCGTATTGCAGGAAGTAAAACTGCAGCCGTACAGCAGCCGAATGCATTTAACTGATTACATTGTGACCTTACGTTAAACGTTCGATTTGTCACACTCAATGTGCCAATATGTCCGTCAAGTACAGTCGAGGGTCATATCTGTTCGCTTAACTCCCTCAATTCTAACCTCAAAAACCAGGAAGGGAATGCTAATGTATACAAGGAGTTAATTAATTAGTGTTTGTCGATAAACTTCTATAAGAAAATTAAACAAATAATATTTAATTCATTGTTTTCCTGTAAGTTTTGTTGAAATTTGAAGTTTTTGTCTTTTGCATTTCAAAAAAGTCCAAATTTGGAAAATAAACCTAGAGATTCCTAGGAACAAGTATTTTATCTAAAGATTTCATACATTTTTACGCATTGGAAAATTAGTTTTTCTACAAAAATCTGTCATCAATTGAAAACTGGATTTTTTTTAGTTTTTAACTTTCTTTCCTATATTTACATTCGTATATCACTTGTTGCCTTACGAATATTATCCGAACAAAGAAATTTGACATTTTTTGCCGCTCGAACGCGCCCAACTTAAGAAAATGGCACGCAAATCGCATTATCATTTTAATGTCGCGACGTGATGTGCGTGAGGCGTGAAAAAGCAGCGCACGAATTCGTTTTTTCTGAATCATTTATTCGGTGAGTGCCGCACAAAAAATAGAAATAGAGAAAAGGATTAGACAGATATAAAAATAACACTTGAATACAATAACCGCGCGCACCATAAAATATTTACCCTCGGAGATGCGCATTCAAGCAAATGTAATAAAAACTCAAACAACCGCGGATGGCGGCGCTGATGTAGTTATAAGAATATTAAAACTAACACAATTTTGTAAGTAAGACAATGAAAAGTTTGTTGAAGCAAAGATACATATTAAATAACCTGATACCGAAATGTTACAAATCCTCTCGTCTTTGTTCTTTTGCCGGGGGGTGCACATTTGTGTCATTTTTGTATTTTCTGCATTCACTTCTTCAGTTGAATAGAATGACCAATTCCCCTTTTTTTAACACATGGGTCATATGTGTAGGATGCAGGAGAAGCGTTTGTTAAAAGTGCGAATATCATCTCAGTGGGGTGAAATCGAGGATAAACAATGCATTTATATCTATAAGCGTGAGGGGTTAAAAATAATGCAGTGGCCAACGGCGCGCCGCACAATTTTCTACGCACAATGCGCGTACGTGCGATACGGCCGCCAATTTCACCCTAAATAGTCACATCACAATCGCGCCGCTTTGCTAGGGGTAGGTCTGGGTTGCGTTTGGGGCTCCCTTTGATTGATGACCAGACCTCATAACGCTATAAGGCGAATTTAATTTCCACCCACTTGCATGAAAAACCAACAACAACGCAACTTTTGCACTTTTCGTCCAAAATTTTTAGTGTAATATGCATACAAGAAAGCATATCATTCCCTCAGGGCAATATCACCACGTAAACTGAGCGTTTAATGAAAAAATAAGTCACTGCCTCCGGCGAAACGCAATTAAAAACATCGCCAAGACTTAATTAAGATGCCGTTATGCGGGAACGGGTGCGTAAACTTTCCCCATTTTACAATTTTCCAAAATATGCGACAGATGTGCACATGCGGTGGTCGTCGTCGTCTTTAAGAGGGCGGCGGCGTTTTTTGCACAGCCGCAACTCGAACGGAAAACGCGCTCCACTTTGTGCCGGCTCAAACCGCATATTTCGCTATCTATCATAATCGATCACCAAAATTACCCTTTCATAACAAAAATTGCCGCCCCACGATGGGCTCGCCGCTCTGTTGTCCGATGGATCAACATTCAGCGCCCTCTTCGCAGTGTTGGTGTTTTGTGCTTCGCACGTGAAATCCAAGGGATGATCGCATTGTTGTCACGTAACTGATTGCCGTTTGAGTATGACGGATGATCTTTCACGAGTTTATCGTTGCACCAGAGAATGTTTGCATTCTATGTGTTGTGTCTGTCTATTTTAAATAAATATCCTAAATATCTTCATTTATTATAAATATATTTTTTTGGTATTAAATCAATAACAAACCAAAAACTTTTGCATAACATTGATTAACAACTAGGTAATTTAACCACGTGCCTTCTGCCATCTGCACATAACCTCCAAAAATTAATTTTATTGAAAAATTGAAAACAAACTCCTGAAAACTTTTCCAAGTAAATTTCCAAGAAATATCTTTAAATTTTTACAAACACTTAAATATTTTTGAATAAATATTAGACTTAGAATAAATATTTCTTGTTTGTTTGAATGGTCTGTCGAAAAAAGTAGGGTTATCATTGAAAAACAAATCGGCATAAAATAAGCTAGAAAGCAATTTAACAAATCTCCACACTAAACACATTTTAAAGTGATTTCATCTTAATTAGACGTTCGTTTGAAAGGTTTTGCGCTTCGCATATTATTGCGCCATTGAAGAAATAAATTGCGAAGCACAGCAGAAGAAACCCGATGGAATGAAGAAGGCAAAAGGGGCAGCAACGCAACGCGACGAAGGACGACGATTTATTTACTTATACAAAGGGATTTGCGCGCAATAACTTTAAACGTCGGGCGCGCAATAAAAGTGCCAAGGGAATGGCGTTTAATGCCAATGAGAATGAATGTTCGAGGGATATAAAACAATCCCATTTAAAGTCACCAACTTGTTTACTAACAAGAATACCTCGTGATTGCATTAAAATATTTATTCGCCGCGTACAAATTTACATGATTGATTCATGTCCCTCCCGCCATTGATTGCTGTTATTAACCTCAAAAATTACGTATAATTTAATATATTTAAAATACGCTTTAAAAAAAAGGCCTACGTTCGTTTTGCTCGACGTAAATTGCCATCAATGTGGTTTCGATGGGGAAAAATGTACAATTTACGTGCATTAGTTGGCTGTATGAAAACAGCGTACAATCGAAACCAAATTGGTAGAAAATTGATAATCACCCCGATGTTATTTAGGTGCACATACAAAATACAAATACTACGGTGGTGAATGCACGAGTCGCGGGTGAACCGATTAGCGAATGAGTCCTGTGAGAGAGGACGACGCAGCAACAGGGACGTGTTATTAAAATGTAAATGCGAACAAGTTCCTGTCATACGAACAAAACTAGATTTCGCTTGTGAATGTACGCACACATATACTAAATGGATTTGAATGACACACGCACATGCACGCATAGTTAAGTAAGTATGTGTTGTATGCGACTAAGTCAAGTGCGTTTCAAATCTCATTCCACTCGACGTCACTCCAACGGGGGGAGCGATTGTTGTTAATTAATGAATTTCCCTAAGAGTTGATTGCGAGACACTACATACTAAAAGAAGGGAAAAAAACACAAAAACAATTCCCATTCTTTCGAATTTCACGTTGTTGACTCGCGAAAAAGTTTGTTTGAGTAATGATTGCGGCGCGCTGACGTCTTTTGCATTAGCGTAAATGCAATTTGCGTTCGTAATATAATTAAAAGTCCCTTCTGCAAATCGGAAGAACTCGGCGAGCAGTGCGGGTTTTTGTAATCAGCGAACGCAGAAGACATCGAAACAATACTTAATGAAGACGCCGCCTTCGCAGTCTTCGTTTGCGTCGGGAAGCATTTTCTTTGACTTTTCATTTCTTGTTGAAGAATCGAGTCGGCCGCGCGCGCATTTGCCATTATCTAATCTCGCCTTATTTATATACCTTTCGCTTGGTTTGAGCCGGATGCGGAATTTATTTCGTTTGCCTACGAAGAGGAAGGGTGGCGAAAGGGGCCGCCGATGAAAGGGGGCGGCTGGATCTTCCCGCTGCTCTTTCAGCAATCATCTTATATTGTGTTTACCTATGCAAATCCTGCACACTGCACGCGCGTATTCCGTTATTGTATGTTTGTGCGTTAGACGCTGTTTCTTTGCTTTGCGTTTTTTTCCCTTTACTTTTTAGTTATTCCAGAGAGGATGAAGAAGGATACTGTGTTTTGATAATCAACTTTGGAATTATTGGATATTCAAAGGGAGGATAATAATTTAACTTAATTATTATTTCATTAAAGATTTTAAACAATCAAGACCACAAGTAATTTAATTAATTTCTTCCTTCAATCAATGAAAATCCTGCTCTGAATTATTCAATTCAAAAATATTTAGCGAATTTTCCAAAAAAATATTTGGTGAATTTCTCAAATAACATTATATTTCACAATAGGGGTTGGATGAGGATGTGATACATGTAAAGTTATCACTTAGTGTGACAGGAACGCAAAGCGTATTAGACATTATTGTGTGTCCGGACACTAATCAGTTTTAAGGTGTACTAATGCCAAATCAAGATGAGTCAGTGTCATGCGACGCACGGGGCTTATCCGTGATGCTGGTGGTGGTTGCAGGGAGGACGCAGGATGATGCAAAAGGCGACCCGAAAACATTAGCATGCGATTTGCATATTAGTTGATCCCGACGCGACGGCGCGCGTGTATCGGACAGAAGAGGCCAAAGATTGCCTCTTGTGCGCGCTCTTCTTTGACACGCGCGCGCACATTTGGTCGGTTCACAAAATGAAAAAATTATAAGGGCTTTCCATACGAACCGATTTGCATACACTTAGGTCGGGCACTCATCCACGCGCCCATCCCGTAATGACATCCAGACGCTCGAGCGCAAGATTTTTGAGCTATCTTCAAACGCGCTAGTTTAATAAACCGTTTGCTTTCGGGGAACGTTTGGGATATTGTGATACACACACGCGCGAGCTTCTCGCAAAAGAGCTGAGTTGCGAACCTTTTTAGTTCATTGCCTACACATGAGCTGGTGGGCGAGCACGAATGCTGAAATTAAAGCTGATGACAGAATCGCACACCGGGCCGCATTGCCACAGCTTTGATTGACTCATTTGAATAAAACCGAGAGCCACCCTTAAAGTTTCTTTTTCGCACCGAGCGCAAACACTCTTTGCGCCCTTTCTCCCCAGCGAACGTCGAAATTGCTATAAAAACCGGACGTATCCACATCAAAAACGGGGGTTTGCGCTTAACTTATAGGTTATGTTGCACACATTAACGCGGCCATCAAGAACCGAAAGCAGCCCCAACGTTTTCCCTCTGTAGTGCAAATGCGAGGACGCACTTCAAGGACGAACAAGGACTCGTCATAAACACATTGACATCTCTCGTCATTAAAAGTTTTATTATATTTTTGGTCGATCTGCGCAGACTCCAGCGCGTTAAAATCAAAGCGCATTCGCATAAATTTGCATCGGGAATAACAATTTACGTTCCCCTCCGCACTCGAAGAGATCGTTTGTTCTTTCATTTTTTTCTCATCGCTTAGAGCATGCTTCGTCTAATTATCGCGTCATTCAAACGATGAATCGTCATGGCAACGCGTCATTCTTTTGTAGCACGCGCGCGCCACCAGGGAAATGTGTTGTGTGCTCTCGGCACGAAATATCCGTTTTACTAATGTGCAACGAATGTTCGAACGCTGCCCGCCAGAAGGCCAATAACGGCGTACACACGCGGAGAGCCCTTGCGGTAATTTATTGTTGCAAGTCGAGATACAAGCGTGCCGAGTGCGGCGGCGGCGGCGGTGGCAGCAGCCTGCAATATGTTTAAATATACGTGTGTGGCACTCGCGGTGGAGAACGCGAGTTCCGCCGGGCGCACCGCGGAAGGAAATGTAAAGTGGCCGAGGGGCCGGAAGCGAATGAAAGAATGCCAGAGGAGAGCGGGTTATCGCACACATTACATCCGCCACGCCGTTCCGGTGTATCGGAAGTCAAAGTGTGTCGCGCATGCAACCTCTAACCTCAAACAAAGTACCCAAACGATAATGCAAGTTACACTCTTAATAATAATAATAATCAGTACAAAGAGTTGCATACTAACCTAAAAAAATAATAATAGTCCCCGAATCTGATAAATTAATTCCTTCCTCGATTATAACCTCGAAATCAAAGTCAATTTGTTCTTTTTGTTGATTCGTTGATCGACAACCTGATACAGGTTTTTTCCTAGTAATAAGCAATAGGGATGCATTACAATATCCAAAAAGTCGTCAAGTGATTTGATTTATCACTGATGACATTCGATGACATCCCCTTGCTCGTTCCTTCGACGCCAGTCGATGGGGAATAAAAATATATCATTTATCTTAATTCGAAGCGTAGAACGCCGAATGAGTCGTACAAACGATGCTCCTGCAATGCGATAAAGCACATAACCTCACTATTAATAAGTCGTGTTCATGTGTGTGTCCTTTTGCCGAGACCAAAGCATTGCATGTGGAAATTCTTTACGCAATGCGCGCGCGATGACAACCCCTCATAAATTACTTGACCGCACTTTTTGCACATTTTTTCTTCACGCAACAATAACTTGTCGTTTGGGGACGACGCACACGACGCGGAACAAAATGCCCTCGCCTTTGTTATGCAAGAGGTCCTTGCAATAGTTTCTGTTACATGTGTGTATCGTTTGAATCTGTCAATTATGTAACGCTAGCCGCGACAAATTCGATTAAGTGGTACTTGATAATGTCTACACTCAAAGTGTTTAGTTCTTGTCACATTAGAATATACAGGATGTAGAATATACAATTTTAAAGGGTGCACTCTTCGTTTTCCATATTATTTTCATAGAATTTGCTGACACTAGTACAATCTTGTAACCTCTAAGAAATAGATAAGGTAGTGTGGGGTAAAAACGACCCAGAAATTATTTAAACTAATATATTTTTGATGTATTCCACTATAACCTAATAAACTTAGTCGTTTTTCTTAGCTATGGTTTATTCAAGTTATTTATGTTGACAAATTGTCGTTGATTAAATTTCTGCCACTGTTTCAAAGAACATTTCCTTTACATAATGCGATGTTCTTTTGGTTACATAATCTCGGACTATCATAGGGGTGGCAAAAGTATTATGAGCCTAAATAATTCAATTAAAGGGTAATATTCGGTAATTTCGTAGCATGGTACGGTTTTGCCTCGCGCTCAAATATTTCTTGACCGCGGTTCTATTATTCTATTTTATCAAAAAATATAAAAGGGCTGAAATATTTTATTACTGCAAAGTAAACATAGATTACTGTATATTGTAACCATCAAAGATAAAAACATAGATTTGTACACTATTGCTTAAATTATCCTTTAATAATGGGGGAATAGCAGGTTAAATGGCACCAATCTATGTTAATCATTGTATATTGACCAAAAGAAGATTTCTACTTTACCTACTGTTGCTATAATACAACATATATTCGAATAAATAAAGCATTTGCACCGAATTCGGATTTGACCTACTCCACCTTAATTAACTAATTAATATTTTCATCTTCATACCCTAATAACTAGTTTCAGGACGAAACGACCACAATGAGAAGATAATTCGTGACAAGAATAGTTTTAATCAGGATTCAAATAAATTATAATAGAATTAAAAACTAACTGTAACACTTAATCAAACCACCTTTTACCCTTCTAATATGAAATAATATTTTAGAAGTTGTTCTTTAATTAAATACAAAAGTTTAGTGTCTTATCAAAGAAAAACAATTTTTGTGGCAGTGTTGTAAAAGTTGTAAAAAACTGGTAAAATATAGATATACCCCTTGTGTAATATAAAAGAATAAAGTGGTAACTAGAAAAATTGAAAATTCTAGACTTTACGACAAGGTAGCAGCGAATCCTGAAATATAGGTAGATAGCAACCTAACACGTTTGCCTATCTGAAACGCAATATTACAGAAAACTATAATCGAATGTGAAAACATCCTTGCGTGGTCCCTGCGCGCCCATCATGCATTTAAAGCGGCTTCCTCTTACGTAATTTATATTTTTACGTTCGGACATTCGGCCATCGACGAAATGCGATTACAGTTCGCATTCTGCGCATTGAATATTTTCCCAATATATTTGCTGATTGCATCGCGCGTCGAAGACGAGCAAAGCATTCCAAGCATTGTGTGCGGTGGCGGCAACGGCGGCGACGAGCGGCCAGCTTGGGGGAGCATCTTCAGCGTGCGGCAAGGTGCGAGGAACGCGCGCGCAGACACCGGAAGTGCGCTGACTGGATGAAACCGAGCAATAAGGCGACGAGATAAGAAGGAGCGCACCGCCCCACGCGTCTCGACGCTCGCCGTCGCCAATCCAGCCCCCGAACGCGATGCCAAGGAGACGGTCACTTCTTGCCGCCGGACCAATGGAAGCGCGCGCCAGCACTGACGCAGATTGCAAATTTTTTGTTATAAATAATGCATGTTGCTAAATTAGATGGCCGACGAGACGCGCGCGTCCCGGATATATGTGCGGAAAGTGGAATCAGCGCAAAAAATTTATCTCCTTGGCGTTCCTTGCGCGCTCTTCTTGTCCGCGAGCAAGAAGTATCGCTGTTGTTGTTGTTCCTGCTGCTCCTGCTGTTGGTCGGCCGCGCACCACCGCACTTTTCTGATAAAATGACTCGACCGCTCGAAATGATAAAACGAATGAGAGTGCGCGCAGTTGATTGCTTGCCGCCTCACACCACAGCAGCTCGCCGTCCGCCAGCCACCCCATGTGCATTGCGGAAAAGAAAACAACCATCCTGCTCCTCTGCTGGCAACCGAGCGCAATACACAACGGAATTCATTATCCGGTTTCGAGAGCGCGCCGTAAAAGCCAAGCCATTAATTAATTTTAATTCCGGCGCAGAACATACAATTCTTATCTCCGCAGCTATTACGCGCACACGAAGCAAACAAAAATCTTAACCTAATACCAATCTGTCATTAACGACTAACCTCAATTCAGCGTATACGATCCACTCCCATTACTCGCATCATCCTCTTATTTTACGTGGTTTATGGTGGTGCAGAGAACAAACCGCATCATGCATTCAATACGCAAGGATTCAAGTCGTAAAATATGTATGAAAAGTCGTCGACGCCATAAAAGTTTAAGGAGTGCAAATACAAAAAGACCGCAACGATGATCAAGTCGCGGGAAGAAGCGCCAACTTGGAATTGGATGATTGTTTTGAAAAGTGTGCGAAGCGCATTTTGGGGGAGTACGAGAATGGTGTATTAATTAAAACAGTAAACAGGTGGAAAATCCGTGCTCTAATCCACGAACGAAATGTAAATGTTCCTTTCGGAATGCCAACGCGTTTCGTTCCAGGGTCGTTCGCGGGGATTATTTTATAATGCTTGGCGCTTAGCTTAACTTAACCTCACTTCGTTGAGACGATAATGGTAGCGGAAAACAAAAAATGATATTTATGTTTAAGGTACATTAAATATTTCTACATATCGATAAGTCATTTTTAATTATAAAATTAGCGGTTTCTTGGTCGAAAACATAAAGAAACCTATAAAAACATTGGTTGCAGGCAATGGGAGTCAGCAGGCAATGAGAACCTCGTATCTACTAAACTATACTCGAGAAAATTAATAAAATGCCTTTTCCACCCCTTCTGCACCTACCCCGTCTTGTAGTCATGCTTCACGCCTGCTGTCGCCCCGCGTTGAATATTGACAATTGACAGATAAATATGTAATGTTTTATTATAAATAGTTTCTGGAAAAATTTTAGTTTAAAATAAGTTCTTATTTTAAATCTAGCTTTGGTTGGTGACTTTAGCTATACCAATGAAATTTCAACTTGGAATTTGCAAATTATCCTGATTAAGGATCAAGATTTGTATAGTATTAAAAAAAATAAATTTATTCCAAGGCTGTTTTTTAAATAGCAACTTAAATTCTTTTGAAATACTTAAACGATCCTATTTAAAAACATTGGACCCTTAAGAAAAACATGTAATTTTTGGATATAAAGTGGGAAAAGAACACGTGTGTACGTTTGCATACAAGACAGTTCGATCAAAGAATCGAGAAGCATCTCCGAGCCTACTCAATATTCTCAAACATTATCGAGTGTTTTTAATGCCATGCAGATAGCATCCGATGCCGCCGACGTCGTCGCCGCCACCGTGCGAAAAATACATCTCGTTACAAGTTCTTTTACTTACGTACACTTTTATTCCAGCCTCAGTCGCCGCCATCAACTTCTTCTTTCATCGCCGACGTCTTCATTTTGTGCAATAAGAAGCCAATGTATTTGCAATCGCCTTTGATCTTCTCCACCAGAGTACATCGATTGCGATGAGTGTATGTGCTATCAAAAGTTAATATCAGCTTTCCACCCTCGCAACGAAAAAAAACACGCTGATAAGGGAAAAAATCGTGGAAAAAAGACGATTTGTGCCTTTTTTGTACGAAATCTTAATTTGCTACACTTCAATTAAAGAATGCTAATGACACGATACGTGATGTAAACATTTATTTATCTCCGCGCGCTCTTTGATAGTCGTGTTATCTTTACGAGCTGTTTGTGTTGCCTAACTAATTCGCTCTTGTCGTCTCATCCGCAATGCGAATCGCATTTTTATTGCGCATTTATTCGACGCGATTGCGGATGGAATTAATTAATTTTACTTATTTCGAAATTAACAACCCTTTTATGGCCATGGCGTATTTTTTTGCGACGGGGCACGAAATCAAGTAATAAAATGTTTATCGCTGGCTTTCAACTCCCTTGAAGAAAAACGTGCAAAAAAAGACCCTCAGACGGCGTAACACCCTCAACTAATTGCTATTTTTCTCTATATCACGCAATTTATAAAACGAACGAGAAAATAGGTACACACACACACACACACACACACACACACACACACACACACACACACATATATAATTTGTACGTTTCCAAAACATGCGCAACCGAAGAAAAAGACTAAATGTGTCTGCATTTTCCAGCAGCGAAATGTGCTCCTTGCCGAGGAGCGCGTTGCCCGCCATAAATAAAAAGACGCTTTTCCGCGCGCGCGGCGGCCAGAAGGCGTGCATTTTTATTACCCGAAAACTGCCCTCCCGGTTTTAAATTAAACGCGAAGATAGTGTGTGCGAATGTTTCACCCAACGAGCGCATTTACCATTTCGTTTACGCGTTTTTATTTCGATGCATTGCAGTAGCAAAAGTCGTCGTCGTCGTCCGGGTTGCCTAGCATTGCGTCGTTACGGTTTAAGGGATGGTACGCGAGCGTATAACTCTTCGGCGCGGAAAATTTATCCACCGCGTAGAGCAGCACACAATACTTATATTCCTCATCCTGCAAAGCCACCGCAGCGCAAGCAGCGAACCATTATATATCACATGCATGCATACATTTCGCGCAAAGCGCAACACAACCATTAAAATAAAATCCTCGTTTTTCCGGTTCGCATGGAAAGGAAGCGAAAAAGCGCTCAAGCACTTTGTTAAACTAACCCTCTCTGAATTATATGCGTCGCGTAGGTAGCTAGCTAGGCATTTCAGACGCAAATTATTCCAAATGCTAAATAAAAATTTATGCTTCCCTCCGTGCGCATGTTAGATCCACGCGTTTTTCTTAAAATCACATGAGATTTATTCAAATCAAGGCGCAGCGCAGCGCACATCTAAGCCATCGCAATCGACAAACTTTTTTCCGTTTCTTCTTCTTCTTGCGCATGTTTTTGAGGTTATGCGAGTAGCAGCAGCAGCGTATGGCATGACACTTAAAAACGTTCCCTGCTCCGATTGTTTCATTGTAAGATGCGCTTCGTAACAGATCTAACACTTGAGTTTTCGAATGTTTCTGGCATGATCGTAAAAAATATTGGCAAGCACCCACCTCGCGTCGACGAGAGTACGCCGGCAAGAATGTAGCCGCCGCCCGCATAGCCCCATGCGTGCTTGCATTTTCTGTTACTCTGTGTCCCAGCCACTTGACTTAATAAGCCGCTGATTTATGTAAGAACAGCGGCTGCGGCTGGCAATACTGCTTTATTATGTCTTTTAGCCGCCCCCTTCTTCGTTTCTTTGCGCTATTGCTCATCCCTCATGTGACATTCTGTCGCTGACGTGTGCTGTCTTCCACCTTTCAAAAAATTCTTCATATACCTGTCACATGTGTTTGGATGATATATGCAGACGTAATATACAGAAAAAAGTTTGGTTATGTTAATAGAAAATTCCTCATATAATTTATAACTTTTAATTTTTCTAAGTTTACGTATGATGCATTAAGTAAATAACCTGGTTGTAAAACGTTGATTTAGCAAGTTACCTAATTGATTCAACATTTGTTTTTGGCATGCATCGAACACGATTTGATCGAAAATTGAACGCCAGCCAGTTTTTGATAAAGTGATGGCGGCAATGGTACATACGTGGGGAGTGTGAGTGGGCCACCTGAGCCGCCCAAAAAGCGAACAACCGCGTGCTCCGAATGCGCCGTGATGCGTATTCGCCCTCTAGTTACAATTCAGCCAGAATTAATGCGAGTCAAAATTGTTGCGCTGCGTCATTTGTGTACGTTGATCGCGATCATCACGATGATGATGATTATACAAGCGCCTGCGCGCATACATACGCCAACCTGATGAACAACGAACTGCGCAGGCAACGGATGGGACTATTTTTATAATTCCAGCCGACTGGTTACGCTTGCGATCCAATCCCGACAACATGTGCGCTGGTTCTCAGCGGCCTCGGCAGTGTGAAAAGGGGGCTAGCAATGCACAACCAGCAGGAGCAGCGGCAGCAGCAGCAGCAGCAGCAGCAGGAATAGCGCACTCTCAACGTCATCGAGATCATCATTCAACACAGCCAGCAGCAGGAATGGCTGGATTCTCGCTCCTGCTTCATATTTGCAATGCGCGCAAGTTATGCGTGTTTACACACGAATGCATCACCAAACAGTACGAATTGGTAAATAATCATGCAATTATTAACCGCGTGCGTACTGTTGACGCAATGAAAATGAAAATGCAAGTAAACAGAAAAATGTTCACTTAATATTCGCGCCGGTATTGCACAAGAGGCCATAAAGCGGACGTGTGGAAACAATTTGAAAACTAGGGTCCAGCCATATTCCATAAATGCATACATAACCTAAAAGTCTGCAACATACTCGCCGGAATGACTCAATATGTGTGCTGCACGTAGCTGGCCGAAGGAATATGCTAATTTAATGTTCCTCAATATCAGCATCTCCTTCAACAGTACCGGCAGCAGCAGCAGCAGCAGCAGCAGCACTTCTTCTCTTCCCCTAAGTGGTCAGCGCGCAGATGATGGTCAAGATAAAACCAATATCGCTCTATTGAGACTTTCAGCAAAGGAGAAAATTGAATAATAAAATTATGCAGTTTGTTTCCCTTCCCCCCACCGCCCAGTCACACATACAATGTAAGTAGAGTTTAAAGTTTAAAATTTTCGAAAAACGAACAACGGAAATTAATGGTTGTGTTATTAATTTCAGATTTTCCAACAACGCAAAAAACATGGTGCATGTCCAAACCGCAAACGCGTTTGCTTTTAGTTGCAACGCTGAAGCGAGCGGACGAAGCAATTTGCATTAATATTTCGGCGACCCCTAAGAGAGTTATGCTCTCGGACAGCGGCGGCAACTGTCAGCTTGGGATAGCAGCATATTTCCTTTTCTTCCGCCCCACTAAACTTGAGCTAAAAATTATACCTCGACGCTTTGACCGGCGGCGGCGGCGGCGGCAGCAGCGGCGACGGACATCTCAACTTGAACGTTTTGGACGAATGGACAGCGACGTTGTTATTACAAGCGTGCGCGGCTGGCACGACCACCCCCAATTGCCACCCCATTCATACATAATGCATTATTATAGCATCCGCAACTTGTATATAAAATAATAATAATAATAAGACATCAAGCGATATCTTTTTCTTCCACGTGCTCGTAATGGTGACGCTGATTGAGCAAAACACAAATAGTCGGCGCTGTCCCCTTGCTGCTTGCCATGTTGTCGCATGGGAAATTTACCAAGGTGAGCAAGTGCACAATAAAAACAAATTGTTTGTGTTGTTGTCAAGTGCGCAAAAACGCTTGTCAGCGCTCGCTTGAATCAGGTTCATTCGTCCGTTTAAGTGTTTTGCTGCTTGAACGAGCCGAAATGTTGTTTATCCAAGGATCGCGAATGCATTGCAGACAAACAGGCGGCGAACACCCTTGTTTATAATATAATATCAAAACAAACCGAATGAATGCACCAATTATCCTCCTGCGTGCGTTCGGCGTTTGAAGTAAGACGGCCCAAAAAATGGAAGAAAAACGTTTTAACACATGCGTAACGAAATGTAACATGTTCGAGGCGCGCAATTTAAATAAGCCAAGCGAATGAATTCCATCCCCATATTATTGACGAAGGTACGAGCGGAAAGAAGCTTTGTGCGCCTTGCAATCGCGTCCTGTACGAGGAGCATTATTGCCTTCGTTCCGTGTTTTCTGTCGGCGGCGCGACGCGAAAGCGCTCGTTTGTTCGCCGCTTCGTTCCCATGCATTCGCCGCTCGTGTAATTCCAGAATCAATAAGATTAGAATTTGCTCGCCCACCTCTTGCATAAAGTCATGAGTTCATCTCGTTTGATTGAAATCCTCTTCTTATTCTTGTAGTCCCCGCATTTGAAAAACCTCACACCAATGCGCGCCGCCGCGTAGAACAAATGAAGGAACGAATGGCATCTTTAACTTCAACTTGAAGTTGAACTTTATAGACATCGCTAACGATTCCTTCCTGTCTACTATGCGCACAGTTCTAATAGTTTTACAAATCTACCATCGACGTTATCGATGCGCAAATGATAAATCAATTGGGAAATAATGTTCTTTCTAGGAAACAACGAATTGACAAAGTCATAAATTCTGGTTTGATTCGACTTGATCATTATCACTAATTCATCGAAATTAATGGCGGTTTTTCACCTTGACTTCCTAACCTTTTACAACTTCCGCCTTAATGAATAACTTTACATATTTCTTAACCGTCTCATACGAATGGTTCAATTTTTTTGATTATGGAACATGTATGTCCCTCTTTTGGCGATCAAAAGAAACTTGAAGCCAATGCAGAAGTGCACAAGTTGACTAATGCTTTATAGTTGTAGCGTATCCACGAGAGGTCAGTATAAGTTTACATTTTAAAGAATTCTTTATATCTGATGCGTAAAAGAAAGTTTGTTAACGCGAGAAGGCGCTCTTGCGGGGTTGCATTGCAGAAAACAAAAGATAAAGGATGTCTATGGTGAGTGAACGCGACCACAAAAGAAAACATTCACCCTGAAAAGCACTCGGTGAAATGGCGGACGACGTTGCGGCGCGAATAACACGCACGAGACGATTCGCCTAACCTGTTGTCGCCAAAACGAACTTCGTGTCGCGCATGAAGCCCAAATGAGCACGTTGTTTACAAACAGGCATCGAAGAAACGACGGCGACGCGATTGCTTCGGTGCCGCAATGGGCTGAATTGTTTGTGTGTGTCTTCATGTATCGCAATTAGAGCAATAGACCCTCAGGATGTGTCTTTTCGTAGGTGCCTAGTATGAACCAGCACTGCTCGTTTTGGCAGGCAGCGCAATGCTAATGACGCCATTCGCCTTCATCGCAAGCTGCGCATTATAGCGTTTTCCTCCAGCTTTGGCCTTCAGTGAATCCTCAATGGATTGAATGTTGTGATTAGTGTGTGACAAGCTGTACTCTGTGATGGAAATTGATGTGACACAAGAACGTCAGGAAGCGGCGCCACCGGACGTTTGCAATGATCAGCAGCAGCAGCAACATCAACAGCACCACCAGCTGAAAGAAGATGCTGTTCCGCCTGATCAGCAACATCTGCAGCAGCTCATTCTTGATAAGGAATATAATCGACGCCATAGCAAGAAAGTTATCAAGCATGCCTTGAGACAACAGGCGAAACGACGAAGAAAAAACACCACTATCGCATCAGGTAACAACACTTCAGCAGTGCCTAGAATTATTGTCAAACCACTACCACCTCAACCAGCAAGCAATTTGAATAATGATCTTGAAGCAACTAATGATTCTTCCTTAAAGACGCCTACCATGCGGGAAGTGCTAGCTTCAATTCCTGGTTTCAGTTTGAAACCAAGAAGGCGCTCTAATAAGAAATTATCAACGGCAGCTCAGTTGGAACAGACCAAAGAGGGCTGTATAGATCTTGAAACACCTGACTCGATTCTGGTCAACACCAACTTGAGGTCTTTGCTAAACAAGTACACGTTTGCAAGTTTACCACCGTTGTACCAACATAAATTGGTGCAATTACTACCAAGCGTTGATCGACAAACAGTCACAAATCCAAACGAATCTATTAGATTAACCGCTTCGAGTTTAAACAATGAATTCTTTGCGAGAGCATGTGTCGAGTGGCAGGAACGACTTGCTGAAGGCGAGTTCACGCCGGAGAATCAGCAAAAGTTGAAAACTGAAGCGGATAGAGAAAGGAGTCGCTTAGACCCATGGAAGTTAAAACACTTTGAACCGCTTTGGGGCGATCAGAGTCATAGGGAGAATCATTCAAACTCCATCACAACCAATCGACCTCCTATACGAACAACCATAAAGTTAAGGCCATCAACGACAACTGCAACTGGAAGTACAACAAACAACAAACCAAAGCCACTTCCTATCGTAAAGCGTCTTCGGACTGTTGGTGCTGTTACACGATCGTGTACAACTAGCTTAAAACATGAAGAAATCAGCGAACCTGCACCGAAAGCTCAAATACCCGATCTGTTACCCATCAAGAATATGACACAGAAACCAAAATTGGAAGCTGACTGTCATATAACTATTGTAAATAAACCGGAGCCGGTCGTTGATTACAATTGCGCTGATAAAATTGACTCTAGTAGTAATAGTTTAAGTAATTTGCCAGAAATAACCATAATTAATATTAGTGATACCGTCGCGGCCAATACGAACAGCGAGACAATCATTACAAGTAGTTTTAGTGCACGCGTTGATAAGAGAAGGCGGACAAACAGTTCAAATGATGAAGAACCTTCTCCATCGAAGCGAAAGTCTAACAGTCCGATTATAACCAAGCATGATTTAGAAATTTTCCCAGTTGTTGAGATTACCTCACAGCCTGATTTAATAGAGGAACACGGTAATAAAACCGAGGATGAAGAACAGGATCTTGAGGATAATGCAGCTTCTGAAAATATGACCGAAACGACAGACTCGATTATTTTAGAAGGTATTATTTCCTTTATTATAAACGTTGTTTAACTAACTGTTGCTACTTTGTTTTAGTAAAAACTGAAGATTCTGTAATACTGTTTCCGGAAGATATTATGGATGAAGAAGAGGATGACGATGATGACGATTATAAGGATGATGATGAGGATGAAACATCAGGCGAATCGCCAAAGGATGATGACGACGAGGAAATGAAACAAGCTGATGACTCTAAATCATGGAACGGACAAAATACGCCTTCCTCAATATCAGAGACAACTCCGTCTGAGAGTACAGACAGTCCAGTTATTATGCCTTCGGTATCATATTCTATGACGCTACCAAACAGCTTAATTCTGCAGCAGGAATCTCCCAAGCGAGAGGAAGATTACAAATTGCGAAGCACTGTGGAAGAGTCAGATTTACTGTCCAATTTACCCAATCAAAACTTTCAAAATCAAGACGAAGAAGTGGATGAAGATCGTTTTCTCGATGCAGAATCATACGTTCTTGAATCCGGACAAATATCGCTACCTAACGAGGAGAAAGTTGTTTGTAAAGCTGAAGTACCCACTCAACCTGTTGACTTGCAAGCTATGTTTCCGTCTGTTAGCGCTGAAGATTGCTGGGATATTGTTGACTCTAGTACGGAAAAATTATTGGAAGTTCCGTTGCATGCTTTAGATACAGTTCCTGTCGGTATGGTGGGTTCGGAGAGTAACACTGAGCATGTGGAAGTTATTCCAATGCAAGAGGAATTGGAGGTTCGCTTGGAGGAAGGTAACTTTCCTGTACCTCCTGATTGGCCGTATGAGGTCAAAATGGACCAGGACATGGTTGCAGCTGCACTCGCAAATGCGGAAACAAATGCGAATGCAGACGAACCTATTGATACCAAACCGTTCAGTGAATTCCAAGGAAACCAAGTGAAATTGGAATTGGAAGTCACTTTAACACCGGAAATTGTTAGTTCGGATAGTTTGGTGACGAGTACGGTTGGAGGAGCTACTAACAATAATAATTCAACTGTTACACCTTCGGTCACAAAAGGCATTACTACGGTGATTCCGCCAACAACAATTGTTTGTTTGCCGTCAATAGTCAGCACAGCGTCTGGCATGCAGGGGTCAAGCACCACAACCCAAAATATGCAAAATATACGACCCGGCATGGTACAAAGTTCTAGCGCTTTACCATATTTGGCTCTTAGCACGAGCCAGCCGATTAGAGCTGTGGCAACACACAGCAAAGTAAAGGCGAAAACACAAACACCAAACAATAGGAATAGAAGCAATAATAAACCACCTCCAGGGAGAGTGAACTTGGAACGCAGTTATCAAATCTGTCAGGCTGTTATCCAAAATAGTCCGAACCGAGATCAACTTCGCGGTCAGCTAAAACCATTGCCGTTGTTCATGCAAACGGCTCATAACAAACCCAAACCGAAAACAACAACGAAACCCGAGAACAATCGCACGCAGTACGGCAACGTGAGTTCGTCGCGCAGCAATAAGACCTTCACACCACCATTGCCTGCATCTGGTGAGTATCCAATGAGTGCGAATAATTGCAGATCGTAATTGCTAATTCTTGAACACAATAGGCAATTTCAATAACATGACCACAGGAACCAATAATAATGGCGTCAAAGTCAAAGTGCGTCCAGCGGCATCGAATTATCAGCAGCGACAGCCCAGTCCGCCTGTCTTTGTCAAACATGTGTTCACATCGGGACAGGGCATACCAGTGACGATGGCTGTTCTTCCTCAATCGCAAGCGCTCAGCTCGGAGGTACAACTACACAAATGCATACGTTAATTACGTCCGCTAATAAGCATAATCTGTCTTTGCAGGTTGTAGAAGGTCAGGGACAAGTCGGGCACGTCGGTCAGTACATTCTCGTCCAGCGTGCCGGTGTGGACTCGCATATTCCACGCTCCTCCAGTGCACCACCGTCCCAGCAGCAGATTGGTACAATTAACAGCGGTATGGTCACGCTGAGTGGAAACGCACGTGGGCGGCCTGCGAGCGTGGAGGCCGACCACCCCACTTTGCAACCATCCAACGATTTTCTGGTGCAATGCCCGAATCCCGGGACGCAAGCAATCACCGCTCGCCGCCAAAGGTTGCCCGGCCAGCAGAGTATTGTCTACGGCGATGTTGAAAATCAATTGCAGAACTATACGATTATCAATGACAACCTCAGCGAGCACCCAGCAGCTGTGATGAAACCGAAAAAGGGCGACGCGTGTCCGTGCAACTTGAAAGCGATGGTGATGTGTAAGAAGTGTGGGGCATTCTGTCACGACGACTGCATATCACCGAACAGACTATGTAGCACGTGTTTCATACGTTGAAACAGCGCATCCTAATCAGTGCGCATACTTGTATGACAACCGAAGATAGCAGAGTACTTTGTGGATTTTGTTGATGACAATACTACTTGCTTTCTCACAAATGGTAGTAGTACTAAAACGTCATCGAGTGATGAATCTCATGCAATTAGCTCTTAAGTGTGTAAATATAGGCTCTTATGATCAGTGATCACTCATTCACGTGTGCATTTCTTAATGCAGCTAAACAATTAAGTGAATTGCAACTAGAAGTATTGCGATCGATTCGAATTTTGAATTTTATTGAGTATAACGTTTATAATTAAGTTTATCCTATTTATTGCTTTTATAATTAATTTGAGAAGATGATGTGCTTGAAGAGATTTTAAAACAACAAGCTGATAAAAGACTTATTATCGATATATATTATACATATTATATATATATTGTTTTTATGGTGCGTTTTTATGAAGAAGAATTATTGTATTCTATCAGTATTGATTTCATAGAGATCTGAGTAACTTTTAAACATGTTTGAGCTTAATCTTTATAAAATAATTATTTCATTATTGCGCAATCTGATGAAGTGGACAACCACCGTATATTTGGTGTTTTATATTGTAGAAAATTACCGAGAATAGTTAGATCGACGTTTAGTTCTATCGCAAAATAGTCTTCCAACAAAATATCATGAGCGTGCTTTTCGACGTCCGTACTCGTGCCACCATTAACTGTCTTAACCAGATATTTTACTACGCAAAAGTATGCAAAAACACAAGCACTGAATGATAAAATAAATAATTTTAAATAGTTTAAATCTCGCACTGATAACTCAGCAATAAAAATAACATCATGCGTGTATTTCCGAGTATTGCATTTTACATTTATCTTACATATTGTTATTTCGAAATAGCCTTGATGATTAATTAAATATTAAGTAAAATTACATAGCGCTAATGAAATAGCATATAATTTGGGAAAATTTGAGGAAATCATAATGACTAAAATAGTGCTGCGCACCTACCTCAAACATCAATTAGTTGCCTCACACAACTAAGATGTTTTCACTCGTGCAATAATCACGCCTAAATCACACAAATTTGTACTAACGAGTATTTCTACAATTTGATGTAACTTTGCCTATTTGATATCCATCAGCAATTAAATCCTTCGTTCGATTCAACAGCATTTGATAAACTCTATTAACATTCGCTTTAAAATTTAACTAGTATGGGGTTAAGAAATTAGACTCAAAAACTAAAGAGACGTTTCTCAAAGGAACTCATGTGATTTTGTTGGTTTCGCATTGTTTCGAAAGAATTCTTCTGTATGTACATATTCAGCCAACAAAACTAAGCGTAGAACTGATTTGTATCTATGACTATGAAACAACACTTGTAATTCGTATGTAAAATACAATGTTATACTTCATACAAGTATAAATAATAGATTTATTTAAATATCTCAACATAGTTTATTTTTGATTTACAACAACTTGATATTTTACGCGACAAGTTTAGTAATTTTGCAGTCAGCGACATCTTTCGGATGAAAATAATGCCGTGCTATGGATGCGCAGTACAATGCGCACAATGTCAAAATACCAAACGTCATTGTATCATGAACGGTGTTCATCTTCCATTCCTTGTTTAGAAAGATGGCAGACAACAAGCTCTACGACATTCTAGGAGTCTCCAGAAATGCGAGCGACAACGAAATTAAAAAGGTAAATCAACGCATTAATACTACCAGTATGAGAGTGATTGCATTTTGATTTACTTAGAGGCAGACATCATTTATTGTATACGCCACGAGGTTATTAATTCGTTAGTTGACCCAAGGCCATTGTTCACTATGTAAAAAATGTTCTTTATCAAATTACTTATTCATCGTTTTTCCATAGAATTATCGGAAACTAGCAAAGGAGTACCATCCGGACAAAAACCCAGAAGCAGGTGACACATTCAAAGAAATTTCATACGCCTATGAAGTGCTATCAGATCCCAAAAAACGTTCTATTTATGACAAGTATGGGTTGAAGGGCATGCAGGAAGGCGCTTCTGAGGGAGGTTTTGGTTCTGAGGATTTGTTTTCACATCTGTTCGGCGGCGGAATTTTTGGAGGCTTTGGTGGATTTGGCGGAGGCGGCGGAGGAATGGGACGATGTGGCGGAAAACGACGCGGAGAGGACACAGTTCACACATTGAAAGTGACATTAGAAGACTTATACAACGGCAAAACATCAAAGTTACAGCTCAGCAAAAACATCATATGTAGAGCTTGTGAGGGCAAGGGTGGAAAGGAAGGCTGCATGAGAAACTGCAAAACATGCGACGGATGCGGGTTGAAAATCACCTTCCGTCAGTTGCGTCCAGGTATGACTCAGCAACTACAGGCGCGTTGTCCGGATTGTTTGGGCCGCGGCGAGGTGATAAATGAACAAGATAGGTGCACTGTATGCCAAGCAAAGAAAGTAGTAAATGAGTCCAAAATCTTGGAGGTACATGTCGAAAAAGGTATGACTGACGGTCAGAAGATATTCTTCAGGGGCGAAGGAGACCAAATGCCCAGTGTTGAGAGTGGCGATGTCATTATTGTTTTACAACAGAGACAACATGAGCGTTTCCAAAGAGATCACGACAACTTGATCGTTCAGCACAACCTTTCGTTGACCGAGGCCTTGTGTGGATTTTCGATGGTACTTAAGCAACTCGACGGCCGCGATTTGTTAATCAAGCATCCTCCTGGTCAGATCATCAAGCCAGGTGACACAAAAGTAGTAGGGGGCGAAGGCATGCCGCATCACAAGAATCCCTTTGAGCGTGGAAACCTGTTGATTCAATTCCAAATTCAGTTCCCCGATAATCATTTCGCCACAGAGGAGCAATTGAAAAATATTGAAAGCATCCTGCCGGCGCGTACCGAATTCGTTATGCCCGAAGGCGAACATGTCGAGGAGGTGGATCTTGCTGACTACGAACCGACCAGCAGGTCGAAAACGTATTCCAGTGACGAGGAGGAGATGCACGGCGGTGGTGCTGGACTGCAATGTGCCCAACAATAGTCAATTTATTACTGGCAACATTTCTACGTGTAACTAATAATTCGATCGGGAAATTTCGCCAAGACGAAGGGCGTCGAATCGAGGATGTTGTTCTGCTTTTCTTTCTAAATAAGGACTATTTACACCTAATTTACAAGTAATTTTTATACACATACAAAACACATTTTAGGCGAAAGGGTAATAACGCGAAATTTTAATTTTTATCCGTCGAACGCTGTGGCGCAGGTGCCCGCTATGCACTTGAGTAATCTATTTCTGGATGAGGGTAACAAACGAAACTTATACATCGTGTGAGGACTTGAATACTAATTCATGTTTATGCTTTACTCCCCGAATTGATGGTTGGTGTTATTAGTTAAATATTAAGTTCAATTGTGTTTTCAATTATTAGGAAATTGTCAAGAAATTGTTTAGTGGGAATTCTAAATTAAACTTGCGACTTAAAACCAAATGATTGACGTTCTAGCTAAATGCAAGTGCTAAATGATTGTATTGAATACACCTATGCAATTGATTCGTTTTGTTTACCGGAAGGAGACAAAAAACTTGATTCTACTAATAAACATCATTTGTTAAGGTGCTTGTTGTGTTGTCTTCTAAAATTGAAATAATGAAACCTACTGATAATATATTTAAGTCAGCTTAGTCCAATTTATAACGAATTGTAACTACGAATAAAATTTTTCAAAATGCTTGATTTGTTTATAATTTGTATTTTCATAATGTGTCAAATACGTTGCGAATGCCTTCTTTCGGATGTAATGTGCTATGTTGGTTGCCGATAGTTTACCTGTAAATACCATATTTAATTGACCTTTTCTGTAAGCAATGGATACATAAAAATTATAAGGTAAGCGAATGAATTTAAAGAAGACACATTGAAATATACTGTGCAACTGGTAGTCTATATTAAATTAGCAAAACAGCAATTTTCAAAACATCATGTGATATGAAATAAACATTCGCGCTTCCTCTAGTTTGTACAAATTGCGTGTACGTGTTCATTGAGCAGAATAGAGACAGAACAGAGTAGAGCAATAGGAATATGAAGTTGGTGCATTTATTAATATCCTCATGCAGACAACAGGTAACAACAATTTTCCGCATCGACCTTGTAGCTATGAATGCATAACAACTGTAACTAGCGCGAGCACGCGCACACTCTTAACAATTATTCATCGTTTATAAAATGTTGTTAATTAACGCTTTATTATTGTTGGCTGGAAGCGCGGCTGGCGCATCGCGCAGCAATGTTGCTGCAAACAACAATTGGAGTCTGCATAGCCACGGTTTGGACAGTAATGCGCTCTGAACTAGTAGCAGGAACAACAATAACAACAATTGCCGCCTCGTCCTCGCTCGAGCAGAAGCAATAAAGCACTTGGTCGCAGCTGCGTGGGTATAAAACATTCACGAGGATAACGTCGTGTGCGGCATGATCGATTGGCGCGTGGCAATCGACACGCCGCGACGTCGCCTGAAGAAGCAGGATAAGTGCGAAGGATACCGAAGCATTATTAATATTGAATCCTCATACTCTTCCGGCCTTGAAACGAACGGCAGGCAGGCAGCGCCGAGTGGACGCGCGAGCGGCGCAGCAGCAGCATTGACGGCGGCAAGTGGCAAGCGGCATGCGGCGAGCGGCCGAGCAGCTCTTCAGGATACGGCGCGCTGCGCAGGCAGGCATAGGAAGGAATAGGAAGGCGATGACGCCGCTCTCGTCGAGCAGGGAGCATCTCGAAGTGACGCAACGCCATTTGTCGCCGTGGGCTCCGCAAGGGGGAGTCGAGCAGGCCCGTGCGAGTGCCAGCGCCAGAGAGAGAAGTCGTCGTCGCCGAAGCAAGCAATCGTGCCATCATCGGCAGCCAAGTCGGTTCAGGCGGCCAGCCAACACACAATCAGCGAGCCGCAATCGAGAAGTGGATGGCGCGTGGTGCGGCGGCAGCAGCCAAGCAATCGACGACGCCGTACCCGTAGCAGCGACCGCAGCAGCAGCGGCAGCAACGACGTGCGCTTAGTGTGCGCAAACGTTTTTTTCAAAGCGGACGCGCGCGCGACGCAAAGGACTCACGCGCGAACCGCAGTGGCTTTCGTACCTTTGGAGGGGTGACTTTCCCAGGACGACCAGCAAGGACGAATCGCCGACTCACAAGCGTACACTCACACTTGATCGGTGAGTACCTATCTGTACCTATCGCTACCCCTCTAACTCTTCACGTTCATTTCGCGCGCCCCCCGCACACTGCGCCAAATAGTTTGAAACTTTTCGAAAGAGATGCGCACGGCGGGATAAACAAATCTACAAAAGTTTGTGACGTCAGCGCACCACGTGCTCCTCGCATTTGCGCGGTGCGTTGCGCATATGTGTGTTTGAATGAATAATTCAATTTGCTGTCGACCTAAATACGACAAAGTATATCTTCTTGTTGAGCTGTGCGTTATGGAACGGCGCAAACGCGCGCGCACTTACTTAGTTGCTGCTTCGCTTGCTGATGATGGGCAATATAACATAACCCTACTATGTCAGCGCATTATTGCTATTGGCAATCGGCATGCATGCAATGCAATATTCGATTCGCTACTGTTTTCGTCCGCACGGAACGCAGTATATGGTGCGAGAGCGCGACGGACGAAGCGCACGCACCAAAGCGAAAACAACAAGGCAACGCATCATTCGCGGTGCGTACGACGTTTTTGTTTCTTTTCAACTTGTATTTGTTAATATGCGCGCCGTTTTGAAGCCAATTCTCTGTTCATCATCATCATCAACATCATCGTCGTGGTTGTCCGTATGCATACATGATGATGATGATGAACTACGCACAAGTAAAGCAAACTAAGCCTTTGCTGTTGCTTCTTTCCTTGACTCAACTGTGTGTTGTGTGTGACACTTTGACCTTCGTCATGCTCGCACTTAGCGAGCGCATTTCCAATGCGTATTCTAATTGTATAACATGGCTGAGTAGAGCAGCAGCAGCAGCAGTAGCAGTAATTGATGCATGCGTGCATCCAGTCGTATCGTCTGCTGGCAGGAGTAAGTAGTAAGAGTAGTCTTTCTTTGGAGATGGTGATGCTACTGCTGCTACTAATTCCGCACACAACTTCAGCATTCACGCTCCCTTTTTCAAATACAGCGAATGTCATCATCATCATCGTCATTGCCGCCGTCGTCCACGACGACGACTTCGTATGAGAGAACCTTGGTGTGTTTTCTGCTCATATTCAAAAGCACAGCAATGCGCATGTACATGTGACGTCCACATGTTCTAAATATTTCAAACGATAAAAGCCAAAGCAGCAAAGTCGGGCGAGCGCATAACGCAGCGCGCAGGAATACAAAAACCGAAAAGCGACGAGGAAAGTAGGCGCGCGCGGCTGGAAACGCTAAAGGAGGAAAATTGCATTAAGCGCGAGCGCGCGCGCATTGCGCCAGTTTTTGGCCGAGGTTTAAGTTCCTTCTTCGCGTTGTTGGCTTCGTTAAAGCACGCTCGGCATTTCAATGTATGTGGAGTCGCTGATAACGCTTATCAGTTTGTTTGTCGACCGAGCGTGCGGTTGAATTGGGCTGGGTGCGTCCGCGTCCGCGACCGCGACGGCGTCGACGAAGTTGATGATGCTGGCCATGTTGGCAGGCGGCGGATGTGAACGCGTATGTGTTTCTTGTCTCTTTGCTTACGTAACCGCCGCTCTCGCGCAAAAATACACACAGATGGGCGGCCGCGGCGCAGGCCTTCGGTCAGTACATGCTCGCGGACGACGGTAACGACGTCAGCAGCGCCTGAATCTATTCGGGAGCGGGATGAGCATCGGCAATTTCGTTGCTGGCCTTCTTTGTTTGCAGCCGCCGTATCCATCAGGCGCGTTGGCAGGAGCGCAGCCCGCCACTGCCGCTCGCTCGGTTATTGATCCACGCCTCGCGCCGTAGTCTTCAGTTGGCGTCATCGTTCACCAACAGCCAGCAGCCAGCAGCAGGAATATAGGGTGCCCTCCCGGCCCGCTGCGTGCCACGCGCGCTTCTTGTTCCATTTCCAGAGAGGAGAGTGCACTGATCCCATCCCGTGTCTTCTTCTTCTACTTCTTCTTTTGCTCCTCTCGCGTCGCGCCGCCATTCGCCGCGCCGGGTGCTGGCTCAGCGGTCGTTCGCGCTGTTGCCAGGCGTTGTTGATTGTGCGAGAAGGCGCGCCTTTGACTGCTGCGCAGACCGGAAATTGCTGGCGTAATCTTTAATTCAGGAAGACGGGATCTACTTATGCTCACTCGGCAATTACTTCTTGACGACATTAGTCATGCGAGTCCAACTCGAATCGTATTACAGCAGCGCTCCCGTTTACTTTTGTCAAAGAATCAAGAAATACGCACGTACGTCGTATATGACTATGTCTGTCTGTTGCTCCGCTCTAGGCGACGACAATAATTTGATACGATTCCCACGTTTGTAATACGATGGCCACGTGGCCCATCGTTTCGTTCTTGCACACCTCTTCGGAGGACTTTTGCAAAGTCTCAACTCGAAAATTGCAATTCTGCGCAACTCTACCACTTGCATTCGTCGTCCTGCCAAGTCTCATATTCCAGCAGTCGCTTGCGTTACCATGTATTATTGCTGATTGTTTTTTCCTATTAAGCGGACGATAACAAGTCGATTGTTCTCTCATTGTCCATATCGATTATGTGGAGGCCGCTTGCGGTTGTACACGACCCGCGTGGAAAGCGAACGCGCTACACTTTTTCTGGTATATCATCATCGTCGTCATCAGCAGCAGTTTTCGATCGATTTTTCCTTCCTGCGTTCCTTCTTCATCCACCTTCTCGCGCCGCAGCATGGCGTTGATGTCTCAGTCCACATATCATTTTTTGGTTGACGCCGCGTCACCTTGATGAGTAAATATCAAAAATTCCCATTGAGTCGCAACGTGTGTAATCCTTGATTTAACACATACAGCTAGCTCAGATGAGCGACGAAACTCTTCGTTATCTTATCACTCAAGCAGCGCAATTTACTTAATGAGCACCACCGAGCCAATCGGGCCGTTTGCTTGCGCATGCGTACATGCATGTTGTAACACATCATCAAAACCTTCGCTATTGACACTGCTTGCTTGCATATTTTTTTGCGCGCCGATCGAAAGTGACCAAAGATGATGTTGTTTGAAGAATGTCGCGTTGCCAACAGCGCATGAATGCTTTTCGCGTCGAAGAAAAACACAAATATTTCACAACAAACATACACACGCACACATTGATTGAACGCAGAGAGGCAAAACAATAACAGCTGTAAACAAGCCAATGTCATGTTGAGGTTGTACATCGATTTACGTTTACTTTGTCATATTATTAGTAATTCTTGTTGATTGTACTATTATACTCTTAGTACAATTCCCAATGATCTATTTACTTCTTGCATTTGAATGATAATGGTGCAGTGACTCTGATAACATAACCACAATGTACGCAACATATCGAATATCATAAATAGTCGGTCATTCTTCTTCGGCAGCCAGCAAGCAAACAAGCAACCAAGCAAGCCTTGAGTGTGTATGCGTAATGAGCCTATTGGTAATTGTTATTAGTTGTTGCATTGATAGTCGGTAATTAGATACTCAATCGATCCTAAATAAACAACAAATGTGGACAAATGAACGAAGAATATCGGCGACGATGAGTTGGTACGCCCCTCTGTACGTGTTTTCGCTGTATGTCATTGCCGTTCGCAATGTAACAAACACAGGATAATAACAAAAGAAGTGCCTTATTGAGGCCTATTGGACGTATACAATAGATTGCGAGCATCGAGCGTCTCTTTAAATATTGAGTGCTAATTGGCCCATTGAGTGGAGCCGAACAGAGTCGACTAATCGGCGCACACAAATAGATACACGGCTGCGCTTCTTTCTAATCAATAAAACAAATACGAATCGATTGCATAATGTGCAATTCATCCGCTTATTGTCGACGACGGCAACGACGACGATGTGCACTTTGCCTTCGTGCTTGATCAGTGAGCAATGTCATCATCGTCGACATCTATGGATGGCGTGCTCAATGAAGAGCGCGCACAACGCATCCATTTTTGTTTATGTGATCTATGAATGCATTTGGTCATCATCATCATCATCATCAGTATGATTAACGCGCATTTAGCCTTGTCTATTCTGCG
Organism: Aleochara curtula; assembly: GCA_963978815.1. Classification (NCBI taxonomy): domain Eukaryota; kingdom Metazoa; phylum Arthropoda; class Insecta; order Coleoptera; family Staphylinidae; genus Aleochara; species Aleochara curtula. Next base: position 11,681,531 of record OZ022219.1, on the reverse strand, counting down.
CGTGCGCCTCTCCAATTGTTCTTTGACGTCACGCGCCTTGATGAGGTTCCCGTGCTGAAGCCTGGCGCGATTGCTCGCGTTTTACTCCTGTTTAGTGACCGACCACGTGATAATGATGTTAAACGCGCCTCTCTAGCTCTAGATTTGGCGGCGGCTGAGGCGCGGCCCTCACGATGATCATGATGATGATGTTGTTGGTGATGGTTCATGATCTATCAAACAACGACGCACACCATTGCCAGCGCCCATGTATAAACAATTGAACAAATACGCTGCGCGATGATGCCGCGGATGATAAAGCAGCGCGCTTTCGCAATTGTCATTTACATTGCGAGCAGCGTACACATTCGTTAACATTCGGCGTGTATGTATGGACGAAGGAATATGTGATAAGATAACAACAATAACGACATGCATGCGGCTGATAGCAGCAGCAACAGCAGCAAGTAGCCAAGCACCTTGTATATCGCGCGAACGCGAACCGAAAAAAGAAACACGGCGATGACAATGTTTGCCCCGAATGAGGTTGTGTCGAAATTCTCGCTCGCCGTTGACACAAGGAGCGCAAAGAATGTTTCTTCATCATTGCGCGCAGGATTGCATTGCGCGCGCGCGCGCGATCGCGTTCATCGTGACGTATGCGAATATTTCTCTTGCGCTCGCTACGAGCAGCTCATCGTCGTAGGTAGATCCTCGAATTTAAATTTGGATTTGTTACGAACTACTCGCTGGTGGTACGCGTTCGCATCCATCGACGGCGGTGCGCTCCTCACGCTTTTGGCTCCTTCGTGTGCGTAGTTTTTTTGGCAGGCCTTCAATAAACAAGTCCGTCCGTGTGCGTTCTGGCGTCGTCGTCAATGTTGCTTTGCTGCGAGAAACGTGCGCTTCGTTTGTTTGCCCACTGCGCTGTAATATGCTATGGCAGGAGCAGGAGCAGCAGCAGCAGCAGCAGCAGCAGCAGCAACATTTTCAGCAGACCATAATATACCACCTAGCTAGCCCCCGTCTAATTTAATTTGGGAACGGCCTCCAAGAGGATCTTCGCAACAATCTTAGAATGCGTAAACAAACTGCCAATTCGGTAGCGCTGATGATTATACGCTGCGCACGCGTGCCATAAACAAGAGAGAGGCCCGCAAAGAGACGAAAATAAAAAGACGCGGATGAATGCCGCCGCCGCTGCTGCCGCTGCCGTCGACGAAGCAAAAGTTGATGTAAAAGTGAACAACGCAAGAGCGACGTCGTCGTCGTCTGCCGTGCCTCCATTTGTGTTTGTCTATTATCACTATAGTAACCCAATAACCTACTTATAAACCATTACGTCGTCGATCGCAAGCGCACTACTGCTGCTGCTGCTCTGCTTTGCCAGTTGCATGCGTGACTGCGGCAATGACAACGAACGAACGAAACAACGCAGCACCAGGACTTATTCCAAGCCACAATTATCCTACTACCCTCTTCTTTGTCGCTGCTGGCAGCATAATAATATCGAGCGTTCTATGGCTTCTTCTTTCAACCCCTCTGCACGTAGCGTGACACATTCTTTCTACGCCGTACGCAAACTTCTTCTATCCGGCAAAGAGCAAAGTTGAATATAGTCCTTCTTGTCGTCCTCCGCCTCCGCGTTCTTCTTTGTACGCATGCTCGCAAGTTCTTGAGCGTTTCCTCTTCGGCGCTCTTCAGTAGGCAGCATTGGCCTGGGTGCGGTCGATGAGCGCGGCGGTCGGTTGTTCGGCAGGAGCGGCGAAGGAGTATCAGCAGACGCGCATCGTCCTTTCGGCTGGTAACAAGCAGTGACAATCAAACGCATTGTCCACAATTCACTCTCGTTGTTGGTTGGCCATTGTGCGCACATGTGTTAGTGCGTAACTTTGCATATCGCATAGTTCTGCAGCAGAATTCAGTCGTGTGTGTGCGTGGTGTGTGCGCATCACATTCGCATGCGCGTGTGTGCGGCAAAGTTGAGTGGTGTCTGCAGGAAGGAGTGCAGCCGAAGCAACAGCAAGCAGGCAGCCATCAGTCAGTCGGACTTGAGTCTCTGCGTGCTTGCTTGCAGAGCAATCGCCGCCGTGGCTGTAGAGTAGGCACGCACCGCCGAGGCAGGAGGCTCTATCAGCGAGTGCCAGCAGCAGCAGCCAGTGTACCGCAGGCACCCCAGTCGAGTACGTCGCGCGGCTGCTTTTTGGCTTGCGTTTTTCAATCAGCGGACACTGCTGTCGCGTTGCGCCGCGCCGCGGATTTCTTTCAATGTGTGTGTGCGTGTTATCAGAACGAGCGCGATAGACAGGGAAAGAAAGAGAGAATTATACCGTTTTGCGAATTGCATGCGGCAAAGCAACCGCAATCTTGAACAAATAAATACACACTTGCCATACTGGAATTATTAATTGTTAATGACAACGACGACAAAGTGGAAAAAAGTGCATTGACAACAAGTCTTCCTTTCGTTATCGGATGCGTCGCAGCTGACGAAAGCGAATGGATACTTGCTGCAGGCGGGCAGCAGGAACTAACATCTAAAGAGGTATTTAATTCAATCATAGATAATAATAGGTTCTATTGCTGCTGCTGTTGCTGTTGCTCTTTCTTGCTCGTCTGCAACAACGACGCACAAAAGAATTCCTCCTTGATTATTTAATCTGCGGACAAACGCGCGCACGGCCAACACATTTCTCATCTCTCTTCACCGCATTGCAATGGGAGCATCGTGTGGATCCATCGATGACTTTTTGGCAAGTGTTTTAGAATCCATCACATAGTTTTCGGCACACGCGCCGCGCGTCCGCGTCCAGAGGCAGCAGAAGGTCTCCGCCGCGTGTGCGGGCTATTTTAAGACGTGCGGCTGCCACCGCGCACCGTTTTTCACTCGGGACCAATTTTCATCTCATCAGCAGCAAGCAAGCAAGCATTATTGCTTCACTCCGTATTTACATGCGGATGAAAATTTGCATTGGAGTTGTGAATCCACTTGTTATTACACATATTTACCTAGACTAACAACTCGATCCTTTCTTATCACTGGATTTTCTAACCTCCATTCATTCGATCGAGATGAACGTATTGATGTCGCACCGAAACGATTTACAATGACTCACTGACTCATATTTATAATCATAATACTCCCCTTCCTCCCAGATTCGTCATGGAGCGCAATGATACGTGTGCGCATCGTCACTCGCGTAGTGCTGGAACAACGCGTGCAATTAATCGGCGGCACATCCCGTTCCCGCTTTGGGATTTACACGCGCACTTGGAGGAGAGAGACGTGGGTGACATCTACACGATGTGCATCGTACTGGCGCACACCTGGAAGCACGTGCTCGCTAATAACTGGCAAAGTTATGCGAAACATGTCGTGTTCGGCGCGAGAGAGAGAGACAGGCGAATGATACAAATGATGATTGTTATATTATTGTTGCGCATGCGCGCGTCATGTGTGCAAGGACGACTTCATTAATATTTAAATGCAATTACACTTGGTGCACATCTTCAAGGCGACTTGCAGCCAGCGATCGCGCAGTGCTTTTTCAGCAAGGCGAACCGATTGTAATCTTTTGCGCGGCTGTACCACGCCAATGTAAACGCACACGTCATCGAAGAAGACCAAACATGTCCATCTTTGATGGCATCCAACGTGCGCGTGTGTATGCGCACGCGCGTGTGCTTTTTACGAAATCCGTGTCAGTCGTACCACACACACATGCATAACATTTCAGCGTATGTTTGTCTTCTTCATCATACGCCGCCGTCGCGAGTGGCCTTTTTTTCTTCATCGTCCTTCTTTCCTCATCGTTCTTTTTTCCATTCGACATCAACAACAACTTGCTCGATCCATTCGTGTCGTACGAGATTGTGTGTGCTTTTTGACCTTCGACTTTGTCGATGTATTTATGTTATGTAAACGATTAACTGCATCCTAAGGTCATCTAGTTAAAAGTATCCAACCAAAGCGAATGCTTAAATTAATAGACAACCGACGGTCGTGTTGAAGACGACGAAGAAATTCAAATTCAAATTGAATGTCAACCCCGCGGTTGCGTAAACGAAAGTGGGAACTTTCAATATAACGCATGCGCGTAGTATGTTAAAGCGTCAAGTGAGAGTGGTTTGATGAAGGTGTGAGAAATGTAAACCGGAGCGAGAGAGCGTGCGCTCTGACGCATCGAGAGTGTACTGCTTGCTGTGCACAGGCAGGCTCTCCATAGCATGGTTAGCTTTACAACGAATCCCGTTAAATTACGGGTTTTCACTCTCGACGGAATCCCGTTTCGTATACGCTGAAGACCTACAACAGCGCTTACGGTGTTTTGTGTACGCTGAAGACGAAGAAGAAGAAGAAGCAGCAACGACGCGCGCGACTCGAAACTGAAGGCGAGAGTGTTGTTTTCTTTCTTGCGCTATGCCTCGGACCACGTGCTTCGCGTCTCTTCGTATAAAATTATTCCTGCGCAGCAGCAGCAGCAGAAGTTTTCCTTGATTTACGACGCGCGTGCGTAACACTTTTATTTTCGTTGACGATTGCGCAATTACACACACTGCTGTTGTTTTATTATCATCGCCAGGCTAAGTGGCTTTAGCTCTTTTGTTTCAATTAGATAATAGAATTGTCATTAATCGCGTAAATGCGCGTGCATAATTTTCCAATTTGCTGCGCGGATTGATTGTTGTCCACTTATTAATCATTCATTCTTTTTTTTTGTCATTCGCCAGCATCGTTTCGTCTTTTATGATGACGAGCAAGCAACAGGTTGGGTGCGACCTTTGCACTCATTTCGTTCGCATCTCCACCGAACGACATGTAATCATACAACATGCGGTACTACTTGCAATTAGATTCAATGTCACGATTCGAGTCCTTGTTATGTTCTTGCAGAGTCGTATGCGTAAGTAATCGAATGAATTAATCAATTTCTGCAAAAGCAGAACGTTTGCCATCTCTTGAGCGGGGTGACCTTCCTAATGTGGTTTTTAATTTCTCTGTTTTCATGCTCATCTTGAGTTCTTGGATCAATATGTTTACTTTTTGCTGTTTGGTGTGTTTTTCACACCACAGAAATCATAAATATATAAGAGATGAGTGCAAAAACACATTTTATTATTGGTTAGAGCACTATCAATGGCATGAATGATAAGAGGAATGAATATATTAGTTTGAAAGCTTGCAGTCGTTAAATGTAGACAGAAATTGAAATTTCTTATATTATTATGTTAATAGACATTTTTCAAGTGTGAGTTTATTACGTAAGAGACGCGCGCTCTTTTGACTGTCGTGTGCACGCGTTTCGCGTCCTCCGTACTGAATTTTTTGTTGTTTGTTATACGATTATGACGAGTCGTGTGCGCGTGCGCACAGAGTGCAATCGACAAATGCAGACTTGAAACTTGTTTTTCGAGTACAAATTTGTTTAACACATATATATTCGTCGTGTGCATTCTTCGCATTTGGCCGCGGCCGACCGGCAGGCGGGCGGGCATTGTTGCAGCGATTTATTCGCGATCGCTAATTACTGTTGTTAGTATCGTATCGTTACGTTACGTCGCGCAATTGTCTCCCGAATGCATTTGGACTCAGTCGCTGCATTGGCGACAACGACGACAATAACAAAATAATAACAACAATGACAACACACGCAAGTGCTGTCCTTGCCTCTGTTTTTAGTCTTTCTTTGCCCGCTATTGGCACACTTGATCTACAAAGAACGAAAAATGCAGAAGCAAAGCGTGCGTATTTATCGCAAAACCACGTACGTGATTCAGATGAACGCTTAAAAAAGAAAAACATGACGATTTATTATGTACGCGCAACAACGTGCACACACATTATTGTTTTGTAAGAATGGTGTCTAGGCTGGCGTTGTCCTCGCGCAGTTTCACTGATAAAGTATTGTGGCAATGACGCAAGCCTTGCGCGCGCGGCTTGCGACTTAAGTAAAGTTGATTTTGATGAGCTTCTCTTGCCAATGCAACTCCTCGCTCGTACGCATCGCAACCGAAATATCGTCCGTCGCGACACGCGTATAAAGATCACTCGTCGAGCTGCGAGCGCGCGCGCAGTGCAAACGAGTTGGACGCGCGATCTTATGTAACGCCGAGCTGCCGAGTGAGCCAGCGGCACCACCTCTGCGCACTTCTTGTTCTCCTGCTACCTGGCGGACGGACGTGGACTCTTCGGTGCGAATCGAAAAAACAACAACACACTGCACGCGCATGCGCCGCCCAATTATTGGTTTGGCTAGTTTGTTAGCAATTGAGGCGCGCGATTGTGCAATCGTCTCCTCCATAATTGATTTCACCTTGAGCGACGAAAAATGCAAAAGAGCGCGGCGCTTATCTTCTCGCCATATTGATGTTAATATTGACGATATTGACGAAATTTTGCTTCGACTGCTTTTTGCGCGCCAGCACCAATTGCTAATGAATATTCCTCACGCTTTTGTCATCCTTTTCTTGTTTGTCTTGTTTATATTGCCTCCTCCACCACCTCCTCCTTCTTCTGCTTCTTCTCTTATGAATTCGTCCATGAAAATGCCAATCAAGACATTTTGGTAAACACCTACGCAAAACACAAGAAGAATTTATTCTTCGAGGTCGAGACACTTGCACATCTCATCAATGCAAAACCCATTGGACTGCTGGACTTGCCATTCGTCGTCCAAAACAGATGAATATGTTTCATATTATACATACGCGTTACGCAACTTTGTGAACCGTCATCATCATCATCATCATGTTGCTGCTGCTGCTCTGCTGCTTGCTTTGATAATGTATATAATATGTGTCTACATTACATGTAATTCCAACGCGCAGAGAACTGCAGCAATTCCAGCGTTTTTTGAAAAGTAGGCCAAACCAATAATACATGTGTGAGTGTAATGCGTGGCGACGTCTTCTTCAATTATTAAATAAACAGCCGAAAAATGTGTGAGTAATGTGTGCTTTTCCGATCAATGGAAGATTTCTAATTGATTTCCAAACGCGATGCAATTGTGCGCTTATTGCATAATGCAACGATGCCAAGGTCACGTGACCCAGTGTCGCGTCATCTTTATTACCAAAGAGTACACGACGGACGCGTGCATGCATTATTTCCATCCATGTTCGGAACGAGGTATACGTCGTGTGCGATCGCGAGAAATGGAAAAAAAAAGTAGCAACAAACGGTTGGAAGGCAAAAGTGCATATAATTTTGCCACGTGCCAGTCGCGCATCAAGAGCAACCAAGCACCACATGACGACGACGCCGACGACAACTACGGCTTCGATTTCCATTTCGTGCTCGGGCCACTGTTCATTCGTTCGACAGAGATGATTATTAACGAGCGCACCGTGCGCGACAACAAGCGCACAGCGAGCTAGCGCACAAGCAATAACAAGACAATTATTATACGATCCATACATACATTACATGGAGAACGAAAAAACCCCGAAAGCATGTCATGCTATCGATTGACCAAATCGAAGAGCTGAAAGTGAAATGTCCCAAGGAAACGGAACATTTTCAAATATTCACTCATCCTATACGTTTCGAATTGGAATGACAAGGCGGGCGTCAATTTCATATTTCATAACTGATTAGAAGCCAACGATGCAGGCGAGCAAGCAAAGCAAGCAAGCAAGCAAGTAGCGCAATCACGAGCAGAGCGCGGCGTGCTTGCTCGTTCATGAAAAAATTCTTATCGCCTTCCCAATAACTTCTTGTAACAGCACAAACATTGAACCGATAAGATAATGATGATCCCTTGTTGATTTTTACTCATTCGAAGACCGAAAATACGCGTTCGATCATCTCTCCGCTGTTGCTGCTGCTGCTGCTGCTGCTTGCTGCTAGGATGTTTGCTGACATTTTCGAGTTGAGCTGCGCTTGCTCTGCTTGTTTCCCAACTGCTGCTTTTGACGTCATCCCAAAGTTGCCGCGTTGCGTTGTATTAGCGATTGATAAAAATAGAAAGACAAGAATCTTCTTCTTCTTCTTCTTCTTCTCCTTCGTCTGCTTGCCGAAGAATTGTGTGTGAATTGAAACACGTGGCGAGTGAGAGTGACAGAAGGCTCCTTCATCCTGGCGATCGGCGGGCGCACAGCGGGGGGTCGGTTCATCGATTTTCCTTTCTTTGCCCAAGCGGAGAGAGTCCAATGCCGTTTGCTGGCTTCGCTGCGGTGGCGGCAACGTCAGCAGCGTTGTAGGTACCAGTCGCCGGCCCCGCCGCCGTCGTCCATTTTATGGATTTCTTGGCATGCTGCCTGCCGGCGGTGGTGGTGGTTCCATTCTGCAAATGCAGAACTTGGCACTTGCCAGCTTGTGTGCGGTTGATGTATTAGGAAATCGATTCGTAAAGAATTTGAAGCGTTTTTATCTAGTCCACCCTTCCATAATTGCAATGATGAGTTGTTAGCTGGTGCATTGATTACCTACACTCGCACAAGCACCACAAATATGGTGCAATGCAAACGAAAGAATATTTACGGTTTAACGAGGTCAAGGGGACCAAAGTCTGTTTATTGTTATAAATATAGCGACCGAGTGCGATCCGTCAATCTCCATTGAATATTCGATGAATTCAACTCAGTTTCTGTGCTATCTATGAATAATGTCTTTAGAGAGCATATGGCATTGCCATCGGATTTGTAGGTTAATTGAATAATTTCAAAATGCAGAGGATTCGCGCAAAAGAAGCGGCTCCTCACCGTCGACGCTGGTGGCGGTCGTCGGCTGGTTGGTAAATCGATTTTTGTTCGCCGGCCCTTGGCGTCACAGCGACGAATATTTGGTTGTGTGTGTGTCTGTGCTCGCGGCGTAGTACCTTTAATGTCTCTCTGGCGATCCTGTCTGATTGACGATGACGACAGTCGAATGGCATCATGTCGTCTTTAGTTGCGTGCGACGCACACCCTCCTGGCGGCGTTCGTGACAAACACACACAGAGCCAACTTCTTCCTCTTCGTCGCGACGTCCAAGAGTTTGGTGTTGCCATGTCAACTCAACAAGGCATCGCTTGCTCATTTGCTACTGTCTTGTCGAAACGTCAAAAGGAGACAACGACGTGAAAAAGCACTCGTCTCCAGCTATCATTTCGTAAATCTTTTTTCGCGACGAGTGTCCAACGGGCACTCACCACCGATACCATCATGTATTCTCATCTGTAATTCACTGCACCTCTTGACACGCATTAATTGCATTTTTGAGTAATCTCTTGCTTGTTTCAGATCACGGGCTAGCATGTCCGTGCCGTCGATGGTGCATCGATCCGGTGATACACTCATTGTGCGCAGCGTCGTCAGCGGAAACGCGCTCTACGGATCGGAAGTGGACGGCGAGGAGGACGAGCTCGTCGGCGCGGGTGCTGGCCTTAAGGGTCGTTGCTTCAGCAGCAGCTACTACGATAACTTGGTCGGCAACGGCAAGGATTTGCCCGAGTGCAAGGTAAAGCGTAATTACTCGTGCGGCACGTGCGACTTCTTCACGCAGAATCCGCGCCACTACCTGTACCACTTGCGCGATGTGCACAACGAGAAGGTGAAGATCTACGAGTGCCCGAATTGCTTGTACGCATCCAAGCACTTCCAGAAGCTGCTGCGCCACACGAAGATGGTGCACGGCACGTCGGAGATGGCGGCCAATCAAACACTCGCCGAACCGACGCGGCCCACCCGCGCCCGCAAGCGCTCCATCGAGCAGCCGCAGGAAGACAGCGCCGACGAGTACAGCGGCGACGGGATGACCGCCGACGCCAAGGACGAACCGACCGACGACGAGAAGCATCCCCCGGTGCATAAGTGCTCCATGTGCGTATTCGTCGGCAAGACGTCCGCGCAATTAACTAAGCACGAGCGCGACGAGCACATCAAGACGAAATTCTTTCGGTGCAACAAGTGCACGTACGTGACGCACATGAAGGCCCGATACACGAAGCACGTCAAGTACCATTCAATGCCAATGATCAAATGTGACATGTGCGATTTTCGCACTCCGTACAAGTGGAATCTGGACAGGCATTGCAAGAACCACAATGGGCGCGGGGCATTCCGTTGCTCCGCGTGCAACTTCACGGCGGACATCAAACAGAGTCTCACCGTTCACGAGATGAACCATCACGTGCCGCCGGTGGGACAGGCGGCAGGACTAGGCGTGGGCCGAAGACGCAACAAGGTCGGCGCGAGTGACTCAACAGCCGCTGAAGATGGTCTCCAGGTGAGTGTGTGTCACTTCAAAATAAACCCTCTCGTTTCACACATGCCAATGTCACTTGTCGCCATGGTAACCAAGCAACACAGAAGTGCGCCTGCGCAGAGCAGAGCAGAGCAGAGCACAGCACTCATGATTTTTCTGGCAATTGAACTTATTGCTGCATTTCGCAAGTCGTCGCCTTTTTAAGCTCGCCGCGAAACGTACAAAGTGAAAAAAAAAAGTGTGCTGCATTCGGTCGTTCTGCATAAATCGACCTTGGCACATGTTGCTATAACCTATCTCACTAACAAAACAATACCTGTTTTTTAGTTAGTGTTTCTTGCTTGTTTTGAAAACGAGCGACTCGGTTATTTGCAAGAACGCGCGCACATTACATAGACTGTTTGATGACGAATGCGCAAGGCGCGAGCGCAAAGAACAAGTAAGCGCTTTATTAATTGTTTACATTGGGTGGATTGTGCAATTCACAAGCACTCGTCGTCGTCGGTCTCTTCCGATTATTTGCGCGCGCATTGCGATGGATGATGATGATGATGATGTGTGTCGCGCGTTCTTAATTCTTATTGGGAATTCATGGAAATATTAAAATTACTGCAACGTAATGTTGTTTGTCAAGGTTACGTAACGTGATTCAGATTTTCCTTGCGCGCTTGCCTGTGGCGTGCCTGGCCGCGCTTTGGATGCGATTTTACATGCAAGTGTGTGCGCACGTGTGTGTTTCGTCGGTATTATTATTATTATTGCATTGGTAGGATTTTCGCGACGACGACGACGACGACGGCGACGACGATGCGGCGAAGCAACTGCGGCAGGCGCAGCATGCATCGCATCGTCGTAAGCGCGCTTAGCTGGTTAGTTTGCTTTGCCTTTTGCCATCGGCTAGATGCGCTTGCGCTCGCGGTGCGCGTTCTATTCAATTCGCGCGCGCGCACGCTTAGTTTTTCAGCGAACGCTCGGTCGGCGGGTGTAAGCGGGGGCTTTCTGTCGATGCCGGCAAGCAAAGCAGCAACATTCGTCCTCCTCGACTCGATGCGCTGCTGCTAGGATATACAAAGGCGACTGCGGTTTTTCTACGGCCCCCGATATTCTCCTCTTCTATTCTGGGGTGGGGGGGACGGCTTACGGCGGCCGACGACGACGACGGCGACGACGACGCAACTCTAGCTAAGCGGTTGCCGCGCGCGCATGTGTTGTATGCTAGGAAGCTAGAGCTAGCTCGCCGTGCCCGAACGCACAACGTAGACCACCGTTGATACGCGTCTCCTCTTCAAGTTACAGCACCAAGTTGCAGTAGTAATCAAGCAAGCACGCGACGCACAGGAGTGAAAAACAATCAAATAGTCAAAAACGGATAGAACGAAAGAAAGAAAGAAGGAAAGAGTGTGAACGAAAAACGAGAGAGGTGTGCGCGCACGGCAGTGACTGGCGCGGGCGCGCATTTACTTACAACTCTAGCGCGTTTTATCAACTGTTTTAAGTGATAAGGCCGAGATCTGGGCTAGGCGCGTCCGATATAATCACGCACACTTTCGGCGGTTGGTTGGAAGAGAGAGCTTTCAGTGTCGTCGTCGTCGTCGTCGTCGTAGTGTTGTCGTGCTCCATCCACACACTAGTTGAACATTAGCCATTATTATTACTAAACTAGAGTTGCGCGCATCGCATTACAGCAAACGCAAAGAGACCTTCCTTAAACGCATCGCGTTTAAACATTGGTTGCTGTATAGCGCGGAAAACAGTTGTCGGTCGGGCTGCGAGTGAGTAAGGAGCGCGCGCGCATTCGCATAATAGCACACACGCACACACACACGCACTCGTGGTGTGTATTTGCATTACGAACCAAAAGCGAGTTCGGTCCATTGCAAAAAAGTTTTCGCAAAAGCGCACTACGATACTCTGCTTGCCACCACTACACGGCAAGTGATCAAGTGCATTTTGCGGCAGCAGGAGCAGCGTACACTCAACACACGACGGCAGCAGCATCAGCAAAGCCAGTTCGCCAAATTGATATTTCCTGTTTGGTTCTCGCTTCTAGGTGCCGCCCGCCGAGCAGCAGGAGTACGGCGACGTGTTGCTGCGCTCCACGCTGCAACAGCAGAAGACGCCGCCAACGACGGCAGGCAATAATAATAATAATAATACGAATAAGGTGACGTCGAAAACAGCGAGCAGCAGCGGCAGCATCAGCTTCGCGCGAAGTCGTGAACCGGAAACGGACTTTGTGCACCCGGACGACATTGTGCATCACTCGAATGGGAAAGTTTACATTAAAACCAAGTGCCGGTTCTGTTCGTTTAAAACGCCTTGGGAGAGCGAAATGCTGCGCCACGAGAAGCAAATGCACTCGGACGTGATACTGTCGCCGCCGCCCCCGAAGAAGAAGGTCGCCCGCCCGGTGCCCGACCTGCTGCCGATCGCGCAATCGCCGCCCAAGGAGCAGCAGCAGCAGCAGCGCCGCGGCGAACCCGTCATGTCGCAGATGGACATGAAGAAGATAATCGCCGGCAGCAAGAACAGCGCGCTCAAGGACTTTGCGCGCCTGTTTGGCAGCGAGGAGCTGATGCAGCAGAGCAGCCCCGAGCAGCCGAAATCGTTCTTTGATCAATTCAAGGACAACCTCTACGATTCCAAGAATCTGATATGCGAACACTGCGACTTTGAGAGCAAGTGCCTGACGATGCACACGATGCACATGAAGAAGTGTCGCGGCCTCTCCGCCGCCAGCGTGAACATGGTGCCGCTGCACAAGTTGAGCAGCACGCGATGCCAATACTGCCGACAGCGCTGCAAGTCGTCGAAGGATCTCCTCGCGCATTTGATGACTTGCGACGAAGCGCAGAAGGTGACGCGCATCAAGGAGGAGCCGATGGATGTCGGCGGCGCGAATGACATGTACGCCGAAGACGACGATATGATGGACAAGAAACCGCATCCGATGGAGCACAAGGTGTTTGTGTGGACCAAGATGGAGGAGGACGACGCTAATTCGATCAAGCAGTACGACGACAGCGATACGGACAATCGCAGTCAGGATAACAATCAACTGCCATGGGACGTTCGCACGCAATCGCCGAACAGCGAGAGCAGCAACAGCGTCAACAATAACAACAATTACGACTTGGCGCAGCTGTACACGCCGTCCGCATCCCTTACGCCGCTCCTGCAGCATACGCCGCCGCTGGTGACGCAGTCGGTGAACGCCGCCACGACTACGACGACGACGGCCACCACCGATAAGATACCGACGCACGGCAATGATATTTCGATTGCGCAACACAAGCGCGTCTTCAAGTGTCCGCACTGCACGTTCTGGGCGTCGACCGCCTCCCGCTTCCACGTGCACATTGTCGGCCATTTGAACAAGAAGCCGTTTGAGTGTTCGCTCTGCGCGTACAGATCGAATTGGCGGTGGGACATTACGAAGCACATCAAATTGAAGTCGGTGCGCGATCCGGCCCACGAGTCCGCCAAGGTGCTGATGACGGACGAGACGGGACGTCGCAATTACACCAAGTACAACAAGTACTTAACCGAAATACACGTCAACGGCGGGCCGGAGGCGCAAGAGACGAGCGGCGGCATGGGCACACGGCCGAGGGATAAGCAGAAGGGCAGCGGTGGCGGCAGTGGTAACGAGCGTCCGTCGACGTTGCGACCGCCGCCGCAACTTAAACCCGCCGACGAGTATCTTAATCGCGTGTCTGCAGGCGGCGGCGGCGGCGGTGGTGGTGGTGTTGGTCACAATGGCGGCGTAGGTGGTGATAAGAAGAGGTCGTCCGGTGACGGCAAAAAGACGTATTGGCAGTGCAAGAAATGCAACTTTAGGTGAGTCTTTCTTTTTTGTTTTATTTTTTTGGATTGTTTGTTTGTTCTATTACTATTCCATTATTTTCTTTTTCTTTCTCTATCGTTTTGAATTTTAATTTGCACTCGCATATGTACTTGGGGGCCTGTTGGCTGGCTGTTGCGTTTGCATTAAAAAAAGGTTAAAGATCACAGAGCTTTAGGGTCACTCACTCAGTCACTGCTGGCGCTCTGCGCGCGTACGTTACGCTTAATTAGATTCGAAAACGGCGTACGAAAGAACGAACGCGTGGAGACAATGGAATCGGTAAAATATTTCTAATTCCGGTAGTTGGTTTTCGTGGCGTATGTGGAAAAATATTGCTGACTCGATTTTTTTGTTGTTCGATTGACGGCTTTTGCATGTGGCGTGGAGCGCGCGCGCGTTCGCGTTCGCCGAGTCCATATACATATTTCAATACATACATTGATCAATTCCACATTGGTAGCTGGGCTATGAGTTGACTATAGCGCATTATTGCTTCGGCATACCGAAACGGCATTATCATTCCGCACGTGTGCATTGGAAAAAAGTGACTTAACAAGGTGAAGGCCTACCACTGCAATGGCACTTTGTATGGAGTGTGTATGCATTGATTTGTTGCAATCAGTTGTCATTATTTTAATTGTGCATGTGCACATACATATGGAGCGCGCATACACATGTTGTACTCGTACATTTGAGCTTATTTAGTTATGCATTTGAATATGTTTGTTGGTTGCTTGTGCATTAATTGACTCTCTACTCCACTATTCGACAATGATCATCATCATCGATCCCGAACAAAGCGAGCGCGCGCGTGCACAACAAATGAACGATGACGATTTGCTGTGGGGAAAAAAATACGAATAAAGCCACTTTGGAAATTTGGTATTTGAATGACTTGCGCAACCATTTACGTATTTCAAACGGATCAATGTGTATATTGATGCCTTTTCGATAATCACTCGATAAGTACGAAAAGGAGAAAAATGTCTGTGTGTAATTGATTTGCGCGCTTTCTTCTCGGAATCATGCGCTACGTGTGTGTATGTGTGAATCACAGACGCGCGCGCGCGCGAGCGAGCGTGCAAACTCAAAGTCGCGAAACAATGCAGCCTTAATTATTGCAAAAGTCGTGTAATAATCTAATCTTTGCATCGCACCTAATTACTTTGAAACAAACATCCGCACGTATGGATTTAGTCATCCGAAGTGTGTTTGTCGATTCGTCGTGTGGTATTTTATTTCGAATCGGCTTTTGATTGCTTGGCTTGTAGTGTAGGTAGGTAGGTAGATGATATATTCGGGTTGGTTGACGACGACTTCAGAAAAAGTAACAAAATGCTGATAACACCTTGTCGTATTTGATAGTAACCGATTATATACGTATTGCAAAAGCTTTGAATGACTGCAAGATATCAGCGAGACCGATAAAATCGGGGCCCGCATTCAGGGATTCCGTTGTGTGTGCATTTACGTTGAAAAGAAATAATTGATTATCATTCGTAAACTAATACGTGAAATTTGATTAAGCATGTAAATACTTTTTGCTATGAAATTCATAGGAATTCAATTATCCTATAAATGTATAGAGTATACGTATGATTGACAGAGAATTTAATACGTAAAAGGGCCTAGATTTTTCTCTCTCAAGTCGGTTTTAAATGATATTGACTTAATAAGTCAATAGTCAAAGTACACGCAATCATTAAAAAGTGACACACACTACATGTACACTCACTCATTCAGCTTTTGTTCGCTGCATTTTATCAACAAGTTGCGCGTTTTTCTATTTTGGAAGCAAAGGATCTCTGATTGCATGCAACCAACCAACCAACCAACAACTTGTTCCATATATATATTTTTTTTGATATTTGCTTGCTCCATTCATGCTTTACGCTTAGCGTATGGATGGTATCTATCTCTGTACTTGGAGTACATGGTATTGTCGCCAGAAATGTAACGCAAACGTAATGTACTGCTGCGTGTAAGTAATGTAATGTAACCATCATAGAAATGTCGAAAAAAGCGTAGAAACGTACTTTTTTTTTAATTAACACACCTAATCTTTTTGGTGTGTTTGTACATAATAATACACGAATGCCATCGCATTGCGCGCCCGCGCACTCGTTCGTTCGTTCGTTCGCTGCTCGCGTAGTTATTACGAAGCGAAAAGAACGTGTAATATTTTTCTTTCGGCGATAAGATAAACTGGAACGGCTGAAGTGTTGGCGCGCGTGCAATATACCACACGAGTGTGTATAATACCACATATTACACGCATGCGAATGTGTAGAGAAATGCGTGTGTGTTCGTTCTATCTAGCGACAGGACTAATGCAGTGGTAGTGGTTGGTAATAGTAATAGCGCAATGGCACAAATTAAATGTGTTACTTGCTGCTGCTGCTGCTGCTGCACCGAAAAAAAAAGCATTCTGTGTACGCTCTGGCGATGCGCACACATGCATTCAACATATACGCGATTATTGCATTGCGTATTATTGTTCCTACTTGGTCGGTTTTTAATGTTTTATAAATAGCCGCCCGAAGCCAATATGATTCGTATTGTGCTGCTGCTACTGCCTTGTTGTATGCTGATCCAATAGTTTTTTGTTGTTACTCTGCTGCTACTGCAATTGTTGCTCATATGGCTAAGATGAAAATGCGCATAATGTAGGATACGAATAATCGGCGACGAACCAATTGGAAAAAGTTGCGAAGGCCTTTCGTGCGGCAGTACAACAGCAGCAGCAGCAGCAGCAGCAGCAGCAGCAGCGGGCCATACCCGCCGATAATAATGAAACACGCGCAAGCTACACGTTTTCGCTGATAAGAACGAACGAACGAACAACGCCGACGACGGAGTAAGTAGACTTATGGAACAAGCGTAAAGAAATACGACTGAAAAGAAAAAATATGCAATAATGCATCGACATGATTTCGAACGCCTTTTGACTGAGAACAATGCGCAACTTAGGCAGCCCACCAATTGCTTTTTTTATTGTTGTTCGGGCCGATAAGATTGAGAATTGCGAAATCCACATCCACCTACAAGCCAATTATGCATCCATTGCGCCTCGCGCAAGAGTCTCGCGTCGCGCTGCGTTGCGTGTGTTTGGCGTTTGCACATTAATTTTAATGCTCACTGACTGACTGACTGACTGACCCCATGTTGACTGCCATGATTCCCATTCTATCTAACTATCTGTCTTCTGACCGGATGATGGTATTCTTAGGGATCTATGCAAGGACAAGCTGCTCGTGCACGTGCGAAGCCACTATCCGCAGGCGAGCGGCGGAGGCGGCAATGGCGGCGGCAGCGGCGGTATGAGCGGCACATCGCCCGTATCGAGCCCCGGCGGTGGACGCTACGGTGGACACGCAAGCACCAGCTCGCTTATTGGCACCACGGAGAGCGGAGGCGGCACCAATGGCGGTGAATTGGATTCTGAGGCAAGTGTCGCAGGCGGTGGTATGGCACGGGGGCAAGCGCCCTTCCGTTGCGGCCACTGCCATCAGGTTTCTAACTGGAAGCATGTTATACAGGTATTACTAACCAAAAGTAGCTTCTGCCCGCATACTAAAACATTAATCTCTCCATTATGTCATCTCAATCGATCGACGAATCGATTTTGATCTCATCATCTTCAAAAATTGTCCGTTGAGATGCTATTTGTATGTGAAACATGTATACTAATGCTTCCTGCCTGTTTTATTTTTCTCTCTCTATGTGTGTTCTCAAAAACAGCGAACGGAGGAGCAAACATCCTTCGAACTTCAGCCGCGTGTGGTGAATGTAGTCTCTGTGTTTGTTGTGTCTCTCTTGATTGAGGTTATTCCCACTTCTAACCAATCGACCACTCCGTCACCCAAGGGGTTTTTATTGCATGTATTAATGTTTGTTGTTAATTGATTGTGTTTTGTGTCAAAAATTGTTGCAAATTTTATATTTTACAAACTGGGAACGACCGTATTTCTTTTGTGTTTTAATAGAAAACCTTTTCTATATTGTAGCGCCATTGCCGGCTCAAGCACGGCGGTGATGTCAAAGTGATCGTCGGCAACAAGGATAACAAGGACGCGTTCGAGGTCGTCAACGAGGACTACATGATGGAGCCGGTCGATGTCGTGCAGGATGGCAACCTGAAGTGCTCCCATTGCCCGTTCTCGTGCAACGACGCCGAGGACTATCAGATGCATCTGGAGGGTCACATACCAACCGCGCAGGCGCCAATCAAGTGCTGCTATTGCAATTACTACGTTGCGCAACACGAAGACCTCTATAATCACTTGAAGCTGCACGGCGTCAATGCGCTGGCGATCAAGGAGGAGCGCATCGCACAGCAGCCGCCCACGCATGAACCGGAGCAATTGCCATCGTCGTCGTCGTCCTCATCGTCGAGCAAGCGCTACAAGTGCGCCACTTGCCCGTATGTCACAAACAGCAAGTCGCAATTTACATATCATAAGCAATTCCACAAGCCAAAGAATGGTCAGTACAACTGCAAGGAGTGCAGTTATAACGTTAGCAAACGGCACTTGCTGCATCAGCACATGAAGGTGCACGGTATTACGGTCTCGCCGCAGAAGCAAAACGGCGAGGTGCTGGACTTGGAGGAGATTAGCGATGAAATCGAGGAAGTGCATTCGCCCACGTTCGATTGGCAAAATCTGCAAGAGATACCGCTCGTGTGGGTCTCGAAGGCCGGAAAATTCTCAAAAATGTATCGCTGCCGCTTCTGCCCGCACGTCAATTTGCGCAAGGTGAACATTATGGAACATGAGAAGATGCATGGAAACCGGGAACGCAACACCTCGCGGCTGGGTAGTGAAAACGAGCACCGGTGTCCGGAGTGCAATTATGTGTGCAATAACGCTGGCGTTCTTTCGTCGCACAACAAAGTACATCAAGGCCTCTATGGCGTCGTGCACGGTTTGGTAGATTCCTCCAAAACGGACGAGGAGCAAATACGCGAATTGGGGGCTGTTCCCACCGCGGGCAATATCGCAATTTCGCTGGACGATGATATCGATTACGAGGCGCCTGAGAGTGAAATGTTGCACTTTTGCAACAAGTGCCCGGCGCGCTTCCTCAAGGAGAACGAGTTCACCATTCACGCCAAGTTCCACGGCGCGAACCTTCAGAACCGGTGCGATTTCTGCACGTATTCGTCGCAGCAGAAGGCGTACCTGCAAGCGCATACCAAAGTACATACGAAGGAGTATCAGGAGCGCACTCGAACCCTCATCGAGGCGAGTCGCATTAATCCGGAAAATCCGCCACCACAAGTGACGCAATCGGGTGATGCGTGGATTGTGGACGATGTGAGCTCCGACGAGGAGCAGGATAATGGCTTTAGCTACAAGCAGCGCATGAATGTGCCGCTTAGCGGTACCGATTTGTTCCTACAAAAGTCCGAGGCGGAAGCGCACGAAAGTGGTTACGCAGCGGCTGCGGCGGCGGCAGCGATTTCCCGCAATGGCAAGGTCAAGGATAAGCGGTTCAAGTGCCCAAAATGTCCAAGCGCGTTCGAGAAGCGCGATCAATTCAAGCATCATCTTGGTCTCCACGGTTCTAACCAGCAATACACATGCGCCACCTGCGATTATTCAGTGAATAGTTATCCTAGTTTTCTACAGCACGAGAAGAAGCACACATCATCGATCAAGCTCGAAGATGATGTAAGTGATTGAATTGAATTTCTCCACCTCATTCGCCACCCACCTTTCTCTCCACGGTCCGCCTCTATATACTTGTACTCTTTGATTGATTGGTGTATTTTGGGTTGTAGATTGAGGAAGTCGATAGCGCTTTCATGCCGCCAGCGAAGGAGACCGCTCCTGAAACGAAGAAACCGTACTGGTGCACAATGTGTCCTTATACCAACATTCGTAGGGATGCCGTCGATAATCATCAGAAACGCCACGTGAAATTGTCGGGCATGGAGAGTAATTATACGTGCACAATGTGCGACTATTCGGTGCCGCAATTGCACTTCTTGCGCGACCACACCAAACTGCACTTTTTACCAAACAAAATGCACTCGCCGGACGCGTACATGGCGCAAAACGCTGTGGAGTTTTCAATTGCCTCGGACGATGATGGCGAACCGACCAAGTATAGTCTCAAAAACGACGTCGAATCGTCGCCCTTGAACAATAATGAGGGCGAAAGAGTATTTGTTAATACGCAGACCGGCGAACTGGTCGAGTCCAAAAAAGATGTTGCCGCCGACATGGATACTAGTTAAATTTTTTTGTTTTTATTTGCGTTTACGTTTTTCTTTTTCTCTTTGACATAAATATTATTTTTGTTCGTTATAATTTTAATTTATGCGCATGAGTAGAGTACAAAGTGTTATATAACCAGAAGAGAGTTGTTTGGGACAAATTAACTAAAGCTGCAAGCTTAACGTGAAGACGAAGAAGGAGGAGAATGATGTTTATGATGATGATCATGGAGATGGAGATATATATATTAAAATTTATATATTTCAAATATTATTAATCATTAATGGTGCCGGCACCAAAAATCGGACTTAATTAATTACCACTTTATATTAATTACATATTTTTACTATTACGATTAGCGATTATAATTAATTATCTTACCGCGTTATATTACCAGCATAAAATCTATGTATAAATATATTCATTTAGGATGCAATCAATCGTCTAACAATACTACGGGTTAATATGTAGTCACATTATTAAGTTGTCAGAGTCAAGTCTCAAAGCTGACCAAGTATTTTTTCTTATTTTTTTGCATATATACATTATTAATGAAGATACACAAAGAACTAACTAATAATATAATAAGATTTGTGATGCTGCATACGATGCAGCTCATCATAAACCAACAAACACATGGGAGAAATGATATAATGGTTTAGTCAAAATGTCTAGTGATACTAAATTAGTGATTTATAAAAAGTGTATAAAATGTGAAAGATAAAATTAATGAAGATACAGGCAGAGATAAAGAAAGAGAGCGTTATATATATTTCTATTTTATATATAACACATAGAAGTTAACTGTAAAATAATGTGAAGAAGAAGATGATGATGATGAAGAAGAAGAGATAAACTATAAATATTGTATCACAATATTGTAAACACAACACGGAACGCGCCTTCGAAATTTATACCCCCTTTTTGACACAAAAAATTGTAAAGTGATTGACAACTTGGGAAAATTTTTCTACAATGAAGAGAATTATGATTAGAAGAAGCCGAAACTTAGTTAGCACGATCGAGTGAATTTGTATATTATCAGTTTAGAGAATTTGTTATAATGGAAGTTTTAGATTCTTTTTTTTAAATGTTGTCTATTGTAGTATTTTGCAAAGCAAAAAGTATTGAATGCGCTAACACGATTGTTCACCACAATACTGCTACACATTGTTTGCAAGGATATTTTCGTTTCGCACATTTTCGTTTTGTTGTTAACTACTACATCATTGATGAGAGAATTCTGTTTATTTTCTTGTTCTTAAAAATAATGTTTCATTTTCGTTCAGTGTGTGGGATTACTTAGTTATTATGCCAAAGCATTTATGCCAAAATACGCCATAAAATAGTTTAATATATTATAATTTGTTGAGTAAAATGCGATTAATAAAACCAAAATTATAAGGCATATTCCATTGTGTTCACTAGCATGTTATGTTTCTAATGTTGCAATTGATTCTTTATCACAGCTTATCGTTGTATTTGGAAGGAATTAAGGAATCGATCAGCTAATTAATAAAAAAACTATTACAATGTGCGGTGTGATCAAGATATATTTATTCAACTTGAACTTTGCATTATGTTGAAAAGAATGCCAGATGTGCAGATAACAACATCGTTGCTTTATCAATCGAACCAATGACTTCATCGACGTATCAGTATTACACGCTCATTGACTTTTGCTAAAAATAATTATCATACACTTTGGTGGAAAATTTTTGTACTTGAGTTGCAACGCTCTAAACATTGAACGTTCTAAAGAAACTATTGCTTTGAAATCTTCAAATCCAATTCGTTTATTATTAGACAAGCACTTGCAAAGTTTTTGAGTCAACTATAAAAACGCATAGTATGTGAATTGCAAGAGTCGATGATCTAAAATAAAACAAACGATTTATAAACTTAACAAAAAGCTACGAGACTAATAAGAAATTAAAGCTCTACGATTATTCGAAAACTACCTTGATAAAGAGATCTTAGCTGGAAAACCACCACATTTACGTCAAACGTCTAGGAAGAGAGTGTAAGTAAAGCTAAAATAAGTAGTACATATTGATGGTTTTCTTCAGTTTCCTTTTAGCTAATCCAAACTGAATAATTAGTCTACGATAAATCGAGGAAATGTGTATGTGCACTGTACAATTGTGTGATTAAAAATTGGTAAAATGACTGCTATAAAACCCATCCTCAAGTGGAATCATCGCCATATAATAATATTGCCTCGTGCCCAACACACTGTTACATTAGTAATAGTTTAGTTAGTTATCATCATCATCATGAGTCATCATTGCGTTTTCGTAGCAAAACGAATTCTTTCTTTTGTATAAGCTACGAATGTTGCAGTTACTTGTAGTTTGTTAATTGCTCTAAGATACCAGGCTCTGCTTAGCACGCAAAGATTCATAAACGAGTTGTTCTATTGTAGCAACTAGAAACGACAGAAAGACAAATAGTCTACAGCTAAATCTGCGTCAGCGACTAGAATATGTAGTAGGTAATTGATGGGTAATTGGAAAAGCATGATCGACTATTGCTACCGTTCGGGACGTACCTCTCGAGTAGACGCCGCTTCAAGTCTGGCGGATACGTGACGTAAATATATTCATTATCCTTATCGCCCGTATAGAAATCTTCAGTGTATTGATGACCGGCAGGATCATACGGTTGACCCGCTTCCTGGCGCAGCAAGTGCGCTGGCGACGGAGTCGAGCGATCCGTAACGCTGGCACTCGTTACGCTCACGTCGTCCGTGCTGAAAAAGCTGCAAGTTATCAACGACAACGGTGTTGGAAGAGCTCGGCGCGCAAAGGGGTCAAACGACTTACTCAAAGAGCACCCAGATAATGTAGTAGCACAAACAAATGCCCAGCGACAATACCATAATTATCATACATAGTAAACCCCATGGGAACGAACGAATGTCGCTTTGGGAGTCCTCCCAGTAGCGGTCGCATGTCAAGTACCAGCAGACGGCGCGATTCAGTTCGTCTACAACATTCATGAGCGCGTCATGCATAAATTATTAGCGAATAATGCACGTGCAGCGCAATTAATGAGAGCAAAGAGCGGTAGCGGGGTCAGACCTTCGATTTCTTTGAAATCCTTCACGGACAGCTGAATCAGCAGGCTGGCGATGCAGTCGCGCACGAGTATCTCACATTTTGTCTTGAGCTTGACGAGCTCTTCGGGCTTGCAGTTTGATTTCAACTTTTGCAATTCTGCGATTCGTTGTTGACGATTGTCAGGTGCAGGTACGGCGGAGTCGACTAGGTCGTCACCGCATGAATTAAAACTACGATTCTGAGAGTTTTCCTCTCTTGATGCGTCTTCTAAAAAATAAGATATAGCATAAATATGATACCAGGAGCAAACAGCGTTGAATACCTGGTGCTTCTGAACGCTGGCACCGATGTTTTTCAAGTTTATGTTGCTTGCTCGCTTTCTGCTTGGCAGAGCCAAAAAATTTAACCGTATATTTGGCGATATCACGTGGACCGGTGGCGGCCAGCGCTTTTGAGTATGCGGATGCCTCTCTCCAGATCTCGATGTCGGTATTTACCGACGAATCGGGATAAACAATTTTCGGATCTTGCGTTATCAGCACGTCGCAGCGCATTATGTCACAGTAGTCAGCAAGGCACACGGCATCCTCGGCCATATTTATATTATCTTTATGACGATTATCGAAATGCAAGTCGAGAAACTTCTCTTCGAAGAAAGACTTGCCACAGAGACCGCACGTCCATTGGGACGGCCTGTGCTTGTGCTTGGCGGCCTGTTGCGGCCCAAATATCTCGCGCTGCTGATGGAATGGGCACTCCAGGGGCAGCGTCACTTTGTACTTTTGCAGCACCGGCAGCCATTTGTTCTGGATTATTTTGCGCACGATACGTGCATTGTCTCGCGGACAAGAGATTTTGAACACAGCTGGACCGGGCCATGGTATCAGCGACAATAGGAATAATCCTATCACCTAGAAGGTTACAAATGCACAATTATTGATTTGCCATGCAACACAAACTATTAACCTAATCGCAACACAGGTCCAAGGCGCTAAAGTCACGTACCTGCAAGTTAAAGCAAGTGGACTTCATTCATATTTTGTACGAGCACACTTTAAGAAAAGTTTCTACGTATTTTACGGTCACTGGCTATTTGGCAAATACTAGCAAATTTCTGTGTCACGAGTCACGCAGAGGGGATGTTTAGACAGAGTGCTCCTGCGTGCGAGAGAATTACAGGGCAACGACGCAGCCGCCAAAGAACCGCCGATAATACTACCGCCGCCAGACACGGTGGCGTCTTATTGAATAATAATAAATAAATAATAATAACTACTTTTACAATCATATCATGGAATAAACAAACAAAACAGGGTACTAAAACAAGAAATTCAATGGAATTGGGTAGTTTAATAAAGGATCACTTACAGGATAATATACACGTTTTATTTCTGATTACCACTAGAGGGCTATGAATGAAAACTAGGACATTTGTCAGTATTTATATAGCAAGGATTTGAAAATTGGTGATTTAGACGTCACGTGTGATAAGAAAATACTACTAAATTTATTCTGTAAATTTAGTTTCCCTCGAGTTGTACATCCTCGGCCAAATAATGCATAATTGTGCGTGGCGTTAGCAATGGTTTATAATTTTAGCTTAGGCTAGCCATAGCCCAGGTATAAGTAGGTATGAATTATTTATTGAATAAGTAATTTATTTATGAACATAATGCAATCTATGTAATTAAAAAAATGTTCTATGCTTCATTAGTAGAATGATTGGTTAAGAATGATCTACTTATGTATTAAGCACCTCTTCCTATTGACAAAAAATATCTTTTTGTGCCGGTCATTGGCCATTGTGTTAAAGTTGAAGTGTTTCTCTACATCTCGCAGGATTTTATGAACAGAGACTCCACCCTGTGCTATTTAAATACTTTGATATTTTCGCTTCTAATCATGCCGCCAGAATGAAATTTGGTGAGTAGGTACTGTCAGTGCGCCCTTTCATATTTGTTACTTATCATAAATTTGCTGACTAGTTACCTATGCAAGTCCCTATTTGTATAAACATTTCATTGTGGTTTCAGAAGTTTTTCTATAAGAGTTATCCAATTAGTATATTATCAGCTATAATTTTTGATTTTGATCTATTGTTGATCTAATTTTTGATCGATGCTAAGCATCCAAGACTCAAATTATATTAACATATTATTTCACTCGAAACACTTATGGTTTAAAAGCTGTATTCTCGCTGTATTAGAAAGTCGGAACCAGATTAAACAAAAATAATTCACAAATGATTTTGAATGAAAAAAAATTTATAATACTAAACTATGTAGTATAATACTATACTACTATACTATGTAATAATATTATGTATATGTAATACTATAACGAAAAATTCTTACTTTCGTACGTACTTTAACACACATCCGGGCGCAACTTGTCCTTTAAAAATTATTACCGTCCTATTGCTACCTTTGTTGTTGCCTTGCCAACAAGTACTGAAGCATTGAACATACATACTCAAAGAATATCCGTCTGCAGAGAAACACTTATTAATGAAACTATTCCAAAGTGTTGATTCCTTGTTGATTATCCTATCAATTTCCACCCAAGCACGCAACTTGAATTTTAATCTGAGAAAGTCACACCTGGTTTTAGTGAATTCCATGGTACAAGTAAACATGACCAGTGTTTCATCTAGGTATGCATATATATCTAAGCTTTAGGAAAAGGTATTCTTACGACAACTTAGAGAACATTTAAAAATTCAAAGAGAGAAGTTCGGGTCGCTATTCGTATGGCAACCGAAACAATTTATATTTTGTTCGCGCATCATCGTGCCCAGCGATGTCGACCGTGCCTTTTCAATAGCAATGATAGTTAACCTCTATCGGTGGTTTGCATTGTTTTGGCGAATGTGAATGAATATTTGGTTTTGTTTATGCAGAAATGAGTTTCTTAAACAGAAGAGGTAAGGTTTGTACACATTTTTATTGCTGCTATTTCTCATTATGATTTTCCAGTGCTACTAGATGCAGTATCTGTGTGTTTTCAAGCCAAAAGATTTCGAGGAAAGATCAACATTCAGAAACCAAGAAAACCACACTTCTATAAGGCACTATATCTCGAAACGACAAAACCATACTTTATAAAATCTGAAGAACAGAAAGTAAAAGATTCGTTGTGTGGACATGAGCTTAAGAAGTTGGAAGTTTCCAAAAAGGAAACTAATGAATTACAACTCATATACGCAAAGGAACTGCTAGAAAAGTTTCAACAATCAAAACTAATAGTTCTCTTCCATAAAAACCCCATATCTGCTGAAACCGAGTTTAATGCATATGCAGCATTTCACAAACTAAACATGGAGTATAAAAATTATGGGAAAGAAACTCTTGCAATGGCCATTCAGCATACCCCATATAAAACTCTGCTTGATTACTACATTTCACATAATGCTCTTCTGTTCAGCAAAGAACCAAATTTTAAAAAAATATTAAGGATTGAGAAGAAATTTCCACAACTTATATTATTAGGTAAACAATCAGACTATTAAACTTAGAAAATATCTTGACATCTATTTTAAAATTTCAGCTGCTATATATGAAAACCAGTTTATTAGCAAGGACACCTTTGTGGAATTATCCAATATTCCAAATATCCAAGCAGCAAGAGCAGAATTAGTGCATACTTTAAATTCCGTAGGAAGCCAATTAGTAAATAATTTAACAGCTAATCAGCAAATTCTGGCCTCCCAATTTGATCAACATTCAAAACAACTTGCAGAAAATAAGAAGGAATAAGCCTAAAGTCACTTTAGTTATGTATTTTGTTTATATATGTTAATAAAATATTAAGTTAAGTCAATTGTATTACGCGTGCGTTCATTTAAGGTCGCATGTTAATTATGAATGCTAAGAAATTAGGAGTAATTGATGTTTTCAGTATTTGTCTTTCTCGTATTGATCCGTTTACTTTATCGCGACGCCGACGCAACGTGGTCACCGCGCCAGATACATTAGATGAAAACGCGAGAGCAATACGCTCAGTTAGTGTTACGAAAATGCATTACGTTGTCGAGTTTTAAGTTTTTCCTCGATCCGTATGCTACGGACTTATTCAGTGCTGATTAACTCGTCATGGAAAAGATATTCCGACAAAACAAAAGAATGGTATACCCCGAAAGCTTATCCCTAGACCAAGTATCCCGCAAAGAGTCGGCCAACTCAAACTCATCCTGGATCAGCGAGCAAAGCGATGTGAATGGCAATGAAGAAAACAAACCGATTGAAGAGCATAACAATAAATCTGCCTCATCCGCAAATTCAGGCGGTTCTATGTAAGTTTATTTAGAATTAAATAAAATGATAACTGTCCAATAAATTACCTACTTAATGTTCATAAATTAAGACTAGGTACACGCAACATTGATCCTCTAATTGCAATTAATTGAAATGCAAACATCAACAGTATGCTTTTTCAATGCGCATGCAAATTTAGCCAAAAAATATAATTGTTTCAGGGGCTCTAGCCGGCAATTTATACAGAATCGAATGCGGCACTTGGTGGATGCATTCACATACCGCACTCAAGCAACACGCGACCGAATCCAAATGCCGCAAACGCCATCCTCAATTAGCAGTCACGACACCATCGATCCGCCGCCCCGCAAATCGAAGTTTCTTACCGATAATGTCATACATCCCATGAAGATCGAGCAAACGGCAAAGCGACCACGAAACGCATTCATACATGCATTCCGTTTATGGCTGAATAAAGTAATTGACCCGCAAGGCAGCACCTACGTCATTTGGATGTCTATTGCTGCATTTGCGGTCGTCTACAACATGTGGGTCATCCCCTTGCGTAGCACGTTCCCTTATCAAGATGCTAGCAATCGTGGAGGTTGGATGTTTTTAGACTATGTCGCTGATTTAATCTACTTTATCGACATGCTCATTATTCAGCCGCGCATCATGTATTTGAGCGAAGGGTTCTGGGTAAAGGACATTAACTTTACCCGTCAGAATTACATGCGCCATAGAAACTTCAAAGTATGCATCATGTAAATTACATCCATTAGAAATGACCTAATTGTGTTCAATTGTTACAGATGAATGTTTTAGCTTTATTGCCGACCGACCTGCTATACTTTGCTTTTGGTCCTGAGAAAGTCATTTTACGGTTTCCACGTTTCTTTAAAATGCACACATTTTGGGGTTTCTTCAATTTGGTCGATAAGTTAATAGCCTCACCGCATTTTGTTAGAATTGCTAGAACATTATTGTACATGATGTATCTGATCCATTTGAATGCATGTGCTTATTATGCATTTTCTTATTGGGAAGGCATTGGTACTAATAATTTTGTGTTTAATGGCAAGGGAAATGCGTACATCAAATGTTTTTACTTTGCTACAAAAACTGCAACTTCTATCGGGAAAAATCCAAAACCAACACAGGAAATTGAGTTTATCTTTATGACTTTCTCTTGGCTCATGGGTGTTTTCGTGTTTGCCTTGCTAATTGGGCAAATACGGGATATAATTGCAACTGCAACACGCTCACAAACGGAGTATAGAAAGTTGGTGGATGAAACTCTGGAATATATGCGACGACTGAATCTACCACAAGAAATGCAACGTCGCGTGCAATTATGGTTTAATTATACATGGGAAACGCAACATACTTTAGGTAAGCAAGCCATTAACCCAACACAAAGCAAGAAACAATTTGCGATTTCTGTTTAGATGAAAGCACAGTAATGGATTGTCTACCGCACAAAATGAAAACCGACATTGCAATCAACGTTTATATTGAAATTCTATCAAAAGTAACCCTCTTTTCCGACTGCGATGAAGCCCTTCTTCGTGAGCTTGTGCTGCAATTAAAATCGGTTATTTATTTACCCACGGATATCATTTGTAAACGCGGAGATGTCGGTAAAGAAATGTACATTATCCAAACAGGGCAAGTTCAAGTAATGGGCAAAGATGGAAATGAAGTACTTGCAACTCTGACTGAAGGTTCTGTATTCGGAGAAATCAGTTTACTTGGAATTGAAGGAATGACTAGACGAACAGCAGATGTTCGTTCGCATGGATATTCGAATTTATTCGTATTGAGCAAGGCGGATTTAAATGCGGCTTTGTCGCATTATCCAGAAGCGCAAGAGTTGCTTAATCGTAAGGCAAAGGCATTGATGAAAAAAAACGCGGCGATGGAACGGAAACGCGAGGCGTTGATTGTTATAAACAATCCGCAACCGCAGCAGCCACACGCAAAGTTGTTGACCACGGTAATGCAGGTGGTGCCGCAAAATTCTTCGACGCATCGCCTACTGCGTTATGGGTCGCGAGGACGTCCTCGACCAGTTAGTCGTGAGTATCGCCGAAGTTTGCCATCAGTGCGTGACATGACGGAGCGTACAACAGAAGAGCGCACATTTGAAACGAATGTCACCGTACACAGGTCTATGAATTAGTAAGGAAAACTCAACGAGAAAGGAAGTAATTTGACTGTCAAATATAACAAAACGCATATTTACGTGCAAGCTAAGCACTGATTACAACATTTAACCAACTAATGCACAACTTCTTCAACTCTAACAATATATAAAAAAAAAATATCTAATATTTTTGACACAGTTATTTCGGATGCATATTTTGCTAAAGTAATTTTTAGTCGATAAATATAAATGTGTTATATTTTTTGTTACATCTATTTATTGTAATTTAGCAGAATTTGGGGAAAGAGTATTTAATATATTTGTATTTTGATGGCTGTCAGAAGAGAAATAAAGATATATATGTGAATGACATGTTCATTGGAAAATCAATGTCTCATCGGACGATTACGAACTGAATGATGATAAACATGCAGCACGAAACTAAAGAGATTTATGCATAACGTGTACGAATATAATGGGATAATTAAATATTAGTGCACGTTGACATCAAGCTATTGCGCGTACCGGGCACGCGCTGTACACGAGACGGTCGCGCACGACAGAATCAACTAGTTTTCGCGGACTGTTCAAACCGTTCGGAGGCAATTGTTTCTTACAAGTATGGCTACATAGTGCAAACATTAAATTTTGTGATTCCATTTGGCACAAAATAAAAACGATACAACAAATCGTAAGTAAATGGATGTTATTTCAAAAGTGGTATTATACTTTTATTTAATTTACTATCCTAATTATCATTGCTGTTGTAAGGTGACCAATCTTAAAGTATTATTAATTTATGGAATTTTTTGTTTTCTTTTATAAATAAAAATGGGCATGAAAGGGTTGAGTAATCATAAATTTACGCATGTGAAATAAAAATGAAGAATTTTTATCAAAAACAAAGAAGAAATAAAAAATTTTAAAAAGATTTTTTAATTTAAAAAGAATTTTAAAAACGTATTATGAAACTTTAATATCACAAGTAAAAGGACCTAAGGCAAAGTTTGAGGTTGTGGAGATTGAGACAGAGCAGACATTTTTAAAATCATTATGTAGATTAGAATAATTGACAAAGAAAGTCTAATAACAATATTTATCATAAGTTCTATTTATTACTAAACATAATTTTACCATAATTCTGCAAACAAAGTAAACAAAGTAAAGATTATTATAACCCTTCAAGATAAGGGTTTTATAATTATGAGTTTTCTTGATAAGAACATTTTCTTGGAAGTATCTCATAGTCTCATATGTACTATATGAGGTTCACTACTGAGTTGTAAAACAAAACCAAAAGTGTGATTAAAGAAATTGATAATTAATTCAACGACACAACAATTAAAGTGTTTCAAAAATTCTTTGTTTTTTCGAAATTTCTCTGAAGTAATTAACAAGTGTACTTTCTTTTGGTATGAAGAAAATTATGAGTAGTTTAAAGACATATGTTTAGAAAGAAAAGAAACTGCTTCGTTATTATATTATAAATGCAAAATCAATGCGTGTTTATTCGTCATTTCCTTAATGCACCCCATGGTAATATGATATTTAAGCAATTTTTCGCTATAGTAATTCTTTTTGCTCTCTAAGTAAACAAGCAGCACGCGCATAGACATGTAATAAATAACTTGGCGAACGAACGACATGCTATGTTCAGGCATGGAGGGCGGCAGGAAATTAATAATTTCCCTACTACTAGCAGGCGCATTGCATTATCGAAAAGCATTCACAACTACTAATCCGTTATATGTATTAAAAAAATTGCAGAATGTTCTAAATATAGCGGAATATAAAGAAAAACACTCGTGCGCAACTTTGCAATAAAATTCCGAAAATGAATCATAAAATTATAAAGTCTACTGATATCTATCTTTCGCTTTCGTGATCGTAAATCATTTCTTTCGTGACGAACTTTTTGAGGGTACAAAATTTACTGTTTTACGAGCGCAGTTGTGTAAACAATTTCAAATATAATATAGTAATTATTATCATTGCAAGGGTTTGTATAGCATACAAAGTTATTATTACGACTGTTAATAACTTTGATGTTATGACGATTAAATTTTCTGTTCATTTTCCAACGATTCATTAAACTTGAATTCAGTATTTACAATAATGTCCTGAAATATTCATATGTAAATATAGGTAGCTATTTTAATAAGTATTTTATGATTTATTTAACCCTAAATCACAGCTTTTACAAATATTTATAAAAACTAGAATTCTTCTTACACTGCACAGCTGCACTGCGAATATTTGCAAGACGTTCAGTATATCTCTGAAGTATATTTTGGGTGACTGAAATAAACTTCTATAATATCTAATTTAAAGGGGGAAATAAGTTTAAGATAGCGTTTTTTCGGTGATTTTCATGAATTTTTTTATAGTATAAAAAATAAATATAATTTCGTGAAACTTTCAGAATATGTTCCATATCCATATGTTTAAGTATATACACTCATACCTCGCTTTTCGGCCTAGATACGTTCCACGAAACTTAGCCACAAAGCGAAATGCCATATAAAGAATCAATTATTCTAATACAAATTCATATAAATTCCATGGGATCGGTTCCAAATTTGTTAAATACGTATACTTGGTTTATCATTCAAAATGCATTTTATCTTTTAAATCAAATATTTAAATTAAAAATACATACATAGCAATCACATACATTTGTACATAAAATAATAACTGACTCAAAAAATCAATCTATAAACAAAAACAGCATAACTTCATGTTACATAAAATATGTTTACACACATAATTTCTTTAAAATGTTTAATTTGTAGATACAGATATATGTACTTGCATATCAAAAATGTCCCTAATTGTTTCTAATTTTTCCGTTGATGTGAAACAATCACTAATAAATATGCACATAAAACACTCACAAAGACAAGTCTAAACCAGCCGCTTTTTGAGCACAGACTGAAAAAAAGAAGAGGAAATAGAAAAGAGTGTTTATCCAGATTGCTTACACAAGATTGGCAACGTAATCGAAAAAAAGTATATCGACATCGAAATTTTTTTCTGACGTTATAGTAAAACATTTTAGGCCATAAATCGAAAACGTGCCTTAATTGATGAGTGCCGATATAGCAAATGCCGTATAAAGGGCGGCCGAATAGCGAGGTATGAGTGTACTATAAAATTTTTGTGGAATTTCCTTAAAAACTACCGAAGATATTAGCGACTCCAAGTGCACGGATTCAATGAGACATCATTCTAAAAACCGCAATTTTCATTTAAAATCCAACGTTAGACTTTACTTTTATTATATGTCTGATAATATTCCGATTTTATGTTCTTGTAGAATGCAATACTATAAAGAAAGTATTTGCAAATTTGCATAACCATTGGTTAAAAACTTTTAAAACTAGCGTATACAGAACTCCAAAAAACGTTTGAGAAAAACGCATTTGAAACCGTGGCGCGCTCGGCGCCTGAAAGCAAACTATGTTCTCACTTCAATGGCTTATAACAATTGAACGAGTCGCACTTTTTATTTAATATTTTGTTAACATATTTTTCAATAGTTTTACTAACTAAGTATGAAATAAAAAAATATTTTCTTTGAACCGTCTAATCCTATTTTCCCACGTAAGCTATTGGTAAAAAAGAGGAAGTTCTATGATTCAACATTTGAGCATCAAGTTCAATTTGTTATCTGATTAGCTACATGCTTTTAAATACTAATAATTTTAAAGCAAAGACCATTGCTTTAAAGGATTTCCATCCGTAAAGATTTCTATTTTTAAAATTTAAAATTAATTAATGTTTGTTTATAACAAAATAAATAACAGGCAGTTTCATGCCTAGACTATTTTTTGTGGTAACATAAAAATGTCTCCATTTGTAAACGACAATATTTTTGTTTTGCTGAAGGGTATAGCGTGGGTACGTACGTTAGAAGAGTATTTTTTTGAAAAAGTGAAAAAAGTTTCTCTGTGAAAAACCAGGCAACAGGGGTCACCGGGCAGTGGGCAGCAACCCCAAATCTACTAAACAATAGTCCCGAACATTAAGAAAATGCTTTCTCCGCCTCCATCACACCGTTTGCCTGATTGGAAGTATAGACAAATTTCCAATTTGTGTCTTTCAATTTGTTTACATACTATTCTTTACAGAATACAGACTTGTGTTGGAATGTAATTTTTGATAGATAATCTTATTATTATTTTAGATTGCATTATGCCTCAGAAGAAAAGACGCAGGAGTCCTGCAATGTTGAAAATGCTAAAACAAAAACGAGTAGCAAAGGTTTGGTATGAGGAAGCAGGAGTCCATACAAAATCTGGAAATCTGCATAAGGGATTATTATGCTACAATAAGGTAAACAAAATTTAAAAATAATCGATTCAAAGTTGTTACATAGTGCATAAATCTAGGATAATGCAAAGTTTTGGATTGATAATGCGAAACATTAAATAACATTTATTTCATTGCGAAAAACGGGAATATCTTCAAAGAAATTTCATCAACAGACATCGAGAGTCACCTCGTGGTTAACTACGAAACATTTACTAAAGTTGATAAAGGAAGAGCAAAACGCTCTTACACTGTAATAATGGATTTCAGGACTATTGTACTTTGCCGACAATAACCGATAATAATCTTTGCAACACGCTGGAAAATATATCGACCAAACACTTAAATCGTGCCAAATTTGCCATGACAATGAAGCACCTCTTTTCACAGC
Organism: Aleochara curtula; assembly: GCA_963978815.1. Classification (NCBI taxonomy): domain Eukaryota; kingdom Metazoa; phylum Arthropoda; class Insecta; order Coleoptera; family Staphylinidae; genus Aleochara; species Aleochara curtula. The sequence continues at coordinate 11,647,132 of OZ022219.1, read as the reverse complement.
TATTGTGTGAACGTTATCGAACTAATAACACCTCTTCTGATTACTTTTCAACAACAAGTATAAATAGCCTTTTATCGTAAGAATGGCAACTAAAAAGCGTTTGGACATCAGCATGGAGACTGACTTCCTGCAAAGTTTCGTTCGAGGTAGTTTAAGTGCACAGCAAAATGAAGGAACCGAAGAACCCGCAGAAGCACCCCAACGACGAGCATCACATAAACCATCAGTTGGAGAAGTCGAGATATCAAAAGATGAATTGGCTGTTGGAAAAATTTCACGACGGTGTTCGAAACAAGTGAAAATCGTTGACCCAACAAGTCCAAAACAAGCTACCATTTGCTCCAAGTTTTTGGCAGAGACAAATAAGGAAAAAGAAAAGCATAAGAAACGGTTAAGAAGACGTACTATTAAAAGTGAAGAATTGTACACAGATAAAGATAGAGCGGCTGCAGTTAATTTGGGTACGAGAGATATAAAACAAAGTTTGAAATTAAAACGACAACAAGATCGGTCCAAAGCATTGCTTATTCCTGAAGAAGCTGATCCTGCACAGTTTCTTGCATTGGGTTATTATGAAATGAAGAAACATGAGATTAAAATAGCATTAGGTTTTATTAATAAGGTTTACAAAACGTGTTCATGAGATTATTTCACTATAAAAATTATACTAACATTCTGTTTTTCTTCCAGGCACTGGAGTTGAATGCAAATGAGAAAAATGCCTTGGTAGCAAGAAGCAAATGTTACATTTTACTTGGACAACCCGAAAAAGGATTGGAGGATGCTGAAGCTGCATTAGAAATTGATAAGAAGTTTCTTAAGGCAATTTATCTAAAAGCTGAAGCGCTTTATAATCTTGGCGATTTCGAACATAGTTTAATGTATTATCATCGCGGATTGCATATTCGTGCTGACAACGAAGAATTTAAACTCGGTGTGGAAAAGGCGCAAAAGGCAATTGAAACTGCTCTGGGAGTTGGACATCAACCAAAACGGCATTATCGATCGAAATCAGCTGCCCCTAGTTTAGTATCAACTTTGGAATCAGCGAAACTTCAGAACGATAGTAATAACAACTTAAGTACAGAAAAAGCCGAAATCAAAAATGGCCGTAGAGAAGAACATAAAGAGAGTTCGAAACTAAACACACGTCGTCCTAGAAGTAGAGCTAGAATATCAAATAATAAGTTATTAAAAGATTTAGCTATCGATAAGGAATACTTAGAAAGTTTACTTACAAATCCAAATTTACAATATGCAAAAACCAAGGAAACGAGCAAGGTTTTGGAATATGTTCAGGAAACTGTTGAATATTTAAACAAGAGAGAGGAGTTTTGGCGTCAACAAGTTCCTGCAAAACGTTAACATACTATTTACTTCATCGTTACGTTTATTTACGTAGAAGGTTAAGTTTATGAAAATTTAAATTTATGAATTGTTAAAGTTTTGTTAATGTACCTATAGCATTTAATAAAGTTAACTAAAACGATGATATTAATTAACTTTAATATCATCGATCTCAAATTGCTTTTGTAAAGACTTCGAAGTTTATTTATGTTTGTTGGAGCCCCAACTAGATAAGTAATGGATGGGCGCGCGTCTCATCGGTTTGCGCTTTTCTCAGCGCATGCCCTAAATAAGTAGAACGACTTACATGGCCTATGCATAAAAATAAGGCTCGCTTACGAAGAATTGATAACTGCATGCGAGAGCCCTGATGACCGCTATGAGAGGATCGAAGGTATCGTGTCGTGGCGCAGGTGGTCCCAGGACTAGCTGCATACGCTGCAGACTTGCAGCAAATGGACTTCCCGGTCCTGCAATATCGAGATGGGACCACTAGCGCTCATCCATGAGCAGAACCGTTCATCGCCTGGTGCCTTGGCCGCGTCCCACAGGAATTTCCCGGAAAGGATGAGGAACTGCGAGTCCTAGACTCTGCAGGCACACGAGACTACTGGAAAGTCCGGTGGCCAAAATCTACCGCGTACCGCTCCAAGAATGCCTGGGATATCCCAGGTATCCCCAAAGCCGGCGACATGTTGGCGCCCCAACTAGATAAGTAAGAGAGGAGGCGCGTCTGAATCAGCTGTGCCGACAGTAATCCCTATATTTTGTCATGGCTTTCTGGTAGGAGGTAAAGTGCGTACCCGTGTTGGCACGCCACATCAGATTTTTATGCAGCATGATACCCAAATCACTTAGTTCCCTGAGGATTAGGGTTAATTACAGGTTATTATATATTCATATAAAATACAGTATTAAATTATACAATGTATATTCTTAAATTCCTTGTCACAATTATGAAAAGTCATATAGTACTGTTATATATATGTATAATGCAATTATTAAATAATTAATGGTGTTCAAAATTCTCTTGATTTAAATAATATGTAAATTTTGAAATGACAGGATCTACCAAATTCTCTGTAACTTTAATTTCCTCGTTGTAGTTTATGTTCTTAAAGTTTTAATAATTCCTGCAACTATCTCACTCGACTCTAAATGCAACGGATTGTCCTTATCTAACTGTTGCGCTAGAGTTGATATACAATTCGAAAACATTTGCAAGTGCGATTTATCACCAGTAAGCCACACTCGAGGTAAAATTAAGCTAACCAACTGCGCCTTTGCAATAGCATCGACCAATTTACATATTCTAATGGCACTAATAAGATATCGATTCAGCAACGACGTTATTGCCAGCTCTTTCAAAATATTATCATTAATAAGTCCCTGCCAACTTGTGATGTTACGCAACAGTTTCAAACCACTAGCGAACTGTCGCTGGAAGAATGGATTTTTCGTCTCTGCAAAACGCGGCATAATTGGAATGAAAACGTCGTGCTCAAGAGCAGATTTCATCTTCTCAAGCACAATTTTAAATAAATCTTGTAATGATTTACTTCTTGGCCCTAGTGTAGGATATTTGCGAATATAGCGTCCTATTATGCCGACAAGTTTGAGTGTTTGCGCACTGGACAAAGGATCCCAAACCTTTTCTATAATCTGACCAACACGCGGAACGATAACTCGTTCGAACACATTCGGAATTAAATTCACATCCGGATCCCGACTTAGGGATAGTTCTGTTTCATCATCATGTAAACCAAACAGAGCTAACGTTCGATACCATGCGGCCTTCTCCAAGTCTGTCGAATCGCTTAGCGGATCCCAAAACAATATATGCAAACGCACTAAAGGACTAACAACTTTAGGCAGACATAATGTGGCATAAGCTTCTTCATACGCGGTCATATCCTTTTCGCGCCATTGCTCAAAATGTATTAAAATACTTGCAATCGATGAAAAATCATCAACGACATCATCAAAAATTTGGCTTGCTTCATTTTGAAGTTGATCTCGCTCCGTATCGAATTGCAGCTCACTTTGTTGAGGCATTTCATCATCTGAAGACATCCCTTCGACGTGCCTTACAACTCCTGAAGTTTCCCGTGTCCTTCGTCGTCTAGTTCTTCTGCCTTCTCGCTCAACTCCTCGGCGCATTTTTTCAGAATCTTCGACCGCCTTTTGTCCTAATACACGTTTACCTGGAAAACAAAATCAAAACAAATGATCAATCGTATCAAACAAACAAACATAACAGTCAAATAATAATATTTTTCTCACGACGAACGAAGTGAATTAGCAAAATGAGTGCAATAGAATCAAAATCAACTACGCGAAAATATATCAAACGGTCCCTTACGATTGGGGTCGAAACACGTAATAAGGGTGCGCGAACCGTTAGCTACTATTCTCATGTAGAACGGCGAATCAAAACAACGAGCGAAAAGAAATTTAAAAAAGCTGGCTATGATAAGAAAGAAATCAAAGATGCCAAGAAAAAACGGCTTTGCATTTGCGAGAAGCGACCAAATGGGGACCCACCAGGTCCAAAGGATTGTAAATGTTCATTGGGCAATCGCGAGAGAAAAATCGAGAAGCTTTTCGCAAAGACTAAGAAAGAGATAGAAGCATTCAAAAGGAGCTTTGATCGTCATGAAAAACGTATCAAAAAGAAATATGCTAAGTGTTAGTTATAATTCAATTTAAGTATTTAAATGTATGTTATGTAATTCGTTTCAGTGAGGGAGGAGTATATTGATTCCTATCGCAGAAGTCCACTGCCCCAAATGTTTTCATAAGTATGATATAAGTATTATATGATTATTTGAAATTTTGTTGTCGTTGTCGTATTACTTATTATTTTTGAATAAAATGCACTAAAAAACTTACCAATACTTGTTGCTTCATCTGCTTGATCCCTTACATCTTGCCTTCTTCTCTCAACCAACCAAGTTGACTTCCTACTCATTAAATCTAAAGATTTATGCTCTAAACTTGTAATCACAGCAACTTTCTCATCCAGACATTCAACCAGATCAGTGATATATCCACGTAATTCCTGATAAAACCTGAACTTCTCTGCAGCTTTAGGAGCGGATATTTTCAAACTTTCCAACTCTTCAGCAGCTTTGAGCAAATCACTTCTGACTTTTCCCAACTGCTCCACGTGCTTTTGATGATTATTATTGGCATTCTCATAATGCTCTCGAAGCTTTTCCAAGATAGCTTCCGGCGTTCTTGGCACACCAGGTTCCATTTTTGTTGGAAGTGGTGCTGGTTTTGTAATGACAGATTGTCCTGCCAAGGAGTTGCTATACTCCTGATATAATAACTCTTGATTCAGATTTGCACCCGTCACACCTTTGCGAATTTGTTGATCTTCCCATTCGTCAATTTCCTGATCAGATGCCTGCGCTTCATAAAACTGTTCGCGCCGCCGTTCCTGATCACGCTTAACAGGATTAGCACCCATATTAATTCGTTCTTCATCACTAGCATCATCATCATTATCATCATCTCGCGCAAGTCGTCCTTTATCTTCAGGTTCTTCTTCCTCCACTGGAATGAATTCTCCACCTAGTTCACGAGCACGTTGTCGTTTCTTTCGTGCTGCATGTATCATTGCTGCATCTGGTATTGCTCCAGATTCCAAAACGCGTTTAAAATTATCTGGTTTTGAAAATCTATGACTGGTATCTTCCTCTTCCTCGGAGGATAGGTCATTCTTGCCGGCGCATAACGCATCTCTGCCAGACAAAATTGGTGCTGGTGGAGGTGAGGGTATTTTGTGATTAACTACAACAATGAAATCATCTGTTATTATGTCACGGGACATATCCTTAGCTTTGGCTTCATCCTCTTTTGCCTTCAGCTCCTTTGCTTCCTTTTTCTTTCGCTCTCTTTCATACATCTTCATCATCTTTTTGCTATATGAAGACTTCTTCACCTGGAACACTTCGCCTTCTTCCTCGGTCTCAAAACTCAAGAGATTTTGCTTCTTAGGTTCCTTCTTTGATTTAACTTTCGTCCTTTCATCATTACTGTTTTCCGATGATTTTCTATCCATGAACGAATCATCGGCATCATCTTCGTCTGGATTTTCGGAAAACACACGCCGTTGGATGTTTTTCTTTGGTTTTCTAAAGAGCGACATTGTTTTGATAAATTATTAACACCCAAATTAAGATACGTAGGGAAAAGGCACTTTAAACGACGAATTTGTTTATGTAACACAATAAAACTTCACCAAAAAATTAATAAACGTTAACACACTTGAATCCCATTGATATCCATAGTACATAAGAGGTTATGTTGATTTCTACACTGAGTGTCTCAATATCACTCAATATTGTTCAACACCGTTCAACACATAATAGTTTCAAAGTATTGACATTTTCTTGAATAATATAATTAGTGACGTAAATTATTCATTTGCTTCATTTTTTGTAATTAGTAGTATTTTTATAAAAGTTTAATCGAGTGGTTATAATTAAGCCATTAAGTCCTGCTGTCAAATGTGATTTAGCGGTGCTTAACACATTACAGGCTTATGCATTCAAGATGATAAGAATCAATATGTGCAAATCATTACTCAATATATTAACGATTAATGACGATTAATGTACCTCCGCGTATCATATATTACGAGATGAAGTTCATATTATAAGCAAGTCCCGTTAATATTTCCTGTACGACCGGTCTGCTGTGGGCTTAATTGTACGCAGTCAGCGTCGTTAACGTATGTAGTAAGCGCCAGCAAACGCTCACGCAGTTATTGAGAAGTTGCTAACCGTGGTTGCAACTAGTATTTGTTTTTAGTATATTGTTTTATATCGTCGAATGCTGACGGGGTCAAGTTGTCTCCACATCGACAGCAAATTTTAAATATGGGAAACGATAAGAAGCCCAACCAGAAAACATCGAAGAAGAAATCTAGTAATGGGGCGCTAGCAAACTTCTATCTTATTATTTACAATGCCGTTCAAACAGCAGGGTAAGTTAATACAAAGAACCAAACATTAATATTGCGGCATTAAGCCATTAAAAATTATCGTCTTTTGCATTACAATTTGCTGATTCCTCTTTGCAATACAATTTTCAGCTGGACTTTATTGATGTATCAAACCATCACACATCTATTAGACACAAATCCTAAAAAGGAAAGTCTATACAACAAAGTGTGCACAACGTTGATAATCTTCCAGAATCTTGCTGTTCTGGAAGTGGTCCATGCAGCATTACGATTGGTACCTTCAAGTGTACAAGTAACATTACAACAAATTGCTAGCAGAGTAATTGTTGTATGTGGTGTATTGATGTTAACACAAACACCTAGAGAATCAATTGGTTTTCCTCTCTTGCTCTTTGCCTGGGGCATTACAGAAATCATCAGATATTCCAATTATGCATTCAACTTAATTCACAGTGTTCCATATTTCTTACTTTATTTAAGGTAAGTCTGCATTATTATCACTGCTTTGTGATTAGATATTTGTGTAAATTTGCATCTATTTTGAATCGCAAAACACGTTTTAATTACGTAGGCTGCTGTTTGTAATTTGCAAGTAATGGCATTGTTTTCAACTAGTAAAAATAAGTTCAAGTTTTTCCAATGAAAGTGCATAATGTGGTAATCGTCATTAACACTGGAATATTACAGATACACAACATTTTACATATTGTATCCGATAGGAGTGACTGGCGAATTATTAACGCTTTATTGCACTTACCAAGAAACAAAGACAGCTGAATTTAAACCACCATTCCTTGCTGACCTGTTTACATATTATCCATATGTAATTTTGGGAATTATGTTTTTGTACATTCCATGTAAGTAAATTGTTCAATGCTAAATTATGTCACAGAAATTGAAACTTATGTAATTTAATGATTTCAGTATTCCCTCAGATGTATTATCACATGATAAAACAACGCAGGAAGCAATTACATGCACCAACTTCTTCAAAGAAAATAAAATAAATGTTCAATTCGCTATACTAACAGTTCATTTTTTATATCAAGGGGTAATTGTAATCTTTTTCAATAAACTGTTTTTATTTAAAACGTGTGTATGTTTTAAAACAATTATCAAGCACTTATTAATATTCCATTGCACAAACTGTGGACACATCACTTATATGCATATTTATGAATCTAAAAAAGTATTTTGTAATTTACGCGATTGTCGCGTTCTAGATTCATTTAATGCACTTTTTAATTTATTTGTGATATTAACCAAATTTGTTGGATCTGTCTGAAGCAAAATACTTGTTGGTTTGTTTACATTATTAGCTTTTAAAGAGAGATCTAAGGTTATTATAGGGTGTGCTTGATGATGCAAAGAACGAGAAGAAACCTGCAAATATTGAAGTGAGAATTATATTTTCAATAACATGAATTAACTTACAAGAGTTTCAAAACGCCATTCAAGATTATTATAATGATCTTCTTGCACAGCAAGTTTCTCTAGTGCAGCACTTAAATCATTTGCTTTTGTTTTATAGAACTCATTTAGAACTGATTGTTGCTCTGTATTAAATCCAAGAGCAAGTACAGAATCTCGAAAATCAACTTCATTGAGCTGAAATATGTTGTGTTAATAAAAAAGATAAATTTAAAATGTCATAGAAGTTTTACCTTGTGTTTGCATGAAAGTAGAAGTAAATTTACTAAGCCATAAACACAATTCTGTACAGTTTCTGGTTCTACCTCCAGTTTCTGAGATGCTGATTTGTAAAGTTTCTCATTAACCCCATTGTGTAGAAAATCAATTGCCAATTTGCAAAAATCAACCACAACTGAAAACACTTTAATTAAACAAACAACAATGATTCAGTTTAATATGTACCTTGTGTAGACTGAGTTGTTAAAATGCTTAGATGTTCCTTATGATCATTTCTTAAAGATAACAACATTATTTCTTGTGCTATTTAATTATTAACCAGAAAAACACCAATTTTTACTATCAGACTGTATCAGACCATATCAGACGTAAATAGCTGATTCTAACCTAACTATGTTTTTTTTTTGAAAATACAGAGCGTTCAAATTTCTTGTTGTACATTTGTATATGATGAATGTCAAAATATTTTTAATTTTTTATTGGAAACTAATTTATATACTTTATTATATCAACTATATTAACGCTGAAATATTTGGTAACGATTTCACATACCTATAAATATACTTAACATATTTGAATTTGAAATTCAACAGATCTGACAAAGGACTGTAAGAATAATTTAACTTTGAATTATTTCTTAACATATGGAATGGGATTCGTAGATGGAACAACTATAACTGTGCACTCTGAGTTAAAAGATTGTGCAATTAAACTGCACTCTGCTCCGAAGGCATATAATTCAAGTATTGTTCAAATAATTGTTGTGCAGTCGTTACAAGAATATTCAAGGAATAAAAGCAGTAATTTAGAAAATGTTTTGGTAAATGTACTCATCCTTTAGTTTGTCGTTAAATGCTAATCGGTTTATCAGATTTTAGATGAGACAAATAATGTAACGCATATTTCATATGACACCAACGAGCGCGGAGAATATGTGGGAATTTATTACGGAAATATTACAACAATAACTTTGTATGGTAAAAGTGTACCAGTAAAAATAACTGCATCATGCGCAAGGAGTAAGATGATTATGCATATTATATCAGATTATAAATATTTTATTATTGTACAGGAACACAATTGCTTGAAAAATGCACAGAAGGTGAGATAAAATGCCGGCTGAATCAGCAAAACTATTGTATTGATAATGAATTAATGTGCGATGGTAATATCAACTGTGGTCAATTATTATCGTATGACGAGTCACCAGCTGCCTGTTATCCAGGTAATTTATTAATCAAAGTTGTTGAATTAAACATTACAATTGAATAATCTTCAGATAACAAATGGAGATACACCTTACTCATTCTAACCAGCTGTGTTGTCATCTTTTTTCTAATTCTGGTATTGACAAAACTGATAAGCAAGCTAATACCAAAAATTCCAAATATGCACTTTCACGTCTCGAGTCGTGACAATAAGTTACTGCTTCGTACAGCAAAAAGCCATTTAACGACAACTAAAAATCTTAATGCAATAAACCCGAAGAGTACTAGAATAATACTTAAAGGAAATATGGTTGATACGAGCAGCGAGGAATATTCAGGAGTATACTTATCGAAAAGACAAACAACGAACAGTCCAGTTGCACAACATCGCACATGGACCAATCAATTTAGCAAGAAAAGATTGCGTGGAGAAATTCTATTTCTTTCAAACGCAGCCGCAAGACGACACAAACTAAAAAAAGATTCTAGTGTTTTCTTCACAACTTGAGACAAGTCTATGATTTGGCATACTTTTGTATATAAATAACTTTTTACAATTTTATTGTATGAAATATACTGCAATTTTACTTAATTCTTTTCGGGTAAATCGTCATAATAATTATCATCCATGGGTTTATCTGAAATTATAACTTGATGTAATAGAGTTACATTAATTTGCTATTTATGATAATTTACCCTTTCGTTGTTTTATAATAATTTTCCATTTTACATCTTTATTTGCATTAATATCAGATGCAATCTTATTCTAAAAGGAATGTAACATTAATTGAAAAAGTGCTAAATTAATCATTATGTTAGTATTACTTACCAAAAAATAAGTTCCTGTATTATTTTCATCTTGCCTTCTCAGCATTATATTGGAATCATTTCCATTATAAACGTCATCTAATCTTAAATGTGCCTCAGATTCACTTGAATCTTCTGAGCTTGCCTTTGCTTCAACTTCATTTATATTCTCCATCTTTCGCCCAAGCATATCCAAAGTCTCCTTGACGACTGGATCCATCATTAACAGCTCTTCTTCCCGTTTTTTTCTGAAAGTTGCATCTCCATTACCATTATAATCATTGTACCCATTTCTTGGTAGATGAACTGGTACTGGACCTTTCTAGAACATTTGAAATATAGATACTATATTGAGGTTCCCCATTCAGTTATAATTTTGTTCAAATATTTCTAATAATAATGTTAGATACAAGTTTCCATAAATAGTCATTTTGACTCACATTACTCCTTTCTGAACGACTTGTTAGAGGTGAAAGTGGTGGTGGCGAAGTTGGATGGTAACGCTCTCGCCTTGAACTATTAATCCAATTTTGATCGCTCCCAAATTTGGTCAGCTCCGGAATAGGCGACATTTGCCTTTGCGGAACAAGTGGTGTAGACATATTCACATTTAAATTTACAGGCATTTCCGAATGCCCCATATTAGTGGGTGACAGTTGACTGATTGAGTTTAAGATAATAGAACTCTGCTTTCTCATATTCCGTTCGTGATGTAATTGATGGGCATCATTACCATCCATGCAGGAATACAATTTGTTTTCCTCCACCTTTCCGAATGGATCGGCAATGTTAGTTACATGGTCCGTGTGCAGTGGAACACGTTTTATGACCAATTTTTCAACAATGTACTCATAGTTTTTGCTAGTTTTAGCATTAACTGATATCTTCGAATTTGTATGCCTACAACAACATAAAGCGTATGAAGATTGATTTGTTTTCGACCTCGAAATATTATCATCACTAATAACAATTGATTCCATTTTGACAATACTGAACTAATAACAATAGAAACGACCTTTTGTCAATCCTTCATTATGCATTGATATCTTTACAAAGAAATAAATAATTTATATTCAATTAAGTATAAAAGACTTGATAAAAGTATGATAAAACATTAAAGAATCATAGATTGTAAATTAGTTATTGAAAATAAATAAATCTAATAGATTGCAGTTATATTTAAATTTCATGTTAAACTTGTAAACGATAAGTGTACTAATATTATTCGTAATTGATAAGAAAACGAAGCGAAATTTAACTTGAAAAGTCTGCCCAGCGCAATTACATAACGATTAAGAATTAGTAATTGTTAATTAAAACTCAATTATACAATTTACCTAGTGTTTATGTAAATTGTAGTAAAATACATTATGAGTAAAAAGAAATTTAAAAAAACAGACATACCATGCAAAACAGACATTATTTTAAACAATGCAAAACCATCAAACGTTGCAGTCTTAATGGGAAATAAACTGTACATAAATGGTAATTACTTCTGCTATGTTTTAAACACCCGTTATTTGAAAGGTGGTGGGAATTTACTAAAATAAATCGACAAATGCGCGCTTTAAGGTTAGTAACTAGCGAGTAACGTTGTAACAATACTACAAATGGTTTTTAGGTGAAGAGTACGTGACAATAATCGCTACAATGAATTAAAATAAAAGCCAAAAGCTATGTGCACTACTGAGCCAGCCTTGATCAAAATAGTTACTTATCGTTTCACCAAGTAAATTGGTGATTCATGCGGTGCACTAAGAAAATGCTATTAATTAGTGTCTAAATATTCGTAACGTCTTTAACGTATTATACAGTTTACAACTAGTTTACACACATTATTGAAATGGACACGCAGCAAACAAGCTATAGGTAATAAAAATTGATATATAACATCAGGCAATTAAATAATTTATTTTTTAGCAAAGTAGATGAGTATGGATTTGAAAGAACAGAGAACTTCAACTATGAAGTATATGATCATTTCATGTCTGAATATCTACGAGTATTAGCCAGAAGATCAAAGAAGTGGGAACAATTTAATGATATACAAAAGTTGAAAAAGTCAAGTACACTTAAGAGGTACATACGTAAAGGTGTGCCATTATCAAAAAGATCTTTGGTATGGATGGCAACATCTGGAGCATTATTACTCAAAGAGGCAAGCAGTGTCACTTATCCAGAATTAAAAAGTTCTATTCAGATTAGTATGACCACTGAAATGATAGAGATTGATCTTCCAAGAACATTTCCAGACAATATTTATTTCAATAGTGATTCACAATTGCCTAGACAGTTGTACAACATTTTAGCTGCATTTGCTCAGCAGAATTCAGAAGTAGGTTATTGTCAGGGATTGAATTATATTGCTGGCCTAATTTTGCTTGCTGCAAAAAGTGAGGAGATCACTTTTTGGCTGCTGAAAGCCTTAATTGAAAATATACTGCCAAAGTATTATGTGAAAAGCATGTCAGGATTGCTGACTGATCTAGCAGTGCTTGATGAATTAGTTCGATTACGCGATCCTGTTGTGCATCGCCACATAACTAGATTAGGAATGCCTTGGGCTGTGACCACCACTAAATGGTTCATTTGCATCTACTCGGAGGTGCTACCCACTGAAACTGTACTACGCATTTGGGATTGCTTATTTAATGAGGGATCAAAAATCTTGTTTCGTGTTGCGCTTACGCTTATTAAACTTCATCGTGAGGAAATTCTTGTCACAACCGACTTGGCGGAAATTGTTGATTGCTTTAAGAAAATGGCAACCAATCCGGATGTTATAAATTGTCATACGTTCATGAAGGTAATTGATTTGCAATGAGAGAATGTGTCTATAATTATAATGCATATGTATGTTTCAGCACATTTTCAAGTTACCTGGCAAATTATCCAATACTGAAATAGCGCAGTTGAGACGTAAACACAGAAATGCGTCATCAAAGTGATAAACTGTTTAAACTTGTAGTTAGGTACAGAATTCATTATAGAACAAGCCTGCACTGCTTCTTTAAACAATTGTATTCAATTTTGCAACCATAATCTAGTCTTATTTTTATATTTACATTATACTTATTTTGTATAATAATGCTATGATGATCAACTGCATTCAATTAAGAAACAATAAAATCATTTTGTTGCATGTTTATATTTAGTGTTTGTTCTGTAATTAGCTACTATGTTTCTCTAAGAAATCTTTTGCTTCATTGATCTTTGATGCTAAATATGGAGAACCACCTCTATCTGGATGATTAACTGCCATTACCTTTTTGAAAGCATCTTTAACTTTTATCTTGTTAGCAGATGGACTAATACCTATAATGTATTAACAAGGATTAGAGGTACCAGTGTAACTTGGAATAGTATATTGTTACCTAATATTAGAGCTGCTTCTCTTCTATTCATTTTCTGATCAAAACCACCCTTATAATATTTTGATGTTGCCATACTTTCAGCATCAAATTTTGGTATACTCTTCATTGCCTCATTAAGAGTTTTGCCCATGTTTGGCATTTGCTTTAAAACATATCTACCTGCAAAACCTACAGCAGCTAGTCCAAGCCCTGTAGCAATTATACCGGCCGTCTAAAATACAAAAAAATGTCTATTCAAATTTTAAATCATTTTAATCCATTAGCTTACCATTTTTAGGCCAAATAATTTTAATATAAGTATCTAGAGCGGCAATGGATACATTAACAAATAAGAGTTCCCAAACTAACAACAAGAATTTTCCATGTGATTCACTATCGACACATGTTTTTTGACATTGATTTTTGACAGATGTCAGCTCATTGTTGCACTTTGTCGTTTAATTATTCAAATATTCGATTTGATATGCTTTTTTCTTCTTGAAATTAGCGGTATTAATGTCGCCATGTTACAAACTAGTTAAAAAGTGTTACTCACTGGATTATATGCAGTGTCGTTATAACTTTAATGCATTTTATTTAAGGCCAAGGTCAAGTCGACTTTTAAATAGGTTATGTCCAAACAACGAATCTGTACAGCTTTGTACAGTTAGAATGTTGTTATAGTGGTAATTCGCCATACTCCCAACTAATTGGCCTTCCTCTCAGCGAAACATCAGTGCAATTAAAATACGCGTCCCACCGGACTGCCTTCGATGTACGTAGTTTTACGCTGACGTCAATTTTGTTGGAGTGCGCCTGTGGATGCTCTGTTGGCAGATATAAATATTATGTTATCTATTTGTGAGTGTTTAGAAAATGTTACAATCAATTGCACGTGACGCACAGGTAAATATAATTTCACATCCAGTTGGCACAGTACTAATTTTATGTTGCATGATGGACCAGACTGATAGTAGTGAGGGTTTTACAAGAACAGGATCTTTAAGAAAGGTTCTGCCTTCTGGTTACAATAAGGAAAACCTATTTGGTAAACAAAATGAGGATCTCAATAAATTTTACAAGCAATTTCATCAGGAATATGTCATTCTTGCAGAATAGTAAGTTGACTTAAGATTACTGTAAGTCAGAGACATTATTCACTAATGGCATTATTTTTTATAGCAAAATGGTACAAAGTGAGAATATTGAAGGTGTTTATGTGATACCATCACATGAATCATCACTGGGTAGGGCACAAAATTTATCAAAAAATGTTATATTTCATAACTTGTTGTTTTAGTTTGGTTTGGAGTGTTATTTGGTAGAAGTGGGCCTTATGAGGATGGAGTTTTTAGATTTAATATACACTTGGATGAATCATTTCCAAACAGTGCACATCCAGTTAGTAGCTCAGTTATAGTTCACAAAGCTTTCTCTGCATATTAATCCATTTATTTTTAGAAAGTCATCTTCCAATCACAAGTATTCCATCCAGTGATAGAGAAGGAGACACTTGAAGTGAATCTGTTTGGAGCATTTCCAACATGGCAAAAAAGTGAGCAACATGTATGGCAAGTAGTAAAGTATTTACAATGGATGTTCCACAATGTGGAATCTACAATTCCACACGCAATCAATGTTGATATTGTGGAACTTATGCAAAACAAGGAGGATGATTTTAAAGCAAAATGCAAAGAGTGTGTGCAATTATCACGCAGCAAGATTTACGATAAAGCGCCTGTAGACGACAAGCACTATATCGTTTTTGAAGAATATACACCACATACGCACGATATTATTAGGGAAAATATATTACGTCCACTTCAGCAACGAATATCAACCCCTGGGCATTCATGGGTTAAGGAAGGCACGTTCCGTCCATTAACAAAGGAGCCTTCACTAAGCACTGATAGAGAGTCTTGAATCAAAACACCAAACGTATATATCAAAAAAGTATTTTTATAATCAAAACTTTTGCAATTTCTGCCAAGAATCTGCGCCAATCTACTGACAACACTAGTTGTATAAAATCAAAAATCCTATGTACAGATTTTAACAATTCTTGATTTTACTTAACATGCAATATTTTTAATATATTCACATATTTATTATTGCTATATTTATAAGCGTGTTGAAATGAAAACTGCAATAAATTGTTAACTTATTCACTTTTAACTCGTTTTTGGAATTGGTTTGTTTTTAACAGCATCTAAGAACCATTTATTGTCCAAGTTATAAGTTGTTCCATTGAATTCAAATTTTGTGGGCGGATTATTTTCGCCATTATCAAATGTAAACGATTTACTAAATTCTATTGCTAATTTTGATTTAACTAGGCCAATTTTACCTACTTTATCTGGTGCTGGATGATAAACTCTTCCTGTTTCAGGTAACATAAACACCATACTTGGTTCAAACTTTAAACTTAAGACATCTGTATTACTATAAGTAAGATGGTATTCTAAATCACCCGCTTTATCTTGTTTTTCAACCACTGTTGAGAAAACAATAGGATAGTCATCACATCTGATAAAATTCCTTTCTCTTCCACATAATGATAAATATGGAAATTCGGGATACCTGTTTGTGTGGTTGATCCTCAGCTGATTAAAGAAAAACTTTAAAAACTTCTTTTCCTTGAAGCATGACGTGAAATTTTTCATGCGTGCATCATCTAGAAACAGCTGATAATAATAATTATATTATCATTACTGAGAATAATAAAAATATACCATTCCTTGGTGATCTATGTAGTAAAAGTATTCTCGAACATTTGGTTCAGGTTCTTGTCCTTGTATGTAAGCCACATACCGTTTAAAAACTTCATCTTTTTTAGTAATTTGTAACAACGAGCGTAAATAATTTAATTTCAGAAACATTTCTAATACGTGAGCTTTGCACTTATTTTATGATCTCAGCATAACCTTGCAATCTGACAATATTCAAAAACTACTACATACTTTTCGTGTATATAGAAATATTTAATGTCAAAAATATGCGTTTTTATAACCAAGATTTAATATTTTTATTACTAGAACATACATTTTAAAAAATAACTTATTTGTTAGTAGCGTCCTCTTTACGGTTAAATTCATCATTAGTTACGATTGTCATCAGACAAAAATTTATAATGAATGAAACTAAACTAATTCTTTATCTGCTTATGAGATGTTTGGAATGTTATATAACTGAACTCATAAATTGCGATTTTTAAACTTATGAACTTTTAAATGGAAAATCTTGCTGAGTAATTGTTGAAGAGATAATAATTGTTGCACAATATTCCTATTTATTGTAGGAAAACTATACGCGTTGTTATCGATTCAAGGACAAGTTTATTTAAATAAATTAGTCATGATGTCATAAGAAGACGCAACTTGAGAATCATATTCGTTGGAGAGCGCATTCACTGGCTGAGCTAGCCTACTAGATAAGTGCTGTGCAATTAAACTAATTACCGTCAACTTTTAGCGTGATCAGGTGAAACGTAAATATTGAATAAATTCGCTGTCCCACTACGAATCGGTCGCAGTCGGGGAGCACCAGTGCGCGAGGCAACGTTGTTGTCATTTCGTTTTCGTAGCCGCTAGCAACGAGCATCGGCGTTGAAGTCTAACCACAAGTCAAAATAGACTTCATTACTGATCTGAAGCATAATTTATGCATGTCATATAGCAGATTGAATGTTAGCCTATTGTGCAATCGGTGATAGTTTGCATTTCATGTGTAATAACTCGTGCTTGCTTCGCACATTTACGAATTAATTACGCGTTTTATTTTCATAACCTCTTGAAAGCAGTGTTACTAATGTTTGTATTGTAATTCTAAGAAAAAAAGTTTCCTTTGTTCGTTAATTACACGCATCATTTAAACTACGTAGGCCCATAGAATGGGATTACTTTCGATTGGTAAGCCGCTTACGTGGGATGAAACGAAAAAGTTATCGAATCACGTCCGAGAGCATGGAATTATACAGTTTATCAACTTGTACAAGCGGCTGAAGGATCGACAGGGTGACGTCCTGAAATGGGGAGACGAAATTGAATACATATTGGTAAAGTTCGATGATGAAAAGCGGACAGCAAAAGTGTGTTTGCGCGCACATGAAATCCTGCATACGCTTCAGGAAAGGGAGGAAGCTGATCCAGACGGCGTGAAATCACTGTGGCGTCCTGAATATGGTGCGTACATGGTGGAGGGTACGCCAGGCCAACCTTATGGTGGTCTGTTGGCCCATTTTAATATCGTCGAAGCAAACATGCGATATCGGCGTGAAGAAGTTGAGGAATTATTGAAGGATGGTGAGGCCATTCTTAGCATTACAAGTTTCCCCAGGTCAGTCTTTATTTAGTGATAAAAACCTCGTTTTAAATGATTTTACGAATTTGTGTTTATTGTAGATTAGGTTGCGAAAGATTTTCGCATCCGGAATTGGTACCGACGCCGACTGCCGGCGCAACGAGATCGCTGTTCTTTCCGGATGGAGCGATTTTTCCGGCACATCCGCGCTTTGCCACATTGTCGCGTAACATACGCGAACGTCGAGGTGGAAAGGTCGCCATTAATATACCAAGTAATTACACATTGAAAAAACGCAACGACCTTGATGCGCTAATGTACTAAAAATTTATTGTCATTTTGTTGCACTCAGTTTACCAGGACAGTAACACACGCACGCCAGTCGACGATTCTCACGCGAGGGAAAGTAATGCGCGCCCGGATCATATTTATATGGATGCAATGGGCTTTGGTATGGGTTGTTGTTGTCTTCAGCTCACATTTCAAGCATGTAATATCAACGAAGCGCGTACGCTGTACGATCAATTGACACCTTTGGCTCCGATTATGGTACGTTATTTATGCGCATAAAAATAGGTGATTGAACTTAAATCTAGGATAAATCTAGGTTGGAAGTTTTTACTACAACGTTAGTTTATATTACAATAATCATTATTTTACACAATGTGTTGTGTAACACATTTTCGTACAACGATTAATGTTGTCTGGCCGTGTGTGACATGCCATTAATAATTCTATTATGTTGTTTTGAATGTAAATGACTTTTTTGTGTTGTAGCTCGCATTAACGGCAGCTTCGCCGTTACATCGTGGATTTATTGCCGATATTGATTGTCGGTGGAATATAATTGCCAGTTCAGTGGACGACAGGACGGACGAGGAACGTGGCTTGCATCCTTTAAAAACTAATCAATTCGTCATCAACAAGTCTCGATTTGATTCGATCGATTCTTACCTCTCGCCCGATGGCGAAAAATTCAACGATGTACCATTAGTCTACGATAAACACTTATACACCAAATTGCGTGATAATGATATAGATCACTTATTAGCGCAACATATTGCACATCTATTTATACGTGATTCAATCTCACTTTTCAGTGAGAAAGTTCATCAAAATGATGAGCAGGACACGGACCATTTTGAGGTAATGCTAGCGCTTAAAATAATTAATTTCCGTTGTTTGATTGATCTAATTGTTAATTATTCATTTATAGAATATTCAATCAACTAATTGGCAAACGTTGAGGTTTAAGCCACCTCCGCCAAACTCTACAATTGGCTGGCGCGTGGAGTTTCGGCCATGCGAAATTCAAATTACTGACTTTGAGAATGCTGCAATTGTATGTTTCATCGTGCTGGTCACGAGGGTGATTCTCTCATTCAAGTTGAACTTTTTAATACCGATTAGCAAAGTCGATGAGAACATGAAGAACTCACAGAAGCGAAATGCGGTGCTAATGGAGCGTTTCTGGTTCAGGAAGGATGTTTCCATGACGATGGCCTCGGCGCAAGCCGATGAAGGCGCGAAACAAACTGCAACGAGCTCTAATTCAACGGATTTGTACACGGATATGACTGTTAGTGAAATAATCAACGGAAAGGTCAGTGGTTACATTCATCTTATAATTGATGTTGCTTACTTATAGTTTAATGTTTTCATATTATAGAACGGGGAATTTCCCGGGCTGATTCCATTAATCAATAATTACTTGAGCGGCATGGATGTGGATGCGGACACGCATTGCACGATTCAACGCTATTTGAAGTTTATTCAACGTCGAGCTTCGGGCGAAATTCACACGACGGCTGCTTGGATACGACGATTTGTAACAACACATCCATCTTACAAGTAAGTTGTCTAAGTTTATTGATTTGAGCATTACTAAGTTTAACTTTAATTACAGTCACGATTCTATTGTCTCTGAGGAAATCAACTATGACTTATTAAAAGCAATAAAGCGGGTACAAACTGGAGAAATGCCTTGTCCAGAGTTGTTGGGCTACAACCCAGTGTCGAAAACGGTTGATGATATTCCGCCAGTGTTTACAAAAGTAGTGGGTCATTAAGCCAACTTAATTTAAAATATACTTATCTGATAATGTTACAGTCTTAATATGGATAGTTGGAGGAAAATTATTTTTATACCTGTGTAAAGAATATGTTATCAAGTTGATGGTTTATTGAAGAATGTACTTACCGTGTGCAATTTAGTGAGTCGTAGAAAGTTGAGTTGGTAAGAATTGTATGTAAAATATGTTACAATCACGTTGATATATGTGTTTAATATATATGCATTTTATTCACTGTTTTCTTGTAACACAATCAGTATTTCACACGATAAAGATAGATATTTAAATATAAGCATTTAAAACGAAACACATTTTGACGATAAATATATAAATAAATGACAAATAGAAAAATAAACAGGACTAAACCGTGTTGAGTAATTGAACCTTCTTATAATCTAGAGTTTCAATTAAAATGATTTCTTTTTTCTAACAATTTTTGGCATTCATGAACTTGAAGAGCATTTATGATTAGCAAGTGTTATCATCTGAACAATCTTTATAATTGACTACCTGGCACAGCGAACTCCTTATCGGCCAATGTGAGTACCAATTTGCACTCTGTGGTGATGTTATAATCTTATATAGAAAGATAAAGTGCTATATAATCTTTCTGTTTATCAGGTATTCCCGTTACATGCATTAAAACCCAATTTTGTGAAAGTCTGTACCAACCTTGACTTTTTAATATTGTTTCAGCGTAGTTTTTAATCTTCTAAGTAAGAGTATGTTAGAGTAATGTAAAATTAACAACAAAGACCTCATGAACGTTTTAAAGAAAACTTGCTGCACTGCACTACACTTTCCATTGATATGCACTTGGCACAGACAAAAGTAACAAAGCTTTGATCATTAAAATCGATGAAGTCGAGGTTTGCTGTTGGTTTTCGATTAGTTACAATATTTATTTGTTTATACCAACCATGTCTGAGTTGAGACGAATCAAAATATACCGATTGAAATCGGTATATTCGTTCTGAAGTTATACGCGTACATATTCGACGATCCATTTTTATATAGATAGATGGATAGATTAGTTTGGTCATAAAGTAAAGGGCGCAGTATAAATGACAAATTGAAGTTCACTGATGTTGTGGGCCGTTGATAGAGTAATAAACTATATAAGTGCATTAATATATAATGTTATTTAAAAAATTAAATTTATTAGAATGTTAGTTTTATTGCAAGTAGAGTTTGTAATTAAATTAAACTTTGATCAGTTTTCGTACATTCTCCATTCGGAATATATTTCGCACAGATATATATAGCATAAATAAGTTATCTGAATGACGACAACAGTTGCAATTATTTGAAACTAATCGCACGCTGATGTAAGCATTAAATGGTCTATTACACCGTACTTGTATTCCTCGCATCTTTTTTTCACCTTTCATAGCTAAGAATAAAATAAATAAAGCATTAAAAAATGTTAAACTAAATCAACTTATAAATTATGTGTTATACTTGTAAAAAGTTTTGTTTTGTCAACTAGTTAATGTGGATTTTATGTAGTTTTGAGGTATACGCTTATTACAAACATTTTTTTATCACAGGCAGTATTAATTAAATTACTCACAATAGAGCATTTACACGAAACGTACCTGTCGAATAGACATTTAAACAATTTGCTGTAAATAAAGTAATTATACGTTAATAGTTGGTATTTTAAGCATAAACGATACCTAATCGTTGCCAAGTGCAATCAACGAATTTTAAAATATGTATTTTTATCATTATTGTACCATTTTAAATATTTTAAACAATCATAAAACAAACTATGCAGTAAACTTACTTTCATGGATAATAAAAACAATAAAATTTAATAAACATTCTTACGAATAATTAATTTAGGAAAATGCGGGATTTAAATTAAATGAGTATTTTGAATCAGTAATTTGAATAATTTTAATTATTTCAATCAACCACCTACATTATGGAAAATAAAATAGCTTAGAATTTGCAAAGAAAAAGTAAAGAATAAGTAATTAATATCGTAAGTAAATCAATTGCTGTAAAATGTTAATCATGTGCTTAACGTCTTGCTAATTTTCCACTAAATAAAATATTGCGACCACAATTAATCATAAATACGAATGGATGATCAGCTTTCATAACAATACGAAGAGGTGGTGGACCTGGAATTGGTGGTCTAAACTGTGTTCCTATAAGAAAATCAATTTGTCATTTAAAATCAATTTGTCATTTAAACAATATGGTTCTTTTTACAGGAATATAATTCATGATCCATATGTTACTTTGCAAAGAAATTTATTTACTTGTGGCCGTTTACAATACACATAAAAGAAGAGAATTTAAATTTTGATTCAGTCGTATCTAATTGTTTAACAACATTACGTAAATCTACAGGCGGATCATTTTACCAACGAAAGCAACGTGGTCGTTAATTTTAAGTAGCAGCATGAATGGATGGTTTATATAGAACTGGGCGGGACGCTGACCAATTCTATTCACTATTTCGACTTCTAGAAACGTACGTTCACATTACAGACAACAGATACAAATAGACAAATACATAGTAACATTGGATTAGTTGATTAATAACAATGTGTGAGGATGGGATTAGTTGCTAATTTTCTCGATTAGTACAAGTATATTATTTCATTGTCACACTATTTTCATCATCCAATTGTTTAAAATTATTTGGTGTTTGTGAGATGTCCCATGAATAAAACATTTTTGTTGTGCACTAAGTAAAATGCAAATGGATGATCCGCTTTGACTATACTTGGAATTAATAGCGATTCCGCTATCATCACCACCCCTAAAATATAATAACACACCAAATATATTATATTGTCACCTTCACTTATAAATTATTGATTAAGGTGAAGTGGGGTAGGTGCTCCCTAGTTTGTCTTTGAACCTATATATTTTTAAGTCGCTTTATCTTCATATTAATTGATATCAATAAATACTTGACATTAACAAAAGCGCCATTTTTATGTTGTTTACTTAACCCGTATCTTAATATTTACTGGATAAGAAGATGATTACTTTTTATTTATTACAAATTATTAGTTCATCGTGAAATACAAATAGCAAACATAAAAAATCGTGATTCTTCCCTATTAATTGAACCAAAATATGCGGATAGCATGATATTAATTTCTGGTAAAATACTACAATTTAGTTATTGTAATTTTTCACTTATTATATTAATAACACCCTTGTTTATGCAATTACACCACTTCACCTTCATATAATATGAATCCTATAATTAAATGTGAATTAATGTTAATAACATTTATTATTTATTCCCCAATTAAACATGCTAGAACTCATTAGAATCAAATTTCCGATTTAGTAAAATCGGTTTTTTGATACTCAAAGTATGAAACTCAAAGTTTATGTCTAATTAAATACAATTTTTCTTTAACTGACATTCATATTCCATTTCTGTTAACTTTTCCAGCAAATATCACAAGTGAGTTCTTTTTATTAATCAAGAAAATTCCAAATGGATGATTTGCTTTGAAACGTACGTCAAACACCCTTGTACGATACATCATTATTCCGTCTAAAATATTTGAAACCAATAAATTTGAATTATTAGCGACATTTATTTAAAATATTCTACAATTCAAAGCCAGAGTGAAATACTTGAAGCAGCCTACACATTGTTCAATATAAATGCCTCAAAAATGAATCAGACAAATCGCACTAATTAAATGACTTCATATTGCCCATAAATAATACATTTGATTTCTGCACTATATAAAATACAAATGGATGATTTGCGTTGAAAACGAGTTTATTCGTTGGTAATATGAGCATGTCCAATTCAATAATTACACCTAGAATACACCAAAAAGAATCCAAGTTAATGTCAGCCAAAAATCAGTTAATTTTAATTTGTGTATATTGTATTGAAATTCGCTGCTTGAAATTAGCATGCTATTAAATTTTGCTTAATACGTCCACAACTTTGCCAATACTCAATAAGATTTGGTTTGAATGCATTGCAATGATGAACGGATGGTCGACTTTAACTATTGTGTGGTGGCGGTGATCGGCTGGAGGAATTGGTGCTCGAGGTTGCAACAAAATGGCTACAAATTCGAAATTTGACACAATTTCATTGAAACAGAAGTTTTCCATTATTAGCCATTTTTTTGTTATTATGCTTATGAAATCTTGAGATTAGAATACATTAATATTTTCTATGGATATTTGAAACACTAGTAAAGATAAGTAAAATCGTATGCAGCTTAATGAAAGTATTTTAATGCAAGTTCATGAAATTTAATTATAACTTTTCAAAAAGTTACCTAAAAGATTCAACTTAAGATTAAGGCGCGTTTCTACCGAAGTAACAGTTTTTGTGGTTGTGATTGGACGTGTTATAAAGAAAGAAATTGTTACCCTAGTTGAAACACGCCATAAGGAACGAATGAAGCACTGAAAATAAAATAATCTACTTTGCAAATAGATTCGAAAATCTATTTATCTATTTATTTCTTGAACAGAATTGACTAAAACACTTTCAATAAAACTATTTGCTCTTTGGAGATTGGATCTTTCCTACAAATAGAGCGGTACCCCCAGTTTTCAAAATAAAAGTAAACGGACGATTGGCCTTATATTTAATTTTCCGCGGTTTTATCACTGCACTGTAAGTGGAGACCTGAACGGCTGAAAAGTATTAATTTATAATTAATTTCAGTTCAACAAATAATTCATGTATAAATCGAAGCAATTCACAGGCCAAAATTTTATTTTATTTTATATAACTCCCAGTATAATATGCGATTTATTATATAATTTTAAGCTGAATATTCTACTGTACTTTGTATGAACTATACGTAATATAGAAATGTACGTAATATTTTCAATAATTTCCATCTTATTTGGATGTTTCAGTTTTTAATACTTTTCCCATGAATAGATGCGCATCATTATTACGGATTGCAAAGACAAATGGATGATTGGCTGTAAATTTGGGTGGTGGCCTCGGATAAACTACTGCACTTACAGCCATAATCATAACACCTAAAATGGATCGGAATCGTTAAACCACATGAGTGTGCATTGATCCAAGCAGTAGTATCGAACATATATTAACATCAATTTGAACACAATGAAATACATAAGATTAAAGTACAGATGCAAGCGATACAAACGTAACACACGTGCAGCTAATTCTTAAAACCGATTCGGCCTGAAAAGTTTGCCAATAAAGAGATTCGTATCCTCAGTGCGCAATACGTAGAAGAACGGATGGTCAGCAATAAATTTTTTTGGTTCTGGGCCAACCACTAGACTGAGCGTGATTACGCTTATTCCTGAAAGCGTATTTGCAACGTGTTAGTAACAAAAAGTAAACAAAATGCAAAATGTACATGCAACGTGTATGAAATTGTAATAATCAAAGATGCCATGAACCATTCCATCAACCTTCTTATCCATATAACCAAAGCCTTGTATATTTCGATATTGACTCGATATTATTTATTCAAGTTTGTTCAATCGTATACATGCGTCTAACGGTTTATTATATTTATTAAAAATACTGGGGTTAAACTTAGACTTATGCAGAAATATTATTAATATTATTATTATGTGTATTATAAAATGTTCCTTCGACCAGTAGCATCGGTTCGGGTTCCTTTACTACGAGTGCAAAGGCAAATGGATGATCGGCTAGGAATTCAATGCGTTGTATAATTAGCGCCGATTTGCGCATTATCGCCACACCTATAATCAATTTAGACAATCTGCTATAAATGTCTGTCTTAAAGCTATCAAGAGGTAAGTCATTTCAATATCATGATTTATAAGCGTTAATATATTAAGTTAAGCCAACTAACATTACAAACAAATAGACTAAAATGACATACTTGAATTTGTTAAAATATTTGTTAGAAACATCAATCAATTTTTTAAAATTATTATAGAGAGTCGAGTAATTCTAAATATCTTGAATTGATTACGTTAAATATCTAGAAATCTATTATTAACTAGAAAATATATGCTGGTCAAGTACTTTGCTATTTAGATCATTTATCAATGGTTACATCTATCTTTCAATCAATAACTGGGCTTGAATATTCTTGCAACAAATAAAATGTGATTATGATGCTTGATAAGCGCTACAAAAGTATGATTCACACGCATTACTTTTCCAGGTTCTGGCGCAATTAATGCTCTCCCTACAAATCCTGTAAATATATATACGTACACAGTAATGTAAACTTATATTACTCTATACTACCAAAAGCGAACCTAGTGCAAACAAACAATAAACAAAAGTGCACAAACAACAATTATATTTGATCGTATTATTCACTGCAGACTATTTAAGATGCGGGTCGGGCTACTTTGCCGCTAAACAGCATTTGCTTCTCATCAATTGTGCGTGCGAATTGAATCAAACAAACAAAAGGGTGATTAGCGACGAATCGCGTTCGGAATAGAGGCGGAAGACCCGATCGTGTTTTAACTATAACTCCTAAAAATCGAACAATTAACATTTATGCGTATTGCAAGCTCAATGATTTGCCTGAATGCAAATGCTTTTTTCCTGCAATATGCACCCATTAATAATGAATGTTATAATGCGTAAAAGCAATAGCAAATTACCTTGCTGTGTGCTCACAAGCTAATTAATCACATCTTGCATACATGGATAATGTTTATGTCATTGATTAAATTTACTCAATTATTTAGAATTGTCTCAGAATTGTATTTTAATTACAGAACATGCTATTAAAATGTAAACATAGATTCTTAACTAATTTCATGTTTTGAATTCAACTCTGCCAGTAAATAAATTGTATGTGACATTATCACCCGGGTTAATTTGAACCATGAAAACGAACGGATGATTAGCATGGAATTGCTTTAGTTTCTTTGGTAAACGTGATCTCGTTTTAATTACAACACCTATAAATTGAAACAAAACGTAAATACTTTTTCTTTCTCAAAATTACCTTTCTAATCAAAGTACTAGAATTACAAGTTATAGATTTACAAAACTGGGGTGATCTATTTGGTTAAAAAGAACATTTTCCAAATATACTTGTTAAAAGTGACCTTAATGTTATTTATATAATAAATTATGTATAAAATCTTTGTTTAAAATCTTTGTTTGGGATTTTGCACTTTTGAAACAAATAAAAGTTCGTCTTTGTGTTTCAATAAAGCGATAAAAGGATGATCAGCTCTGACCTTCATTCTAATCGGCATTGACAGCATTACAAGTACACCTGCAAATAAATAATAATGACTGTATTTCTATTCTTCTAACATTGAATTTATACAGGGTGCGGCACATAAACTTGCAATGCGGTGAGTCATGATCTGAGAGGGGCAGGGAGGGTCTCATTCAATAGAAGGGGACTTGAAGTTTTTTTACCAGTCAATTCAGTTTTCATCATGCACTGGACAAAAGAGGAGAGGGCGTTCTCCGTCGAAGCCTACTTTTCTAATGGCCGTTCAGTGATCGCCACACAACGTGCCTTCCGAACTCACTTCAATATTCGTCCTGCAGGTTCTGTTCCTGGCCGGCAATTATTTCATGGGTGGACACATTTAGAGAAAGTGGCAGTGTTGTAAGAAAAAGAAATGGACGTCAAAGAATTAGCAGAACACCAGAAAACGTCGAAAGAGTGAGGCTGTCATTTTTGCGACGTTTGGCGCGTAAACAAGCAGTTGCTCTGCGGATTTCTGATCGAACTGTAAGACGAATTCTTCACAACGATCTAAAGTTTCATCCTTATAAACTTGCTGTGGTGCAAGAGCTTACTGAACGCGATTATCTTTCACGGCAAACTGCATGTCAAGCGCTCAATAACTTGCCTCACGACGCACTCGTGTTTTTCAGCGATGAGGCCCATTTCCACCTGTCTGGCTACGTGAATAAACAAAACATGCGTTATTGGAGTGATTCTAATCCTCGTGAACTTTTTGAGAAACCACTTCATTGTGAACGTGTTACTGTATGGTGTGCATTGTCGAGAGTTGGAATAATTGGTCCTTACTTTTTCGAGGAAAATGAAGTCACTGTTACTGTGAATGCGGTTCGTTACAAAGAAATGATTGGGGCATTTTTTCTCCCAAAACTTCAAGAAATGGAACTTGGAGACATATGGTTCCAGCAGGACGGAGCGACGGCACACACAGCGAGAACATCAATGGAGTTTTTGAGGGAACACTTCCATGAGCGTCTAATCTCATTGAGAGGTGACCTATTGTGGCCAGCGCGCTCCCCCGATTTGTCTCCCTGTGACTTTTTCTTATGGGGACATTTAAAATCCATTGTCTATGATAACAAACCACGGACCCTGCAACACCTGAAGGACAATATTCGCCAAGCTATCGCCAACATTCCCCTCGATATGCTCGAAAGAGTGGAGCAGAACTATAAAAAGCGCTTGGATCAGTGTTTTACGAATAACGGCCGCCACTTATCGGATATCATTTAAAAAAAAACGAAAAATTAAAATTCAGAAAATGAACAATACAACACAGAAAGAATTCAGGCGATACATGAAATACTTTTCTTTTTATTAACGTTTCAAATCAGCAAGTTTATGTGCCGCACCCTGTATGAAAGCCTGAAGAAGTTAGCTTTATGACAATTCACTAATTGCGTGCATCTAATTGAATTTTCGAATAATTACATATACATACATTTATTTCTATTTTCTGTGGATCTAAGTAGTTGGCTGCATAATTTTGCCCATAAATAAAGCTTCGGTAGAATCGGGTTGTTTGTTGAGCAACGCGAAAATAAATGGTCTGTTTGCCTTGAATGGAATGTGAATCGGAAGACTATAGGCAACCATTAAAACCCCTAAACAATAAGCTTTGCTAAATTTCATATAACGAATTATTGATTTAGAACTTTAATGTTTTGGCAGGTATCCAGATAAAAACGGCGTATTTATCCGAACGGAAATATCGCGCACGAATGCTGAAAATCGATAGAGCATCTTGTTATCTCTTTTGTGTATAATACAATTAGCATATTTTCGATAAAAATCACTAAACCTCCAGCACGCGCTATATGCAACCAAAGATACATTTCCAACTAATGTCTTTTAAATTCCTACCACTTTGAATAAAACTATGAATTTATCTTTCAATAAATTATCGTACGTACATTTATTTTTATTTCATGTAATAATAAAGCATATTAGAAATGGAACACGACTAGCAAATACTGACTGTTCTAAAAGGAATCTTTCTTACAACTTAAACAAATAAAGCAATTGGCTTGAATGTTTTACTGCGATTGCTCAATTTTGCTCATTTGTCCCTGGAACAGTGTCTGAATTTCATCATCCTCCTTGTACGTAATGTAATAGACGAAGGGATGATCAGCAGTGAAACTGATTTTCCTTAAAGGAATCGGCATACATCTCATCATCATAATCGCACCTAGCAATGATAAATCACCAGTTGATATCAGACACTTTCGACAATCTCCATGCGTTTCGTAATTTTACATCACATAAGCTAACATTATTTATTTGTTATTAAAATGTTACTAATAAATAGCCAAAAAACAAATATGGCAAATCGATTAAATCTAGCGTAATGGAAATGCTCTCGAGTAATAAATAAATATGAGCGTAGTTGCGCATTTATAGTTCATCATGGTTGCTAAATTCATCCGAGTCAATTGTGGTTGGAGGTAAAGTGAATTTTCCAGCGAAAATAATTTTGCTTTCCAAAACGTTAGCAATCTCGTCAATTTCATTCTCGCTTTCAATCATTTCATTGCTTTGCACGTAAAATAAGAACGGCCTGTTCGCTTCAAACATTTCACAAATTGCGCAGCTTCTCTTCTTTCGCATTGTAACTCCTAAAAATATTATTGAGCGTTCAACCAAAGGAGGATTGTTTGAGAAATAAATTTCATCTCCCGCAATTCTTATATAAGCAAACTGTTCGAGTTGTTGTTAGTGTTATAGCCACCGGTGTGTTCACTTATAAAGCTCTCAAATATTATTCAAACTTAAAATAACGTATGCAGTCGAGTGGTTTTAAAGAAGATATTTCAACGGTTATGCAATTCTAATATTAGGAAAATCTAGGATACCCAGCCAGTCAAACAAATATCCCAAAATGCACTTAACCAGAACTTAAGTTGTGTTACCAAGCAACTAAATATCTCAATGTGTTATTAGTGATGTGTGGAATTATTAGATACATAGAAAAATTGCACTTACCGGTTGCAGCAGCTGCTTCGGCTCCTTCTTCATTCACTTCGATGAAGGCCTTTTGAATTACTTTGCTGATGGTCAATCCTTCCTTATTATTTAATAAGCCGGAAAAGTTAGCTTTGCCACTGAATGCAATATCGAGACCCATCTAAAATAATGCAACGTGTCAGCATTTTCATATCAACTTAATAACTCAATGATAAGGTAAGATTAGCACATTTGAGAAAAACACACCTTTTGTAATGGTTCATTCAATTGAAGTTCGGATTCAATTTTGAATTTTGGAAGAGTCAATTCAACTTCCACCTTTTGCATACCGCTGGACAGTTTATTCATGTCATACTTGGCGAGTTTCTTCTCCAAGTCAGCGATTCCAGTTTTGGACTTGGGCAAGACAATAATCATGCTAATAGCTATGTTCTTGTAGGGCAGTTCAATCACTTGTGCGTTTAATTCAACGTCCTCTTTGTAGTTGTATTTACCAGTACGGAACATCATATCGCAATCGACAGTTTGGGTCTCGGAGATGTAAAATTTATCAGTTCGTGTGTTCTCCTTGTTGAATTTATCCAGCCAGTCACCCTTGAAGTAGATTGCATTGACAAGAACCATTCTAGTATCATCATCCAGGTCAGACTGTTTGATAAGATCCTTAATCTTGTTCTTGGTCTCCTGCATCACCCAATTGTTGATGGTCTTGGCTGCTGATGGATCGGTAAAGAGGATATTCTCGGCGCCGGACAAGAATTGTTTAGTGGCAATGGTTTTGAAATTTTCATTGAGTGTATATCCTTCTTTCACGTATACGCGGTTGGCAATGCTTAAGGTGACATTTGGAGCATTGTTTAAATGCGTCATAACTGCTGCATATCCACTTGCCGTACGAGTTTGATCTGGAACCCGAAGAACCTTTTGGAAAGCGGTCAAAGTATCACCTTCAGCACCCTGGTACAGTAAGGATAAGATGCAATGTACGCTGATTGGGGAATAGATCAAATTTTGGTCGGGTTTCGCTAGTTGTGCATACAATTCGCCGGTGAGGCCATTATTGCCTGCAACCACGGACTTTACATTGTCCTTGTTACTTGCGACTGCAGACATCGTTGCCAAAAGAAGACACACTGTGAAAAAAATCATCGATATCATTAGTGTGAAGAAACGTGTCTCGTTTTCAATTATGGAGGGCATTATTTCAAAAAGAAACCTTAAACTTTCTGGAAGTGAAACACATTTCGTAAATTATCAACAGGTTAACTCTACATTGTTTTCATGTCAAACTTTGAAACTGTTTGAAACTTTTGAATCGCTTTCACCTGTTCTAAAGTTGACAGCGAAAGGGCTGCCCTCTGAATTTAAATTATTTCCAAAAAATGTGCCGGTTTTAGGGTAATTGTTTTTCTTTGTGTGGATATTCTACATTGCCACGTAGAAATGCATGCGTAATAAAACACATCACTTTAATACATACGGTAAAACAGTTGAGAAGCGCTAGCAGCGAATATCGGATGACGACTGGCACAAATATTGTAAGCCGCGCACTTCATATAGGTTTAATAAACAACCTAATCAATGGAACACCGATAAATTCCTACGTGTTCGTGCTATCGCTTTGCAAAATATTTTAACAATGTTTTCGTACTAAACCACGAGGCTAACACTCCTCGTAAATTGTAAATGAATAATCAGTAATTCTATTGAATTTTCTAAAAGCTACGTGGATTACGCATCAAAATAGAAATACATTGGTTGTTTGTCATTGTGTGTTTCTAACATGAACATAAACACAAGTGCACTTCGTGTAGACTCGTTGTCGTTCGGAGTCGATTAGTCAGACGCCAAGGCTAAACTTGTTTACAAGAAGCGCCTAAAACGAATGCGATGTATGTTAACTTTTCCTGGAAGTTGAATCAATTTTGTGCGAATTTCCTCGCGCATTCTTTTGTTCATCAAGGCCAACAATTCACGCGCAGTACATATTCTTAATTGTCGTTCCGCAGTAAAACGTACCCAATACGATAACAACAATGCCAACGATCGATAACCGTTTCGAATCCTTGTGGGTGGTCAGTAGGCTTTCATATTGTTTACGCTCAACCATAACGCTTCACAATATTGCACAATGAATCTCAAATTTATTGGTGATTCATAAATTACGAGTGAAAAAAAACCGCGTTCGAATGATGAATTTTAATTATATTTTGTTTACGATATTGTTACGGTACTTAAAATAATAATTCTAGAACAATTCAAGTGAAATATATTGTACGTATATTGAACACTTAACCGTCCGTTATCTAATCGTAAAAATTATACAGCAGATGTATTATTTTCAATATGATTGGTTCAATGCACTAGATAACAAAAATACTATTTTTTATGCATATTTTTAATACCTGACGAAATATTTTGTCCAGTTTTTATAATAACAAGCATGCATAACTGCGTTTTCTAAAAATACAATGTATATTGTGTTGCCTATTATAAAAGTCGAATAACAGCATGATAAACACTAAGAGTTTTTTAATGCACGTTATCAAATGATTCGGTTATCAGAGGCCACTTGGCCCACATTGTATACGACCATCGAAAACATTTATAACTTTTCAAGTTAATTAATTATTCAAAACTTACGTGTAATATGTGGCTTCATCATAGAACGTGACAGATCAAAACACTTATAATCAATTATCGTTTGCCGTTATAACAAATCGATTTGATGGAATGATTTCGTTCGAACAGCGATGTGATACCTTCGAGTGTCGAATACTTTATGAGATACGAAATCGAAATCGGCCAATGGCTAAGTAGCCTTTAGCCCGACAATGAACTCGGTAATCAGTAGTTTAATTTAATAGTAGGCGAATTTGGTATTCGTAATGCACGCTCAGAAAATGTATTCACGTTAAATGTCAATAAAATTCTTGGGAAAACCACTTGATGCATAATGGCAGACGGTATATGGGATTTGCAATCATTTAATTGTGAGATAGGGAATTACCTACTTCAGGTAAAGGTAAATATTGGAAATAAACAGTATGAATTGTAGTTGAAAGCTAATTTACTTTGTTAAAAGGTCTGAAAATTTGTTGTTGACATGGTTAAATAACATTATTAATATCAAATAAGTAAATTGATAATTTCTAAAAATAAATAAACTTCGTTTCTAGTCGTTTTAGAGTGTAATTCAGCGTTAATAATGTATTTTATAAGAGATTTTATACAGTTGCGCATGTTAATAATCGTCTGAATTTTCGGATTCTTTTTCAAGTGCTTTATGAGTATTTTTTCAGACTTTTTCCACTATTGCTTAGTTGATCTACTTTCTATATTTTTTTCATCTGAAATTTATTCAATATGGCTGAACTACACGTGATTTACCAAAACGCGTTTTGCGGTAATCGGTATAATTAAAAAACAGTTAATCGTGATTCAAAATTTCAAAAAGATTTTGATAGTATATTAGTTTGTCCTATTGTTCAACGAAAGATTTGTCTAAACTCACGTTCCAAAAAGAATGGTGAAGGTTTAAACACAAAATTTCAGTTTTATACATTTTGTTTGCATTTTATTCTTTTAAATGAATATTTACCAACCAAATTAAAAATCCTTCACACATCTACTAGCGCGTCTCATGATGCATAATTGGTGAAAATTTGGTGTTGATTGAAACCATAGTTTTTGAGTAATCCTACCCAAAAAATTAGTAAATTCGCATAAAGTTTCCTTCAAATTTAGTGCGCTATAAATAGCAATAACTTTTGTTTTATTGCATTATTCATTCTTAAATTTATTGATATTATTCTTGACTAAATTTACTAACATAATATGTAATAAAATTTATTCCTAATAGCAACTTTACATAATTTCTTGAGTGGATTTAAACATAAATAGCAAGTAATTTGAATACACATTAAAATATAGGTTAGATTCATTTAAATGTATGTATTTTTGAACGTAACAAGCATTAAATTAAGTTTGATTGTGTCCATTCATAAACTGGTCTTTTCTTCGTTGAACTCTGAGCGCAATTTAGGAAAAGTAGACGCGCCACGAGACAAACATGATTGTTACAAACAAACAACGTGCGTTAGTTGAGTTGTACGTCGGCCGTGCTTAATTAATTGCTTTAAACGATGTTAATAAGCGATGTAATCTTGCGACTCCTACAACAATTTGAATCCCTTTTGTTTTTGTTGGTGGAGGGCATGCGAATGACAAATCTGCCGCATGCACCAAAAACTCTTAGTCATTTCGCTGCTTTCCTCGTGAATATCAACTTGAGCGCATCAACTTCCCGCGAAAGGTGTTCAAAATAAAAAGAACTATGTCAGTGTACACTGTAATTGTGTGTTTTGTGATTAGCTTCTTGGCAGTGTGCTTCTGCGAATCGTCGTATATTAGCAGCATGTACCATTGCTCAGAGACGAATCCTCAACCGCATGTTGATATTGATCAGGTAATATTAGTTTAGTTCATAATCTTTTGCACGAACATTGGTAAATGGACGTCACTTATGCAGTTAATGGGTATGTGGTATGGTATTGAGATTATTAATCATAAAAGCGACGCCAAGCATGAAGTTGGCATTGAAGAAGGTTGTCCGGTCCTGTATTTTTCTGAAGACCGAACACCAACTACGTTGAGACCCATTTATGGCGATTACAATTACCAGAATAGTTATGGCTCTGGTTACGGTCGAGGATATAATGGTCCAAGCTTAGGGGTGTATGGTAAAAAGGATGAAGGTAAAACTTTTCATGATAATCCATTTAAATCCTGTTTCTTAGGTTATATTAAGTAAATTGAAATTCCATACCATAACACTTTTTCTAGTATGTTCTAACATATAAAAAATTAAAAATCACTGCTTTGTGACTTAATTGAAACTTTTTGAGGTTATATTTGGTTTTAATATCAATTAACATTAGCCTATGTTAAATATGAATTTCTTTTACGACTACTGCTTTATAACCTTTAAATTTTTGCAATTGAGGTTAAGTTTTAGCACAAGGTGATTTTTACTCTAGAATTTGCATTTTGGTTGTTATTCGAAATACGTATATGCTTGTTAAAGTATAGTTGAACAATTAAATTAAAACTGATCAACCTTGCCTTGCAACAATGTACGTAAATGCATTCGGATTAAACTTAATTTGCATGTTTTTGTCGTTTGTTCAATAACATGTTCCATTTGAAACACATGAATTCATTTAAATGAACCATGGTAATTTACCCTTTGTATTTGCGCACGAATGTTATTCACCTCAATGGAAACTTTACGCTTATCATCTCCTATTCTTGTATGTGATGCGCTCATAAAGTGAGTCATGACCTAATAAGGAAATTAAATATAACAATTCATGGTTAAATTTTAAGTGAGTACAAATGCAAGGTACTCAATGTCGGTAAATATGTACTTTTTGCATCGAAATTTTGCGAATTGTTGACTCAGCGGATGATATTTGTTATATCACTTGACTTGGACAGTATTGTCCTTCGAAGGTAATTAGTGTGAAGCGCAGCACACTTGAACACTAGCGTGTTACATCATTAATTGTCTTGCTCAAAAACCAGTTTAGTTGGATAAAGTAAACTAACCGGCTTAAAAATATGTGCAGATAAACACTTAATAATATTTCTTGATTGTTTTACATTTGCTTCTGTTTGTTTTACATACTTATTATGAATGCATTAGTATAATGCAATTCTTATTAATTTTCATCTTCCAGGAATTGCTAGTAATAACTTGTTGTTAATTATTAAACTTCTTTATCCAGTTCAAAATATTACACACCAAGCGTTACGCTAGGCGTGAGATCAAAAATTACTCGAGATGTGAGACTCGAGATTTGATTTTAGATATTAAATATTCATATTTTGAAAAAAATATTTTTGGCAATGAATAGATTAATTTTTGTAGTTTATGAATACATAAATCTTATATCAACCTGACCAATATTTTAGCAACAATTTAGTCTCAAAGTTGAACAATTTTTACTTCGCAGACACTTCTAAAAACGTTTATCAACTTTAAAATTCATTATCATTCAACTCTATTAACCATAAAGAAAACCAATTATACCAATAATGTTGCAATAATTTTTTAATAATTTAGCAATATGGATTTTCCTTAAGCCACTTTAGTGGTAAACTGCTAATAATACTTTTAAACAAGAAGCAAAACTAATAAAAGATCAACTTTAAGAAATGTTGAAGAATATTTAAAGAATTTCACTTTCCTGACGAGTTTGTGGGTGAAGCTCACGAATTTTTTATGCTTTCAGATAAATATATTTATACTACGCAGAATCCATTATATTCAAGCGAATATCAACAATATCATAAAAACCCACCACAAAACGAACAAGACTACTTTAATAAACAATACAAGCACGGTGAGCTAACAACATATTACCGATATCATGAGCAGATTAAACGCATTCGTCTCCTTTGGGATGAGCGTGGAGTGCATACGGAATACTCTATTCGATATAATATTACAAAGCCAGGCGTATGGATCACATCTGGCCCGCAAAACGGTAGTAATTTGTTTGCTTGGCATTCGGCCATCATGCAATAAACACTGATTTTTAAAAATATTTTTATTTTTCGCAGGTTCATCCCTCGATCCGAAATTCAACTCGTTCGCAGGCACTATGCAAGTGCTCAAAGCAGTGGGTAATCACATGGTGTTATCCTTTTGCCTGCAAATGCCCGATCAGCAACTCTTCACTGTGCTCTTATCGCGCGTGCAGAATTTCAGCCAATATGAAATTCACGGAGTGCACAGCATGCTTCAGCGTTATGGCTATACGACAAATTCCATCCGACGCGTATGCACTGTCAACGCAGCGTTTAAAAACTTGGATGTTAATTACCTAAATCTCTTGATTCTCTTCATCTCGAGTGCGTTCATTCGCTCGTTATAAACTAGGTTAATGTTATTCCAAACATTACAGATGTCATCAAGGTTCATTTATTGTTTCCATTTATGTTCTCGTTTTGTATGTTATTAGACTAATTTTGCAAATAAATTAATGTCTTTATGAGTATGTTGTTGTTGCTGTTCCAGCCGTCCAGCAAAAGGTTAACTCACTTGTCATCCTACGCAAACTCATCGCTCATTCATAATTTGTCTTCATTAACAAGAAGTGTTATAGTTCTTAATTGATGAGTTATATAATGAATTATTATTGCTTTAACTTTTGTTATTCTTTGATTGTATATTGTAAACTTAAATCTAATTATCTCTTTTTGCACATCTATATATATAAAAATGCTGCGATGTTTGTGTTTGTCGCCACTAATACCCCTGGCGCACTCTGATGACGAAGACTTAACGCTCAAAGTGGTGTGATTCCACAGATGCGAAATTTTAAAGCAACGCCTTCATTCACCACGTTTTCCTTTCTCAAAGCGACCCAAATCGACCACCCGAGTTCATAATAGTTTTACCTGCTTGGCATGTGTGCATGTCGATATTTGAAAGCATATAACACGCTTAACTTAATATAGTGTAACACTGTCTGAATGATATAACTTGAATAAGCAAACTAAGGAAGTTATTTTTACCAAATTAAAGAAAGAGAATGACAACAGGGTCGGGAGATGTTAGTCATAATTTCATCAGTTAAATACTACGTTTACATTTTAAGATTTGCAAAGGTAGCAAGTAAGACTAAGGATAATATGAACACTGAGTGCAAATTGTTTTCATTTGTAGAAAATGTTAGAAATTGAGTGAAATTGTTAATCTATATATGTATAAAGCAATTTCCTATATTAAAGTTTAAGAAATTCATGAAAACTACTGGACGGCTTTTATAGCGACTTTTATTGGTATTTTCGTAGAAAGATATGAGACTAAACTTCATTAACAAAACTAATTTCTAACCAGTATCATTACGCTATTTTCCAAATTTTTGAAATATTGCGGTTTAAATTCATTTGGTAGCTACCACGCTTACAAATCAACTGAAACTATATAAAAGAACGCGGGTTGGTTATACCACGTTTGCTGGGAGATTTGACGTATATTAAAAGATTTAACAATATAATTAGGTTTATTCTGTTAGACAACGGGATAGGGAAGGTTTAAATTGTATCAATCATACAGTAAAATATTAATTGGTATTGTTTCAAAACAGTAATGTTAACTACTGTGATAGAAAAGTTGAACAATATAACGAACAAAGATTTCAACTAGCAGCACATTGGAAAGGGACAATTAATAAAACCAACAAACAGCGGGCAGGAAGGCTTGAAAGAAATTGGCAAAACATAATATAAGCACTAGAAAATGAGTCCGAATCTTATAAACAGCATAAAATCAAATATCTACGTAAGTGACAATAACGAGATCAGAGATCGCCCGGACGGCTATATCCATACGAAACACCGTTTGGCGAAACGAAGTTCGCCGAGACAGCTAGTAGATACTAAAATGGTTATTTTTAGATGCGAGGAATGTTTTACAACTTGTTGTTTATGTGCTTTTATTTTCATAACAAATTATGCAAAAAAAACCCATCTATCGTTTGCTTTTCACTTTTAGTTTCATAACAAATTATTATGAATTTCAGGTTTTAGAATCAAATTTCAAATAGTGGTCCTTTTAATAAAGCGCCCTCTCCAGGGCAGAATAATACGTGTTGTTGCTATTTTGAATAGCTCTCTTTGATGCGCAAGAATGAATTATGACGTCGCAATTCCATCGGCAGGAGCGCGTCAACGACGCCGGCTGCTCTTAAAAAAGCAGTCAGCGGCGGCAGCGGCGGCGGCGACGACGTCCTAAACTATACGTCGACGTATTTTTAGATGGACGAAAACGCGCGCGCGCGCGTCTTGAAAAAGGCTGCGAAGTCAACAACGACACGACGCGTCAGTGCCTCTAACTAAAGCCCGGCGTTGCTATTTCGCTGCACCTGAAAACCTCCAAATGATTTTAGTCGCGAATGCCGTTGTCGCGGTGGACAGCGTGAATGTGGTTCTGTTTAACATACTTGTCGCGCGCACGGGGATGACATACAACAACTAGATGAGAAGATGCGAACGATTAGTTCAATTTCGCACTGAAAGAAGGAATCCAAAGAGTGAGTATTGCTATGTGTTCGTACCGCATGTGGTCCATTGTGCGTGTCATTCACCTTGCAATTTTTTTTCTGCGCATTACTTGCCAAGGATCACTCCTCTTCGCCCAATGGACCATACTTGATAACGATAATTGTTAACCTTCTACGCTGTGCGCCCGTGGGAAAATCGATATCAAAGCATCGTGTTTCCTTTACCGGCTCACGTACTATGTGTGCTACAATGCGAGGTGTGCGAATCGTTTCGTAACAAATTTTTTGCATGATGCCGCACACTTATCTTAAACTTTATGCCCTATTGTCTAATCTGGCGCATTAGCGAGCGCGCCGCTGATTATTAATTAATGTCCGGTTCTTAATTGCCGCTGCTGCCGCGCGCAACAACTCGCGGTGCGTAAAAATAATACAAATGATTCGTCGCATTAATTATAGCACAACAAGAATAAATCACCGGTCACCGTCTGGCTGCTTTCGCGCTGATAACAATGACATTCTCCAAATTGTAAATGAATTTACGACAATTATTCTCTCGGCTGTAATCTATGAATACGCTCGTTTTATATATCATGCGGTAATTAAATGAAACACATTGCCAGTTATGAGTTTTTTGATTAGGCGGAATATAAATTGAAAAAAAATGCGAACGCCGAAATAAACACAGATCAGGAAAAGTTCATTCGTTCCACAAACACGTTGCTCGAAGCCTGCTGATGTGATTTATACTGTTGCATTGGCCTATAGCTGTGTTATATTTTTAGTAGGATATTAACCGTGCTACTGCACACTGAACTAGTTTAGAGTTTCTTCGACAACATTCGACAATTTAACATTATTGCTTGGACCTCAAAGATGACATAACCACAAACTGCAAATTTACTGAACTGCTTCAAGTGTTCATAAATGTCCTCAGCATAATAAATATTTGCTTTATGCTTGATTGGGAAATACACTCTCTTAATAAAGTAAATTTAGACGCGGAAATATTACTTGGAAAACTCTTTTTCTGACTATTCAGTTGTTTTTTCAAACGCAACCGCCCTCTACTTTAGAGCTTTCCAATCAGAAACAGCTGTTGGTAATTCAAACTGAGGGTTAGTTTTATCAAATAGTTTCTCAGTTTCTTTTCGAAATAATAGTCCAAGAATACTTACCATAATGATGCACTTTGAAGGATAACATCTTCACAGTGATATGCACAAAATATTACCACAGTACAATTATCACAACTTTATTAACGCTCTCGGTCGGCGGATTGTCAGCGGTAAAGTGAACGCGCTCAACACGACTGGCAATAAGTTCACATCGCGCTCTTTTTTATTCCGAGATGATGTGGGTAGGCAGGAGAACAGGTAATACCATACCTTGTCATAAAATAAACAAGTGAGAATCGTGCACAGGCTGGGGCATGTAATCACACCAAACTATAGAAAAAGAGCGAATACCAAGAAACAGTGCGCACGCGTTTAGTGTACCACTTACATGCCTTTGTTCTCAAGTAATTTTATTGCCTTTTAATGTCAATATTAATTTGTTTTTCATTGAAATTACGTATTGAATGATATGGTCGAAAATCGAAGTATGTCAATTGTTAAAGGCAATTTTTCAATTAGGTTCATTCCTCGAAATTGCGCACGCATAATGAAAAATTAATATTGCATGTCTAAATTATTTAAATGTTTATGGCTAGTAAATAGTAACACTCACGAATTGAGCTGTTTTAGAATTTCTAGCTCATGTTTAGCAACGATTTGATAATTTCCTTAATCGGAAATAAATCTCATTTATTCAAGGTTATTGAATGCATCAAGTTTACAATATATGTATGGGAATTACCCACGTGTTGTTTATCACTGGTCGATAGATTCAAATAATTTTCCTGTTATTTCATGTTTTGTGATGATTAACGCTAAATTACGTTGTTATCAATTATGGCTTACAGCAAAAATCCGAAATGGCGCTGGTGATGCTGCCGTGCGACCTACCATGGTGGGGTTCAGTGCAGAAACAACTAAAGAAGGTTTCAACTACAAGAAATACGATGGAAATGATCGACATAATGAAAAAGATACATGATATGTGCAAGTATGGAGTTTCTCTTTAGGGTTGCTCTTGTAGCACGAAGTAAATTGTTCTTTTGCATTGTAGTATTAGTTTAGATCCTGACGATGAAACCCCTGACCCACAACAATTCGTCGGGCTATTAAATTTTTTAGACAACGATTTAACCATTAAAGAACGAAGCGATTTTCTGAATAAAATTCTACCTAGCATGGCTACTCGTGCAAGTAATTTGCGTCAGTATCGGCCGAAGAATGGATTGCATTTTAGTCTTCAACAACAACGTAAATTTATATTAAGTCCTTATAAACGTTGGTTATATGAGAGTTTTTATGATTACAGCCGATTCAACTGAATTGGATTACTGTTTGGTTGCATCCCTCTTGGCAAATGCGTTCTTCTCAACATTTCCAAAGCGCACGGACAAAACACATCCAACCTTACAAAACTTTAATTTTAGCGATTTTTTCCGGCACTTGAATAACAATTGGCAAAAGGCAAAACTACGCAGTTTTCTCAAATATTTTGAATGGTTGGATAACGGCGACAACCAACTAGGCAATTTAAAAATTATGCGGCAGGTACGCTCGTAATACTTGAACTGCACTGTTATTTGATATTTAAACTTGAATTTTCAGGTAATGTCGAGTAAAGAATGGCTAACAATAGAAGACTGGTTAGAATGTAGTTTACCTTTATGTCCCTTGCAAATTAAGCATGAGGGAAAGTTGGAGAGAGCGCCTAAAGAATGCCTGCATGTTTGTTTTGGCACCAATAAAGTTGGTGGCAAAGTTCTAGAAAATGGATGTACGCAGGTATTTTATTATTTATAAACTCTTGAGGATATTGAATAGCACTGGGTAAACATTCTAGGAATCTATAACATTTTCTACAGTACCTGAAATGTTATGTACCCTATTAAATGTAGAGGCACTTGAAGACAACGAAGTGTTGACCATTGACCATGTGCGCCGAATTAATCGAATCGGTGATGCTAAACATCGAGCAAAATTGGAAGCAGTTGAAACGCAAGAGGTACGTGTATTGAAAGTGCTTTTTTATCCTCATTTATCTAGCGACTAGTTCAACCAACAACATCCCATTATTATATTCTCTAGATTACAATATGTTGTGTAGATGCGGAAGATTATTCGAAGCTACCTCTAAGTCAATACGAAGAAGACAATGTGCTCAGAGAGCTGAATAAGTGCTTGCTGGCCTACCAACAGAAGCAATTCGTACCCAAAAGTCCGCAAAACACTGGACAGCAATCCGTGCAGGATTTGCATCAGCGCGCGAGTCGGAAACTCTCACCGATCGGTGAATCCCTGTCACTGGGCTCTAATAATGAAGTCAGTGCTACTGTACATATACCACTAATTAAGGAAGAATCGTGCAGCACGAACCGTAGTGGTTCGCGCAGCCCGAGAGTTGACAATAACAATATAGATGATAGGAATAAATTACGTGTTCAATTAGAGTTTGAGCGACCGCAGCCTAAGTATACGACAAATGAAGCGGTCCTCAACAACCGACGTGGGCGGTTTATTGTGTTAGGTTCCTCTGGCGAGTGTTTACCCGTCAAACGACGTCCATTGGACGAACAGAGCAAATATTCAAGTTGCAGCAACACGGACGATGATGAAGAGTTTCACAGTGCGAAATCTAGCATTGAAGATGGTATTGAATCTTTCTCTTTTAGGCTACTAAGCGAATAATAATGAGTAATTATAGAATATTTGCAGAAAGTGAAGAGGAAGATTTTAATAAACGGTATAGTATTGATCTGGAAACACCTGAAAGGCGGCACACGTTTGCTGAAAGGCTACGTGAAGCATTACGACGAGAATCTTCAAATCTTACAAGTTCTTCAGAGTCTGGTTATGCTGTGGGAATCAATATAACAGGCTCAGGTTTAATCGATAATGATATAAAGTATACATTTCATGAATAGTGATGAACATATGCTTTTATGATAATTTACTTGCAGGCTTAAACGTAAAGGCTCAACTGGTTTCATGTTACAAGAAGATTCATTAGACGAGGACTTTTTAAAAGAGTCCCTTGACCAAGAAAGACAATGGATTGACAATTTTCGTAACAAACAGTCGGGTCTCTCGAGAAAGGAATCAAATCGTTCTTCTGAATATAGTTTCAGCACGGATTTCAGTTCAGAGTTGGGAGAAGTTTACGATCAATTTTCCAGATGGTTAGACGATCCAATACTTGAGACAGACAAGGGTACGAAACGAACGTTGGACGCGCGCGATTTGGCGGTGGTGCAGTTTGCTGGTTCCATTCTAAAGCGGACGTTAAGTGAATCCTTCGCTGGGGTTTCGTTAACGGAGGGATGTGCGACAACTGTAGCAGGCCCGATTGGGAATGATAAGAGAAAGATGGTACTGAACGCAAAGTCGCTTAGCTTGGAGCTAGCGCGACACAAGCATCGACTGGCTGCGCAATTGGTGAGTTGGTAAACTGCATTTGGCAGTCGTTTGCTTCATTTTCTTTTTTTACTGAGAGACCGAGTCAGTAGGCATTTAGATGTGTCGTTTGTACATTGCTATCATTATTAGAGTCGAACCGACGAAGAGGTCGACTGGCCCCTAAGCGATGTAGCTAGCGCACACAGTGACACAGTAGACCCCGAGCCAGAGGCAATTTGCAGTCATGTAGATACAATTAGCGAATCGCAAAGTAATTGCAAAAAAACGCGGAAAAAACTCAACTGGGTTGCTACTTGCATCACAGCAGTAGTACAAACACTCGAGGACATTGCGGTTAACGTTATCCTGCCTCAACCTCTGCCTCCGCCAGTTGTTACTATTACTAATAGAAAGGTAAACACATTTTGCGCCACGTTGTGTGTTCAGCAATGATTAACAGCATAAACAATAAGCATGGATGGCTACCTCATTATTACAGTAATAGTAACCAACTAATTCCCCCATCGCTACTATTTCTGGCTTGATTAAAATATTTCATTTTGTTGTGTTTGTAGCTTTCGCAAATAGCGCAAAAGCCGAAAAATGGGTTGAAACCGGTGGCGACTGGAAATTGGGGTTGTGGATCTCGCAAACATGGTGAAGTGCAGCTAAAAGTCATCATACAATGGCTAGCCGCAAGTGTAGCTGGTGTTCCTTCATTATTATACTATACATGTGGTAATGCCGAACTTGCCTCCTTGGATACGGTTTACAGAATACTCAGAGACCGCAAATGGTCTGTGAAAGACCTCGCCGAAGCAACATTACGCTATTCAACGCATATGATCGATGGACGCAACGAAAACATCACACTCTTTGAAGAATTAATTGGCGTCGAACGAAATTCGTGACAATAGTTTTGTTTTATTTGTACTATATATCTAAATGTGCGGAATATTGCACAAGAACATATTAAAATTCAAAACTGCAATGGTTTATACACGCAGAACTTTAGAACAGAATCAATTAGAGCAGCATATCGACTATAGAAATATTTTAGATAATAGTAATTTTAAACCCAATTGCAACTTGAAACACCAAATATGTTCTTAGGCGCAATGTTCCAGATATGTAAAATATGAGTGGAAGATTTGAACATTGGACAAAACTCGTATGTATCGAGTTAACTTTAACAGTAGTGCAATTACGTAATTATTTAAATCTAATCGCTGCACTGTAC
Source organism: Aleochara curtula (assembly GCA_963978815.1). NCBI lineage: Eukaryota > Metazoa > Arthropoda > Insecta > Coleoptera > Staphylinidae > Aleochara > Aleochara curtula. Next base: position 11,602,421 of record OZ022219.1, on the reverse strand, counting down.
AGTGAGTCTTCCTGATTTAAATCAAAAAGCAAGATTAAACGCTCCGCACATAGTGCGAAAACCTACAGAACAAACTTTTTGATATATTTATGAATGAGAAATAACTATAAATCTGATAAAAAGACAAAGTATTTTAGACAAAACACGTAGTAAGAAGTTATCAGATAGAAGCTTGAAAATGTAAGATATGTGGAAAGGATTGTTGACGTTCAATATTATAATTATATAATATTATATTTATTATTCAATAATTACAAAAAAAGTTTAATGATTTACCTTAGAAAAACATGCCGCGCATTCGACGAGAAGCACCTTGGCGATCGTACAGAATATTAAATTTGTTCACAAACTGGTTCAGATCACTGCATCCTTTGGTAAGTGTGCCCAAGTACGTCATTAAGGCAACATCATTGCATTGCTGATAACAAAATCCAATTATTACAATCACATAGGCACCATTTAAGCATACTTACATTAAAAAAGTCTTGTCTAAATCTAGATCCTTGAAGTACTGGGAGCCTGTGACAGAGAGCATAAGCTTCCCTGAGAATTTCATGGTTCTTCGGCAGGTCACCAGATTGAATAGCCTTCATATCTCCTAGGACTATCATGAGACGTGAATGCAGCATTTTGATTGCACTGTGTTGAGCTAATAGATTCTCGGCTACTAGAGAACTCTCACCAGCTTCTGATGATAACATGCGAGCAACATGATCAACTCCAATCCGTTCAGCTTCTTCAGTGGCAAGTGTATAAGTGAGTGGCACAAATAACATAGTTGCTTCACCCCCAACCAGATCAATCACAGACTCATATAATGTGACTGGTAAATGCTGCAAAAAAGAACATTTTAGTCTATTGTAGAAGTTATTATAATATTCCTTACTTCAATATTCTTATCTAAGGAGTTCAATTTAAGTAAAATAGGTGATTCATTAATTTCACAAATTTGTTTGTGTATTTTTATGTCTTGTGAATCAGCTGAATCACCAATTCTGTACCATCCTATGAAATCCATATCACTGAACACTTGTTTGACTAGAAATCAAAAGCAAAATTATGTAATGTGGATAATTTTAAGCATGGGGCATAGTATTTACATTGATCTTCCTTTATATTATAATACTCTCTATCAATGATTATATCATCACCCATTTCATTGGAAACTAGCTCAAATGAATTCATAATTTCAATATTTCTGCCTTTTTGTTTTCCAATAAGGGCACCCAAAACTACAACAAAATAAATAAATGTAACCATTGTATTCCTGAATGTGGATATTGAATTTTCACCATGCTGAGTGCTTCCTTGAGCCCTAGACCTTGTCCAATGCTCAGATATGTTCATAATAACTAAAGGATGTAATGAACATGTTACTGAGCCAGCAGTACCAGAGGAAGCCATAAAGTTTTTCTCTGGCTCGGTGGTATCCATTGAAGCATTGCTTCTAGCCTGTGCAGGCGCAGAGGTCATCTCCACATCCATACTCTCTGCGTTTTCTGCATTTGAGGAACTCATTTCAGAATTGTTAATTTAAAAAAGTATTTCTTAAAAACTGTCTTGCAAAAATGTTTCTTTAACTATTGCAATAACAACACTCACTATCATACTACCGGCTGACAGTGGCTCTAGCTGAGTGATACTCCCTCTACAACTAAAACTGAGAATAACCAAAAAAATCGAATTTGAAAATTTTATTAAGTTTTTATATTAGTATTCTTGTTGATTTTACGAAAATGAAATAAAAAATGAACATGTTTGAAAATGATATGTATGAAGTAAAAATTAAGTAGGATTATTAGGCATTTAAGAATATTCATTTTTCGATATAGGCAACCCTCTAGATGAACGTTGTTTGTCTTCATTGAGAAGTACATATTGATTGTTTGAAATCAAATTTCTCAAAAAACTTTATTTAATTCATTGTAAATTAACTATTTAATTATTATTAGTTATCTGATGTAATAACTATTGCACCATTTCACAAACAAAACATAAATGGATACTTTATGAATTGTTTCTTTGTTTAAGTTAATTTAGTTACGTGCAAGGTTCCAATCTAAATTGCGTGTAGAAAATGACTTACAAACGTTTAATTAGTTAGACTCTTATTATAGCCAATTACTTATTGCAGCCAATAAATCTCGTTATTCGTGTTACTCTTCTTTGATATATTAAGATCTCGATTAGCAATGCTATTACTGATAGTATATATCCAAATATCAATAACATGAAACCCGGCCGGTAATGAACGAGTGTCATCAATTCATAAGCATACGTATCTGCTTGGCGAAGTATTCCATATGAATTAGTATTAAATTTTGCCTTAAAAAGTAAGAAAATAATCACTGATTAAATACTGTGAATTATATTACCCTCTGTTGCCATTTCATATCCAGTCCAGCTTCGTTAATCATAGTTATAAATTTATTCAGTGTTGGTCCAAACACCGAATTTCGTCGAAGATAAAATCCTAAGAATTTTTCTAGTAATACTTCATTAATAAGTTTAAATTCACTATATAGAATATTAGGTTCACCATATAATATATTTATAAACCAATTTCTAGAATCAATATCAATGATATAAGCAAAATTATCATTATTTTCGATACGGTTTCCAAATTCCTCTTCAGAAATAAGTTGTTGCTCTTTATGTCTCAAATAAATGGTGCGATAAGGTTCCTAAAATACTATATAGGTTAAATTTTAATATTATAATTAATTACAAAATTTACCTTTGTTTCATATTTTAATCGTAACAAATCATTCTTATTAAGCGAATATATCGGAATGTTACTATCGGCCAATTCTTGAAGAGTGTTTATTTCATTTTCATATCTGAAAAGAAATTATTAGAAAAGGATTAACAATTGTATGTGGTAATCGTACACAGTGAATCCGCTGTAGCTGCTAATTTTAGCCACTACGTACGTATTAATTATCAATAGTGTGAAATGTAAAACACCCATAAGCAATCGTTTATTATTCGAGTAGAATGATTCACTGATACTTTGTCCCAATATCATTCTATAAATTATTAGGTAATTGTTATTGTTCCGTATTCCTTTGAATTTCAAATTATAGATATCCAGAAGGAATAGTAAAATGCCCATAATACTAATTGAAAACGCAAGAAAAATCCATGCACTTTCTGTAAATATGTAATATAACAACCAGACTGTGGTATCTCTAAAACGAAATTGTTCATTTTAAGTAACAATTATTCAAAATTCTGAATCGTCAAATTTGGAAATCGCTAAGTGTGCGGTGACAACAAAGAAAATATCGAGAATTCCTGTTTCTCAATTAATTTAATACTTATTTAATTTAATATTACTTACGTGGGTTTTAAAACAATACATTTGTAGTTAACGTAGTAGACTGATTTAGTAAATTGATTTAATACTTTAAAGATTCCATAATCATGTAAACGATCTACAAAACAAATAATTTTCTCATAGGCTATGAAATGAAATATGAAACTTTGACAACGCACATCCTATTACATCAACAGTATTATTCCAGAACATTGTACTCAACCCCATTGACGTGTTTCTTTCATTATGAATTTTAATCATCTCTTTATCTTGATCATATATTATTTCTAAGTTATACTTTCGTCCATACTCTTCGAAAAACAATTGTTCAAATTTCATGCATTTAACATTACTTTCTAAAACATAATAATCGGGAAGTCCAACTTGAATTCTACCCATTGCACCGATTGCTGTATATTTTGCAGCATCTTTGGATATATCATCTTCGTTTTTATTAGGACTATATTTATGCCAAAGCGTTAATAATTTTGGTACAATCGTCTTATTTGCATATTGACAAACGTATACATAAAATTTGTCAATATCTTCTTTTACGACGAATATTTCCAGTACATGGTGTACAAATTGCGAAGCGAACAAAGCTTGTAATTCACGCTGTTGATATTTTTTATAAATGATAATATATCTTCTTTCGTACATCGTTTTTGCATAAGTATTTATTATATTTTCATGATCTTCAAAGATTTCAGTTGGATTTTTATAATTGTCTGATATCACTACAGAGTATAAATATCCAATTTTTGTATGATCTTGTAACAAACTTAGATATGAAGACGTCAATTCAAAACTAATTATTGGTATGTTCATATTGGTTATTGTTATATCGTTGCTTAATATTCCGATGTAATTTTTCACGATTAATATTTTATGTGTTGATAGCAAACTGAATAAATAAGTGAAATTAAGTATTTGATACGCTATATCTATCATGCTATATGTATCAGATTTACCAAGTTGTGGTATAAATTTTATTAAACTGGCTTTTTATATGCTGCTAAATGGGGCATATTTATTGTGTTATTAGTAAATATATTATTATATGGTAATACGGTTAAAAGGATATAGTTGTACCAGAGCGAATATTAACCCGATAACTAGTTATTAGATGAAAAGTTATTTTACGAATATGTTTAAATTACTTTATTCTTAACTAGGGTTCCCTTTCAAACCCCGTTTCGACGAGGTTTCAACTTAAGTAATTTAATAACGCTATTGAAGAAATCAAATTGACTTCATGTGTTCATATGTGTTAAGTATACAAATGTTCTCTGTATACATACTAAATTTGGCACCCATATATTACATATCATAAAAAATTCATTCATTCAGTTTTATTCCTAAAATTACTTAGCAGTTTTTATCGAGTTTTGAATTTTAATCGGTGCGACATATAGGCAACCCAACATACTTGTAATCAATAATTTGTTCATTTCTCAATAATTATGCAGATCTACGTTTTGTATATCGGATATAATATTGCAAATCGTTTTAAAATCCGTTCAGTAGTTTTCAAAATTAGCGGTAATTTAAAAATAGGACTTTGCTTTATGTTGTTATGAATAAGTGGATATTTTATATAATCATTTTCAAAAGTCTGTAATTAATTTAATAACAAATGTTGCTTGGCTTATTGTTTATTGTTAAACAATAATAATTACTCTAATCCAATTTTAGTGAATGCGTCTTTAATAGATATTGTTTTATTGCAACATACGCATTGAAATAAAGGAAAAGAAGGAAACGAGCATAAGGAATGCGCCTTCTTATAGGCGCTTGCTGAAGTGTGACATTTTGGCACGAGCCAACATTTCGCGCGGCATTTCTAAACGTCTTTAGTCGCTTCTGAGGTCTTGCGCCCGAGTCATAACGCAACTTTTCTTTTGTAAAAACATTTGTAAATCTACCAACTACAATAATCTGATGATCTTGTAGTTAAAAGTGAAAATTTTAAATCAAGTGAGTTAATTAACGTTAGTGCGGCTGGATTAATAACAAATTCTATCAAAGAACTAATAACAAACTTGGATTAATTGTTAATTAAAGAAGATTTCGTCGAGAAGTATTTAGAGGTGGGTTGATTATAAATGTAAACAAATTGAACATTGCATTAACATATTTCACTTTTCACCATTTTACTTTCATTTTTATACTCATTTTGCTCAGCTGACCATTACACATTATTACAAAAAATGAACCAATTTTGCATGAATTAAATGCGTTTGCTAATTAACAAATTTAGAAGGTTAATTCATTTCATAAATAGTCCAATTAATTCTGGCATCATAGGGAAGCAACTATAGTAAAGTTAGTAAATATTTAAAATGGAAATTGTTTGGAGATTTTTCCAGAAATTAATCTATTTACTTAAAGCGGAAACGTTTTGTCGTGTTGCGTATACGGTACTCGAATGCTTTAACTTTTTTCTTAGCCGTCTTCATCAACTCAACCTCTCTTTCGTTTGTCGCATGCTCGCTCATATTTTACCTCTATACTAATTAAATTCATTCATATGTAGTGTTTAGCATTGTCTTTTGACACATGTGCGTCTAACGGTTCTAAGACGTGAAGAGGACAATGTCACTTATGAAGAATTCACATGGAAGAAAGACATTTGAATACAATTCAACATTTCATTTTCATTTTTAATTTACTAGAGAAAAGTCTATTAAAATTTTAATTACTCATTCTAGCCATTTATAATTTAAAAAACAATATTACAAATCTAGACAGAAGTATTTAAAATGAATGAAAATTAAACAAATTACTTACCTATAATTTCTCTTTAAAAATAATGGCTATGAATAAATTTTTGTAAAAGATAATTATATTATTCTTAAACAAATGACAGTTATTTCATGTTTATTTAACTTTTCATATTTTGCAAACATGCAGTTATTTTTGGCAATTTTTTGCTCTGATGATTTCTAAACTTGTATCAAACTCAACCCATTTTTTTTTCTATTATAATACAAACCATTTATTGTAATAGAAAAATTCAATCAACTTTTACGAATCGTAACAAGTCATAAAGCTCAAGAAGGACATGTTGCTCATGTTGATTGTGCAATATTCTTTCGCTTATTTCCCTTAAACAATACGTTGTTTATAATAAACATCAAAATACAATAGTACAATGCAAAAGTTAAATGCAATAGCGCTTAAAATACGAGCATAACAACAAACTAGTAAGTTAAAGGAAGATAAAACTATGTCGTGCAAACGAAGACAATATTTAATTATTTATTTACAGTTTGGTGCTCGTTGTTGTTCCTCCAAACGAACAACAACACTACGCAAATGCAAAAAGCGCCTGAACAAATAACTTTCTCTTCGTTCTTCGTTTCTGCGCGCGCGCGCCAAACGAGCAAAACTATTGCAACAAATAATTATATTAACACTTCTGGTTCTTGTTCTTTGATTGTATGAAACACAATCAGGCACATGTTACATAAAATTAATAATAACATGCAGTCAAATGTGACATATCAAGGACTATGAATTTCGTAATGTGTATTCTTGGTTGATGCAACTTGAGTTGCTTTTGGTAGGCGAAAAAGAGTCAATTGAATTGAATTGATTACTTTGAAACATTTGCAAAAGTTTAGATTTATTCAATGTAAATGGAACACACGGCTATGCATGCTGGATATGTTTATGTAATCGGGTCTTGCGCCTTCTTGTACAATACTAATAATGGTAACAATCGCAGCAATTGTGATACAACAATAAGAATTTGCAATCGGACGTGTTAGAAAGTATCATCATTGAGAGTTACCTGCACTTATGAACAACCACAGCACAACAACAACAACAACAAGAAATGATTCTTCCCTTGTTTGATGCGTATTCTTAGTATTGTTGCTTCTTCGTTCTGTACGTGAGCGAAATGAGAGTCGATTATCTATGCTCAATTCTTGGCGTATCCGGCCGGAATTACGTCGTGCGTGAAAAATAGGTTTTGTTTGCTTCATCTGCATTTAAACGCACTTTTAATTATTGCACCTTGCATTTGCCCGACGATTTCAATAATGCCAATCATTCATTCATTTTAATGAGATTTTAATTAAAACTAAATTACGAGATTAGTTAATCTAATTGTAGAGTGCTAATAAATTAATTGCTTTTACCTCAATGCAATCTAATGAAGTGCATTGCAATTTAATTTAATAAAGCATAACATTTATACTTTTATGGAAACTCAACTCTACTTTTATCTCTCAAGTTGTCATCTTTAATTCAATAAATGTCTTAAAAATGCCATGCTCTGTAAAATGATAAAATTGCCCGTTTGAATCTTCTTCAAGCAACTATGAAATTGTCTAACGTATTGTCTCCCAAAGTATTTCTGCAAATTTATCTTGTGCTCGTATTTTATTCCGTTTTTCTTGTGTTATATCTTGAGTTCTTCCTAACTTGCAAGACATTTTAAACCATCATCATTATCGTGCTGCGTGCATGGATATTCTACATGTATGTTACCTACTTTCAAATGTGCAGCGCGTTTTTTTGTTTTGTTTTCTGTTTTAAAAGCAGTGAAACATGTTGCGAAACGCATACAGACAATCAATTTTTGGGTCGATTTGCACACACACTTTACGCATTGAACCATCTCCGCATATAACGAGCGCATTTGCCAGGAAATTGATTCATTTTGCACCATTATCTTCAATCAATAAATAACGCAGACAAAACAGTTACACAAACCGCAATTTGTTATTTATTTACGCTTTTATGATGTAGGAGAAGCACCGGTTTCAATGAGCTGACTGAAAAGTCGTTGCAGTTTTCAATTTTGAATCAATTTCGTTTTCGACATAGGTACACAAATGGTGAGTGGGAAAGTGATTGAAACGGAAGTTCACACAGTTTATGGGCATTGTGTTTAGTTTTCAGTTAGACACGACTTGAAATAATTGATTCACGACGTCAACTGCGATGAGGTGAAAATAATTGCACAGTCAATCCGAGCATCATGGGACGGTTTCGTGCCTTGTTCTTTCGCCTCTCTTTGCTGGCTCACTTTTTTCTTGAAGCACAAGGACAAAGTGTACCTAAATTGTGTCCCAATCAAGAAGCCATATTGCCTTGTCGTTGTTTACTAAGAGATAAAGAATATCAAGTTTGGTAAGATATAATTTTTGTGTTTATAATGTGATTATCATTGACATAATTGCTTTGTAGGTGTTCTCACAGTGATTTACCAAGAGTTCTTGATGGCCTTAAAGCGTTAAGTCAATACATAACGCATCCCATCGATGAATTGATATTGGAAAATAATAATTTACCTTCGTTACCAGGAAAAGCATTTCTTCCACTTAAAGTAATGAGATTAATGTTGCGATACAACAATTTGGAACGCGTTTCCAATGGATGGTTACATGGCTTGGAAGATTCCCTCATGGAACTCTTCATTGTCGAACCAGATTTACGGAGTCTTCCTGAAGAATCGCTCATTAATCTTAAACTCTTGGAAGCAGTTACCATTCAATCAAATACAATGAAACGATTACCGCAGTTCTCCAGTCTTAATAAATTAAAATACATTAAGGTGGAAGGGACAAATATCGTTGAATTATCAGCGAGACATTTCAAAAACCTTCCAACCTTGGAAAAAGTGCAAATATCTGGAAGTACACGACTTGATAAACTTGAAGCTGGCTTGTTTCAAGACCTTCCACGACTTCAGTTATTAAACATTTCTAATTGTGGAATTTCATGGTTACACTTGCGTTCAATTTCACGACTTCCTGCATTAAAGCACCTCTCACTGGAAGGAAACAAAATACAAGATGCGAGCATTGTTGGAAGAGCCGCACGTGATTTACCAGTGCTAGAAACACTTAAACTTGATTACAATCTGATTACATCGTTGGGTGAAGCTGCATTTGTTGATTTGCCGAGCTTGAAACGATTATCGTTGAGTAATAACGAAATTGTTGAATTGCTCAATGGCGCATTCCACCGGGTACCAGCATTACGTTCATTGGATTTGAATAATAATAGAGTAAGTCGTGTTCATCCAGAAACCTTCCTTCAACGGAGTGGCACTAGCATTGAGGAACTTTTCATGACGAATAACGAGATATCACATGTTGGTGAGTTAAGAGCATTGTTGGATGCTTTACCACGTTTAACTTTCCTGGATATGAGTTATAATAATCTGGAAACAATTCCATTCGGTAGTTTAAGAGGTCATCCCACCTTGGAGTATTTGAGATTAGATTATAACAAGCTTCATATAATTGATCGTGAAGCGTTTTTGGGAATGCCTTCGTTGCGGGAATTGCGACTCAAGAACAATTCATTGAGCGATCGACTTGAAGCACCTTTTTGGAACTTACCAGCTCTTAAAGGTCTTGATTTAAGTGGGAACTACTTTAGAAGAATCACGCCACGACTATTGAGTAATATACCAGAACTGCGTAAAGTGGATTTTAGTGGAAATCAAATAAATTTTGTGGATCCAGCAGCATTTATGATGACTCCTAACTTGGAACATGTAAACTTTTCACAAAATGCATTGGTCACTTTGCATCCAGCAACATTCAGACATTTATTAAATTTGTATGAACTAGATGCAAGTGGTAATGAGCTATTGGAATTTGTACCTGGTTTGCCACGAGGAGTTGAATATCTCTTCATGTCTCATAATTCTATTTCAAGTATTCCTCTTCAGCCATCACCGGATTTGGATTTACCGCAATTGAAAATGTTGGATTTGTCATGGAATACAATTCAACGTATACCATCTGGTGTATTTCGAACGGTTCCACAACTTAAGAAATTATATCTTGGAAGGAATGCACTGCAATCTCTGGAAGAAAGCTCCTTTAATGGTTTAAACAAGCTGGAAGTACTTGATCTACGAGAAAATCGGATATCTAAATTCAATCAAAATATGCTAAAAGATAATAATGCCCTCCAAGAGATAAATCTACGTGAGAATCGATTGGATGTTCTTGTGCACGATGCTTTTAATGGTGCTGAAAATATCAAAAAACTTGATATCAGTCGCAATCAATTAACTGAAATTCTGAGTGGTACATTAGAAAATACAAGAGATTTGGAGGAAATTGATGCATCACACAATTCATTAGTACATCTTCCTCCAGGTTTGTATGGCATGAAGAAATTAAAACGATTGGATTTAACTGATAATCGCTTAAATGCGGTTAATCCGGACACGTTGAGCAGTTTGACTTCGTTGGAGGAATTGAAATTATCACATAATTTTATCCAAAGTCTGCGACGAGGAGCTTTTGACAATTTGGCTAATTTGAAAACCCTCGATTTGGATAACAATGATTTACAAGAAATCGAAACGAAGGCAATTCATGCACTGCCACAATTGAAAAATTTAAGGTTGAGTCAAAATAAATTGCTGGAAATACCAAATGCGGCATTTAGCAACTTGCCCTCATTGCAAATGGCGGAGCTACAAGAAAATGAATTGAAATTAATTGGTTCAAATGCATTCCATCATGTTCCTCATTTACTGATGTTAAATATAAGCAGAAATCAATTTGCGGGTCTTGAAGATTGCGGCTTAAGAAGTTTAAGATCATTGGAAATGCTTGACTTGAGCGATAATCGTTTAGCTCAAGTTTCCAGCCCAAGTCTATCACGAATGGAATGGCTAGTCGAATTACGCATGGATAATAATAAAATATGTTCTGTACAAGGTGCTACATTTAATGGTATGCCACGTTTACGTGTGCTTAGTCTGCGAAATAATAAAATGATGAGTTTTCCCGAATATGTGGTGCAAAAGCTACGCGGCAATATTGCAGTCTTGGATATTGATGGTACGTTTGTTAACTCTAAACAATTAATGAATTTCTATTAATGAATTTTGTTTCAGGTAATCCTTTGGCATGTTCCTGTAGTTTACTTTGGCTGCGTGCTTGGTTACATGAACAACAGGTAATGGGTCCTCGTTGTTTAGATGGTACACTTCTCAGGGAAGTCCGTCTTTCGCGTCAAGAATGTCAAGCTGAAGAAAGACATAATGATCCAGTTGCACCTGGATGTGAAGCTGAACTCTTAACAGCACCAGGAAGTTATGGTACATCACAAATTTATACACCACCATGGCAAAATTTACGTAATAAAACTAAACTACAATATGACAAAAACCACTTGGCGCCATCTCCAGAGGAATCTGATTATTTCTATGATGAATATATAGACTATCCGTACAATGATACTGGAATAAATAACAACAACAAATTTGGCAACCATCCACAAAATGTGAATCAGCCAAATTCGGCACATTTAACACCTGGGGATACACCTGTCATTTATGCCGCCATTAAAAATAAAACACGTGTCCCTGATACACCTAAAGGTGTTGCTGGGTCACCAAGTAGCAGTGGATTTACTTTCTTTGGACTTCCATTGCCTAGTCTAAATTTAAACAGCCTTCTTGGAACTGCAACCACCACTATGAATCGCGTTGATAAGGGTAAAATGGTGCCTGGAAAGCTAGGAATCTCGGATGGGTTGCTTTCTGGGTTGACAAACCCGAATAGTGCTGAGAGGAAAACAGCAATTGTTAATAAACCAGTGAGCATTAAAGGTAATACACTTCCGCATATGTCAATTTCACAAATACTTCCTCTTGCACCCAACACACCAATAATGGTAACAAGACCGCCACCGCCACGTGATCTTCCTGAGCGGCACAACATCATTGGTATGATGCCACCGTCTCATCCAGAGATTTATACTGGTGGTTTCATACCCATACTACCTGGTTCATCTGGTGGGTTCACTCCATTAGTTTCATCTTCAGTTGATATTGTCGATATTAATGATCCATCCGACGTTATTAAGACGGCACAATCAAGCAATGCAAAGAGCAATTTTACACTGGCAAATATTGAGAAAGTTAACTTGACTCGCATTACTCTACCTAACATACAAATAGATCCAACTAATCAACCACATAGCACACCAAGTTTCATTAGCAAACGAGGCCCTATTACTCAACAGCATGACAAGACTGCTGCAACAACTACTCGATCAACGAGCTTGAATAAAATGCCTCAAGATTTATTGACTACCATACGGCCATTTTCAATAGGAACAACAAATCATCAAAATGAACATATCATATTATCAACGTCAATGCAGAAATACCCCAGAAATCCAACAACAGTGGCAGCAACGACATATGAAACGTTTGGAACTATTCCGGAAAATACAACATCACCAGATGTAATTGAAGAGGAAGAAGAAACTGATGAAGACACAGAATATGATAACACGTCCGAAGTATCGGAAATTATTAAGGAAGAAGCACATGTTGTTCAAGTACCAAATACAACACCGAAAGTTTTGTTGAAGACATCACAGATTAATGATAATTTCGATGAAATATTTAAAGAAGTAATTGATGTACCAGGGGTACCAATTCTAGCAACACCTGCATCATCAATGATTCCCTTAAATAAGATACCAATTGCTACGTCAACTAACAAACCAAGCACAACTTTGCCAACGGTTGTAACAATTGCTACATTGAAAGATCAAATAGAATTAAACAAAAATCCGATTGTTTTGAAAAAGATTGAAGATCAAGATATAAGTTACTCGTCATCAATGAGTAATAATATGGATAAAAGTGGTATTGGTACACCTTTGGCAGCACTTTTGGTACCCGGAGGGCAGTTAACAAACATTCGACCTGGTGGTCGACCAAGTATAACAAAGGTGCAACATCCCCTTTCGTCATCCTCACCTCTGCAAAGCGATTTAGAGATTTCTTCTGCTGGAAATTTTGCGTTTGAAAATTATGATGTTGAAAAGGACAGCAATAGTTTCAAAGCTCAGACCAAACAAATCGCGAATAACGATAAAATTACAGAATCAACAACCGATAATATGAATTGGTATTTTGCAAATTATAACAAGACGAGCAATTTGGAACCGTTTATTGGTGGTGGTATGTTTCCTAATTCATCGGGTTCTTCAACAATGTCAATCACTTTAATAACAACTGTTTTGTTCTATACGATGAGCAGAATTTTCTTGTAGGGAGCAAGAATTGAAAGTAACATCTAGTCGTACTGTTTCTATCTTATTTCACTTTCTGGAGAAATGTACACAGCCTTTAAATGTAAATAATAGTTTTACTGTAATTATTAATAAACTTGTTTATATATTCCAAGAGTAGAAATTTATGAGAAAAAAATATATATTTGATACTTTGATTACTAATTACAAATACGATTTAGAACAATTGCTAAATCTATCCCTCATTATCAGTGTCGATTTCTCCTTGGTACCATAGTCGTCGCAGTTGTTACCATAAGGTATTAATTATTTCGGGGATGATTTAATTTAGTGTGAAAAAGCTTCGCATTAGCGTTGCAAATCCACCAGTTATTTACATAATAAACATTCTTAGTTTATTCTAATGTATTGTTAAATGACTGTTGAAGTAACTATCTTAAATATTCCAGAAGCGCTTGTGGTATTTTACGGCCCTGCTAAACTCTCTAAGCTTTTTGTTTATGCCCAAAAATGATTTACTGGCAACGAACGTTCTAGTCTGATAGAAAGTAAAATAAAGATCAATACTCTACATGGGGGGAGGTCAAAACAATCGAGTTGACGTGTGTGCATGGTATCATTTTCTACGTGGAACACCTCTGCAGCATAGGGTTAATCACCTCATTTCGAGAAATGAGAATTTAATAAAGGCATCAGTTACCCTGTGACAAGAAACATTATAAGTCTTTCTAACCTAAATGCGGCTTCCTTTTGGGATAGTTGCACTTTGAACCAATTCCCTATTTATTAAGAAAAATATGTAAGGAATCCATATTAAAGACACATATTGTTATATTTAAAAGATATAATATTCTTTACTACACATAATTTATGCCTGAACAGCTAGGTTCCTCATTTCTCGTTTTGCCAACCTTCGAAGGAGCGTGATTCGTAATGATTCTTCAACTGGCTTAAATCGCTGGATCTTTGGCGGCTGAAGTTTAAATAATGTTCGAATATTTAAAGTTCCATATGGCCTGACGTCATTCACGCATATAACATCAATGTCGCCTATAATATTATAAAATTATTTGTATTAAAATAGACACTATTCACTTCTATTATATTCGTATTAAATATTCCTTACACTTATCAATAATCAGATATAAAACTGTAGCGAAACAAACTTCATAGTGCAGATCTAAACACAAACACAATATATCAACACTAAAAGTGAAATAATAAGACACAAAAACTTACTGCTGAAATATCGAATATGTAAATATAAAAACAATAAAAGCCTCGAAGAAGAGCCAGTCGTTTTCAAAAGGCATTTTAATAATTCGTACATGGTACTCTAGATGATGAACGTATTGAGTTTTGTTTGGTTAACTGTTGACTCTTGACTCTAACCATTATGGAACGCAATTATAATAATTTCTTCAATGGCCCATGCGCATCATTCGTTAATTGTACTCCCTACTGGTTGAATTATGAACTAACGAGGCTAACTGACTTAATATTAGCCGATTAATGCCTTGTAGTTATTGTATAAATTGGAAGCTCACAGTTGGGAAAACACCAAGAAATCAAACAACGATATTGGAACGCGATTACCTACCTATAATCGATATATTTATCATATGTAGCATAGAGTTAATCACCACCCCTTATTCTGAGCCTACATATATTGCTTTGGCAAGGTAATTTTTCTTTAAACTGTTGGATTTGTTAAAGGCACCAGTTACCCTGTGTGAGAAGAAGCATTATAGGCCGTGTTGTTGAATATAAAATGGACTCGCAGAATAATCCAAAATCCTCTTTTGTGGCATCAAATTTACCCAGAAAGAAATTTAATCAGAAGAAATGTTTACGCGTCTGGCTGTTGAATCAGTATTATTTAAAACGAAGACAACGTGAAGTAAATCTGCAATTACCTTTACATCAAAATGTGACGAATAATACACAGATAAGGCAAATAATTAGAAGTAATGTGAACCTCAACAAGCCCTCAACGCACTTGAAACTGAAGCAAACTGTCATTGTGGTTCAAGAGAATACTATTTCTCAAATGCAACGTAAAAGTGAACAGAGCAAGTTTTATACATTATTGTATTTTCGATTTTTTGTATATATTATTGTCATACTAATTTATTACTATTATATGGATAACAGTTTATAATGTTTATATTATCTAAATAATATTTATGTACAAAGTCGTAAAATATAAAATGATATAATAGTTTTTTATTAGCTTGATTTCGTATAAAGAATGTTTTAATTTTCACCCATAGCTCAATTAAAAACAATTCTAAAAAACTAAACTAATAATTTAATGGGAAAATATAAAAGTAACAATAATGAGAAGAATAATGTTGCTAATTCGTTTAATTTGAGTTTAAACTATCATCATAGCTTTATGTCACTCTTGTAGTGAACAAGATGGCGCCCATTTTACAAAATGCACGCCATTTTGTCTTGCTTTTCACTACTGTTTTGACGCCTTGCTTTGCGATATGTAGCAACGTCTTGACGTACAATGCAATTCTATTGGCCGTGATGGCCCTCACTTGACCAAAGTTTAAAATTGTTACTACCAATGTTAAAGCATTCCTTCATAAACTACAAATAAGTCTTGATTTTGTTTATCCAAATTACAATGCAATAATTCTTTAATTCAGAGAAAATTTTGTTGAAATTTTAATTACAATAATCTATTATGTATTATTCAAATTTACATAACATAATATAATTATAATTATAATTTGGCCCTAATTTTTGAAAAGAGTATAAATACTGTGCAACGTTATTTTCTTCATAACTTGTAAAGGCTCCGTTACTGCAATATTACCTAAAGTACCTAAAATACTGTTTTCGCAAAAACAAAATGAATAACCTTGTGTATGAAATGAGCGACATTTTTCAGTCTGTAAACCGTAAGTAAAAATTATATCTCCCCTTTCGGTTATATTAACATTTTTTATTTATTTTTCAGAAAAAGAATTGTCTGCATCAATATCAGAACTCTTGGGTGAAGATGTAACAATTTCTTCTGTTATGTCTGGAGGTAAAATTGTTGGCTTTAAGATTTCAAATGGTCCCAGTCTCATGAGTTTAGAATGCAAGAGGCGATACTTTAAGAAACAAAAATCATTACGTATTCAATTGTTACAACAATTGCACGAAAAAGCTGTTGATAGATATAGGCAGGAATTGGAGGAATCTTTTCAAGCATTATGTAACAAATATTTTCCTGAACATGAAACAGCAAATCAGGACGTTTTAGAGGGAGTTAATACTCCACAACCAGCTGAAGTAATAATGAAGAGCCTTAATGGTAATCCAGAAGATAAAACCGTGAAAAATGTTTCAAAACTTAAACGTGGGCAAGCTAAAATTAAACGCCGCATAATTAATTTCTTTAAATAGATTAACTTAATAATTTGTTGTGTACATTAATAATTATGTTTTATAGCTTGTAATTTATGGATTTTGTTTCAAACATGTGTCCATATTGAATGTAATTTATGTTCAATGATTTGTCAATAGAATTTTTATACACACTATGTTTTGATACACACTTTATTTGCAGTCTCCATAATACAGTGACCTAAAAATAAATATTTTTTATAATATTTAAAAAAACTACTAGCTGTGGAAATAGGGGTAATCTAAGAGAAAGTTCGAACAACAACCTCCTCCTTTGATTAGGATTAGCACAGTTTTTATTCCTCATACATTTTCTGTCTCTTAAGAGATGGTAGGTCAATCTTGCGTACTACTGTTTTATTCGTTAGACGGCGGTGTTGTGGCTGCGTATAAATGAATTGTTAAAACTCTTTTGCAAATATAGATCCGCGGAGTAAAATTGTTTTTCTTTGCTTTCGTAAACGCGTGGTGGTGTCCACCAACAAACGAATCGTGTCCACCAACAAACGAATTGTTAAAACTCTTTTGCAAATAAGGATCCGCGGAGTAAAATTGTTTTTCTTTGCTTTCGTAAACGCGTGGTGGTGTCCACCAACAAACGAATCGTGGGTGAAGCGATTGGGATTGGCGCACCTGCACGTTGGAGGCAGGGGTAGGGCCCCCAACACGGTTGATATAATCGTTCCATTCCCATCTCCTTACTCTAACCCAGCGTGCACCTCGAGGTTGTTCCGTATGTTTGGTATAGGACATATATTTTGTATATCTTTACTTTGCTCGTCGTGTCTTCTGTATGTTATATAAAGATACGATGTTGTGGAGGGCCCCTGCTATTTGCGATGCTTTAACTGCAGTCCTCCTCGTCTCTCAGTCATTTGTTAGTTATTATAAGGTTCACTTATCTATGTATAAATTGAGATCACTTATAATTTGTTAGGCAATCAACTATAATATAAAATCTAAAAAGATATAAATCTAATTTGATAAAAACAATTTTGTCTGCTATCGCACTGAAGAAAGGGGTTTCATCGGTGATGTTATTTTTCCAATACGTAAACATCCGTTTTCAATATTTAGACAACCAACAGGAAAGTGCATGGCGCAATGGTTAGTGCTTGTTCCCCCAGGATACTGGGAAGACAGACTCTCTCACCCCAAGATACTGGTAAAACAGGTAGGCATGGAAGCAGAAGGCCGGGCCGTAGGACGAAGTTCGCTAAAAGAAAATGTAAAAGAAATTAATTTGAAACGTATGGGTTTGATATGAATATCCTACGCAATTTTATTTAACATCACCAGGAATAATGAATGTATCAAAAGAAAATTGTCAAAAACAACAAACATAAATTATTTTTATTTTTGATTTGATAATTGTAATTATCGACTAATTCGAATGTTATTTTAAGTAACATTATAACAAATGTAATTACCATGCCATTTTGTATATATTTAGATGGAGTAAACATTTGAGTTGCATTTGCACAGTTGCAGTCCTTTAGTAGGTAATTTGTGTCAATGTTATTCTTCAGATTTGTTGTGTACTCATTTAACGTTTTATGTTCGTATGTGGCACAAGATGGCACCGACACAAAGTATAAAATCAGTTAGACAAATGTTATCAAATTTGCCTGCAAAGACGTTCAAACAAAAGAATTCATTGCGCGTCTGGTTGCTAAATAAATGTTATTTGCGACGAATAATGAAGGAATTGAACAGGATTAATTTTTTGTGTCAGAAGAAAAAGGTACCATCGATGAAATCAAAGATTTGCCAATTTAATCGTCATCAACAAAAGAAACATCGCAGCACAAGATTTCTATCAAAAAAGAACAAGGGAATTAAAGGACAATCCCGAGCTTTAACGAAGAAATGCGAATGTATGAAAGAGGGAAATGAGAATATCAGTACAAAAGTTACTGAATCAAATACTGGTAATAGCAGATATAATTTGAGAAGCAGAAGAAACAAGGAATGTACGGAAAATGTTTCAAATCGAAAACGGAAAGAGAGGACAGAAGATGAAAGTAATGATTAAATTATTGGGTGATAAATCTTATTGTTAGATACAATAAATACACTATTATTTCTATATTGTGATTTTAACATATGACTTATTTTTAAAATGTGTTAAAGTTGAAGAAAACCTGCTTGGTTCAAAGCTGAGCCACCTTTTGCCTAAACACCAATCAAAAAGAAGCTAGAACCACTGACGAAGCTACTTCATGTATTACACTGCGTTCACTGCTTTAATCCAAGAATAGTTCTAAAAAGAAAGCGGATGCAAAAAGATAAACAGAATCCTGATAAAAAAGTTAAAATATTTAATTTTAAGTCTTGTTATTTCCATGTTACTATTAATTGACATATTTAGGAAGTTGTATAATATACATTTTTAAGACTATTTTCTGTGTGCAATTTTATTGACGTTCCTAGAAGTGCGAATTGAAATATTCTTAAGAAGCATTTAATTAAATAAAAAATATAATTTTTACTTATTTAATGTAATTTCAATGACATCAAATTGAAACAATTCACACTTGTTTTACGTTTAATATTAAATCTGCATATGCACATGCAATTCGAATGATTCAACATGCATATACAATGGAAGCTCGCATAACGAACCACATAAATAGTAAAATAATTACTCACTTAACGAACGTCGTTTCGCATTATGAACGAATTCGGGGATTCCGCGCAGATATAGGAATCTGCTATAGAACTTTTTCTTTCTTGTTATAATCGTATTTAAGACAAAGGTTATACTAATTTATACTAATTTTATTATAGTGTTGGGACCTAGTATACAAAAAAGTTCGAATTCAGCAAGAACCAGATTTCAAGTTTAAACGACGTGTCGCGCGTTCTTTTCTAAATGTTTATAAGTGTTCTAAAAGTTTATAAGTGTGCCGAAGAAGAATCCGCAAGAAAGCAACTCGAAGAGACTAAAAATATCCACATAAATTTAATCAGACATTATTGCAAAAAGTTAATTTGGCAGAATGTACTTTTTTCAGCATGGAACGCATTATTCTATTTTACATGAATTTATTCTCGAATGCTTGAATCTGGCTCGGAACGAATTAGAATCGTTATGCGAGGTTCCACTGTACAATAAAAAAAATGCAAATAGTGCAAATAGTTAAATATTACAAGCAAATAGATCTTTTTACAATCAAAAAGCAACTCTATAATAAAATTCAAATTGGTAAATATAAACTTCACACAGAAATGTAATAAATGCAGTAATTAAACCAACACACCAACAAAGTAAAATTGCATAAATATGATGAACTTTCAATATTTCTTGATCGGCAATTTCCGGATACCACGAATAAGACATTTCCACGTAAAGCCCTGGATTATTATGCAAATATTTCTCATGCCAATATTTCATTAATCCAGCATTCAACATTTTTTGAAAGAATTCCATCCTTTGGTAATAATACTTTGAGTATATGTACTCGCCATAATAAAGATCTTCAGAAAGGAATGGCATTTTAAATACTCGATATTTAGTGTTATCAAAGAAGAAATTATCAACATATTCTAAAAGAAAGAAATGAATTAATTGAGTTAACTCTTTACCTATATGAGTACTATAATGTTTACATTACAGTTAAATTGTATTTGATAAATTTTTCAATAAGATTTAAATGTACGAATCATAATATGTATCTAGTTCTAAACTATAGATATTGAATAAATAGTCCTATATACACCTTATCGATACAGAGAAAACATATCTTATAAAAATTTCATTAAGAATTTTATGATAAACGTTACGAAAAATGTAGTTTCTAGAAAAACACGTTTATAATGTTCGAGTTTCCACTACACTACACTATAGTTGGTCGATATTAAGCAGTATTTTAAATGATTAAAATAGGTAAAAAACTACATCTGATTAAATAACCTTTTTGTCTTTTTACATATTTAGTTATGATAATCTATAACAATACTCTTAGAGGAATATTAAAACTATTAAAAAATACACTTTGTGGAATATTATCCATAATTTTTAGTTTTAATGCGAGCTTGGTTTAATTATTATAATTTAATTGAAATAATGAAGAAGAAGAAGAAGTATGTTTAACTACTTACTATTTTCATAATAAACCATGTACATGTAATAATTATATGAAGTATCATTTTCAACGGCACTTATTACATCTTCATCCATTGTAGTCACTTCACCATAATAATTACTATCATCAACATAAGTTTTATTAAACTGCAAGTATACAAAAACTGAAATTGTCAATAACTGCTCGAAAAGTACCTACATTTCCCCAATCGATTCTAAATCGTTCAACTGCGTAACTATTAGGCAAAAATTGTAACGTTTCATCGTTCTCTATTTGTTGTATTGATTTGTAATTTCTCTCATACCTAAAACCAAACTCTAAAACTTATTTATTGTTATATTAGTAGACTTACTCCGGAATTAGGAGTGCACTTAAAATTCCAGAAGAATACATTGTGCCGAAATAAATCATGGCTAACAAGGCGCATAAATACATTAATCTCGAAATATTTGTTTGTGGCGATAAATTTTGAGTTTGGTTCAATATTAATCCAAACATTGTTAAATTGCTAATACGACAATCCCAAACAAACCAATTCAATTTGTTATATATAAAATCTCTGAACCAGAACCCCATACGAATCAACACCAAAGTGCAGATAATACTTAGCCAAGTATATATATTAAAAACTTTAATAAAATTTAAATAAAGTCCACTTGCAATACTACAAACATTATAAGAATAAATATTAGGATGTGTTCAATAAAATTGTATCTAATTACCGTGGCTTTGGGACTAAAATAACCACTTGCAAATGTGCACTTGGAAAATAATGCAAACCCAGACTAAAATATCCAAATTGTGGTATTACAGTTGTTGCTAAACGTAAATATTTATTGTGTTTCAATTTAACTTTAAATATTTTACGTAACTGACTTACCATTTGCAATAAAATATAGGGGTGTAAAATTCATGCGTTTCAGAAATTCTTTATCAAATTCTCGAATGCTTGAATCTGGAGGACTAAATCCATCATACGAATTGAAGGCAGTAAAAGGTATTTTAAATTTCCTTACTGCTAATTGAACATCATACTCTACTCCTCTTGCGTTATAACGATAATAAAATAAATTATTATTATACTTAAATTGTTGCAATTGTGTGTGCCACGTATCAATTTTAACAAGACTGTAGTTATTCCAAATGTCATAGTAATAAAAATCGATTTCGTTATATTTAATTATTCCAGTTCCATTTATAAATTCCTCGTTCAAATGCAGAATTACAAACCTGTAATAATCGGAGCTGATCATCTCTTCTAAATCTGAGTATTCCAATAGATTTATGTCATTTGTGATAACAAAATAATTGTAAAAATGCATTTTATGTAATTCTAGTGCAATTGTAGAATTAAACCAACTAGAAGGTGTTGAGCATGTATTATTTTCATCATCACTTGCCGTTACAATGTGAATGACGTCAGAACATTCAGGCGGTTCGTTAATGTTAATATAAACAGGCATTGAAGATGGCAAACGTATTTCATCAATAAAGGAATTATTTAAACAACAACATATTAAACAAACTGCGCGTGGATATATACTATATTTATGAATTAAAATACTCATTAAAGAATTTAGTTCAGGGTGCATTTTCCACGAGTCACAGAAGTATACTAACAACAATAAATGTTTTATTGGATTATTATTCAGCTTGAATTATCATCAACTACTCACTAAATTTATGCATGAAAACTATAAATTTCATTGCTAGCGACGTTGATGGACAAAGTTTCAAGTACTATCAAAAATAAAAGCAATTGCTAATATTCCAAGTTAAGACATTAATTTAATAACACTCAAAATTTCCAATTTTTCATTTATAATTTAACAAAATAACTTAACAAGTTTGAGCAGTTGCATTATTATACAATTAATGAAAAACTAAATTTTAAATTTTAAAATAACGGCTCGGTGGCTGAGAGGGTTAACACTTCAATTGTGACCTGAAAGCCACGGGTTCAAGTGACCGAGCCGGAGAGTTGACAGAAAAAAAAATGGAAGGAGGTTACGGAGAGGATAATGGACTGATCCCCCAATTAAGGATCCACAGAAACAGCAATACCCCATATAGGGGTGGAAAGCTTTAAAAAAAAAAAATTTTAAATTCTTAAATAAAACAAATACATATAGGCAATTATACTATCTTTTTGCGCACACTGTAATTTGATCAAATGTGTTGTTATTATTATTGCTTTCAGCCGTTCACAATAGGTGGCTGTGGCGGAATTTCCTTTTCTTTTGCGTTTTTCTGTTAGTTTTCGATTAGTTACAATATTTATTTTTTTGTACAAACCATGTCTAAGTTGAGATTCTAACTGTATGTATTGTCTAACTGTCTAAGTCTAACTGTGTGTATTGATAATTGAAATCGGTGTTGTCCTTCTGAGGCGTACATACATATTCGACGATTCATTTTTATATACACTCATACCCCTAAAATGTTTCGCTATAACGGTAAAAAAAGGTTTTTTTTGCGATGTCGATACATCATCGTGTTGTCAATCTTGCGTAAAAATTTGTATTAGAATAATTGATTGATTTAAGGCCTTTTCGCTTTGCGGCTAAGTTTCGTGGAACGTATCCTTTTTTTTAATTTTTATTTTTTCTCTCTCTAATTTTATTCACATTCTTAAAAAAGCGAATTTTATCTCTCCCTTTGGCTTTTCAGTGTTACTTTCGAAATATGTATTGGTTACACGAAAATATTGAAACATTTCTGAGAGGCATTTATGCTATGAATATTCATTTTACTCATTTAACACTAAACCTACCACGCGCGGTCAAATGATCTTTTTTGAAATTTCGTTTAGATTTTTTCATATAAAGCGTTAAAGTATCACTATGAGACTTATTAACTTTTCCTAAATATCACATACAATTAATTTTTTGATATTTGCAAGTTTTTTTATTGTCAACGTTCCGAAAAAAAATTGTAGTGTGCGTCGTCTACCACATGCGGTCATTTGACCATTTTCGAAAAGCGCAGTTCTGAAATTGTTTTAAGAGTCTTTACGAGTTTTGAGGATTATTTTAAAGATATTATTGTTATTTTCAATAAGTCTACGATATTGAAAAATGATACAGCACAGGATATTTTTGATTTATTTGATAGGAATACGGGCAAAGAGAATATTTTGAATGCACGAACAGAACAAAAAGAAAAAGGTTTATACTTAGTTCTGATGGTGAAAATGAGGAAGATATTGAAACTGCAATGAATGAAACTGTCTGGCAAAAATAAAAAAAAGGATGTTATCGCGGAATAGCACCGATTTATAATATTTTCAAGGAAATATCAGGACCAACAGGATATGCGGATCAAAATTTTATAAAGGGCACATTTGAGTATGTTTTTTTTCTTTCATTATTGTTTATAAAGTTACACAACTTCTGGTTATTGGACAAATATTATTTACACAGAATAATGAAAGAAAAAGCAGCGTTATCGGAAGATTTACTATGGCATAATTTGTGATGATAAATATTAAATAAACTTTACACGTGTTTAGAAATTTACAAAATATATTTTTATTGTATCACTACTACTTTCGCCAAACATTGGCATCATCGGGTAGTTCATCACATTATGACTTTGACCTGGGCAAAAGCTCCAGCATCATATACCTCAAACGATCAGACATCAGTCATCACTGGGCACTGCCACTTTGGTAGGCATCTCAGTAACTTAAACATCGCTAAGCAGGATTACTACAGGGAATGCTCTAAGTGTGTGATTAAACCAACTAGAAGGTATTGAACATGAATCACTTTTATCATTACTTCCCGTTACAATGTCAATAAGTTTCTTTTCCTAAAATATTATTTTTCTTATTAAATCATTAATTTAGCAACAATCAAAAATTTGATTCATAATTTCCTTTTTCTTACAATTTTTTTTACAAAATGAAACTAACGCGTGCAGTCACTGTGGCACTTTAGACAATTAGTAATCGTATATAAATTAAAACTCTAGTTTAGTTTAATCAGACTATTCATTTTATTGTAACTTCGAGATTCATAAAGATATACGATTTTTAAAATAAATTTATAGCAGTTGTTTGAGTTAACTCGATACATAATTAAGACTAAAAATATGTAATACGTTTATAACGCTAATCGACGACGTTTTATTTTTGATGAATTATAATCCTGCATTGAATCGATGTCCTTTCTTTTCAAATCGTTGCACTGGGCTTCAACAGCATATTCACAGAGTTTTCTGGGGTCGTTTGATTTCCTCCTTGATTTTGTTTGTGCTTCAATTTCATCTAAGTCATTAATTTCTTCGTAGCATTGGTCTGAACTATTTGACTCAAAATCTTCTTCCATTGCCAACCAATATCTCTCCACAGCTATTGAGTGAAGTCTTTTCAAGAGTTTTATGCGTAATGGTTTCTCCTTCTTAAATTTACGTTTCTTGCGCTCAAGGAGGCTAGAGATATTTGCATTGCTTAAATTATTTCCGCCGGTTATAACAGAACCTGGAACGGAATAAATTGTTGAATTTATTGTCAAGAGTGGACACTCCGATACATGATGGGCAAATTTGCCAGTGGCTCCACAATCCGGACAACCATCCATTTGTAATTTTATGCAACAAATTTCACCAGTAGTATTTCTCATATAATGATTAGTGTACTTTTCAAATGGTTCTCCTGCCTTTAGGCAATAGCAACAAAAAGGTGCAAATAGTAACGCGGCCAATTCTTCTTCTACGAAACAAAAATAGAACATTAATATTAAGTGTAAATTAGAAGGTGAACTTACTTACCATTTAAAGATTGAAGAATATCCATACTCATTATTTAATATATAATAATTGGCAAGTCTTGGAACAAAAACAAATACGTAATTACTATGTAATTGACTGGTGAACTAGAACTGTAGAGAAGATAATATTTGAGAAGTATTTATAGGAAGTGGAGAAGTTATGTTAATATGTGTAACGTATTTAAGTAATTACAATTACCCACTAACAAATTGATATGGAAAATGTATTCTAATTAAGGTACTAAGTAGATTCGGAATCCAAGTTAAGTCTTCTTTATTAAAATGTATGTGTTGCAAACGTACTTAATGAATCAGTTTTCAGTTTTTTTGAATTTTAAAAATTGGGGAATTAATATGCATATCATGGTGCAATTTCTACTTCATAATTAACCGATTTTAAAAACTCAAAATGTACCTACTTAACACGGTTTTGACCATTATTTAATTTTATTTTTAAATTTAAGTGGGTAATTGTAATTACAGTTTAATTTATAAAAGACAGAAGTATATATAAAGTACACCAAGCCATCCTCAGTATTAATTTACACTTAAACAGTGACGCGATATAAATATTTTAAAACTCTGGAAAATCTTATATTAGAAGATTTTTAACATGGACTCAAACAATTATTCGCAAAAGAAATCCTATTCCAACAAAGGTGAGTTAATTTATTTGGCAAAATAAGTAAAAGTGGAATATTTTAAATTATGCCAATAATTTTTTAGCATATCATCGGGTGATAAATAAAAAGAAGGAAATTATGCCAGGCTTTTTATCTCACGACAATAATCGATTAAAGCGCAGGTTCCCAAGCGTGAGAGGTCTGTTTTCCCAAAAGGAACTTGCTGCGCTAAGAAGTTTCAAAATCGAACCGATACAAAATATAAAAGAAGTTGTTGCTCTGTTTGCTGAAACGCAATGCAAAATTTTTCATGCGAAAATGACACAAAGAAAGCAAATAAAGGCAGAACAATATCTGAGACAAATGCAGGAAGTTAATGTCAACGTGAGAGGTCTCTTATCACAAGAGGAACTTGATGCTCTGAGATGCTTCAGATTCGAACCGATACGGACAATAGAACAAATTGTTGCATGCCATCCTGATATGCAAGGCAAAAATACTCGATCAGAAATTGCACATTTCAGGAAATCTAACAGATGTAAATCGAGGTATTCGGTGAACCATCGGAATGGTCAAAAGCTTGATACCGCTGTATCAAGTAGAAGTCATAAAGTAGCGCCACGGAGGAAACTAGATAATGTAAGGGCCAATATGGAGAATGAATTATTCCAATTTGACTTGGACCCAGTAAAAATGATTGACGATTTATTAAAAAATGCCTAAGCTCATCTGAAGATCGTGCATAAAGAATAAAATTGTTTTTAGAACGTTATGTATGAATTCACATAACAAAATGTAAAGTGTTATTTGTAAATTAAGGAAATATGTATTAATAAATTTTATAAACTGTATTTTTATTGGTTTTGTTTTTAATGATATCTCGAGGCTGCTATACCAGCAGTTTTCTTTGATGTAAATGCTCTTCTTTAGCAGCGATTACAAGTTTTAAAGTCGAACCGATACTTTATATAGAGCAAGTTGTTACCCTATTTTTTGAAATTCAAAGCGAACTGCAAAATACGAGAAAGCAACGACAATTTATTGTAAAAGTTATTATTTTTATTCATTGTACCACTTTAAACAAAGACAAATATTTCTATTAAATGGATCTTCATATATTGTTTGTATTCAGATTTTTGATTAAGATGCTCTTCGCGTTCAGATCGTAAAGTATGAACGCGCAAGATGCCACATGATACTACGCAAAAATGTTTAGAAATGTTTGTAATTATTTGAAAAATGTGATAATTTTTTTGCGTACTTATTAACAGGTAACCAGCTCTTGTTAATAAAAAAAACATTATTCACGAAATTGTTGTAATAACGTTAAACGCTTTAATAAATGCGTTTATTTGTGTAAATCAAAACATAATTTGTTTAAAAAATTAGCATCATACGATATCAAACAATTATTGCGTAGAAGTATATACATTATATTATTGAAAATTGAAAAACAAATTCGCCACCTTTACCCATATACCCTTTTGTTTATAAATGTGATTAAAATTAAATGAAATCAACGCTTTATCTATGTCAGAAGTCAAAACGAATGCAAAACGAATAATTTTTAATTCTGCATATTGCAAAAAATAGTACACAAAACAAACTCCTAATTAGGAACTATTACCAAAAGAAAGCAAAACAAATAGTAAATCTTAGCAGGAAGCAGGTCAGTGCCCTGTCGGGATACTCTAAGCTCAGGAGGCAATTAAAGGAAATGAGGAAGGGGGGAGAGAAAACATGCACTTTAAAGGACGAAGCTCCGGAGACACCTCAGCACTTAATATGGGATAATAACCCGCCAGAGAGTAAATGCCTTACGAGAATACTCCATATCAGCAGGTAGGCTAAGCTCTCTGAAACCTGAGAAATGCTTTAGAATAACAGAGCTATCTCCTCCAATTATCGCTTAAAGAACAAAGAAGCCTAATAGATGCCTAATAGAGACATGAGTTCGCGTCTGCTACATCACCACTTTATCCTATAATTATGGGTTATTAAAATTAAAAATGTCATAGGTAGATAGCATCGTTAAT
Organism: Aleochara curtula; assembly: GCA_963978815.1. NCBI lineage: Eukaryota > Metazoa > Arthropoda > Insecta > Coleoptera > Staphylinidae > Aleochara > Aleochara curtula. The sequence goes on along the minus strand of OZ022219.1, from coordinate 11,574,137 downwards.
TTAAAATTTTAAAACCCAAACCAATTAAAACCCAAAATCAAAGAGGAAATGTAAATAAAAATAATTAGGGAAGTGTGATAATTACAATTAACATGAATAATTGGTATATAATTGCAATTGGTACCTATATAAAGTAGATATTTCAGTAAGTACTTCACAGTTACATTGTGGTTCGCACATTGGAATAATCTCAGCATTACGATTTCAGTTTTCGACAAAAACAAAAATGACTTTTATTTCAAGCGATAACTTAACTCAATTTTTGAATTGTAAGTTAACTTTCATTATCAATATTTTGTTCTATTTGTTGCAGGGGATCCACTCAATATGCTACTCTTTTCATCTCCTATTGTTTGGATGGGCCTATTATTTTGATTCAAATGAACCATTTGAGAAGTATTTTAATCATTTCATGCACAAATTGAATGGTGAAATATGTTGCCCTAAATTACTTTCTGAAGGATGTCCATATTGTAAAGTGGATAGAAAATATACACGTCTTCCATCATCATCCCTATTATCAAGCATGGAATCAACAGCGATTGTAACAGAAGCTAGTCAAACAGCCGATACAACAAAAACTGTTCAAACAGCCGAACATTCGATAAAATATTTTAGCTATCCCAAAAAATATTACGATTCTGATAGATCAATCCGTACTTGGTTGCTGAATCGATACTATTTAAAGAGACGTACTCAGTATAAAATAGATACCCTTAACGCTCTATCTCAACTTAACAACTCACCTAGAAAAGACGAGAAATTAATACCAATTTGTAAAAGTTCATATAAAGGCTACAAGACCAGTAATAAGCGCGTTGTCCCGAAATATACGAACCTTCCAGGAAAAAGAGGAGGTTAAAGACTATTTGCAAGAGTAGTTTACCTGAGCAAGGATTAATTTTTGAAAAAAAAATTTAACGACCGTCCAAATATTAAAATGTCATCTGAAAGGAATTTACTCAACATTTTAATATTTTATTAATTTGAGTATTAATTATTTCAGTGCGTATATTCTACATTTTAGTCCCAATACCCAATACTCAAGTTCACGTTATTATCAGGACAATTATATAGAAGAAAATTATCGTCAATTTATTGTGCAGTCGCAATATGAAAATCATGATTTTAGTGCATCCAGAAGTCATAGCAGGAATAACGGATACCCACCCCAGAATAATATACAAGGGAAACCACTTCGAAATAATGGAGGAAAGAAACTGAAGAAGTTTTTTGTTTTTTATATCAAACCTGTTCATATTTTATAAGTTAATGTATAATCTTAATATATTATGTATGTAACATTATGACCGACAATGTAGTATTTATTATTATTGAATTTTACAATATATTATTAATAGCTAATCAATGAACGTATGTTTAAATGTTTTTCCTTATTTTCCTTTTTTGGCTTAATGCTTGATTATTTCAATCTTTCCTTATCTCTATTGACTTCGATTGAAAACATAAATAACATACAACTATTGAAAATGGCGACAACATAATCTCTACTTGTTGCTTAACATTTAACACGCCTAATTGACAATATTTGAATCGCGATATATTAGTGTTGTGGTTGGCTGCAAGCGCACAGCAAGGGCACCGCCAAGCTGACGATTTTTGTTTGCGACGCACAGTAGTCGATTTGTGTTGTAGTCAAAAACTGTTAAATGAATATAACTTTTGAACGGATCGTACAATTATGTACGATCTTTTACCATAAACTGTTATTTGAAGGAAATTTTCTTATGCACGAATAACATATTAACCATTTTTATTGTTAACCAAATTGTTAAACAAATATAAGTGTACTAAAGATTTTAGTGATAAATTAACTTGTGATTACATTATTATAAATATTGTTGAATGAAACGCAGAATGTAAATCCACAAGAAAATATTTAAGTTATCTATCTGTTACTCTGTAAACTGAATACAAAGTGAGACAAATTATTCGAAAATATGAATTTCTGATTAAACTATACATGAGATAATTTTTTCATATTCATGATTAGCAATTAATTGGCTATCGTACGTCAATTGAACGGCTAGATATCACAATTCTTCTTCTTCTTCCTGCCGCACCGCTGCTTGCGGATAGGCCTTAAGGCCTGTTTTTCATCCAGACTTGGCTGGGGACTGTGAGCATATAGATACACTTAGGTAGGTTGCTAGCCTTGCCTAAGGTGAAGAAGCCTTCTTAACGATAGTCAACGTTCTCAGTATGACCACCGAGGCGGGTAGAGGTCTTAGAAAGTGAGACATATTCAGTATGCTCTACCGGGATTTGAACCCTGGTCTTCTAGGTGTTAACACAGCGACTTACACACTAGGCTACCACGCGCCTAATAGGAGGGCAAATTTTATTTATAAGCTCAATTCTTTACACCTTTTGCGAATCAAAACTTCATAAATCAATCAAGAGAAGCTTTCATGTAAGAGTTAAATATTTTATTTTTCATTTCAAATTTGAATTGTTGAAAGTCCAATATTTAGGCGCTCCTTTAGTTGTGCGTCGCGACGCATCGGCTTGTCCATTGCTTTTAGTTCTGCAACCGCTCGATTACGTGTTTGCTTCTACGGTCAGGAACGATTCGTTTCAAGATGCATTTACAGGTTTTAAAATTTCGATATGCATTTGTATTTATAATGTTTTAACACATAAATATACACACATAAATATTTATTTTAAAAATTTATTTTAAAAGGATAAACATTATTAAGAATTTTTTTGAGATAAAAAGAATTAAAGAAGTGTGATAATTATAATTAACATAAATAATTGGTAAATAATTTCTATTGGTACCTATATAAAGTTGATAGTAAGTACTCATTTCACAGTTACATTGTGATTCGCACTTTGGAATAATCTCAGCATTACGATTTCAATTTTCGACAAAAAGCAATGTCTTTCATTTCAAGCGATAACCTATCTCAATTTTTTATTGGTAAGTATCAATAGAAATATTAATGCAAAATATCCTTCATTTATTTTTTTTATTTGTTGCAGAAGATCCACTCAATATACCTCTTATTTCACCTCATTGTTCCTATTGTATGGATGCAAATGAACCATTTGAGAAGTATTCCAGGCATTTCATGCAGACATTAACTGGTGAAATATGCTGCCCTAAATTAATTTTTGACGGATGTCCACATTGTAAACTGGATGGCAAATATACACATCATCCGTCATCGTGTCCTTCCCTTTTGCCAAACATGGAATCAACAGTCGATGCAACAGAAGCTGTTGAAACAGCAAATTATTTTTGCTATCCCAAAAAGAAACACAATTCTAAAAGATCAATGCGTATTTGGTTGTTGAATCGAAACTATTTAAAAAAGCGTAGTCAATATAAAGTAGATGCTCAATCTCAACTTAACAATTCACCTAGAAAATATGAGAAATTGATACCAATATGCAAAAGTTCACATGCAGGCTACGATACCAGCAATAAGCGTATTGTCCCGAAATATACAAACCTCCCAGGGGGGTTAAAGACTATTTGAATATTAGTTCATCAACGAAGGGATTAATTCCGATAGAGGAAACAGCTGAACTATCGTGCAAAGAAACCCAAAATTAATTAAATTTATAATTATATCATTGTTAAACATTGTGATTTTTAAAGTACATATATATAAGATTAATTGTTTTTATGTCTTCTAGTTTGTAAATAAACGATATTTCCTTAGAATAAAGTTTTTTATACTAAACATATTTCTATATTATTCATCCATTGATCTTAATTCTATATATGTTGATACTTTAAATACTAACCAGCTCAAAGTGCATTGTTCGCTATAGTCTCCTCACCAGATCCGTTGTATTGAGACGGATACCTACTTCTGCATTGGGATATTGGCGTAGCCTCTCTTCATGTCTTTTTGCATGTTTTTGTTTTGTTCTTCCACTATTTCGATTTTGAGAACTTGACGAAACAAGAAGCGTCTACAATTTAGCGCTTTGTTTTGAAAGCGTTGAATGCTTGACATAAAGTTTCCGAGTAAATTTAATAAAATTTAGTATTATACCTGGGTTAATTAACCGTGGATCATATTAATATATTTTTTAATTTTCTTTAAAAATATATTAATTATTGAGTTAATATTAAGACTAATCTCAAACTGACAAATGATTTTCATCTCACATAATTTCTTTAAAAAATCAAGGGAAGTATCAATATTCCTCTTAAACTGTTCAATAACCCAATGTTACCAAAGAAGTAGCAGGATCACAAAATCTTGCAATTCTCTAAGTTATTCACGTAACAACTGTGCTAACCCTAATTGCACTTACTGCAATTAGCACATTACCCCTGTAGTTATTTGAGTTTTCGCAGGTACCTATAGAGGAAAGGTGTGAAGGAAATTACGTAACAGCTACAAGTGGATGCTAATTGTAATTAGCACAATTAGCCTTGTACGCCCTCTATGATAATTTACGGAGTAGTTTACGCAGGTATATAAGTGAGATGTTAAGACAATTGCTTCACAGTTCGAATTGGATTCGCTCCTTGGAATAATCTACGAAATTTTTGTTTCTGAGAAATAGCTATGGCTTTTGTTTCAATCGATGAACTTCTTAAATCTATGAATGGTAACTATTTTATTTTAAAAAAGGTGCATAAATGATTAATAAATAATTTACTTTTGCAGATGAACAGCTCAATATACTCTTGTTACATGCAGTACAAACTGTTTGTTCGTACTGCTTGAAAGCAAATGAACCTTTTGAGAAATATTCCAGTCACTGCTTTCAGACGTCGACTGGTGAAATATCCTGCCCTAAATTAAGGACTGAAGGATGTCCATATTGTAAACAAGATGGAGATGATGCACATCTTGCTACAGACTGCCCATCCTCTTTTCCAAACATGAAATCCTATGTTTGTTATCCCAAAAAATCTTACGATTCTGACCAATCTCTCCGTATTTGGTTACTAAATCAATCTTATTTAAAAAATCGGGCCGCATATAAATCTTATTTTCGAAATGCCGATGACGCTCTCCGCGCTAATGACGACAACCACAATATAGAAAATCAAAAGAACAATCAAACTACCCTTCCTGCCGACTTCGAATCTGCTAACGATGCCATCAATGACCCCTCAAATATGAACGTGCATTGCGACAATACTTCAATACAACGACAAGTATTGAATGCAAATTATGATGATAGTAACGCAAACAAACGTAGCCCCAATGATAGCACAAAAATACAAGAACTTTCAAAAAAAGAGTATTTTACAGAAGAATATTACAAAAAATGTATTTTACCAAAATTGCAGATGAGCCAGTCGTCAAGAGATCAGATAAGTGACCCGCCAATATACAACAATAATTCCAATTTTTGCAATGGTGGCATAGACATGAAGATAGGTGCACAACATCATACCCGTGACTTATACCCCATTATACAAAATTCAAATAAAACCAGTGTGTCCACGAATGGAACGAATGTCCAAAGGAAGCCACAAAATAGGCCACCCAAGGAAAATATGAAAGCAGGACCATATTTCAGGGAGACTTCAAACGTCGACAATGTTCATAATGTTATCAGCAATAGAGAATATTACGTACAAAATTCAAATAAAACCAGTGTGTCCACGAATAGAAATGTTCGAAGGAAGCCACAAAATAGGCCACCGACAGCAAGGCCCCATTTCAGGGAGACATCAAACGTCGACAATGTTAATCCACAAGTTCATAATGTTATTAACAATAGGGAATATTGTGCACAAAATCAAATCCAGCATAGAGTTGGTAAAATTAATAAGGAATATCAATCAAAAACGAATAAATATTCTCAAAGAAAACCATATGATAACAAGTCGAGGAATACTAATTTGAATTCGAATATTCCAAATCACAATGCTCATCATTATAATTCGAATGCTCATCATTTTAATTCAATGACTCCTAATTTTAATTCGGGTACTAACCAGAATGCCCATCATTATAATCCGAATGCTCAACATTTTAATTCTATGACTACTAATTTTAATTCGAGTACTAATTATTTTGGTGCAAATATTCCTCAGTTTATTCCCAATACACATAACTATAATTCAAATGCAGGTTATCATGGCAATTATAAACAAGTATTAAACAATGAAAATCGTCGTCCATTTATGGCACAGTCACAATATGAAAACCACAATTTTAATCAAACCAGAAGACATGTTTCTAGCAGGAATAACGGACACTCACATCCAAATAATATACATGATAGGAAGCCATTTCAAAACAATACAGGAATGAAAAGAAGCCGAAGCTCAAGTGATGAACATGGAAACAATGGATACAACAATAACGCAAAGAGACCTAGACATAATTTAATGCACCATAGTTATAATTCATATCAAAACTATTAGTATTTTATAAGTTAATGTATAATCTAGATGTATTACCGATGTATATAACGTTATGACTATGTACTATTTATTGTACTATTTATTATTATTGAATTTTATAATACATTTTTTAAATTTAATTTGTGTTGAAATGCTTTTCCACATTTTCCCCTCTTCTTCGTTTTTTACTAGATTTCGTTCCGCTTCTCTATTTCCTTCTATTCATCTGATTTTTTCAATTTTTCCTTTTCTCTGTTTGCTTCTGTTCATTTCAAAATTACAAATCATTTCATTTTTACACCTTCTAACAAATATTTCTGACATATTCATAGCGTGTTGGGTTATATCCATCATTAGACTGTATATTATCAATAGATTAAGAACATCCCCGCGGGATTCTATTTTCTCACGAGAGAAAAGTTTTAAAACTGGAAACAAGGCTTAATGATTCTTACTCAAAACGCATAGTCGTGGTCCAATCTATAATTCACGATAACAAATACATACATTAAATTCAAGCTGGACAATCTATTGTAATAATATTGTTAAAGGTCAGATCACAAACTTCAAATAATAAAACATTACCCCTGCCTTTTACGTGACTTTCTTCCAAGTGGCTGCTAAAGAAATAATCTATTACACCACGTGAGCGTAAAATTTGACTCCTTAAAAGAAATAGTTTCAAATTCTTCAGTGGTAAATTATAAAAGATGAAATGGCAATGGCTCTAAGTGGGATAACGGATGCTCACCGGAAAGTAATATGCAAATCAATAAGAATTATCCGGGATTAGAAAGAAACAGAATAGCTGTAATATTTGTATATGTAATTTTTTCTTGTATACGGTAATGTGCTAAATGAAGTGTGTTAAAATAGACGAATAAATAATTAATAATGCTGGGTTTTATAGAATGTGATATATATATTATGTATATAACCTTGTACTATTTATTATTATTAAATTTTACAATATGTTATTAAAAAGTTAACTTGCGTTTAAATAATTTTCCACATTTTCCCTTTTTCTTGGCTTTTTACTTCATAGATTTCGTTCCGCTTCTCTATTTCCTTCTATTCATCTAAAAATTTCATGAACGTTTTTCTTTTGTTTGTATATCTGAGTTGAGACGAATCTAACTATGTATTGATCATTGAAATCGGTGCAGTCGTTCTGAAGTGAAACGTCCATACACAAATTCGACGATCCATTTTTATATATATAGATACTATATTACTAAAAAAGGAAGAGATATGATATACATATATCTTATTGCAATATGTACTTTAGAATTTTGTTTTATGGAATAAAAAATACTGTAAGTGGGGAAATATAACATTTTTAAGTACATGTTTCTTCAATGCGCGTCTTCAATGCATACCTAGCTAGGATGAAGATCAAGGAGGATGCAGACTGCGACACATGCACGGTTAACGAAACGCCAGAGCACGTGTGCACGTGTACGGTTAACGAAAACGCCAGAGCAGCGTACGTCTGCAAGATCATACGCGACAAGATGGAAGACACGAGCAGGAGCGACCGACAAAGACAAATTGATGGCTGACACACGCCCAACAATCGGCCAGAGGAAGAAAGCACCCTCGAAAGTCGCCAGAGATCGAAAACACGCTGAGGAATCCAAAAAGACCGCAAAGACAACAGAAGGCAATGCCAAGGGCGAAAAACATGCCCATAGATCCGCAGGAGCTAGAGCGTTTGGTACGCGAGACGTGTGACCGTAGAGAAATCCCATATAATCTAGAAAAGATTTATGCGGATATGATCAAATGCCACGGGAGAATCACGTCAGACTATTTCAAACCATAGCCACGCTCCCACGAGCATGTGAGATACTAATATCTATTTGTTACAGGAAAACCTTATTGTCGAACCAATGATCCAGCACCTCCCTGTGACGCAATACCTACCGTGTGGTGTTTCCGCAGGAGGACTTAGAGCTGGGGAGGGTGTCCAAACGGGCCACTCGCACGGCCGGCAAATTAACCACTGAGATATTCCAGTAGTCGTTTGTCAGGAGGAGCGACGTCCGCAATAAAATTTTTAAAAAAAGTACATGTTTCTAGTTACTTTATTATTTCTGTAAAAGGACACCATAGTCCTAAACCTTTGCCTTACCCTTTTCCATCTTCATTCAGGACTTACTTCAATCAATCAGCACCTACGATATAAAAATCCGTATGTATGCCGACGACCTAAAGCTTCAAAAGATATGACAATCTATGAATTTCCTTAAACCGCCTAAATACCTAGCGTATACAAAAAGCTAAAGTAGTTAAACTCTCAATGCCTTTTGCAATCAAACCATACCAACTTAATTCTAAAAAAGCACATAAATCTGAAGAGAAGGTGCTACAAAAATTCAGTCTGGACACGGCCCTGAAGCTTTTTTTTTAATAATAAGAAATTAATAAGAAGACGATAAACTAAATGTAACATAAGTGTAACAAATCATAAGAAGGTCAGTTCAAAGACAAAGGTAAAAAATATGACGTAGAATAAATATAACAATAATAAAAAAAAGTAAATGTTGTCGGGGTTTGAAACGCTGGGTCATAAGTGAATCTCATCATCGAATCTGTTGAACATTAAAGTCTGCCCCGACATAATTTAAAAATTAAGGCCTACAACCTTGTCAGCTCCCAACATCAATCAATGTTGAAAACATAAATAATTTCAGCAGCATTAACAAACCGAAAAAGGATTATTGAAAACGGTTTTACAATTTAAAAAATTACCCACAGATCAGTATTTCGCGCCACTAATTGTAAAGGAGCCGAAAAGGTGCATATTTTATTAACAAATTTAACTATGTGCAGCCTCTGCAAGCAACTAGAGAACACGATGTATTAACCGCTTAACCTAAAAAGTCGCTTCTGACATAATAAAAAACCGCTCCCTCAGTACCAAAGCAACTATTTTTCAATATTGTTTATATTGTTTATGTTCAATGTTATAATAGAGAAACTTTTATCTGCGTTTGAAACGCCAAATAAATATTTAATATTAGTATTATACCTGGATTATTTAACCGTGGATCATATAAATATATTTCTAAATACTTAATCCGTTCATATCATAACTCTTGAAATGATTTATGCATTTAAAGTATTATTGAAGATTTTTGTTATTTTCTAGACTATAATCTAAGAATGAAGAATTACAAATTATAAACACTCTTGAACAACCCAATGTTACCAAAAAAGTAACAAAGCAAGATCACAAAATTTTACAATTTATTAAGATAAGAAATTCACTAAGGTATTCCGTAACAACGGCGTTAACTATGCTAATGCTAATTGCAATTACCGCAATTAGCACATTACCCCCTGTAGTTATTTCGTTTTTGCAGGTAGAACCAATAGGAAAGAAGTAAACAAAATTACTGCATAGCTCCAATTAGATACTATTGTAATTAGCACAATTAGCCTTGTACGCCCTCTACGATAATTTACGGAGTAGTTTACGCAGGTATATAAGTGAGATGTTAAGGCAATTGCTTCACAGTTCGAATTTGATTCGCTCCTTGGAATAATCTATGAAATTTTTGTTTATGCGAAATAGCTATGGCTTTTTTTTCAATCGATGAACTTCTACAATCTTTGAAAGGTAACTATTTTAATTTATAAAAGGTGCATATTTTATTAATAAAAATTTTACTCTTTATTGCAGCTGAACAGCTCAATATACTCTTGTTACATGCAGTACAAACTGTTTGTTGGTACTGCTTGAAAGCAAATGAACCTTTTGAGATATATTCGAGTCATTGCTTTCAGACGTCGACTGGTGAAATATCCTGCCCTAAATTAAGGTCTGAAGGATGTCCATATTGTAAACAAGATGGAGATGATGCACATCTTGCTACAGATTGCCCATCCTCTTTTCCCAACATGAAATCCTATGTTTGTTATCCCAAAAAGTCTTACGATTCTGAGAAATCTATCCGAATTTGGTTACTAAATCAATCTTACTTAAAAAATCGGGAAGCATATAAATCTTATTTTCGAAATGGCAATGACGCTTTCCGCTCTAATGACGACAACCACAATATAGAAAATCCTTCACAAAATCAAAACAGCAATCAAACTATTGTTCCTGCCTATTCTGAAGTATGCATCAATAACTCTGCCATAAACGACTCCTCAAAAATAAATGTGCAATGCCACAATACTCATTTACAAGGACAAGTATTGAATACAAATTATGATAGTAGTAATGCAAACAAACGTGGTCCCAATGATAGCACAAAAAAACTGCCAAAAAAAGAGTATTTCACAGAAGAATACTACAAAAAACAGAATTTACCGAAATTGCAGATAAACCAATCGTCAAGAAATCAGATAAATGACCCGTCAAAACACAACAATAATTCCAACTTTTGCAATAGTGGCGTAGACATGAAGAAAGGTACATACCATCAAACCCGTGACTTACACCCCATCACACAGAATTCAAATAAAACCAGTAGACCCACGAATGTAAATGTCCAAAGGAAACCACAAGATATGCCACCAAATGAACATAAGAAAACAAGGCCATATTGCAGGGAGAATTCAAATATCGAGAATGTTAATCCACAAGTTCATAACTCTACCAACAATAAGGAATACTATACACAAAATCAAATCCATCATAGAGTTTCTGGAAATCAACCAAAACCATATGCTAATAGAAAACCATACAATAACAAGTCTTCGAGGAATACTAATGTTAATCCAGATATTCCTAATTTTAACCACAATGCCCATCATCATAATTCGAACGGTCATCATTTTAATTCTATGACTCCTAATTTTATTTCGAGTACTAATTATTTCGGTGCAAATATTCCTCAGTTTATTCCCAATACACATAACTATAATTCAAATGCAGGTTATCATGGCAATTATAAAAAGGAAATAAACAATGAAAATCATCGTCCATTTATGGTGCAGTCACAATATGAAAACCACAATTTTAATCAATCCAGAAGACATGTTTCTAGCAGGAATAACGGACACTCACATCAAAATAATATACATGATAGGAAGCCATTTCAAAACCATACAGGAATGAAAAGAAGCCGAAGCTCAAGTGATGAACATGGAAACAATGGGTACAACAATAACGCAAAGAGACCTAGACATAATTTAATGCACCATAGTTATAATTCATATCAAACCTATTAGTATTTTATAAGCTAATGTATAATCTAGATGTATATAACAATATGACTATGTACTATTTATTGTACTATTTATTATTATTATTATTGAATTTTATAATATATTTTTTAAATTTAATTTGTGCTTAAATGCTTTTCCACACTTTTCTTTTTTCTTGGCTTTTTACTTCCTAGATTTCGTTCCGCTTCTATTTTCTTTTATTCATCAGTAGGTTTCAAATAAAGTATTTTATTTGAAAAATGCTTTAAAGCAGCTCTTATCCTGCTATACATTTTGGTTTGCGAGTCTTTTAAGATACTTCCCAAATTTTTCAATCGTTTCTTTTCTCTATTTCCTTCTAATTTTCAGACGAACGAAAATTTCAAATCAAACAATTCATTTCTACGGCATTTAAATAAATTTATTTCTGGCATACTCATAGCGTGATATACCTGGGTTATATCAATAATTACACTTCATATCATCAATCGATAAGGACACCGCCGCGGTATTCGGTTTTGCTAGGAGTGCGAAAGAATCAAAACTTAGTGATTCTTACTCAAAACCTAATTGTATAGTCGTGGTACATGGTACTATCATATAAAAATCAATACTACAAAATATTCTTAACAATGTCAGATCGCAAATTTCAAATTTCAAAAACATTGTCTCGCCTTTAAGTGACTGAAATAATCTCCGCATGAGCAGAAGAAATTGTAATACTTATAAAACATCAAACGGATAACTAGTTGCTTACCAGTTTCATGATGTACGTTCAAAAGTGCTTATTTTGCATTTAAAAATACTAAAATGTTGATATACACGATTCATAGTTACTTTGCTTTTTTCTCTCTTCTCCTGGCTACAGCGAATGTTGTCTTTCTTTTTGCAATAAAACTATGTGCGGAAATGTTGTCGCCATTTCCACTAGTCATATATGCTTTCAATCATATCAAAACGCAACATAATAGATTAGGAAATTGTGTAAAATTAATACGCAATCGATTTAATAGCAATCTTTTCTACGCTATATAGGTAAGAAACACAAATGTTTAAAAAATACTAGTAAGTATTTGAGAGCTTACCCCAAGAGCATAATTCGGGAAACTTACAAAATGAGTGAAAAATTGACGCTGCCATTTATGCTGCCAAATTTTGTATCTTGCGCTTTGTTGGCTCCTATAATAAAACTTGTACCTATCTATTCTAGTTTTCTATTTTGGATGACCAAAAAGGTAAAAATCGTGACAAGATGGACTTGGTCCTATTTTCGCCTCTCTACTTCACCGACACATAACTTACAAAACTTATTTAATCAAGCACAAGGTGTGAATAAAAATTAATAAAATGAATTGAGCATACATTTCTCTTGGAGACCTTTCTTATTTCTTCTATTTGGATTATTATTTCTTCCAATATTTCTAATTTTGTTAAGAATATCTCATTGTCTAATTCAACCGATTTCAAAATTGTTGATTCAAGTAATACCAAATTATAGGGTAATATTTAGAAAATAATTAATATTTTACAAAAAAACGTATTAATTTATAAGAACTTTTTTGAAGATACCATATGGCTTGTAAGGCGGTTTCGACGTTTCCGCTTCCAAGAGAGATAATAATGCGTCGAAATTCAAATTGATTTCATTGGTGGGTTGTGAACCTAAGCTCAAAGTTTCACTCCTAGAAAGCCAAAAATCAAAATTCCAAACGACTCTCGGAGGAGGCGCGAGCGCACACATCGGGGAACTGTCTCCAAGGAAAGGGAAAGGATGGATTTGGACACTGGATTAAAAAGAAGCCGAACAGTAGAACCTGAAAACAACGCATTCAATAATCGAGTAAAGAAACCCAAACATCATCGTTACGGTGAATATTATTTTTTTAAATAAATAATATCAATCTCGCCAAAGTAATACTTCTTCATAAGAAATATTGATAAACGGAATATAGATTGGTACCTAAAATTACATAACTATGCAATTTTAATTATAATTAAGATAATTACCTAGTAGCCTCTGTAATTACCTGCTATAGGTATATATTCGTGTAATAAGATGTTCTCACAGTTATATTTCAAACACTCTTCTCGTAACCCGGTTGATTTGTTGATTAATATTGATATACCTATATTTGAAAAGACAACCATATATTTTTCAATACTTTTGCAAAATGGAAGGTCAACCTATTAACATGAATGAATTTTTAAATGGTAATTATTTCAAATTAATTATTAAATCATACTGATCTATGTTTGTTAATAATTTTTCAGAACAAGAACTTGCTGATCTTCAAGCCGCACCTTATGGCAAACCTCGATATGTAAAAAACTCAACATTCGTGCACAAGAGATTATTTTTTCGTAAAGAAGTAATACCGCTTCGAGTGGATGTAATAATGTGGAAAATCGAAGATATTATTGCACAAGATGTAAGGACAATCAAGTCAAAAAGGAAGAAAATGGAATCAGACGGTGGACGTACAACAACAAAAGTAAAACGTCGTAAAATTAGTGATAATGAGTTTATTAATATTTGGTACTAAATTCAATTATATTTACATGACAAATTTAAACATAATTTAATGCACACTAGTTATATTTCAAATCAAACCTGTATAATCTAAATATATTAATATTATTATGTATATAACTTTATGACCGACAATGTACTATTTATTATTAGTATTTACAATATATTAATAGATGTTAAAAAATAATGTTTAAATACTTCCACATTTTCCTTTCCTTTGAGGGCTTTTTACTTCCTAGATTTCTTTCCTCTTCTCTATTTGCTGTTTATCTGAAAAATTCAAATTTCATTTCTACAACAAAACCGAAGCTCAACTGATGGAAGCTTACTGTTTGTGTACTCATTTTGGCTTGTTCTGTGTTTTCATTATAATTATTGACATACTCAGAATTTTTTAACGAAGTAATAATTAAAAATTTGTCGGTTTTGTTGGTGCCTACCATAGGGAGATATAAGAAAAATAGTCATGCCAAATTGCATTAGATTCAGCCGATTAGAACTTGAAATTTTCATGACAAATTGTTTTGAAAAATGCGAAATTTTGTGAAAAATGATTGAAAGGTAAACATGATGGACATTGTCCTCTTTCCGCTTCTACTTCAGCGACACATAAATTACAAAAATTTAATTTTTGTTCAATTAAATTCGTTTCACATATTCTCGATATATAAATAAATAAGTGAAAAGATAATAAAAAGTCAAATACCAATAGCCTTTCTTTTATTCATCATAGAAAATCCAGGAATTCGGGTTTTTAGAATTTCCAATAGGTGAATTTATTTCTAAAAATCTAATTATTTAATGAAGCAGAAGTTGTGAAAGAGATGTGATAATTACAATTAACGAATAATTATGTAATTTGAGTTTCATGAGTACCTATATAAGCGAGATCCTTTGCTAGTTATTTCATTAATCTTTCGATTCGAACTTTGGAATAGTATAAGGATTACGTTTCGAGTTTCCGATCAAAAGCGATGTCTATTTTAAGCAATATACTCTCTCAATCCCTGAATGGTAAGTTATTAACCACTATCAATGCAAATGTGAATCTATTTTGTTAACGTTACTGTTACTGCTTGTTGCAGAGGAATCACTCAATATGCTGTTTTATTCACCTCATTGTTCCTATTGTTTAGATGCAAATGAACCATTTGAAAATTACTCCAGCCATTACATGCAGACATTAACTGGTGAAATATGCTGCCCTAAATTAATTTTTGAAGGATGTCCATATTGTAAACGGGAAGGCAAATATTTACATATTCCATCATCGTGTCCGTCCCTATTACCACGCGAAAGAACAGCCGATGCATCCAAGGCTCAAACAGCTGAAGATTTATTACTTGCACGTTATATTCGCCATCCAAAAAACAATTACAATTGTCAAAAATCACTTCGTATTAGGTTGCTGAATGGATATTATTTAAAAAGGCGTAGTCAATACAAAACATGTTTTAAAGATGCTCTTAAGGCTCTTTCACAAGTTAACGATGTAAATAGTGAAAATGTATTAAAATTGCAAGCAGCAATGGATTTGCAGAAAAATTTACCTGGTAAGGAGCAGGAATTAGGACATATTTGTAAAACTAGTTCAAACAAAAACTACAAAAGCGGCAGTAGGCGCTCTACGAAGAAGAGCAAAGTTCAAATTGACAAACCAAGGAAAGAGACGGGATTAAAATCTGTTTGCAAAAGTAGTTCGAATTCGAAAGGATTCATATCAAAAGAGGAACACCACTTGCAAGCGCAAATCCAATCCACGGAGGAACACAAAATCCGGAAATTAACAAGCCCGCACGAAAGTACAAACTCAAATAGATCAGTTTCAAATTCTTTAAAGGAAAATCTGCAAAGAAATAAAAATTACAAGCGCGAAAATCGGTCAAGCACTATTCATTTAGGCAGTTTTGATTTTTTAACACAGCCTCAAAATGAAGACCGTAATTTTAATGGATCAAATAGCCATATCTCTAAGTGGAATAACGGATCCTCAACGGAATGTAATATGCAAATCAAGAAGAAGAATGCAGGATTAAAAAAAAGCCGAACGCTTGAACCTGAAAGCAACGGATTCAATAACCGCGCAAAGAAACCCAAACATTGAATTGGCCATAATAATAGCTGTAATGCTTGTATCCAATATGTAATTCTCTCTTATAAGGGGCTATGTACTTAATAAAATGTATTAAAATAAACGAATAAATAATTAATAATGTTTATGATTCAATAATAAATTACCTTGTCTTTAAAAAAAATTCAATTGTGTCAATAACTTGTATTAATTAAAGAATATACATAGCTCACCCTGCGGGAAGTACCTAATAGCTCAACTAAAGCAACCGATACCTATCTTGGATTTTAACATACAGATTTTAACATGCATTTGGGTAGACTGGGTAGACTCCTCAAAGATGATAACTTGATCCTTCGAACAACGCATAGTCGTCCCATGTTTACTGATATCTTTTTTTAAAGTTGTGAAATCTTAAATGTTTGATAGCCAATTATGATGTATCTGAATCAAAAGATTCCAATTCATTACAAATATAATTTTTGTAAAAATCAAACAATATAAAGAACAGCTAGCGGCAAGAATTCAGCTAACAGCAGTTTGGAACGGGACCATCAATGAAACAGACAAACAGCGGCAGGAAGACTTGAAAGAAATCAGTAAAACATAATAAAGGCATTTGAAAATGGGAATCCAAATCCAAAACATTGAAACTTCAGAATCGCATATTTTAGTTACAAGTTTATAATTTTGTTATCATAATTTTCAAATTAGGAGCGGGAAAGCTCCTAATCTTTTTTTTAACGCAGTAGTATCTATTACAGGTAGTACAATGGCGACCTATTCAGAGCTTTAATGCGTTTTTGCACTGTCCTAGTACGCGCCATGTGGTTTATTCATTAAATAAGTCATAATGCAAAGAATAGTATACAAAACAAACTCCTAAATAGGAACTATTACCAAAAGACAGCAAAGTAAATAGTAAATCTTAGCAGGAAGCAGGTCAGTGCCCTGTCGGGATACTCTATGCTCAGGAGGCAACTAAAGGAAATGAGGAAGGGTGGAGAGAAAACATGCACATTCCAGGACGATGCTCCGGAGACACCTCAGCACTTAATGTGGGATAATAAACCGCCAGAGAGTAAATGCCTTACGAGAATACTCCATATCAGCAGGTAGGCTAAGCTCTCGGAAACCTGTGAAATGCTTTAGAATAACGGAGCTATGTCCTCCAATTATCGCTTAAAGAACAAAGGAGCCTAATAGATGCCTAATAGAGACATGAGTTCGCGTCTGCTACATCACCACTTTATCCTATAATTATGGGTTATTAAAATTAAAAATGTCATAGGTAGATAGCATCGTTAATTTAAAATTTTAAAACCCAAACCAATTAAAACCCAAAATCAAAGAGGAAATGTAAATAAAAATAATTAGGGAAGTGTGATAATTACAATTAAGTAGATATTTCAGTAAGTACTTCACAGTTACATTGTGGTTCGCACATTGGAATAATCTCAGCATTACGATTTCAGTTTTCGACAAAAACAAAAGATGACTTTTATTTCAAGCGATAACTTATCTGAATTTTTGAATTGTAAGTTAACTTTCATTATCAATATTTTGTTCTGTTTGTTGCAGGGAATCCACTCTTTTCAACTCCTATTGTTTGGATGGGCCTATTATTTCGTCTCAAATGAACCATTTGAGAAGTATTTTAATCATTTCATGCACAAATTGAATGGTGAAATATGCTGCCCTAAATTACTTTCTGAAGGATGTCCATATTGTGAACCGGACAGAAAATATACACGTCTTCCATCATCATCCCTATTATCAAGCATGGAATCAACAGCCATTGTAACAGAAGCTATTCAAACAGCCGATACAACAAAAACTGTTCAAACAGCCGATCCCACTACGGAAGCTGTTCAAACAGCCGAACATTCAATAAAATATTTTAGCTATCCCAAAAAATATTACGATTCTGATAGATCAATCCGTACTTGGTTGCTGAATCGATACTATTTAAAGAGACGTACTCAGTATAAAATAGATACTCTTAACGCTCTATCTCAACTTAACAACTCACCTAGAAAAAACGAGAATTTAATACCAATTTGTAAAAGTTCACATAAAGGCTACAAGACCAGCAATAAGCGCGTTGTCCCGAAATATACGAACCTTCCAGGAAAAAGAGGAGGTTAAAGACTATTTGCAAGAGTAGTTTACCTGAGCAAGGATTAATTTTTGAAAAAAAAAAATGTAACGACCGTCCAAATATTAAAATGTCATCTGAAAGGAATTTACTCAACATTTTAATATTTTATTAATTTGAGTACTAATTATTTCAGTGCGTATATTCTACATTTTAGTCCCAATACCCAATACTCAAGTTCACGTTATTATCAGGACAATTATATAGAAGAAAATTATCGTCAATTTATTGTGCAGTCGCAATATGAAAATCATGATTTTAGTGCATCCAGAAGTCATAGCAGGAATAACGGATACCCATCCCAGAATAATATACAAGGGAAACCACTTCGAAATAATGGAGGAAAGAAACTGAAGAAGTTTTTTGTTTTTTATATCAAACCTGTTCATATTTTATAAGTTAATGTATAATCTTAATATATTATGTATGTAACATTATGACCGACAATGTAGTATTTATTATTATTGAATTTTACAATATATTATTAATAGCTAATCAATGAACGTATGTTTAAATGTTTTTCCTTATTTTCCTTTATTGGCTTAATGCTTGATTATTTCAATCTTTCCTTATCTCTATTGACTTCGATTGAAAACATAAATAACATACAACTATTGAAAATGGCGACAACATAATCTCTACTTGTTGCTTAACATTTAACACGCCTAATTGACAATATTTGAATCGCGATATATTAGTGTTGTGGTTGGCTGCAAGCGCACAGCAAGGGCACCGCCAAGCTGACGATTTTTGTTTGCGACGCACAGTGGTCGATTTGTGTTGTAGTCAAAAACTGTTAAATGAATATAACTTTTGAACGGATCGTTCAATTTTGAACTTTCTTTTACCATAAACTGTTATTTGAAGGAAATTTTCTTATGCACGAATAACATATTAACCATTTTTATTGTTAACCAAATTGTTAAACAAATATAAGTGTACTAAAGATTTTAGTGATAAATTAACTTGTGATTACATTATTATAAATATTGTTGAATGAAACGCAGAATGTAAATCCACAAAAAAATATTTAAGTTATCTATCTGTTACTCTGTAAACTGAATACAAAGTGAGACAAATTATTCGAAAATATGAATTTCTGATTAAACTATACATGAGATAATTTTTTCATATTCATGATTAGCAATTAATTGGCTATCCAACGTCAATTGAACGGCTAGATATCACAATTTTAAATATAAAAAAGGTCGTTTTAGCCAGATAAAATCGTAGGACTTAAGCTACAAGAAAAGAACTTAGTCTCGATTATGTTAGGGGATATTGGTATGTTGTGAATGGGTTCAGAGGACAAATAGGAGGGCAAATTTTATTTATAAGCTCAATTCTTTACACCTTTTGCGAATCAAAACTTCATAAATCAATCAAGAGAAGCTTTCATGTAAGAGTTAAATATTTTATTTTTCATTTCAAATTTGAATTGTTGAAAGTCCAATATTTAGGCGCTCCTTTAGTTGTGCGTCGCGACGCATCGGCTTGTCCATTGCTTTTAGTTCTGCAACCGCTCGATTACGTGTTTGCTTCTACGGTCAGGAACGATTCGTTTCAAGATGCATTTACAGGTTTTAAAATTTCGATATGCATTTGTATTTATAATGTTTTAACACATAAATATACACACATAAATATTTATTTTAAAAATTTATTTTAAAAGGATAAACATTATTAAGAATTTTTTTGAGATAAAAAGAATTAAAGAAGTGTGATAATTATAATTAACATAAATAATTGGTAAATAATTTCTATTGGTACCTATATAAAGTTGATAGTAAGTACTCATTTCACAGTTACATTGTGATTCGCACTTTGGAATAATCTCAGCATTACGATTTCAATTTTCGACAAAAAGCAATGTCTTTCATTTCAAGCGATAACCTATCTCAATTTTTTATTGGTAAGTATCAATAGAAATATTAATGCAAAATATCCTTCATTTATTTTTTTTATTTGTTGCAGAAGATCCACTCAATATACCTCTTATTTCACCTCATTGTTCCTATTGTATGGATGCAAATGAACCATTTGAGAAGTATTCCAGGCATTTCATGCAGACATTAACTGGTGAAATATGCTGCCCTAAATTAATTTTTGACGGATGTCCACATTGTAAACTGGATGGCAAATATACACATCATCCGTCATCGTGTCCTTCCCTTTTGCCAAACATGGAATCAACAGTCGATGCAACAGAAGCTGTTGAAACAGCAAATTATTTTTGCTATCCCAAAAAGAAACACAATTCTAAAAGATCAATGCGTATTTGGTTGTTGAATCGAAACTATTTAAAAAAGCGTAGTCAATATAAAGTAGATGCTCAATCTCAACTTAACAATTCACCTAGAAAATATGAGAAATTGATACCAATATGCAAAAGTTCACATGCAGGCTACGATACCAGCAATAAGCGTATTGTCCCGAAATATACAAACCTCCCAGGGGGGTTAAAGACTATTTGAATATTAGTTCATCAACGAAGGGATTAATTCCGATAGAGGAAACAGCAGACTGAACTATCGTGCAAAGAAACCCAAAATTAATTAAATTTATAATTATATCATTGTTAAACATTGTGATTTTTAAAGTACATATATATAAGATTAATTGTTTTTATGTCTTCTAGTTTGTAAATAAACGATATTTCCTTAGAATAAAGTTTTTTATACTAAACATATTTCTATATTATTCATCCATTGATCTTAATTCTATATATGTTGATACTTTAAATACTAACCAGCTCAAAGTGCATTGTTCGCTATAGTCTCCTCACCAGATCCGTTGTATTGAGACGGATACCTACTTCTGCATTGGGATATTGGCGTAGCCTCTCTTCATGTCTTTTTGCATGTTTTTGTTTTGTTCTTCCACTATTTCGATTTTGAGAACTTGACGAAACAAGAAGCGTCTACAATTTAGCGCTTTGTTTTGAAAGCGTTGAATGCTTGACATAAAGTTTCCGAGTAAATTTAATAAAATTTAGTATTATACCTGGGTTAATTAACCGTGGATCATATTAATATATTTTTTAATTTTCTTTAAAAATATATTAATTATTGAGTTAATATTAAGACTAATCTCAAACTGACAAATGATTTTCATCTCACATAATTTCTTTAAAAAATCAAGGGAAGTATCAATATTCCTCTTAAACTGTTCAATAACCCAATGTTACCAAAGAAGTAGCAGGATCACAAAATCTTGCAATTCTCTAAGTTATTCACGTAACAACTGTGCTAACCCTAATTGCACTTACTGCAATTAGCACATTACCCCTGTAGTTATTTGAGTTTTCGCAGGTACCTATAGAGGAAAGGTGTGAAGGAAATTACGTAACAGCTACAAGTGGATGCTAATTGTAATTAGCACAATTAGCCTTGTACGCCCTCTATGATAATTTACGGAGTAGTTTACGCAGGTATATAAGTGAGATGTTAAGACAATTGCTTCACAGTTCGAATTGGATTCGCTCCTTGGAATAATCTACGAAATTTTTGTTTCTGAGAAATAGCTATGGCTTTTGTTTCAATCGATGAACTTCTTAAATCTATGAATGGTAACTATTTTATTTTAAAAAAGGTGCATAAATGATTAATAAATAATTTACTTTTGCAGATGAACAGCTCAATATACTCTTGTTACATGCAGTACAAACTGTTTGTTCGTACTGCTTGAAAGCAAATGAACCTTTTGAGAAATATTCCAGTCACTGCTTTCAGACGTCGACTGGTGAAATATCCTGCCCTAAATTAAGGACTGAAGGATGTCCATATTGTAAACAAGATGGAGATGATGCACATCTTGCTACAGACTGCCCATCCTCTTTTCCAAACATGAAATCCTATGTTTGTTATCCCAAAAAATCTTACGATTCTGACCAATCTCTCCGTATTTGGTTACTAAATCAATCTTATTTAAAAAATCGGGCCGCATATAAATCTTATTTTCGAAATGCCGATGACGCTCTCCGCGCTAATGACGACAACCACAATATAGAAAATCAAAAGAACAATCAAACTACCCTTCCTGCCGACTTCGAATCTGCTAACGATGCCATCAATGACCCCTCAAATATGAACGTGCATTGCGACAATACTTCAATACAACGACAAGTATTGAATGCAAATTATGATGATAGTAACGCAAACAAACGTAGCCCCAATGATAGCACAAAAATACAAGAACTTTCAAAAAAAGAGTATTTTACAGAAGAATATTACAAAAAATGTATTTTACCAAAATTGCAGATGAGCCAGTCGTCAAGAGATCAGATAAGTGACCCGCCAATATACAACAATAATTCCAATTTTTGCAATGGTGGCATAGACATGAAGATAGGTGCACAACATCATACCCGTGACTTATACCCCATTATACAAAATTCAAATAAAACCAGTGTGTCCACGAATGGAACGAATGTCCAAAGGAAGCCACAAAATAGGCCACCCAAGGAAAATATGAAAGCAGGACCATATTTCAGGGAGACTTCAAACGTCGACAATGTTCATAATGTTATCAGCAATAGAGAATATTACGTACAAAATTCAAATAAAACCAGTGTGTCCACGAATAGAAATGTTCGAAGGAAGCCACAAAATAGGCCACCGACAGCAAGGCCCCATTTCAGGGAGACATCAAACGTCGACAATGTTAATCCACAAGTTCATAATGTTATTAACAATAGGGAATATTGTGCACAAAATCAAATCCAGCATAGAGTTGGTAAAATTAATAAGGAATATCAATCAAAAACGAATAAATATTCTCAAAGAAAACCATATGATAACAAGTCGAGGAATACTAATTTGAATTCGAATATTCCAAATCACAATGCTCATCATTATAATTCGAATGCTCATCATTTTAATTCGGGTACTAACCAGAATGCCCATCATTATAATCCGAATGCTCAACATTTTAATTCTATGACTACAAATTTTAATTCGAGTACTAATTATTTTGGTGCAAATATTCCTCAGTTTATTCCCAATACACATAACTATAATTCAAATGCAGGTTATCATGGCAATTATAAAAAGAAAATAAACAATGAAAATCATCGTCCATTTATGGTGCAGTCACAATATGAAAACCACAATTTTAATCAAACCAGAAGACATGTTTCTAGCAGGAATAACGGACACTCACATCCAAATAATATACATGATAGGAAGCCATTTCAAAACAATACAGGAATGAAAAGAAGCCGAAGCTCAAGTGATGAACATGGAAACAATGGATACAACAATAACGCAAAGAGACCTAGACATAATTTAATGCACCATAGTTATAATTCATATCAAAACTATTAGTATTTTATAAGTTAATGTATAATCTAGATGTATTACCGATGTATATAACGTTATGACTATGTACTATTTATTGTACTATTTATTATTATTGAATTTTATAATACATTTTTTAAATTTAATTTGTGTTGAAATGCTTTTCCACATTTTCCCCTCTTCTTCGTTTTTTACTAGATTTCGTTCCGCTTCTCTATTTCCTTCTATTCATCTGATTTTTTCAATTTTTCCTTTTCTCTGTTTGCTTCTGTTCATTTCAAAATTACAAATCATTTCATTTTTACACCTTCTAACAAATATTTCTGACATATTCATAGCGTGTTGGGTTATATCCATCATTAGACTGTATATTATCAATAGATTAAGAACATCCCCGCGGGATTCTATTTTCTCACGAGAGAAAAGTTTTAAAACTGGAAACAAGGCTTAATGATTCTTACTCAAAACGCATAGTCGTGGTCCAATCTATAATTCACGATAACAAATACATACATTAAATTCAAGCTGGACAATCTATTGTAATAATATTGTTAAAGGTCAGATCACAAACTTCAAATAATAAAACATTACCCCTGCCTTTTACGTGACTTTCTTCCAAGTGGCTGCTAAAGAAATAATCTATTACACCACGTGAGCGTAAAATTTGACTCCTTAAAAGAAATAGTTTCAAATTCTTCAGTGGTAAATTATAAAAGATGAAATGGCAATGGCTCTAAGTGGGATAACGGATGCTCACCGGAAAGTAATATGCAAATCAATAAGAATTATCCGGGATTAGAAAGAAACAGAATAGCTGTAATATTTGTATATGTAATTTTTTCTTGTATACGGTAATGTGCTAAATGAAGTGTGTTAAAATAGACGAATAAATAATTAATAATGCTGGGTTTTATAGAATGTGATATATATATTATGTATATAACCTTGTACTATTTATTATTATTAAATTTTACAATATGTTATTAAAAAGTTAACTTGCGTTTAAATAATTTTCCACATTTTCCCTTTTTCTTGGCTTTTTACTTCATAGATTTCGTTCCGCTTCTCTATTTCCTTCTATTCATCTAAAAATTTCATGAACGTTTTTCTTTTGTTTGTATATCTGAGTTGAGACGAATCTAACTATGTATTGATCATTGAAATCGGTGCAGTCGTTCTGAAGTGAAACGTCCATACACAAATTCGACGATCCATTTTTATATATATAGATACTATATTACTAAAAAAGGAAGAGATATGATATACATATATCTTATTGCAATATGTACTTTAGAATTTTGTTTTATGGAATAAAAAATACTGTAAGTGGGGAAATATAACATTTTTAAGTACATGTTTCTTCAATGCGCGTCTTCAATGCATACCTAGCTAGGATGAAGATCAAGGAGGATGCAGACTGCGACACATGCACGGTTAACGAAACGCCAGAGCACGTGTGCACGTGTACGGTTAACGAAAACGCCAGAGCAGCGTACGTCTGCAAGATCATACGCGACAAGATGGAAGACACGAGCAGGAGCGACCGACAAAGACAAATTGATGGCTGACACACGCCCAACAATCGGCCAGAGGAAGAAAGCACCCTCGAAAGTCGCCAGAGATCGAAAACACGCTGAGGAATCCAAAAAGACCGCAAAGACAACAGAAGGCAATGCCAAGGGCGAAAAACATGCCCATAGATCCGCAGGAGCTAGAGCGTTTGGTACGCGAGACGTGTGACCGTAGAGAAATCCCATATAATCTAGAAAAGATTTATGCGGATATGATCAAATGCCACGGGAGAATCACGTCAGACTATTTCAAACCATAGCCACGCTCCCACGAGCATGTGAGATACTAATATCTATTTGTTACAGGAAAACCTTATTGTCGAACCAATGATCCAGCACCTCCCTGTGACGCAATACCTACCGTGTGGTGTTTCCGCAGGAGGACTTAGAGCTGGGGAGGGTGTCCAAACGGGCCACTCGCACGGCCGGCAAATTAACCACTGAGATATTCCAGTAGTCGTTTGTCAGGAGGAGCGACGTCCGCAATAAAATTTTTAAAAAAAGTACATGTTTCTAGTTACTTTATTATTTCTGTAAAAGGACACCATAGTCCTAAACCTTTGCCTTACCCTTTTCCATCTTCATTCAGGACTTACTTCAATCAATCAGCACCTACGATATAAAAATCCGTATGTATGCCGACGACCTAAAGCTTCAAAAGATATGACAATCTATGAATTTCCTTAAACCGCCTAAATACCTAGCGTATACAAAAAGCTAAAGTAGTTAAACTCTCAATGCCTTTTGCAATCAAACCATACCAACTTAATTCTAAAAAAGCACATAAATCTGAAGAGAAGGTGCTACAAAAATTCAGTCTGGACACGGCCCTGAAGCTTTTTTTTTAATAATAAGAAATTAATAAGAAGACGATAAACTAAATGTAACATAAGTGTAACAAATCATAAGAAGGTCAGTTCAAAGACAAAGGTAAAAAATATGACGTAGAATAAATATAACAATAATAAAAAAAAGTAAATGTTGTCGGGGTTTGAAACGCTGGGTCATAAGTGAATCTCATCAACGAATCTGTTGAACACTGAAGTCTGCCCCGACATAATTTAAAAATTAAGGCCTACAACCTTATCAGCTCCCAACATCAATCAATGTTGAAAACATAAATAATTTCAGCAGCATTAACAAACCGAAAAAGGATTATTGAAAACGGTTTTACAATTTAAAAAATTACCCACAGATCAGTATTTCGCGCCACTAATTGTAAAGGAGCCGAAAAGGTGCATATTTTATTAACAAATTTAACTATGTGCAGCCTCTGCAAGCAACTAGAGAACACGATGTATTAACCGCTTAACCTAAAAAGTCGCTTCTGACATAATAAAAAACCGCTCCCTCAGTACCAAAGCAACTATTTTTCAATATTGTTTATATTGTTTATGTTCAATGTTATAATAGAGAAACTTTTATCTGCGTTTGAAACGCCAAATAAATATTTAATATTAGTATTATACCTGGATTATTTAACCGTGGATCATATAAATATATTTCTAAATACTTAATCCGTTCATATCATAACTCTTGAAATGATTTATGCATTTAAAGTATTATTGAAGATTTTTGTTATTTTCTAGACTATAATCTAAGAATGAAGAATTACAAATTATAAACACTCTTGAACAACCCAATGTTACCAAAAAAGTAACAAAGCAAGATCACAAAATTTTACAATTTATTAAGATAAGAAATTCACTAAGGTATTCCGTAACAACGGCGTTAACTATGCTAATGCTAATTGCAATTACCGCAATTAGCACATTACCCCCTGTAGTTATTTCGTTTTTGCAGGTAGAACCAATAGGAAAGAAGTAAACAAAATTACTGCATAGCTCCAATTAGATACTATTGTAATTAGCACAATTAGCCTTGTACGCCCTCTACGATAATTTACGGAGTAGTTTACGCAGGTATATAAGTGAGATGTTAAGGCAATTGCTTCACAGTTCGAATTTGATTCGCTCCTTGGAATAATCTATGAAATTTTTGTTTATGCGAAATAGCTATGGCTTTTTTTTCAATCGATGAACTTCTACAATCTTTGAAAGGTAACTATTTTAATTTATAAAAGGTGCATATTTTATTAATAAAAATTTTACTCTTTATTGCAGCTGAACAGCTCAATATACTCTTGTTACATGCAGTACAAACTGTTTGTTGGTACTGCTTGAAAGCAAATGAACCTTTTGAGATATATTCGAGTCATTGCTTTCAGACGTCGACTGGTGAAATATCCTGCCCTAATTTAAGGTCTGAAGGATGTCCATATTGTAAACAAGATGGAGATGATGCACATCTTGCTACAGATTGCCCATCCTCTTTTCCCAACATGAAATCCTATGTTTGTTATCCCAAAAAGTCTTACGATTCTGAGAAATCTATCCGAATTTGGTTACTAAATCAATCTTACTTAAAAAATCGGGAAGCATATAAATCTTATTTTCGAAATGGCAATGACGCTTTCCGCTCTAATGACGACAACCACAATATAGAAAATCCTTCACAAAATCAAAACAGCAATCAAACTATTGTTCCTGCCTATTCTGAAGTATGCATCAATAACTCTGCCATAAACGACTCCTCAAAAATAAATGTGCAATGCCACAATACTCATTTACAAGGACAAGTATTGAATACAAATTATGATAGTAGTAATGCAAACAAACGTGGTCCCAATGATAGCACAAAAAAACTGCCAAAAAAAGAGTATTTCACAGAAGAATACTACAAAAAACAGAATTTACCGAAATTGCAGATAAACCAATCGTCAAGAAATCAGATAAATGACCCGTCAAAACACAACAATAATTCCAACTTTTGCAATAGTGGCGTAGACATGAAGAAAGGTACATACCATCAAACCCGTGACTTACACCCCATCACACAGAATTCAAATAAAACCAGTAGACCCACGAATGTAAATGTCCAAAGGAAACCACAAGATATGCCACCAAATGAACATAAGAAAACAAGGCCATATTGCAGGGAGAATTCAAATATCGAGAATGTTAATCCACAAGTTCATAACTCTACCAACAATAAGGAATACTATACACAAAATCAAATCCATCATAGAGTTTCTGGAAATCAACCAAAACCATATGCTAATAGAAAACCATACAATAACAAGTCTTCGAGGAATACTAATGTTAATCCAGATATTCCTAATTTTAACCACAATGCCCATCATCATAATTCGAACGGTCATCATTTTAATTCTATGACTCCTAATTTTATTTCGAGTACTAATTATTTCGGTGCAAATATTCCTCAGTTTATTCCCAATACACATAACTATAATTCAAATGCAGGTTATCATGGCAATTATAAAAAGGAAATAAACAATGAAAATCATCGTCCATTTATGGTGCAGTCACAATATGAAAACCACAATTTTAATCAATCCAGAAGACATGTTTCTAGCAGGAATAACGGACACTCACATCAAAATAATATACATGATAGGAAGCCATTTCAAAACCATACAGGAATGAAAAGAAGCCGAAGCTCAAGTGATGAACATGGAAACAATGGGTACAACAATAACGCAAAGAGACCTAGACATAATTTAATGCACCATAGTTATAATTCATATCAAACCTATTAGTATTTTATAAGCTAATGTATAATCTAGATGTATATAACAATATGACTATGTACTATTTATTGTACTATTTATTATTATTATTATTGAATTTTATAATATATTTTTTAAATTTAATTTGTGCTTAAATGCTTTTCCACACTTTTCTTTTTTCTTGGCTTTTTACTTCCTAGATTTCGTTCCGCTTCTATTTTCTTTTATTCATCAGTAGGTTTCAAATAAAGTATTTTATTTGAAAAATGCTTTAAAGCAGCTCTTATCCTGCTATACATTTTGGTTTGCGAGTCTTTTAAGATACTTCCCAAATTTTTCAATCGTTTCTTTTCTCTATTTCCTTCTAATTTTCAGACGAACGAAAATTTCAAATCAAACAATTCATTTCTACGGCATTTAAATAAATTTATTTCTGGCATACTCATAGCGTGATATACCTGGGTTATATCAATAATTACACTTCATATCATCAATCGATAAGGACACCGCCGCGGTATTCGGTTTTGCTAGGAGTGCGAAAGAATCAAAACTTAGTGATTCTTACTCAAAACCTAATTGTATAGTCGTGGTACATGGTACTATCATATAAAAATCAATACTACAAAATATTCTTAACAATGTCAGATCGCAAATTTCAAATTTCAAAAACATTGTCTCGCCTTTAAGTGACTGAAATAATCTCCGCATGAGCAGAAGAAATTGTAATACTTATAAAACATCAAACGGATAACTAGTTGCTTACCAGTTTCATGATGTACGTTCAAAAGTGCTTATTTTGCATTTAAAAATACTAAAATGTTGATATACACGATTCATAGTTACTTTGCTTTTTTCTCTCTTCTCCTGGCTACAGCGAATGTTGTCTTTCTTTTTGCAATAAAACTATGTGCGGAAATGTTGTCGCCATTTCCACTAGTCATATATGCTTTCAATCATATCAAAACGCAACATAATAGATTAGGAAATTGTGTAAAATTAATACGCAATCGATTTAATAGCAATCTTTTCTACGCTATATAGGTAAGAAACACAAATGTTTAAAAAATACTAGTAAGTATTTGAGAGCTTACCCCAAGAGCATAATTCGGGAAACTTACAAAATGAGTGAAAAATTGACGCTGCCATTTATGCTGCCAAATTTTGTATCTTGCGCTTTGTTGGCTCCTATAATAAAACTTGTACCTATCTATTCTAGTTTTCTATTTTGGATGACCAAAAAGGTAAAAATCGTGACAAGATGGACTTGGTCCTATTTTCGCCTCTCTACTTCACCGACACATAACTTACAAAACTTATTTAATCAAGCACAAGGTGTGAATAAAAATTAATAAAATGAATTGAGCATACATTTCTCTTGGAGACCTTTCTTATTTCTTCTATTTGGATTATTATTTCTTCCAATATTTCTAATTTTGTTAAGAATATCTCATTGTCTAATTCAACCGATTTCAAAATTGTTGATTCAAGTAATACCAAATTATAGGGTAATATTTAGAAAATAATTAATATTTTACAAAAAAACGTATTAATTTATAAGAACTTTTTTGAAGATACCATATGGCTTGTAAGGCGGTTTCGACGTTTCCGCTTCCAAGAGAGATAATAATGCGTCGAAATTCAAATTGATTTCATTGGTGGGTTGTGAACCTAAGCTCAAAGTTTCACTCCTAGAAAGCCAAAAATCAAAATTCCAAACGACTCTCGGAGGAGGCGCGAGCGCACACATCGGGGAACTGTCTCCAAGGAAAGGGAAAGGATGGATTTGGACACTGGATTAAAAAGAAGCCGAACAGTAGAACCTGAAAACAACGCATTCAATAATCGAGTAAAGAAACCCAAACATCATCGTTACGGTGAATATTATTTTTTTAAATAAATAATATCAATCTCGCCAAAGTAATACTTCTTCATAAGAAATATTGATAAACGGAATATAGATTGGTACCTAAAATTACATAACTATGCAATTTTAATTATAATTAAGATAATTACCTAGTAGCCTCTGTAATTACCTGCTATAGGTATATATTCGTGTAATAAGATGTTCTCACAGTTATATTTCAAACACTCTTCTCGTAACCCGGTTGATTTGTTGATTAATATTGATATACCTATATTTGAAAAGACAACCATATATTTTTCAATACTTTTGCAAAATGGAAGGTCAACCTATTAACATGAATGAATTTTTAAATGGTAATTATTTCAAATTAATTATTAAATCATACTGATCTATGTTTGTTAATAATTTTTCAGAACAAGAACTTGCTGATCTTCAAGCCGCACCTTATGGCAAACCTCGATATGTAAAAAACTCAACATTCGTGCACAAGAGATTATTTTTTCGTAAAGAAGTAATACCGCTTCGAGTGGATGTAATAATGTGGAAAATCGAAGATATTATTGCACAAGATGTAAGGACAATCAAGTCAAAAAGGAAGAAAATGGAATCAGACGGTGGACGTACAACAACAAAAGTAAAACGTCGTAAAATTAGTGATAATGAGTTTATTAATATTTGGTACTAAATTCAATTATATTTACATGACAAATTTAAACATAATTTAATGCACACTAGTTATATTTCAAATCAAACCTGTATAATCTAAATATATTAATATTATTATGTATATAACTTTATGACCGACAATGTACTATTTATTATTAGTATTTACAATATATTAATAGATGTTAAAAAATAATGTTTAAATACTTCCACATTTTCCTTTCCTTTGAGGGCTTTTTACTTCCTAGATTTCTTTCCTCTTCTCTATTTGCTGTTTATCTGAAAAATTCAAATTTCATTTCTACAACAAAACCGAAGCTCAACTGATGGAAGCTTACTGTTTGTGTACTCATTTTGGCTTGTTCTGTGTTTTCATTATAATTATTGACATACTCAGAATTTTTTAACGAAGTAATAATTAAAAATTTGTCGGTTTTGTTGGTGCCTACCATAGGGAGATATAAGAAAAATAGTCATGCCAAATTGCATTAGATTCAGCCGATTAGAACTTGAAATTTTCATGACAAATTGTTTTGAAAAATGCGAAATTTTGTGAAAAATGATTGAAAGGTAAACATGATGGACATTGTCCTCTTTCCGCTTCTACTTCAGCGACACATAAATTACAAAAATTTAATTTTTGTTCAATTAAATTCGTTTCACATATTCTCGATATATAAATAAATAAGTGAAAAGATAATAAAAAGTCAAATACCAATAGCCTTTCTTTTATTCATCATAGAAAATCCAGGAATTCGGGTTTTTAGAATTTCCAATAGGTGAATTTATTTCTAAAAATCTAATTATTTAATGAAGCAGAAGTTGTGAAAGAGATGTGATAATTACAATTAACGAATAATTATGTAATTTGAGTTTCATGAGTACCTATATAAGCGAGATCCTTTGCTAGTTATTTCATTAATCTTTCGATTCGAACTTTGGAATAGTATAAGGATTACGTTTCGAGTTTCCGATCAAAAGCGATGTCTATTTTAAGCAATATACTCTCTCAATCCCTGAATGGTAAGTTATTAACCACTATCAATGCAAATGTGAATCTATTTTGTTAACGTTACTGTTACTGCTTGTTGCAGAGGAATCACTCAATATGCTGTTTTATTCACCTCATTGTTCCTATTGTTTAGATGCAAATGAACCATTTGAAAATTACTCCAGCCATTACATGCAGACATTAACTGGTGAAATATGCTGCCCTAAATTAATTTTTGAAGGATGTCCATATTGTAAACGGGAAGGCAAATATTTACATATTCCATCATCGTGTCCGTCCCTATTACCACGCGAAAGAACAGCCGATGCATCCAAGGCTCAAACAGCTGAAGATTTATTACTTGCACGTTATATTCGCCATCCAAAAAACAATTACAATTGTCAAAAATCACTTCGTATTAGGTTGCTGAATGGATATTATTTAAAAAGGCGTAGTCAATACAAAACATGTTTTAAAGATGCTCTTAAGGCTCTTTCACAAGTTAACGATGTAAATAGTGAAAATGTATTAAAATTGCAAGCAGCAATGGATTTGCAGAAAAATTTACCTGGTAAGGAGCAGGAATTAGGACATATTTGTAAAACTAGTTCAAACAAAAACTACAAAAGCGGCAGTAGGCGCTCTACGAAGAAGAGCAAAGTTCAAATTGACAAACCAAGGAAAGAGACGGGATTAAAATCTGTTTGCAAAAGTAGTTCGAATTCGAAAGGATTCATATCAAAAGAGGAACACCACTTGCAAGCGCAAATCCAATCCACGGAGGAACACAAAATCCGGAAATTAACAAGCCCGCACGAAAGTACAAACTCAAATAGATCAGTTTCAAATTCTTTAAAGGAAAATCTGCAAAGAAATAAAAATTACAAGCGCGAAAATCGGTCAAGCACTATTCATTTAGGCAGTTTTGATTTTTTAACACAGCCTCAAAATGAAGACCGTAATTTTAATGGATCAAATAGCCATATCTCTAAGTGGAATAACGGATCCTCAACGGAATGTAATATGCAAATCAAGAAGAAGAATGCAGGATTAAAAAAAAGCCGAACGCTTGAACCTGAAAGCAACGGATTCAATAACCGCGCAAAGAAACCCAAACATTGAATTGGCCATAATAATAGCTGTAATGCTTGTATCCAATATGTAATTCTCTCTTATAAGGGGCTATGTACTTAATAAAATGTATTAAAATAAACGAATAAATAATTAATAATGTTTATGATTCAATAATAAATTACCTTGTCTTTAAAAAAAATTCAATTGTGTCAATAACTTGTATTAATTAAAGAATATACATAGCTCACCCTGCGGGAAGTACCTAATAGCTCAACTAAAGCAACCGATACCTATCTTGGATTTTAACATACAGATTTTAACATGCATTTGGGTAGACTGGGTAGACTCCTCAAAGATGATAACTTGATCCTTCGAACAACGCATAGTCGTCCCATGTTTACTGATATCTTTTTTTAAAGTTGTGAAATCTTAAATGTTTGATAGCCAATTATGATGTATCTGAATCAAAAGATTCCAATTCATTACAAATATAATTTTTGTAAAAATCAAACAATATAAAGAACAGCTAGCGGCAAGAATTCAGCTAACAGCAGTTTGGAACGGGACCATCAATGAAACAGACAAACAGCGGCAGGAAGACTTGAAAGAAATCAGTAAAACATAATAAAGGCATTTGAAAATGGGAATCCAAATCCAAAACATTGAAACTTCAGAATCGCATATTTTAGTTACAAGTTTATAATTTTGTTATCATAATTTTCAAATTAGGAGCGGGAAAGCTCCTAATCTTTTTTTTAACGCAGTAGTATCTATTACAGGTAGTACAATGGCGACCTATTCAGAGCTTTAATGCGTTTTTGCACTGTCCTAGTACGCGCCATGTGGTTTATTCATTAAATAAGTCATAATGCAAAGAATAGTATACAAAACAAACTCCTAAATAGGAACTATTACCAAAAGACAGCAAAGTAAATAGTAAATCTTAGCAGGAAGCAGGTCAGTGCCCTGTCGGGATACTCTATGCTCAGGAGGCAACTAAAGGAAATGAGGAAGGGTGGAGAGAAAACATGCACATTCCAGGACGATGCTCCGGAGACACCTCAGCACTTAATGTGGGATAATAAACCGCCAGAGAGTAAATGCCTTACGAGAATACTCCATATCAGCAGGTAGGCTAAGCTCTCGGAAACCTGTGAAATGCTTTAGAATAACGGAGCTATGTCCTCCAATTATCGCTTAAAGAACAAAGGAGCCTAATAGATGCCTAATAGAGACATGAGTTCGCGTCTGCTACATCACCACTTTATCCTATAATTATGGGTTATTAAAATTAAAAATGTCATAGGTAGATAGCATCGTTAATTTAAAATTTTAAAACCCAAACCAATTAAAACCCAAAATCAAAGAGGAAATGTAAATAAAAATAATTAGGGAAGTGTGATAATTACAATTAAGTAGATATTTCAGTAAGTACTTCACAGTTACATTGTGGTTCGCACATTGGAATAATCTCAGCATTACGATTTCAGTTTTCGACAAAAACAAAAGATGACTTTTATTTCAAGCGATAACTTATCTGAATTTTTGAATTGTAAGTTAACTTTCATTATCAATATTTTGTTCTGTTTGTTGCAGGGAATCCACTCTTTTCAACTCCTATTGTTTGGATGGGCCTATTATTTCGTCTCAAATGAACCATTTGAGAAGTATTTTAATCATTTCATGCACAAATTGAATGGTGAAATATGCTGCCCTAAATTACTTTCTGAAGGATGTCCATATTGTGAACCGGACAGAAAATATACACGTCTTCCATCATCATCCCTATTATCAAGCATGGAATCAACAGCCATTGTAACAGAAGCTATTCAAACAGCCGATACAACAAAAACTGTTCAAACAGCCGATCCCACTACGGAAGCTGTTCAAACAGCCGAACATTCAATAAAATATTTTAGCTATCCCAAAAAATATTACGATTCTGATAGATCAATCCGTACTTGGTTGCTGAATCGATACTATTTAAAGAGACGTACTCAGTATAAAATAGATACTCTTAACGCTCTATCTCAACTTAACAACTCACCTAGAAAAAACGAGAATTTAATACCAATTTGTAAAAGTTCACATAAAGGCTACAAGACCAGCAATAAGCGCGTTGTCCCGAAATATACGAACCTTCCAGGAAAAAGAGGAGGTTAAAGACTATTTGCAAGAGTAGTTTACCTGAGCAAGGATTAATTTTTGAAAAAAAAAAATGTAACGACCGTCCAAATATTAAAATGTCATCTGAAAGGAATTTACTCAACATTTTAATATTTTATTAATTTGAGTACTAATTATTTCAGTGCGTATATTCTACATTTTAGTCCCAATACCCAATACTCAAGTTCACGTTATTATCAGGACAATTATATAGAAGAAAATTATCGTCAATTTATTGTGCAGTCGCAATATGAAAATCATGATTTTAGTGCATCCAGAAGTCATAGCAGGAATAACGGATACCCATCCCAGAATAATATACAAGGGAAACCACTTCGAAATAATGGAGGAAAGAAACTGAAGAAGTTTTTTGTTTTTTATATCAAACCTGTTCATATTTTATAAGTTAATGTATAATCTTAATATATTATGTATGTAACATTATGACCGACAATGTAGTATTTATTATTATTGAATTTTACAATATATTATTAATAGCTAATCAATGAACGTATGTTTAAATGTTTTTCCTTATTTTCCTTTATTGGCTTAATGCTTGATTATTTCAATCTTTCCTTATCTCTATTGACTTCGATTGAAAACATAAATAACATACAACTATTGAAAATGGCGACAACATAATCTCTACTTGTTGCTTAACATTTAACACGCCTAATTGACAATATTTGAATCGCGATATATTAGTGTTGTGGTTGGCTGCAAGCGCACAGCAAGGGCACCGCCAAGCTGACGATTTTTGTTTGCGACGGACAGTGGTCGATTTGTGTTGTAGTCAAAAACTGTTAAATGAATATAACTTTTGAACGGATCGTTCAATTTTGAACTTTCTTTTACCATAAACTGTTATTTGAAGGAAATTTTCTTATGCACGAATAACATATTAACCATTTTTATTGTTAACCAAATTGTTAAACAAATATAAGTGTACTAAAGATTTTAGTGATAAATTAACTTGTGATTACATTATTATAAATATTGTTGAATGAAACGCAGAATGTAAATCCACAAAAAAATATTTAAGTTATCTATCTGTTACTCTGTAAACTGAATACAAAGTGAGACAAATTATTCGAAAATATGAATTTCTGATTAAACTATACATGAGATAATTTTTTCATATTCATGATTAGCAATTAATTGGCTATCCAACGTCAATTGAACGGCTAGATATCACAATTTTAAATATAAAAAAGGTCGTTTTAGCCAGATAAAATCGTAGGACTTAAGCTACAAGAAAAGAACTTAGTCTCGATTATGTTAGGGGATATTGGTATGTTGTGAATGGGTTCAGAGGACAAATAGGAGGGCAAATTTTATTTATAAGCTCAATTCTTTACACCTTTTGCGTATCAAAACTTCATAAATCAATCAAGAGAAGCTTTCATGTAAGAGTTAAATATTTTATTTTTCATTTCAAATTTGAATTGTTGAAAGTCCAATATTTAGGCGCTCCTTTAGTTGTGCGTCGCGACGCATCGGCTTGTCCATTGCTTTTAGTTCTGCAACCGCTCGATTACGTGTTTGCTTCTACGGTCAGGAACGATTCGTTTCAAGATGCATTTACAGGTTTTAAAATTTCGATATGCATTTGTATTTATAATGTTTTAACACATAAATATACACACATTAATATTTATTTTAAAAATTTATTTTAAAAGGATAAACATTATTAAGAATTTTTTTGAGATAAAAAGAATTAAAGAAGTGTGATAATTATAATTAACATAAATAATTGGTAAATAATTTCTATTGGTACCTATATAAAGTTGATAGTAAGTACTCATTTCACAGTTACATTGTGATTCGCACTTTGGAATAATCTCAGCATTACGATTTCAATTTTCGACAAAAAGCAATGTCTTTCATTTCAAGCGATAACCTATCTCAATTTTTTATTGGTAAGTATCAATAGAAATATTAATGCAAAATATCCTTCATTTATTTTTTTTATTTGTTGCAGAAGATCCACTCAATATACCTCTTATTTCACCTCATTGTTCCTATTGTATGGATGCAAATGAACCATTTGAG
The DNA here is from genome assembly GCA_963978815.1 of Aleochara curtula. Taxonomy (NCBI): domain Eukaryota; kingdom Metazoa; phylum Arthropoda; class Insecta; order Coleoptera; family Staphylinidae; genus Aleochara; species Aleochara curtula. Next base: position 11,536,596 of record OZ022219.1, on the reverse strand, counting down.
AAGTATTCCAGGCATTTCATGCAGACATTAACTGGTGAAATATGCTGCCCTAAATTAATTTTTGACGGATGTCCACATTGTAAACTGGATGGCAAATATACACATCATCCGTCATCGTGTCCTTCCCTTTTGCCAAACATGGAATCAACAGTCGATGCAACAGAAGCTGTTGAAACAGCAAATTATTTTTGCTATCCCAAAAAGAAACACAATTCTAAAAGATCAATGCGTATTTGGTTGTTGAATCGAAACTATTTAAAAAAGCGTAGTCAATATAAAGTAGATGCTCAATCTCAACTTAACAATTCACCTAGAAAATATGAGAAATTGATACCAATATGCAAAAGTTCACATGCAGGCTACGATACCAGCAATAAGCGTATTGTCCCGAAATATACAAACCTCCCAGGGGGGTTAAAGACTATTTGAATATTAGTTCATCAACGAAGGGATTAATTCCGATAGAGGAAACAGCAGACTGAACTATCGTGCAAAGAAACCCAAAATTAATTAAATTTATAATTATATCATTGTTAAACATTGTGATTTTTAAAGTACATATATATAAGATTAATTGTTTTTATGTCTTCTAGTTTGTAAATAAACGATATTTCCTTAGAATAAAGTTTTTTATACTAAACATATTTCTATATTATTCATCCATTGATCTTAATTCTATATATGTTGATACTTTAAATACTAACCAGCTCAAAGTGCATTGTTCGCTATAGTCTCCTCACCAGATCCGTTGTATTGAGACGGATACCTACTTCTGCATTGGGATATTGGCGTAGCCTCTCTTCATGTCTTTTTGCATGTTTTTGTTTTGTTCTTCCACTATTTCGATTTTGAGAACTTGACGAAACAAGAAGCGTCTACAATTTAGCGCTTTGTTTTGAAAGCGTTGAATGCTTGACATAAAGTTTCCGAGTAAATTTAATAAAATTTAGTATTATACCTGGGTTAATTAACCGTGGATCATATTAATATATTTTTTAATTTTCTTTAAAAATATATTAATTATTGAGTTAATATTAAGACTAATCTCAAACTGACAAATGATTTTCATCTCACATAATTTCTTTAAAAAATCAAGGGAAGTATCAATATTCCTCTTAAACTGTTCAATAACCCAATGTTACCAAAGAAGTAGCAGGATCACAAAATCTTGCAATTCTCTAAGTTATTCACGTAACAACTGTGCTAACCCTAATTGCACTTACTGCAATTAGCACATTACCCCTGTAGTTATTTGAGTTTTCGCAGGTACCTATAGAGGAAAGGTGTGAAGGAAATTACGTAACAGCTACAAGTGGATGCTAATTGTAATTAGCACAATTAGCCTTGTACGCCCTCTATGATAATTTACGGAGTAGTTTACGCAGGTATATAAGTGAGATGTTAAGACAATTGCTTCACAGTTCGAATTGGATTCGCTCCTTGGAATAATCTACGAAATTTTTGTTTCTGAGAAATAGCTATGGCTTTTGTTTCAATCGATGAACTTCTTAAATCTATGAATGGTAACTATTTTATTTTAAAAAAGGTGCATAAATGATTAATAAATAATTTACTTTTGCAGATGAACAGCTCAATATACTCTTGTTACATGCAGTACAAACTGTTTGTTCGTACTGCTTGAAAGCAAATGAACCTTTTGAGAAATATTCCAGTCACTGCTTTCAGACGTCGACTGGTGAAATATCCTGCCCTAAATTAAGGACTGAAGGATGTCCATATTGTAAACAAGATGGAGATGATGCACATCTTGCTACAGACTGCCCATCCTCTTTTCCAAACATGAAATCCTATGTTTGTTATCCCAAAAAATCTTACGATTCTGACCAATCTCTCCGTATTTGGTTACTAAATCAATCTTATTTAAAAAATCGGGCCGCATATAAATCTTATTTTCGAAATGCCGATGACGCTCTCCGCGCTAATGACGACAACCACAATATAGAAAATCAAAAGAACAATCAAACTACCCTTCCTGCCGACTTCGAATCTGCTAACGATGCCATCAATGACCCCTCAAATATGAACGTGCATTGCGACAATACTTCAATACAACGACAAGTATTGAATGCAAATTATGATGATAGTAACGCAAACAAACGTAGCCCCAATGATAGCACAAAAATACAAGAACTTTCAAAAAAAGAGTATTTTACAGAAGAATATTACAAAAAATGTATTTTACCAAAATTGCAGATGAGCCAGTCGTCAAGAGATCAGATAAGTGACCCGCCAATATACAACAATAATTCCAATTTTTGCAATGGTGGCATAGACATGAAGATAGGTGCACAACATCATACCCGTGACTTATACCCCATTATACAAAATTCAAATAAAACCAGTGTGTCCACGAATGGAACGAATGTCCAAAGGAAGCCACAAAATAGGCCACCCAAGGAAAATATGAAAGCAGGACCATATTTCAGGGAGACTTCAAACGTCGACAATGTTCATAATGTTATCAGCAATAGAGAATATTACGTACAAAATTCAAATAAAACCAGTGTGTCCACGAATAGAAATGTTCGAAGGAAGCCACAAAATAGGCCACCGACAGCAAGGCCCCATTTCAGGGAGACATCAAACGTCGACAATGTTAATCCACAAGTTCATAATGTTATTAACAATAGGGAATATTGTGCACAAAATCAAATCCAGCATAGAGTTGGTAAAATTAATAAGGAATATCAATCAAAAACGAATAAATATTCTCAAAGAAAACCATATGATAACAAGTCGAGGAATACTAATTTGAATTCGAATATTCCAAATCACAATGCTCATCATTATAATTCGAATGCTCATCATTTTAATTCAATGACTCCTAATTTTAATTCGGGTACTAACCAGAATGCCCATCATTATAATCCGAATGCTCAACATTTTAATTCTATGACTACTAATTTTAATTCGAGTACTAATTATTTTGGTGCAAATATTCCTCAGTTTATTCCCAATACACATAACTATAATTCAAATGCAGGTTATCATGGCAATTATAAACAAGTATTAAACAATGAAAATCGTCGTCCATTTATGGCACAGTCACAATATGAAAACCACAATTTTAATCAAACCAGAAGACATGTTTCTAGCAGGAATAACGGACACTCACATCCAAATAATATACATGATAGGAAGCCATTTCAAAACAATACAGGAATGAAAAGAAGCCGAAGCTCAAGTGATGAACATGGAAACAATGGATACAACAATAACGCAAAGAGACCTAGACATAATTTAATGCACCATAGTTATAATTCATATCAAAACTATTAGTATTTTATAAGTTAATGTATAATCTAGATGTATTACCGATGTATATAACGTTATGACTATGTACTATTTATTGTACTATTTATTATTATTGAATTTTATAATACATTTTTTAAATTTAATTTGTGTTGAAATGCTTTTCCACATTTTCCCCTCTTCTTCGTTTTTTACTAGATTTCGTTCCGCTTCTCTATTTCCTTCTATTCATCTGATTTTTTCAATTTTTCCTTTTCTCTGTTTGCTTCTGTTCATTTCAAAATTACAAATCATTTCATTTTTACACCTTCTAACAAATATTTCTGACATATTCATAGCGTGTTGGGTTATATCCATCATTAGACTGTATATTATCAATAGATTAAGAACATCCCCGCGGGATTCTATTTTCTCACGAGAGAAAAGTTTTAAAACTGGAAACAAGGCTTAATGATTCTTACTCAAAACGCATAGTCGTGGTCCAATCTATAATTCACGATAACAAATACATACATTAAATTCAAGCTGGACAATCTATTGTAATAATATTGTTAAAGGTCAGATCACAAACTTCAAATAATAAAACATTACCCCTGCCTTTTACGTGACTTTCTTCCAAGTGGCTGCTAAAGAAATAATCTATTACACCACGTGAGCGTAAAATTTGACTCCTTAAAAGAAATAGTTTCAAATTCTTCAGTGGTAAATTATAAAAGATGAAATGGCAATGGCTCTAAGTGGGATAACGGATGCTCACCGGAAAGTAATATGCAAATCAATAAGAATTATCCGGGATTAGAAAGAAACAGAATAGCTGTAATATTTGTATATGTAATTTTTTCTTGTATACGGTAATGTGCTAAATGAAGTGTGTTAAAATAAACGAATAAATAATTAATAATGCTGGGTTTTATAGAATGTGATATATATATTATGTATATAACCTTATGACCGACAATGTACTATTTATTATTATTAAATTTTACAATATGTTATTAAAAAGTTAACTTGCGTTTAAATAATTTTCCACATTTTCTTGGCTTTTTACTTCATAGATTTCGTTCCGCTTCTCTATTTCCTTCTATTCATCTAAAAATTTCATGAACGTTTTTCTTTAAAAAAATATTTATTTGTTTGTATATCTAAGTTGAGACGAATCTAACTATGTATTGATCATTGAAATCGGTGCAGTCGTTCGGAAGTGAAACGTCCATACACAAATTCGACGATCCATTTTTATATATATAGATACTATATTACTAAAAAAGGAAGAGATATGATATACATATATCTTATTGCAATATGTACTTTAGAATTTTGTTTTATGGAATAAAAAATACTGTAAGTAGGGAAATATAACATTTTTAAGTACATGTTTCTTCAATGCGCGTCTTCAATGCATACCTAGCTAGGATGAAGATCAAGGAGGATGCAGACTGCGACACATGCACGGTTAACGAAACGCCAGAGCACGTGACCGGGATAAGATAAGCAGGCGTCTTGGCGACATAACTCCCGACAACCTAGTTGGCAAAATGTTAGACTCGGAAGAGGCCTGGGACCTGACCCGAGCGTACGTCTGCAAGATCATACGCGACAAGATGGAAGACACGAGCAGGAGCGACCGACAAAGACAAATTGATGGCTGACACACGCCCAACAATCGGCCAGAGGAAGAAAGCACCCTCGAAAGTCGCCAGAGATCGAAAACGCGCTGAGGAATCCAAAAAGACCGCAAAGACAACAGAAGGCAATGCCAAGGGCGAAAAACTTGCCCATAGATCCGCAGGAGCTAGAGCGTTTGGTACGCGAGACGTGTGACCGTAGAGAAATCCCATTTAATATAGAAAAGATTTATGCGGATATGATCAAATGCCACGGGAGAATCACGTCAGACTATTTCAAACCATAGCCACGCTCCCACGAGCATGTAAGATACTAATATCTATTTGTTACAGGAAAACCTTATTGTCGAACCAATGATCCAGCACCTCCCTGTGACGCAATACCTACCGTGTGGTGTTTCCGCAGGAGGACTTAGAGCTGGGGACTTAGAAACATGTACTTAAAAAAGTACATGTTTCTAGTTACTTTATTATTTCTGTAAAAGGACACCATAGTCCTAAACCTTTGCCTTACCCTTTTCCATCTTCATTCAGGACTTCAGGACTTTGCAATCAAACCATACCAACTTAATTCTAAAAAAGCACATAAATCTGAAGAGAAGGTGCTACAAAAATTCAGTCTGGACACGGCCCTGAAGCTTTTTTTTTAATAATAAGAAATTAATAAGAAGACGATAAACTAAATGTAACATAGGTGTAATAAATCATAAGAAAGTCAGTTCAAAGACAAAAGTAAAAAATATGACGTAGAATAAATATAACAATAATAAAAAAAAGTAAATGTTGTCGGGGTTTGAAACGCTGGGTCATAAGTGAATCTTATCAACGAATCTGTTGAACATCAAAGTCTGCTCCAACATAATTTAAAAATTAAGGCCTACAACCTTGTCAGCTCCCAACATCAATCAATGTTGAAAACATAAATAATTTCAGCAGCATTAACAAACCGAAAAAGGATTATTGAAAACGGTTTTACAATTTAAAAAATTACCCACAGATCAGTATTTCGCGCCACTAATTGTAAAGGAGCCGAAAAGGTGCATATTTTATTAACAAATTTAACTATGTGCAGCCTCTGCAAGCAACTAGAGAACACGATGTATTAACCGCTTAACCTAAAAAGTCGCTTCTGACATAATAAAAAACCGCTCCCTCAGTACCAAAGCAACTATTTTTCAATATTGTTTATATTGTTTATGTTCAATGTTATAATAGAGAAACTTTTATCTGCGTTTGAAACGCCAAATAAATATTTAATATTAGTATTATACCTGGATTATTTAACCGTGGATCATATAAATATATTTCTAAATACTTAATCCGTTCATATCATAACTCTTGAAATGATTTATGCATTTAAAGTATTATTGAAGATTTTTGTTATTTTCTAGACTATAATCTAAGAATGAAGAATTACAAATTATAAACACTCTTGAACAACCCAATGTTACCAAAAAAGTAACAAAGCAAGATCACAAAATTTTACAATTTATTAAGATAAGAAATTCACTAAGGTATTCCGTAACAACGGCGATAACTATGCTAATGCTAATTGCAATTACCGCAATTAGCACATTACCCCCTGTAGTTATTTCGTTTTTGCAGGTAGAACCAATAGGAAAGAAGTAAACAAAATTACTGCAAAGCTCCAATTAGATACTAATTGTAATTAGCACAATTAGCCTTGTACGCCCTCTACGATAATTTACGGAGTAGTTTACGCAGGTATATAAGTGAGATGTTAAGGCAATTGCTTCACAGTTCGAATTTGATTCGCTCCTTGGAATAATCTATGAAATTTTTGTTTATGCGAAATAGCTATGGCTTTTTTTTCAATCGATGAACTTCTACAATCTTTGAAAGGTAACTATTTTAATTTATAAAAGGTGCATATTTTATTAATAAAAATTTTACTCTTTATTGCAGCTGAACAGCTCAATATACTCTTGTTACATGCAGTACAAACTGTTTGTTGGTACTGCTTGAAAGCAAATGAACCTTTTGAGATATATTCGAGTCATTGCTTTCAGACGTCGACTGGTGAAATATCCTGCCCTAAATTAAGGTCTGAAGGATGTCCATATTGTAAACAAGATGGAGATGATGCACATCTTGCTACAGATTGCCCATCCTCTTTTCCCAACATGAAATCCTATGTTTGTTATCCCAAAAAGTCTTACGATTCTGAGAAATCTATCCGAATTTGGTTACTAAATCAATCTTATTTAAAAAATCGGGAAGCATATAAATCTTATTTTCGAAATGGCAATGACGCTTTCCGCTCTAATGACGACAACCACAATATAGAAAATCCTTCACAAAATCAAAACAGCAATCAAACTATTGTTCCTGCCTATTCTGAAGTATGCATCAATAACTCTGCCATAAACGACTCCTCAAAAATAAATGTGCAATGCCACAATACTCATTTACAAGGACAAGTATTGAATACAAATTATGATAGTAGTAATGCAAACAAACGTGGTCCCAATGATAGCACAAAAAAACTGCCAAAAAAAGAGTATTTTACAGAAGAATACTACAAAAAACAGAATTTACCGAAATTGCAGATAAACCAATCGTCAAGAAATCAGATAAATGACCCGTCAAAACACAACAATAATTCCAACTTTTGCAATAGTGGCGTAGACATGAAGAAAGGTACATACCATCAAACCCGTGACTTACACCCCATCACACAGAATTCAAATAAAACCAGTAGACCCACGAATGTAAATGTCCAAAGGAAACCACAAGATATGCCACCAAATGAACATAAGAAAACAAGGCCATATTGCAGGGAGAATTCAAATATCGAGAATGTTAATCCACAAGTTCATAACTCTACCAACAATAAGGAATACTATACACAAAATCAAATCCATCATAGAGTTTCTGGAAATCAACCAAAACCATATGCTAATAGAAAACCATACAATAACAAGTCTTCGAGGAATACTAATGTTAATCCAGATATTCCTAATTTTAACCACAATGCCCATCATCATAATTCGAACGGTCATCATTTTAATTCTATGACTCCTAATTTTATTTCGAGTACTAATTATTTCGGTGCAAATATTCCTCAGTTTATTCCCAATACACATAACTATAATTCAAATGCAGGTTATCATGGCAATTATAAAAAGGAAATAAACAATGAAAATCATCGTCCATTTATGGTGCAGTCACAATATGAAAACCACAATTTTAATCAATCCAGAAGACATGTTTCTAGCAGGAATAACGGACACTCACATCAAAATAATATACATGATAGGAAGCCATTTCAAAACCATACAGGAATGAAAAGAAGCCGAAGCTCAAGTGATGAACATGGAAACAATGGGTACAACAATAACGCAAAGAGACCTAGACATAATTTAATGCACCATAGTTATAATTCATATCAAACCTATTAGTATTTTATAAGCTAATGTATAATCTAGATGTATATAACAATATGACTATGTACTATTTATTGTACTATTTATTATTATTATTATTGAATTTTATAATATATTTTTTAAATTTAATTTGTGCTTAAATGCTTTTCCACACTTTTCTTTTTTCTTGGCTTTTTACTTCCTAGATTTCGTTCCGCTTCTATTTTCTTTTATTCATCAGAAGGTTTCAAATAAAGTACTTCATTTGAAAAATGCTTTAAAGCAGCTCTAATTTTGGTTTGCGAGTCTTTTAAGATACTTCCTAAATTTTTCAACCGTTTCTATTCTCTATTTCCATCTGTTCGTCTGAAAATTTCAAATCAAACATTTCATTTCTACGGCATTTAAATAAATTTATTTCTGGCATACTCATAGCGTGATATATCTGGGTTAAATCAATCATTACACTTCATATCATCAATCGATAAGGTCACCGCCGCGGTATTCGGTTTTGCTGCGGGTGCGAAAGAATCAAAACTTAATGATTCTTACTCAAAACCTACTTGTATAGTCGTGGTACGTGGTACAATACATTATTAACTATAGCAAATACATATATTAAATTCAATACTATAAAATAGTCTTAACAATGTCAGATCGCAAATTTCAAATAATAAAACATTGTCCCGCCCTTTAAGTGACTGTTAAAGAAATAATCTCCGCATGAGCATAAGAAATTGTAATATTAATAAAACATCAAACGGATAACTAGTTGCTTACCAGTTTCATGATGTACGTTCAAAAGTGGTTATTTTGCATTTAAAAATACTAAAATGTTGATATACACGATTCACAGTTACTTTGCTTTTTTCTCTCTTCTTGTGGCTACAGCGAATGTTGTCTTTCTGTTAGCAATAAAACTATGTGCGGAAATGTTGTCGCCACTTCCAATAGTCATATATGCTTTCAATCATATCAAAACGCAACATAGGTTAGGAAATTGTGTAAAATTATCACGCAATCGATTCAATAGCAATCTTTTCTACGCTATATAGGTAAGAAACACAAATGTTTAAAAAATACCAGTAGGTATTTGAGAGATTACCCCAAGACCATAATTCGGGAAATTTACAAAATGAGTGAAAAATTGACGCTGCCAAAAATGATGACCAAAAAGGTAAAAATCGTGACAAGATGGACATGGTCCTATTTTCGCCTCTCGACTCCACCGACACATAACTTACCAAACTTATTTAATCAAGCACAAGGTGTGAATAAAAATTAATAAAATGAATTGAGCATACATTTCTCTTGGAGACCTTTCTTATTTCTTCTATTTGGATTATTATTTCTTCCAATATTTCTAATTTTGTTAAGAATATCTCATTGTTTAATTCAACCGATTTCAAAATTGTTGATTCAAATAATACCATATTATAGGGTAATATTTAGAAAATAATTAATATTTTACAAAAAAACGTATTAATTTATAAGAACTTTTTTGAAGATACCATATGGCTTGTAAGGCGGTTTCGACGTTTCCGCTTCCAAGAGAGATATTAATGCGTCGAAATTCAAATTGATTTCATTGGTGGGTTGTGAACCTAAGCTCAAAGTTTCACTCCTAGAAAGCCAAAAATCAAAATTCCAAACGACTCTCGGAGGAGGCGCGAGCGCAAACATCGGGGAACTGTCTCCAAGGAAAGGGATGGATTTGGACACTGGATTAAAAAGAAGCCGAACAGTAGAACCTGAAAACAACGCATTCAATAATCGAGTAAAGAAACCCAAACATCATCGTTACGGTGAATATTATTTTTTTAAATAAATAATATCAATCTCGCCAAAGTAATACTTCTTCATAAGAAATATTGATAAACGGAATATAGATTGGTACCTAAAATTACATAACTATGCAATTTTAATTATAATTAAGATAATTACCTAGTAGCCTCTGTAATTACCTGCTATAGGTATATATTCGTGTAATAAGATGTTCTCACAGTTATATTTCAAACACTCTTCTCGTAACCCGGTTGATTTGTTGATTAATATTGATATACCTATATTTGAAAAGACAACCATATATTTTTCAATACTTTTGCAAAATAGTATTTGCAAATAGTATTTTGCAAAATAGGAAGGTCAACCTATTAACATTAATGAATTTTTAAATGGTAATTATTTCAAATTAATTATTTGAATTAAATCATACTGATCCATATTTGTTAATAATTTTTCAGAACAAGAACTTGCTGATCTTCAAGCCGCACCTTATGGCAAACCTCGATATGTAAAAAACTCAACATTCGTGCACAAGAGATTATTTTTTCGTAAAGAAGTAATACCGCTTCGAGTGGATGTAATAATGTGGAAAATCGAAGATATTATTGCACAAGATGTAAGGACAATCAAGTCAAAAAGGAAGAAAATGGAATCAGACGGTGGACGTACAACAATGAAAGTAAAACGTCGTAAAATTAGTGATAATGAGTTTATTAATATTTGGTACTAAATTCAATTATATTTACATGACAAATTTAAACATAATTTAATGCACACTAGTTATATTTCAAATCAAACCTGTATAATCTAAATATATTAATATTATTATGTATATAACTTTATGACCGACAATGTACTATTTATTATTATTATTAGTATTTACAATATATTAATAAATTTTAAAAAATAATGTTTAAATACTTCCACATTTTCCTTTCCTTTGAGGGCTTTTTACTTCCTAGATTTCTTTCCTCTTCTCTATTTCCTGTTTATCTGAAAAATTCAAATTTCATTTCTACAACAAAACCGAAGCTCAACTGATGGAAGCTTATGGTTTGTATACTCATTTTGGCTTGCTCTGTGTTTTTTAAGTTCATTATAATTATTGACATACTCCGAATTTTTTAACGTAGTAATAATTAGAAATTTGTCGGTTTTGTTGGTGCCTACCATAGGGAGATATAAGAAAAATAGTCATGCCAAATTTCATCAGATTCAACAAATTAGAACTTGAAATTTTCATCACAAATTGTTTTGAAAAATGAGAAATTTTATGAAAAATGATTGAAAAATTAACTTTTTTGAGTAATTGTCATTTTGCACCAGAAAGGGAAACATGATGGACGTGGTGCACTTTCCGCTTCTACTTCAGCGACGCATAACTTACAAAAATTTAATTTTTGTTCGATTAAATTCGTTTCACATATTCTCGATATATAAATAAATAAGTGATAAAATAATAAAAAGTCAAGTACCAATAGCCTTTCTTTTATTCATCATAGAATTTCCAATAGGTGAATTTATTTCTAAAAATCTAATTATTTAATGAAGCAGAAGTTGTGAAAGAGATGTGATAATTACAATTAACGAATAATTATGTAATTTGAGTTTCATGAGTACCTATATAAGCGAGATCCTTTGCTAGTTATTTCATTAATCTTTCGATTCGAACTTTGGAATAGTATAAGGATTACGTTTCGAGTTTCCGATCAAAAGCGATGTCTATTTTAAGCAATATACTCTCTCAATCCCTGAATGGTAAGTTATTAACCACTATCAATGCAAATGTGAATCTATTTTGTTAACGTTACTGTTACTGCTTGTTGCAGAGGAATCACTCAATATGCTGTTTTATTCACCTCATTGTTCCTATTGTTTAGATGCAAATGAACCATTTGAAAATTACTCCAGCCATTACATGCAGACATTAACTGGTGAAATATGCTGCCCTAAATTAATTTTTGAAGGATGTCCATATTGTAAACGGGAAGGCAAATATTTACATATTCCATCATCGTGTCCGTCCCTATTACCACGCGAAAGAACAGCCGATGCATCCAAGGCTCAAACAGCTGAAGATTTATTACTTGCACGTTATATTCGCCATCCAAAAAACAATTACAATTGTCAAAAATCACTTCGTATTAGGTTGCTGAATGGATATTATTTAAAAAGGCGTAATCAATACAAAACATGTTTTAAAGATGCTCTTAAGGCTCTTTCACAAGTTAACGATGTAAATAGTGAAAATGTATTAAAATTGCAAGCAGCAATGGATTTGCAGAAAAATTTACCTGGTAAGGAGCAGGAATTAGGACATATTTGTAAAACTAGTTCAAACAAAAACTACAAAAGCGGCAGTAGGCGCTCTACGAAGAAGAGCAAAGTTCAAATTGACAAACCAAGGAAAGAGACGGGATTAAAATCTGTTTGCAAGACTAATTCGAATTCGAAAGGATTCATATCAAAAGAGGAACACCACTTGCAAGCGCAAATCCAATCCACGGAGGAACACAAAATCCGGAAATTAACAAGCCCCCACGAAAGTACAAACTCAAATAGATCAGTTTCAAATTCTTTAAAGGAAAATCTGCAAAGAAATAAAAATTACAAGCGCGAAAATCGGTCAAGCACTATTCATTTAGGCAGTTTTGATTTTTTAACACAGCCTCAAAATGAAGACCGTAATTTTAATGGATCAAATAGCCATATCTCTAAGTGGAATAACGGATCCTCAACGGAATGTAATATGCAAATCAAGAAGAAGAATGCAGGATTAAAAAAAAGCCGAACGCTTGAACCTGAAAGCAACGGATTCAATAACCGCGCAAAGAAACCCAAACATTGAATTGGCCATAATAATAGCTGTAATGCTTGTATCCAATATGTAATTCTCTCTTATAAGGGGCTATGTACTTAATAAAATGTATTAAAATAAACGAATAAATAATTAATAATGTTTATGATTCAGTAATAAATTACCTTGTCTTTAAAAAAAATTCAATTGTGTCAATAACTTGTATTAATTATATACATAGCTCACCCTGCGGGAAGTACCTAATAGCTCAACTAAAGCAACCGATACCTATCTTGGATTTTAACATACAGATTTTAACATGCATTTGGGTAGACTGGGTAGACTCCTCAAAGATGATAACTTGATCCTTCGAACAACGCATAGTCGTCCCATGTTTACTGATATCTTTTTTTAAAGTTGTGAAATCTTAAATGTTTGATAGCCAATTATGATGTATCTGAATCAAAAGATTCCAATAATTTTTGTAAAAATCAAACAATATAAAGAACAGCTAGCGGCAAGAATACAAACAGCGGCAGGAAGACTTGAAAGAAATCGGTAAAACATAATAAAGGCGTTTGAAAATGAGAATCCAAATCCAAAACATTGAAACTTCAGAATCGTAATTTTAGAATCGAAAATCATGATTTTCAGATTAGGAGCAGGAAACTTTTTTTTAACGTAGTAGTATGGCGACCTATTCAGAGCTTTAATGCGTTTTTGCACTGATCGCACGCACTGTCCTCGTACGCGCCATATGGTTTATTCATTAAATAAGTCATTATGCAAAAAATAGTAGACAAAACAAATTCCTAATTAGGAACTATTACCAAAGGACAGCAAAATAAATAGTAAATCTTAGCAGGAAGCAGGTGAGAATAGTCAGTGTCCTGTTGGGATACTCTAAGCTCAGGAGGCACTAAAGGAAATGAGGAACGGAGGAGCGAAAACACACACATTCCGGGACAAAGCCCCGGAGACACCTCAGCAGATATTGCAATAATGTGGGATAATAACCCGCCAGAGAGTAAGCGCCTTACGAGAATACTCCATATCAGCAGGTAGATTAAGCCATTTGAAACCTTCAAACATGAGTTCACGTCTGCTACATCACCACCTCATCCTATGATCATGGTTTATCAAAATTAAAAATGTCATAGGTAGATAGCATCGTTAATTTAAAATTTTAAATCCCAAATCCATTTTCAATAACATAAAAATGACCTCTACCTAATAATCAAGGAGGAAATGTAAATGAAAATAATTATGGAAGTGTGATAATTACAATTAACATGAATACTTGGTATATAATTGCAATTGGTACCTATATAAAGTAGATATTTCAGTAAGTACTTCACAGTTACATTGTGGTTCGCACATTGGAATAATCTCAGCATTACGATTTCAGTTTTCGACTAAATGAAAAGATGACTTTTATTTCAAGCGATAACTTAACTCAATTTTTGAATTGTAAGTTAACATTCATTATCAATATTTTGTTCTATTTGTTGCAGGGGATCCTCTCTTTTTATCCCCTATCGTTTGGATGGGCCTATTATTTCGTCTCAAATGAACCATTTGAGAAGTATTTTAATCATTTCATGCACAAATTGAATGGTGAAATATGTTGCCCTAAATTACTTTCTGAAGGATGTCCATATTGTAAAGTGAATAGAAAACAAACACGTCTTCCATCATCATCCCTATTATCAAGCATGGAATCAACAGCGATTGTAACAGAAGCTATTCAAACAGCCGATCCCACAACGGAAGCTGTTCAAACAGCCGAACATTCAATAAAATATTTTAGCTATCCCAAAAAATATTACGATTCTGATAGATCAATCCGTACATGGTTGCTGAATCGATACTATTTAAAGAGACGTACTCAGTATAAAATAGATACCCTTAACGCTCTATCTCAACTTAACAACTCGCCTAGAAAAAATGAGAAATTAATACCAAGTTCACATAAAGGCTACAAGATCAGCAATAAGCGCGTTGTCCCGAAATATACGAACCTCCCAGGAAAAAGAAAGGGTTAATGACTATTTGCAAGAGTAGTTTACCTGCTAATGGAGGATTAAAAAGAAACTGAAGCCCAAGTGATAGATATGAAGACAATGGATACAACAATTACACAAAGCGACCTGCACATTATTTAATGCACCATATTCATATCAAACCTGTATTTTATTTTTTGTAATAATCTTGATATATTATGTATATAACCCTATGATCGACAATGTAGTATTTATTATTATTGAATTTTACAATATATTGTTAATAGTTAATCAATGAATGTATGTTTATATGCATTTCCTTATTTTCCGTTGCGTCTCATTACTTTCTCACGAGAGAGAAGTTTTAAGACTAGAAACAATACTTATTGATTCTTACTCCAAATTGAATAGTTATCGCGTAAGGCCAGATCGCAACTTCAAATAATAAAATATTGCCACTGCCTTTTAAGAGACTTAATCTATTACATAATAATCTATTACATCGCGTGAGCGTAAGAAATTGTAATACCAATCAAACAATAAATGGTTTACTTGTTGTATACCAGTTGATACGTCCAATTGACAATTTAAAATGCTATCAATTCCCTTTCTAGCACTTCGTGGTGTAAAGTGATGCCAACTTTCACCCGGCCCAGCCCGGTCTCGCTGTTTGTTGCATACTTTCGTATTTTACACTAAATACTTTTATACAACTTGATAGGGCTCAACCTGTGAATTACCAAATCGCCGATAATGTATCTATAATTAACAAATCTGACTTTTTTCACTGTTAAATATGATTGAAAGTATATATAACATAAACAACTATTGAAAATGGCGACAACGTCTAATTGACAGTATTTGAATTGCAATATATTCGTGTGGTGGTCGGCCGAAAGCGGACGGCAAAGGCACCGCCAAGCTTACGATTCTTTTTTTTTACAATAAAGCTACTGAAAAACTTAGACCCGGTAATGTTGTGAATAGGAAAGCAAATTTTATTTAGCTTAATTCTTTATACATTCAAAACGTCATAAATCATTCGCTAACGAGAGATGCTTATCATGTAAGACTTAAATATTTTAGTTTTTATACGAAATTTGAATCGTTGAAATCAGTACAGTTGTTCCTGAGACGTTAAGCAATGTCCAATGTTGAGCCGCTTGCTTCTTAGACTTCTTAGAACAGCTCGAATTACGTGATTGCTCCTACGACCAGGAACTATTCGTAGCCTCTCTCCATGTATTTTTGCGTGTTTCTTGATTTGTTCTTCTACTGTTTAGATTTTGAGAACCTTATGGACAGTTTTATTACAGACGAGCTAAGGAGCGTCTACAATTCATCTTAACGCTTTGCTTTGGAAGCATTGAATTCTTTGATTGGTGCTGCGCAGATGGGTTTTAAAAATGTGTATGATAACAGTGAGCTTCTAATAAAATATTTGTTTGTATCATCATTGTTTATTTATTGTAGTTACAAGTCAATGAAGACCTTTGCACACATTATTTTAACTCTTATTCTATATGTAGTTTCCTCCCGTGTAGGGTTCGGTTTTCGGTCCGTTGCTGGCCACTTTCGGTCCATTGCTGGCCGCTGATTGGAAATTGTGCTACGCCATAGTTGCCGCCTGGTTCTTTTTCTTTAGCCCTCTTCGGTAGTCCTTGTAGAGTTGAGGAAACAGCATTGTGGCGATCAGGCCGGTCTGAACTAGAAGAATTGCTTCTAGTTTGAAGGCTACCACTTCGATGGGATCGATGGGATGGGATATCGTTAATTTTCACGATATTATTAACCTCGTTGTCCACTTTCCACTTTGTTGTTGTCCACTTTCCACTTTCTTGCTGTTGGAAGAGCCCATTTTGACTTTTACGTTCTACTGCATTGGAGCCTTTATGTGTTGAACTTTATATATTTGGAAACAAAAAATTTAACAAAGCAAGAATAACAAAATACTAAATTCCTATTAATGACAAGGCCCCGCGATTCGATTCTCTCGCGACAGAGAACTTGAGGGTATTACAAGGAATTATTCATAAAGCGTGGATACTATTTAAAATATCCTACTTATTTAAGACTTATTCGAAGTTCATGTCTGATTTCGTATGTTTGCAAGAGAAAATATTTCAAGAAGTCGAAATCATTACGCAAACAGGTACTACACAATTGTAGAGTACAAACCCCAATTGAGAAGCTGATCCTGCTCTAGAAGAAGGTAAATGATTTAAAACAAAAGAAGCTTCAACCGAATAATGTAGACATTTAATACTTTTCTCAAAGTAAGCGGTTTAAAATAGTGTGTTTTGTAAACTCTTTTTGTGAACTCTTATTTTAAAGTACAATCAAATTTAATTAATATGACCAAGAAGCAAGACCAACAAATAAAACTCCCTGTCTAATTAATATTCCAAAGAAGAAAACCTAAGCGAGCTCATATCAATTTTAATAATAGTTTCACAAACAGCTAACATTTATATTACTTCCATATCTAATGGTTGGGAGATATACATATTCTACAATAAATATTTGGAAAAAATATACCCGTACTACTCGAATTTATATCGTATTATATTTTTATCAACTTTTTGTCTGCCTGTATTGATAAGAAGATTATGCATTTATCGCTTTGTATGTGTGGTTATATATAGATTATTGTAATAATAGGTAGCAAGGTTACAACCTATAATTGCCACATGAAATAGCATCGCGACGGTTTGCCGCCTGCAACCTGCCGTGGTCGTCTAGTTGGTTAGGACTCTGTGCTTATTTGAATCACAGCTACCCAGGTTCGAATCCTGGCTACGGCGAATGTTTTTGTGTTCAAGAATTGTAAATCCAATTTTCACTATCAAATTTTCAATTTCTGTAATATATATTTATTCATTTGTCATTTCTACCTATGCTAGGTATATGCCTATGTAATATTTCAAATTAATCGTTATTAGTATTTTGAACATAAAAGCTATTCGCCTGAATTTGTAGACAACACATGTTCGATTCTTAATTCTATAATTATAATTTTCAAAACTAATGAAATTAATCCCAGTTAGCGATACGGCGTGCTGAGTTAATTATATTTATTCCCACTTAGTGGGTTATATATACAGAAAAATGAATTATATTTCACAGTTGAAGTACTTCACGCTTAGGCATTAACCTAATCCGAATATTTACATATATTAAATTATTACTATTTTATTAAAAGTAAAATGGCTCCAAAAAGGTCTACAAAAATGAGTAAAACTTCTACAAATCTGCCAAAGAACAAATATAATCAAGACAAATCATTACGAGTCTGGTTGCTGAACGAATCTTATTTAAAAATGAGAAAACAGCAAAAGAAGAAGCAACAATCACGAGCAACTATAAAACATTTGTTTGGGCCGAAAATAAAGAGCAAGTGTTTGAAAACTGCTCAAAGTGAAAAAGATGATGGATCATCGATGAAATTGAAACGCAAGAACATAATGTGCACTTCACCAAAAAGCGATAAAGGACTACGACAGACCAAAGCCACGAAAAAATCTGAAACAATTTTAGAGAAGCGATCAGTTAAAAACATGGTGGAAAATAAATATAACAAACAAAACTCGTCTTGGGAGGAATCGCATGATGTCAATTTAAAAGTGAGCAAATCTGGCAAATGTAATAATGTTTTTAACCAAATCAAAAACAAGAAACGTCCAATTGTATCACTAAAAGAAGCTAAAAATTCAAAGGCGGAAACGTCTGAGGAAGTAATAGACGTTACTGGAAACGGTAGAAGAATTGTCTAGTAAGCCCTAGTGTTATTCTTATTTTTTTATAAACTGTCATATGCCAAGACGCGAAAATATTTTATAAATAAATATTTTGAACTGATTTCAACTGTGTTTTTGTTTCATTTTTCTCCTGCAGATTTATTCAAGCCAAGGCTGCGTTGATTAGCCATGAAATGACTGTTCTGGAAAAGTTTATTAAGTACTTTGGTTTTCCTTTCCTTTGCCACTGTTTTTTGTGGTATCCTTGTTTAGTTCACGAAATGTCTCTCTAGTCAGTATAAAACAAATGTCCTTCCTTAATGCTTTATCTCAACTTAACAACTCGCATAGAAGAAATGAGAAATTAATATGTAATTTGTAAAAGTTCACATAAAGGCTATAAGACCAGCAATATGCGCTTTGTCCAAAAATATACAAACCTGCCAGGGAAAAGGATATAAAGATTATTTGCAAGAGTAGTTCACCTACAAAAAGATTAATTCCGAAAAAGGATTCAAAGTCCGCACAAAGATAATAATATGATCTGAAAGGAATAGTGACATTTTTTAATCTCTATTTTAGTTCAACTATGCGAATTTTAACCACACTGCTCATCATTTTAATTGGATGACTTCCAATTTTAATTCGAGTACTAATTTTAATGCAAATATTCCACATTTTAGTCCCAATACTCATCATTTAAGTGCACGTTAAGTGACTGCTAGATAAATAATCTATTACACCGCGTGGGCGTAAGAAATTGTAATCCCAATTAAACAACAAACGATTAACTTGTTGCTTACCAGTTGATATCTTGATTGACAATTTTTGCAACGCAATATATTCCTGTGGTGGTTGCCCAAAAGTGCACGGCAAAGGCACCGCCAAGCTAACAATTTTTGGTCACGGCGCACATTGGGACTAAGACTACAGAAAAACTTAGTCCCGGTTATATTAGGAGAGTCTTGGTATGTTGTGAGTGGGTTTAGAGGAAAAATAGAAAAGCAAATTTTATTTAGCTCAATTTTTTACATTTCACTCGCGATTCAAAACGATTTATGACGTTCGCTAGCATGAGATGCTATTCATATAAGACTTAAATATTTTATTCTTTATGCGAAATTTGAAATATAGAAATCCGTATAGTGGCTTTTGAAGTAAATAAACTTATTTGTATGCAAATGGATTTGAGAATTTTCTGAAATTATCTTTCAATATTTATTCATCTCAAATGTACGCACTTTTCTTAAAAGGAGTTAAGATATTTATTTTATTAAATATGATAATAAAATAAAAAGATTTTTTTGAGATGTTGCCTACCAGTTGATATGTATAATTTTGCGATAAAAAGAATTAAATTAGTGTGATAATTGCAATTAACATAAATAATTGGTAATTAATTTCTATTGGTACCTATATAAAGTAGATAGTAGGTTGTCACTTCACAGTTACATTCTGATTCGCACTTTGGAATAATCTTAGAATTACGATTTCAGTTTTCGAAAAAAAAGCAATGTCTTTTATTTCAAGCGAAAACCTATTTCAATTTTTTAATGGTAAGTTAACATTTAATATCAATGGAAATATTAATGCAAAATATATATTTCGTTTTTATTTGTTGCAGAGGATCCACTCAATATACCTCTCATTTCACCTCATTGTTCCTACTGTATGGATGCAAATGAACTATTTGAGAAGTATTCTAGCCATTTCATGCAGACATTAACTGGTGAAATTTGCTGCCCTAAATTAATTTTTGACCGATGTCCACATTGTAAACTGGATGGTAAATATGCACATCATCCGTCATCGTGTCCTTCCCTATTGCCAAACATGGAATCAACAGTCGATGCAACAGAAGCTGTTGAAACTGCAAATTATTTTTGCTATCCCAAAAAGAAACACAATTCTAAAAGATCAATGCGTATTTGGTTGTTGAATCGAAACTATTTAAAAAAGCGTAGTCAATATAAAGTAGATGCCCTTAACGCTCAATCTCAACTTAACAATTCACCCAGAAAAAGTGAGAAATTAATACCAATTTGTAAACGTTCACATAAAGGCTACGATACCAGCAATAAGAGGGGGTTAACGACTACATAGATTAGTTCATTTAAGGATTAATTCCTATGGAGGAAACAGCAGATTCAACGACCGCTCAAAGAAACCCAAATATATTTATAATCATATGATTTATTGTTAAACATTTTTTAAATAAACAAATATATAAGATTAAATCTGTTTATGTCTTCTAGTTAGTAAACAAACGATATTTCCTTTTAATATAGGTTTATGTTTTATGTACGAACCAGCACGAATGGTTCAATTTTAACCGATCAATACAATTTAATCAAATACTACAACACGGCAAGGAATTTTTTATAAAGCGTGGAAACTATTAAAATATCCTGCTTATTCTAGACTTAATCGCATAGTCGTACTCCAATCTATGACTACATCTGATTGCTATTCACGATAGCCACACATGCATTAAGTGCAAGTCGGATAATCTATTGATAGTCGTTACAAGGTCAAATTGCAATTTCAAATAATAAAACATTACCGCCGCCAATACGCCGCCGTGGTCGTCTAGTGGTTAGGACTCTGTGCTTAATCGATTCACAGCTACCCAGGTTCGAGTCCTGGCTACGGCGAATATTTCTTTTCATTTTGCCAACAATTTATTTTTATTCTTTTCTGTATGCATGCTTGCGAATGTATACGAAGATTTTCTTGAATTATCCTTATTTTTTATTCGTCTTAAATATGCGCAAATTTATTGAAAAGAACTGTTAAAAATAATAGTCTTACTTCTGTCGACATATACAGGGCCATATAATGGATATATAGTAATGAAAATATTCTATACACAGACGTAAACACATCTATACTTTAAATATATAAAATAAAATGTTTCTGAAAACTATTTATCATAAAACTGCCACTGCACTCAGGTAGAAATGTTAGATTGCACCAGGCGTACATACAAAACTGGGTAGGTGTCGAAAGGATAATGAATGAATTTTCTTAAATTTCGATAGTATAGTTTTGAAGATATAAGAATGATTCCTATTCCCTGCTGAACCACATTACCCATTTTTTAACCAACAGAAATATAAACAAAAAAATAATATTTCAATTCAAGTTTTAATAATTAAAGAAAGTACAAATGGCCAAGAATATAAATTATAGTACATCCGTGAAGCAACGGTATGAACCGAATTAAAAGAAGATTTGCCTAATTATAATTTAAATATTCTCAAGCAAATTTATATAATTTTCGTAGACAGTTTTTCATTAGCTACTTATCTACTATAAATATGCCCATATTTGCATTTCTTTCACAGTTAGCCTGTATTTGTTACTTGGTACATTGCACTCTAGTTTCGAAAAGCTCATACAAAATGGAGGACCGACATATAAACATTACTCAATTTTTAAAGAGTAAGTTATTTCAAATGTTATTATAACTAAATATTAATATAGGGCAATTGTTATTAATTTTTTAGAACAAGAATTGCTGGATTTACTCGCCGCACCTTTTAGCACTAGCAAAGTTATGTACAAGTCTGACTTCGTGTGTTTGCAACGCAAGAAAAAATATTTCAAGAAGTCGAAATCATTGCGCGAACGTATACTACGCAATTGTTATAAACAAGCTGTTAAGAAATTTTTAAAGAAACTGACATCGGTTCGAAGAGTACAAATCCCGATTGAGATGCTGACCATTCCGTAGAAGAAGGTAATTTTAAACAAAAGAAACTCCAATCAAATAATGTAGCGTATGGAAGAACAACATTCCGTGTTTTTGGAATACATTCAATATTTTTCTCTAAGTAAGTGACTTAAAATATGTGTTTTAAAAACTCCTTTTTTATTTTAAACTACAATAAAGTTTAATTAATATTTCCAATAAGCAAGAGCAACAAATTTAATTACATCATGTTTAATTAATATTCCAAAGAAAAAATATTCTAAGCGGGCTCATATAAATTTTAATAATAGTTTCACAATCAATATTTATTTCAGAGATATATTCTCGAAGAACCTATACAATAAATATTTGTAAAATATAAATCAATTATTTCAAATTATTTTTTCACTGATTGTATTACACCTACAATAAATATATTCGCTTTACAGTACATACTCTAAATTTTTATTTATCAACTTTTCTTGTCAGTCTATATACATATGAAGATTGTCACATCTATATGCATTTATTATTTTGTATGTGCGGTTGCATATAAATTATTTTAATAATAATTATCAAGGTCACAGCCTATTTATCACAATGAAATAACGTTGCGACGCGTTGCCGGTTGCAACTCGCCGTGGTCGTCTAGTTGGTTAGGACTCTGTGCTTTTCTGATTCACAGCTACCCAGGTTCGAATCCTGGCTGCGGCGAATACTTTTGTTTTTGGTTTTACAATTCTTGTATTATTTCAAAATTCAGTTCTAACTATCCTAGGCGTATAACATTTCAAATTAATCGTTATTAGTATTTTGAACATAAAATTTGTATGAATTTGTAAACAGCACATCTTTCATTCTTAATTGTATAATTATAATTTTTGAAACCAAAGAAATTAATCTCAGTTAGCGATACGGCGTGCTCAGTTAATTATATTTATTTCCACCCAGTGGGTTATATATACAGAAAAGTGAATTATATTTCACAGTTAAAGTACTTCACACTTAGGCATTAACCTAATCCGAATATTTACGTACATAAAATTAATGCTATTTTATTAAAAGTAAAATGACTCCAAAAAAGTCTACAAAAATGAGTGCAACTTCTACAAATCTGCCAAAGAAGAAATATAATCCAGACAAATCATTACGAGTCTGGTTGCTGAACGAATCTTATTTGAAAATAAGGAAACAGCAAAAGAAGCAACAATTACGAGCAACTATAAAACATCTGTTTGGGCCGAAAATAAAGAGCAAGTGTTTGAAAACTGCTCAAAGTGAAAAAGATGATGGATCATCGATGAAATTGCAACGCAAGAACATAATGTGCACTTCACCAAAAAGCGATAAAGGACTTACTCGACAGGCCAAAGCCATGAAAAAATCTGAAATAATTTTAGAGAAGCAATCAGTTGGAAGCAAGCTGGAAAATAAATATAACAAACAAAACTCACCCTGGCAGGAATCGCATGATGTCGATTTAAAAGTGAGCAAATCTGGCAAATGTAATAATGTTTTTAATCAAATCAAAAACAAGAAACTTTCAATTGTATTAATAAAAGAAGCCAGAGATTCAAAACGGAAACAAAGATCTGAAGAAGAAATAGACGTTACTGTAAAACGTAGAAGAATTGCCTAGTAAACCGTAGTTATGTTTCTATTATTTTTTATAAATTGTCATACAAGAGAATGTATATCTCGCTAAATTATCACACACAGTACGTTTGATTTACGAAAGTTGTACTAAGACGATTATTAAATGTATAAATAAATATTTTGAATATATTTAAATTTTGTATTTTTTAGCCCTAGGTGGATTTTGACTTCCTTTACGACCTCGATCCTTCTCTCCTGGTTATCTATTATTCTGCTCCAAGGCTTCGTTGATTAGCTGGCGTTGCTTATACATACTTAGTACTTATGTATGAAAAAAATTTAAGGATAATTTTATGTATGTTTTTCCTTGCAAATATTCTTAGTGAGCCGAAATCTTTTTGATTTAGTTTCAATGTTTGGCTAGCGTAGATCTGAGAAGAGTTTTGTAGATTTTTGCTCAGAATCTTTGAATTCATGTAAGTCCCTAATTACATGAGACTGTGTACCCCTTCGAAGTTGACGTTGTCGATTGCTGTGATTTGTGATTCCAAACCAAACTTTTCGTCCTGGAAAAGTTCATTAACTTGGTCTTGTCCTCTTTGATTATTAGTCCTACTTTTTTGTGGTTTCACTGCATAGTTCATGAAATATCTCTCTGAGTGTGGGTATGTGTCAGCTGATTGGATCCTCCTTGTTTATGAACTCTGCAGTAATTGTTTTAATTGTTTTAATACTTGTAACCTTAACGAAAAATGTCAGTAATAATTAATTAATTTTATTCAAATTAAATTTGACAGTCGACACAGCAGACGAAGATGAATTAAAAATCATTTATATTTGCATTCAATAACAATGAAAATGTTAAATCCTTGTTACTTTTGAATATCAATCTTGTTCATTATCAAATTAATTATGCAAAATTCTATAAAATCATGCTAAATTAGAATGTGATAAGCAATTTTTATCACTTGAGTTTTATGATTCGTCAATCCAAAGAGAAAAAATAACCCTGCAATTGCATTTTCGTCACAGTCACATTTGACGTTAAAAACCAATCACACAATTGCCTAATACTAATTTATTGCAAAAATGGCATCTGAAGGGACTATTGACATTCTTAAAAACCTGAATGGTAAGAAATTATCAATTATAATCTCAATTGAAACTGCAATGTAAATTTATATTAACTATTTCTCAGATGAACAACTTGCTACATTACTCATTGCACCCTTTTGCTGCTATTGCTTGAAAACCAAGGAACCATTTGAAAAGTGTACGAATCATTACATGTGCACAGATTCGGGGAGAATTTGTTGCCCGAAATTGTTGATGGACGCTTGCCCGGATTGTGGAGCCACTGGTGAATTTGCACATATTGCTTCGCGATGTCCGCTATTGGAAGAAAATTCAACAATTCATTCCATTCCTTCAACGCTTATAACTGGAGAGAACAGTTTGGGCAGTAGAATTACGAATAAATCCAGTTTCGTGAGTTTAGAACGCAAGCGAAAGCATTTTAAGAAAGAGAAACCACTACGCATTCAACTCTTGAAACATCTTCACGAGAAAGCAAGTGAGAAATATTGGCGGCAAGTGGAGGAGGCTTTTGAGGCCGAAAAGAAGGAACACTTTCTCGAAAAAGAAATCAAAAATTCAGAGGAACTTATCACAAGACGTAATGCAAAAGACGCTAAAAAACGAAACAATGCCACTTTGAATGATCAACCAGAGGTTTTAAAACGAAAAGAATTGGTTCCAACACATGATGCCAGTTTAATAAAACTAAAACGTCGTAGACTTAATTTATTTAAATAAATTTATTAAATTCATGTACAATATTAAGGATTCCAAGTATGTTTGAGCCTTACTAAGGCCGGATTTAGCTGCAATTAAAAAATAAATATTTTTGATAACAGCATCTCGCATCTCTATTTTTTGATAACAACATCTTAGCCAATCACGCGCAATTTGGCTTAGTCGATTTCGCTCCGATAACTTCGATATCAAAGCTGCATCACAACCCAAACGGTTTTTTAATTTTCAATAGATATATGCATACAAA
This sequence comes from Aleochara curtula, assembly GCA_963978815.1. Classification (NCBI taxonomy): domain Eukaryota; kingdom Metazoa; phylum Arthropoda; class Insecta; order Coleoptera; family Staphylinidae; genus Aleochara; species Aleochara curtula. The sequence continues at coordinate 11,510,638 of OZ022219.1, read as the reverse complement.
ATTGTTTAAAAATAACAATCATGGGTTCAGATATTCATGTAAAAAACAGAAACACAAATTTCAATTTTAAAAGTAATAAATTAATGCTTATTTCAAGTTTAATCGGAGAGATGGAGCTGAATGCAAAACAATTTACGAAGTGTGATAATTACAATTTTGCTAATTATCGCAAAGCTCCCCTTAATACCAGCCTAATTACATTTGTTAGTACCTATATAAGTTACATGTTTGGGCTGTTACTTCACAGTTTCATTTAGATTCGCACATTGGAATAACCCGATTAGTTTCTAACAAATAGTCATGTCTATTTCAACTAAGAAAACTGGTAAGTTAATATCTATCTTTAATTCAAATTTATACATGTTTTACTAACATATTTCTGTTTGCTACAGGGGATGACCTCTTTACAGTATTTTTGTCACGTCATTGTGCTTATTGTGTGGGAACAAAGGAACCTGTTGAGAAATATACCAGCCATTACATAATGAAGGTAAATGGAGAGATAAGTTGCCCTAAATTAATTTCGGAAGGATGTCCACATTGTAAAATGAATGGTATATTTACGCATCCACCAATCGTTTGTCCGTCTCTATTACCAAGTACAGAATCTACAACCGATGCACCTGCATCGCTTCATAATCGCAAGACTGAAGATTTAACATCTACGGATATTCACTATCCCGAGAAGCTTCACGATTTTGACAAATCAATCCGTATTTGGTTGCTGAACGGATATTATTTAAAGAGGTGCGCTCAATATAAGTCTGACCTCAGAAATGGCGCTGTATCACAAGCTCACCACGACATTCAAAATAAGGAAAATCTCTTAGATGATCAAGGAGATTATGATAAAAGAACTGGAACTAAGAATTGCACATTAAAACGTAATTCCATGCCAGACAACGAATGCTCACAACATATTACAAAAACATCGAAAGCATTAAGAAATGACAAAAGATTCATGCGAGTTTCCAATTATATCAACAATAAGAAGTTTCTTGATGGACACCTAATCCGGTATAAAAAAGATAATGTGAATACTGAATCCAATATGAGTAACGATGCTTCAAATACGAAGAGAGATTCACGATCACACAACCGTAATTCTCATTTTAAAGGACAACATTCCAACCAATCAAAATCAAAAATTAGCGCGCCCACCCAGATGTGTGGATGCTTCGCAGAAGAAAAAGTACGGAGGAAATCCGAAACTAAGGAAATGAATCGCAGTTTTAGTCCGAAATGTAGTAACCATTCGCAAATCCACTCCACGAAGAAATATGCTCAAAACAAACAACAAATTAATAAACTTCCACGAGGGAGATTGGCTTTTAATTCTTCAGATTTTCGTTTGAAGGCGCAAAATAATAAATACAACAACGGACAAATGAGTAAGCAAAACCGACAAGAAATAAAACATGACAACCAACACAGTAGATGGTCAAATACTTCCATACGGACCATTTCTTCACAACCTCAAGCTGAATACGGCAATATTAATGGACCAAAAAGGCGAGTTCCATCCAGATGGGATAACGGAAACTTAACAGAAAATATGCAAATCACATTTAATAACAATACAGCATTAAAAAGAAGATCAATGTCAACTCGGGAACATGAGAATAACAGATTCAACAACCGTGAAAAGAAATCCAAATCATTGTACTATAATTACGATTTATATTAACATAATGTATTGTATAAGTAAATTCTTTTTGATTAACCGGAAACATATATGAAAACTGATCGGCAATTTACAAACATACTCATTGTATTATAATAAACAAATACATAGTATTAAATACCAATACCTTATTGTTTTTCTTCTCACGAAGTTTATTATTGAATTTATTATTTACCTACTAGCTGTCTCGGCGAACTTCGTTTCGCCAAACGGTGTTTCGTATGGATATAGCCGTCCGGGCGATCTCTGATCTCGTTATTGTCACTTACGTAGATATTTGATTTTATGCTGTTTATAAGATTCGGACTCATTTTCTAGTGCTTATATTATGTTTTGCCAATTTCTTTCAAGCCTTCCTGCCCGCTGTTTGTTGGTTTTATTAATTGTCCCTTTCCAATGTGCTGCTAGTTGAAATCTTTGTTCGTTATATTGTTCAACTTTTCTATCACAGTAGTTAACATTACTGTTTTGAAACAATACCAATTAATATTTTACTGTATGATTGATACAATTTAAACCTTCCCTATCCCGTTGTCTAACAGAATAAACCTAATTATATTGTTAAATCTTTTAATATACGTCAAATCTCCCAGCAAACGTGGTATAACCAACCCGCGTTCTTTTATATAGTTTCAGTTGATTTGTAAGCGTGGTAGCTACCAAATGAATTTAAACCGCAATATTTCAAAAATTTGGAAAATAGCGTAATGATACTGGTTAGAAATTAGTTTTGTTAATGAAGTTTAGTCTCATATCTTTCTACGAAAATACCAATAAAAGTCGCTATAAAAGCCGTCCAGTAGTTTTCATGAATTTCTTAAACTTTAATATAGGAAATTGCTTTATACATATATAGATTAACAATTTCACTCAATTTCTAACATTTTCTACAAATGAAAACAATTTGCACTCAGTGTTCATATTATCCTTAGTCTTACTTGCTACCTTTGCAAATCTTAAAATGTAAACGTAGTATTTAACTGATGAAATTATGACTAACATCTCCCGACCCTGTTGTCATTCTCTTTCTTTAATTTGGTAAAAATAACTTCCTTAGTTTGCTTATTCAAGTTATATCATTCAGACAGTGTTACACTATATTAAGTTAAGCGTGTTATATGCTTTCAAATATCGACATGCACACATGCCAAGCAGGTAAAACTATTATGAACTCGGGTGGTCGATTTGGGTCGCTTTGAGAAAGGAAAACGTGGTGAATGAAGGCGTTGCTTTAAAATTTCGCATCTGTGGAATCACACCACTTTGAGCGTTAAGTCTTCGTCATCAGAGTGCGCCAGGGGTATTAGTGGCGACAAACACAAACATCGCAGCATTTTTATATATATAGAAGATAGAAGATAGAAGATAGAAGATAGATAGATAGATAGATAGATAGATAGATAGATAGATAGATAGATAGATATTATAAGACAAATTTGCACATGATTAACCATTTCACTTGTCCTTAAATGACAATAGCAAATACATTAAATTTGATAATTACTGATGCTACTGTCATTATTATTTTATTTAATGCACAATCATTTACAAATTTCTTTCAACGCTGAATTTTACACTCATTATTTTAACTCGACTCAATGAGTAAGTTTATCCTTACTATTAACTGATACAAACAGAATTTCCATATTTAGTTGCCACGAGCTTCACTTCTGTTTAACGCGTGTTAAAATGGAGAATGGATATGTTGATTATAAATTTGTTTCCCAGGAAAAGGAAAACATTGGATTGCATACCTTACATTTGCACTACCCGAAAGAGGAATCTTTAAGAGTAAAAATCTTACGAAGAAACCATCTTATTTCGTTAAAACGACGTAAAAAAGCAAACCAAACATCATTTAAAGCAAGAATCCTTTTATACATCGCTACATTATGGAGAATTATAAATATATAATGTGTCGGCAGAGATCTATAAATAAATATATGTAAATAACAGTCGCTTTTATTTAAATATATCAATTGTGAAGTATTAATTTATTTCAAAAAAGAAAATACAATCATAATTTTACTTGATTTATTTAAGATGAATAATGAATGTACTTAGATATCTATTCATTTCTTCTTTTCATCTTTCTTAGCAGCATCTTTATCCTTCGAGTCCTTATCTTTGTCCTTCTCCTTTTCCTTGTCTTTGTCCTTATCTTTATCTTTCGACTCTTTCTTATCATCCTTTTTCACCTCCTCAGCATCTTTATTGGTGAGCTTGTTGTTAATCAGATTATGCAGGGCAATAATTGAACGCACCATTGCCGCCAGGTAAACAACAAGCATTTGATCATTGTTCTTAATATGAAATGCTTTATTAAATGTCTCCTTGCTAATATCTGGCAGTAAATTAAAAATATCCTGCAGTTGATAAACAATTTGGTGATTAATAGGCATCTTCTCATCCCGTACTTGCTCCAAATAGTTCTTAATCTCAGCCAGTTGTAAATGCAGTCCTTTCAAACCCAACAGTTGGTTTGTAATTCTCTGGGAAAGAGTTCCCACTGTTGTGTCTTTAATATCTCTGAGCAAATGTTCAACTCCCACTTCTTCAGCTTCCTCAGCACCAATCTCGCTGGGAACATGCTCAAAAGTTTTTGATGTTGGTGACCCATCATCATGCACCTCTTCAACTGCTTGATAGGCCTCAGTAGGCAGGCCCAGATCTTTTGGTTTGGCATCAATGATAACAAGAATTGAATTAGGGCAGTACCGCCGAATCAATTCATTGATTGCAATATCATTTTGATGGAGCTTTGGGCCTGTGTGGTACCAACCAACAACCTTTTCCCTTGCATTTACCTTCTTGAACATTCCATACATATTCTCAAGGTAGTCATGATCAAGGAACCACACTGACTTGTCTTTATCATCCTCGTCAAAAGGAACTAAAATTATAGGAAAACTTTAGAATTTTTTCGTGTATAGAGTAATTATACATACTTGCAAAACTATTTGAAACGTCCAAAACTCCTTTTGCACGGGGACAACCAAGTAAAACACCCACAACTCTCTTCTGGTTGCCAATTTTACCCATTCGATTGAAGTGATCCACCACACTAAGCAGTACTAATGGATGCACCACTACCTTCGAAATTCCTCCTTCGGGGCCTGGCATATTGGCTGAGTTCAATATAAAAATTCAAAACACTCCACTACCAAAACTATTAGATTTCGGTATGACTTCTAAATTCCACAAAGTAATTTATAGGTTAGATTCAAGAGAATGACAAAACAAACTTTTTGAGCATGCGCACAAAGGACGTGTTTGACATCAGCGCCAAACAGAGTCCAGCAGCGCCCTAACCAATGCGTCTCTAACCTCATGTTTAAAAGCATTTTTTAAAGATCTTGAATGCGTTGGCGGGTGTTTTGCTAATAGCAGTTTAAATTATTATTCATATTAATTGATGCCTAGTATTGAGTTATCATGGAAGATAAGAAACAAGTGCAACTATCTAAAGGTCTACTGGACATGAAATTTATGAAGAAGACCAAGGAACGAGTTGAACGTGATGAAGATAATGCTGTTGGAACAGCTCTATATTCTCATGAAATTACTGAAAATATGAAATCTGGTGGTGAAATGGTCATTGTAGAAGCAAGTGTTACACAATGTATGGATTTAATAGATGGCCGAGTATCATTTGGGGGCATGAATCCAGCAGTTGAAAAGTTTATGAAAGAGGCTGAAAAAGGAAACAATGCTGAAATAGAGAACTATGAAAAAGACATTACTGATGTAGAAATGGCCCAACAGTCAACTTTAGTTGAAAATGTAGAAAAGAAGTTTAAAACTAAGAAACAAAGAAAATCTAAATCTGAGTCTAATTAAGAGAGTATTGTTGCAATGTTATTAACTGATTGAAATTTAAATACATCATCCTTTGATCCAGCTGGATGATGAGACCTGATTTTATACCAACATTTATTGTTTTTTTGGTCATCCTAAAGGTCCCAGGATTTGAAATAATTTCTTATAGCATTAGCTATGAAAGAGGAATTAAGAAAACACTTGAAACAATCAATTGACTCAAAGTGCTAATCATGGGGAATAATTTTATTCTGCAGGGTCACCAATCCAGTTGCATCTTAGGCAAAGGTAGTTTTTATATTTATAATATTCTTTAATCATTAAGTTTATCTATTTTTGTACAGGGAGAACAAAACCATATTGAGGGGTCTGTGATAAATGTAAGTTGGAAATTTGTTATTCTTTTCCTAATTTAACAAACAAAAATCTTAGTTTGTTAAATGTATAATTTATTATTGATGTGTATTTACAACTAAACACAATCAAACAGTTAATAACTTTAATAGAATATATTATAAAAATATAATTAATTATAAAATTACTTTATTTACAAAAAGTATATTTTTGAATATTTATAAAGTATTTATATATTAGCTATTAAAGTTGTGACACGCAGACTAATAATACTCATAAAATAATATATACATTTAATACTTATTTGGATTTTGCTTCATAAATAATTAGAATTCTAAAGATGATGTATCAAAACATTTTATCATTTCAACTAGTTGTATTTAAATAGTTTTGTTATATTTACTATTTAAAAAATGGCACTGGTTATTGGCAGCATACAAATTACGTGCGCTTATGTTTGTTTCGCCAATGAACACAATTATCACTTGATTGATAATCATACTGTTTTATTAACTGGGCAAGAATTCAATAAAACATTGACCAGCTCATGCATTCTCGTCCATTCCTCTGATTTATTGTCTATAGACAAATTGCGTATACATCCTTTAAAATTTTCTCTAATGCGTAATGTGCCGCCCGGTGCTGAATCTATAATTAAAATGATTAGTTAATTAACAAGTATAATCAAAACTTTTTGCAAAATACCTGGTAATCCGCCGATGTATAATGGTGCTTCAATAGGTTTAAATTCATCCAACCCATTCAATACCCATGTTGTAGCTACATCGTCCACTTTTACAGATAACTCTGTGGTGAAGGAAGCCAAGACCTTATGCCATTCGTTATTACACGCAGAATTTCGTGCTAAATTATTAGTTACATTCGTAATTAATCCATTCCCCATGTCTACAGACATGACAACTGCACCATTTTGCAATTCTATGGAGAGTGCCGGATGATTACTGAAATCCGCAACACTCAATAGGATTCCGTTCTGTTGATCGGTGCGAAAATCGAATGCAATATCAAGATAATTATTTAACCGGAATTGCTGGTCGTATACTGCATAGGAGTCACCCCGGAAATAGCTGCCGCGTTCTACGTTTGAAAAACATTGTCCGACTTGATTATACTTCATTTTCTTATCTTTGGTGATGTTCGATGGTAGATTATTGATCTTTAATGAACGTATACAGCCGTGTAGTTGATTAACTATATACTTCTAAAAATTATACCATAAATTCACAGTACTTGACTGAATTTATTATGTTTACTTACATTTGATAAGTGTTTTGGTACATTGCCAATAAACAAGGTGCTAGTTATTTTATTCTGTGGCATTTTGTGTCCCAGTCTTTGCCCATCAATTTCGATCCACAAACGGCGTTTCTTTTTCTGCAGTGTGTTTATGTTTTGAAGTACAACACGATGCCATTTACCATCATCAATGCGTATTTTAGTTTCGATTACCTTTTTCTTCTTGCCCTTCATTTCCAATGCTATCGTACCACTTTTAATGATCAGCATGTTATAATGATCTGTTCCCTGAAAAGAAACAATTAATATAAAACTTTATAATTGCGAGTTGACTACATACGTAAGCTAAGAAGAGTAATCCTTCACTATAAAACGTGCGAATCTCAAATTCAATTGTGTAATTGGATTTCCAAAAATGCGGTTTAAGTGTATGACTTAGAAAACTATTTTCGCCATCGCCAAATTTAAATGCATTTGGCTCGATTGTATAGCTAACTTTTTCGCACAATTGCGGAGACATATCCTTCATTGAAATATCATTAGTCTTTTCTTCAATTGGTGGGTTATTTCTTTGTTTAACCACCACTTTTCTTGGCAGGCTCCTTCCAATTTGCGCATTTTTCTGATCAACGTATGTGTCCTGTGTGATAGTCACATATCTGCAAATTTTTATTTCATATAAGTATTTCATGGCAAGTTTTGGAAATTACTTACTCTGAATTAAGTGATATCTCATTCACCATGCCAACAATACTATTTTTTTCATCACCGATGTTCACGAGAATGGGAACTTCATTTGACTTAATTATCCATTGTGGTGCATTTTTACCACTTATTTTTTCTTGATTTACATATAGTAAGCGTGTTGTTCCATCGAATTTTACAAAGTTGTATTCATCGTTATTAACCAATTCGGATTTTACTATTAAATCACCATCGTTATATACATTTATTTTGCCTTTCTTAAGTGTTATTTCCAAATTCTTGCCAATGTTCAAAATTCTGCCAGACTCACTGATTGGTCGCAGAATAAAACTAACTGTGGTTATATCTTCTGTATGTGGGTATCTCAAACGAACAAAACTTTCTGATGTTGATAAAATAACTTTATCGTATTGTAGCTGAAAATTAGTATTAGTAAACAACAAAGAAATGAATTGTTCAAGATTGAATACCTGTTTTTGTATATCAAAGTATTTGACATTATGATGACTATTAGGATGTTCAATTGATAAGGGTTTTTGGTGGAAAATACCATTGAGGACTCCAAGATATGGTTGAGTTGTAACATTCAGTTGGCTGATTGTATAAAAATTTGGTGGTATACCTCCAACTGAGAAATTACCACGTAATATTGTAATCCAATCCTTCTTAACAACCTCATTTTCCAAATCAAACACCTCTTTATCAATTTTAAATTGAGCCTTTTCAACAAAGTGTGTTTTATTTGCATTTGCGCGATCACGAGCAAAAGATAAATTATGCTCTTTTCCATCATTGTACTTCTTCTCTGTGCTTTTTGTAAAATGTGCCTTATCATTGTAATGCATAATAAAAACTACATAGCCAGCTTGAAGAACAATTGCAACATATTTACTGTCTGCGTAAACCAAGAATATAAGTGCATCTTCATCAAAAGTCTGAATGTTTAGATTCATACTGAATTTGTATGAACCTGCAGCCTTAGTTTGATTGAATGCAATATAGCCTTCATCAAATTGAAAACTGTTTGAACTGCTGTCATCTTTCATACTAAAGCAAGAAATTCATTAATTTTTGGACCTGTTATAAACACATAAAATCACTTACATGCTGGAACTTCCACATTCTCCAACTGAGTAAATATAATTCCAAAGACTCAATTGTTTTCCATTAATATGAACTCTTTTAATACAACCAGGAAGTCCTCTTAATCCATGTGGATCTCCAATCTCTAAAATATCATTGCCAGAGAATTGTAGGAATCCTTCTTGACTTGTAATATTGCAATTAGGATTTGAATCACCATTTGATAAAGTAGTAGATATGCTATTGTGTATACTGAAAACGAATGCACATAGTTATTACAAATACATTTTGTATATAATTTATACATACATTTTAGCTGTAAATTTATAAATCGAATCACTAACATCAAGTTGAAACTTGCATTTATCGGTAGCAGTATTTGTGGAAAAAACAAGCCTATCATTGTTAATACTCAACTTAACAATGTCTTCTAGATTGAATATTGTGTATTGTAGGTCCTCAGTCGTGTTATAAGTGAATTCAATTACTAGATCAAAAGCAGTCGTTGGTTCTAAATGAGATATTTTGTATTGGCGGCCACATGTCGATCCATTTAATGGGATCAAGATCTAAAATTAAAAATGTAAATATTTACAATGGAAAATTTACAGCTCTACTCACAGAGGACGTTAAGTGTTTCGCTTTCGCAATATTATCTCTCAATTGTTTAAGTTTCCCATCAATTTCCGAACGTTTACCTTCGAATTTATCCAATATTTTCTTCTTTTGGTTTAAAACATCAATGCTTGTGGCTGCACCATTGTAGCTGGAAACATTTTGCAGTAGATTTTTTGTAAAGATAATGTTATTCTGGAACTGTTTGATGCGATCTGCTGACGTTAAGTTCAAATATTTGTCCCAATTTTTTAGTAAGTTGTACTGCTTTGTAATATTCAAATCCGTTGCGTTTTTGTGCACTATCCTTGATTTCTCAATGTTTTGCGCCGCTTTGTTAATAATTTCCTCAATTGCCTTCATGTTTCTCAGCTTTTCTGCATTCTCAGATTTCATTTCATTTAATTTCTCGGTCTGATTATTATTCGCCAATCCATTGTCCCAATTGGATGCTTTTAATGTCAGAATACCATTTTCCAATTTCTTCTTCTGATGCGCCTTCTTCTCAAGTGTATCTTGAATCACTTCAGCGCGTTTCCGTAGCCGATCAGAGTTTGCTTTCGATATTGACGAATTAACAGAAATTGTATCACCTTGTGCAGGATCTAAAAATTCATCAACGAGTTCATCGAACGTGTTTTGAGCTTCTTCATACGTAGCTTTGGCTATTTTAATCAAATCCGTGGTACTTTCGTTAAACTTTCCGCTGTTTTTCAACGTTTGGAAATCGTTATGAAGCTTGGTAAAAATGGATTCGTATTCAGCCGCTATTGCGGATAACTTTACAATGTGGTTATTTAAGTTTTGTTGCTGTTTTGGAAGTGTTTCCAGGTACTCATCTGTAATTCGTGCATCTAATTGATCAATCAATTCATTCATTTCATTGTAATCTTTGATTTCCGCATCGGTTAATTTATTGTTCACATCCGAAACTAATTCCTTGCTGGTCTTTAATGTATCATGTAAATGACGGATACTATCAGTTAGTTCTTTATATATTTTCTGCACGGCTTGCAACTTTTTCTCGTTAACACTGCTCTTCTTAGTTGTCAATTCGTTTTTCGCGTTCACTTCGTTAATCAGCTTTCGCAAATCTTGCAATCTCTCCTTTAAATCCACATGTTCCAATCTTAATTGATGTAAATTCTTCAGTCTTGTTTGATGTAAACTCGCATTAGTGAACTTCTCAACGGCTTGAAATGCATTTTCACATTGATTGCGTACTTTACTCACTTTTAAAAAGTCATTCATACGTTCGCTTTGCTTGCGGATCTCATTATTCCATTTGTGCCCTTTTTTAAGGGCGTCCTTAGTGGACACGTGTTGCGTTTCGTAGTCATCTAGTTTCTTCTTAAACTGTTCCAATTCTTTGGTAACATTTCGCGCTTTTTCCAGCATACGATCACTGCGGTTTTGGTTCTGTTTGATTTTGTTTTGGGCTGTATGTGCTTTCGAATTGAGTGATTTGAATTCGTTGTAAATTTTCTCCACGTCTGTTTCCAACTTGTCAATATTTTTATACTCTACAATATTGTGCGCATCCTTCTTATCATTTAAATACTCCTCCACTTTATCCGACAATGTCAAGTATTTGGTCTCGTAGTCAGTTAATGTGTCCCATGGTGGTTGAACGACTCCATTACTTAAATGTTTAGTGTTATTCGCCAGCAGATTGTTGATATCATCCAATTTGTCCAGTAAAATATCAACGCAAACGTCGCAAGGCACACAGTTATGGTCATCTAAAACATGTCGCATCTGCGCACACTCTCCACATTTTTGACCCACAATTCCCGGTTTACATGAACACGCGCCTGTTATCTTATCACACTCGCGATGGGTGCTGCCCTCTGGATTGCAATCGCATGGTTTACAGCTGCCTCCGGGCAGATGCGGCTCTCCGTAGTATCCCGGCGAGCATCGATCACAAGTGGGACCGTAGTATCCCTTCTTGCACTTGCAGATAAAATGCCCAGAGTGCGTTCGCGGAACGCAGCTGATTGCAAAGTTTTGCGTTTCGCTAGGGCACAAACACGCCTTGCATTTCGTACTTTCCGGAGTGCCGTAGTAACCTTGTGCGCATTTTTCACACGACTTTCCGGCAGTATTGTCAATACAGTTTTGACAATATCCGGTTTCAATATCGCATATTTTAGATCTTCCATTGCATGAACAGGGAATAGATTTTCCCAGCACACTCTCGATATCCGAAGAATTATGATAGATGTGATGATATTTCTTATCTCTGTAGTTACCCAAGCTAGGGTTTTGACAAGATGTCCCATTGTACACTTTAGGGCATTCGCATTTTTCCAATTGCATCGCAAGAGGTGGTGGACTACCTGATAACTTTATACCCGAATCTAATGAGACGTCACTGAGCAATATACTTTGAAATCTGCCATGGTTAGTGCCCTTGATGTAAATGTCCGACACATTTTGAAGAACAACCATTATCAAGTCCCGATCGACTGGCAGAAATTCTTCCCTATGACCATGCGTGTAAATTCGGCGCCAATTATTCTCATGTAATTGAACTTCATATTTATCACTAATTGGATAAAAATTTGTATCATACACCAGTTTCATATCATTACCCTCTATATGAACAATCGGATAGCTGTTAAATTCACCATGATGATTACCATGATTCGGATTAATTGTGGTTGTAAATCGAAGATATCCGCCATAGGAGAGTATCCTATCTCCGAGAAATTGTTGAGGAAGACGCCAATACAATGGAATCGTATAATGATCATTTGCTAATGATACATTTCCGTTTGTACCTTCAATCACTTCAAAGTCATTCACATTAATATTATCCGGAATGTATTGTGGCAATGTTGGTGATTTATAAATAACATCCATGAAGCCAACACTCAATTGGCGATTCTTCATTCGTATTTTACTCCACGTATATCCAGATTCTGTGCATTGTTTCGATCGTCTGAAGCAGAAACATTCAGTACATCCATTTTCATTATCAATATGGAGACCAAAAGTGCTATCTTTGCAAGTATTACATCTTCGACCAGTTACATTACTCTTGCAAGGACAATTACCATGTGGGTCACATTGGCATACACCATCTTCAGTGCAACTACTTCGAATCGTACCAGGATAGTGACAACTACACCTTCGACATTTCGGGTACCCATAGTAACCATGAGCGCATCGGTCACATTTAGTTCCTTCGTATCCCTGATTACAGGTACAAATGCTGGAACGCAAGTCGCATTGAGACCGGACACTTCCCGTTTCAGAACAGTTACAACTCTTGCATCCAATGTTGGGTTCGAAACCCCAATACTTTGGTTTGCATTGCTTACATGATTCCCCGTAGCTGTTTGGTGGACATGAACAACGTCCTGTTTCTTGGTCACAAATATGTCCGGGTTTCGTACAAATGTCACACTCTAAAAGAAGAAAAACAACCATCATATTAATCTTTCCCAATTAAAAATTTAAAAATGCCTGGTTTTCATTTACTTTTGCATCCGGTTTTGGAAAAGCCATAAAATCCGTATTTGCACACATCGCAATGTTTTCCCTCTACTCCCGGTTTACATTTACAGAATCCACTCTCTGAATGACATTGCGAGCTTTCCGAACCCTCTTCGCTACAATCGCAAGGAACACATCCCGATGCACTTTCATAATATCCGTCCTGGAAACGAAATTGAAACTGAATATGTTTATTCATTTTCCTGAATTAATAATTACGTACCCTACATCTATCGCATGAGCGTCCAATGTAGTTTGCTTTGCATCTGCATTGGCCAGTAACAATATGACAAGTGGATAATTCGGAACCTCGCAGTGAACAATTGCAACCTGCAAAGTTGAATTTATGAATAATTGATAACAAAACGTTCTCACTAACAATGAATTTTACAACGTAAATAAACAAGTTGTTGTTGTTATTTGAAGCGGCTCAAAGTGAAGTGTAAAAAATTAAAGCGTGTAACGATATTTTTCTATGCAATTGGGTCAAGACTATGCACCAAACGAATTTAATTCTAGAGTATGTTCAATCATCAAATGCCGATAAGGAAATCAATCAATTTGCTGATAGCAAGAAGTGTATTGGTTTTTGTAATTTTGCATGACTCGTGAAGCGAAACGATAAGTTTGACTCTATTTACTTGTGTTTCATTAGGAGTTTTATACATTTTTAATTCGATTATGAACGAAAAATGTATTGCGATTAGATTATAAAGTTATTTTCCCTGGATAATAGTAATAAACATGGCATTATCGTAATAATGGGTTCGCTTTAGTGCAACTTTTTCGCCGGTGTGTTTTTATGACGCATTGCTTGCTCGATTGCAAATTGATTGCCGGGTTTTCAAGTGGTTGTTAACTAAAGTGCTAGTTTACACTTATATCGCATAAAAGTGGTGCTATTTTCATACAGTTTTAAATATTTTATTAAAATTCCATACCATTTTTATAAAAGAAATTCCACGTTAAATCGAAATTCTTTAAAAATCTGATACCAATTATAAAATTTAAAATTTTCACTCTCGAGTGAAATAGTGAGAAGTAAACAAAGACGACAAGTTCAGGTTTGATAAATACACTTAAAATTGTAACTCAAAATTGACTAAACCGATTTTCAACATTCAAATTTAACACGTTTACTTCTCATATTTCAGTACAACACTCTCTCTCGTACATTTTAATGTTTGCATTATCAGACACTGTTAACATACAATGGCATGACTATAAGATTGGCAAAATTCGGTCCACAATACTCTAAATTTCATCTTGAAACCGTCATAACTTTCTTATGAGCGAGTTTGGGCACAACCGGACATGGCAAGCTAATTCTCCATTTAATTATCTATCTGCCAGTGGTAATTTCTCCTTGACAAAACATGACACACATTAGTAAAAGTCGATTTGAAAATATTTCGTTATTCAAAAATCGGGAATTTTTGAAAAATTAATTTTTCATTGAAAATATAATATCTTAAAAACAATATTGACACCATTCGAAAGATTATTAGTTGTAGTTTGTACACGTCAAAAGAATTTTATTTTAGGACTACTATGAGCTTGGAAAATGAATTTTGAATATGACGTTTACATGCAAAGAAAATCTCAACCAAGAAATTATTCGACTTTATTCTTAAATTGTTGCTAAATTATCCATCCGATTTGAATCATATTTTCACATTCATAAAATTCAGTTATTCCTTTTCCTGCTACTACAAGAAATGTCCATAAATGTCATTATTTAATTTCAGTGGGGCTTAGTGGTAAATTTTTGGAGTAAATAAATCATACTAAATTTTTGTTCTTTGATCTCACGCCTAGTGTAACGGTTTGTATGTTTCATTTTTAAAACACATATCTTATTAAAAGAAGTGACACTCAACTAATTTCTACGAATTAATGTAAAAAGGAAATTTTGATTTTAAAGTTGAACTAATGAGGTTCACGTCAAAAAACCTTTAGAAAACATAAAAAGTACTCGAAAAATTCTTTAAGTACCTTTAAAATTTGGAAAGAAAATATAATAGTTAATATTATTATTAATCCAAAAAGTATTTAGATCATTCAACGAGAGAAAAGTCCAGTTAAACATTCCGAAACATCTTCAACGTCTACCGAAATGACGAAACGCAACTTTATTGACATTTTATTACTCTATTAACAAAACAACACGTGTTGATCTCCATTCAACTGCTAGAAAAGTTTTATTATGAATGCTTTTAGAGTAGATCTAAAATATTCCTTAATGAATGCACTCAGCAAGTGTATTTCATATTCATTCAATCATCTGCTGCTGATTACGACTATTACAACATAATAATATAATTAATTATAGTGCTGCCTTAAACTATTTCCTGCAGGCTAATAACTTAACGAATACAGAATGCGTTCAAATTAATTTCGTATTTTTTAACGAGCATCAACCATTCAGATAATCAATAACTCTTTATGAGCATCAGTCTTGCATTTAATTCAATAATTTCACGAGTCGCCCGATTCGTAAAAGTTTAAAGTGTCATTCGTCATTAAGAGCACTTAATCATTGAAAAACCCACGCATGCGCAGTGCAACACGGATTGAGGAAATACGCACGTAATGCGATTGTGGCGCTCTCACACTCATTTAAATGAGGTATCATTCACCTTCTTTTCTCTTACGATTCTCTTTCACTCTCTCTCTCTCTCTCTTTTCTTGACTTAAGCACAAGAACAAAAAACAAGTAAAATAACAGCAGTTGGTGTGGTAGTCGGACAAGATTTAATATCTTTACGACTGAACAATTTTACATTCAACACCAATTTTTGTTCTTCTCTCGCGCATCGCGTCACGAAAAAGAATTCATTCTAGTCAAGTCACTGATAAACAAATATACTTATTTTACGCATTTGTTGCAATTTGCTGGCAACGTTTATGGTTGTAAATTGCTGGATTATTATTGTAACAAAATATCGCTTACGGTGACGAAGAAGCGCATGGAGGTAGAAGAAGATTACGCATTTCTAAGATGCAGATTTATCTGATTTAACATGGAGCGCAAATGCGATTATATTCTTACGATTATTTTCTAGAATAAACAAACAACGACTACCGCGAGGAGGGAACGACTATCCGCTCAAAGAAAAAACAAACAAAAAAAGCAGAGGAAGAACAAGAAGTAAATGAAGAAATTATTTATTTATGAACTCTATAACTTTACCGAAGCGCGCTGTTTCAGTAAAGTGTCTGCTAACCAAGTTTAAGTTTCCAATTTAACTTTTATTATTTTTGCGACACAACTTTTTTTATTATTACACTGCAATTTGATAAGAAAAATTGTTCTTAATTTGGAAGCGCCATTAAAGTTGGACGCACACTTAATTCGCGAAATTAAATTACGTTCGATCCAGATATACAGGATGATACAAAACTTCCATAAATATCAAAATTAATGACTTACATTTTAAGATTTTTCCTATTGTATTATGGATAATTTAGTTGTCAGTTTCGTTTAGCAAAATTTCCGTCTAAACAATGATTAAAAATGGCCGTTTTTCACAATACGTTTTCCGGTGATCATGATAATTTGAAAACTGTTCAATGCAAATCAAAATTTCAAAGAGATTTTTATAGAGTATTAGTGTATTTCATCATTGAACCAAAAAATTTCCAAAATTCACATTCAAAAAGAAATGGTGAAAGTTTCAACGCAAAATTTCAGTTTTTACGCCAATTTTTCTTGGATTTTATCTAGTAAATTGAATATTTATTTTTGGTTCATATGCTAGTTCGTATCCTTATACATAGTTGGTGAAAATTTGGTCGTGCTGGGATTCATAGTTTTTGAATAATCCTGATCACCAAAACTGCAATATTCTCAACAGAATGCACTAAAAAAAAATTATTGTAATTTGTTCACCAGTTGCAACACTCTGTACATACTTATTAATTAAGCTTATTAATTTTGTTTCATCTTATAACCTTTGTGATAAAGGAAATATACTGATTGAAGAAAAAAGAAATAGGTTTCGCACAAATTACGTATGCGTGTGGCATAATTATATCCCGGAAGTCTGCTACCTCAATATGCAAAATTTCTAAATTTATTTCCCCCGAAAAGCAACGTACGTCTCCTCTCTTTTCTCTTTAATAACATATTCGCGTATTCGGTGGTTAGCATGAATTGCACGAAAGGCTTAAGGTGATGAAGCCGTTTAACGACGTCTATTAATAGCCGAATACTCTTCATACGTTCATAATGCACCATTAATTTACAAAGACTGCGCGCTGCCATCGAATAAATATGCAAAATGTTTTTGAGGTTAACAAATTCAAGCACTTTTATGACTTGCTCACGAGCAATGCGTACCACGTGTGTGCGTGTGCCGCCAATTAATTAAGTTTGACGTGGTTGCTGTTGCTGTTGTTGTTGTTGTTGCGTGGCGTTCCGTTTCGTTTCATTATTCTGCGTAACCGAAACCTTGCAATAATTAATTTCCCCGATGTATCTCTCATACGCACAACGCCCTTTTGCATTATGTAATAACAAGGCAGGCGCGGGCGGCGCATCACGTGTTTGTGCAACTTTAATTGCTTCGTCGAAGAAGTATCAAACGCACCAACGCAACGCGAGAGAGATAGCAAAAAGGCCAGTTAAATTTTCAAACTTTAATCAACTTTTTGATGTTGGAATATTTTATTTTATATCTAATTAATTTTATTCCATTCATAATTATTAATTACATGCACGAACTGTTTATTAATTAAAAAAGTTATTACATAAAGTTTTTTTTATTCCTATTTTAAATAAAAAATTATAAAATTGACTTATTTTGTTAATTAATTTAATTAGTAATTAGCTAATTAATTACTAAAAGTTAATTTATTAATTAATAACAAATATTTTAAGTTTATTTCTTAAGTTTCATGTCCATAAATAATTATTACGTTATTAATATTCACATCATGATCAAAGAAAAATAATTTAAGTTTTTTCTTTGGTGATTAGTAAAAAATGCCTTCTTTCAAAAATTGCTACCCACGTTTTAATCAATGTCCAAACTAAAAGACAGAAACGTCAAAACAAGCATTCATTTGCCTTTTTTTTTAAAGCGTTCCACGTCTCTGTTAAAATTCTTTATTAGTAATCAATGAAGATCAATGCATCAACTCATTCGTATTCGAATAAACAGCATTTCGGTAACGTATTCGTAATGAGATTCTCGGCTGATGTGAATTAAGGTTATCTGTGTTTAGATTCGATTTTTCAAACTTGAACAAACTTCAAACGCGTCTAAAAATCCTTGGGTTTTCTATTGCAAACGCGCGATATGCATCTGCGCACTAATGAAGTTTACTTTAAATTAGTTTAAATTACTTGCAACGACTTTATTTATCCGTGCGCACATTTTGTTTACTAGTCGAATGTAAACGTGGAAAGTAAGTAAGTAAGTAAGTAATAAGTTTTCCACATGCATATGCGCGTTTAGGGCGGACTAAAATTATGATTGTATTGAGAACGCGCGCTGAAAGCATTTTTATATGAGAAATTTCTTCATCGTGCGGAATGTAAACTATTACAATGCCTGATGAAATATAATAAAGGAATATACGCGCTAGCGATAAGCGCGAAAAGCGAAGGTGTCATAACGTTTTACTTGCGAATTATGTGCACGCGAACGTTATTAAACTTATTTTATTGCGAAACAAGTTAAAGAAGTGTTGAAAGAATTTTCATCGCCTTTGCATTTATATTTAGAGAAACCTTAATAACTTTATCACTCTTTTTGTTTCATTTTGATATGGTTAGCATAACCTATAAATTTCTTACTCAATACAATATTTGAATTATGAAATCCTGTGGAATTGCTTGATACAATAACATGTATAAAATATGGTTACAGTGACGCTAAAGGAACAATAAAATGTCGCTGTATGCGGAAATGAATCTCTAATTAGAATACTAACCTAAAATTTATAAAAACTAATTAAACATTTTCAGAATTGCTTGTAATAAGCAGTTTTATTAACAATTTTGGCTTTGTTTTGCAGTCGTTATAGCCGTGAGATATATTATTAAAATTAACCTGACATCCGGTTGAATTGCTTCAAACAAATAGGGAAAAAAGGGGTAATGAGAGTCACCCTATTTTATTCCTGCCATTTCCCGCTTTTGGCTCAATCATAAACTTTTATACACGCCGTAAAGGTTTTCAAATTTATGAATAAATCTCATTTTGATTTTTAGTCAATAATAATAAAATTGATACAAATTCGTCGTTATACCAGAAAAAAAAATTTGTAGGTATAGTAAACTTTTGCTTTTACTATGATGAAAGAATCTTAACCTACAATTTATAAAGTTGTTCGTGTAAAACAGTGATTAAGTCGCTATATCCGAAATGGACGCTAAATCTGAGCTCAATATAACGTCTACTTTAATATCCGTGTTAAATCGCGATAATTGAAGGATAATATAATTATTAATGAATTCTGCGCTATTTTAGGTTAAGTTAATTTTAAATAATAAATATGCAACAACAAAATAACGATGTACATTTCAAGAATTTTTTGATTACATGGAGGAATTACATTATAAAAATTCCTGGAGTTGTTAAGAAGAATATTTTCCTCATTGCATGATATAAAATCACACAGTACATGCACTTGGTATAATAATACAAGGTGATGACACGAAGGTCATAAATCGTTTTCATCTCGCGCGCGCGCCCGCCGCCTTACTCGCTGGCATTTCATTGCACGTGTGAAGAAGTTGAAGAAATTGAAGAACAAAACTCTCCAAGGGCTTCGCACGAAGCAAACAAACGACAAGAACAAGTACAAGAAGCGGACAGAAAATGCACTTCCTTCTTGCCATCCTCCTTCACTTTTGTAATCATCACCTTGGCAAATTTGGAATTTTTGTAGACAAACCATTAAAAATAATAACGTCAAACTTGTTGAAAAATCTATTGTACTTGTACGTGGTAGGTACGTACGGAATGCAAAAGTTTGCGAATTGAGTGGTGCCGAGAGAAAATGCGAATGAAGCAATGTTAATAACAACAACAGCACCATTAACGAGTCGTTACTGCAGTTGCATTGTTGCTTTGAATGCGCGCTCTCGCTGGACGCAAAACAAGCAAGAGCAATGTTTTGCGTTTCGCCTCGCTTTGCTACCGTGTGTTTATTCAACGCGCGTCTCAAAGTTTTCAAAGTGTTTTCGCGCTAAACTATTTGAGGCATTCAGCGACAAAACAATTCGATTTAAAGGTTATTTGCACGTCGACTATGCGCGCAATTTCGTTCATCGGCTACGGATTTTGTTTCTTGTTATTATTTAAATCATTTTTGTTTGTTTTCGGCAAAATAAACATGCATTCTTCAAGTTATTTCTCAAACGAACAAAAAACAATTAAATTCAAATTGTTTAAACTAATAAATTGTATATAATTTTAATTAATGTGAAATTTAACGAAATTTTCAAGAAGAAACTGTTTTATAGCTTTTTCGCGAAAATTCTTCAAATTTGTCTATGAATTTACGAAATTCAAAATTCTTTTTAGGATAATGTTCTTTTATGGGAGAATTTCAACAAGTTATAATGACTAAAATGATAAATTTGTATAGAATTCTTCATAATTCAAAGAATTCCTTCATAATTTAAATTCAAACAATCGCACACTTCGCCCCAAAGGGAAATTGTCGTGAAATCATGACAACAATTTTGAAACAAGATACACTAGCAGAAAAGGGAATAACAGAATTTTACGAATGTGAAAATATTATTCAAATTGGATGGATAGTTTAGCAACAATTAACCGACAAAGTCGAACAATTTGTGAGTCGTAATTTACATATGACGTCATGTACACGTCATATTCAAAATTCATTTTCCAAGCTCGTAGTGGTCTTAAATTAAAATTCTTTGAATGTGCACAAACTACAACTAATAATCTTTCGAACGGTGTCAATATCAATATTTAGATATTATATTTTCAATTAGAAATTAATTTTTCCAAAATTTCCGTTTTTTGATGAACGGAAAATTTTCAAATCGAATTTTACTAATGTATATCAAATTGTATCAAGCAGATATTACCACTGGAAGATGAATAATTAAATGAAGAATCACACCTGTTATGTTCATCGCGTCCAAACTCGCCCTTAAGAAAGTTATGACAATTTCAAGATGAAATTTTGAGTATTTTTGAAGAAATTTTGTCTATCGTATTTGAACAGTGTCGCATTAATGTGCAAGAAAGACATTCAAAAAACTTTTTTTTACATTCATTCTAAAAAAGTATGGCCATCTATGATGGATTTTTGAAAGTAATTTATTTTTGATCAAATTCCAACTTGGTGATTTTGAAAATGGATTCAGTCAATGCAGAGCATTTTCTTAAAATGTTTTGATCCAGAGTAAATCGTTGATAATTCAAACATTTATAACCACAAAATTTTCGAATTTGTTTCTAGTCGTTATAACCGAAATATTAATTATTTTAATTGCTAATGCCTGATGAGTTTGTTTCTCATATGGCTACAAAGAAAATGCTATTTTAATGTGTGAGCATTAAATAAAGAAAATAATTACCTGTAATGGTAATTTGTACATTGAGTAAGTATGAAATAAGCATCTAACACGTCCGTAAATGTTCTAAATATAAAACAGTAAAGTTGATTAAACACATTGATGACAGCAATGCAATGTTAAATGCGTTTTCATGCATACACAACTTAATTTTCCTTGCGGGCAATTTCACAACCGCGAAACTGAAGAGTTGCAGGACTTAAAGAGTTAAAGTTAAATTAGTTTGCAAATGATCTTTTGAATTATATTTTCCATCTCTTCCCATGTTTTACTTAACGTAATAAATGTTTTCCGCATTACACCATTAAATTCGCGATTATCATCTGTGCGCGCATTAAAAATTCCTTAAACTATAATTGCACGCGTATTAAAAAGTGCTAAGCAACATTTAAATAACGCACGAAATGAGAAAATGTGAAAATATGTCTTTCTCGATTCGCACGCGTAATGCGATGCAACACAACCAGGAGTAAATCTCACGTTTTGTGCACTGCTCGCTGGAGTCGCGCCGCTATTATTATTCACGAATTCTTCGTCTTGTTTTTCTGCTGCTTCATCCTAGACATTGACTCGCTTTACGCTGCGCTTCGTCTTCCTTCTCGTAATGTCTTTCGTGCAATGCTCGCGTATTCAGCCAATTCATCATTAGACATTACAATTGTCATGAGTTTGCATCTTTCACTCTTAAACCTTCAATGAGAATGGACAACAACAGTTGAGCGCTCTTGACTTCTTTTAGACGACTCCAGAAAAAGTATTGCACCATAATACATTTAGTCATCATTAACAATACCTTTTTTTTACATCTTATTTTCTTCGAGTGCTTTTTCATAAAAGAAATTACGAAAACTTTAAATTTAAAGATTAATTAGATAGAACAATCTCACGTAGGTATTAAGCATATTTTAAATTGCTTAATAACTTTATAAAACTCGAAAATTAATTAACATTTACACTGTTAATATACAGGGTAATTCAATAAATAAATCAGAAGGTAAATAAACTCAAGATTAATTAACATTTTCTCGATCTAAATGGCTAGACTTTTAGATATAGTTTTAAAAGAAATTCATTCGGATATAACGACCACATTTTAAGATACATTTTTAAATACTTTTAATTGAATATTTAAATGAGTAATTAAGTAATTTTTAATAAGTGTTTTCCGAAGTTTACTTAATAAAATGTCCTGACATTTTTCGGATATAACCATGTGATATCCCAGTTTTCCAGGTATTTTAAATAATGACTAATTAATTATAACATTTTCTATTTCTTCTTCATTGTTATAATATTTTTTCTAGGTTAGAAAAAGAATGTTTAATAGTTTGGTAAATTTATCAAAGAATTAAAGTTAAAAAAAAGTAAATAAATTGAGAACATGAATAAATTGTCACACCTTTGGGCCCGAGCCAATTCTTAGCCTCGCCGTGATAGATCGACGTCGACTTTGGAGGCGGCTGGTGAATGGAGGGCTTCAAAGTCGGGCGCTGGTCGCGATTAGGACAGCGATTCGCACAGCACGAATAATAATAGCAATAGTAGCGCTTCCTGCGGCTCTTGCGCACTTGGTCCTCACGCCGCTTAAGCCGCCTCCGTGCCGCCTCACCCTTCACGTTATTACTTGCCAATGCAGTCACATCGCGCGCATTATTCTCGGGGCGCGCACGCTCTATGAATTTTTCACCGTTTGATAGATCCTCCGCACTGCCACCACCCACACTGCCGCCGCCGCCACTCACACACTGCAACACGCAAACTGCCACAAGAAAATGTAAAATACGCTTGCGCATTTTGACTCATCACATTTTCGTATCGTGTTCTCACACTACAAGTAAATTAACTAATCCTGAACTCTAATTGATTAGTTTTACTCGTACGTATTATTGTTTTTTCGTGCGACTTGAGCGTGTTTTGCGCGCGCACACATCCAGTTCTGAGAGTGGACTGAGCTCAGTATGACTTGTTCACGTTCATCGAGTAGAGACTTACTTGAAAAACACGCACGCGCTCTGGCGCTTTATCACAAATTTAGCTACAGTCGCGCTTTGCTTTTCCTTGCTTTCTTACTTTTCGCGCCACTATAAACCACACATTACAACAAACTTCCTCAATAAAAAAGACGCCGCTCGCCGCCGTTTCATGAATGACTCATTCACACATTTATCTCACGCAAATTTATCTATAGTACAAATGTAACGTATACTCCTGTTGTAGCAAAAGTGCAATTGTGCTTGGAAACACTCGGTGGATGAGCAATGAATGAGTGCACCTACTAAAATGATATTTGATATCCGTCACGCGTGGTATTATTTGCGATTGTATATCAATGAAGTAAAATTCAAATAAAATTATAACAAATGAAAGTTGCGGGAGAAAGAGAGAAATTTTAATTTGCAATAAAATTGCGCAAAACATTAAAAGAATTTGATTAAATTCGCTGCACCTTTTTGTTGAACACCTAAGTGTATGATTCTAATCTAATATTATTTAACTTAGGTCTTATTTATGGCCTTTGCTAACAACATGTGACAAATAAAATGTGGGAAGAGAATAAATAAATTTATCAAAGAGATAAAACGTAGCCGGTAGTTTTATTACAACCTGTAATATCAGCTTATAATCTTTCATTAAATACTTGAATGTATGAAAGATCAACCGGGTAATGGGAGTCAGCGGGCATTCGGAATCACTAAACTAACCTCCGAAAAATTAAGAAAATGTCTTCTCTACCTCATTTCCAGATTAAATTGACGAAAAATTAGTTTAGTTGTCAAGGATTAAAAACTTATGATGTTTTATACCTAGTTGCAAATTTTGAAAATTACATATTTTAAGCAATTTTGCTCTTGTAACTGACATTTAATTTAAGGGAAGTATTCTAGTCAAAATTTTTCAAAAACTCAATAAGGAATTTCTACATTTTGATAGTTTAGTTATTCAAAAATATCTCCCTAAAATGATCGTACGAAATTCGAATTCTTTTAAAAGTGATAGCCATTTTAGTGTAATAGCTACTCGACCTGTTGGAGCAACACAAAAACTTTAAACGCGTTTTTCTCTAATTTTTTCGCAATGTTTGTTATAAAATCTCAAGTTCTAATCAGCCGATTCTCTTAAAATTTGGCCTGAATATTCTTTGTATATCTGCCAATGGTAGGAACCAACAAAACCTACAAATTTTCATTTTTTTACCACGTTTTAAAAATTCTGGAAAATTAGAAAATGAGTGAAAAATTGAACTTTTTATTTGAGTAGTTGCCATTTTGCAGGAAAATTGTTTATTGCGGATTATCTTGGCTCCTACCATAATGATATTTGTACTAAACAAGAATCTACCCAGGTTTCTTTCTTTTTGTGACAAGATGGACGTGGGGTTTTTTTTCTCTCTACTTCAACAACGCATAACTTCCGGAATTTAATTTTTTTTAATGAATTTTTTATAATCTATTCTTAAATTATGAATAAATAAGTGATAAAAAAGCTTTGCTTTCATCAATCGTAGAAAAACCGCCTGAAATTCCGGTTTCTAGACTAGAATACCTTAATAAATAATCTATAAATATTTATAAAGTAAAATACTATTAGAATATTTAGAGTAACATAGTAAAATATATAACACTCATGGAATTTTTCAACATCAATTTGAGTTTAAACAAATTGAGCTCAACATCGATAAACATGTACAAAATATACACATTTCCCATTTTGCGACTCTTATAAAATCATAACTTTCCCATTAAAACGCGCATGTGTTTCGCGTTGATCAACTTGACTGGGTTATAAAACTGCGTGCGAGACTGCTTATTTGTTCATTCCATTCGTTTCTGGTGCCCTCTCGCAAAATATCATCATCGTAAAATACTCAATTTGTTTATTAGTATTTACGCGCACATTCTATTCTTGGCATAGCAAATATCCATTCGAATCGCCGAACACTTATTGAACCTTCCAAATGAAATTTCGTTACAGCTTTACGCGTTTATTCATTCATTCACTCACTCACTTAAAAGTGAAATGTCTGAAATCTTCATCGAGAGCGAATGATCGTAAAATTATTTTCGAACAAACGCAAAGGTGAAATAAATTGAATGCGCGTGCGCGTCTTGTAATTGATGAGTTTAATGTTTGTTTGCAAGCCGATAAAATTTGTTGCTTCGAATGTACCAGAGGTACGTATAGTGCAAAGCGCAATAAATTTAGACATTGAAAGGTGGCAATTAGAAAACAATTTTCCACAGTGATGCGCGTTGTGTGCGTTCAAGCATGTTCAAGATTTTCAATTTATCTCAAGCAACAATAATTTACTTCATGTGTAAAGAAACAAGAGAATAATTAAATTCGGAAAGATTTCTGAAACAATAAAATTGTACAAATATTTATGAATCTTCATGGAGATAAATTCGCAGAAAGCTTTACGAAGAATTACAAAAGGCACAGGGAAAACATTTGTCTAATTACATGGGAAAGTAATTAGTACTTTCATAGCAGTTGGTAATTGAAAATTCTCATTAGAATTAATTACGATTCGAACAGGTGAGAGGCATAATGAATTTCCAATGTTTGTCTGAATGTTTAATTGGATTTCGGCTTCTCATAGCACGTCACTCAAAAATGTGCAAAGTGAGGTTGCTTGCCTTAATAATTAATAATTGAATATCGTCATCGGTAATAATAATCATAAGGAAATTGCGCTGCTTGGTGTGTCGCGGATGGCTGAAATAGACCGATAATAATAATAAGACGGCGTGCAGCAAGCAAGAAAGTTGAACAATTATGATTCTGTGAATATGCATGTGTCTTGCGTCAATTGCGATTTTTTGCCCACTGGGGGCTTCCTTGAAGAAGCAATAAGAAGTCATTGGGTGGTCTGTGCAATCATCGACACTGGACTCTTGCGCTCAGCCTACTCTTCTTGAACTCTCTTCTTGCGCACGCGTTCTCCAACCCATCGTCAACAATCAATGTGACCGGAGGACGCGATTATATTATTAAATTCTGAATTGCTCTTTTATGTTATCAACGTAGCGTAATGCGTGATTTTCTGTTTACTTATAATCTCTCCAACACGACAAAGTAACAACTTATTTAGTCAAGAATACAAATTACAAATTTCCCAACGAATAATGCAATAAAATCAATGTTATTACTATTTATAACACAATATCTGCATACTATTTGCACGACAACTATTTTCATCAAATTTGCAATTTTGTTGGCCAAGATTACTAGAAAACTATAAATTCTATCTATACCAAATTATCACCAAATATTTACAATAAGATGAACTAGTAGATGAACCACGGATTTTGAATTTTGTCAGAAATTAATTGGATAAAAAATAAAATCGTAGTAAAAAGCGTATAAAAACTGAAATATTATGTTTAAACCCCTATCATTACTCTGTAAACATGAGTATTGGCAAATCAATGGTTCAGCAATAAAATAAACTATCATATTAACAAATTCTTTTTGAATTTTAAAATTATTATGCACTGTCTTCAAGTTATCGTATTCACTGCAACACGTAACCATTTAAAAAACGCGTTTCAGCAAATCACGTGTACTTTCGCCATTTAAAATAATTTCTAGATCAAAAATAAATATATAAATAGATTAATAGATGTACTAAGCCATAATAATAAAACTTTTTAAAAAATATTCGAAATCTAACCTAAAAAATGGGAAAATTCCACCAATTTTTGAACAGCGCAACGCAATTCTGAATTAAATTATCCAATTAGTTCAAAAATAAAACTTTTAATGGAACACATTGTATAAAATTTGTTCATAATAGTAAATGATTAAACGATTTATAAACGGTTTAAATATGAAATATGCGAATGCGTGGGTGAACTGAACAATCTGTATATGATTAATTTTTCAAACGCGCAAAGACATCACGCAGCGCACATGAATCACAAAAGTGTCAATGACGCCTCTTAAGAAAGTAAAATGCAAGAAACTTAATACTTACTTAATAATATTTACCACTTGCAACACGAACTGCTTTCGAACAAATGATTTTTCAACTTATTTCATTTATATGAAACAATTCATTAATACATGCAGTATATCTCTTGATTAAATTTGAATACTTGATTGCGATACAAGCTAATTAAAAATTACCAATTACAAATTCTACTATTCCGCGTTTGTTAACAAATTAAATAAACACAAAACAAGCACCACAAACAACACGCAACGTTTGAATTGCACTTTGTGGCGAGGATTGTTGATGAAACGCTGAATTAAAATTGAATTGCAATGTTTAAACGCAGTAATTATAGATTAATCAGACATGGGCAAATACGGAGAAGTACTCTTTATAATTTATAATAACGTTATTTATTCGATGTTTATTTAATGGTTGCCTTCGTGCTCCTTTTACTACGGTTGTTGGTAATGGTTTCATTTTGCATTAGGAGCTGGCTTGCCACACGCATTCAACAATTTGCGCCGATAGAACGAAACGCACGCGAACGTAATTGCTATGGTGATGATCTGCAATTACTGCACTTCACCAAAGCCAACTGAAGACTCATTAAATCGCGCAAAACAATGAAAGAAAACGAAATAGAAATAGCTAAGATAAACTCAAGCAATCAATGAGACGTAAAAATTCCAAATTCTTACAAGACTTTTACAACTATCGTAAAATTTCTTAATTGTTGTTAATTACACCAGCGCATAACGTGAGAAAATATGTAAAATATGAAATAAAATAAAATTTGTGATATTCTATTTATCTTCGCCTTAAAAAACAAAGCAATTTCATAAAATAAAAACACTTCGTCATTTTCCGAAACTAATAAACTAATTAAATGTTTACCTAACTAGATTATTCTCAGATTTAGACCCAAATTCATTTTTTTAGAATTTCTAAAGCAAAAAAGCAAAATTATTCTCATTTTATATGGTTTCACATCGTGTAATTCTTGACTGACTTTTTATATGCAGTTTGTTATAGGTATTGAATGACTGAAGCCTCAAAGTAGGTGGGAACGCCACTTAAAATTCATCGCAGAAATAAAATCTATAAAACGCGCCAAAGTGTTTCGTGTCATTCTTTTAATTCTTTGGTTCTTTGACTTGTCGTTCACTTTTAGACTTTTTATTGCCTTGCTCGCTTATTGGCAAAGTGTTCAACTCTTCAAACACAAATATGCTGAGCAAAGTGCATGATTCATATTGGGTAATTAATATGCTAATTTATCAGCACGATGACTGACCGACCGATCAGATTTTTATTCGTACACGAAAACAAAATTTTGTCCTTTTTCATATTCATGGCGCTTAAGATGAAAACAACTTAGTAATGTCAAGTTTAAGACTTGAGTGTGTCTAAAATGTATGCAACCAAATACACTTACTTGAACATCCGGTTAATGAGAAACCGTAGTGTAGGTGCTGGCATGCATCACATTTGAATCCTTCGACTCCTGGATGACACTCGCACATTCCTGAAGTTGGATCACACTGATTTGAAATAGCACCCACGATGTCACAATTACATTGAACACATTGTGCAGTTACATTGCCATAACCATTCTGGAAGAATTCAAGAAATCGATTGTTAGGGCTTTAGTAAAGCAGGAAACTGTATTAATTGAGTAAAGTTGACTTACCTCACATTTATTGCAAGTTCTTTCAACAAAATGTTCCTTGCACTCACACTCGCCTGTGTGATTATTGCACACTGAGGAAATAGATCCTTGAGGATCACATAGACATGGTTCACATCCTTCGGCAGGATTCCCGAAGAAAGCTTCCTTGCATCGATCGCATTTCCATCCTTAAAGAGTAATTTTAATACATCTTATCAAATAGCTGAATAAACTGTCAAGTACCTTCAGTATTTCCTCGACAACTAAGGCATTGACCAGTTAATCGATCACAAGGACCTCCACCACATGAACAAGGTTCACAACTTCCACCCTTAACACTTGGCATTCCAAAATATCCATCATCACAACTAAAATAACCAGAGTTTAATTGATATATTATAGACATTAATACCACCCTTACATTTCACAATGATCGCCTGTATATCCATTAGGGCACTGTGTACAAACATATCCGGGTTCTACATCATCATTGCTCACGCTAAATGCATCCAACTGACAGCTAGGACTAAAATTATTAGTCTCATCGTCCAAAGGACATGCGCACTTTCGACAATCATTCGGCGTGCCTCTTAAGGGATTTCCATAATACCCCACTGCACATCTTTCACACTGCTCCCCAATTGTATTATGTTCACATATGCATTCTCCCGTATCTGCATTACATGTTTCCGAGTGACCATTGCAGTCGCATTTGACACAATACCCTTGTGTTTCATGCTTTGTGTTATTTCCATATATTCTGACATAGCCATACTGGCAGTACTCGCATGACCGTCCTGCATATCCCGAGGGACACGAACATTCTTCAACAGGACTATATCCATCAGTAAAGTTTCCGGAAAATATGACAACTTCTTCTAGCGACACCTCTATTTGGTCAGTGTGGAATTTTGCTCGGAGTAAAATATGTTTAATATCGTTCAACACTGACATGAATTGTGATCTGGATACTCTATCTCCTTTATATTCTGTACGTCGCAATCGGGTTATAATATCTTCAACGTCATCAGGTACATGGTACCAAATATCTCGGTACTCATCTAGGGGTAAAAGGAAGGTCATATTACTGGTTATATAGTGGTCATCTCCACATGCGATTCTCATTCCATTTGAGCCAACTAGAATGATATTTGGTCCTGTTGTTGGTTTCCCACTTGTATCTCCACGCATTACGACCCAGTGCACTTTATACAATAAGTTTGATCCATACAGGGATAACTTATTTCCCGTATAGGATTGAGGTGCTAACCAATAATAAGCTTCAGTTCCAGTGATTTCATTGTTACCAACTGTTAGAAATTCCCTTTCGTCCATGAGAGGTGTTTCTATCTCTTTTACACTTATGTCCGAAACGAGCCAATTATCCTTGTTATTAAAAGTCAACTAAAAAAATTTAAAAAAATGAAAATATGTCATCAACAATCAGCTAGGATTCTTACAATTTGGGGTTGTAAAAATGCAGAGGAACACACAGTAGTTACACCTGAACAATAACAAGGTGAACATCCTTCCCGATTGGCCATTTGAAGGGAGAAGTATCCTATTTTACATCTATCGCAATATTTTCCTTCGACATTTGTCTATATTAAAAACAAGGAGTTTTTAATAAAGGAAATAAAATTAAATTATTAATATTTGTTACCTTGCAAATACATTCACCCTCGCAAGCACCCCTCTCGTTATACTCTTCAACAAGTGTACCCTTTGGATTGCATGGACACTTTTCGCAATTAGGATACCCGCGATAACCAACATCGCATTCGTCACATCGCAACCCTCCGTACCCTGGACGACACTCACACGTCAATAGATTATGCTCCAAAGCGCATTGTCCCGTGCTCCCATGCGCATCGCAATCGCACTTGATACAGGGAACTTCCGAGTTGGGTTCAGTACCCAATGGGCGATAATATCCAGGCACGCAAAGTTCGCAATTGATTCCAGTTGTATGTTTTGTGCAATTGTCACAAACGCCCCCACCTTGGTAGTAGTTGTTCGCATCCAAACTTGTTCCCGCACGGTCTACGTCTTCATCATAGTGGCAACTTTTCGCATGGCCATGGCAGTTGCATGGTGAGCAAATACGCGCATCACGCGAACTTCCTGGACCCCATTGACGTTGATTATACATCGGGCAGCAACGGTCACAGTTTGCTCCGCATGTGTGATGACCACATTCACATTCTAATTGCTAATAGATAAATGAATTATTTATTTGTATTGGCAATTAATAATAATATTAATTAATAATGGCAATTAATTAATAATAAAATATTAAGGGGTTACATGAAGTTGGGCTGGTGAAAATCCCATTAATTTTTTTTTGATTTTTCATTATCAATATTTTTTAAAGTATTATCACTATTGTTTAGTACAGCCCGTTATCTGATTCGTATATTTTTTTCATTAAAAAATTATTAAACATAACCGAAATACACATGGATTGTCAAAGAGCTTTCTTAAAAAAAAACATGGTCTGCGGTCACGATAATTTGAAAATAGTAGATTGTAATTCAAAATTTCAAAAAGATTTTGTTAGTATATTAGTTCATCTCTAAATTAAACCAAGAATTGCTCAAAATTCCCGGTTAGAAAAGAAATTGTGACGTTGTAAACACAAAGTTTCAATTTTCATACTCTTTTCTCTTCCATTTTATTTTTTTCTGATAAACCTATTCCAAGCAATTTTTATATTTTTGGTTCATCAACTAACTCATCTTATTATAAATATTTGGTGAAAATTTGGTGTTGCTCGGGTTCATAGTTTTTGCGCAATCCTGGTTTAAAATTTGAAAATTTTTGTTCTATCAACAATTATTGAATATGAATTTTTCTTTCGACAATTGCAACTGTATATTACGGATTAGTCTTCAAATCAAATGTCAATAAATGTGAAAAAATAATTAGATGAAGATTCTATCCTTATTAATACAGGATTACAACCCTTATCAATTAATCCCCAATATTTATGCCATGTCAATATTAAATAAGTAACAAGAATGATGAGTAAGAAATTACATAGGAGATTGTTAGTAATCCTTAGAAAACAGGATTATATCATTTACTTCCAAGAAAATCTAATGATAATTGGAAAATGTTGAAGAAAACTTACACCCGCTGCAACATTATGCCTGCACGTTGACGCATGTCCATTGCAAACGCATTGTCCTCCAATGCGAATATCGCGGATCGAATAGAAGAGTTTCTTGTCACGATTGATGTCGTCGGCGAGCCAGGCTGGGAGCGGGTCGACCTTGCCGCGCAGCCCCTGGAGGCGGAAGCGCACGTAGCGCGCCCTCGTGAATTCCAGCAATTCCGGGCTCGTCTCGTTCGCGCCCGGACGTCCGTGAATGAGGAATGTGTGAACCTGCGCAGAGAGCGTACGAAATTCGAATCAAATTCAGAAATCGGCGAGTGCATCGCCAATCTCTCCATAGCTTAAAAGATGCCGATTTCGATTAATCATTCCGTTTAATGCGCGCCGCGTACGCATTTACGTTAATTACTTAATGGCGTTGTGCGCATTGTGCGCGTATCTCATCTACGATCGCTCGAATGCATTCGGATGCGCTCTCAAGATGCGCGCACGACGAGCGCAAGTGGCTGAGCATCTGTAATTTCTGTTAAATCACGATGACCTGCTTGTTGCCTTCTTCGGTCGTGCGCGTTTCGCGTTTGCACGTGCGATGATTTACGAGTGCAATTCGAATTCGTGCATTCGTATATTATTTATTCATTATTTAGTAATGCGGTCGCAATGCGGAAATATGCAATGCGAATCGAATCCAACAAAAAAAAAATTGTCCTAATTTACGATGACTTTTCTTAATTTTTTAAATGGTTCGTTATTTATATACCAATGTAGTAATTTTAATAATTTATTACACAAAAGTTTTATGGTGAAATTTCATCGAACTAAAAATATTTTTTCCTGTTGTTAAAAAACTAGTTTGCTAAGAAAAGAGAACAACATTTTTGAGTAGATAATTTGAAAAGTTTTCATTTGATAGGGTTTGTTGAAGTGTGTGGAGGGGGCTGTGGGGGTTGGGGGAGGCGGTTTTGAAGCTTGCAGGCCTAATTTATTACCTCGCCGTTCTCCATCGGAAGCAATTTGCTGTGGAACGACGTGCATATGACTTCCGTGTCGGTGAAGTAGTGCGGCTTGCCCTTGCGCGCCGGCACGCCGTATCGATCAACGCACTCCTTATCACTTGTTGCGAAGAACTGCCACGCGGCGAACGCGACGCCGTCGATCGACCGCTCCAGCACCCAGGCGCCCGGTCGCGGCGAGTTCGCCGCCTTCAGCGTCACATACGCCACTTGATACACCTGCACAGAACACAAAGCGACAATTCCAATTAGCTACCCTTCTCTCACTGAATATCTTTATCATTTTTATCATTCCGCCTGATAAGGCGCAACAGAAAAATGCGGATACATAATGCAAGAGGACATCAAATCCAGGAGTTCGGAATGTTTGCATCCTTGAAACGGCAAAAGTTTTATCCTTCTTTTATTAGAAATCCTGTGCGTCTTGAATATATATTACAGAATTTACATGTGACATTTGTTTTTTTTGCCATTTTCCACTATAGTGATTTATTTATTTTCCTGTCGATAAAGTAGACAGCTTTGATATTTAATTCGATTATGCAATGAATCCATTTTGATTTTAACATTGTAATTGGTTTCATTTCTTCATAAATTTACTCCTTTGTTAATTTCGTTCAATTAAAAACTTTTTTTCGGTTTGTATTGATAAACAATGAAATTATTCTAATATTATTCCAGTTGCCATGACAACCATTAATTTATCATTCCGCTTTGTTGTTTCACATGGCTTTATTGCATTTTGTTTTGATTGGGTTCGTTCGTTCGTATGGCATTTACGAGCAATCTCAGCGGCGACGGCGATGGCGGCGGCAGCATTGTCGCTTGATTTACATAAATCTTGACGCGGTCGTCAGTGCGTGATGTGGTTATGAATGCCGAGATTAGGAGCTTATAATAATGTAGCGTAAGTGAGCAGCACACTCGCAAAAAGCGAGCAGCGACGCAACGCGGAACGCGGGTGAATGAGTTGAAAGAATGGAGGAAAGAGAGCAAAAGAATGAACGGAAGGAAGTAAGGAGGCGTCGCGACGCTCGTACATTCTCATTAAGTTTCGCGTCGTTGCCGCCGGTTGCGTCGTCGCCAAACTACTTGTTAATTCCCAATGCACTACAACTTTATTGTGTTCAAAAGACTTGTTGTGGTCAATTATTTAGCATTTAAATGCGTGCGCATGCGTGTTAATGAAATAAACTAACAAATCATAAAAAAGATGCTAAAAGAAAACTAGGTATTGGGAATTATTACAGTTTTCTGTAATCATTTTTAAAAACAGATTTTTTTAGGTTATCGTATATTTTTTAAGTACGAGAACACTATGAGAAAAACTTTATTCAAAAGTGAACTAAGTAAGAATTTAAACTGCATTAAGACATGATTTATTTATGATTCACTAGCATTACGCACTTAACTTATAAGCTAAGTGGCTTTTAATACATTGAGATGAAAATCAACAAGTGCTCCACTCGTCATACACGATCACGCAATTAAATATTTAATAACTCAATTACATTTCCAACATAATACGAAAATTTCGTATAAATCCACGCATAATTCAAAAATGATGAGTTTTATTTCATTTTGTTCATTTTATTGTTGAGTAGTGATAATAACTCCCATCATATCGTATTCAAAATACGCTGCAAAGTCCTTCAAGACTTTACTCGGAGCTTTGAAACCGCAAAACATGAACTACATATATTGAGAGAGCAAACTGCGCGAAAATGAAGAAGCGAACGTGAACCGAACGCGAAAACGTGACTCGAATATCGGCTTTGCAATGCATTCTTCTTCATTCTTCATGCTTCTTCGCCGTCTTAGATGATTTCATCGTTCTTTATATTCCACTCTTTTTTTTCTCGTTGCCGTTCTCATTCATTTTATTATGCAATTCATACGTTTGAAACGCAAGAAAAAAAGAAATAAAGAAACGAAGAATTTGATTAATTGGATAAAATTTATCCAATATTTTTTTAAATTTCCAGTTTCTTGTAAGTATTTTGCGCAAGAAGAACGAGCTGGTTAAAAATTTCCTTTTGGTAGCTCGAGCGATTAATTAGTATTCGAGACGCTTCTTCGTCCATTTTCCTCCTCTTTGGGAGAAACGCTTCTCTCAGGCTTTTGAACGTCTTCTAATTTTCTTTTCTTCTTGTACTTGTTAAAACTTTTGCAACAAAACTTTGCGTCTTCCAGCTACTCGATTACTAATTGCTATAAATTCAGTTTATTAACTTGAGCATATCTAATTTTTTTATATTTATTTTTTATTAATTAAAATTACTTTCATAATTTAAATATTTTTTCTTTGTTGCAAAAAAGCAAAAGAAAATTATCAGAAAAAGAAAAAATGATATGCGAATATTGCAAAAGAAAGAGGTAAAAACAAAGCAAGAAATACTAAACCTATAAGAGCAAAAGAAATAGCATGAGGCGCCAGAAACTGCATTACAAGGATAAAATATAATTCTATACATGACCTAGAAAGAGATGGAAAATACAAGCGCCATGTTGTTGATCCCTTTCACCATTGAATTGATGTAATAAATTGTCTTCCTTGAACATCTTGTAATCAACACGATTGAACGTAATGATAACGCTGAAACGAGTGTTTGAACATCGGATACGTACATGTTTGCTCATTTGCTCAATAGTTAAACAATTAGCGTTTCCTTGTTGTCTCGCACGTTTTTTCGCGCTTCTTTCATTCATTTCGTGGTGCGCATGCTCGCTAAATGCGTTTGATTTATGCGTTTGCACATGCGCTTAATTAACTCGTAACTCTGCTCTCGCGCGGCGCTAAATACTAAAACTAAATATTATAAAGCTAAGTACTCTCTGGCAACTCTGTTATTATACTCGTAACAAATGCTAGCATTAAGTACATGCAGCATTACAGGCTATTTTAATAGTTATCTAATAATTAAATGCTATTTGCGATGTTATTATACAAGGTGTTTATTACACAATATTAGATATTTTAAAATACCCAGTAATTTTTGATTTCTTTCAATATAGTTTCGGGATTTGTTCTAGAAGAGATTTTAATGTGAGTTTTTCGTTGGGCGTAAGATGGAGATTAAAGGATGGATTATGAGTGTTAGTGGACAGTGTAGTACAACGTGTGTGGTCTGCTTTTATTTGTCCACCGTGTTCTCTAGGCTAGCTTGTCGCGCGCTTCCTCGTCGTTCCCGTCTATTATATCTCTCGTTCTTGTAGTTCTTGCACAGCTAGCTGCTAGTCTCATCCATAATATATTTACATTCGTGTTTACGCTTATTTACATCCGATAGCCGGCCATTACTTACCGGAACGCATAATAATCGTGAATCTATTACGGCTATGATCCTCATACATGCATAATGCGCAACATAACCTGTAACTAGACGCGCTATAATTTCAAAACTATGCGGTTTAAATACTAGAAACACATGTTCATCGTATGCATGTATTTCTGTACTCGTACTAATTATATTTACATTTATGCTGAATGATTTTTCATAATTTCGCCATTAGTTAAGATGTTTACTGGATGAGATAACTGCAAATTATTTATAAGGATAAACGACATTAAATATTTCTTCACGTCATATTTTATATTTTTCCAGAGTCGCAAATCAAGGAAAGTATTGACTTTTCTGTCTTTATTTTGTATTTTCCTCAAACTTTCAGGGAGAAACAGAAACAAGGAAGATATAAGGAAAGCTTAAAATTTTCTGCAAATCCTGATTTTTCAAATTTTGTATTAAATAATATAAGAGTAGAGATTTACTTATTATAACTCCCGAATTTTATGATTTTATCATAAAACGTGTAAAATTTAAATTAACTTCATTAAAACTTTGGTTTTCACTTATATTAGATGCAATTGCTGATTATTATTTGAAAAATAGTGAAAATCTCGTTCTGATTAGAATACACGTAAATAAATTATTTCCTTTTAACAAATATTTTATACAGGGTGTGGCTAAATGTTCTCTATAGGTTTAAAGAAAATATTCTTTCATTGCCTTGATTTAGGACCTGAAAAAGAATCTCTTACATCTTAAGTATTTTTCTTTAAATTTACCTCTAAATATATGAAGTTTTGTCACACCCTGTAGGTAATAACAAATAATATACCTAATGGTTTACGACGAATTAGTAATTATACAATTTACTGCTAAATAAACAATGAATAGAAAAATTTTTAACATAGTTAAGTCTTCGTTCCAGACTAAACCGAAT
Organism: Aleochara curtula; assembly: GCA_963978815.1. NCBI lineage: Eukaryota > Metazoa > Arthropoda > Insecta > Coleoptera > Staphylinidae > Aleochara > Aleochara curtula. Next base: position 11,473,089 of record OZ022219.1, on the reverse strand, counting down.
TATTCTGGAATTATTCCTATCACGAATTATATATTTTTTTTATTGGTTTCTATATCGCGAAATTTAAAGTAAAATCGTGTAAATAAAATTGCATACTTTCTTATAAGTTGAAGATCTTACAAAATTTAACAAACGACAATAAAGATAAAGGTAACAGGATTTTTTCCATTTCTCATATATACCTCGTTTTTTTCTCAATAACTTCTAAGAAAGGCCATGCCTTAAGAAAAAGGAATATCATTGAATTCGATTTGTTTAAACAAGAAATCCCGAATTGGAAGCGTATTAAATTCGTTCGGCTCGCTGCGCGCACTGCGCATCCGTGCACTGACTAACAATGACTTGAGCATCTCCTCTTTCCTCTCACATTTCCTTAGGGATTTTTATCTTCGTTCACTCCTCTCTGTTTCTTCTTCTTCTTCTTCAGTATCAGCTTCTTTTACTTGATCGTCATCGTTGTCGTTGTATCCGATGAGACATGGCTGTTGCAATTCCTTTTACGCCATTTATTTGTATTTCTTCAAGGAAAGTGCATTTCATCGCTTCATCAATTCACTTTTCCTCGTTGGCAATATTTACTCATCGAATCATTCTTTTCGAATTAACACACACACACAAACCGCATTTACCTATTACTATTTTTCGTTTTCAACTTGTTAAATTTTATACAATGCAGTTATGTCTTGCATCATTCACGTGCTGCGGCCGTAAACGCGTAACGTGAAGACGTCTTCGATGTCTTTAATGTCGTCAACGACCAGAGTGTCCAAAAATGGAAACATGGAATTGAAACAAAAAGTGCGTGCATGCCGCCAAGACTTGCTTCTTGATTTGCAATTGTTTTTGTACACAAGACATAAAGATGCAAACGAAATTGTTTTAAACAAAACAAGATAAAAATGCGCAACTTTTACGTGGGAAACTATTTCAGTAATGCAAGTACAGTAAACTGATTTATTACAAGTATACCTACTTACTTATGATTTTTTCAAATACGTTTGGTACATGTGTGATAAAAGGCTTAAGCAGAAGAACTCAGAGGGTTTATTCATGTATGTACATGTCGCGTGTACTTCTATATATATATAAAGCAAAGTAGTGTTTCTTTGTGCGAGGTGGACGTGAAAACCACTGGACGGATTTTAAAGCGGTTTTCTTCATTATGTTCGGTATATATGTCGCCAGGTTTTAGGCTATAGAAAAAAACGTAGACTTGCATAATTGTTGAAAAATTAACAAATTACTGATTTTAAGTGTGTTGGGTTGCATATTCAGTTACGCCCCTAAAAGATATCAAATTACCAAACTCCTTAAGGCGGGCACACTAAGCGCACCCTTTGTACGCCGATGATGCTGAGGCTGCTAAGATGAACTGAGAGTATTGAAAGAGCAAACTTTCTAAAATCGGGGGTGTGATAAATGCATATGGGCCGAGAAAATGTGAAGTTTTAATGTCGAGGGTGTGACGGACAAACACAACATTTGATTTGAATACATGTAAGAGCGCTTAAGAGAATACACCGAATGCAACTGAAGAAATGGAGCAATGTTGATGTTTCTAGATAATGTTGTAAATTTGAGGTGCGTCTCATCGTTCGGTGCGTGAATACGTTATCAAAGAATGTAAATTTCAGTTCAAATTTTAAAAATCACTACGAACGGGTAACAATATGAATGGAAAACATAGGATGAAACATGAATTTTAATTCGGATTGTGATAGCCGAGTGCCAAATTTGGTACATATATAAATTTGAAATGGATATAAGTATTAATAGTAAATTGAAATTTGAAAGATGAGCGCATCAGGTAAATTTGATTCTTATGGACCGAGAAAATGTGAAGTTTTAAAGTCGAGGGTGTGACGGATGAGCACATTTGATTTGAATACATGTAAAAAAGAACGCATAAGCGAATACACCGAATGAAGACATGAATGGTGATGTTTTTAGATCATGTTGTGTTTTGCATTAAAATTTGTTGCACAAAATTGTAAATTTGGGGTCCATTTTATCGTTCACTGCGTGTAATAGTACGTGTATAAACGCGTTATCAAAGAATGTAAATTGCACTTCAAAAGTAATTTCTAATTAAGATCACTATTAACGGGTTACAATATGAATGTAGAACATACGATATAAATGAATTAAATGAATGAATTTGAAATGAATTTAAACCGGGATGTGATGAATTATTTTCCGAGCGCCCAATTTGGAATGGAAATAATGAATGGAAATTTGAAATATGAACATCAACTAAATTTGATTCTTTCAAATGCGTTATAGAAACACCAAAATTAAATCCCCGGCGAAGCGGGGCTTGCAAGGGGCCCCTAGTTATGAATAAAGAGAGGATGCAAGAGGTGAACAAGTTGTGGAAAGTTGTTAAAAAACACGCGTGTTACAAGTCTTACAAGCGGCCACTTTGAACAGGACACTTGAAATGTGACATTAACGCTTATTTATTACCTTTCTATGCGTTTTCTTCTTGCATTATAATGCATCATGAATAAGTCGTATTCTTCTCATTCTTATGAATATCTACTATTCTTTGATATCATCGCCATTCAAATAAAAAAATCAAAATTTCAATGAGTTATATTAAATTTTACAAAAGTCCTTTAATCCTCTATCAGTGGAAAATTCTACAGCCAGCCGCAGCGCAGAGGTGGAATTAAATATGAACAATTACAAAAATTTTTATTGATACCTTGCTAACCTGATAAAGTATTTATTGTAGTTTGTGGATTTGAAAGTTTTATTTCCATCCAATAAGTGGTTTCGCCACAATTTAGCTTCAAGTTACAATAAATTTGAAGTTAAGCTTCGAAAGCGATTTTCAAATTTAAAGTTCAATATATCAGAACTTCCAATAGATTAAAGAACAACAATAAAACCAATGATAGTTCTGATTAAAGTAGAATAATAAAGGGTAAAATAAAATATATTTAAATTTGTAATTATATTCGTAATTTACGTTTAAAATGAATTCATTATTCGAGTAATAATAAACATTGAATTCCGATTTAGAGTTTTTTAACATTTGTTAGGCGTGAAATCAGAAAACGTTTAATTTGTGCCCAAATTTACGTCGCTTGCAAACTTCAATGATAAGGGCTGATAAAATTTTTAATTTAAATAAATATTTACTTTTGAATCTAATTTATGTGATTTGAGATTTCTAATATTTAGCTTCAAAATCTTAACTTATGAAATTCTTAAAGAAATTCGTTGATTACTTTTCTAAAAATTACTTAATGCTGAAATTCTTTTAACAATTTACGAAATTAGATAACAAACTTAATAAACATTAAAACCGCTATACTTAATTCAGAGAATGACAGTTATCTTTAATTTAATAGTCTAATAAATATTTTCCAATTAATTAAACATTGATAATTTCAATTAAATAAAAATATAAGCGTAAAGCAATTTGAAAGAATGATAAAGCCGATTGATAAAGACGCTCATCATAATGAATTCTTGCGCAAGCGTCTCATAAATAAGCCGATTCAAAGCATCCTAAGCGTCAATTTCGAACACTTAACTAACGCACTAAATGCATTGCGACATTATTTATGGCGTTTCCATATAAATGAGAGAATTTTGTTCAACTCTTTCGTAAGTGTGAGACGCTTGCTTGCACGCACCGCAGTTCCATCTTAATTATCTATCTCTTATTGCTTACTTTTTATTAGCAGAGATATTTATGTGACACAAAAATTCAACAACGCACAAAAAACTAGGAACAAAATGTAATAAATTATATGCAAATTAAAATTAGATATACTATGAATAATTGATTTTGAATATATGATAAACAATTTCTTGTTTATCATTTACCAAATTGATTTTTAGGAAATATTTGTTGTACCTATGGTATGGTAATTAACGAATTAATTAATTAGCTACTTAGTTATAGATATATTTAAAAAATATGCTTTACTGTTATTTTATACTTTTTTTGTTAATTATCGAAAAACATATTTGTCATATTTAATCAAATTACAAGCAAAGTAGTTTGCTATTCTACTACAATCAAAAATAAAATTTGCCTCACTTATCAAATTGAGTGTTAAAAAAGCTAAATATTTTCTTAGAGATGGCTAAAACAGCTATTCTCAGAATTATCACCAAAACTCGTCACCCCAAGAATCCTTTATTCCAGATATCAAACGACAAACTCAACAAATATAACTCCGATTACCAAAATATCCTTTAAACACTGGCCAGCAGTAATTTGTTTAACTCTCTAGAAATATTCGTCTTTCACCCTTCTATCTGGTCTCCAACTATCTTATTTCAGCACCTCGTCTCATTACTACCCCTATCTTTCATAATATTTCATAATTAATTAATATACTAGTGCTTTAATAACCAAATAAGTATAGAAACCATGGAATAATAAGTTTATAGCACAAAGTGGGGTTAAATACCTTTCTCAAAAATATAGTAAAACGTTTGTTACCGCATTAGTGTCATTCTTATGTTTGCTTGTGCAATACTCGAGTGGTTTTTATGCACATGTGCATATGTAATGTGTACAGAGAATATTTGTCTTCTTCTGCGCGCCTCCATCATATTCTTACAGCGCTTCCCGGTTCAGCAGGCGTTTGTGACGCGTTGCGACTTTGAGTATTGCAGGATCGCGCATCGCGCGCTCGTAAAACCAATAACGACTTTACGGACCTTTAGCCTTCTTCTCTTATTCTACGCTTGGCGCTTTCGGGCTCGAATTTTCTCGCGTCGTGTGCGAAATAACAACAACAGCGCGAGAACAAATAGAATAAAATGTTTCCTTACTTTATTGGGGTTGACTTACTATCATCGTGCAAATGACACGAAAACCAACAAGGGGACAACATTTTATTGTAAGCTACTTCCGTTTTGATGATATGAATTTATCCACTTTATAGTTTTCTCTTTATTAAATGAATATAAAAAATTTATAGTTTTCTTCTTTCCAAATTTAATAATTCAGCTAGAACTCTGATAAAATGATAGGAAAACTTTAGCCTTTAAATATCCGGAAAAGTGTGATTTTACTCATAGTTATATTCAATCCTTTTATAGCTCTTGGAACAAAAAGGTTAAAAAATAGTTGGCAAAGAAACGTATATTTTACGAGAGAATAATTTAAGTTTATAGATTTAAAGATAATTATCTTAGAGAGTAAATTATAGTAATTTATGGCAAAGCCAATGAAGGAGAACAATGCAAAGCTGTGCGCAATTTTTACGTCAACAACATCGCACAACAGGAATAAAAGAAGAAGAACAGTAACGACATCAAGTACATAGTTTGTTGTGCTTAATAATAAATTAAATGCATACGGATCGAATGAATGCGCGTGCGCTAAAATCGTGTGGGTAGCCTTTTATGGTCGCTAATGGGCCGCTCACTCTATTGTTTCCCAAACAATTTCATTGTAAATTATTATAAATTTTAAAATTAACTCACGAATCATAAAATCCCTATTTTACTATTTAGTATTCTCATAGAAATACCGAAATAAAACCAGAAATCATTCAATACTGATAATTTAAATATAATTATTATATTCAGCAATTTTTATTATTTTCCAAGGCAAAAACCCCAAAACTATTGTTTTCGCAAATGTTAATTACGATGGCAGTGATAAATTAGTTTATTAATTATTAGGATGTCCAGAAAGTCATAAGATCTTTAGTTATGTTTTAGTACATTTTATATGAAGTTTTGGAATAATAATTAATAACTAACATTTAAAAAAACAACATTAACTTGATCCCTGCTCAGAGGATTAATCCCTTACTAAGGGGTGAATATTGTTGGTGGGTACCCATTTCCGCCAAGGGGTTTAAAAATAATACTAAATACAATTCTGCATATTTTCATAGTATTTCGTTCAACTTCGTTTAATTCCGATTTTCATCGTCAAAGGGGTTGTTAGTACCCAAAATCTTCTTGTTTAAGTAGGTCTAAATATTTTCTCATACTATTAAACTACCAGTGCAAATACTTTGCTGCAAAAATGCAATTACCAATGACATAATAATGAATGAAATCATAATTTACTTATCTAGATTAAATTTTATTTGATGCACAAGAATAAATGATAATGAAGCGTGGAGGAATTAGGATAATGGCGTCGGCATGATATTAAGGGAGGATTGCATATGCAATCCATGTTGTAATTCAGCAACGGAACAAGCTTGACTGTGGCTGTGCTTAGAGATATACAACAATATGAGAAGCGAGTGAGGTAGCAGGCGAACTGCATTAGCAACTGTTCTTGTTCTTGTTGTTGACGTTGTTGTTGTTTCGCGTCGTTATGCTAGTAGGTACAGTGCGCCAATGCAGCAGCAGCAGCAGCAACGTCTATTGTTCGAAAGTCGCATACACATTAATGCATTATGCAAATACGCGGATCGCTTCGTAATTTCGCGCCGTAATTATTGAATTTCAAATTTATGCGTGTAATTTCCAAGCGCTCTCGTACACTCCATTCATATTTAAATAATATCGTATGGTGTTACGAGGCGACATCTATTTTGATAGCTGCAACTAACATAATTTCTCTATTGTTTTGCCCTTGACGCTAAAATATGTTATGGTACGTTTTCGAATAGATCGTTACTATGGTAACAGTATAAATGTAAGCTCTGTCACGATTAGCTTTAAAATATTATCGAACAGGACCGTAATTACCAATACGGTAATACGGAAATTAACTTTCTCTGGGCCGTCGTTATAAACAAATAAATTTTGCATATAAACTATGAGAAAACTAGAGAATTGGTCGTTATAATGTTAATAAAATGAAATTAACCTAGAAATTACCTGTTTGAGATCCAAGGTGATAGTAACATATTCATATTGTGCTCCATAAAAAATCGGTGGACTTTGCCACCAACTATTCGTACCATCATCGATGGCGTAGTTGATAGGGTGGCGCTTGTGGGGGTCGCGACTGAAATTATCGCAGAAACCACATCGGCTGATGCGCCCACCTCCGCCGCCGCCGCCGCCGCCACCAGCGCTATCCGCGTAGTAGTGTCGTGCCGCGCCGCCGACCGTTGACATTCGGCAAAACTCTTCGCGCCCGCCCTCTCCGCAAGTGGCATTTACGCTAATGACGGCTTTGGTCGCCAGATTGAATACGGACGGCCACAAACCGCCGCTACCGCCGCCGCCACCGCCGATTGCACTCGTCTGCTGTCTGCTGTTGGCATTGAAGCCAATTCCCCGCAGAAATTTTAATGCTGAAACATCAAAAACAATAAATAAATGAATACAACACCATCATAAACTTCTCTTAAACAATAAAATATTAACGTTAAAAATTACGCGGCAAAGGTGGGCGTTTAATTGAGAAAAGCAATCAATGATCAATTGATTTCAAGTTTTACGCTTCATTGCATACACGCTAATGACTTTAAGCTATAAATAAACAAACAATAACTTTCTATTGCGCAATTAATTGCTTAATTATCACATTCATTCAAGTATCAATAAATTGCACTCGTAGATTAAGAAATTAACGTCTTAATTGAAAAGAGAATTAAATGTAAAAATTCGATTAATTTTTGATGAGCATTCTGAGAAAATAAAAAATATTTTTAACGAGTAGGATTAAATGAAATTAATATTTATAGATGCTTTTAATTTACATTTTTTCAATTAGCCTTCTTCACAGTTTTGTTAAGTTCTTTGGTAATTGCCTCGCAATAACATAAATCATTTGCGACGTGCATTAAATAGATTAACCAGACAACACATGTCATAGATCATCCGCCGCCTTGGATCTCTTTTACCCATAATTTAACGTCGCAATACATGCGCGGCTTTTCTATTGCTATTTTCGTCAGCTTTTCATACTAATTTCAAAACAAAAAAGTCATAATAAACTATGCTTTTAATTAGATTAAAGTATTTCAAATTCCATTTCTAATTTTAACTTATTACTCATAGAAATTTATATATGCAATAAATTAACAAAATATGGGCTAATAATATAATTTAATATGTAAAGTTTTTTGATTCAGTTCATTTTCTATAAAGTTTTTACGACTTTAGTCATAAATTTTGCTATACATTCCGATTACTTTTAATTCATTGCGTTTATAATTTAAACATTTTCAAATTATATTACGTAATATATTATTTCTGATATATTAATATATTATTTAAGTTTTATCAGTGTCGTTTATTACTCTTCATTACTATATACTTTTCACTACTATTTCATTACTAAACATTTATTTGTGATTCTTCGCTCTTCGTCAGCGTTTTTGAAAGTACGTTCTGTTCTAGCCACGATAATTCAAAAACGGTTCATTCTAATTGAAAATTTCAAAAAGATTTTGTTAGTATATTAGTTTATTCCATCAGTGAACCAAGGACTTAAACTTAATTCAGGTTTAGAAAGAAATGGTGAAGGTCTGAACACAAAATTTCAATTTTTAACCTCTTCCTTTGTTGATTTTATATTTTTTTAATAAATATCTTTGAAAGCAAATCAAACTGCTTGGTTCAACTATTTTACCGTCTTATTGTAAATAATTATTGAAAATTTGGTGTTGATCGGATTAACAGTATTCGAGTTATCTTGACTACTAAAATTGCAAGTTTGAAAAAATTAATTTTCGAGATAATGACGTTTAAAGTTTCAAATTTAGTGCAACTTGCATACAAAAACTCCAGTATAAATGCCTATAACTTCTATTATATTGCAATATTCGTTCTGAAAATTGTTGATGATATTCTTGGCAAAATGTTCTAACATAATATACAATAAAAAAAATTCTCTATTTTTCGCAGTTTTATAATTCTTTATTAGCAAAATATTAAATTACATTGAAATAGTTATTTAACAAATAAAATTTCCGTATTATTATATTTATTCCAAATTTCATTTGAATAAAACTTTAAATTTCAATGCATTACTAGGGATTTTGAACGCTAACGCCGCGCGCGAGTTGTGAAAGTTAAATTGGAATATCGAATACATGCAGCTACAGCTTATACATAGTTTCAGTTTCAGTTTTAGTTTTCATAATGCACAATATTTCGTACTTGTAATGAATGCATACGTAAAAACTAAATAAATAGTTTATAGAGTTTAGATTTCATCATTAGAGAACATTTTTTCGCATTTCACAATTGATTAAGCAGAATATAATAGTTTGCAGGCACATGAAGGGTATTATAGCGGAATGAAGTGGCACGTGGCAATTCCATAGCCACTTCGAATATTGCCAACGATGACGCCTTTTTCGCACAAGGACACTACACGTGGCCGAGACGCGCACGTGCAAAGTGTACGGAAAGCACAAGCTCTTCTTCAACTCAAACTCACTCGCACTCTTATTCACTTACTCGCCTTGCTTTTCTTCACTGCACTTCTATTTTGTTGAATGTCTACTTCAAAGATCACTCATTCGTACCGTCACATGTCACTCAACCCTATATTTAAACTTTACATTTCGCGTATGTTTCGTTCAAGTTATTACGACAATTGCAAAAAACGAAAAACCATTTTTATTCTAAAACTAATCCAATTATGAGCAAAAAGTCTTGAGAAAATAGCTACTAAATTATCATCAAATCACTGGAATTAATTAGACAAAAATTTAGTACAAATTTTAAGACTTTTTGAATTTTTTAAAGTTTCTCAAATTTTTAGAAAAACTAATACTTTGATTCTCTATAATTAAAACCCCTAGAATATAATTAAATATATTCTCGTAATTATTGAAATTATTAAAATTAAAACAATACATCAACAATAATTAAATAATCATGAAATAGAGAGAATAATCTCAGTGCAATCCATTGCAATGGGTGTCAAAATTGCTTTTTTTCTAACTTGATTTGTACCCAAAGTTGATTATCTACTTAATAATAACTGATTTTAATACGTAGATAGATAAGTAATGTTTTGTTATTCAAAGTTTCCAGAAAGATAATTTTTTTAAAATAATATCTAAAAATTCCCATTACCCCGTTCTCTCTTAAGTTTCTTAAGTTTCTATAACCGTATTACTAAAAAATTATTAATTAATAATTTCATTTATAGCACCCTGTATAGCATGAAGAAAGTGACAAGTAATATTGTGATTCCCACAATTAAACAATTCTGATCCTTAAAATTAATGACAATAACGACAGAACTAATGATGAAACACAATACGCTAAGCTTTGAATTTATTGAAAGTAAACTAAGAACGACGACAAGTCGACAAAAAGAAACAAAAATCAAATGAAAAATGCACAAAGTAAATTTGAAAAAGGATCAACATTCAAACGTTCAAACACATTCCTTCATGTCCATGCGTTCATGTCTAAGCAACGCTGACGAACACAACCTGTTAATGTTAATGCGCTGACATTTTTCGTAAAACTTTTTGACAAGTTGAACTCGTCACTCGTCAATTCATTCCTAATATGGCATAGAGAGAGAATTCAATTGCGTCGCATTTGAATTCCACTTGAAAAAATGCCATTATATTTGTAATTGGATTGGTAATTTAGTAGCATTTATTTATTCGGCATTAGATACTTGCGTTCGTTCGTGCGTTCGTTCGGTCAGCTTATAACTGAATGCTGCATTTCTTCTTTTTCTTATAGTCGAGAGAGCAGAAGGAAGACTTATTTAATTTCGTCTCGTGGACGCCTTAATTGCACTTCAAACATGTCTTCACTTCTTGTATTCCTGCGTTTCGTTACTTATTTATTCTTCACGAAGGTGAGGAGAGCGTAGCATAACAAGAAAAGTACTTGCTATGAAATTGAACTGTTGGTTGGCAAAGAGGTGTGGACGAAGAAGATGAGAAAAAAATGAATGAAAGTTAAGGGAATCGAATTTAAAATTGGATTGGACAAGGGTTTCTAATCAAACAGATTGCTTCTTTATTCGTATTATTCTAGATTAGTTTTCTATTTCTCATAGATAGATTGTTGAAACTTGAAAATGCATTTTCCCATTAAATATCTTAAATTTAGCAAGTCAGTTTTGAATCGGGTAGTGGGAGTCACATATCTACTAAACTATAGTCGCAAAAATAAGAAAATGATAAGAAAATGATTGTTGATTACCCATATAAAGTTTGCAATCGGTTTAGTATTAGTTCTAGTATATGAATCAAAAACAATGATTCCGATACGATTATTAGTTTGGCCATAATTTATTGCCAAGGTTGAACAATTTTTGTGTCGCAAAAACTCTCAAATATTGATGAAGTTTGGTAGTTAATTTAATTATCTAAAAATGATCTCACAGAAAAAGTAAATGCATGTATCGAAAGTGCAATTAACATAGAATATGATTACAGTTTAAAATTTAAAAAACTAGTGATATGTTGATGAGATATTTGCAATTTAAAATATTGTGTTATTTCCTGAATTATTTTTCAAAAATTTAACTTTTTGTTGAGTTCTGCCACATTGTGCCAAAATGAGACCTGTTACATCAAATAGATAAATTGATTACGAATGATATTAATTACAATTTCAAAACATAATTTGAATTTTAAATATAGGTTCTTTACTTTTTGAAATACAACGATTTGAAAGAAAAATAGATTACTTCCCTGAAACAGGTTTTTCTTTAAGTTTTTTTTTATAATATTTAAGTAACTATAACTTTTTAGAGGTTTCACGATTTCCTTAAGAAAAACTAAAATTTATTATTATTTTTCCTGAAATTTTCATAAATTTTTTATTTAAGACCATTAAAATTTGGTTTCTTTAAAAAGCACTCAAGTTCTTAACAATAAACCATGAATAATATATGAAACTTATTAAAATTTATTGAAAGGTAACTTAAGTCAATCCATCCATCCATCCACGCAAGTTGCATATTACTCTTCGCCGAAATTCAGTGACTTCTTTACCTTTCTTCAACGTTGCTTGTTGTTGTTGTTGTTATTCATGCTGATGACACAATTGAAGTGAATATGAGAGGAATAAGTGCACAAGCACGGTGGTAACCATCAAGCATTCATTCGATTCCGAACGAAACGGATAATGTCGAATCATTTCGCCGTGTGTGGCTCACTTATAAAACCATCAACATCTGATCTTCTTCCTCCTCGTTCATCTTTGTGCATCACACACAACTTTCCACAATTGCAATACCGTTCTTTTCTTTTCTTCATCATATCCTCCATCGTTTCATAATTTTAATTTTCTTTTCCTTTTTCTCTCGTTGGCAAGTAAGTAATTATTTATTAAAATATGAAACCGAGTTACAAATTGCAAAGAGATTTCTTCTGCTTTGAAGCAGCAAGCAGCGAAGAAAGTTTGCGCGCGTTTGCGAAAGTTTTCAATTCGATTTCCTCTCTTGCCGGATTTCTTTCTTGGCTCACCATTCGTGTACCAAGCGCGTGGAAAATTGTATTTTGCATTTCGTGCGATTGCTCGAAACAAGTTGCCAGCATTATGCTCGTGTGATAACACTTTGTATATGAAATCGGATGCAATCTTCGATAGTTTCCCGCTTTTCCTGCTTTGAAGCCTGCTTGTTTTCCTCAGTCTTCTCTCACTTTACGTATTTTTATTTTCCCTGTTCGTGTTCTTTGTGCACTATTGTTGCGCATCTATCTAATAAAGAAGTAATATAAGTTTGCTAACTTTATGTTATCGATCTGCATCTTCCACTAATGCGAATTGAAAAATATACACGAAAAACTCAAACATTTCTTTTTTCTCAAGGGAAAAATATTTTTATACTAAATAAATAATTAAAGCACAGAATAAATTGAAAAGAAATGAATAGAAAGAGTAATGTTTTTTAATTAATTATGAAATGCAAATGATAAAAATTAATTGATAATTTTTCCAACTATTACCTAACTAAATAATTACTTATTACAAAATTAATTAACTTTTATTATTTTTGCGCATTTTTCATCATTACATTTCATAAAATTACATAAACTTTGAATAATTATTTCTAATTGAGATATTGATTCATAAATACAAGCCAGGCTTAAATAATTACAAACAAAATAATTATCTAATACTTTAAATTGTGTATTGTTTATCGTTCATTAAAAAATCCACAAAAAACGTCGAAAAAAGAAGAATAAACAAATGAAAGTTAATTAATCAATGCGCATCTCTCGCGCGAGACTCATAAAAAAGCATTAATTAAACGCGCATACGATGAGAATTTATGTAAATTAATTAATGCCCATTTGTGTACAAATAACACGAACAAATAACATGCTTGTTTGCAATTTGCGCTAATGAGTGAGTTGAAGCCCGCAAAGTTTGCCCATCGATTGCATTCGCGATTAGGATTTTCCTTCCTAAGTCTCTTCCTCCTCCTCCTCCTCTTCCTACTTCAACTTCTTCTTTTTCTTCGTCGTGCTTTGCGATCGAGAAGATTAACTCACAGTGTGGGTGGTTAAAGTGTTGCCTCCTACATTACTTAACGAATTCACATCCAAATATGCATACAAAATATGAATACTAAATGTAAAATGTGCACGCTGAAGAACGAAATACACCTAATCCTTTTTCACATGTGTGTCGACACTCACACACTTTTTGTTTCATCTGCTCAAATTTATATTTGTCGTATTTATTGAAAGATGTATTTGCAGTTGATAAAAGTTGCATCGTTCACTTGTACATCCGGTGTGCATTTAAGTAGTACTTCGTGTAATGCAAAACTTCTTTATGTGCAACGAAAGATTTTTAGTAATATACAGAGTGTTCCAAAAAAAATTTCATCACATCAATTTATTTCTTTATTAATTTCATATGCAATAATTGTATTCATCTTTTTATTTATATCCATTAAAATTCTTGTTAGTTTTGTTATTATATGATTGTGATTTTTAACAAAGAGATTTACATTTCATGATAATTATTTGCAAACACTTTGTTTATATTTCATGCTAATAAATACGGCACGAGTGCACTATTGAATATGCATTACTCGTATTAAGCCACGATGAAGCGTGTAATAAGCGTGCGCGTGGGCGTTTTTTGCATTTAGGTTCTATAGTTCACAATAATAGGTTTTGCAAAATAGAAAATACAAAATATAAGACACGAAATGCGAATGCTATTCAATGCTGTATACAATGTTAATAATATAAAGTGTTATATGATTTTCGATTCAGTGTTGCAAGATTCAATCTGTTCTATTTAACTACAACTAAAGAGAATAATAATAATAATATTTTTGCTCCTAATTGGCAGATAGTTGAATGTCATTCAAGAATTTTCAATCAGCAATTTCAGTGGCCAGGATTATTCAGAAACTACGAATTCAATCAATAGGAAATTTTCCAATTTTTTGGGGAGGGATTTGCATATTCCTCGGAAAAATGCACAAAAAATAAAATTAAAGAGAAAAGCGTATGTAAACAAAAAATTTTGCGTTTAAAGCTTTCCCATTTGTTTTTTAGTTCTGGAAAATCCTTCGTAAAAAGAGGGAATTAACTAGTATAGCGGAAACCTGGATAATCTAATATTTTTTCGAATATTTCTAGTTCATGGAAGGAAATAATTTGATATAAGTAGTAAAATAATATCTGTTTCATCTACGCACCTTGTATGAAACAATAACTTTGGCCATTATTGATTATTAGATTTATTATCATCCTAAACATTTTTCAATTTTGTTTTTCAATCTGTGAATTCCCCGAAGACTTGTTTATTTAAGAATACGAAGACAATAATAAATTCGCCAACAACCTCATCGATTTATAACGCTATTCGATCGCGAATATATATTTCTGGAGCATCAATCACTCGTCGTCGCATTTGACTTTAGCCTTTGCGTTTATTTCGCGTTCGCATTGCGCATTTGCCGTTTGCACCGCAGCCACATAAAAGGCACATTTATTACGCTCGCATATGCGTAATCCATATTCAATATTTTATTTCTTTTCGCCAGCGTCGTATTTACAATTTAACAATACAAAACCTTTTAAATATGTAAAATCTTCAAATTACTGATCTAATTACTGTCTCCTGATTGGATCATAATAAGATATTGAGTTTCAAGTTCAGGTCAGGCTTAAATAAAATATAATTTAAAAGATTTGCAGTTAAAGTCAAATAGCATGAAATATGTGATTATCATAAAATTTTCTTATTTCCTGCATCGTATTCGGATGTATATGGATTATTTCTGAATAAGTAAAATCCGGAATTAATTTATTTCCGGTAACCTTTACCCGATTGATTTTTGGTCAGCATGGAAACAATTCGCAAACCTTGCCGAAACTAAACTCGAGCAAATACGTGAAATAATTAAATAAAACGGCGTACGTGTTGACGATGGCAACGCTCCCTCATTTTTGCATGATGCTATTTTCGTTTGCGTACGGGCGCAAACAATTGCACTTTCGTCATGTGGAGCGCGGCACGTCTGCGTGTTCGTTGACCAGGCCAAGTTTAATAATAAGCACGCACTTTCGCAATGCGCATTTACTCGCTTTTGTTTTCCTCTTTCCGAACGCACCCGTCAGACGTTTTATCTCGTGTTTATAAACCGTGTTTAATTGCGATTATCGCGAAAACCATAAAAGGTACAACATTGTATCATATGTCATGTTGTGCTTTATTCAATGCTCTTTGACAATTTGTATGTGGGTTTTGCTAGAATGTGCTAGAAAGTTTTCACAGCACAGTGAAGAAAATTTTAAATTTTGTCTCTATACTTTCAAAATTATATACAAATTTCGTAATTATTGAGGAAATTCCTTCAAGATTTTCTTAGATATTAGGTCAAGTAAAAAGAAATCCATTATTTTTCCAATTGATTGCTTTAATTACCTGTATCTCGCGTTCTATAAATTCGATTGAGTTCAGCTAAATGGCATTAGAAAGAAAAGATTTCGTACTAAAAAAAGTTTCTAATCAGTTTTGAGATTAGTTGACTCAGTTTTGTTTGAGTGCACGTCAAAGATGGACACAATCATAGAGAAAATATTTTCACAAATTTTATAAATTTTCTGTGATAACGACGAAAACGCAAGCTAGGTGACTGAAAATTTGTACAGTATATGGTCCTGAAACTGTAATCACGAATCATGCGCTAAAACGATAAATACTATGATAATTATAATAATTAAGACTTTTACTTTCTTACAAAAATAATGGATTTCTTTTTACTTCAGCTTTTCACTTCTTTCAAAATAATTCAATAATTTATGATATTTAAGGGCAACGAATAATAAAACTGAAAATTATGATTAAAATCACTAAAAATAGATTTATAAAACATGAATTAAAGAAGTTTTCATAATTTATATCAGTTCAGAATAAATGATTTAATAATAACTGTATGAAAATGTAATTTTTTCTTAAAATAACATTAGGAAGATCATGTAATATTTTTTCTAGTGGAACATATTTTACATGTGATAAATCAAATGTTCCTCATTGCATTATGTAACCATCAAGCGCGCGATATTATCTTCGGGGCATGAATGGAGGCAGCACAATAAGTCTATTCCTGATAGAAGGAGACGGGGCCGCAGGAGGCGATTATCTTTTGTAATATTTGTAATATTTGCCCATGAGATGGATATTAAAGTCATAATATATCTATATTAATATGTAACCAACACTACATGCATTCCGCGCGCTTATCGATTCAATCCTGCGTGTGGTACATGCGCAAGCGGATGATAAAGAACAAGACTTCTTCGTACGTACCGAAGGGAATTCTCTCACACCCATTTTAATCTTACCGATTACAATCACTAAGGTCATTCGTCAAAGGGCGCTTGCTCGTCTGTTGTAATCTCGTGTATTACCCACCTATCTTTATTCTTAATTTTTTAAAAACACATTATGTATTTTGTGTTGCCTAAAAAGAATTATTTAATTAACATTTTAGATGATTATTCAAAATATTTAATTCATTATTCTATGAATATTAAAGCCGGAATAACAAACATGTACATAAATATTTATTATGTTAATATTTGCACTTAGATTGTTTTGAGAAAATGAGGAAAAGTGAAATTTATAAAAATAACCTTACGGCATCTAAAAATACGCTTTGTATATTTCGAGCGTGCGGCTTAAGCAAGAAGAAGAAGAAGAGTTCATTCATTTTGCATGCAATTTGAATGCAATCGCGCGAGTGTATGTGCGTTCGTCGGGGTTCTATAATTAAATCGCAAAAGTGCACCAAAGCGGCGAAGAACGGACGGACGGACAGATGCATACGCACTTTCAAGACTTTCTTCGTCGTCGTCGTCGCCTTCTTCTTCATCGTCGTCATAGTCTTAGTCCTTGCCTGCTTTTTTAGACTTTTTGCCGTTGTCGCAAACATGATACTTGCGTATTTCTTGTGCAATTTGTGCAATCCTAATGAATATAAATGACGAATGTTTGTCAATTTGTCATTTTAGTTTCAGATTTAATATTTCCAATTTCATTTTCCATTTCGTATTCAACAAGATTACATTCCATTTTTACTCGTAATCTCATCAAATTGATGAAATTTTTATGAAACAAATAATTGAAGCAAAATTTAATTAAATGCACACTAGCTTATTGCAAATTTGAACACATTAATCATTCATTTGTTTCATAATATTGTAACATTCATTGATATCAACGAAAACATGAATTAATTCTCTATAATTAACATTGATTAAAACGCCAATTTTTCTGATATATTTTTGTTATTAAGAAAATAAACTTTTCTTGAGAAAGGAGTAAGTGCAAAACCGACCATTAAAAAGAGATGGAAATTTTATACATGTTGATTAAAATGCGTAGATAAATCAAAGGAATTGGTGAATTACCCCTGAATATTTAGGGGCTGTTTTTGGCAAATATTTTATATGTTAAATTACCAGACTCTGATTACCAACTGCAGTAAGGTCAGTGCAATGGTAGTCAAAATTGTTATTTTTCAAACTTGATTAGTGCCCAAAGTTGATTGCCTAAATAATTAAAGATTATCTCAATTCATTGATAGAAAACCCAAGTTTAATTATAAAAAGTTTCCAGAACGATATCATTTTAAAATAGGCTGTAATTTGAAGTTTGACTTAAGTGATCCCCATTACCCCTCCCTCTATTAATATCATGAATTAATTGTTAAATCCGGAATTGTCATCATTAATTGCGAATATTAACTTCACGTAAATTTGGTTATCTTACGAATTGTGATTGTAAATTGATAAATTAAAATAAATTACATTTCTAATTTAGCATTCTAATAACTTATGAAATTGTGCAAGTCTAGAGCGCAGAAAAAATGATAAAATTTAAGAGGAAGACAAGTACGGTTGTTGTTTTGCTTTGTATGGAGACGCATTAGGCATAGTGAGAGCTGGTTTGTAAATTGCGTTCGACTTCTTTGAAAAGTCTTTGCTTTGGCGTCCCGTCCTAGGCATGAGCAGCACGTGCATTGCCATTGCCCATTCTTGTTCGTTTACATTCCAGCCGTACGTACGAACGTACATATAAGTTTATAACGCGCACATACTTCTTTCGTACTGCATGCAAGCGCGAGCGCTAAGGATAACTAAGTATAAAATTCTTTGCAAATGACACGCGTTATATTTCAATTTCGTTTCCCTTTTTTGATGCGAATTTCAATTCACTCGTTGCCAGTAAGTGCACTGACTGACTTTAATCCAAACAAATTCAATCAATACATACTTTCTTACTACCAAGTACCTAAATCAATTTTGGATTTATTACACAAAAAAACGGAGCACTTTAAATAATATTTCTTGTGTAAGGAATTTAATTTCAAAAGTAATTTTGTTCATAACCTTTTATTAATACTGAAACAAAATTGAAAGCAACATCTTATATTAAATTTGCCATTTTTATCATACCATTTATATTTAATCAAATAAAATTCAATTTGTTTTTCATAAATATCACAGTTGAATTTAATTTTTAGATTTGCATTAAACCCTTGATTAATAATTATTACCAACATGTAAACCATTGAAACTTGAGCTGAAAATTAAATTTTTTCAGTGTTTTCCCAATTTCTTTAGCCAGGATCAACAACCCTTAATCGTTTTATATCAAGAACTAAATTATTCGCTGTAGTTTTGTTATTGTGACATTTTCAATATTAATTGATATTTTATGAAAATCATTCATAATTTATACCTTCACACCACAAAATTGATGTAATTACTGCAGAGAAATAATTACTAAATCAATATTTGAAAACTTAACGTACATAGAGCGAATTATAAGTTTTGTTATAGAACAAAAGAATAAACAAATAAGTAAAATAAGTTTATCTAGAAATTTAAT
This sequence comes from Aleochara curtula, assembly GCA_963978815.1. Lineage (NCBI taxonomy): Eukaryota > Metazoa > Arthropoda > Insecta > Coleoptera > Staphylinidae > Aleochara > Aleochara curtula. The sequence continues at coordinate 11,453,841 of OZ022219.1, read as the reverse complement.
TTGTCCAATTACGTACACAGAATTTTCAACCCCTAACTTATTACGTCTGAGGCTAAGTAACAATTTCCTTACTAGTCTCGTAACATAATAGAATTTTCAAACACTAATCGATATTTTATGAAAATTACTTCACACCATAAAAATGGAGAAATCCAACTTAGGCCTGACTTATTCGAATGACCCTTGTATTGCGCACTGGTCACTTTTTTGAAAAAAAATTTTACTTGCAGATAAAGGAATAATTGATTTTACGAATATGCAAATATGATTCAAATTGGATGGATAGTTTAGCAACAATTTAGCAACAAAGTCGAGCAATTTCTGGGTCTAGATTTACTTCTCGTATAAACATCATATTCAAAATTCATTTTTCAAGCTCGTGGTCGTCCTAAATTCAAATTTTTAGTTGAAAATAAACTACAACTAATAATCTTTTTAATGATGCCAATATGGTCTTTAACATATTATATTTTCAATTAGAAATTAATTTTTGAAAAATTTCCGATTTTAGACTAAATAACAATTTCTTTACTATTTTTGTCACACACTAAAATGTTCTAATAGTAATCAATTACTTCATAAAAATAATTACTTACTTAAGAAATATATGAAACCTTAACGTAGGTATATAATAAGAACGACAAAGAAAAGATTTGTTATGAAGCAATAGAAAAAACATTGCAGACAGATGAAGATGAACGTCTATAAATTTTCACAATCGTATACCGCTCTCTCCGAACTCCTCGGGGCATGGCGCCAACAAACTTATCTCTGCGAGTAGTCCGCATGCTCAGTATGCGCACTACGCACACTTCTCTCACAATGCCGCACGCATGCCGCCGACAACAATCACTAAATTAGAAATACCTGAAATAACTCTCGTTGCAAAGGTGGCTTTTCTTCAAACTGCCTGCATACTTTTTCACGCATTTGCCGTGTTTCGTGTTTTTCACGCATGATTTTCATACTTAAGTACGTACTAAACTCTTTTCCCTCAACTACAATAAACCAACACTTGTTCCCATGCAATTACAAGTACCTACACACAGCGCACTTTCTCAAGTCGTTGTTCATCAGCATTGATTTTATTGGCAGCATTGGCGCCCGTTTGGGATTTTAATAGGACCGCAGCAAGCAGCAGACTCTGCCCAATCCATCAGTCCAACAATGGATCCATTAGTGAACAACAAGAGATAACTGTTTCGGTCTGCTTAATTTATTGGCATTGCCAACCGTTCCAATCTTGGTCGTCTTGATACGCGCGTTGCAAAAAATGAGAAATTCCTCAACGAAACAAGAATTTGTGCGGCGACCAGCAAAAAAGAGCCGAATCTTGCAAAAATATGTTTCGTAATTCTCCTCATTTAATTAAATTAAAGTAAACGGCGGCGATTGATTTACGCTACGCGGCTTATTTTTATAGAAACCCCTTTTGCATTGCGCAGTGCGAGTGTGCGCACACGCACGCAGCGCGTCGTAAACATTTAATTATATTCGCGACCGAAAATCGGGCAAAAGCGCGCATAAATTCCACGTTAATTGGCCGATGAGTGCGCATGCACACTTTGCGCGCAAAAATGCACGTGTGCAATACTCAACTGTATTCTTCGTAAAATATACTGTCTGTCAGCGCGAGTGCACATATGGCGTTTACTAAATGCAAGAACAAGTGAAGAAGAACACAACAGCGACAGCAACACCAACAACTACGCTAGGTGCATCCAAGCAAGCAAGCAAGCAAGCCAGCAGCAAGCACACCGTGCATTTTTTATTATATGTATGTACATTCATCGCGACATGCACTCGTTAACTTTAGTGCTAACGTATAACTTATACAACTTGCTTCGGCGCTAAAAATCTGCCATTTAATAAAATTCATTTTGTTTATGTGTTTTGCGCATGTCTTGTAGATATATACTAAGTGTTTATATAACAAATACAGTTATCAACATCTATTTAAAATCACGCTAATATTTTTTGAGGGTAAAAGCGTAAAACCGACCTAAAAGTTGTAAAGTTGTGAGTTTAATTTCATGCAAAAAATAATGGATTTCTTTTTACTTGAACCAATAATATAGGGCAAAGGGCATACAAATTTTTCAAATTTTCTTGTTTTTTTCGGACTATCTTGGGGTTGCAAAAGTATTATCAGCATAAAACATTTAAATTAATTTTCTTGCTTAAAACTTTTCAGAACTATAATTAATTAACTTTTAAATGTGTAAACAATTATTAAATAATAGTTAATTTTATAAACAATGCTAAATTTAATATTTGTGACTTGGCCAATTAATAATTTTAATAATTAAATGTTTAATTAAATATTTCCTGCTGTAAACATTTTAAAGCGTAAGAATATTTTGGATAAATAATAATTAAGTATTTGTTTATTGTACATAATTTAAATGACATCAATAAACATTTTTAATCGACCATAAAATTTCAAGTGAAAAATATTCATCGTTTATTTCGTATTGATAAAATATAAACAAAAATATTAATTAAGCTCATGCTTAATTTGCTTCAAAATCGTTTTTAAAAAAACGCCATAACCTCCTCGTAAATTGGCAAAATTGAATGGCAATTATTACTAAGCGTTGCAGCAATAAAACGAAGCCATGCGAGAGCAAGAAAGCGCTATGCTGACAAATGCAGACGAAAAGAGATCGATATAGAAAAGCATTAAGAAAAATACAAGAAAGGAGCCAATAAACGAAACGCAATTTGGCTTTTTGCTTATTCGTTTCATTTCGTTTATTATTTATTTTATTTATATTCAATGCGTATGCCGCACCACGCGCTCTCGTACGCATTTTCCTTCTTATTAGTTGCGTGCACCAGCTGGGTATTCGTACCCGAAAAATAAGTTGAATAAGAAAGAAAAAGAAGTTTAAAAAATTGCATATAAATTTGGACAAATAAAAAAATATGGAAGCGAAAATATATTCTCAAATAAATATATAATAAGAAAAGTACATATATAACAAGTGAGTATATAATGAAGAAAAAGATTTAAATGGTTCAAACTTTGAACCCAGGTGAATTCATTGTATTCCTCATTTTTGTAAAAGTTCAGGAATCACTGATATTAAAAAACCGTGTGATTTTAACTCAAAGTTCGGGTATAACGACCAGGTTTAGTTAGATATTTTAAAGAAATTTAATTTCTAACAACATTGTCTTATTTTAAATGTTTGATAATCCAACGTAACTTAAGAAGATATGTACTATTGTGCAGGTAAAAAATAATGAAATTTACCTATTTTCTTGTTACGTTATAATAATAATAGTAAAAGTTTTATAATTATCATTAAATACATCTCTTCATTAACTTGATATATGTTTTTTCGTCCAAAAATGATAAAAATTAGCCTAACTACATCTGATTTGCGAAATTGCGTAATTTGAAACACGTTTTCTGATGATAATTCGAAGATAACTCAAAAATGGTTCATCTTAAGTAAAAATTTCAAAAAGATTTTGTTAATATATTAGTCATTTCTACATTTGTACAAAGACTTTATCAATACACACTTTTAAAAAGAAATTGTGAGGGTTTGAACATGCAAGTTTTAATTTTATATTAATTTCTTTTCTATTTTAGTTTTTTAATGAATATTTCTGACGTAAATTCAAAATATTTAATTTATCTATTAGTTCAACTCATTGTAAATAATTTGTGAAAATTTGGTGTTAATTGGAGTCATAGGATTCGAGTAATCCTGCACACCGAAATTGCAAAGTTGAAAAAAAAGTTATCGAGATATTCACGTTTAATGTTCCAAGTTTAGCGTAAGTTTTATGCAGATAATGTGCTACAAATAGCAATAACTTTGGTTTTATTGCATTATTCTTTCTGAAGTTTGTTGCTGGCATTTTTGACTAATTGTACTAAAAGAATTAGTAAGAAAAAAAGCCATTTTTTCGATTCTAATTATCCCAAACACTGACTAGAGAAAGAAAGTATCAATTGACTATCGAAGTACATAATACTTGCCTATTAGGCTCTATGTTTTCTAAAAATTCGATTGTAACCAAATTCTACTCTAGTTCCACTCTATTGAAAAAAAATCATATTTTGTAATTTTAATGACGGACAATTTACGCGCGTATTTTTAGAAGGGTGCATAAATATATCTTCAAAGTCAGTCATGCACGCGTGCGAGCCCTTTTAAAAATAACGAATATCTATAAAAATAACAAAATTTCCGCTCCGCGAAGGCGAGTGAAGGAAGTCACACGTATTTTACTCGTCAGAGTTCTTTTAAGACGACGCGACGGTTACAGCAAAAAGCGAGTTTTCAATGGCAAATGCGCGCACGCGAGCATCGATCGCGTGTTTAATTTTAAATATAGTTAATGTTACGCTAGGTAGCTGACAACCTAAGCACACGCCACCACTGAGTGATGTATTTCAGAAGAGGAAAAGCAAAAAACGCACTGCACACTAAAAATAATTACGACTCTTAGATGGTTAGCGCTAAGTGTTGAATAAGACATGCCAATGATACACATACATACCATACCTATAAGTACACTTCTTACTCATTCGCAGTGCGCACGCGCTGTGAGAAGCTAAGAAAGTAGACGTGTCGTATTTTCGAATGCGTTTTGCTTTAATCACGCATGCAACATGTGAGTAATTTACAAAGAAACACAAATGTTTGCTTCGACGAAGAAGAAGAAGAAGACGAATTCTTTACGTTCTTTACGTTTCAAACTTTAGTTTATTTTGACTTATTACTCGTCAAGATAATTAAGTGCTACGGCAATATGCATCAAGGCATTGAGTGATTGCCCATGTAATTAGCCAACAGGAAGAAAAAAGAATCAGTTTTTTCAATTTTGCAAGTTTTTACATACTTTTCCAAGAATTGATTAATAAAAAATTTCTTGGTATTTTAAAGTATTATTAATTTAATATTTGACTATTTCTATTAAAATTATACAAGTGAATATAAAAGAATTTAATACGTTTTTACTCATGGAAATATTATTTTTAGTACAATTACAATTGTCAAAAAAATTCAATTTTTTTAAATTGTATATTCCTTTAGTACAATGAATCAAGAATACTTTCAATTAATTTTAGCACAAATAATGCAATAAAACTATAGTTATAGCAATTTATAACGCATTATCTGCATAACACTTGCGTTGAACTTGAAATTTTGAACGTGATTATCTCGAAAACTTTTTTTCTGCATTTGTAATTTTGTTATCAAGGATTACTTTGAATGCAATTAACACCAAATTTTCACTAATTATTTACAATGAGATGCGCTAGTAGTTGAAAAAATTAATTTTGATTCATTTATAAAACATTTGTTTAAAAAATAAAATAAAATAAACAGGATATGAAACCTGAAATTTGGTGTTTAAATCCTCACCATTTCTTTTTGAAAGTGAATATTAAAAAATTCTGTTGTCAAACATGGAACAAACAAATATACTTACAAAATCTTTTTGAAATTTTGATTTATGATTAACAGTTTTCGAATTATCGTAAAAAAATCATAACGGGTTTTGCAATACCGCGCTTTAGAAAATCACGTGTAATTTGAAGAGTTTTAATAATTCAAGAATGAAAAAAATGTATGAACTAGTTAAAGAGTTGTACTAAACGATACCAAGAAAACTTTTGAAAAAGTATTCATTATACAACAGAAATAAAATTATAAATTTACCACTTTCATTACTTGCCCAACTTTTTATAAATTAATAATTCTAAATCGGAAATAATTTATTTTTTGTGTTTAAATTTTAGCTAATAAACTTGTCAATTAATGAAATTATTTGTTACATTAATTAAAAGAAAATTCAAATTAATAATTCTGTAAAATTCTCAAAAATCCGATTTTAATTTATGTATATTCCAAAATTTTATCCTAATTAACAAATTTCTTTATTTAATTGATCATTTAAAATGAAGGCTTCATAAAACCTAATATTTCGTAAACATCTTTACCGAAAACCTTAATAAAAGAACAAAATAAGACGCCCAACTTAATAAGCCTCAAAACATTTCAATTAAATCTCGAAATAAAATTACTAAAATGCGGTTCCACAAAGAGATCATAAAAACTAACGAAACAATTATCTAAATTTGTTGTCTTAATAGCTCTAAAAATAATTGGAAACCCCCCACGTTTTCAAAGCAAAATGATTGAACTTTGCTTCTTGGAATTTGTTCAAACTTCTAACACCAAGAAAGACGACACCTTTTTTCCACCGTCTCAAGAACACATACATAGTTTGAAAAATACCTATTTGTAATGTAAATGGCTTGAACATTTTTAAGGTAAGAGAGAATTTTCTCGAGTTACCACCAAGGGTTTGTCTTCGCTTCTTTACTTTGCTCGGCGCACAATGTTCGTAGATCGTTAAACACTCAAAATCGTGAAAGCGGACTAATATCCATAAATTTTGCGGCACTCTTTCTTATTCTTGCGTCGTCTTCTTTCTCTTCATCTTCGTGCATTCTTCAATGACCATCACACACTTTCCTCCACTTTATAGGAAGAACAACATAATACTACCTGTCGCTCTTTGATTATTACGGCGACTACGACAAGTGCATTCGCTTTGTTCGCGTCGAGTTCAGCGAGAAGAAGAAGAAGAAGAAAATAAAAGAACTACGACAACCAGGAAATCTTTAAATCTTTCAAGCCTTTACTATTTCAATAAAAACATTAAAGATTCACAGATAATTCAAAACATAAATAAACTACAGGTAATTTCAGCCATAACGACTGGTGAAAAGATCACACATTTTTGACGCTCGATACGAAAATCGCTAGAAGCAAGTTGGCTGTATGTATTGATTAAAAATTAATGAATTATAGATCACAAAACAATTATTTTTTGTTCTGGTAATTAATTATTAGCCCTGTTGAATTAATTAATCTAACTTCTGGAAAATACTTTGGAAATGATTGCTGAAGTCAAAACAACTGATACTTGATACCAAGGGATTGAGGGTGGATATCACCGTGAAATGAAATATTTTAAAAATGCCTTTTTGGTCTATCGATAAAGCATTAGTTGTAGATTGCGATGGTGAAAATTTTATTTTAATCGGACTAGTAGTTTAGTAACAATTTCACTTCAAATTTGAACAAATTTTATGTCTAATTTGACATCAGAGGGTGTTACAAATTTAAAATTTATTATCTCAAAAATGCAAAAATATTTTCGAAAACCAATTACATCAATAGAAAGGGTGTCTAACAAAGAATAATAATTTCCAAAATAAAATATATTTAAATAAATAGTTATACCTGTAATTTGTGTTTAAAAATGGGCAAATCATGTGACTAAATTAGCAAACTATGTAAGTTTGAATTTGATAGATAAAGTTCTAAATATTCTCATAAGCTAGATCTGTATTTGCTCAACCTGGCTTTCCTTAGAGTTATTTTGAAATGAAGATGAAAATTTGATCAAACGTCGTCATTTCTGGAGCACCAGTGCACTGGGCCCTGACCGGACATTGTGGCAAATCGAAATATCAACTTTTTCAAAAATTTTTTTCGGGGAATCGGTAAAGGATTAGCTGAATTTTATAAATCTGCAAATTTTATTTCAATCGGACAATTAGTTTAGCAACAATTTCGCTCCAAAGTCAAACAAATTTCAAGTCGAAGTTGGTAGCAAAACTATGTCTTGAGTTTGAAATTCATTATCTCAAAACTGGGAAATAATTAAAGAAAACCAATTATACCAATGGAAAGGGTGTCTAAAACAGCATAATAATATGTAAAATTTAGTACATTTACATAAATAATTATGGTTGTAATTTCCGTTTAAAAAATGGCAAATTTTCGGAAAGAAAAAAAACTTTGAATAGAGTTTTAGTAATTTGTGCTCAATTGTGCTAAATTAAGATTTATACCATTCTATAGATATTGTTCTAAATTTTCTGATGTACTAGGTCTGTATTACGGCATCCATACGCATTCGCGCGCTATATTGATTTGAAGATGAAAATTTTATCAAATTTCGTGATTTTTGAAGCAGGTATCGATGCATTTTCGACAAGCACATTGTCGGTTTAGCCCCCGTATCTTAACTTCTAACCAACCGATTTTCAAAATTCGAATTGTGTTTTCTATGGCCAAATAAATTATACATTTGTAGTACTAAGAAGTTAAACAATTTTTTAATATCAACAAAATTCTATTGCAAAATAAATGGGACTCGTTTTACAATGGCTCGAACACAATGCTCGCCCGCATATGTTCGGTTCGTTATACCTAGAAAACGTCTGGCTCCGCATTTAAAGAGACATTTAAACTGTCTGAGTTGTACTACACAATACAAATTTTTGGAAATACCAACTTTATGGTAGTTATTATTGCACTCTGTACCGAATTTAGGATCTATGCATGATAGATGGCCTTTTATTTGGCTCCATTTTATTACGAAATTAATCACTTTTCGCGTAATTTACACAATTCTGTGTTATCGTTCAAACTACAAAATGACTACAAATTTTGTTTAATTTACGCAATTTGAATAAATGTAATCGCTTGGGTAGTTACTGAGATATTAAGTAATGTCCGAAAATCGGGCTTTCTGGCACAGTGTGCAGTGGTTCTTACACTTTGAAAATCACGCGATAATCGACAATTCTTTGATTTTTCATTCTGTTACCCCAAAAACTACGTTGAAAACCACTGGTCAATAGTTATAGTTAACATTTTTCATTTCACTAGGTAGTACCACTGATTTTTTAATAGAATTTTGCAAAATACGAATGAAATTTGTTTGTTGTTGATGGTAGAGTCGTTACTAAATTCTGCGAATTGAAACGCGAGTCTGTCGCGTAATTTAGTTAATTTGTTTTGCACCTTCTGCGCTCGCGCATAAATATTGCTCAGGCGCATAATTCAATTCGTTCGTCTTGATTCGCACGCCAGCAGCGGGCAGTGCGCACCGTCCGTCATCAAACCGTCAACGCGCACTGCATGAAATCCAAGAAAAAGCAAAGCAATGGAAACAAATTCTTCAAGTTGTAGTAGGTACTGCAGTAATGCAATGCAATTCTTCGTCGCGCGTCTCGTTTTCTTCTGCCTCCTGGTACATTGCGCGAATTCAATGCTTTTATCCAATTAGTCCTTGAACTGAACTTCATGTACTTAATGTTTTCTTTTCTCATTATTTTTCCGTTCAGTTTCATTTCACAATATTTTTTTTCTCTCTTCAGTCGTTCTACTAATTTCTCTACTAATTCTATAAAACATTGTAGCAAATATTAATTTTTTATTGTTGATTTTTTGTTATTGACATTTTGACGTGACGACTTTTACGAATGAAAAGATTATATCAATTGTGATTTGTTGGACAAGAAAACAATCTTGCAATAAACGAAGGATAAATTACGTCGAACATAAATTACACGTGCAAATTGCACGCACGTCATTACGGGATAGTTCAATAGGATATTTATGCGCGCAAATTGCACGCGTGCACTATGCACTTGCACTTTAATGCTAATGACGCGCGCGCCATCAACTTCTTGGATTTATGATATCTCGAATACATTTCTTTATGTCATAACAAAAACATAACGTTTCTCGTTTATCATTTCTAATTTATGATATGCCATTAATTAGTCATGATATGCTTAGACACTTCAAAATTGTAAAAATAAAATCGATTACGACTAAAAGCTACACACAAATAGCTTTCACATATATTACAATTAATAAATTTATAATATCAATACATGCTCATATTTCATAACTAATTTTCACAAATACTTTAATGTAAAATGCGAGATTTTCCGAAGCAAACGGTGAAAAGCGGTAAATTTTCATCATATTGCTAAATTTCAAATAACATTTTGTTAGTAGGTATATTAGTTTATTCCCTCTTAAAATTTAAGGAATTCACTGGAAAAGGTTGGATTTTACATATTTAATCTATGCCAAATAGATTAAGTACTTCAGGCATAAATAAATATTTTCCATGGAAATTGAAAATATTTCCGAATAGTACACCCAAAACCGTCGTAATTAACTAGCTTTTTACCTGCATATTCGGAACCAATAACAATTCAAGCTAAATTATTAAATTCCGTAAGAAAAACTGTTGTTATAAACGAAGTCATCAATTTAAATTCGAAACTCCTGCAATATTATATTAGGTCAAGTAAAAAGAAAACCATTATTTTTCGAATTGACTGATTTAAATGTCTGTATGTCGTGTAGTACAAGTCCGATTGAGTTAAACTAAATGGCATTAGACATTTCATATTAAAAAAGGTTTATTGGCATATCTGTTCCTGTCCATGGCGAACAATTTTTCTGCTAGAAATTCCTTTCAAGAAAAGCGTGTAAAACTAAACTTTTTGAGTTTTTTCTGAAAATAGGAGCGAAGGCCTCTATGAAGGAGATATAATGAAATTCGTTTTAAAATGGGAAAAAGTCATCGAACAAAACGGCGCATATTTGATCAAAATCGGTTCATTATCACTATGACGATTAAAATTTGAATTTCAAGCAAAAATAATGGATTTCTTTTTGATTGACCCTTATTGCGTCGCTCTAAACTGATAATAAATGTATAATTACTTATACTTTGATATTTAATTCACCCTAATTAATAATTTCTCCGTGAAAGTAATAAAGAGGAAAATGCATCATTTAGCATATATACATCAATAAATAATTGCGAGCCGCATAATATGTTAATGCAAATTGCACATTAGATAGTGAGATTCGTGTGCACCATATGCGCCGTGTTCGCACCCAATCTCTTTGCGCGCATCTGCAATGAATGCAATTGCATTGCGTCGTCTTGCATCGCGTTCGCCGCCGCCGCCGCACGCCGCGGATGGTGTAGGTGCGCATGCACATGCATTTGCATATTTATTTGCATACTGTGTGTATGCGCGCCGAGCACGCTTGCACATATGCCATATTAACACATAACGTCGTGGATTTATGTCAATTTGTGCACATCGTTTGTTATTAACCAAATAAACGTCTCGTTTCCACATTTTTATTAAGCCTCACGCACATTTCCTTCAATATCTTCTAACACACTTTCAAATTATCCAAATTTTAACGTTTTAATACTACTTAATAACTTTCCGCGAATCAAACCATTTTATTTTATTCCCAGAATTAAATTAAGCATCAATTCATTTATTTAAATTAATTCGTATGAATTTTAGTTAATTATTTTTCGCCAAAAATGTTGAAATCTCAAAAGATTTGTAATACTCAAACCTCTGTAGATTTGTATCTAAAATTTTCATATTTCCGAATTTACAAGAAATTTTTTCTTGACTAAGCCTTGTCATCTCTTGTCACATCTTGACCATGGTCGATGGACAGCTAGCAACCCCCAAATACCGCGAAAGGTGCTAAATACCTATCTACATAATTTGTTATGTTTATTGCACTAATACCCATCTTGCTACCTACCGAGTTTAACACTTGTAAGAATTAGTAGTCATGGTTCGAGGTGTTAACTAAACACAGGGTGTTCTCACAAACTCTCCCTTATCACATATTGCAAAATCTTTAAGATTCAACATCTCCGCAAATTATTAAGGAAAATGTCAACGAATTAAAATGACTTACCTTGTTTTGGCGAAGGTGTTTGATGCCTGACTCGTCCACAATCAGCGAGTCCATTGATAAGAAGCACCAGCAAATGCACAACAAGTCCACTGCACAAATTCATCGCGCACCAAATATTTGCGTTAGCCAACAAAGAGCACAAACGCACTAAACAAATGCATTTCCGGGTGTTGCACACACACCAATAAGAACTATCCGCAATTCGTATTTGCTCGAATCAATAACAGTCCGGAATTGCATTCAAACATCACTGTTTACCAATAAAATGCACGTGTGTTATACCGGCGCGCGCACCTCAGCTTCGCGCACCCTACGCTTAAGCCAGTCGCGTAAGCACTGATGGCTCACGCAAGCCTCAAGAGCTGCCGATGCGTCATCTCGCGCGGCTCTTTACCTCTTCTTCACAGCCTGCGATCAAGCCAAGCAGCCAAGCAAGCAATTATTGTTCTTGTGCTAAGAATAACTCTTAAGCACAAGTTCAAAAGGTAACTCACACTCGCAGCTACATCTACCACCCAATCACCACACTAAAAAAATTACAGATACCTGCATCAATCAAATCAAATACAAATATTGTTTTGTTAGTTGATATTTCCTTTTTATTACAGTACATTAGTTATTTCTTGACAATTTCACAAATTGTTCTTATTTTTCATTATTTTCTTAAAATTTGTTCATTTTTCCCGCATTATACCTTACAAACCCTTCGAATTTGTTTCACATTTTCATTATCATTTTTCTTGTTATCTATCGACATTTATCATACAGTAAATACAATTGTACAGGCTTAATTGTTAATTTATTTAATATTCATTCATTTACCAATAAGTTTACGTAATAATCATGGCATTCGGCTAGTAATACTTGAAATCAACGGCGAAACCGAATGAATTTGAAATTGAGCCTCACATAATACTCATATTTTCTACAATTGTTTATCATTCTCAGCTACAAAACACATTTGAAAAAAAAGAGACGTTGACAAATCCTCTTTAAATATTATTAATACACTTTAACATTAAATTGTTTATTTATTACATGAATGATTGATGTTTTTTGTTGCATTACAGTGCAGTGTTTATATATCTCTACCAATTATTCAATTATTTATTTTATTTATTTATTAATCAACTATATTCTCTCTGATTTATGTAATTATGTATTATCTCTCTCCGATTTTTGTATGTGTATCTATGTATTTGTTTATTTCGTTATATATAATAAGCTATTGTTTACATATGTTAGGGTTGTTTGGAAGAATAGTGAGTTACTATGCATTGAGAAAAAGTTGAGGTTAGGATAATGATCGATCGATACGAATAGATGTTATTGATTGCATTAAGCAGTTTGTCGCCAAGCCATTTATTATCATCATTCATCGGAATTTATTCATGAAAATCGAAATGAAAATCGTTGTTGTTGTTGTTGTTGTTTGGTTAATTTCGATTACCCTGTACGTACAAAACACTATATATGATAAATATGACATGATGATGAGTAAAAAACTGTACTTTACAAAATTTCATACTTACTAGAATGGCATTAATGGCATTAATGGCGCTTTTAGTTGAAAATGTGCGTATTGTTTTCAAATGGAAATTTCTTCGTATGCTTTTTATAGGTTATCTTTTTTTTGTTAGGTTATAAAGCAAAAGCAGAGCACAACATTTAATTATTTAAATTTCTCTATCTGTCTCTCTTGTTTATTCAGATTTTCGTATGTATTATTTCATTCTACACACGCTAGTGATTGATAACATTTTTGTTTTTGTTATTGAAAATCTGCCAATTCTTTTTTTATTTACGTTTCATTCGCCGACATAAATGCAATGATAATATTTGTATACGTTGAATATGATGAGTAGAAAGAGTGATTGAATTTTACAGCAGTACAAACAGTACAAACGCTATTATTACAACGCTTCCTTCATTAAATTTATTATCGTCGTACTCCAATATTAATTATTATTACATTGGCTAAATTGGTATTCTGTGTTTAAATTCAATATTTATTATCGTATGCGTTCATTACGGTTAGAATACAATGTTGTGTGTTTCGTTACGTGGCTGTGTTTTTAATACATTCGACAATCAATTAATTAATTAATTAATTGCCATGATTTATTTGCATAATTAATTCATCAATTAATTTTTGCCCCACATTACATACATACTCTATTATTATTTATTTATTTATTTATTATTAGATACAATATGATTTGTGGTTTTTGCGCATTGAAAAAGCTAGATTAAAACACACACGTTTTGCTTTGTTTTATGATATGGCCATTAAAATGATATTTATTTAAACAATGTTTATAGTGATTATATAGCTTAATAATATGCAAAACAAATTAAACAATTTATTTAAAACCGTAATTCAGCTAATTACGTAACATTTATTTAATTACTACTCAATGAATATTAAGCATTTCTTTTTCAAAAATTTAATTATTTAACTTAAACGAGAGAATCATAACAATTAGCTAATGCAATCCTATGCATTTTTAATTAATATTAATTAAGCGTGAGTTATTCATATGAAAAAAGATCCATTTATCTATTCATAATTTCTAATTAATAATTAATTAATAATCATAATATTTTTTTTTAGGTACATTCTAAATTTATGTATATTGTTCTATAATTTCCAATTTTCCTTCCTCATATGCTTTTCCACGTTTCGCTTTTGTTTTTCTCCACATTTACCACGTCATTTGTTAATTAATTTACTAGTTTCTTCTTTTGTTAGCTAACTAATTAACAGCTAATTAATAGAGTAATTCTTTATTTCTCTAATCCTAAAGATTTATGGTAACGAATCATTTTTTCCTCCATTCGTTTCGAGAAATTACAAACATGAAAAGCTATCATCATAAATTTTCAAAAGTTATTAGCACAAATAATAACTAATCATAGATAATAATTAACGTCTATCAAATGTATCATCATTAATTTCACGTAAATTTAAATATTTCACTAAATATCAAGAGTATTTCATGTAAAATTTTCTTAATTTTCTTTCATACGCTTTTCTTAATCGTATTATTTTGTTTACTTTCATTTTCATAATGTTTCATTATTTTTTTCATAAGTATTTAAGAGATTAAGAAGAGAATATTGTCTGACACATATCATTATCATCGTTATCATGAAAAACTAGTATGTACTCGAATTCAATATGTTTTTGTTGCTATCTTGATATTTCATTTGATGATATATTCATTGATTGTTGATATTTTGTTACTGTTGTTGTTCTTGTTACTCTTGTTTGCTAGATATGTTGTTGAAATATGTGATTAAGTTAGTTAAATATTTTGGCATAGATGTCGTTGGTAAAATTATGGTCGTCATGGTAACACTGTAAATCTTACAACATGGCCGATATGTGAATTATTCTAATACAAATGTTTGAATATTTATTTCTTATCAATATTAAAAAAGTGGTTCTTCGCGTTCTTTTACATATTCATTTGCATGTGTTGTCTGCATTTTAATAAAATGCTTTCGAATCTCTTGTAAACAGTTCAAAAAATTTGCTATGAATAGTTTATTAATAGTTATTGTATATTAGTAATTCTGATGTTTCCTTTGTTTTGTATGTTTTCACGTCTTTGTTTTTTGGTTGAATTGTTGATGTTGCTGTTGTCATGGAGACAAGAAAAGTGGAAAGGAAAACTTACATTTAGTGATGAAGAAGTAGATCATCTCAAAGTAGCAGTGAGGAATACTCGTAGAATATTCTAGAATTTCTTTGCAATTTGGTTGTTTTTGTTTTTGTTGTTGTTTTGGCTGTGTTGCCGGAGCGTTGGGTTCTACACTCGGCTAAAGACACCCCGCAGGTTGCCGGTGTGCGGGTCGCTTCTGGAATGAGATGAATCACAAACAGAAGATATTAATTAATGTAGATGTTTTTTAGGTTATGTGTGAAAAGAAGGACAAACCTGCTGCTAGACAAACCACTCGTCTTTCTGGCTTTGTGTGACGAGATCGGCATCCCCGTTGACGGGTGCATGCCTTACTTTGCCTGGCAGAAGAGGCGGACCCGGACCGGCGTGCTGATTCGGAACCCTCGTAGGCCCGCAGGGTGGCACCAGTTTCCCTGGTTGCTAACGACACCACCGCCCCCGACTGAATTCGGCAGCGTTGTCATCGAACCCGGTTTCATTGCACCATTCGACCCACCATACATTTGTTGCACTTTAAATTAAATTATCACATGATCAAAAAGCCCCTTACTCAATTAAATCATGGTATTGTACCCCTCCTAATAATTTTTGTCATTTTAAACTCTCAAAATGTATTTAGAATTTAGATTTTCCCCCGTGAACCCACCTGGGTTCCAAACCCACCACTTTTCAATTAAACAACCATGATACTTACACGAATAGTTTTGCTGTTGGACATTGTTACGGCCACCCAAGCCCTTTTTACAAAGGCATATCGAAATGGCAACGATAAAGACCAACAGCACGAGGAGCGTGCTGACGATGACCACCACGAACCAGGCCATCTCCAAGCCGAGGATTGTGCCCGCATCGCTATCTGTCAGGCGAAACACCGCAAAAAAGGTAAAGAGGAAAAGAACAAAATTGAAACGGTTTCGCTGATGGATTTATGAGCGAGCGCCCAACTTACTCTGGCACAAAGTGCTCGAAACTTCATCGGAGCCATCAGCGCAATGATTGATGCCGTCGCATATGAGATCGTTAGCAATGCAGAACTCCCTCAGCGTGCAGCGGAACTCGGTGCAGGCGTGTTCTGCGCGAATAAAATCCTCATTAATTTCACAACTGCTCCTGCTGTTGGTGCCGTGTATAAATGATATTGAAAAATACAGGAGGCACTCGTGATATTGACCAATAATCGAATCATGCTATTGACAACTGACAGCTCAATATAAGACAAGTCTCCGAAGAGCTTAATTTGATTGATACTCCCATTACGTGCAGGTTCGAACGGATCGCTTGCACGCAGCCGCAGCCACCAGCCCATTTGATTTTATTATTAAGTTAACAATTTAGTTTTCAGCCATCTCGTGCTCTATTAGTGGCGCATCACGTGCTTGTGCTTGCTTTGCACGAGTCTAAGATCCATTAAAGGACGCCTAATTCAATCAACGACGTCACAGGGGGCGGCAATGGACACACGAAGCACTCATTTGTGCGCGGCGTCTGTCTGCGTATTTTGATTGGAAAGGTTATTAGAACAAAGGGAAATTGGAAGCTAAATTGAAATTATCACTCAGCGTTACGCGTGCTTTGATGGCGGCAGGCCTCTTGATTAATCATCGACTGCCGTCACGGATTAATTAACTTTCAATTAAGGGCAGCGTCTGCTTCGTGCACGTCAATGGGGAGATATTTAAATTGTTATTTTTCATACTTATAGGCCTCGTGGCGCCATCAATCGTCTTGAATTGACAACGTGGCTAAGAAAGTAGGCAAAACGCGTTGAGAACTTACTTGGATCTTTAACAGCTGTTATGACGAGTTTGAACCCGTTGGAATCGGTTCCCCAATTGTCGGTCACATATTTCAGTGTCACGTAGTTTGTCCGTGTAAACATTGCACCCAGGTTCTGCTTCGTGTTCCTACAGGATAGGTCAAACTGCAACAATAGCGTACAATGCATCAGCCGTTGCCGGTAAGTTTACAAACTAGATTGAGGTTACCTTATATGTGCCTACTGCATGTGCCCCATCGTAGATGTATAAATGGTCGTTGCAATCCAGCTGCAAGAAGTCAAAACGCAGCATGAAACGTTGGAGAATGGAATGCGTCTGGAAGGTGATGACACAGTCCAGGTTCCGTTCATTTTGTGACCAAAGTACAGCACCATCAATCTTTCGATACAGTTGCTGAAGGAAGTGGTTTTTGCAGAGAGCTTGCATCGAATCTATGGGTGAGCATGAAACAAATTAATTATTAATTAAATCTGTGTTATTAGAGCGTCGCCATTTGCATAAATATAAGATAAATCAATTCCATGCCAAAAGCTTTAAGAATGGGTTAATGTTATTATTCTCAATGTTGATTCATGAGGTTTCAGTTGAGTATCTTGTACAAACATGCCTAATTCATATGCGCAAAAGGTACATAAATGGAAATTTGGGTAACGAAGAGAAAAACAAACGCAGGAGGGGAAACGAATGAAAACTTGTTGAATTGTTAGAATTGCTACATTTTCATTACATTTGCATACACGTAGAACAGTTGGCAGCATGTCACGTCGCGCGATTGTGACTTTAAGCCGAATGTTATCTTAAAGCCGGATGTTTCTTTACATTTGATTAAACTGGGAGTTTGCATTCGTCGAGCGTCGGAGAGGAGCTCATGGGACTTGAGCTCCTCTCCTGGCGCACACATGAACTCAATTAGCCGGCTGGACGTGTGTTTTTACTTTATATTTTTTAATTGTTCGTTCGTCATCGGCGCGCCAGAGAACGCTCTTCTTGCTGGCGACGGCGGCAGCGGTGCTCTGCTGCCCCAAGCGTGATTTACTGCGTTGTGCTGGGGGTTCGTTACGGAACGCGTATGTGTGCTGCGGACGGGCGCGAAATAATCCGCTGGCGGCAGCACAAATGGATTCGTTAGCGTTGCACGTACGGGTGTACCACTCATGCAGCGCTGCATGAGTTGTTGCTTTTCGACGGTGGTAGCGGAGGCGGCCGGGGATTGTATTTTATCATCTAATTTCACGTCTCACCGCAGATTATTTCGGCGCGAGCGCAAGCGGGCAGGGCTTACGTGGACGTTTGTTGCTGTTGGTGCTGTTCCTGCAGCGAGCAAATTTAATTACCACATACGTCCAAGTCAGAACTTTTGTACGCCAGCACATTTTTTTCAAGTGGCGCATTTTTTGCGCATTACTATTCTATTCGCATTTACGCCCTCGAAATTGAGAATTATTGGCATTTTTTTAAATGGAATTTTGGGTTTGAAATATTAGCGAGCAAAGAGTTAAATGTGTTGTTTTTTAGGATTGCCTTGTTCAGTTGTGTTCGTGTGGCAGTAAAACATTAGCGCTTAACCGCAACCTTTTGGAAAAGCCACAATGCCGTGCGCTTGCTGACGTTGCCGCCGCGACCGCGCGAATGCGCACTTCCAAACGAGGGGCAGTAAAACATTGGGCGACCCTTATAATAAGTAAAGTACATCCGGCTTGCTCGTGATTTTCCTGCTGTAGATGGCTCAAGCCCAAGAGCGAAACCAATCCGCGCGGGCGCGCATTCTGCACCAAGCTGGAGCTAAGCCTTAATTATACTCCTTCACTCGGCGGCGGCCATCAGTTGAACTCAACTCATCCCAACTGCGCACATCAATTACACGAGAATGCCGTCGTTCTCACTTGCTCTAACCACCCGGTTTCGGCGTGCGCTTGTTGTGTCTAAAACTTGAAAAACTTCCGCAAATGCGTTACGTTTCCATTTTCTCGATGCTGCCGCCGCCGTCGTCGACGATGACAACAACGACGAAGCCGCAAATTATTACCCAAGCGTCCTCGTTTTTGCCTGTGTCTGTCTGCGTGCAATTGCAATGCAATTCGCATAATGTATTGCGACCGGCCGCACGCCGCCACCGCCGGCGCACATGTAGCAATGGCGGATAACGAGCAGAACAAAATATGATTATCCCGCCCGCGCGCCGTACAATAAGCGAAAATATGGCCCACGGTGCTGCAATTTGTAGCGTTATGCTTTTTAGCGCCATCTGCGTTGATGGCCCGGATGGAAATCGTCCAGAAAATGAAATAAAAAGCCATTCGACAAACAGCAATACGCAATTTCATTTTGTTGTTTTATATACCAGCGCCATATAATGTAATATATGCGTGAATATTTTTCAAAGTGCACGGATGTACGCACGAATTTGTAAAATGCTAAGACGTATTTCACCAAGCACAAATAAGGATTGAATGTATTGAAATGCATTCTCTTCGCTCTTTTTCCCGCTCATTCGTTTTTGCCTCCTCCGTTTGCCAACTTAATAAAAAGGAGATTTATTCCTTTCGTGTGCGCACAGAAAGAGAGAGTCCGGAATCATATATAACTTGAGATATAATTGAATTCTTTTGCGGTTTTCCACAAATCCAATTTAAATGTCTTCACATATTTGCAAAAGTTTTCCAGCCGTCGGCGGGGGGATTCGTCCGTTGTGCTAAAAAGATTCGACGAAGGCGGCAGCAGCAGCAGCAGCCTAATTCAACGGCACGCAGTATTTGATTATTTTATTCGGTTTGATAAGGAAGGAAACATTCAACAGCTGTCCCTTCACGCTTTATTATATTCGTGCTGCTCCTGCTGGTAGCTTTGGGATTTTCTTATCGCGTCTTTCTGGCACAATGTGTAGCAAAGGAATGGCAGGAGGCAGTGTGTCACCAAACAAGCCGAGCGAAAAAGCGAGCGACCCGCGTACAAAACCATATTTTATTTTATACACCATTCGTTTTCGCGCGCATTGTATGCCACGTATTTTCAATTCAATGCGAACAGACAACCAACAGCGGCAAAACAGGGCAAGCAAGATGCATTGCACTGGGCTTTGCAGGTGTTATTCAATTTCAGCGACGTTGATCTTTGCCCAATACGCGCACGCCTCCGTCAACGTCGCCTGCTGTTATTGTTTATTGAATTTTATGCATTGTGCTTCTATATTTGTTCAACTACGGTGGCACTATTTGCGCATTCTCGCAAATAAAACGAAATAATATATTCATACAACTCGTAAATGCACTCGCACTCGGAAAAATTCCACTCCGTTTTTATTATGAAACTATTTGCAATAAACTTGTTGTTTATTTCATAAAATCACTAATATTTAACGTATTGTTGATTTCAGATTTCAAGGAATGGCTTTTCAAATGGATTATCTAAATTCACAGGTATTATGCAATGGATACACAATAATTGTGTTATTTTTCTAATCTGAATTCTGTTTTAGGTATGTTGAACACTGAACCCTTTGGAAACATATTTTGTCAAATCTCTGAGTACATTTCGCGCAGTGGCAGAGAAAAATTGTTGAGTACATGTTAGAGTTGGAAAGATTAGTATTATCTGTTGCGGAGCACGACTCGTAATGCCATCAAGAGAGGCGATGAGCATTCAACGTAACGTTAGGTGGAAGCGTGCGGCGGAAATCTTCGACGGAAATACACGCGCATGTACACCTAATAGCAAGTCGTGTGCACCGCGCTGATGTTGCGTGGAAGCAAGTGGAACGCGCGCGCCAAATAGGGGAGAAAATAACGATTTAACGTCCGTCTGTTAAGACCATTCGTTATGTGGATTTCGCTCAAGGACTTTTTCGTGTTTTCCGCCCATCTTGATCATTTTCCGCTTAGCGTTCGTCGGCCGCACGAAATATTTCCAAGCTAATACGAGTTAACGAGTACGCGCAATCTTCACCAGCAATGTTACGAAATAGTTGAAGAGGTTAAATAAAGTATTAGCCAAAGAGAAGGAATGCAGACTTTTCACATTTTTAACATTATCTTCACAAATATGATGGCTGCTCGCAGTGCAATCGCATAGAATTGCAAAATGTACCAAAAAATGTGAAACGCTAGATGAAATCCTAAGATGCTGTAATAGCAAGGAATGCGCGCTCAGCGAAAGAAGTAAATGTATTTAAAATGCTTGAGGTCAGTAGTAGTAATCTTGCCGTCCTGCATTTCTCTAATGCAGCACTGCAGTATCATCAAAAGATATTTCTGAAAAGTCTTGCATTCAACGACGATTTCTTACTTTGGACAGCGAAATCGCATCAACGAATTTATAAAATTATTAAATTTCTTAATCACATTTCTACATTTAATATAAAGAAATACTGCAACAGTCCTTTGGGAAACATGAGAGGACATTTGGTAAAATTCTTTTTCCTTGCATTATTTCGAAAGTGATTAGAAAAAGTTGGGCAAAAAACACAGTTAAACCACAAGAATGCAAGAAGGGCAAGAAAATTTAATTAATTTTCTCAATGGCATTGAAGTCATTGAAATTTTAAAATAAATGACGTCGAGTAGAATGGAAAGCAATCGAACGAATGCGCGAACGGATGAATCGATGCACGGAGAAGACTTTAAAGCAATTCGCCGTTACAATCTCTTTGGCGGCGGCAATGGCGGCAGGAGCAGCATGAAGTGGATAGAGTGGAGGCAAAGTTCGCTCGGCTATTATATTCGCTGACATCCTTTTCGCATTGAAAAGCTCCTTATTCAATTCAATTTCGCTTCGTGTCCTCTCCTCCTCGTCGTTGTCGTTCGCGCGCACATCATGCGCAAGCAGCGTCCTTCATCACCATCGCATTCGCCAGATGAGATGACTGTACGTTGCGCCCGCGCACGTCGTGCTTTTTCATTTCAATCCTTTCATTCATTCAAAAATTTCCGACAAATTAACTGAATTAAACTTTATTAAACGTGAGAGCTTCAGCACCAGCCAGCGCGTTGGATGTGATTGGAAAAGTTGGCATGTCCGCTTTGTCATTGTTCGTGTTTTAATTTAGTTTTTCGAACGAGTACTTAAGCGATTAAATCTCGCTCGATTAAGAAATACACTTGCATCGCGAATGCACTTTACGCTGCTTTTCATTTTCGAGTTCCATTATACATTCAATTTTCATCTTAATGGCCATCTATAGAGAAGAGAAGATGGCATTCAATAGTACTCGTTGTCGTTATTATGCTCACGCGCGCACGGGCGCACACAATAATATTCCGCGCATTATTTTAAACGATTGCCAGCTCTAAACACAAAAGCGTTTTATTGCGGAAACGCACGCAATCGTCGTTCGGAGCGTAAGCGAGCGCGCTCTCAAAAGGATAATGAAGTTGGCGCGTGGAACTCGCTTATACAATAAACAAACAAGCATCGTCCACGTTTATGTTGAAAAATTTTCGAATTTTGTTTGGCTTCTCATAAGCTTTTCACGTCGCCGATTGCTAAAGTGAAGTGGCGCGCCGCACCCTTGCCGTCGTCGTCGCCAGCAACCCCGTTCGCTGTTCGCATAGTCTTTTTTCCCTTGAAAGCTTTTTCCCTCGCACGAACAATAAGTTCATTTTTCGTCAAGAGTGAAGAATTGTGTAGTTAATACGAACACGTCCGAAGCATCAACTAAGCGCGAAAACCCTTCAGACGTGTCCTTCTCGACCCTTTCGCGCTCCCCGTCATTCGCCGCCCGCACTGTGCATTCAACTCTTGTGCTGCTGCTGCGCCTCGCTTTATTTATTTTTTGTCTAAAGCAAGCATTGCTTCTGCATACAGCGTGTCGCCAAAGTAATCATATGAATCTACAACAGGGGAATTATTTTGGCAGTTTACTTGCGCACCTTGTAGAAAACATCAGAACTGATGAGAACGTCAACCGAAAGCAGATTTAGAGCTCAAGAGCTCAACAATGTGGGACTTTTATGCTTGGAACACTAATAAGCGCACTGAGTTGTGCGCTTACTACTAGACAACTAAGAAGATAGGCGGATAGCGAAAGGGGTGTACAAGGGGTGAGCTGGGACATCTATTTGTAGTTGTAAAATATGGGGTGAATTTATCTCTATTCCAGCGGATTCTGTTGGATCAAAATTTGAAAAGATTTTGAAACTCTTAAGCAATTAAAGATGTACAAATATTTGAGCATTTTCGAAAGTTTTACAAATTAAATTAGGTGGACGAGGAAAGTTTTAAGAGTAAAATTTGTTAGATTTATAAAGTGCAAACACTTCACACTTTATAATTGCGCTGAGCCAATATTTGCACACGACACGGAATTAGTTGAGGAAGAAGAATCATCAATACATTAGGCGAACAAAAGCGAAAATAAACACGCACACAATACGGAGGGCGCTTGGTGAGAATCGGCGCTGAATGCAAATACGGTGAGCCGCTTGAGTTAGTTACACACGACGAGCGCGGCGCAGAAGTGAAATTAATTAAGTTTCGGAAGCGGCATGTCCTGTTTTAGTAATTAGATAGAAACGACGACATCGGCGGAGGCGGCATGCTTGCTGGCATGTTTAATGCCTCGTTGGCACTGCCGGAACGTGCGTGAATTAATCGCAGGCGCATGCGTTGCACAAGCGGCAAGCAAGCAAGGTTAGCACGAAACAACATCATCCAAGAACACTCAACAACTATTTTGGTATTTGAATGAATCTTGTTGTGAATTGTGGAGACGTGAAGTTGTTGCGGGCGCTGCCTCTTTACAACCTGCGATTGCCGCGCGTGCATTCGAAACTAAGAGCGCTGAGCCAAGTTTGCATTTAGTGGACTTTAATTTCGGCAGTGGCGGCGGCGATTTCGACGATGACAAGCGTGTCGGAGGCGGTTTTGCATTTGCATTTACATGACGAACGCCGAACAACAAACAAACCAACAAATACAAACAGCATCACAGTCGACCAATTGAACACGCAAAACACTCATCTATATTGCATGCCAATGCTAATTCCATCAAGAGTTTGAACTCTTGATGTTCGAAATCAACTAAAAATGAGTACCCACTCATTAATCGCACAATTCATCAACACCGTGTTTTTTAGGTTATGTGCGTTTGACGTCTGCAATGCGTGATGGAGATGTTTCGCAGGAATTGACATTGGCACGTGTAGAGGTAAATAAATGAATGTTCGAGGGCGCGCTCGGGGACGGCTTTGAGGGGTTAAAGGGTATGCGCTCTGCGGTTGTCGAATACATCGCATCGCAGCGGAGAAAGAGGATGGCCGGAAGTCCACCCTCACAAATCACGCCGCAGCTCGGTCGCTTTTCGATAGTGTATTTTCGCACACGTATGTAGGTATTTGCCCCTTTGACTCTCCGGCCATAGTCGTGTGTATTCGGCAGCCTCGTGGTGGTAGTCAAAGGATAACAGGGGGTGAAAAGGAAGAAACTGTAATGAATAGCAACGGGCGACGCGATTTCTATCGCGGCCGGATATCGAAGGAGGATGACCGATGGTTTAATGTGATAAGTGAATACGTTTTCGAAACTTGCGCAAACGCTTATCGCCCGTCGAAAATTACCATGCGAGGGTGAATAAATACAAAACGCGATACGAATGTTCCCCATTCGGTAAATTGGGTTAGTGAATTGGAAATAAAATAATATGAATAACTCCTTTGAGAATGTTGGCAATTGAGCACAACACGAAAGACAACAAACTACATGCGATACGCGTTTAGTTTGAATTTTTCTTTTACGCTTGTTCCGCCCTGGGGAATTGCGTTCCCATGTAGCTATGTGAGTTTTTTTGTACGTTTCTCTGTTTTATTTATTTTTTCTGTATTGTGTGAATTTACATGCTTGTTTGTTGTATTTCACACGCAACATTCGGTTTATCGTTTATTCACGCTTTAATCATACTCCAACAAATACGCAGAAATTCAAAAATAATTTGACGCAAATAATATTTTCGTTACGCACCCTCAAATTTCCGCTTTCAGCTAGGTGAGAGTCATAAAAAATTGGAAATGATACACAGATGTTAATTTGCAAACGCAAATAAGAGAAAGAGACAGAGAATGGAATAAAAAAAACGTAGCAGGCAGTGGAATTTATTGCTTCTTTCTCGTACCGCAGGAGTCGTTTGCAGTGGATATAAATTACTCTGTTTGTCCCCATTCGTTCATTCATTCTTTCATTTCCCGGTTGGTTGTCGCGTTCGTTGCTGTCATTCTTTACTTAGCGCTGTTTCCATTAGATTAAAAAGCATCACTGCCAAAAATTTTATTTATATAGGATTTCTCATTTTATTGCCAAAGGGATGGATGAAAAAACTATTAATGCCCCCGGACGAAATTGAAAAAGGAACCGCACACGAAAAGATAAACGGTAAAGAGAAAACTCCGTCTGAGATTCTTCGTGATGTGATAAAAAAGTAATGAATATTTAACAAGAGCGCACCTTCCACACCATGCTTTTACGTTTGCGATGCGTCGGTTTAGTTTGAAAGTGCGGCAGGACACATGGCGAGTGAAGTGCAAATTTATGCAAACGTTAAGTGCAGCGAAAATTGCAAATTTCGAAAAATAATCGTATGTAGCTATTAGGGCTAATGAATACTACAAAGTAGTTAAATTTATGTTTTCCAGAGAAAAAAATAACTGTAATTTTAGGTGATTATTAAGGATTAGTTGCAAAGGTGAAATAACGTCGGATCTTTGGCAGTTTTTCTGTTAAGGGATGAATATTTTTCTTTACGTTTTATAAGTATGGTTTAGTACATTTAATTTGTCTATTGCTTACTTTGTCTATTGTTTTCATCAGAAAATGGCCGATCATTACTTGATTTACAGATGTGCGTTTTGTGGGGGTGACTATAATTTAAAAACCATTCACCCCATTTTAAAATTTCGAAAAGATTCTATTAGTATATTACCTTATCCTATCGCTGAACCAAAAATTTGTGAAAATTCAGATTTAAAATAAAATGGTGAGGGTTTGAACATAAAATTTTAGGTTCCATAACCTTTTTTTTCTTTAGTTTTAATTTTTGTATAAAGATTTTTCTAGAAATTTCAAAACTCATGGTTCACCTACTAGCTCAACTTATTATAAATAATTGCAGAAAATTTGGTGTTGATCAGAATCATAGTTTTTCACTAATCCTGATCGCAAATTCTAGTCACAAGTTTTTGTGAGAATTACCTTTAAAATTTGAAATTTAGCTCCAGTTGTATCGCCATTTATTGCATTATTTGCTCTGAATTTTGTTAAGGGTATTTTTCCGGCAGCTATTAAAGTTTAAAAAATTATTTTCATGTTTGCGCTTGGTAAATTATTTTAACAAGCTTCGTATTTGCAAACGGCAAAAGGGACGTTTGGCGTTCGTTAGGCTTTCGTACGTTTTCCTTGAGGAAAACTGGTTAGACCGTTAGGCAAAAGAGGAAACGCGATAAAAGTATTAAATGAAAACATCCATCAAGGGAATGAGTTCCATGACATTCAACCTACTTTAATAAATTGCCTCGATTTGTCATCATTAACATCTTCAAAATCCTTGTTTATATCTTAGACTCCCTTTTTTTCCTACATGTTCTTCCTCGGGGAAATCTTGGAAAATCCACATTTCTGCAAATTGAAATTAAGAAGCGGAAAATACACGTTGGTACTTATACATTTTCCACGCTGCTTCGTGAATGATTACGGACGAGATTAAATTTGATGTAATTTAGAAAATTGAATTTGCCAAAATTAACGTGGTATTAATACACATTGTGCATAAATAATGGAGAAATATGCGATATCAAAACATATCATGATATAATCGTGAGGGGAAAATGGTTAATTTATTATTTTCCATTAGCATCATCGATGCCAAAACGGCATTCATCAATGCTTATAAAATTAATTAATTATCAAATTTAATAGCTGGCCAACTGTTTGTTGCATCATAACACACATACACATGCACGCTGACATGTATGATTTGTTTGTGTTTAATCGATAGAGAAGGGTGTTAATATTGATAAAATATTGCCACATTATTGTACATTCGAAATATGCACGGATCAATTAAACAGTAATTACCTACTTACTTATGAATCGCGAGATCATGGAATGATGTGAAAAACAAGCATAAATGAAATAATTTTGGGATGAAAGAATAATTGAACCATTTTTAGAATGGGTAGAAATGTATGATAAAAGGGAAGTTGCCATATTTGATTAATGAAAATGAATGGAAATACGTAATTTTATATTTTATAAATTTTAAATTTAATTAAATCATATTTAAAGCGCATTAAAATGTCTTTTTCAATAAATTATCTTTAAATTTAAAGTATGTGAAAGACTTTAAAACGGGTAATGGGAATCACCCTCATATCTATAAAACTACAATACATTCACGAAAATTAAGAAAATTCTTTTTCCATCCCTCCAGCACCCACCCTATCTTGTATGAATCATTTACATCTGTAGCGTTCTCATTTGCCTACCGTGGAAGATAATGAGAATCAGACGATTTCTTTACCATTTTAAGGGAGGGTGCAAAAAGAAAAGGTTCTACGAAGTCAAGCGATAGCGATAATTTTTGGTATTACTTATAAATAAATCAATTACTTGCATGGCATTGCAATTTTTTGTAATTAGCATTTTTTAAACTTTGATCAAAACATGTCATAATTTATAAATAAATATAAACATGTGAATAGTTATAATGCAATTTGCTTGTTAGCAAGCAACACATCGAAATTGTATAAAATTGCATCATGGTGAGCAAGGGCGGCGAGCGAAAGAGGCGCGCAAAATGCAATTTGCGCGGACGGACTCATGCGAAGGGCGATTACTCATCGAACAACAAGCGCGCGCTCGCTCGCGACTCGTTTATAAAGTAGTTAGCGAGTTGGTGCGGAAACGCAATCATCTTTTTTGATATATTACAGTCTCGTTTTAATCAGAATCGCACTGCCCTCGGCGGCAGCGCCGGCGGGCGCGCACCACTCACTGGGGATGGCGGACGTCACGGCTTGTTACAACCACATACATGAAGATGGCGGCAACGTGGGCGGTTGGTTGCGAGCCCCCGATAGTAATGCACCACAATCAGCAGCAGCAGCAGCAGCAGCAGTTTCTTTTCTATCGGACGCTCGTTTGCGGGGGGCACTTAATGGCGGTGCGCGTGCGTGTAGCTGTAAATTGGCTTCACCAAAATGCCTCTCAAGTGCACCGCCGACGAGGACCAAACGGGGGGTGGGGGGAGGAGAACGAAGGGCAGCGTTACGTGCGACGACATTATCGTTATCGTCATTTAACTTTTATTATACGCGCTTTTAAATAGGCTCATCACTCATCGTGCGAAATATTTTTACGATTTTTACGAGGGCGTCGTTCAATTAAATGCCCTCCAGACGTAAACGCACGCGTGCTGTTATCGCTCCTGTTATTTATAACAGGACACAATAATTCGCCCGTTTTAGTACATCATTTTAAATTGCGAATAAAATAAAATTTGCGCGATATTTTTTCCAGACGACGCCAACGCTCGTAGTAAATCTAACAGAATACATTCGCGTATGTTTGCACAGCGGTTACACATCACTTGGGGCAATTTTCCGAATAATTTGATGGGCCACGGGCGAAGAAAGCGACGGCGGCGACGGTGGCGTCTCAAACGTTGTGTGAATTTCGTTCTCCACCTAAAAGCATTCGCGTTATCCTCGTGCCTGCGGTTTTGCATCCATGTCTATGCTGATGGCGCTTTCCGTTTGTGCCGCCGCCGCCGCCGCTACCGCCACCGCTTGCGAATGGTGGTGGTGGTGTGCAAAAGCAAATATGCCGCGCGCAACTATTTTCAAACAAAGTTTTCGCATCGTCGTCGTGTTCTGGGGGGGGTCGCGAGCACTCATCTCTTCTCCACCTTCTGGTATCCTGGCACGCGTTCATTGTATACATACTGTTGCGGCATGCGCGCAGCAATAACATTCCGGGCCGCATCCGCGATTTTCCGGCATTTTCCTCCTCCCGCCGACGCAAAAAGGTTACGCGCGCATTTGTTGCATTGCACGCTTGAATGACATTGGCAGCAGCTCAAGCGCATGCAAAAAAAATTGCAATTTGCAACTATCGCGTTGGGTATGTCCCCGTCGTTGTCGTCGTCGTTTGCCTAAAAACTAATTAAAATCAGTGTCAACATTTGCGCGTTTTATTAAAACTATGTGTGTACTACGCACGGACCGTGCTATTCCAATTATTAAATTTGCTCATTGTTAGCAAATGAATACGAGCAAGTTTGCGAAATTCTATTTAAACTTGATGCAATGCACAATTAAAATATTCGCCAGCGCGTCTGCTTGCTACGTATAACAAATAGGTAATTGACGTTTAACCTATAAAAGCACCCTCTGGCGCATTTAAACTTTGTGTCTGCTGGGATCACACAGAGGGGTGAGGCTAATGCAAAAATGCCGTGTTCGACTACTGCATTTTAAAGACGCGAAGAATAATAAACTGAACTAAAACGCTTCCTGCGTTGCGCACCGCGTTGTTGATTGCTTGCTTCGTTGAGTAAACGCTGCCAAATTGTTTATGTATGCAGGACGCCGCCGCCTTCGAACATTTTCCGTCGACGACGACAGCGGCGGCGGCAGCGGCAACAGCAACGGCGACGCCGCGCGCTTGTATTGCCAACACCAGCGCGTATATTTAACGAATATATTGAAAAGTCGTAAATATTTATTAGCTGGAAATATCTTGCGCCTGATTCGAGTTATCCTTTTATACAGCGTGTATATTGGAAAACGAACTGAATCGATTGACTAAGATGTCTTTTGCAAACATATATGAGTTTTTTCTAAACATTATATTGTTACAAAATCTTCTAAGTCATTGAAAAGTAACATGAATTTAGAATTTAATATAAAGTTTACAATTTGTTGTGTTTTAGATATTTGACTGGACAAAATAGAAACTGGAAAATGGCTATTATCAGATGGATTAAGAATTCTGAAGTAAATTGAACAATTTCGTGACTAAACTTATTTTCATTTAATGTGTAAGTATTCTAAATGTTTACACTAATGGAATAGACAGAGAAAATGTTATCCTGGGTCAGGTTTAGTTTCATGCTAAAAACTTTTAAAAAGTTCAATTTTCCGTTGTTGAGCGCATACAAACCTGAAATAAACAACTGTAAAAAAAGGAATTAACGCCGATGCACTTTTATGCGTTAATAAGCTTATGTAAATTGAAATTTCGCTTAACCTAAATCGATATTTTCAATCGTGAAGTTTATTACGACGAACAGAATATCGAAATACTATTATCATGCGACCACGAGTTGTCAACAACATGAATCAAATGGAGGTACGTGTCGCACGTGCGATAACGCGCAAAACTGTAATCAATTGCGTAACATGCAAAAAGCATATTGATGGCCAAACCGCCCCCGAACGCCCCCGCCGCGCGACGCATAAAGCATGATGGCGAATGCACTCTGAGTGCCGATGCACTTTTACGCGTTTGACGTTTCGCAGGCAATAAAACCATCGATAAAACTAAATATTGCTCCCAGTGCTCGCTGCCGCCGCCACCACAGCGTCCAGCACAGCGAGTACACTGAACTGAACTTTGCGAACAAGGTGCATCGAAGGCGGCGAGCATATTTTTTCGTTCATTTTTCAATGCATATACCTTTTTCCGGCTCTGCGCATCGATATTTCAAGCATGCGAAATCAATACAATATTATAACGCAGGCATGTAGAAGAAGTCTTGTCACGCGCGATACACATTAAGCATTAAACTTTCATGTTTTTAGTTTATTGCCCGTGTAATAACAAATAAATCCACAGGAGAGAGCAGTGCACGTTATCAGCTCATATCATTGCCTCGCACCCGCACAATCCAAGCGTCCAACCCGCCGGAAGCGGTGAATAATTACTGGCAAATTGCACATTAAAATCTCATTTCGATTGCGCGCGTGCTAGTTTTGAACAACTCTGGAGAATTTATATGCGTTTGAGTTTAATGTTCACTGATAGCGTTCATCCTAGACTAAGGTTTTTGCGTGCAGAATCAATAATAGTGTGTATAAAAATTTAATTACTCCTTGTGTGTTGAAGGCATAATGGTTATCGCTTCTTGAAGACACTGCAGGACAACAACAGGAGGCGGCGGCGAGCAAACAGCGAACATGCGATGTGCACTAAAACTTTATTGGCACGAAACGTTGCACGAGATGCGATTAGTGCGCATCGTTGATGGTGGCGAAATGTGGAAATCGCGTACAGCGCATAAAAATTAAACACTCGGTGGAATAAAATGCTCGCTGGTCATTTCTAAAGAAGGAGTTGTTCGCTTTATGCCCATTCTTTGTTTGGTCATTAAGCGCCTTTCCAATTAGCTTTTACAATGCACTTGCAGATTTTCATCAGTAATACTATTACTCTTTTTTCTTGATTATTTGGTTTTATTCCACGTAATTTTACACACTCAACTCAGCATTGAGTTTTCAAGATGTAGTAAATATTCTATATCAATAGTAATTTACAATTAGCACATGTTTTAGATTATTTCGTTTTTAAATTGCATTCTTGTAGTTGGACTAGAAAAATGCTTTTGGAACGAAGCGTGTACTGCTGAGAGCAAATAGGAAATTCGTATGCGATGCAGAATGTCTCGTTTTATGCCTCATGTTCTGTGTTTCGGCCGCCGCCTCCGAATGCCGCATGCCGCGTGCACTGATCCTCATTTATCTTATTTGACGTGTGAAGCCATTGTCACTATTGTCTCCCGATATGTTACTTCCGGCACGCTCGCACCATACAAATCCGGTTTGCTCGCCCTCATTGTCTTTCCGTTTTGTTGTTACATTGCGATTTTCCAATAGATATCGGCTATACATATTGATGATATACTCTACGTCTGGAATATCAAATAATCTAACCATTTTTTCCATGAATATAGAGGTAATACTTATGGTAAAACTAATGTTTATTTTAATTATAGATTGAAACGATCAAAAACTTGAGTGTTCTGAACACTGATGATATTTAAAATTAAAAGGTATGTTGGTTGCATACATATCTTTAAATCAATACATTTATAACTTACAGCTGGCAGACATTTAACCCCAAATCGAAGCGATCAACTGAATTATTGATAACAACCAGAAGTGTTTTACTACCCCCGAAGAACCTACGCTCATTTATGATCATCACATCAATACAAATTACGTATCTTTATCGGTAAGTTATTTACATAATATTTTGAATGCATTTCATTCGTTTTAATGTTTACGTCAACGCCACACATTTTGCGTAATGTATCATCAATGCATTAAGTTTTCCATCAATTTTTTACGCTACACCGGAATATCAATCGAGTTGATAATAATGCAAACAATACATTACTCAAATATACCTTAAAACGCGTTCCACAATAATAAATCTAAAAGGATAACAAAAAGCTTTTAGCCTTCGCTCTATTACGTTTCGTTGGGTTGGAAAAATTATGAAAATGCACTTTATCTTTATTGCGTTCTGTTTTCGAAAATATTTCCTCTGCCGCATTGAGCACTATTATGGGTCTATTCGAAAAAGAAATGAGTTTTTGCGCAAACGAAAAATAAGTTGGCGCTTGGCTGATTTATGATGTGCACTTTGTCTTTTTTAATGCGGCCAACGAATGGCGACACCGGAGTCTCTTGAAGAATAGCAACAATGACACGTAACGAAGAACGAACAGCAGTAGCGCCAAAACTAAACAAAATACAGATGACTCAGCGCGCTGAAGTCTTTCAGCCGCCTCACAATAGAAAGCCTTTCTTCTTCTTCGCCATTTCAGCGCGCCGGCGTCTTGGGCGTAATCGTGTTGAGCGTTTTAACTAATAGATTTTTCATTGTGCTAGGATGCAGCGAGGAAAATGAGCGAAAAAAGTTCAACTTTAATACGATTATTTCCTTTTTTAGTGGTAGCTATTGTCGTGAAATTAAAGGAAATTAATTCGTAACGTATTTATGATCGTACAAAAGAGTTGCATTTGCTAATGCATTCGTGTGATTGATGACTGCTGGGCGGGAGGAAGTTGAAGAAAAACGAGTGCAACATGCAATTCGTAGTTGCAAGCAAGCAAATGCGGAGGAAAAACGGGCAACAACATGACGAAGGAGTCGAACGTGCAACCGGGGAAAAATTTCGACTTTTCAATTTCCGTCGGGTTACGCTCGTCGCCGGCAGGGCAACACCAGCCGCCCCTTGCTTGCGCCCTTGATCCTAGACTAACAATTCGCGCGTCTCTAAGGCCACTATGTTCGTGCTTGTTTCTGATACATTTTTTGTCGCGCATTTCCCGACTCGTTGTACTTTTCAATTATACGAAACAAATGTTTCCATGCATTTTAAATTACATATTTTCATTTAATATTGAACAATACATTTCAATTCATTTCAATATTGAATGAATTATTTTATAGTAATTTAATATTACTCACTGTGACATTGCAATATTAAATTTCATTATGAAAAATAATTATAGTATAGTATTTATGAAGTTTACTAAATATTTGCAGCAAACTTTGCATAACGTGAAAATGAGTGAGAGCTGCTTGAAAATAATGAGGTATAAGTTTGTTGGAAAATTAAATAATGAAAACATTAATTCGATAAAAGTTAAATTGAAAAGCACGCCACGAGCGTGATTGCGCACAATAGCGAAAGTTTGCAAATAAATTTGAGCGTCTTAATGTGTTTATCTCCGTGCGAGCGCGAGTTTAAACAAAGTGGAAAAGTTGAGGAGTATAATAGATATGTATGTGTGTACCTAGGGCCCTCTCGGTGCACGCCGCCCCCGTCGAGAGTCAACATGTCGCTCATAAGTTGCACGGTGACGCGCGCGAGCGAGCGGGCTGTGGGAAAATGAGGAAAACGTGAAAAATCGACATCATATTTATTCGTAACTACCGTCCCCACATGTACACCGAGCGTATGCGATGCTCGCCCGCCCGACGTAATACGGGGTGACGAGTGGAAAGGTAAATATATATATTTGAGTGAAAATCACGCGGGCGCATACCGCCGCTGCCGCCTCATCTACCATGTTCGTACGAAAAATGGGAGAGGAAAAAGCGCGAACGTGAAATGACGGAAGTGTGGAAAAAGTTGTGTGAAAATATGGCGAGAGTGCTGAAACCGTTGACGTCTAACTTCCGGCATCCGCCGCGAAGCATTTTGCCAGGCCGCCCTCGGCCTATTTGTTGATTTTCTACTTTTATACACCTACCTACCTACCTACATTATACACGTGTACCTACCACCCGCACCCTTATAACAAGATCCCCCGAAAAAAGACGGAGCGCACATTTTGATGAGGGTGCCAATTATAAAATTCAAATTAGTTCGGGTCGCGCTCTTCAAACATGTCAAAATAAACAACTTCCGATTACATTCCAATAAATAAATAAATAAATAAATAAACGTATATGAGAGATAATAATAGCATCAGGCGGCAAATAAATTTATTTCACATGTTCCATTTCATGTGATTATTTATTACGCTAGAATAATTTAATTCGCAATACGATATGCAATTTTTAAATTGCACTCACTGCGTTACAAATGCAAATTGGATTCATTTTTCCATAAAGAGGAGAAATGCATCGTAAATCATGCGCATTTAACGGAAACGCATTGTTTTATTGTCGTCAGAACAAAAGCAAATTGAAATTACATCAGTTTGTTTACGTTAATTTATTATACAGCGAATTATTTGTTGTAATTAAAACGCCGCGCATGTTTGGGTTATCTCGCATCATTAGAGTGCAATTAAGTGTCGTAAAATTGTTTGTGAACTTGAATAAAGTTCAAATACTTGATAAAATTGCATTCTTTACATCATAAATAAATAATGCAAATTTTTAAGTAGGACAAAACAATCAAGTATTACATTTTGCAAACGAATAATGCAATAATTTTTAGTAATAAAACTAGAAACATTTTGTTAATGTTTGAACAAGCAAAACGAGGAAATTGCAATGAATTTTAATTGGCAATGAAAACATGCTTTAAATGGCTGCATTTTTTCATTAATTGAAACCATCTAAGCATGCTAATTGAGGCAATGAATTAGCTTCAATTTTTTAGTTATTTCTCCAAGGATATGAAATTTATGCACTTACAATATTTGCTCTTCTCGGCTGACGTGCTCGGTATCAGGATGAGAGCCGTGGCAATCAGGATCAGTAGGAGGCAGCATCGATGACCGATGCCGCCACTCGAACCACACATTGTTACAAGGCGAAGCACTTGCGATTATCATTTAACATCCACATTGTGTGCGCGCGTGTCTACGAGCAGAGTGCTAATAATGAACGATGCCATTATTATTTAATAGCGCGCCATACTGCGATCCAATGATGCCGGCGATCCACATTTTTTCGCCTCATCATGCCACGCAATGACTGCTGCTACTGCTACTGCTGCTGCTGGAGGTGGCAGTGGCAGTGGTGGTTTTGCTGCACACTCGATTTAATTCCAATCACCTAATGGCGCGCGCGGCACAACTTACAAACACCGCGAACGACGTGAAATAATATTAGTTATGATTAGTAGTGGTGTGCGCGCTCGATGCACGACACGACAAATACCCTTTCGTTAGGCGCGAGTTCAACAACCCCTCAAATCGGGCGTTCGTCGAACGACTGCCACCACGACGCAGCGCACACACGTTGCTCGACGCTGCCGCCGCCACCGCCGCTGCCGCTGCCGACCGAACGATCACTCAGCGCGTCTTGAAAAATATTCGCAATCGGCGACGCTGCTCATTTCATTCACAACTTGCGCCCGCTCGCTGATTCGCGGCCACTAATTACAAATGCACTAAACACACGTAAACCACACCGCGCACGTACATGCACACACTCGATATGCGCGAATATTTGCTGCTCTAATTGCGCGAATTCGATATCGTATGCGCGTCCCACCGCCACGCGAATGTGTCCTTCGTCCTTAAAGTTGCATGTGCGGCGCGGGGGCGCAGAAGCGAACGAACGACCGAGCGTACATACAGCCGCACGCAGCCACCACCAACAACGCCGCCGCCGTTACGAGGAGCGTCGCGACGCATGTGCTCTTCGCGTCGAATCGATCGGGCCGCTGGTGGCGACGACGCCAATGCTTTTACTACATTTCAACTATGTGTACTATCCGCATACAAGGCGTACCAATAACGCATTCAACTACTCTAATTGATATTTACTTAAAACTACACTCATAAAACAATGCACTTCAAAATCTTAAACAACCAGCCTTTATCTTGCACTCAAACTTGTTGTTTAAAAGCAAAATGTTATGCATTATTCATGCCAGTAAGTTACAACATCAACATGTTTGCTACATAAGCAGAAAGAGAAATAACATTAATTTATCATCAGCGTCGATTTTTTTCTTTATTTCGGGAACAACTAGCGAAAGGGCAAACAAAAACCAAAAATAAAGTACAGGAAATATTACGACATCACTGATAATCATTTTCTAAAATATTGGAGTGCTATGCACCCTGTGATAAATTATGCGATTGTATTTTCAAAGGCAAAATACGATAAAAATGAATATTTAAATAGACTTTTTCTATAGCAATTTCACTTGATGTTTCAATCACATTATTTTTTGCTTAACATTTCCCTCTCAATTATTGCATTTTCCATATTTATTGCCCTATTTTTTTAAGGAAAATTCTGATAGTTAATAGATTATCAAAGATTGCAGAGGAAAATGCAATAATTTTGTAAGAAAATATCAACTGGAATTAAATTGAATGAAATCATATCGTTGTTGACATCTGTGATCAAACACGGCAACTAATCCTGAATAATTTATTTACCAATTTTCATTCTTTTCCGGACAAATACGAAATTTCTATTCATTTGAATACATATGGGAAAATTTATATTCATTTTCCGAAATTATCGCCTAAACATGGTATTACCAATTGTAATTGTATTGATTTATTTAGTATATATGGTGCATTTGCGAATTTCGCATGCATTTTCAACTATTTGATAAGCACTATCAGATACTAAAACAACTGATAATCTCCAACTAATTAGCCCAGTATTGACGACTTTTGGTTGCATAAATATTAATTTACAAGTTCCGAAGAGAAATCTGCACCAACTTCTTTCAACTGCAAACTTTGCGTTGCTTTTCATCGGAGTAGTTTTAAACTTTCCTATGAAATTCTAATTAATGCTTTAAACATCTTTGCAATTACTTATGATAATGCCATTACGCAACAACAAGTTGCAACTTGCAGCACAAAGACAAAGACGTAATTATTGAAATATCTAAATTGGACTGCATTTGAATATGCAGCGTAAAATGGTGATTTTTTTATTTAACGGTCTTAAGTAAAAACACGCAATGGAGTCTCGAACACAGCATTTACTATTTAATAAGCAGATGCTTTGTGCTCTAGGCTCCAACACGCTTATAATTTCGCTAAATTGCACACGTAAACTATTTAATTACCTGCCTTCTTATCACTACTTGGCAATATCGCATTTAAAATAATATATATTTGCAATTTCCACAAATATGGCTTCAATATACCAATATTCCGAGAATATAATTCAATCACTGCTCAGAAAACGCTCAAAACATGAGTGTTAATTTTGTTGAAATCAAGATTTTCTTAAGAAATTAAAGAAGTTTATACAATCTTTAATTTCTTATCTGTGTCGTAGAGATTGATGAAACTCTGTGACATCAAGGTGTGCGTCATCTAATTTATTAATTGCTCTTCTCCATGTCTATGTAGGCGCCTTGAAACCGTTGTAATTGGTTTAATTAAAACTCTTGGAAAAAAGAAAAAAATCACTCAGATAAGGGGCAAAAAAACGGTGCACCTTTTGAGGTCTCGAATACCAAGATCTTTTGCAATTAGATTCAATTTCAGAGCATGGTAAACCGAGACCACATTAGGTGATTACTTAATGAGGTATTCAATCGTTATCAATCGATAAATTTTCACGAACGTGTGCCACTCATAGATTTTAAATTGATAAATTTATCATTTTGTTTAGATTTCTATCCGTATCAAGTTTCAATACGTGCTAAAATAGCATTTACTTAATCACAGATGGTGCCTTAAAGTTTTATCAATATTTCGTTACCATGGTGTTTCAAATTATAATGAAATTTCACCCTAAAACATGACAATGTTGTGCTATCTTTCATTGTGTCAATGCATCATGATGGAATTTAACGTGATCTACTGATGTAAATCAGTATGGCAAAGGCAAAGCAAATCCAATTACAAACCGATATCACCACTGAAGAAGAATGGGATCGTTTCTTGCAACGCGATGGACTTTTGGTGATTGATATTTATTCCGAATGGTGTGGTCCTTGCACAGCAATGCAGGGAAACCTGAAGAAAATCAAGCTGGAATCAGGTGGTGATTTTCTACAACTTGGAATGGTTCGTTTACTTTAATATACCTCGAATTTGTTACGTTTAAGATCTTTTCAGGCAAGGTGTGATAATATCGAAGCTTTGAAGCGATTTCGGTACAAATCAGAGCCAACTTGGATGTTTATTGCTGTTGGTAATTATAAAATTTCAAGTTCTTGTTGATTACTTTTAAAATTTACAGAAAGGGCAACAGGTAAACTTACTTTTTGGTAGCAATGCTCCGCAAGTACAACGTGTAATCCTGGATGAAATGAAGAAGGAAAAGGATTGTTTAGCTGGTACGCGTCAAAGAAGGAATCTGTTTCCTTTCGAGTTTTCGGAAGGTGAACAAGTTATTCACAATCAGCTGCAACAAAAAGCGCATGATCGCGAACGAATTAAAGTGGAGAAAGTTCATAAGCAACTTAAAGACAGAAGGGTTGCTCAGGCAAAGAATATCTTGGATACAATGGCACATTTGGGTCTGATAGTCATCTTCCCTCAAGCAATAAAGAAGAGTTTGGATGTACTTGAGGAGTTTATTCCTGATACTGGCATTGCCATTTCAAAAAAAGAACGCCCACAGCTGACACTGGAGGCATTAGAAGATATCGAATTTCTATCCCCGGATAAAATGCCTGATTTCATTAAAAATCATCTCTGTAGTGACAAATGCTTTGCACTTATGCTCACTGTGGATCAAGAAATTAATCCTGGGCCGCTGGATGAGACAATTCTTAAATTTGTTTACGGATCTACAAAGACCCCGCCTGGTGAACCTGGAACGCCAGGATACGCACTCTTGAAGTCGCAGATAAACAAGAAGGTGGAAGAGCCACCCCCTGAGCCTGCACCAGAATTGTTAGACGCCATTGAGAAGATGGCGGAGGATGAAGAACAGCAAGAAGGCGAGGATGCAGCGGAAGATGAAGATCAATCACATTTTGAAGCTGCCAATGTCCCTTCGCTTACGTCTCAGAATTTGCCCGCCCTAGACGACGAAGCGGAAATAGAAGACGAGGAGGTGGAGGAGGAAGAAGAGGAAGAATTAGACTTGTGGGGTATTTGGGCACCAGCCAATGATTTGGTGAAGGCAACCGCTTTAAAGTATTGCTTCCCATTGATTACTTCTGCATTAATTCTTCCGGAACAACCGCCAGCACCGCCACATGTTGCAATTGCTTTCGAAGTCTTTAAGCGAACGAATGTATTTAAGCTTATGGATGAATTTCCAACAGAGATTATGGCTTATGGTTTCTTCACGTCCGACCAGCCCGATGAAGCAAAAGTCATAGCCAAGACGAAGAAGGCCTACGAAATGCAATTTTCTGGACAACAAGCAATGTAAGTCTCCTTAAATTAAACTGAAACATTATAAAGCTAGATTTCACTTTTAGCGGGGAGAAATTGGTATTGAAAGTTGCCAAAAAAAAGTCAGATCCAATTCTGGCATTTGCCCAGCTTGGACCAACATATATGAGTTCAAATGTCGAAGTGGGTGAACAAGATTGTCTCACATTCTTTCCAGAAAATTATGATGAAGAAACTGAAGAAACGGGTAGGAAAAGTGTTCTGGTGAAACTATCTGCAGAACCCCCAGCGGAAGAAATGGTTACTGAAGATATATTCATGGCTGAAGAGGAAGACATGGTTTTCGACAGCGTATTGGACGGTGAAGAAGAAGACATTGGTGAAATTGGTGGAGATGTTGAAGTTATTCCACCAATGGAAATGACTGAACTACCTCAAGTTGAAGAAGAATCCGAGTATGATGATCATGTCCCTCAGACCCAGGATGAAGAAGAACAGGAAGACTAAAGCAAGTGTTATATCCACTATTTCTCTTTATTAATTAACACTCAACAACTGATTATTAATACAGTTTAAATAATAATGTTACTAATTATTTTCGGTATTTCGTTCACGGTCAACAAATGTACACTATTTTACTGTGTCATAGAGAATAACATTGCTGTCATTAAATCGCTCGATGGTGAACGCATGCAGCTATTTTAATTAGGCTATGTTAATCATCGTACGCAATTGTTATAGTTTGTTCAAGATCTTAATCAGCATTTATTATTGGCAGGAAAGCGAATGGATGCGTTACAAAAGCGATTAATATCAGCGACGCGTAACGTATTGAGGTATGCAGAAAATATTTAAATAATTTAATTCTGCATCAAATTAGAAATATCCTACAATATTTATAATTATGACTGCGTGTATTAGCATAATCTACGCACGAGTAGATTAGACGGTTTGCACAAAATCTTACGTGACTTCCTCCTCAAGTCCATTGTACGTGCAAACAATTGAAGTTCATTCGTCATAAGGTAAAACACAAATGTTATAATGACATCAACTTGCACTAAGCACGTAGTTCATCATGTCAAGATCGACAACAATGAAGAAGCAAGATAAAAGGAAAGTAATGCGCATCTTGCGACTGATTGCTGAAGACAACAAGCTAATGAGCGCGCCTGCATACCGCTTCTCCACTTTGATGCGAATAATATGCGATAATGATGCGGAAAAAATAATAAAACGTGCGCACATCGCAGCACCATGGATGCGCGCGCGGTTTTTTTATGCAACGGTGCGTTTTTTCTCAGTACTACTTTCGTGCACGTCTTACCGTTGATGTCTTCGTTCCATCTTCCGCACGATATTGATGATCCCCGCAAGCCTCCGCGTTTTATATTTTTAATTTGGCGTTTGGCGGGTGGCACGTTTGCACACTTTCCGCTGTACGCGCTTTACCGAGCGTTACATTTCGCTCACCGTGACGACGATCAGCAGCGAACCAACAACTCAGTTCTAAGTTTTAGTTCGGTAACGAAAAGTTTGCGTGGAGGCTGCATTTTCAATTTGATTCGTGCTTTTGTTGTGCATCAATTAAACTGTGCAAAATACCATTCATTTCTGGAGATTAGTATTGGTAAAGAAGCATTATTATAAGACTTTAAACAATAATATTTTAAGCTAAATGCGCTTGTTTGTTTGCTTGCTTTAATTATCAACTTTTAGTTCATAACAGTGCAATGACAAATATTTAAATAGTTGGCTTATCGGTTGTACTAAATGCAGTGCATATTTCTATGCAAATAAACAAATGCTAAAGCTTGTTCGTGATTCTATAACATACAATACGAATTTTAAAGTGCAATAAGGTAATTTTTATGTTCTAACTTTTAAAATAAGAACCATTCTTCTCACGAGCACTTATCAATCTTCTTACGGTATAGATGGTGCTACGAGTAGTTAACACTGTTAGATTGGTAAATAAACCGAAATTTTATCGATTTTGGACCTAACAGCGGCAAAATAAACATATAATCAACCTGTTAATGTATTCGTAATTTTAAAGTAAATATGTGTTTACTAAGTTGAAAAGTAAACAATTGCTGCTGGCGTTTTTGCAGACAGACTACAGTTATGTATGGTGTAACCTCACAAACAAGATGTGAGTCGTCGAATTAGTTGGTTGAGAGGGATTAGCAATGATACAAAAATATTCATTACGCTCGCGTATAGTAAAATATGTGTGTTGATTGATAAGGCATTAGTGCGTGCTTGTAAACAAGCACACCAACGCGATCTGGCATTGACGAACTGTCTGCTGGTGTCTGCTCCAACTCGTAGACGTGTATGTTTACGATATCTGCTTCGTACACCAAATTCTTTGCAGTAAAACAGTGGTGAGTGATTAATATGCTCAGTCAGCTCAAAGTGACTGTCTGATATCTGTACTATGCGATAAACAAGCAGTGTATATTCGCGTGTGTGTGGTGGAAAGTAGCGTGAACATTGCACGCTAATTACAACATCGCGAATTAATGATTCACGCTTCATCGAACGGGATTTCGTCTCAGCGTTCTCGATGTGTGCAAGCCTCGTGGAAATCATCGTGACGGGTACCAAACTCTTAGGTAGCCTCAGCGATAACGGAGATACAGCTAATTACCGTATTTTCAATTGCATCTTACTCCAATTTGGACATGATCTTAAAGTACCTACTTCAGCGAAAGTGTTTCACACAACTGCCTAACATGTGTGTAAAACTATGTGAGAGTTAAGCAAAACAAATTGTTTGAAATGGCTGAACGCAGCCACTACAATGAGAGCAAGGCTACCCAGGTGGATGAGCCACCCAATTCTCGACTGTTTATAGTTGGGAATAAGCGGTTAACGGAAAGTGATTTTCGAGATGCGTTCGCCCAGTTTGGAGAAATTGAAGATGTGTGGGTCGTTAAGGATCGCCGCACGGGCGAGAGCAAAGGTACGTATTCAAATGTCATGTTGTTTACTTTTTTATTTTAAGATGATTTTTGTATTTGTAGGCGTCACATACATCAAGTATACAAAAACGAGCGAGGCTGCAAATGCGCTTGAGGCCATGAATGGGAAAATCTTGCCAGGCACTGATAGACACATAAAAGTGATGATTGCTTCAAGGTGGTTTACTCTCATGCATAATAACAATATATGAATTCAAAATAATTATACTTTCAGTCGAAACAAGGGTTCATTAAGAGAGGAAAATGAAGATGAAAAGATCCACAGACTTTTTATAGTCGCGCCAAAGTCCATGACTGAGTCAGATCTGGAAAACTACTTTAAGCAATTTGGCGACATTGATTATGTAAATATTGTAAGAGACAAGGAAACGAGAGAAAGTAAAGGATTCGCCTATATCAAGTACTACAAGTTTTCACATGCAGCCAAGGCATTTGAGGAATGTGATAGAAAATTCAAAGCTGTATTTTCGGAGCCACGCAAACCAAACATGGGCCGCTTTTCAAGTGGCGAATTCTCAAGTACGATGGACCGTTCAATAGGCAATTCAAGCTCTGTCGATGGATTGTTTAATAATGATAAATGCTATCGTCTATTGGTAATTGGTAGTCCGCATTTAACTGAGGATCAACTATGGAAATTATTTAATATTGTACCTGGTATGCACAAAGAATTTCTTCTGGTTTAACTGTAATATTAACAATATATTAATCCAGGTTTAGAATATGCACAATTACGGATGGAAAGTGCAAAGCGCCGAACGCTTGGCACCGTTGTTTATTCGACGATGCAATGGGCAACTTACGCAGCCGAAAAACTGCACGGATTTGAATATCCCACCGGGTCACGCTTAATTGTCAAACCAGATGGAACAGTGCCTAAACTCGAGTCGCCGCGCTCGACTGGAAATTCTCGTCTTTCCGGTGCAGAGAATCCAGCCAATTTACTACAATTGGCTGAAACAATAGCTCATGCTACAACCATTATACAGAATGCTGGCTTGGCTGGTAATTAAAACATAGTCTTTTATAGCCTATTTGCTAATTAATAATGAATACAACTTTTAGTTGGCGGTGCTAAATTCAATTCGTTCGAAGAACATTCCAATGATGTATGTAGTGTTCGCCTGCCCAAGTCACAACCTTTGGCAAATATTGATGCTGAAACACAGGCTCGTTGCTTTATCGTATGCACGCCGCCGCCGCCACCACAATCAGTACTTCGTGATATCTTTTGCCGTTTCGGCAATTTAATTGAAGTATATCTCTTGGCAAATAGAAATTGTGGATATGCTAAATATGCGTCCAAAGAGTCTGCATTAGAAGCTATTAAAGTAAAATCCTGGTATACGAATAGTTATAGAACTTCTTTTATCATATGAATTGTAGGTACTTCATGGAGCAGATGTTTGTGGAGGCAGAATAAAAGTGATCCCAG
Organism: Aleochara curtula; assembly: GCA_963978815.1. Classification (NCBI taxonomy): domain Eukaryota; kingdom Metazoa; phylum Arthropoda; class Insecta; order Coleoptera; family Staphylinidae; genus Aleochara; species Aleochara curtula. Next base: position 11,409,628 of record OZ022219.1, on the reverse strand, counting down.
CTGAAGAACGCAATGATCAGTCTCGCAAACGTCAACGTATGGATGACCATTAGTCGTAAGTTATAAATTTTGAATTGAACGTGCAATATTTGCAGAAACATTACAGTTAATAAGCCATTTTCTTATTCTCAAAACAAAATTGCATTTAATTGTGCATTACATGGATGTAACAGCTACGTGCATATTTTGTGATTTATCTGTGATATTTGTTTAGGTCGTTTTTTACTAAACACTCACGTTTTGTTCCACTATTTTGTACACGAAACATTTGAATGGACTACCAATTAATCCTTGGACTGGATAGACGTAACTAGACGTAGATTATTGAAAATAGACTTATCTCCATACTCACCAGATATAAAACATGTCTTCAATCTGCTAGAGTAGTTACTTAATCATGGGAATTTCTTTATAATTTCTATTGATGATCCAATTGGACATTTGCTTCTGACAAATGACAAGTGCAAAACAGGACGATTTTAAAAATTCCAGACGTGATGAATTCTTGTGCAATTTTGCCACTAAGTGCGTCAAACGATTTTTATTAAATCCATCTATAAATTTTATTTGTAACGTTATTTCCATGCGAATATAACCCGTTGAAATGGGTCTAAAATTGTTATCTTTATACATTTTAGAATAAATTCTATTTCTTGTTTACTTTTATAAATTTATGTAAGTAGAAATTGGATTATTATTTTATTGATATTAAAGCTAATACTAAGAAATTTGTATACTTGCTTAATTTGTTTCTGACCCACAAAAATTGTATTAATCAATATATAAACAGATATGCTATCAAATTAAAAATATTAAGAGTTACTTATTGAAAAATTTCAGTTTTAATATTTATAAACTTCTTGAATACGTTTATTTAATTTTCTCAATTATAAAAACATAATTTTTAAATGCTCGAAAGTTATAAATTTCTCTTAGAAATGTTTACCTAATTCATTTGATTCGAGCTTGATTTGATTGCCAGCTTGAAAAGAGATGAGGTTGGTACGACTGAATTGTCCACTAGGATTCAGCGCCCCCTGGAAGAACGCGGGTTAGGTATTGTATCCGCCAAGCCGCCATTTCCATTCATTGTGCAGTCGTTGTGTGGAGTGCTTCGATATTCGCTTTGTAAGTAAATCTTCAAACATCCTCTAAATATACCACCAAAATTGTAAACGCGTTCGATATTTATCATGGGTAAACGCATATCTTACTGATTGCACCGATATTTGTTCGAAATTCCTAGCAGAACACTAATATTTTGCCAAGCCGGCAGAGCGTCATTGCGAAACTTGTTATTCGTGCCAAGTGTATTGCGTTGCATCAGTGTGTAATAATTCTATCTAATTGCAGTATTGAGATTCAATTGAACCCAAACCAATCATGGCTGATAATGAAGATCTTTTGGATTACGAAGATGAGGAACAGACTGAACAGACCGGCAATGATACGAGTGTGGCCATTGAACAAAAGAAAGGTGTCAAGGGCACCTACGTTTCCATTCACAGCTCCGGTTTTCGCGATTTCTTGCTGAAACCTGAGATTTTGAGAGCTATTGTTGATTGTGGTTTTGAACATCCTTCAGCAGGTATGATTGTTTTTCTTTGGTTAATGGCTGTAACTAAATGGGTGTTTGGCGTTTACAGTACAGCATGAGTGCATTCCACAAGCAGTTCTTGGCATGGACATTCTGTGCCAGGCTAAGTCTGGTATGGGCAAGACCGCCGTTTTTGTGCTTGCCACTCTCCAACAGTTGGAGCCAACAGAGAACGTTGTCTACGTTTTGGTCATGTGCCACACCCGCGAACTTGCATTCCAAATCAGTAAGGAGTATGAGCGTTTTTCAAAGTATATGCCAACTACCAAAGTTGGTGTATTCTTTGGTGGACTCCCCATCCAGAAAGATGAAGAGGTCCTCAAATCAAATTGTCCACATATCGTCGTCGGTACCCCAGGACGCATCTTGGCGTTGGTCCGCTCCAAGAAGCTGAACCTCAAGCATTTGAAGCATTTCATTCTTGATGAATGTGATAAAATGTTGGAATTACTTGGTAAGCATCATACTGTACTATTGAAAGTTTCTAAAGTTTCAATGATGAATTTAAATCAAATAGTAGGTAGAGACATCTGAATACTTATGATGTTAAAAATATGTCTGAACAATATGTAGTAATAAGATAAGATGTTTGTCTAAAGATTAGATATTGATTATCATATTCATTCCAGATATGAGACGCGACGTTCAAGAAATTTATCGCAACACACCACATGGCAAACAAGTTATGATGTTCAGCGCCACCCTCAGCAAAGATATTCGTCCGGTCTGCAAGAAATTTATGCAAGATGTAATTGAATTTTCATTAAGTACTTCATTCGGCCAGAGCAAAGAGCGGTTACGATGCGCACGCAATGGGGACAATGAATCGCGTAGTCTTTGAAAAACAAATCAAACGTTTAAAGAAACGTCGCGTCCCTTCTGAATACACAATTTAGAGCACTGTAGCCCTACGAGTAGGTCAGTGGGTTGGGCCGGGGTCTATGAAGAGATGAGGATTATGGAGAATCAACTATAGCGAAGAGACAGTCGTTAATCGTTTATGGGAAACGCAGTACACTGATGATATATTTCGCGAAATCTTGGCTGCGCTACAGTGCTTCAAAATTTTCGATCAAAAAAATTATCACAATGATATATTCGCACATTTAAACACATAATCTTGGGGAAAATATTTGGCTGTCTCGCAATACGAAATCCGCACGTCATTCACGAATGGTTTATTGGTTTCACCAACATTCTGTGGTGGAAAGCAACGGCTGTGTCCAGCATATCTGCAGAATGATTGTGTCCCTTTCTACACGTTGCGTATCCATCGCCAATCGTATGTACAACGACATAACAAGCTTTATTTGAGAGAAAGAAAATTCATCAGTTTGGACGCAGTGTTCAAGTTTTAAGTGCCTATTTGATATCACGATTTGCTCGATCTACGCCAATTCTACAACATTATGGTTTGTTATCTGTGTTTCGTAATTTCATTAATGTTTGTTTTAGCCCATGGAAGTATATGTCGACGATGAAGCTAAACTTACTTTGCACGGTTTACAACAGCATTATGTTAAGCTGAAGGAAAATGAAAAAAATAAAAAATTATTTGAGCTTTTAGATGTGCTTGAATTCAACCAAGTAAGTATAACAGACAGCTGGAGAGTTTCTACATTACATATGATGAAAACGAAAATCGGTTTCATTGAAAATTCATGATTTTGAACTCTCTCACTGATGAACTTGGAACATTTTACTGCTCCAAGCTTGTTCGGAATGATTGTAATATGAGATAATGTTTTATAGGTTGTGATATTCGTAAAATCCGTGCAAAGATGCGTCGCCCTAGCGCAGCTATTGACTGAACAGAACTTCCCCGCCATCGGTATTCATCGTGGGATGAATCAAGAGGAACGATTGTCGCGTTACCAGCAATTTAAAGATTTCCAGAAGGTATTGTTTTTGTTAAAAGCTTAGGTTTATAGCGTTTGTACTAATTTGTTCGGTTTTTATAGAGAATCCTGGTAGCTACCAATTTATTCGGCCGTGGCATGGATATTGAAAGGGTCAATATTGTGTTTAACTATGACATGCCAGAAGATTCCGATACCTATCTGCATCGTGTTGCACGTGCCGGTCGTTTTGGTACGAAGGGTCTAGCAATCACCTTCGTATCTGAGGAGAGTGATGCCAAAATTCTGAATGAAGTTCAAGAACGCTTCGATGTAAATATTACGGAATTACCTGACGAAATTGATCTCAGCTCATACAGTAAGTTTTCTTATCACTTGGTTGAATCCACAAATTCTAACCGTTTGTTATTTTGCAGTTGAAGGACGATAAGCCCGATGTATTATCATATAATACTGAACTTTGGTGTATTAATTATTTAATTACTTTTCAAAAAAAGTATATCAAGTTTGTATTCAAATACGAATTCTTGTGTTAATATGTGGTGAGCGTGAGCAAACTCAGTGATTAAACGAGTGTATGTATGTTAATTTTGTATTAGTGATGACGAAATTACATTAGTTTTATGAGAAGACTTAAATTTAAACAAGAGTAACAAATAAATGTGGACAAGTTCCAAAATATAATAAGCCTCTTTGCTTTATTTTTTTTTGTACATAATTATATATACTTGAAACTTATGAATAACATGGTAAATCGATTAATATTTAGGGGTGTTAAGTAGTGACGAATATCAAATCATGATTTGACTAGAGAAACAGGAGCACAATTGGAGGGACTCACAATTTGCCATTTACATTTAAAATTTTGAAACGTTCTTATCGAGTGTTAAAAACATTTTCAACACTGTTATTTGTATTGGGTATACATTAATATTTGATATTTCGAAATACGCGCTAATAAATTATATTTACATTTTCATTTGTTGGCGCATATATAGCTAACTAAGTACTACATATGAAATGTAAAATAAGTCTTTCATGTTTCTTCATTTTTGATCCACGTGACGATTTGATTACAAAATTTACAAAGAAAAACTCAACATCAAGAATCCGGATCAATCTTTGGCACAATCAAACGAGATAAGAAAGATACAGATGCAGTAAAAAGTATGAAATCAAGTTTGTAGGATTGTAAACGCATTATTGTCGGTTGAACGTCGCGAAATATTTGATAATTTGACTAAATGAATCTAACAAAACGTCTGATATGTCTAGCTACTTTGTAAACTTTGTGTTAAACTATCGTAGGCCAATTATTCTTCGTTCATTATGTCAAACTAACTTATTGAGCTTGTTATATTTCGAGATAAAACATCATAATCATTATAATGCCCTGCTAATAAGTACCGCTAGTTTTGAAAACCCTTAGAATACAGGGTTTTTATATAAGAGAGAAACACTTGCAATAAATAAATTGAAGGAGATCAAGTGCAACGTTACGAGCTAGTCGAAGATGAAGAATGGAGTGGCGATTTCGGCGAGTAGAATCGCACCAGCTCAATTACTGTGATTGCAACTTGCACCACACCACGACCTTCAAGTACATCGGCGGCACAGCAGACTAAATTCTGAAACAGTAAACAACAGTTATAAATAAATTGAAATCTCTGGTAACAACTGTGCTATTTATGATAGGGTATTGAAATGTTTATACGAAATTTAAAGCGATAAATACAACCATTTCTTCGATATTTTTACAAACAATCAAAATTAAACATAAAGAACCTATTTCTATAAAAAACGCCATATATAAATATAAACAAAGATTATATAAAAATGCTCGACCAATACTTTGTAATATTTTTACACAACGCGCTTCAGATATGAAAACTTTAAAAACAAATGTAACCCTAATGTTAAGTTAAATATTTTGAGATTGTTAATTGTTCAGAAAATAATCAATGTTATGTTAACAATATGAACACAAATTAATTGTTAGTATGTACTCGCCTATAACTAAATGAACAGATCTATATAAAAATTTGGAATAGTTCTTTTGGAAGATAATGCTTTCTACTAATATTTAATATATATTATACGTCATCAATACAATTGGTTTCGGCTAATACTGATTGTGTGTCATTCAGTTGCTAATTAACTTATTGTTCAAGTGTGTTCAGCGTATTTATATTCTATGATTTATTAGTTTCTACATATTATGTTCTTGTGTAAAAGTGACTAGAAAAGTAACAAATACTTCTGATGTGTACTCGAGATTTTTTGGCATTTGATTTGTTAGTTGATATTTCATTAGCGTTTTTGGAATATTATGTTTCGTCGCTCAAATACTAGCAAAATAGTTGCCTGTTTTGTTTTCTTAGAGATAACCATATTATGAAGAATATTTCTTTGATTACCGTATTCTAATACATATAAATATAAATATTGTTTATAATACTAATTAAGCACTGGTATGAAAGGCAGCGGCCAATAATTTTTTGTTCAAATCTCAAATCTAAGCGTTTGTTATGTTAAGTTAAGTAGCTACCTGTTTTTATATATTATAGGCACTCGTTTGTATCAATGGATCACAAGTTATCATGATATAATAGTTTAATTTTGTTAAATTGTGGAAACAACATCCGTATGCATATATGAAGAAATAATTTAAATTTTGAATATGCTAAATGCAACAAAGAAGGCAAAAATGTTGTTTCCTCTAAATATGTAACGATTAGTAATATAATACTTTTACTTAAATAGCAAGCACCTGTTAGAAATTAATTAGGAATGTTTAATTACTTTTCGTTCGTTTGAAAAAGCACCTGTTGATATTTATGCAACTCTAATTGCAATGCAAAAGGTATAACCAGTTTCAATATGGCCGTTTAGTTTAGTAAACGCGCGCGATTGAAGAACACGAAAGTTTAGTGAATTGTTAATTAAACTCAATCAGGGGATCTGCCGTACTAGATAATGGGTGAGTTTAACTCTGATTATTAATTTGCGCCATGTCGTTATGAATTTTGGAATGTATATCGCTCTTTAACCGGCGTTTTTCATCGGGTGCGTATTACTCGTCTTCCGGATTTGCATACAGAAAGCCAATAACGGCAAAACTAAACGCAATCAGCAGAACGGCAAGCAAACGATCGTAGAGCGTAATTGCCGCCGTTGTTGGCGGTGGTGGCGATTGTAGTTGTGGTGGTGGTTGGCGTGTGCCGCATTCAATCGTGCAGAGAGCATTCACAGTCTCCAAGAGCCTGGGCAGGCCGCGTCCAGCCAGCGCTTCAGTAACATCTATACTACTGCACAGGTGCTCCTGCAACCAACCACAACCACAGTCTCACCCCATCACTAATTTCAACAACTTGGTAATGCATAAAATGAGAACACAGCAAAACAGCAAAATGAATTTTGCATAGATTCAGGGCACACTCACCTCGTCGACGCCAATCTTGCGACACGCTTCTAGGAAGTTGTCAACATTGCGCCTACAGCGGGCCATCGTTAATTTAGGCTAAAATCATAACCAAACATTAGCAGCTATTAAACAATTGCACATACAGCACTTACAACAGCGGGTGATGGTACATGAATCGTAGCCACCGATCGTGGGCGTATATTATTAGCGAGATGACATAATACCACACCATCCGTGAGTGCAGGAGCGATATCCGGAGGCAGAGACATTTTAAGTCTTGCTTCAATAATCTAAAAAATGCATCTATTATTAACTGGACCACACGCAACACAAAACTCCACGCACGTTACGCAATTGGTTGATTAAATCAGTTTCTTCACGAGCCTTATCAATTTCACGTCGCATTGTAAACGTAATGCGTTCCTTTTGCGTATCTGCGCTCCAAGCATTAATTCGACCACCTTTAAAGCCGTTGGTTCGCACCCGTGGACTATTCGGCTTCGAGCATCCGTTCGTTGTTGGGATATTGTCATGAGTCATACCACCTGCCGCCAATTACGGATCATAAGAGAAATGATTGGCAAAAACAGTAAATTGCGTTTAAATTACCCGAGCCTGTTTTAACAGGTGAGCTGGGCTTGACGTAATCCTGAATGTACTTCTTGCTGTTGTCCAATCCGTTACCATTAATTGCCGCATTCACCGGCGACTGCGACTGCAAATGCTGCGGAGACGCGTATATTGGATTCGCGTTGCAGTTGCGTGACGGTTGCACTTTTTGTACGGGTTTCTTGCTCGTATTTGTCGTATCGTCAAAGATATGCTTCGGACTGCTTAGCACAGCATTCAAGGGTGTTGGGTCCGACTTGGATGTAGCGAGCGTTGTGCGCGTCGGCTGGTGCGTAGGTGTATTTGGTTCAGTTTTGTAGGCATGCTCGTCGGTATCTTTCGTGCGATAAATTGAACCCACGTCTTGGGCGCGCTGTTGCCTTAAAGCCTCTTTGTATTCCCTGCAAGCATACCACACAATCTTGTTACTTGAACTTTTACAAAACGCTTCATTCAATTGAATTGTTGTGCAACGAATTCCTCTTAATGTTAACGTCTCTAGCAGAACCTTGATACATTATTTACGTATTGTTTCAGCAGCTGTGTAATTATATAGTTTCATCACATAATAGACGTTAACATTAATGCACAGCAAATAGCAATCAAAAAAATGTACACACCGATACGTTTGAATTTGGTGCAAAGGCCGCGTTTTGTCATCAATTCCATTGCCATTAGTAATATTGTCAACACATGGACTTAGACGTACACTGCAACAACAACAATCAAGTGTTATTGGTGTTAACCAGCGGAGTTAAATTGCAATCCAAAAATAACAATAGACAATCACGCGAATTTACATACTTAGAGTAGTACGTGTTCGAAAAATGAACACAAGTAAAATACCATCAGAGATACGAATATAATAATAATAGGCAAATGTATGCTGGTGCTGGAAATAAAAGTCGACGGTGATTATCGATTGCGAAGAGGATCAAGCAGTGCTAACCTTGAATTGGTTTCCTTATCTATCAAATCGCGTTTATCACAAACATCCTGCCCGTTGGCCGTCACAAATGTCGTCTCTTCGTAGAGAGACGCATCGGGACCGGGGGATATGGTCGATGGCGTGGACGTGTTCGAACCGCCATTGATATCCGCTATGCGGTGCATCACGGGCGTCGAGACGGACCAATGCTTATCAATGTCGCCCGCAAGCTCTTGCGACCAGCGCTTATCATCGCTACTCGTGCTATAGCCACTATCCACATTCGCTCGCTTGTGCTTCAGTCTTTCGGGTATATGTGCTGGTGGCACGGGTGTGCTCGACGCCGAGGACGTCGCCGTTGTTGAGCCGAGCGAACGCCTTCCGGGCCGCCGGCTCAACGTGCCGTTTAGATTAGATCCGGTGATTTTATGCCCCAGCCGTATGGCTTCGTTCTCGAGGTATTTGAAAATATGGATCCGTCCTCGTTTGCATAGCTAAAGAAAAATTGCGGTAAAGAACAGGAATTTAATATTAGATAAGCGACATACACTCGCTGGTGGCGTGTTCAGCGGATTATCCTCGACGAACAACTCGATAAGGCTTTCCATATCACGCATTTCCAATGGCAGGGCGTTAATTCTATTCGCACGCAGGTCCAGCCTGACCAACTGCAGAAACGTGAGTTCAATAGGCACGCAAAGCAATTGATTCGAGCGTAGAATTAACGACTGCAGCTCGGTGAGCTCGCCCATACGCGGCGGTAGGTGCGTCAGCTGATTACAGGATGCGTCCAGTTCGGTCATCTTGTACATGCGACACAGCTCGTCCGGCAGGGCGGTTAGCCGATTGTGTGATATCAGTAGAATCTACAATTAGAGGCGCTTAATTAAAATGCTACTCAACGCCTCAACAATTACGTTACTGTCCGAAAACACATTACGTCTATTCGTATGCAAAGCATGTATCCACAGACAGGATGTTAGTACACTATACGAATGTACGAATAGTAGTACTCGTTGAATATGGATTGTGTGCACTTACTTGAATTGGTAAATGGCATATTTCTCTCGGAAGCGTTGTAAGTTGATTTCGGCTCAAGTCCAAGTAGCTCAGACATTGCAAACTACTAACGGTGTCTGGTATATAGCGGATGGAGTTGTGATAACATTGAAGCTTCTCCAGAAAATGGAAACTAGTTACTTCTTCGGGCAGTTCACTGAATCGATTCTTTGACAAATCTGCAAATACAGCGAAATTTAATTAATTAACAATGCGTTCAATATATGGTAAACACATCCAAAATTGGACGCAGAAAACATTTCATTTTGTACTTCAGAAATACACTTTTGCTTATAGACCAAGCACTCGCCTTTAATGCGCCATTAGAGAAACACTTGGACTATCGCAATCTCAAGTTGATTGAACTCATAAATTGCTTTTTTATCGATTCACTCTATTAACATTATACCATTAGTGCAATGAATCATTTATGGGGAATGTAATTGACATATCAATACTGTCGCATTTATTTTGATAACATTTTCAAATTTTTTAGTAATTTGAAAACTTTGGTGCTCGAAAAGCACGTCAAAATCCATGTGATGGACAGGTCTGCTTTAGGGCTGCACCCTGTCTAAACAATCCTTGGAACATTTCCGTTTTAGAGAGGGATTCCATGTGTATTTAGTTCTAATCCTACCCAATACCACTTTATCCCAAGATAAACTCCAAGCAAGACAATTTTCATTCGTTGGGATAATCGTCTAGTACGACTGAAAATGTGCTGATAGCCTCTAAAATTTACTTTGGTTTTTCACTGGATTTCTTAAATGTGAATGAACTTTAACAAGTGAAATAAGTATCACGCGTTTAATCCATCTTAATCTTGTGGTTTTGTATTCCAATTTAAGCCACTTGCTCTTAATTCCATGAATTTTTTTGTTGAAAACTCATTATTCGAAAGCAGTATGGATTTTTCCCAAAAGGAAATCAACAAAACTGATATTACGCATGAAAATGCAATTCAAAAATATTACCTCGCTGTAATAAAGATACTCATTTATGATTTCTTATCACGTAATAAAAAAAATTCTCTGCCTGGGAAATGGTGAAAACTTGGAAAACAAAATTAACTAACAATTTCATGCTTAACCACGATTTAAATCCAATTCCATCATCATAGAGCAAGTTGACATTAACGTTTATAAATATTTAGGTCAGCATGATAGGCGCATTGATAGAAACGGAGTAAAAATAGCAAAACGGCGTCTCCGTGTGACCTTTGCACTTCCATTAAAGCGAGGATTTTCAAGGATCCAAAATACTCGTGATATCTTTACGAATCCGGGCGGAAATTGCATGAGATTGACATGAAGGAAGGACTCTTTACGGAAATATGACATTTCCATTTTTTACGTACGCTCGGATGCTGGAATTGAGCAAACAGCATTGATACATTTCATGATTCATACACGAACGATGTCGGTATCGTATATAAATCGAAAGTAAGTGCGAATTGAATGTATTCGCATACGAAGGGGAAACATTCATTTCGCAGACAAGCTGCTCGAACTTTCCACAGTCGCACCGCGTCGGGAAATGTTGATTGGTGTAATTTGGTGACATGCACCATGCATAGAAATTGAAATAGGCGAGTAGCAAAGAGAAACGCGCCAGAGAAGAATAGCATAGGTTAGTAACACCCAACGCGTTCGCCGCATACTACACAATATTGATCGCAAATGCAAGTCCCCAATTTTTACAATTCGGGGGAGTCGTAACTAAATGTACAAGTGAAGAACATGAAACCTATATTATCGCCAACGACAACGGTATAAATATTTTTCAGCTCTATGCAAATTGCAAGACACAATCAAACGTCCTCTTCATTAATCACGCGCTGGCAAACGTGAGATTGCCTTTTGCATTTGGCGAGCTTTTATTATTGTTCGGAGTAATGCAAAACATAACGGTATAGCGTTGTATGCATCGCGTACCAAAAAGCGACGAGGAAAATAGTAAAATATGCACGCAACGCACAAATGAAGCGACTACCTCATATCATCAACGATGATGGAGGTTGAAAATAGACCGAGTTGAAACTAAGGAGTTCCCAACACTCTTAAGCTTAGCTTGTTTTATTGAACGTCGCGCGTCGTCGTTGTCATGGTATATGGTAGTGGAACATTATCCTGAAAGCCAAGCACTCAATCCATTAAATATGCGAAAATATAGATTATACGCCAGATAAAAATAGATTTTGATTAAATATGATTGCACATCGCATCGTCGTCATCACGTCGTGGACGATTGAAAGTCACCTCATTTGCACGCTCGAATAATAAATTATGATGAAGTAAGACATATTCGCTGGAGACACGACCAAACGAATTTCAATTATAGGGGATTGCTAAATAAGTGCCATTTGTTCTATTACGTAATACGAACGTTGAGTATAAAGTCTTGTAAAATAGAAAGTTGACGACTATCAAAACTTAAGTCATCTTCATAAAAAAATTAAATCTTTCTTCAGATAAAAAAATTCAATGGTTTATGTAATAATAATCACATTTTTCAATTGCCAAGACCCTTTTACTATTAGTCAATTACTAATTTAATTTCAAACAATAAGATTTTAAAGTGAGTCTCATTACTTGTCGATTATCGCAATTTCAGAAAAAGAGTTCTAATAATAGAACAAATTCCAAGATTTTTTATTATCTTACTATTTTATTATCTTTTCCGTTTACGACACTAATTTGTTAACTGTTACGATTTAAATGGTACGTACAACAACAATAGTAATAGCAAATTACTATGAAATAACAGTAATTTCTCATAAATTTTTTAATATATTTTTAATACCAATATGTCCATTAATTCAAGAAAATTTAATGGTTAATGTAACACCAATTAAATTTTTATGTTGCCCTTTTACAATTAGTTAATTACTAATTTAATTTTATGTTACAGGTAAATTAAAGGCAGATTTTAAGGTGAGTCTCATTTCTTTTCTATGGTTTGCAATAATTTTTCTGAGAAACAGCTGCTATAATAGTACTAATTCCAAGATTTCTTCTATTTTCACAATTACATGTACTATTTTATTATCATTTCCGTTAACGACACTAATTCGCTAACTGCTACGATTTAAATGGTTCGTACAACAGCAATAGTTATGGCAAATTACTATGAAATAACAGTAATTTCTCGAATACATTTTTAACACAAATATTAACTTCCGGAGAATGAAACAACGCGTAGGTGTTCAATGAATAAATTCCAGACATCATGACTATCATTTCGCTTTTATTATGGGCGTAAACACGCGCTAATTTATTCGTTTTGTATTTAAAAAAGCATTAAGGCGCACAAAAACGACTTTGCTACCTGATGCGTGACCTGCTTTATTACTCAAGGCAGTAGCAAAACGGAGAAACGCACGGCCAAAAGAAGCGCAACGATTCGGTCAGACAGGATGATAACTTTACACGTTTCCTGTCTCGCGCGTCTCTTGCGGACAAAGCAGGCACGCAATGATTCGACATTGCTCTTGATGCTTGAAGCAGCAAAGACAATTTAATTTACAACTAACCCAAACCATTGAAAACTTGTAAATAATTTTTCTCACGCAAGAATTACGAAGAATATTAAATTAAATATTTTAATATGAAAAGATTAAATTTAAAATATAATAGATTGTGCAAAGAAAAACATTCCTCAATGAAAGAGACATAAGAACATGTGTGTACTTGACAAACAAGCACAAAGAGGAAGAATCCTCATGCATTATTCCACACGAGGAGCGCGCGCGCGCTATCTTTGTTGACGCGCGTCGGACAAACAAAAGATATTCCACGAAGGAATAACGCGAAGAAAACTGTGAAACAATGAGAGGAAAAAGCCTCTCTGCGCCTTTGCCGCCGCGAACAAATTGACATTCGGATTATATAGCCAAAGAACGACGATGCACACACCTCTTCATCTTCTTCTGTAGTTTACCACGTTCCTACGCTAATTGTTACCTGGGAAATAACACATCTTTCATGTAATTGCATGAATTACACTGTTGTGCACTATAAAAACAATCGAGAAGAAAACATTACGTTCAACGTTAATAACAGCAACAATTAAATAAGCGCATAACAGTAACCTTGTCTATTTATAGACAACAACTTTATCCAATTTAGTATTTCGTAAAAATTACTTTAATGGCGTTTCCTCTTTTTGAGATAGGTCCATGTACGAGTACAAAGTTTATCATTCAATGGAATTCAAGAACAAGAATTTCTTTACATCGCGGAATTAATTGGGGTAATTGAATAATGATCAAACGGATTTCACTGCAGTGAACTTTTATGCGACTCTTATCACTCAATCGACATTAAATGCCAGTCGTGGTGGAGTTTGAAGTGCGGAAAAGTTGAATCTGCAACCGGTACGCGCCCCATCGCGACCGTTTATTGATTACGTCTCGTCTTCGTTCATAAACCGCCAGTCGGTGCAATAACACAGCCCTTCTGCCGGCGGCACCGGCGGCGGCAGTGGCCTCCGACCACGTGGCTATTTCGGCAATGCACTCACGCACCGAAAGTGAATGGCTGTCTGGCGCGTGTTCGAACTCCCGGCTTATTCTTTTGCCTTCAAACACACGCATTTAGTTTTTCCCCTTATGTTTGACTTGCATTCGTGATTATCATGCAGAAAGAAAGATTGATGAGGGCGCATACACGTTGGTTGGACTCGTGCCCTCTTTTTTTCCCGATTCAGATTCCCTCTGCAGTCTTAAGGGAATCTGCAATGCGGCTTGCCAGCCATGTGTGCACTCAGCAGGAGGATTCCCTCGCGTGCCATTGCCAGTCGTAGAAATAACAACGCAACGCGTGATGACGATTTCAAGTCGTTTTTATATCCATGAAATAACAAAACGCATTCATTAAAAACTGACATGCGACGTGTAATTAGCGATAAATTGCAATGCTAATTACGGCAGGTACAAAAGTGTTGCTTACAAAACTTTAAACGGAACAAAACGCAACACTCGAAAAGTGAAATTAATTAGTGTTTTGTTACGACACTTGTACTTTTCTCGTAAAGAACGCCATTAAATCATTTTTGAAGAAGAACACGTCTCCTCCTTGAGGATAATAGCGGCTCGGAATTAAATTCAGTCTAGACGTGTGCATTAAAAGGGCATTTTGCCTCACTGCTGATTTCTAACAAGCCGGATTACTTAGAATTATGTTTGTGTTCGCTAAGCAACCAAGTTATTCGTTCATCAACCCTCTAGTCATCATTAAAGGCGTAGTTACGTCGATACTTTCATCCATAATAATAATAATTAGGACCTTAAGTAATTACGTCCAAGAAGCTCATACAAAATAGTCTCTTAAAATAGTTTATCATTAACACATTATAAATGGTCAACTGTTTATTAACCTAGTGGTAAAAATTTAGGTTGAATTTGCAAATTCGGTCAAGAAAATGATGTTAATCAACTTCCGCGCATGCATTTTACGCACACTTGCGCATTTTAAGCTCCACTTATTCCACTCATAGCTTGCACACTGCAATTAATATTATACTACGCTGTTGATCAATTGAGCAAAGTACGAGTCACGATTGTTATTGCTTTGCGCTATGCAGTATTCATTGTTTTTTGTTATTAGTTAAATAAACCGAGCATCATACTTGGCACGCAAAAGCATTTTACATTTGATAAGCAATGCATACCATGCAGTAACGTTTATGTTTATAAATGTAACGGTCTTAATTCACATCAGGCTTGAAAATATTATTTTGCAACCGGAAATATTTGCGGTTAAGAATAAAATCGGCATTTTATGATTCAATTAGATTTCGGAGAACTGCGAGAAACCAAGTTGCACGAATGAAAAATGAAAATTCATACGTAGAATTAGTTCTTGCTTTGTTGTTAGCTGGCTGGCGCGTTCGATAGAATAACAATTGCGCGACATTAAAAGCGACGGCAGGCGCGCTTCATGATAACGATAAATATTCGACGAGTTGTGCGCGCCATAAACTCAATGTAAATTATTCAAATGTCGCGTTGAAGCATGCATTATCTTTCACGCTTAAAATTAAAGTGAAGAGTTTATTTTCTTTCCATTCAAGTGTTCGCTCGCGCTCGTTCAACATAACTTAATTTCGCCTTTATATCTAAAACCAAACATTACCCAACAGATATGAAATGTACGCATCTTCATGATGATTTCATTTAAAAATATATTCATTGCACATTGAACTTGCGTTTAGACGCTATTTACATGCGTGTGAAATACAATACAGTAATAACAAACACGTTTTACTATTGCACAACACGTGCTTCCTATTTAGTAAAGTGGTTTTTCGTTTGAACGATCATTGACAAACATGAATTCTATCTTTATTTGCATTAATTAATAAATGTTATTGACGCGGGAATTTTCATAACATTCGCATTGTGTTCGTAACTCTTAACTTTACAACTACTGCGTGTTGTTGATCGTAAATAAAACAATGATTAATTTAAAAAACTATCATGTTGTTTATACGTAAATGGAGAGAACTACTGCGATTATTTAAATCACTATTGCGTAGTTTTTTTTAATCATCGATTATTATACAGTCCATCATTTTCTGTATCATGTTGACTTGACGATAAGAAGTTATCTTCAATGGCAAGTTCTATGCGGTTAATTTGAGTAATACATATATCGATCATTAATAATTGTGTTGATACTTAGAT
This sequence comes from Aleochara curtula, assembly GCA_963978815.1. Lineage (NCBI taxonomy): Eukaryota > Metazoa > Arthropoda > Insecta > Coleoptera > Staphylinidae > Aleochara > Aleochara curtula. The sequence continues at coordinate 11,393,464 of OZ022219.1, read as the reverse complement.
AAAGTACGATGATAAATTGGAATTTACAGTACACACACATAATTTTTCCAAAATGTGTCTACTTAGTTTCCACAAAATACTAGCGTTAATTTAAGATGCTGATTCACAACACGTCTAAGTTTTGTTCGCCAACTATTTTCAGAGCTCGGCGTTTATTGCCAAATAAATAGACGCAAAGTACTATTAGCAGCAAGATCTATTTACAAACTGTGCAGCAAGATCAGCTGTTTGCAATTGTTGCTGGTTTAAGTAAAAGATCTGTGCACTTTTGCTGCAGCCCAATAGGGTAAACGCCCTTGATGTTTACGCGTTGCATATGGCAATGGATTCGACTGTATTCGTTTTCATCCACGATGGATGCACCTGCTTCTGCGTTCGTTTCTTTATCGAAATGATACGCATCCATTCTTAGATTCTCTTCGTGCTTCTTCATATATTACGATTTGAACTCACGGACGAAATGTATATTAAGCCTCGACGCACGCTCCTGATGATTTCTTTGCGGGCGACGTCACACATGCTCTGCCGGTTATAACTTTGAAAAAAAGTGTTGGAATTAAATCTTCCTTTCTCGGTTTCACGTTACATTAAACGCCGGCCATCGTAATCTCTTCACAACCACATCCAACTGCGCAATGCAGTTTGGAAAAATGAATTTTAATCGTTAACCATATCCGGCGATATATGGCTTATGGCTTGTGAGTTTAAACAAAAAGCTAACTGTACACCCGATAATCAGCGCTAGAACATGTAAAACTGAATTACAATTGCATCTGCATCGCTGAATGCAAACAAATATTGTGGTTATTGTGCATGCCGCATGAGTTGCGTACCTGCTATAACTGTATCGGTTAGATTGTACTTGAGGCCGGCTTTTGGGAAGTCCTTCAGCTTGCGATTGCTGAGCTTCAGCTCGCCACTCTGGTTCGCATCCTCCAAGATGCGCTCCAGCGATCTAGTTAACTGATTCTGTAGGTGTCCGGTGATGTTCGTTGCGAGCACGGCCATGTTGCATGTTCACTTCACGCACACAGACAGCACCGGCGAGGAGAGTCACTTCAGTGCGCTCCCCGAACGAAAGCAACCACACGGCACGAGAGTCGGCTATAAACTACTGCTTTAGAGCGGACGAGCCTTCGCGAGACTATTGTGAAGCCCAACTGATCGACACGACTCTCTAGTGCGCGCTCGTTTAGAAGAGCGGTAGTAGAACGAAACCAGCAGATCGCTTCCTCGCGTAAAATTCTATGTGATTGGAATCTCCTTGTTTTGTTGGTGACTAATGCAAGTGCGCATGTACACATACATTACTTGTATTGTTTTAACAACAATTGCAGTTGGTTTTCACATCCACACGTAGGTGATATTAAATTAAAGCATGCTATAAACATTTATTACATCTGACGGACGAAACGGTGTTACTACCAGTTACAACTATGAATTTCGGTGCAAGTTCTAGTGATTATTTATGTACAACCTGTTATTGTGTTATTGTAATTTTTTATCAGATATTTCAATTAATTTCAGCATATGGATTTCAATGACCTCTTATTCCATCAATTCTAGCAGCATACTACATGCGTACCTTAAGGTTAAGGCCTATAATACTTCGAGTTATAAGGAACTTATTTGCATTGTAACTAATATATTATATATAGTTTATAAGATTTTTATAACTTTAATCTATTTTTTGTAACAGGCGACAGAAATAACAGGAGCCCTGAATAGCCTATGATTGTCACCTAATATAACAAGAAGAACAAAGCTGGGAGTCTACAACACCATGGTACAAAGTGTAATTATATATGAAGCTGAGACTTGGGTCATGTCAGAGGCAGATAAGAAGAAGCTGGCGGCAACCGAAATCGACCTGCTCTGATGATCCGCCCGAATCAGCAGACTAGACAGGGTTAGGAATGAACATGTGGTGAGACAAATGAAACCTGAAATTACAATCCTAGACTATAGAACATTAGCTTAGAAGGTATGGCCACATACACTCAGTGGCGGAATTTAAATTCCCCAAGCAATTGCAGACATATATCCCTGAAGATCGCAAAAAGAAGAGGGGAAGGTCTAGAAGATCTTGGCAAGGCGCCATCAATCAAATTATCACCGAAGCAGGAATTAGTCCCAAGGACTACGAAAATAGAGTGAACTGGTTCAGGAAATTGAAAAAGCACCTTCAGGCATTGTAAATTGAATTATATATATATTTTATAATTAACGTTTCAATTTTTAGGTATTTCATTTTTAAAATTTCGCTTTTGTGAGAAAAATGGTTTCAACTTATCAGGGGTGATAACATTCAAAGTTTTTCATTAACGCGTAGAGCGCCCATTAAATAATATTTTGAAATGTGTTGTATATAGTAGCGCCATCTCGGGTACCTTATAGCATCTGGAATATGCCAGTTCTTAGTTTTTGTTTATTAGGAAAACCAACGGCACTAAAGGAGCGTGGCATATGTGTTACGAACCGCCTTGGTGCAAGACACCTGCCTACCAAGTTTGCACCAAATTAAATTAGTTTCCGCCCTAAAGCGCTTTAAATTTAAATATTTAAAAATTCATTTATAGACAACCATCAGCGCTGAAGAGCTAAGCCGTAGGTCATACGAAGCGGCCTAGCCTCTTCTAGCTGCGTACTAAATTTCAGCCCTTTCGGTCAATTAGTTTTCGCCCTAGAGCGCTTTTTAATTTAAATATTTAAAAATGTATATCCCGGCAACCAGCAGCGCTCAAGAGCTATCCGAAGCTTCTAACTATGTACCAAATTTCAGTCCATTAGGACGATTAGTTTCGGCGTTATAGCGCATCTTGCAAACCGTAAAAGTCTTTGAAAACGTTCAATGTTATCAGCACTGATTAGGGCAAAACTTTTTCGCCAAGTATAGCAAATATGTATTGAGAATTGACTAATTCTGATACTAGACGTGCTATTTTAATCAGCTTGACCTCTACGACCTAATTTCACCGGAAATGACATGAAAAATTTCAAAATATACTAACTCAAGAACTAGAAATATGGAAGGGTTGCGTTATATCTCATACTAACCCGGGAGGTCTCTTCTATCCGTGTACCAAATCCGTGTTCAGCCCATTCCGTCAATTAGTTTTCGCCCTAAAGCGTTTTTAATTTAAATATTTAAACTTTTATCTCGTGCTTAAGAGATAAAAGATGTCTAATCCGAAGCGGAACAGCCCCTTCTATTTGTGTACCAAATCTCATCCCATTCGGTCAATTAGTTTCGATGTTATGGCGTATTTTGTAAACCTGTCAATGTCATTGAAAAGTTTCAATGTTATCAGCGCTGATAAGAGCAAAACTTTTTCGCCAAGTATAGCAAATTTCTAGAATTAAATAACTCGGTTACCAAACGTGTTAGGGGGGTGGTATATACCTCATTTTAATCAGCTTGATCTCAACTATCAAATTTCAACTGAATCGACCAGATAAATATTTAAAAATTCATATCACCGCAACCAGGCGAGCTGAAGACATAAAACAGGTGTCAACCGAAGCGGCACGGCCTCTTCTATCTGTGTACCAAATTTCAGCCCATTCGGTCAATTAGTTTCTACGCAATAACGTTTTTAATTTTGATATTTAAATATTCATATCTCGGCAACCAGCCGTGCTGAAGAGATAAAACAGGTGTCATCCGAAGCGGCGCAGCCTCTTCTACCTGTGTACCAAATTTCAGCCCATTCGGTCAATTAGTTTCTACGCAATAACGTTTTTAATTTGTATATTTAAATATTCATATCTCGGCAACCAGCCGTGTTGAAGAGATAAAACAGGTGTCATCCGAAGCGGCACGGCCTCTTCTATCTGTGTACCAAATTTCAGCCCATTCGGTCAATTAGTTTCACCGTAATAACGTTTGTAATTTGTATATTTAAATATTCATATCTCGGCAACCCGCCGTGTTGAAGAGATAAAATAGGTGTCATCCGAAGCGGCACGGCTTCTTCTATTTGTGTACCAAATTTCAGCCAATTCGGTCAATTAGTTTCTACGCAATAACGTTTTTAATTTGTATATTTAAATATTCATATCTCGGCAACCAGCCGTGTTGAAGAGATAAAACAGGTGTCATCCGAAGCGGCACGGCCTCTTCTATCTGTGTACCAAATTTCAGCCCATTCGGTCAATTAGTTTCTCCGGTATAACGTTTTAAATTTCAATATTTAAAAATTCATATCACCGCAACCAGTCGTGCTGAATAGATAAAACAGGTGTCATCCGAAGCGGCACGGCTTCTTCTATTTGTGTACCAAATTTCAGCCCATTCGGTCAATTAGTTTCACTGCAATAACGTTTTTAATTTTAATATTTAAATATTCATATCTCGGCAACCCGCCGTGTTGAAGAGATAAAACAGGTGTCATCCGAAGCGGCGCAGCCTCTTCTACCTGTGTACCAAATTTCAGCCCATTCGGTCAATTAGTTTCTACGCAATAACGTTTTTAATTTGTATGTTTAAATATTCATATCTCGGCAACCCGCCGCTTTGAAGAGATAAAACAGGTGTCATCCGAAGCGGCACGGCCTCTTCTATCTGTGTACCAAATTTCAGTCCATTCGGTCAATTAGTTTCTACGCAATAACGTTTTTAATTTGTATATTTAAATATTCATATCTCGGCAACCCGCCGTGTTGAAGAGATAAAACAGGTGTCATCCGAAGCGGCGCAGCCTCTTCTACCTGTGTACCAAATTTTCAGCCCATTCGGTCAATTAGTTTCTACGCAATAACGTTTTTAATTTGTATATTTAAATATTCATATCTCGGCAACCAGCCGTGCTGAAGAGATAAAACAGGTGTCATCCGAAGCGGCACGGCCTCTTCTATCTGTGTACCAAATTTCAGCCCATTCGGTCAATTAGTTTCTACGCAATAACGTTTTTAATTTGTATATTTAAATATTCATATCTCGGCAACCAGCCGTGTTGAAGAGATAAAACAGGTGTCATCCGAAGCGGCACGGCCTCTTCTATCTTTGTACCAAATTTCAGCCCATTCGGTCAATTAGTTTCTCCGGTATAACGTTTTAAATTTCAATATTTAAAAATTCATATCACCGCAACCAGTCGTGCTGAATAGATAAAACAGGTGTCATCCGAAGCGGCACGGCTTCTTCTATTTGTGTACCAAATTTCAGCCCATTCGGTCAATTAGTTTCACTGCAATAACGTTTTTAATTTTAATATTTAAATATTCATATCTCGGCAACCCGCCGTGTTGAAGAGATAAAACAGGTGTCATCCGAAGCGGCGCAGCCTCTTCTACCTGTGTACCAAATTTCAGCCCATTCGGTCAATTAGTTTCTACGCAATAACGTTTTTAATTTGTATGTTTAAATATTCATATCTCGGCAACCCGCCGCTTTGAAGAGATAAAACAGGTGTCATCCGAAGCGGCATGGCTTCTTCTATCTGTGTACCAAATTTCAGCCCATTCGGTCAATTAGTTTCTCCGCAATAACGTTTTTAATTTAAATATTTAAATATTCATATCTCGGCAACCCGCCGTGTTGAAGAGATAAAACAGTTGTCATCCGAAGCGGCGCAGCCTCTTCTATCTGTGGACCAAATTGCAGCCCATTCGGTCAATTAGTTTCTCCGCAATAACGTTTTTAATTTTAATATCTAAATATTCATATTTCGGCAACCCGCCGTGTTGAAGAGATAAAACAGGTGTCATCGGAAGCGGCGCAGCCTCTTCTACCTGTGTACCAAATTTTCAGCCCATTCGGTCAATTAGTTTCTACGCAATAACGTTTTTAATTTGTATATTTAAATATTCATATCTCGGCAACCAGCCGTGCTGAAGAGATAAAACAGGTGTCATCCGAAGCGGCATGGCTTCTTCTATCTGTGTACCAAATTTCAGCCCATTCGGTCAATTAGTTTCTCCGCAATAACGTTTTTAATTTAAATATTTAAATATTCATATCTCGGCAACCCGCCGTGTTGAAGAGATAAAACAGTTGTCATCCGAAGCGGCACGGCTTCTTCTATCTGTGTACCAAATTGCAGCCTATTCGGTCTATTAGTTTCGATGTTATGGCGTATTTTGTAAACCTGTCAATGTCATTGAAAAGTTTCAATGTTATCAGCGCTGATAATGGCAAAACTTTTTCGCCAAGTATAGCAAATTTCTAGAATTAAATAACTCGGTTACCAGACGTGTTAGGGGGGTGGTATATACCTCATTTTAATCAGCTTGATCTCAACTATCAAATTTCAACTGAATCGACCAGATAAATATTTAAAAATTCATATCTCGGCAACCAGTCGTGCTGAACAGATAAAACGGGTGTTATCCGAAGTGGCGCAGCCTCTTCTCCCTGTGTACCAAATTTCAGCCCATTCGGTCAATTAGTTTCTCCGTAATAACGTTTTTAATTTAAATATTTAAATATTCATATCTCGGCAACCCGCCGTGTTGAAGAGATAAAACAGTTGTCATCCGAAGCGGCACGGCTTCTTCTATCTGTGTACCAAATTGCAGCCTATTCGGTCTATTAGATTCGATGTCATGGCGTATTTTGTAAACCTGTCAATGTCATTGAAAAGTTTCAATGTTATCAGCGCTGATAATGGCAAAACTTTTTCGCCAAGTATAGCAAATTTCTAGAATTAAATAACTCGGTTACCAGACGTGTTAGGGGGGTGGTATATACCTCATTTTAATCAGCTTGATCTCAACTATCAAATTTCAACTGAATCGACCAGATAAATATTTAAAAATTCATATCTCGGCAACCAGTCGTGCTGAAGAGATAAAACGGGTGTCATCCGAAGCGGTGCAGCCTCTTCTACCTGTGTACCAAATTTCAGCCCATTCGGTCAATTAGTTTCTACGCAATAACGTTTTTAATTTGTATATTTAAATATTTATATCTCGGCAACCCGCCGTGCTGAAGAGATAAAACAGGTGTTATCCGGAGGGGCACGGCCTCTTCTGGCTGTGTACCAAATTTCAGCCCATTCGGTCAATTAGTTTCTCCGGTATAACGTTTTTAATTTAAATATTTAAATATTCATATCTCGGCAACCAGCAGTGCTGAAGAGATAAAACAGGTGTCATCCGAAGCGGCACGGCCTCTTCTACATGTGTACCAAGTTTCAGCCCATTTGGTCAATTAGTTTCTCCGGTATAACGTTTTAAATTTCAATATTTAAATATTCATATCTCGGCAACTCGCCGTGGTGAAGAGATAAAACGGGTGTCATCCGAAGCGGCACGGCCTCTTCTGGCTGTGTACCAAATTTCAGCGCATTCGGTCAATTAGTTTCTCCGGTATAACGTTTTGAATTTCAATATTTAAAAATTCATATCTCCGCAACCAGTCGTGCTGAACAGATAAAACGGGTGTCAACCGAAGTGGCGCAGCCTCTTCTCCCTGTGTACCAAATTTCAGCCCATTCGGTCAATTAGTTTCTCCGTAATAACGTTTTTAATTTAAATATTTAAATATTCATATCTCGGCAACCAGCCGTGCTGAAGAGATAAAACAGGTGTCATCCGAAGCGGCACGGCCTCTTCTATCTGTGTACCAAATTTCAGCCCTTTCGGTCGATTAGTTTCGATGTTATGGCGTATTTTGTAAAACCTGTCAATGTCATTGAAAAGTTTCAATGTTATCAGCGCTGATAAGGGCAAAACTTTTTCGCCAAGTATAGCAAATTTCTAGAATTAAATAACTCGGTTACCAGACGTGTTAGGGGGGTGGTATATACCCTCATTTTAATCAGCTTGACCTCAACTATCAAATTTCAACTGAATCGACCAGATAAATATTTAAAAATTCATATCTCAGCAACCAGGCGTGCTGAAGAGGTAAAAGGTGTGGCATCCGAGGCGGGACTTTCTCTTCTATCTGTGTACCAAATTTCATTCCATTAGGACGATTAGTTTCGGCATTATAGCGTATCTTGCAAACCAGTCAATGTCATTGAAAACTTTCAATGTTATCAGTATTGATAAATTAAAAAAAAATTCCTAACAAAATTTAGGAAAAAATCTCCTAACGAGATTTTTAAACATCAATAACTTGGGCTGCCCACCTGGCAATCAAGTTTGAACCAACTCGGACAGTATCTTTACCAGTTATGGTTTTTCATTAATAACTTGGGAATCAATGTAGGAGGACCGTAGTATGTGTCATTCGAATCGCCTTAGTGTAAGCCACATGCCCACCAGGTTTGAACTAAATTGACCGGTCATTTTCCCAGTTATGGTTTTCCGTTAAGAACTTGGGAACCAATCGTGTTGGGGGACCAGAAACTACATCCAAAGTATGAAAGCTAGAGTAATACAATTCACTTTATTCATAAATAATGCAAAAACTAACAATCATGTATCAAATCATATTAAAATGGGACATTTAATACTGAAGATTATATAAAGTCAGTTAATCCATTTTATAAGAAAATTATATATGATTCTCAAACAGTAATACACTCATACCTCGCTATTCGGCCGCTCTTTATACGGCATTTCGCTACAACAGCCATCATCAATTAAGGCACGTTTTCGATTTATGGCCTAAAATGTTTTGCTATAACGACAAAAAACTTTTCTCAATGTCGATATACTTTTTTTCGTTTACGTTGCTAATCTTGTGTAAGCAATCTCGATACATACTCTTTTGTATTTCCTCTTGTTTACGAGTATTGTTCAGTCTGTGCTCAAAAACCGGCTGATTTGGACTTGCTTTGTGATAAATATTATTTTAATAAACCTGGACAAAATACCACCGAAACGATTATCAATTTTGGAGATTGATGAAAAGAGATGCTGAAAATCAGTCACCCTAGAAACTAATCTAGAAGTATTACATCGAATAGAAGCTGGGGAGAAAATTGTTGAAATTTGCAATGTGCTTGTTATTATGCATTTTTGATTTAAATGAGATAAAAATTTTGAATGATAAACCGAGTACCTATACATATTTACCAAATTTGGAACCGATCCCATGGAATTTGTATGAATTTGTATTAGAATAATTGATTCTTTATATGGCTTTTCGCTTTGCGGTCATGTTTCGTGGAACGTATCTAGGCCGAATAGCGAGGTATGAGTGTATCTAGATTAAAACTGTATGACATGTTCTCAAGTGTAAATGCCATTATACTTACCAAGTTTATTCCAGCCAGCTCCATTACAAACGGAATTATGATAAAATAACTGGAAAATAAATACATGATTAATGATCATTTTTAAACTATCCTAGTTAAATTAAAGCTGAGGAACAAACATGTTCCAAAGTACAAATCAAAACATGTTCACAAAGTTTTAATACACACCTGATTTGGATAACTGTAAAATGGCAGTATGATAACCCCATCCAGATTATCCTACTATATAAGAGCCAACCATCAAACATTATAGAAGTCCCTTCCTCAAGGAAGCTTTTAAAATAAATAAAATGTTAAATAAAGATGTCCTGTGGCAGTTCTCCACAGGAACAATGAAGCAGTTTTTTGATTCCTGCTTCAATTCATCAAAATTCCATTCCCAGTTTAGGCTATCATTTTCATACTGGTTCTCTGTGGAGTTGAAGAACACCTTAATTTTTCTCCAGCATTCTTCATTACCCAGAAAGCCAAATAAAGTAGTAAACGCATATCTCTCGACAGTATGCGTTTGTCCCAAAATGTCTTGGTTCAACATGTAAGAAGCTAGATCATAAATGTGTGTTAAAGATGCCAATTAATGATATAAAAAAATCTACATACCTGGTAAATTCCTTAAATCATTTATTCAAAACTCAATTATTTCTTTAAAACATTGTTTATGATATCATCTTTTTCTTGTTATTAATCCGGATTACATTAATTATTTCGAACATTATTAGGAAATAACAAATCACAATTATCACCTGGACAAACTACACTCGTGCCCTGCACTGCACGCCACGATCCTTCAACACTTTTAAGGTTAGATTAACAATGCGTTCCAAAGATATGAATCATCATATATTCAATTTATCCTTGCAAATGTTGTTTCATTGCAAATGAAACGATATCTGGCTTAATACAATCGCAAGATGTTATCATCGCACATATATTACATATTTATTGGATATTGTTATAATGTATAAATACTTATTTATACATTAGACGTTCACACCAAATTCTTCAGATTAATTAATGTGTATATGGTTGCCGATATCAACTACTATGTACACAAATGCACTGCCTAGGTTTGAAATATTATGCCGCACAAATTTCAAAATTTCGAAACATACTTCGGCTGCGTAATAAAAATGTTTAGTTTTGCTGAAATAATAAAACTAGAGGGTCATGTAAAGTAATCGCTAAATTAATAATCATAATTATATACAATATTTATACAGATAACTAGATAAACGTTATAATACACAACTTATAGACATCAAACTAATCGCTAATAAATATTTACGGTTCTTCACCTCTCCAATGATCATCATTCATAAAGAACAAGCGTTTAAACAATTTATATGTTACATACAATACAAAAAATATACATTTATGTAATCTTTAGATGAATTCTATTTAGTATCAATTTTCAATTGGATGATGGTAATTTATTTAAATAGGATCCATTGTTAGCGCTAATTGGTTCATCACGGTAAGTAATTTTTGCTTGTTCGTAGTGCAATGTCACATGGAGAAATATCTGAACCGCATAACAGCCTCTAAACATGTACAACAGGGCACCTATATCAACATCTATCATATAACGTACAGGTTGTTTGTTGTTATGTGGTTGTTATATCCGATTCACGATTTTCACTTTTTCATTCAAGTGGCACAAAGGATAGCAAATATGACTTTCTAAATTTTCAAAATACATTATTGTAACTGCATTAATACAATTATCACAAAAATAAAGTTTGTAAATTGTACGCTATCATCTCTTCAGTTTTCACTCGCTTATAGATCGTTACTCCTAGATACAAGTTGTTCCTTCCAATTATGTTAATTTGAAGCAAATGCCCTGCATTAGTTTGAAACTATCGTATATATGATAATATTGTTCGTATTTCCATTCTTCTTCCGCTTCTTGTTCCGTGTGTGTTCCTGTGTTGAAATTGACAACTGATATGCGTTATAACTACGCATCTAATTGACACGACAGACACTACAGCCTTCATTCGTACGGTAAATTGCTACAACACAATCTCCGGGCTGAGAGCTAACAATAAATAAAATCTTGATATTTTTTTTGTATGTTCCTAACGTGGTCATTCGTTGTAAGCAACAAGCAACATAGAATGACTACCATTAATATCATTAGTGATCAGATTCATTAGTCTCTACGCAACAATTTTTTAATTATCTAGAATAACATTCAATCTCATCGCTTGTCAATTATATCCCACGCATTAATTCCAATGTTTCCATTGCCAACGAATGTTAAGACAATCACTATTATTAAAAGCAACTTTATCAGTTTTTGCCTACTGATATGAATGCGAATTGAATTAATTAACAATAAATAATAAAGCGTTTGTTGGTTTCATTGATCAACGCATTGAATGCAAGTCTACAGAGATTGCTTTCCAGAACGCTCATATTAACATGACATCATGGCCTACATTAGTTCCAAGTTAATGATTCTAATACGTTAAAGGCCTACACGATGTATGTCCCAATTTGTCAGACATATGGTCAGGGCCCTCTCTAAGAATCCTTATACGAAGGCCCAACATTCTAGTGTCTTGACGACAAAGTCTACATTTGGCGTCAGTGGATCGTTGCCATACGTTTTACACGACTCGGACCTGCCTTGGTATAAATCGCCATCCAGCCACAAACCAAACTTACCATCCCCTGCACCAATGCTCAAACTCTCGTTGTTGCCTTTGATAAAGTACAGGTTCTCGCCGGTCCAGTTGTATACTTGAAATTCGGGACTGAATCTGAATAGTAAGGATTCTCCCGTACCATAAAAGTGATCAGAAACTTGCAATGCGCAAGATGTTAAAGCACCAAATACCTAAAAAAAATCAGCCCAAATTAATTATGTCAATAATACAATGCGTGTAAACATTAAAATCTTACGTTATTGTCTGTATCTTGAATGACGAGTAAAATTGGTGATTCTAATTTATGCATTTTTCTGTACATCGAATTTAGTGAGAAACCATGCTGACTCGTACTGAAGACCAGTGTCCAGACGTAGCCCTCCGCTCTTGCGGGCAAATGTTTGCACAACGACTCTCGATGTTCATAGGTAAGAACTTCAGTGACACCCACCAAATCCGGTGGTGTCAACTCCACATCCAACGATTGGGTTGCGGAAGCGTAAAGCGCACGACGCAACTCATCAGACATTGGTAGTACCTGCACATTATAAACAATCTATTAAAAGCTCGCTATGGACAAACGTCACAAGTCAATAACGTAGCGTGACATTTAAGCACATGTAGGTTCTAAAAGTTTAACTAGTTTGTTATTCTAATTGATAGAATGCCATCATTGATTCATCAACCACATACACATCTAAAGTTTAATGCAAGGGGCTTTGATTGATTTATGACAACAACACTGTGCGAAATATTGGAAAATAAAAGAGAACTCGAAAATATATATTACAAAATTCATTGTGTCCTGGTAATTGTGGGCGTATTACTTCAATTTATCGTAAATAATTTTCAATCTAACACAACACGAATTCACGCTAAGCTACTTTTTAAAAAACGGCGTGTGTCGGGACGTTAACGTTCAACTGACACAATTCAAGAAAATGATACAGTATATAACGCGAAACAAAAAAACATTAATCAACCACGATTGCAATTTGTTCATTAATTGCGTATTTCGTCAATGTACATATAACGGCATAATCACTGTATTTATTAAATGTTTGTTAATTTGCAGAACAAATGTTGTGATCACGTTTAAATGAAAGCACGATATTATGCACGCATTTGCAAAACTAAACAAATAGGCTTGTCAATGCAAGCCAACCGATGGTCTGCTGTGAACTGCATTGTACTGCATTTTGATATAACAAACATCGTCGACACTCATTTGTATTGCAATATTTGGTTCTTCTATCGGATATACGTTTAGTTTTCGAAATATGTAAATCTGACCTGTCTGAATGCCTTCTTTTCAATATACTTTACGACTGTTTTAAAATTTTTCATTGCGCGGATGCTGCGAATAGAATCTAGCGATCGTAACAAGTTCAATTCTCATTTTCAACTAACAAACACTTGATTTGCCTTAAACAGGTTTCGATTCGAAAATGGTAAGCGCTTAAATTGTTGATGCAGTTTAAATAAAAATATACGCATGTATGGCCCGACTTTATAATAAAGGTGCGTCGAGCGCTCAAAAACAAGCAAACTGGTTTACGTAATAGATTCGATTTAAACATATCTTCGGATAACATAACTAACACACGCAAACAATGAAATTAATTATATTTTAATTACTTCTTGGATCAATTATCGTTTATCTTTCGACTTCATCGCGTTCAACAAAACTATAGTTTAAATCAAACAGAAACGTTGTGCGATTTTTAGACGGCTAGGCTAGCAACAGAGAAGGAAACTAACAATGTCACATCATTACATTCTAAAAATAAAGCCAATTCATCTACGGTTTCATGTGTGTTGTTCGCAGTTGTTTTTGGGCAGTGAGAGCTCAGAGGGATAAAAGCGTTTGATGCACAGAACGGTAGTAGGGGGGCGGCAAAGGAATGCAATTTTTGAGAAAGATGAAATACAGTATGAAGATTTGGTAGACAACAAGTTATTGCTGTTTTTTTGTAAAGTGTTTGGTTTTGTGACGTGCATATGGGTCACCTCATCATTCCCATCCGCCGACATCGTCTGCGTCTTGATGATGCTGTAGATCTTTACGTATGGCGCCTTGATCAGCTGCACCCACACACAAGCACACGCAATGAATAGTTATGAGATTGCTTTTCTGACTAATTAGGAAGCTTAAAATTCATCTGAGATTATATGAATTAAACAATTTTGCAAACACGCATCTGGTATCAATAAACACTTGAAAATTTGATACTTTCAATATCTTCGAAGTCGTCTCAGTCATTTTGCTGACCTTGTTGTTTTTCAACTCTTTCGTTAGTGATACTTAATAAGAACGTTTCTCGCTGTCATTACACTCTTAATAGTGATCATATGGCTTCGATTAAATTATGATAATTAATAAACAAATTGCTTACCTCCCAGCTTTCCTTAGTAAGTTCCGTGATCTCGCCGTCCTGGCTACCGTGCCGGCTTGCCGATGGTGTTGGTTCATCGCTCCATAATTCGGTATCCAATTCCACCAAGCAATATCCGCGCGCACGTACCTGAATTTCAATAAATACTCTTCGCTCAGTCGCTATGGCTTATGCAGACTGTTCAACTTACTTGGTCTTCGTTCAGTTCGCCGTACAAATGCGGCACCCATGCCTGCACGAAATTGTAAAGTTCATCAACCTTATTTTTCGGCACGCTAAACCAGTATTCCGGCCGCATCTTCTTCTTGCCGTACGACATCAACGGGGTGGAACGCGGAATGGGTTTATCAATTGGTTTGCCCATCCGCAAGCGCAAGTACAAGGGAGGATCTTCACATGATCTCGCTGGTCTTGGAATAAGCTCTATAATAAAATGAATATTAATTGCATTGCATGAGAATTCCGCCAATATAAATCATTGGTTACCATAAACGTCAAGTATCATACGAATTATTTTGTTAAAAATATGCGTGTACTTAAAATTTGCAACATAAATCAAAAAGTCAAATTCACGAAACGAAACCAATTTCAGTGATGTAATAACGCAATGAAATGGTTGCATGCGCATATACAGATAAAATTCAATAACGAATGAATCAAACAACACATATTCAAGTAGTGCATTGAGAATCAGAGAGCAATTAATTAAATGTACTACACCTACCCAGCTGGTCAAGCCCAAAGTGCGGCGAACGCACTGCCATAACAGATAAATTACTCACAATAATTAAGTGGAAATGATTGCGCAAAAAATCAGTTTGCTTTTCGCCTCATCATGATATGAAAATTCTGCGTCTCAATTGAAAAGCAAGCTCATTTTTAAATGAATTGAAACTACTAACTAGAATTAAAACGTTATCGCATGAAACATTTAAAATTTTCATAATCAATTCATGCTCAAAGTATTTTGATTCTGAATTGACGAGAGCAATGTGAGAATTACGAGTCCAACATTTCAGCAAATTATTACAACTTGATTGAAATATTGGCACGTTTACATCTATTTTCAAAAGTGATTTATGAATCTATTGATTCTACAAATAAACAACATTCGTCTACGGTCTTGCAGCCGGTGCTGTGTAAGCACAACTAATTGATAATTTCTAATTTCATTCAATGTTACGCCAATGTTATGCGATGCCATCAATAATTTTGTCGTAGATGTTTGAGCAAAATTGACTTAATGTTCCCATGTGTCGCTTTATAAAATATCAAAAATAACTTACTCTCGAATGACACAAATAATTCAGGCATATCATCTACGGATACCATGGACCTGTAGTCCAATTTCGGTGGGGGAGCTTTCGTATTCTTATTACCACCCTCAGTTGGCTGTCTGATAAATGTTCCAACCGAAGATCTCCTGCAAAATATGCACTCATATTAGGATTTGTAACATGAACTCCAATGCCATCTTATTAAAGCTGCAAACAATGCAAACCTGGTGTGATTCGTGTATTAGTGTGGATAGTTTTTTCGTAATATGTACGAAAGCGCAAGCTTACTATTCTAATAAATTGCTGGCATCCAATAAGAGTTGTTGTATTTGGTGGTGTAAGGTGGGTGTTAGTCATGTGGCAACACCTAAGGACATACCCCACAGCGCCGACGGTTGCGCCAACAGCATTTACAGCACCTCCGACTGCATTAACCGAGGCACCAACTGCTTCGCCGACGGCACCAACGGTCGCGCCAACGGAGGCTCCCACTTGAGCCCCCATCGCACCGACGCTGGCGCCCATCGAACTGATTATGTTAGTTGGGAAGAAGCTGGAGGAATCCGTGTGCGGAGAGTCGGTGGCACCGGTCGCAGGCGTCATCGGCGGACCACCGCTGCCGCCTGATTGCGGCCCACCCGAACCACCGCTCTCCTCGGAGGGAGTCTTACTCAAAAACAACCCAGTACCAAAATCCACCAAGTTGATTGGCGAACTGTACGTTAAATGGATGCACAAAGAAATTAAATGGTTAGTAATGGAACAGTTAATGAGGATGAAAACTCCACACAGATAGATCTTTCTTGGCTGGGATACTGCCAAAAGTGCAATTATGTTAATGCATGCGTTCAAGAAGAAAGAATGAAATATAAAAAACAAGTATCAATTTGCATACCTTGAAAACACTTTGGAAAACACAGACGACGAATGATGAGCATCTGCAGAATGAGGATGTGGTGCTTTTTCAGGTTCATCTTTACTTCCTTCGCCAGAAAGAGTTTCCATCCATGATAAAGGATATGACAAACGTTTCAGCATCTAAGAGGAGAACAACCATTAAATGCTAATACCAATATGAAGTTATATTATATAGTTTACCTTATTTTTTCGGCTTTCACCACTTTTTTCGATATCATCCTTATCAGTCACACTTGAAGAGAGACATGCCGAGCTTTGATCAGCTTCAGAACTCGAATCCAAACTGAAGGAAACTGAATTAGTCTTCTTGCGGCCAGGACTATCCGTGCATTCAGTGGTAGTCACATGAGTAGGCGCTATTGTCAATGGGGGAACCCATTCCTTGGATAAAATTACATCCGCATCACTGTATACCTACAAAATGGAATATGCTTAGCACTTTGCGAAGATGTACATACAGAGTAGAAATATTTTACCTGAGTTAAAGGCTACACATGCGTGGCAAATTGTATTAGAAAGAGAAGAAAAAAATAAAAGTATGAATTAGTTAGTGTATAGAACAAAGTCAGTAATTAATAAGCACACTCACTTTCTTCGTGGGCATCGGTAATATCGGAGGCATGCTTGTATCTCTAATATCAATTCCTGAATCGTGGCAGCTCTGTTTCGTCAAGCTCTCATCTTCTGCTTCTATAGGTTCCTCATGAGCAGGTGGTGCTGGAGACGAAGAAACAGGTGGCATCTCATCGGTATCCATGGATGCCCGGTCTCGCGATGGGATCGCCCAATGATGGTCCAATAGTGATTTACGCCGTTCCTCAGCCGAACGGGGTGTGGACAAATTCTCGGCATCGTCCAAATTCGTAGGCGTAACAAGGTCACGTTCAAATGCCTTGGGGAATGCGTCCCCTTCGCGTTCAGTGCACGAGCAAATCGACTCGGCATCATCAGCTGTGACTGCAACATCAAGTAAAAGATAAATCGAGGACGCGTCAAACATTATTTCGGTACGTACCCAGTTCCGGAAAGGTTTCATCCTTTACGAGCAGCGAATCTGTGGTGGACTTTTCATTCTTTGGGTAGTAAATTTCCGGTTTCTCTCCGCCGCTATGCTCGATATGTCCCACTCGCATATGCGCAATATCATTGTATATCGCCGCATTGACCACAAATTCCATTGGTGCAATGACGCCGTAGGCTTCCGGTCCGTGCTCAATCACCAAGGAATCCGAAACATTCGGGTCGAACATGACCGCATTCGGCGTGACCAACAACACGCCCGATACGACTCCTTGGCCATCAGTAATGTGGCGCACGTTAATCTTGAGGAACCGTTTGTAGATGGCCGATTCTTCTTCGGCAATAATATCACTGGGTCCCGATGGGGTTCGTATTCTCTCAGCATGTCCGGGCTTTGGACTGACCGGCCGAAGATTGTCCAGCAATTCTAAGTGCATAATAATATCACAGTTAATAATGCGCAATTATTAAAACACAAGCTACCTTAGATGTACACGCTTAGCTCACTTGTTAAAACAAAAATAACCTTGCATAGACGCTTAATAGTAATGGGAGATTAAAGCGAAAATTTCACGAAAAAAATTAAACTCACTCTGCAAAAATGTTAAGCCAAACATGATATACGCGAAACAATGTTATCACATCCGCGACTGTTTTTCATTATGGAAAACGTAGTGCACTTTATGTGCAGGTATTGGAAACCACCACCATATAAAATACTGATTTGTTTTCTTGTTTTCCTTCTGATAATAGCTGGATGTATAGTTCACGTTCGGCTGAGTACGAATAACATAAGTAAATAGCTTTGTATTTTCACTCGCTTATCGCCTCCTACTGTTGGCTGAGCGCGATTTCGACGTCACCCGGTGAATGATACGCGTACGTCTCCAGTATCTGAATGCGTTTGTCAGACTATTCACGACTACTGATTTACTCAACAGATGCTCGCAAAGTAGCTTGTTGTCCGCGAGTTAATCTCATATGCATCTATTTATAAGTATGAACATCGTAGGTGTAGCGCCGACACACTACGTCCGCCTAATTTTGACATTCATCATGTGTAAATTTGTTGCATTTGAGCTCAGTTGGGTGAAATGTACTCCAAATTACCTTTTTCTTCAGCTGGCAAGTCATCATGCATTTCCTCAATGGGTGTTGATGTATCTGAATCATTATCTGGAGGTGTTCTAATTGGTACATAGAGTTGTTGCCCTGGGAAGATATATGGTGTCCCTAAGCGATTGAGTTTGGTCAATTCTGATGGGGTTGTATCAAATCTGGCAGCCAAAGAAGTTAATGTATCCCTATCAGCAACCTAAAATACAATTGTAAGTCATCATCATAACAGCTATGCCTTGATATACTTACAATATAGGTTGTTGTATTTTCAGGGGGTCCAGTTCTCTTTTTCTCTGCAAGACTGTTGCTTGAACCATCTCCATCTGTAAATACAAACATTCAACATGAGTCCCTAATCAATGCTAACGATTAGAAATTGGAAATGCATGATGATCAGCTGTGCAAATAGAAATGAACATCGGTCGCAATCTTGTGCAAGTTTATTTTGCCAGATGAACAACTAACCTCTATGCGGAACAACGGGGTCGCACATAACATAGTCATATTCGTCATCTTCAATGTTTATTCTAATCACCCGATCGTAATAATCTTCAACAAAGTTCATCTTGTCTTGAATTTGGGCATATTATCAAGTGATATCGCAGCGGACAAGAGACACCAACCAAAACAATTGATCGCACGTCAATGCAGCACCTAACCTCATGAGTCACACACGCAATACTAATGGTTCTGGCTTCGTGGAACTGAATCGGTTAATTCAAGGCCGCAACGCATGGAAGTCAAACACCGGTACTCATAGATATGTAGTTTCAATAACTATGTTGATACTCACGAGTCAGTGTGGAATTAATTTATTATTGCACTGAATGTAGTAACATCATGTTTCAATCACATAGTAGCAAACGTATTATCAATTAATGCTGTTCGTACCGTACTATTATTTCTCGTATTTGGGTTAATAAATAATCATCTCCAATCATATGTTTTAAACTTGCATTCCATTGTTTTACATTAAAAATTAAAATTGCCAGCTGCAGTCACTCGGCATATAAAAATGCAGTAAACACGTAAATAGCATTAAAAAAATATAAGCATCACCTGTCTTTCCTATAAAACGACCGTATTTTATTCCGCGTTGGTCGTCAAACACATTTATTTTATGTTAAGACGTCCCTGACTCACTCGCGAAAGCGATCTCAGCGACATGCTGCCCTCTACATTGTGCGATCGGAAATTGTTTCAAAATAATATTTCGTTCGCAAAAACCTACAACGCAAATGCCAATAATAATTAAGGCATCCGGCTATGGAAATCAATTAATGATGCATTAATAACGTGCGAAAACCTTGAGACGCTCTGCTTGCATGATCGAACAGCATTCGCGTTCGATTTATCGGCAGGCATCGAAGTCGTCGTGTTCTTTCACGAACTTCCGGTGCGGTGCGCTTTTCACAAGCAATTTGCATACACGTCCAACCAATAAATATTTATAAATTATTCGCGCATGCATCGCGCTTAATTGCACCGCGACTGTTGTGTATGACACAACAGCGAGGACGACTTGACTTGCTCGCCGCTGTCATTACCAACTCTCGCGTGCGGCGCAAACCAAAGAAAGAAACTCCGGTCAAATGAAAACTTTTCTCAACTCACTCACTCACTGCCGGCGCACAACAACTAAATGTTGCAATGTTCATGTTCTTGAATTATTAAATTTAATATGACCTACGAAGGTGGCGCACATTGCCCAGCGAGCGAGTATGTAATAATTAACGAAGAGAAATGTAATTGCTGCAGTACGCACATGCGCGACATTCATTAAATTTATTTCATTTGTAGATTCATTATTACTTTGCTCCTACCTCCTAGTAAACAATTACACGCAATTGTTCTGACCTCCGCAACTTTTGCAACTGCGAATATATTGACGTTTTTTATGATGATTATTATAACACGCAAAATTTAAAAATATCTTCAACATCTACTCCAAGTAAATAATGTTAGCTAATTAAACTACTTTTTTTAACCTCGTGTTTTGCATTCAAACTATTTTGTATCCAAACAATAATAGAAATTATATGTGTATTTCAATTTGTCGTTAAATGACCTAAATGAATTTTTGTAATTATGGTACACTAAAACCATTTTGAAACCATACCATTGTAGAACGGAAATTATAATGTCCATCAAATATCAAATTGAACTAAATTGAAGAAAAAAAGCTATTAAAAGCATATTAACGCAATATAAAATAGTTGTATAAAAAGTTGTATCCAATAAAACTATTAACGGTTTCTGTAGCTATATCCGTCAATCTAATCAATAAAACATGATTGTCTCCATTTGTAAACATTGCAAAACAACTGATTGTATTTTTAATTAGTGCCAATTAGTTTTTTTGTTGCACGTCTCTAGTCACTAGTGTTAAATAATTGTTAATGACATAACGTTCAATTAGGTCGTAATTGAATAATAAATCGACATATTAATTTGCTATTCATTGGTTTGAGCATTCCGTAATAAAACACCAGCAGTCAATTATTACGTACGAATTGAGTGTGTTTGGTGTGTGTTGAACTAAAGTTTAATTAACGATTTTATGTAGCTACTGAAACGGCAACAACATGTTCAAATTCCTTGTAATTAATCCAATTTTATGAGTGCACCACGGCCGTAAACTTCAAGTGTTTCCAAAGTGAAATATTGTTGCAATTTCCCATTTATTTGCATTACAAACAACAGCGCAGCGCATAACGTCGGGAATTTAGACACACAAAAAAAACTTTGTTGGCTTCAGACCAACAAACACCACCACCACCACATCGCATGGCGTTTTGAGAAATAATAATGGAAAATTTCCATTCTTCTATCAAGTATGATATGCTATAATACGCTAGATCATTTTTCTTGCTGCACGTCACAAACAAATGTTTTCATCGTTGGAATTTCGTATGATGATGGATGGTCGATTAAAGCCCATTCAAATGAAATACAGACAATTTCACTTATAACGTCTTTACGTTTATCACCCAAGTAATACGTCTAGATTCTAGAATATTCATTCGACTTTTAGGTCTATTCCTTTCGTTATAGCGACTGAAATTTTAAAATTTAATGCTTCTCTTATAGGCAACCAACAATACTCCATCATGCGTAGTAGCATTAATTACAAGTTCTTGCATAATGATCGAATAACAGAAACAAAACTCGTTTTTAATTAAATATTATCAAGCCATTCGAAATGCTATAATATCATTTCATAAATTAGTGAATTAATTAGCCATATAAATTGTCTTATTATGCATGAAATAAATCAAGCGGAGTCAAAACAAAAGTCGCACGTTTTCAACGTATTTCAATGACTTAATTATTAAAACAAAAGCATAATTTCATGTTGCATATTAATTCAAGCAACAAACCAACATCCAAAAAAGACTATGCGGTTAGAACGCAATTTGCAACATCCGGTGGCTTAGAATTTCATAATCACTTTCGGTGTCATATGCGATTAGACGATCTACAATCGTCTTACAATTCGAGTGCGAGAATAAAAAACTAATTGGCAGCTATAAAATCATAAAAACCAATACATACTCATTTCGCTCGATTCGTTTCATTCGTGAATTAATACCAATAAAAAAGATGACGAAAAAGTACACATGTTTAAGATCGAAAGACGCTTTCAAATATTTACGAAATATTCAACTTGACAGCTGGCAAATACACTCAGTGTACTATATTAAATAATGACGAATCATTCGGTCGGTTCGATATCGTAATAACGCCTAATAAATATTGAATACATGTTCAATTCGGTAGCTGAATGCCTATTAAGTACATCGATATTGATTCATCGATAAAAAGTATATCAACAATTCACACACAAACACGTACGCGATGAAAAGATCAATAAGAATACATATTTGTCCCAGTTAACGCCACCGCTAAACTTATTCAAAGATGGCGCTGAGGGCATTAAGGATTAATTGCAGCACTCACCTTTACTCAGCGATTTATCCAGCTGTCCATCCACTTTGGCACGTAGCGCCTCCAAGTCGAATGGCGACGTAATGCCGTGGTCCACACTCCTGCTCTTGCTCCTGAAATAAATACGATTCGTATCAACATCAAACACTCTTGCACACCCACGCACACATATTGCGCGCAAATTCACCAAAACACCAAATAGGATTAGTAATAACCATCAGTCACCTGTTAAACAAAAGAGGCACGTCCAACATGGAACAAATGGTTAAATAATTGTTAAAAAACATCATTTGTTGTTCGCGCTTTGCAATTGTGTTTGGTCGCGTGCGCGCACAATCAATGTTTTGCCACATTACGATAATGGCAATCACACACGGCTGTGTGTGTTGTTGCGTTATAAGTATTCTCAGCAAAATGTAAGTAAAACTATGACTTATATACCGCTCATGCATTCGGCGAGAGAAAAAACAACAACAACAAAACGTCGTTGAATGGCAGCAAATTGATGATTACAAACGGAATTACAGGATTGTATTATTGTCGATTAGAACGCGACTTATGATGATGATAATGATAATGATGATGATGTTATCTCCATACAGAGAGATATACGACAAGGACGTTTTAGTTGTTGTGAGTACATACTTATTATGAAAGAGGAATCCTAAGCCTTTAAATGTCGTATAATATTTTTGTTTTGATTTTAGAGTGAGATTCTAATCCTTCCGGATTAACCCACCCACCATTGTTAGAGACGGGGTTTTAGCGGCGAGATAAACACATAGTCGTCTTTGTTAATTAAATGCTAAGCCATTGAGTCGTTTCATTGACTCGCTGTTTAGTGTATCTCACCTAGTCCATGGAAACTCATTGTGATTTTTCGTCACCGTGCCGACATCTTGCGAAGCACGACGAGACCTTAAATAATAATGATGGCAAAAATAAATAAAAAATGATAAACAAAACATAAATAAAACAAAATACTTGTGGAGTATTTGCACAGAAATGAAATTGGGACACTCGGTGATAATATAGCATGTGATTGTGATGCGTATGGCATGTTTGGTATTCATATTCGGCTCTCTCAGCAATGATGATATATAAAATGTGCTCATTGAGTATTCAACATGCGTTTCAATTTTCCATTCGCTTCTTGTTTTTGTGTCGTGCAATGCTAATATGCGCGATGGCTTTAATTCGTTGTATGCATGCGTTCGTCGTTCGTTCGTTCGCTGATCGTTTGTTTTCATATGCGACAGGAGGAGGCTGGTGAGCATAAACGAATGATAATGTTGCTAGCTTCTGAGCGCGCGCGCGCGTACGCGCTAATGAATACAGATGATATTAAAATCTGCCAACGACAATATCAACAAAGAATCGCGCATGCTGATGGCAATCAGCTTTGCGTGCGCACGTCAAAACTAATCTGACATAATGCTCATTTACTTCCGCGTATAATTCGCAAAGTCAATTTTCGTTGATCGTATCAAAAATGAGAAACTGTTTACCCTAATGAATATGAATGAGACATATTTAATAATGTCGATGTGATGCTGCTATCCATTCATATTTTATCATAAATTCATATCTAAATAAAAATTCTAAATTTAATCAAATTCTTGATATCTATTTACAACTTTTAAAGTGTTTCTTAAAATAACATTTATTATTGTAAAATCGTATCCATTAATCTGTTATTATTATTAATTCTTAATTGAATACAATATTAGATCTAAAAAGTAATTGTTGATAAATGAAACAAACAGTTAGAAATTTAAAATAAACAACCAAAACAAGTTTGGAAGTAGCACACTTTAAAAAAGTGCTAGAATTTTTAATTAACATTTTGGATTTTGTAAAATTTGAGAAAATATTATAATGCTCTAAACAGCCTCTTTTAAAAGCAAACCGCGGTAACTTTCATGTCCTTTGGAAAATATTCATTTGGACAAAGAACAGAAACTTTAAAAAAATTCATTTCTACATAAAATTATTTCACGTAATTCTACGATAATTCTAGTGTGACGTGATTCTAAATGAGTTCTCATTATTACATGTGATAACTGTTTTCTTCGCGGTTTATATAAAAGCTTAGAAAACAAATTGTGAATATCGAGTAAGTATAGTTTTTGTTTCAAGTATGGCCAAATAATTATCCAACTTTAATGTTAAATTGTTGTTAAACTATTCATCCGATTTGAAACATACTTTCGATTTGATAAAATTCACTGATTCCTCTATATATTAAACAAAAAAAATTGAAAATTGAAATTCATGGGATTCAAATCCCATGTTTTGAATATTCTTTCATTTTGCTGATATTTTGAAAGAGCATAAAATAGAATTTCTGTGACATTAACAATGCGAAAATAATGAATAAAGATTTAGTATTCATCTCGCGGCGACAGAAATCGAATTGAATCAATGTTCAATTCCAGTTGAGAGAGCACGCACAATGGCGCGAATAAATTGATAATTGATGCTAATGCGCGATGTTCGACGGGCGTGGACGTACGCGAGCGACAAATATGAAAAAGACGATATGTTCGCTTAATGTGCACACACGCGAATTCAGCCTTGAGTGTAATTTATTTCCATGCATGCGGCAAAAACAAAACATGGACTTCATGCGTAGATTTGCACTTAAGGAGAGTGCGCACCGCAGTTTGACGCGCGCGCGACCTGATGCGGCGTGCTGCGCGTCCTACGCAATACATTTAAGTGTTGTTGTGTTGTGTTTTTTTTATAACAATTCGCTGCTCGAGTGCGCAAACAACAACAATGAACCATGCATGAATCGATTGTGAAACACATTCATACATCAAAAACGAAATTCTTTGCTAATGCGTTAATTGGCTTTTGCCTTAATGACTGTTATTACTTATTATTTCCCCTTGTAGTTTAAGTGTTACTAATTAACCCGAATATTATTTAATAATGCATGAAACGTGAAAAATTATATTCGTGTAATGTAGTATTGTTCAACCATTTTTCAAGCAAATTAATTTAAATGAAAAACAAATTTTTTAAACACCCAGCAATTTATCTTAACTACATCTTAAATTTCTCATTTCATACAGTCCAATAAATACTTAAAGTATTTATAGATAACTAATTAGGTTAATTAGCCTCTCAGGTATACTGATAAATTCTAAATGAAAATATCTATTTTTTATCCAATTCCAACCCTAATTAACGCTCCTAACAAAAGAAACTTTAAAACGAGACTAAATTATTGAATGATCCTGTACGTGAAGCAATGACCTATTCAACTAGGTTCTAAACACGATGAGGAATAATGCAATCAGCAGAGACATCCCGCCTAATGGCTAATGAATCGTCGCACAATGCGTGCTCGTGTCGTTTACCCCATGAATTTATAGTGCGCGCGCATGATGAGAATGAACATCATCGACACTAAAGTTAATTGCCGCCAAAAACACATACGCAATGATGGTGTAGCTGTAATGTTCAGTGCATGTCTTTTCAATCGCCATTCATCAGTGACACGGCCATTAACGCTGAAAGATGAACGGCGGCGGCGGCAGCGGCAACAGCACCAGCCGTATTATCACCATTAAACTACTACAAGGTGATAAAGATGCCATCCACGCACGAAATTTCAAATAATGTTCTCGTTACACGTGCATAGCACTATCACCTGATGTCAATTACGCGCTGCCTATATCTCTTTAACCACAGTTAATAATAATAGACAGGTAGGAAAAAGTGAGTCATGAAAGCTCGCTGTCAGTGTATACAGTAGTCATTTACACTTGTTAATGATTCAGTGAACTTTTTCTGCGTGTAAATAAATAGCGAGTGAAACTTTCGAAATGGGCACCGCCATCGAATGAACTGATAAACAGACTTTTAATTTATGTAAATATTTTCATAGAGAAATTTCTAGAACTCTAGATAAACTCGGTTTTAATTACACTAAAACATTATTATAAATTTCTACTTACAGTTGAAAATATTTAATTAAGTTACCTTTGCAGTAAAAACGATAAAAATTGCAATAACTTAATTGAATGTTTCATAAATTTGTCTTAAAACGCAAAACTCGCTTTTTTGAACTTTGAGAATACTAAATCAAGAAATGAAAACTACATACATTTGCGCAATGCAATCAAGAATTATCAGCAAGTCACAAGTACAACTCGAACGCAGCTTTATCAATACAAAAAACATGATCTTTTATAGGTTATTGTTTGTCTTGCACTTTACAGCTGTGATAAATACATTTATATTTTTACGCGATAATCACGTTCAACTTACTTTTTATTCCAAAAGTAAGTACTACAAACTACCAATTACTCTATACAATTATCGTCATCAGTCGTCTCGTTGGCAACACACACACACCATATAATAATATTTCCCTTCCCTTTTGCATTACATTTAAAGAGTGCGCAATAAATATTATAATATTTTCGTGGGTGCATTTTATTGATAAAATCCGCATGCAACAAATATTGCGCGTAAATAACGCGAAATGTGTGTTCAAGTACCTCATTATCTCCGCGCGCGATCATAAATTACGTGAATTTTTTGCAAACATTTCGCTCTCTCATACGCCGCAGCCGCAGCGATCGCGACTAAATTAATAATTTCGCTGTTTATGCGCAACACGCATAACTGGTTTACCACACAGATTATTATTACGTTTACATCGCCACACGTCCGTAATGCCTTAATATAAAAGGCTCAAAAATAGTCTAAAGTGCCAATAAATGCGCTGCGTTTCAACAACAATCTTGGCAAGCTGGATATATTATTCAGCAAACGAAATGAAAATTACATTTGCATTCATTATATGCAATCTAATTATAAATAGCATGTAGGTATTGCATACTGATACACAACATTTCAGTTCTTTCTAGACTTTTCAAAAAACCTCCCTGCCATTTACGAAATCAATTAAACTACCTCAAAATCTCCACGCAAAAATGATTTATCAATTCAATTAACAAATGAATCAATGCATTAGGAAATTAAAAAACAAGCGGAAACTTGTTGTTGTTTTGACGGCTTTCACGAGTTGGAAAAGTATCAAAAAAAGTTTTCACTCCCACACACAAATTTCCTGCACAGTTTTTCCATCCTGCCCGAAAGCAAAATCAAAATACATTTGATAGAAAAACAAATTACATACAATAAATGCACATTACATACAGCCGCAGGTCGCTGGCATTCGTATTCGTAAATTGTTATATGTATTATTTAGGTTGCAGCACGTCGCCGCCGTTTTAACGGTAAACGCAACGCGACAACAAAGAGTTATTTTTAAAGTGCAATTTCTTCATTCCATTTTGCGCGCACACTGCCCGCCATGATTTATGAGCTGCACACAAGTATGCTGTAAATTACCCACATGAAAAGTGTGTTAAATATGGCGAGAGCTAGTGAAAACACAACTAATTAAAATCGAAGTCTAATTAAATCGGTCGTGAACTTTAACAAGATGCGCTCAACTCTTTAATTTTTGTTTACGCAGATAAATGCTGAACGCGAGTTAATGTTTATTAATTGTAGGTCTTAACCTTAATATTTATAGCGCTGATGAGCGCAGAGAGCATATCTATCTCTCTCAAACTGAGATAAATGGTAAATGTTTTGTCGTTGTAATTAAATTCTTCCCGAGACGTCATAAATTCATCTTGTGCCGCGCGCGCATCTTAATCGCATTCTTCGTCGATCAAGCACCGAAGTAAAATGCACGTAAAATTAAAATAAACACTTGCTAAACGTGACATAAATACTAATTAGAATATTGCGCGTACCGAGAGGCGCAAATCAAATATTTATAAACTTTTTATTGCGCATGCGCGCGCATTCGTAATGCACTTTATGCAAAAACACGTTTATTGTTTATCGATGCGCATGCATTCATTCATTCATCGAGTGCCGCGAACGTGATGAAAACGCCTCTCGCAATTTTATTATTTATCATGCGAAACGTTTGTTCGTTCGTCAAATCTAAAGCAAAATGAAAACGTTATGCAAATACGCGCTTGATGAATATGTCACCAAACGTTTGTTTATTTAAATCAACTCCTGTTGTTGTTCGCACGTGAAAAGTTTCCATAAATTACTAAACTCGTGGGGATTTAATGTTATCAGCCGAGAGTCATTTCAATTATTTGCTTCCTTATTGTACACATGCGGAAAAAATTAAATAATACGATACGAGACGAGTTAAGAAAATATTTGAATACTAAATAATAATTCACAATCAACCAACGCACGACACTCAACTGCGAATTATGCGCAAAAACATCGTCGATAGTTTATAAATTATTCATTCATGATTGATATGAATATCTAGATTTTCTATACTAATTTGTTCTAATTACACATAACCTATGCGAAAACCTATTCTAATAATAGGTTTTCGGAATTGAATGATCAATGAATATCAATGGGCCAGAGCAATATTATCGGGTCAAAAATATTATTAACGCTCTCTCTTCTTTTATGATGAACAATTTAAACAATTCGATAAAAACAACCTGTTGTTATTAAACATTTTGTCCTCAATAATATGCCGATTTTTTTTTCAATAATTCAAAATAGAATTTTAGCTTTTAAATTAGTTTGTTCGATTGTATTTACATTAATTAAAGATAAAAAAAAACTTGTTTGCCATTTTCTGAACCCAATAAAATAAAGTATTTTTTCATCATTTTCCAAATAATAAAATATATACCTAATTTTGAAAATCAACTCAAATAAATCCACAAAAAAAGAATACGGTATTGTTGGAATTCAAAATTACGTAGCATAAATCTTTGAGGTCGCAGAGGTAAAAAAAAAAGCGCATTCCACTGTAACAGGCGCGCCGCGAATGTTGCTTCCGGTTCATTACTTTCGACTCGTAACAAGCGTGATTCGATTCCGCATTTGTTTGCGCTTCAAATCAGCGCTCGCGCGCTACTGCGCTGCCTCTGTCATGTTTACCTAGGCCATTGTTGATTGGCGAAGATGTTCCACCAGGATGGTCGCTTTTGGCGCGCGTCCGGCGGCGTCGTTGATTCAACGACACCCTTCTTGCGCTTCCGCTCAAACTTGATCGCATGCCACGACTTGCGTCTACCCTTCTTATCACAGCCGCCGTTGCCGCATGCTGTGGCCGCCGGTGTTTGCACCATGCCGCCGCCGCCGCCGCCACCTCCGACCACGCCGTCATCAACCATAAACCACGGCTGGTCCTCCTCGACGATCCACGGATCCTTCTCGTGTACAACGTGCAGCACTTCCGAATTCATCGTGTGCACATAATACGCTTGCGCCGCCACTTCCGCTCTTTGATTACGCCGTTCGCGGCAGCTTGTGCAACGATCAACCAACTCTTCAGCGTCGTGCGATGATAAAAGAGACTTCTAGAACATAACTTTCACGCGCTCAAAACTCGCACACTTGGGCGTTTGCGCATTAATCGCTCAAGCCAACAACAAAAAAGAGCATCCAACAAGTAATTAACTTCGAATCACTGCACTTGTGTTCGTTTTGTCACTCCGATTTAAAGTCAGCAGCGCAATTGCAAGTCAAGTTGTGATGATGCGACACATGCGCAATGCGACTTTCGTCTTACTTTTCTCGTCGAGAGCGGACACACGACTGACTGGAAATTCTGAGTCAACCGCGTGGAAGTAAGCGCAAAAAGTAAGCAAGCAGCAAGCAAGCAAGCAAGCTTCGCCCGGCTAGCGAATACAGCGCGTAGTGCACTAACCTCGGCGCGCAAGCAAAGCAAACGCGTTTGCGACTCGCGTACTCAACTTGACTCAACTCAACTCAACTAAACCGACTTATTCAACTTGCGCTGCTTTTACCATCTATGAACGCATTTATTTTCATTTCTAAATTTAAATCGAATGTAATAATAGCTGCCAGCTAGTGCACTTGGTGATTCTCATTAATTAATTCACCTGCGCCGCAATGCATGCAATCAAAGCTTTTCTGCAATTGCCACTTGGAGCCACTTTCACAAAATAGCTGCAGAGACGCACGTACGCCTTTACCTAACCGAGTCAATACCATTGCCATCATCACCATCCTCATGTCGTTCGCGCTCTACACTGTAGGTATTGTTGCTTTGTTCAATGTTGTGTTGTTGTGTGCTGTGCTCGCCTATGATTATTCATTAAGGATTGACGCGAAATCGCGCAACAGATACGCGCTGCTATGTAATGTAGTGCGCACTTACTTACTAACTTACTCACTTGTTGTATGCGATATGCCACTACATTTTTTTTTAAATTGTATGTTGTACATATTTCAATTGCTCATTGCGCAAAATGTAACTGAACGATTTTGATAGTTTTTATGGCATTCGTTACAAAGCACAAGAATTACACGTATTGTGTAAGAATTGAAGAATGTACGACGAAATAATTCAAATCATTAAAAATATTGCAATTTAAAAAATGTGCATGATAAAATTACCAGTGAATGTAAAAGCAAGTTGAAATAATTAATGGAGAATTTAAGCATTAGTCATATTTTTAAATTGCAATTCTTTGTGAAATGACTGCTCATTTCATGGATTTTCCTAAATAAGTAATACCAAAATGAATAATGTGTTTAATTAAAGGTGTGTGATGTGTGAATAACTTTGTGAAATTACTCTTTTTACATGTAATTACTTGCTGTGCAAAATTTACTTGCAAGAATCAGAAACAATACCGAGAAAAATTGATTACAGTAATTTGTTAAATAATTTTTATCGAAAATATTTACGCAAACATCATAAATAGCTGCAGTAATTGTAAAAATATTACGGATATCAACTTTTTACATGTTTTTAAACATTCCTAATTTTTTCCCTCATAATGTGTATTTTTTAGTATAATTTAGTGACTTTTTGTAAAAATGAACTTTCAAGAAATATAATACAGTGGGAAACCCAGTTTACTTATCCTCATCGCGCAATATTTCGTTGAAAACAACTTAATAAGTCAAAAAAGAAAACTGGCAAGCAAATAAAGATTTTACCAACGCTTTACGACAGGTAGATGCAAATTAATATAAAACCGAAAATACACGCTCGAAAGTGCAGCCATAAAACCATCCAAAAAAGGGAAACGTGCGTTTCTTCCACAACGGAAGGCATAAACGACACGCCGATAAAAAAGCATCAACAAGCAAACAAAATGGCATTAATAAAGCAATTTGTGCTTAATTGGAAACCGCAAAGGAAGGCGGTGCTGCAGTGCAATCGAGCAGTCTCATTAAAGCACATAAAAAATAATCATTATAATTGTTGCATTCAATTACTTTAACTTAGCGCGCAAACAAAACGTTATCTATCGGATAGTGAAGTCTTTTTCTTGCTTTATTATTATAACCAAACGCGCGACGCCTTGATAAGGTTACGCCATTCGCCTGCTGCTGGCCATTAATCGCATTGAACCTTTGCACTATCAAAGAATAGAGACTCTTGATGGCTGCACGTGACCCCAATACTGACACTGTGCGTGATAACACAACGTCTTATCGCATACAATAATAATTGGCCGAAGCAATGCTCAGAAAACGAGCTAGCGATCGAGCGAGCGTTCCACGAAAAATACACGAATGGAAATGTTTTCAGAAATGCACACAAAAAAAAAATTCTGAACACATATTTACGCATTTTGTTTATCACTAAATTGGAATGCACGAGCGTACCATTCAAATTAATTGAATACTTGATTGAATCAATTGTGCATCACATCTCTCCTCGAATAATTAAGCAAACAAATGATTTCAATGCCAAGCAACCAACAAACGGCTCGCTACGCGGAAAACAAGTGTGGAACAAAGTGCTCTATCATTGAAACAATTTCCATTGCGTTTAGAAGCATTTTTTTGTTTGTTCGTAGACAACTAGAATAGCCATTAACGTATTATTAATTTAATGCATGTCTATAGAATATCGTTAATGTTTATGCAATTTACATCATTATTAATCAAGAATACTTAATAATATTATTGTTAGCGAATCTTTCATTTGCGTTCCTACTTGGAATTTCCGTTGTTACAGTAAATGAAAACCTATTAATTAATTATTATGTAAATATTATGTTTAAAGTATTTCTGTAAATATTATTTCATACGTATTGAATTGTATAATAATCAACTTTTTTATTCATTTAACAATTATCCAGAGAATAAATTAAATTTTCTTTCATTTCAAAATTTTATAGTCTTGTTGAATAGTTTCTCATTTTGTGGTTGCAACAATTTGTTATTCAATTAATTTATAGCTTTTTTATCTTAGACATTGTTTGAAACATTTTAGAACATAATTTCTATTTTTATTGTATGCTAAAATTTAAAAGAATTTTCCCTTTTTTAATAGCGATTTTTTTTCATTTTAATTAAGAATGAAAATGCTAAAAAAATCCATCAATTTCCAATCTTTTTGTTTTCCTTCAACGATTTGTTGAAACATTTTATAACAAAATTTTAGTATTTTTTTTTTCTTTTGATAAAGAATTTTTCTTTAGTTGAAACAACAAATGTTGAATGTAATTGTAATTCCAGAAAGTTAATAATTTTCCATAATTTTTCATTTCATAAAACACTTTGTATTCTAATCTTTGCACTGAAGTTCAAAATGAAAATTAGATTATTCAATCAATGTTTTATAACAGCTAACCAAAAAGTATTACCAGTTGAAAACGTAACAAAACAAGTACGTTTATTATGCATTGAGTTTCCCTTAATTTCCATTTCGGGTTTTGTTTATTTATAGCGCAATACAATAAACACTCAACAAGCACTTGCGGTGTATTATAGCACGATACGCGCACGCGCAATCTGCATGGATTTTATTTATATCTAACCTACATTTTCAATTGAGCCATCACGACAACAGCACCGGTTGTAATGCACGGCTAATCCATGTATTCAGCCGTTTTTAATTTATAATCATCATACCCAGCGCTGATTAAGTCCGCTTGCTTACGTTTACGGACTTAAGTCAGGTACAGTTAAACCAACATCGACGATGGCAATGCGGGTGTGCACACAGCTCCCGTAATACACACAAATTATGCACAATTGCTGCTTGTGCGCCTGCTTACTTTAGCTCACTATCAGTGCCTGCCCGTTTTTATTACGATGACATCGAATGACGCTATTAAAAGATAACGACGACACAAAGAGGAGAAAATTGCGTTTACCTTCAGAAAACATTTAATGTTTGCGTATTTTTATTTAGTCAATTATTTTCGCCAAAAATTAACCGGGTTTTCGGCTCGTAAAAACGTAAATAAACTTCATCCGAATTAAATAAAGCGTTAATTAAAATTTTTATGAAGAGTACATGGCTTTTGAGTACTCACTATACGAGTACGCAAAGATTAATTAAAGTCGTACGTAATACGAAAATCAATAATTCTTCAATTAATGTACCGGCGATAAAAAATATTTTAAGGTAATTACGTTTTTTACGATCGACCATTTATTATCAGTTGATAAAAGTCGAGCGCAGTTTCAGTTAATAATAAATTTCACTTTCAATGATATTATCTTTCTTAAATATTCCATAACTTTATAAAATATTTAATCAAATTTATTACTGAATGAAACATATCAATTCTTAATAAATATTTATTCCATCATATTATTTTAATGTCTTTTAAACAAAGCAAAACTAATTTGATTACTTACGAAATTTACCATGCACACTCAAGACTGTTGCAATGACTAATTTAATTACAATTATTAATAGTCTTGTAAATATATCCATTTGATGACTTGTTCAATTATTTAAATGGTTAATTATGTAAACAAACACTTTAAGTATTGCAACACTTGCTTGACAACAACTGAGCAAGTTATAAATAAAATCATAATTACCATTCAAACAGCATAAAATAAACCAACTTACTTAGTCATACATGCAATGCACAGTGAGATTTGACTGGACAACATCGATAAATTAAATATCAATATTTGTCAAATTTTCTTCTTACCAATCGATACAGGAATAACTGAATTTTATTGAATGGATACGTGATACAATTTGATGTAGAAATTATTTTTTTTAAATTTTGTGTTTTGAGAAAATAATTGACATATTGAATTTAATACGAAGTTGTAGATAATATTCTGAAGAATCTGATCAGCTAAGTCTGAATTGTGCCATTTTCTGATTTATTAGCGATTTTTAGGTAAGATTTCCTATATTCTTAACGATTCGCTTCTTCCTTCTTAGCATACTACAATTGAGCGAGGTAATTTGATCGTATTTTGATTAGAAATATGATCCGATCAACCGTCAACTACAATGGAATTCTTGTTATGATGTACATAAATTAATTTTAAAAAAATGAACTATGTACTGGATTCGGAGTTATTGCGGTTTGTCTTCAAAATATATCGTTTGGCCCAGTGTACAATGCAAAAAATAAAAAATGCAATAACAAAACGGAAGAAAATTTCAAGATTGTCTAGTTAAATTAATTGAAACAACAAATTACTCTATTAAACTATACGATTCTGTTCTTCCTGTAAACTTTGCGTTTGCTATAAATAACTAATATTGTTGGTTACCGGAAATAATAATTTCTTGCACGCAGCATGAAACAATTAGCATAAATCATTCCTCTGGAGAATACGTGGCGCGTGCGTGATTATTAATAAGCGCACTATAAACAAACGCTAACTATTTATAAATATGCATAGTGACCCCTACGGTAAGTCGTCCTTAAATGACTTTGCGTAATAGTCGTGTGCTGTGCGTACTGAGAACGCAACAAAGAATCAACCGAGACGAGTACGCGCGAGTCCTTGATGACTACGCATTTACGGATGTAAGCTATGCTAACCTACGACGCGTCGCAACATACAGGAGAGTGCATTATTCAAAACGACGACGTGCGTAATTTTTGATGTCTACCGAATAAATTATTCATCATTCGACACTTCTGCGCTGGCGTTGCCTGCGTTGCCTACTTTCCATTTCATTGACTGCTCCGACCCGCGCTCCATACGTGAATCACACTAATATTTCAATAATTCATATTTGTCTTTCGACGTAAAAGCATTTTCATTAATATTTATGTCTACATGCCGTAGCAATAATCTTTACATTACTTGATAAAAACTAATTATAAAAATTATCACTTATATAAAACTATTTATTCTTCCGTAATTGTTTCCAAGAATAAAAAAATGATAAATTATATTCCTTTATCTTGCTTTACAAAGAAAAAACATTATGACTTTTTGAAAACTTGGAAAATATTTTAAGTACATATCAAATATTCATTAATAAAAGGACAAGAAAATCCTAAATAATGAATTTACTTATAATTACTTATCAAACGTTATCATCTATGTAAAGATTACGTTAATTATCGTAACAGAAAACTATTGATTCTTCCGTAATTGTTTCGAAGAATAAAAAATATTAAATTATCTTTCCTAATATTTCCTAACAAAAACAGTTTTAAAAACTGAAAAATATTTTTGATTTTCTTCTTTCAAATATTAATTAAAAAATTTACTTTTTATACGTAATTATAAAAGTGATTAACACAAAACTATTGATTGATTCTTCTGTAAATATTTCCAAGAATAAAAAATGATAACTATCTTTATTTATACACCTGAAGCAAGAAAAACATTTTCCAGACTTTTTTCTTGTTGAAAAATACGTAAAATTGTGAAATAATTTTTGTTTTTCTTGTGTCAAATATTGATCAATACAAATATAAGCTAGAAGACTATAAATAATATTGCCTTATCATCACTCGTCAAACATTATCATCAATCTAAAATTACTGATAATCTCCAAATATGTAACACAACACCTATTTAAATGCATTGATAACACTCGTAGATAAACATTATATGTATAATAATTACAATGACGCAACAACTATTAATTCATTAATAAATAAAATCGTATCGTTTCGTATACGTGCAAGTCGAGTCATTGTATAAATATGTGGAGCATGCACGCGATTGATCATATTTTTTTATTCAAGAATAGTGAGTGATTCAAATTCGTTTTCTTTTTGGGCCAACACCGAATCGGCAAACTCACTTGGTTCCTGGTACAGAACTTAACACCTACGTAGTCTACAAACGCGACAAACACGTTCGGTGCATGTTACCTTGATCGAAATGAGCATTCCTACGCGAAATAATTTATATTTCTTTTTAGTGGTGCATTCTTGACTCGGATAAATGTTACCGCATTATTTTGCACTTGCACAACGCAAGTCAACCATAAAAAACATTTTTTGTTGAAGTGCGAGAAGCTTTATTACAATAAATAAGCCACAGAACAGACTCTACAATTTCGGACGCATGCCTTCAATGGAATTTATCAGCAAGTGAAGCGCATCTCGCTTATTCTGAGAACTGTAACAATATTTTCGTGCATTTCGTCAGAATCGTGTCATTGCTCGAACGCATTTCAAAGAAATGTTAGTCATCGCTTTTCCATACCAATCCTATACATTATGCATTAATCTCATACAAGGAAATTTCCATTTCCACTATGTGCGCATGGTTTTCATCCGATTAAGAATACAAAGAAAATTTGATGAAAAGTAAAAATCTCATAAATTTCATTCTGTTGTTCAGGCCTGGTGAAACTCTTAATTAACTAAAGATTAATTACACACTAAAAACATTATTATAACCAAACATTGCTATAGTAAATTACATTGCAGTTAAAGAAAATACAAAATAATTTACTTTCATAACCATAAAAGCCGTATGACATTTTAAAGTGCGGTGGCAACGTAGAACATTAAAAGATATGAAATACAAACAGGAATTTTGTCCGAGTTTATGCACTCATTCTGCGTCCGAGAGCGCATGAAAATCTAATCATGATGCTAACCCCTTTTGCCGCCACCGCTTTGTGCGCAAAGTTGTGCAACACTGCGTCACCGCCATATTTGGCGGTCGCCGGACGGACGCACTTCAAGCGAAATCGCGTGGAAAATTCCGTGCGCCCATTAATGGAATATTCCAGTAAGCCAGCAAGTGTGCGTTCGTTCATGTTTAGGTGTTGAGGTGAATAACGTTCGTGTTTGCCATTTGCACCCCTTT
Organism: Aleochara curtula; assembly: GCA_963978815.1. Classification (NCBI taxonomy): domain Eukaryota; kingdom Metazoa; phylum Arthropoda; class Insecta; order Coleoptera; family Staphylinidae; genus Aleochara; species Aleochara curtula. The sequence continues at coordinate 11,355,917 of OZ022219.1, read as the reverse complement.
CGCCCAGATTTTGCCAAATTTATGTCTACCGTGGAGGTATAACGAACAAACGAACGAACGCATAAGATTTTCCAGGAAGCCGAGCAGCAATTTCATCCCTTGCCTGGCGGAACGCTTATATTTATACACATACAATTTCATGCGTTGTTGAAGTTCGTTGTGCTTCTAATTAGCAACTCAATGAAATAGCTACATGCTTTTCTACTTTCGTTTCAAATTAAATTTGTTATTTTTAGAACATATAATACTTATTCAAATATTTCATTAATGATTTGAATCAATAAATTAAAACAAGGAAAATTAACAAAATATTTCGTTTATATTACGTCTTAAAAAAACGTAATTAATTCCCAGTTGACACTTAACCCGGATTAAAATAAAATAAATAGATGTTAATCAGCTTGGCGCAACTAAGTTTTGCTAATTTTTTCTTAATCCGCCACTCATTTCAATTGCACTACTCTCTTGAAATTACGTCTGTGCGCAAATATGCGGCGTGCAAAACAAGGAAACCGTCAAGAAGGAAGGAAGGAAGCAATCGAGATAATGACGCGACCTTTACGCGCGACTTAAAGTGTTTTCACACTTTACTTATTCATACGATATTTTTATATATAAAATGTTATAAAAGGCAAGGCCGCCTCACCTCATTCTCTTAATGGCAGTAGTCAACAGTAGGTACAGTCAGTCAGAAATCAGCAAAGCTCTGTGAAGCACTTAGGCAGCAACAGCTCTAGCAATTAACAATATCAAAGTCCGATTATACACAATTGTATAATCAATTAAAGGATATACGATACCAGCTACAAGTGAATGGCAATGAGTGATTCCGATTGCGCATGTAATTCATTTCACCGGCTGCGATTTGTCAAAATTTTAATCAATGTATCCGCGCGCATAATTTACATGATTTATTACACGAATTTCGTACACGTACAACAACCTTCCATCCATCCACTACTACTACTACTACAACAACAACCATATGCATGATTGATTGATTATGTCAACCGTTTATCTTCAATTATCAGTTGGATTATTTAGTCAACTTGTTGTCAGAGTGCATTAAGTGCATTCGTTAAAAATGTTATTCCGATGATTATCACAATTGATTAATCGCAACGGAAATACTTGTCACGTGGCATATTATTATTATGTTTTGTTGTTGTTTTATTTGCACACTACTAAAATGAAGCAAATACATACTAAATTTGGCAAGTTTGTTGCCAATAAAAATAATTACATAAATCATAATTAAAACGTGACCTATAAATATGAAATGAATATCATTGTGGTTGTTTGTTTTTCAATCCAATTTCAAGGTTATGAATAATTGAAATGATTTTCACTCTCTTTGCCATTATTAATAATAATAAAGTCATCAAATGTAAAATTACTCCAAGTTTTAGTTTACTTGGATTAGTGTATAATTATGCATTTAACTAATTTGTTCGAATGCAGTTATTCTTTATAAATTATTAAATAAAACCTAAAATTCTCAGTGGAGTGATGACCTTGATAAACACTTGATAAATGGCAATTTACGAAGCGGATAACAAACAAATAAATAAGCAAATAAGTGCGTTGTGCGCCGGACTACAAGTTGGTTGCATTGTTATTAATTTAAACGAGCTGTAACATCACCGTCGTTGTAGTCGACAACAGATCGTAGTCATGAAGGCGTATAAGCAAAAGTACGCATCGTTGCGCAATTGCGTTATTAAACAAACACAATTTGCATCAAATATAAGCAATGCACACAAAAATGAAAGTGTCCATTTTTCTCTTATGGTCGTCAGACCTCAACTTGCAACGCGGTTCATTTATTTGTTTATTTATTTGTTCGGTAGGTAGATTGTATGCATTGAAGATCATCAACTTGTTTAAATGTTAAATAAAATATTGTTTCTCATTCATGTTTATTGCGACAGCTCCTGTCAGTGAAAATTAATTAAGCGAAATTTATTAAGTGGCAGTCGGACGGACATCCACTTAAAACACGATAAGTTTATGATATCACTTATTTTTTGCGTTTCTCGCGTGCGCAGATTGCTCTGCTGCTGCAGCAGTTAGTTGAACAACAATCATGAACTGGAAATGTCTGCGGTGAATATGTATGTAATATGTATTTGTACGTTGTGCGAAGATAAATGGGTAATTTACAAAATTAATGTTTGTGCAAAAGCCTTGATCGTATCGTTCATGTACGTGGTAGTACGTCGATGCTGATGATGATTGTACGTACGTAAGATGGTATGTGATGAAGAAATCACATGAGGTGATTTTTTTTAAATATTGTTCCTTTTGCTTGTTATTGTTTAAATGCGCATTGCCATATAGCTTAAATGCTGCAAGCCACCTACAATTATTATGTACTTTTCGTAATATTTTCGTCATGTTTATATACCGTATGATGCAATAAATTTGTCTTAATTTAAATGTCAACAAAATTAAAAATAATTTACAATTGGTAAATCTCGCGAAAACGTTGTATAAAACAAAATGTTGATTAAAAGAATAAATATGTTTCATTATTAAATTTCTTATACGAAATCTAATTAATTAAATATTTAATTAATGAATAAATATTAGTTTAACACGAAAAAATAATTACTTAAGTTATTTAATCAATGAAATAATATTTAAATAACATAAAAACCAATCTAGTGTAAATTAAGGATTCCTACTCTACTTAAAATGTCTCTTTTTTTAATTAATTATTAATTAAAAGCAACATACGCATTACTATTATTTCATAACCTTGTTCCCGTAAGACAATACTTAATCCAAAAAAAGACATCGTTTAATTATAGCTTTAAACTGAAATTCTCGCCAAGTCGTCCAGCCTTCATTTATTACAGCCGCAACACAATCAAAATGCATTAAACAATAAATGGGCGCAGTCGATGTGATAATTTAAAAACTGATTAATTTCCTTCCATCGCGCGGCAAACGGTCAATTAACATAAAATGAGGAGATAAATCCAATCAAAATTAATTAGAATCACACCTGGCCGGTGGCAGTCGTGCGTTCGCGTGAACGCATTCAAAAGAGAGCAAACCGCCCATAAATCTCGCGCCTGAAAATGTTGTGAGTACAATTTATGCATTGACAAATTCGTCGGCGCGTTAAATGCTAATTTGATCGCATTCTGCATCGCATTTTTCGAATGGAAATCATAAATAAATTGCTTTTCAATTCCAAAATCTCGCCGAATCGAAATCGTTGTTGCACAACGTACAACCACATCGAGCGTATTAATCGCTCGAAATGTTCAGTGTGTTTGATTAAATGAATTTATGCATGAGTTTCCTCGACCAACGATCACAATGCTGACCGTTTAATAAATCAATATACCGTACGAATAAATAAATTACAAATGCACATAATATTCAGCAACAATCCAAAATACAGGACTACGTTTAGGACTACGGACTACGTTTTAAGTTGCAAAGTAACATATTATTGTAGAGCAAATACGACGCAAATTTGCAACCACCACATTTTAGATGGACTGGCATATTAATAGGGATAGTCACCCCTTAATCATTAATCAATAACTCTCTCTCAAAATAGTTCTTTTTCTGTTCTGTTTTTCGAATATTATTATTATTAATGCCAATACAATTACCACCGCGTAGAAAGGACAGCACACACCACTGTGCAGCATGATTAGTAAAATGCATACTGATAAAATACTTATTCCATACACTACTTAATAGTGTCTTCGTTTATATTCTTCTTTGAATCTACTAAGTAGTTTCCAACAACAACATTTCTTATGCAAATTCCATAATATGAAATTTATTATGCATGTTAAGTTGTGCTCTGCCATTTTATTGTCTCTAGCGTGCGCTTCTTGTGTCACAGTCATAAAATGTGTCAAAGCATCTCTAACTCACAACAAATCATCGCATAAACTGGATAAATAATAAAGTTTTGACACAGGTCAGTGCTATTTGATCGTTGCCCTTAAACCGAGAATTATTCCTTCATTTTGTTACAAATAAATTCACAACATTGGTAGATAGATCAGGTATCTATATCTGTGCCACACGTTCCTAAAAATTACATGATACGTCGTTATAACCGAAATCTGGTAATGAAATTCACAATACACCTTATAATTAATTATTCCGTGTATAATTTATGAAAACAATAAATTAAGAAACGGATGTTTTCTTCGTTCTAATTTCAGCAATAATCATTAGCATTAAAAATGTATTATAAACAAAGAAATAAAAGATCGGACTTTGGCATGCCTAATTAACTAATTTTACTCCAGAAACAACAGTGGTTATTGTGAGCTTTTTTGCGCAGCTCTTAAACATTATTTCATCAAGATATATTTAATCCAAAGTCAAAGTTGACGCTTGTTTTGCTTCTCGATTGACGCTAGACGAATGTTGATGAGTGACTATTACTCGCATTTGATAAGCGTTAATAATGTAAATATTTACTCCATTTAATTATGTAATAAAAGCGCGGACCACGACTGAATGTTAAATTATTTAAAACATTTAAAACCTTCGTTCGAATGTCAATAAAAAATAATTGTATATACCTATACACCACCAATCTCATCATAGATTCGAAGAAAAGCAATTCAATGTAAATTTCACATTTAAATAAATTATTATGTCACTATACGTTTTTGGAACATTCCGACTGGTTTTACCAATTGTGCAAACACTAACAATGCCTCAAATATAACCGATAAATTCCCAATGATTATTGCCACAACGCCATCTAGGACGACCGAAATTTTGCATGTTTATTATCTTTGGCACTTTGTGAATTTCTTATTATTGCTCCATACTGCAATGCGAAATTTTCCTACATAAATAAACATTCGCCATGGGTTACTGTAAAATGTCTTTGCAATGATAATTTAATTTAATTTTAGATTTAAACTTGTACTTTCCACACTGCGAAATAGTTTCTGATCTCTTGCGTTTAGGGTGTAGATAATCTTGCATTAGTAACAAAAAAGTGTAATTTTTCCATTTTGAAACAACAAGTATATAACAAATTAATTTCTATCACAAAACTAATTTATCATTAAAATCATAGAATTTTTCATTATCTATGAATATATAAAAGATATCAATGTTTTATGATTTTATCAATTGACTTTTAGATTGTTGTTTAATTAATCATAAATATCCGCTCGGGATATTAATAAATCCGTTGAAAAATAGTTTCACTGATTCTAATAACCACCGAAATCGCGGGCGCACTCGCTGGACTTACACATTTGTTATAAGTACAACAATCCTATAAATAAATTAAATCCATGCTTTAAATGATCAATATACCCAAAAAATCAAGTATGACCTTTTCTAATAACTAAGTATGTACTTGCATCATTTCGGCATTATAACTGCAATTACATCCGAAATAAACAAATTAATTTCCTTTAAAGCTATTGTTCGCGAAAACCTGATTTGTACCTACGTCACAAGTAAATTCGACTATATACGCATATGACGCAATCAAAAATCGCTTTGCAAAATATAAAATACAAGACCTTGATATCGGCTTTTGATTGATCGCGTACACGCGGTGGATTATTATTGACAGCAACGCGTGTTCAGAAAGAGAAATGTAATATGTTCGCGGTGCGCAGAGGTAAATGAAACCATTCGTGAACCATTCGAGCGTAAATACCACCCTCCGATGCGTGATATTAAACAACATTGTATTGTACATCGAATGCGCATACGCGCATAATACAGCTGGTATGTGTAATAAATGCGCGAATATAGCTATACTAAAACGGAATACAACTGCCGATAAAACTGCCAGACATCAAGAAGAAACGTTATTGAGCATACACAGGAAAGGAACGAAGAACAAAGTTTTCTGGTTTATAAGCACAATATTCTTGCATGTACTACTTCGCTTGCTCACCTTGCTGGATGCTAGCTATTATAATAAAAAATGGCAGACAATAATCCGTGTTCGCATAAAAATCTTTGTGTATTATTAAAAATCCATTTAATTTATAGAGTAAGTAATTATATACCAACTTATTCAAACTTACATTCATTATTAACAAACTCTAGTTTTTATTGTTTTTGTTTCAAATTCAAATTACAGCCATAAAACGTGATATAATAATTTAATAACATTTAATTAAAATTTTAATATTTAATGAATGCGTTAATAAAACAAAATTAATCTGAAAACTTTAAATTAAAGTTTGTTGTTATAAATGAAATTCTGATGAAATAAATGTTTGTTTTAAACTCAATTTTAAAAAATCCATAAACTGTCAGAATAGGTAAAAACCCTCTTTACTCAATTGCAAATAAACTCTTTTCCAATCCTTGAAAAGATACTTCAAACTCTATTAACTATTTGAAAGTTATTTTTATATAGAAATATTTATTTAGATTTGCCATAAAATTTTCATTGGAAAATCACTGCAATGTTTTTTATATTTATAGTTTAAACTTCAAAGCGCAGGCAACAACATGCGGAATTTTCACCAATATTTATTGGCATTCCTCCAACCCGCAAATCGATCACTTGAACGCTCGATTGCGCTCCTTCACCTTTTCGCCGGCTACGTGCAGTGCGCGCTCTCGCCCCATAAATCAACAAGCGTATTAATAATAATAAAATTATACGCGTGTGAAATGACCGATGAGGCAACAACCAATACGCGCTGCGCTATATCTTCACGATGCCAATACAAAACGCATTCTTTCTTCATATGATCCATAAAATTTATACGCGCTCCCATAATTTCAAAATATACATCAAATTTCGGTTATAACGAAAATAAAAGGATATTACGCTCGTTACATAAATTCCTTACAAGGTAAAAAAGTATTAAATTGTTCAAAAACTATCAAATGAATGAATAAATAAAAAAAACATTGACTTCCGGTTATAACGACGACGAAAAGTCTTAATAGACGATATAATTAAATTTCTTAGAAAATTATACCTACACGTTCATTTATACCGGAAATGATTAAAGAATATGTCTTCTTTGTTCATTTCCTCCGATTATGACTAAGACGGAGTGAATTATTTGGAATTCTAAAAATCTTGGAAGATTTTTTAAATCGCCGACATTATAAAATTTTCGATCCAAAAACCTATTTTAAATGAATGCCTTGCTCATAAACTATTTTCGTTTAAAAATTAAAACAACCCCATAACTAACTTGAATCCTAAACCCCAACTTTTTCCATCCACTCTCCGTAATAAAAAAACATGCGTTTCTCTACTCAATCTATACGAAGAACATAATCATCATTCGTGTATGTTGTCTGCAACTTTTAGATTAGAGTGCCGCAGAATGGAATTGCTAACCTAGATTCGGCGATTTCAAGGTTCAGGGAGCGCGTGCTTCTCATACTTGCTTGGCCTATATTCGAACTCTGCCTTTCCTCTTGCCTCCGTCCACCACCGCCGCCACCACTTCATCCGGCTGCATATAAAACACGCATATACACGATGGCAAATATTTTTGCGAACCAGCTAGAGAGCTGCTGCACAGCAATGAGATTGAAATTATGTACACGCTCTTCGCGGAGAGCACGAACGCCAGTAGTCAGTCGCGCATTTTCCCCCGGCATGGCAGATGCAAGAATTTTAATCTCGCGTTTGAACGAGGAGGAATGAAAACGAAACGGCGGAAAGAACTCATCATCTCATCGTTCGTTGCAGACAAAGAAACGTATAAAAAATTAAACTTGCTCGAGCAGACAATTTTAATACAAGGCGAATGAGATGCACGCAAAAAAATCGATTGCATTCTTGACACGAATTGCACTTTTGCCAAAAATTGCACAATTGTTTGTTGCTGATGATGATGTGCATTCTCATTGCAAATTCGTTCATAATTGAAAAACATCCGATAATTTTAATTAGAGTAGCACTGGCGCAGCAGCACACTTGATTCACACATGAAATAAATGCATCAATACGATGCACGCTCGTTTGTTCACTGTCTGTCTCCACTACTTGATAATTATAATTAACATGAAAGTTTAATTACATGTCAACGTCAGACGCTTGAGAGAATTGTTAATTCTCGTCTTTCGCGCCTCGATCATGAACTTTTCATTATTTCATTATTACATTTTTTAAACTTGGCATGCGTCGTATAAAAGTGCCACACAGTCGGCCCGGCCCCTCTTTTAATTAAAACTTACGTACTTGTGGCAATAATGGTCATAAAGACAAATTAATTAACAACAAACGTTGCGGCGGATTACAGAATCGAGCCAACTAACAACTAATTAATTACGCCATTGATTGCCATATTGTGCGGCTTCGCTAATTGAAATCAATAAAAATTGCTTGTTAGTACAATGACACTCTTTCTCTTTCTTTCTCTGGCCATCAACTCGGCCATGTTGTATTCTAGATTGGCCTAATTTGTATTCTTATTACCATAATACCGAGTGTTTCAAAATTACACCTCCTCAAATTTCGATTTATTAAAATTATTTAAATATAATCAATTACTAATGTTAATAAAAAAAACCACAGCGTGTTGCAAATAATTCCCGTGCAATTTGCCAATGTTCATTCTAATGCTAATCACTCGCCAATTTTGAAAACATTAGGTATACTAAAAACAATTCAGCAATATAAACATACACGATCAACAAGATCAATTGTTATGATAATGTAATGTATATCAAGGTTACAACAATTGACATTTATTAATGAAAATCGATTAAGTAAGGAGCGTTGGTCGTTGTTTCTGCTCGATTAGTAAAAATGTTAGCAAACATATGCACGATACCTACGAAATTGTTCAAAACAATGTTACTTTTGCTGTTGTTATTACCAAATTCCATTTATGAAACGCATTAAGGTTGCCTTTTATATAATCGAGACAATTTATTTACGCTGTCAATAAATATAGCACAAATCACCATTTTCCCAAATGAATAAACAAATTACAGGTCTATTAATAAAAATTATGATGAATGCTTGCTCGCTCGACAAGAACAAAAAATAGATAAATTTATTCCGGTTTCTGTTATTGCGTTGTTATTATTATTCTTGAAACGCAAGTGCAGCATACAATACAAATGAATGTGTGTAGTCAGTGAGTGAATGAATATTAATTAATCGCGCTTTGTGCGTAAAACGTGATCATTGCATAATCGTGACTCAAACCGCAGAAAAGCAATTAGAAGGATAGTGCAAAGTTTTACTATTTTGTTAGAATCGTACGTAGGTATGTTTACATTCTATTTTCAAATACCTACATTGATTGAAATAAATACAACCGTGTATTATATTACAATATTGTTATTGATATATAGATATCGATTGCAAAATCACTAAATTTCAATCTACGTCACTGAAAAACGATTAGAATTCTAATATTTCGTAATATTTCAAAAAATATTTTTTTTAAAATATTGTTTTCAACTTTAATCCCAATTTCTACAACATTAAACATTTCTCATGGCAAATGATTCAATTGCTCATAAAAACATAAAACATGTAATTATCATGCTACGTTTTATTAACAAAAAACACACCGTTTTGTCAACAGTTGAAGTTGTTTTGTTAAAAAATTTGTCAACTTAATTATCGTTTTTCTTCATAGCTTTGTTTCAAGCAAACATCAAACTTTAAAAAATTCCACGTGATTATTAACAGACGAAAGCTAATCATAAATGAATATTGTTGCAGGTCCTCTCCAAATATTGATAAAGTTTCAGCTGGACTTACGAGCCAATATTTAATTACACACAGTTTTGGGCGTGGAGAATATTCGCCTAAATTCACAATGCAATATAAACGTACTAAATTAGTGTTAATTGGTGTTTGTTTATATATTGTCATTCAAAACATACGTCCAATGGCGAAAATGGAGTATGACCGAATTACAAATAATATTTGCAATCACTGCGTGTATAAACACGAAATTATTTGAAATCAATGTGCAAATTCAATGTTTACAATTGATAAGTTGTATTACATGTACGTACGTACTTGATAATTAATCCATAATCAGTATTTATATTAATCTGATTAATTAACGAACGTCGTCTATATTTTCAGCTAATTAAGTAGCTTATATAATTTCAAGACATTGAAAAATTATTGTTTATATTTTAATCACTAATTTCATTGGTTATTATTAAATTTGATTAAGTTTAATGTTCAATTCAATAATAATTGAAATTTAATGAAAATATTTATTCAATCATTTGTGTTACGCTGAAATTGCAATAAATACTTGATGGTTGTCTAATTATTCCGTTGAATATCTAAGAATTAGTAAAGTACGTTTGATCACGCTTCAGTAATAACACTCTTTGAATATTGATTATAGATTCAGGCAGGCTGACGTTTGTATTAAGCCACCACATTCATTAGGGCCACACCACTTTTGCGGGGGTGGCTGGGCGGTGGTTGAAATTGCGCAGCTGGTCTCGAAAACACACATATTGAAACAACTGACAAGTGCTCGTGTCGTATTCCCTTCCGCGAACGATTTCGCCGCCGCCGGCAACCAACCAACCACCCAGGCAGCGGCTGCCTGCCCACACGTGCTTGACCTAGGAGCTATTTCGGTGGAGTGCGCACGCGCGCTTTTACTTTTCGATTATCACCTATCGTGCGATATGCGGCTACCAATGAACTCGCGACACGCACTATTCAATTGCTATTCTACTTACTTATTTAATTCGAACACGCATAGCAATAATTTACCCACGTTTCATTACATCTACATAATTTTAAATTAGACTATTCTCATACTACGCCCCGTCATCAAGTACTAACCCGCTTTTATGTGAACCCCCTTCACTTCATATTTCATCAATTACTTCATTAACATTTGTCCACAAAAGAAACGAAAGTTTCCTAATTTCATGAAGAGTTCTGTAGATATTTATCGAATCAATAACTACTTTCAATTAATTTCCCAAAAAAACTAAAGGACATCTACATATTTTTCTATTAAACTCCATGTTCCCGATTAAAACATCTATTCATCCTTCTAAAATTAGTTCATTTTGATCGATAACCACGCATAAAGCAACATCCATAACAACTCGGGAATGTTTTGCTTTTTTTAGATTTTTCCCTCGTCACAATGTGCTGTTTTTCTTTTTCTCGTTTTTATGATACGTGCAAGCCGTCATTCATTCAAGTTGCGCGTCTGGACATCAACTGGCATGTGTACACATGTATAAATTAGGTGAGCGTGCGCATAAAGCGAAGCAAACCCCTAGGACTACAAACAAGCTCGCAGGAGTGCCCACAACACCAGCGCCAACGCACCAGTAGCGCCACCACGGCTCGTAGACACAACGTTTATTTGACTCGTATTAGACTTTGCATCGCAATGTGCGCTAATGAATTACAGCAATAAACGTTCCTCATGCGCTTGTTCTGCGTGCTTATTACATGCGTTTCGCGTCCACGTAAGCCACGTGTACGATAAATAAACGCAACACGAAGGGGCCGCACGTTTTTTTATGAAGGGTAGGTAATTTTGAAAAATCAACTTTTTCCCCATTCTGCAAAATTAATGCGACCGTAAGCTTATGTCACGTAATTCATCAAGTATTTAATCGTCTGATACATCAACTTCTAAAAGATTGCGATGCAATATATTTCACTTCAATATTAAATTGTCTAATATTTTTCCTATTAAATAAATATGCCAAATTATTATTAAATTTCATGTGTACCTAATAAACAACATTATGAAACAAGATGAAACTTTGACGTTTAAATTTAACATTTAATGAGAATTTAACAAATTAAAATTTCACAAAGCAACTTTTCGCATAATAGTTGATGAACTCGTCTGCATAATTCAACGCGAATTCAAAGCAAGCAAGCAAGCAAAACTAAAAACTAAACAACTCGCGGCGCACAAGTTTAACTCAATGATTATAGAGTTTGCACATATGGCAAACACACTTCTTGCCAAAGGAGTACAACGTAGGTATAGGTAACATATTGCGATCTAGGGCAAGGACTCGTCCTTCGCGGCGAGCATTTACCACGCGCGCACGCACATCGGCGTCCGCGAAGACGTCGCGTCGTCGTGGCTGTCGTTGTCAACGATTTCGAGCGTCGTCGAGCACAACAACAAGACCTCGTTCATCGTCTTTCTATGCTTGTCAACGCGCGTGCAAGTGTACATCGATTGCTGGTGGCACTCCACGTCAATTGCGTGTCACAAATTGACAACGAGGAAAAAAGTCTCGATAGTACTTTGAGCATAAAACGAACAAAATACTCTGATACGCCATAATATTCATCATAAATGCCATTCAATTTCAGTCAATTAAAAAATCAATGCTTAAATCACGACTCATTTTATCCTCCTTGTACTTGTTGAAAATAAATCATTAAAATGTTTAATTAAATAATCTCTCTCCTCATCACAATTGCACCTTGCAGATTACACTCTGTTATTAAGTACTTATTCACTTTACTCATTGAATGATAAATCATACAACGAAACCTCTACTTAAATTAATTACAGATACCCCGCTTTTATCCTGTTCCAACTTCTAAAACAAAGAAAGCACTCTGCTTGTCTCGAGAAAGCACAATAGCAGCTCTCCGTATGATAACCACGTGCATGGCAATAGCAGACAAGCACCGAAATTTAAATGCTTCCAAAGCCAAAAGCGTCACACAATGCGATAATATATGGGAAGCGAATGCGCAAGGATATAAATTAATGCGCTCCACACAACACACAGCAGGAACCTAAAGTACAATTCGAATTCAACGTGCCATCATCATCATTCCTCATGCTTATGCTTATTACAAGCGCGCCCAGCACGCGAATTTCGCCTCGCGTCCTCTTCCCGAAACATGAATGCAAAGTGCCGCAGGGTACTACGAAGGTCAAACGAACAACGGGAAAAGTAATCTTTTGTTCTTGCCCTCCTGGAGGGAAGTTGAAACACAACGCGTGTTCTTTTCTTCGGGATAAAAGAAAATTTTATAATAATAATCATAATAATTCCATTATTTCCTCCCACTCAAATACGTCAAAAAAATCCTTAGTTTCCTGATAATATTCTCCGGCAAAAGTTAATCTTTCTAATTAATTTTCGTGTTTGCTATATTTAATTAAATTACTCAAGACTTCAAAATATATACCCTAAAAATACGTATTTGTTCCAAATATTAGTCCTACCTCCCTAAAACATAAAATACGGATAAAATTCCCATTGCTCCCCGTTCTAAATAATTTCATAATAATTCCATCTACGTTTCGAATAATTAAAATAGCCTAAAATAATTATTATTAATATCCGTAACAAGTTTATCGAAATGTCTATTTCAAAAATAATTAGGTCATCGTTTGTTAGTTGGAAATTGAATAGAATTGACAGAATGTGAAATTAACGACGAGGAATTATTGATTCAAATACGTGCGCATTCATCAATGCGAACTACATGTCCATTAATCACACTCGAAATTCGCGAAATTCGTCGTCGTCGTCGGCCCTCTGCCGTTGCCGTTGTGTTGCGCGCTGCTAATGCGCACACAAGGTCACTGATTTTATGCTAAAATATGAATTATTGGCATGCAGACGCGCATTAAGTCGAAACAAAATGAAATAAATTAAAACAGCACGTGGTGAATGGAAACGAAAGTTATGCAAAGATCAAGTGCGCATTGCCTCTTTGCTTTTGCTGCTGCTTCATGATATATTTACGAATGGATAATTAATCATTGAAATGCACATTTAATTAGTTTACACTCCCTATATTTTACAACAAGGAATATACATAAATTTCGCAAAAAGTATCGCAACTCTTACAAAGTCAACAACATGTAAATTTAGATGTTGTATTTTTAGAACACAAATTCTAGCGCTTGATTCTGAAAATGATCAATTCGCGGAAAAAGTAAATATTTTGCCATAGTACATTTAAATGTTTGGCATTCGCCGCGTTGCGAAGAGAAAAATTGGTAACAAATTACAAAACAATTACCATAATTTCAGAGAGTCTCGAACTTTTTTAATGTTTGCCATCTATTCTTAGAAATGCACAATAACAGTTAAAGAAACATCGCTTGGCACTGTGCCATTTTCGTCTCTCGCGAGAGATACCAACCAACAAAAAAAGGAGGCGCAAATGCGCATTGTAAGCACAACCACACGAGGATGTTGCATCCTTGGCAACATTAAGATGCATATTTCATTCGATCCGCAACAAGAGAAAATTACATGCAGTGTGCGCTCTTAATAACGTCGAGACGCACTTCATGCATCCGCAAATTGTTGTGGCCGTTGCATATTCGCAAATCAATTAAGATCACATAAATATGACATGCCGGCGCGGCGCAGCAAGGATTTCGCCCGTAAAGGGCACGCGCATGTGCAGTCTGTCTGTGACGCATACCTGCATGCAGATGACTTCTTTAGATAAACTGCGCGAGATAATTGCACGTCATCTTATCGATCGCCTAATTTAATTACACGTGTGCCAATTACCATGTCACAGATATCTTTCGCTTTCTGTAATTACAACTTGCATATGCTGATAATTATTATAATGAAAATTTCATTTTTTAAAGGTTATAAATTCATTGCTTTTTCTTTCATTTTCTAGAAAACTTATCTTCTTTTGTTTAAAGCTTCTTCCGGTTTCAACGTGTAATTCTTATAATATAATTATTTCTTGTTATTCTAAAATATTAATTAACTCTAAAAATCGTACACCTTTCCACCCCTCTAGGGTGCAAAGGGTCAATAATCAAAACTCTTAAAAACCCATTCCCGCGATATAGACTTAGAAAGCAAACTTTTCTAAATAAAATTCTTTCAGTTCTCTTCTAAGTAACGATTTTTGAAAGTAATATTTCTTCAAGATTTTATGTAACACTGAAAATTGTGCTTTTCTACCCCCGTCTAGGATGCAAACACCCAATATTAATAAACCTGATTTAAACTTTTATAAATAAAATCTTTGCAGTTTTCGGCCTACTTATAAATTATTATTATAATAAATTTTCTTTGTGATTTTATGTAACCTTTTGCGCATTAAGAAATACGCGGCGAAGAGTGAAAAAGCATGTTTACTACCCGGATTATTGTCACTTAATGTCACACTCCCGCGGCGCGTCCGTATTAATTTTTTGCGCATTCTTAAGCCGCGTGTGTACTTGATGACACTTTATGCGCATCCGGTTGACCCCGCTGCGAACACCCACTCAGCGGCAAGGACGAGCGCACGCGAATCTCTTACACATAATGTTTTTCGTTTTTCTCGTTTATTTCGAACGCCACGCCGAGCATCCAATTCAAGCAAACCAGCCAGGCCGCATTACCTTTGAAGAGAGATCGCGTTGCGCCGTCGCCGCTGCTGCGTTTCGCTAATTACACCAAGTGTAAACAGAGATTTAAATTACGCGATTATGTTTCTCGCATTGCTCTCCTCTCACATAGCACGTAATTAAACGCTTTCGAGTAGTGGATCGAGGCTTGAATATCTGCCCATCATCGTTAAAACTTTAAATCGACGCGCATGTAATGTACGTGGTTAATTACAAAGCCATCAAAAGATTTTTGCGTGTTCATGCGTTTCATTATTAATTACTTCAATGTAATAAAACCCATTGAAATAATCAAAAATGCATATTAGCAATGCACAACATCAAGTACCTACGTCAATGATAACAACAATTGTTTAAAAAAAACTCTCACTTTTTTGTTAAATTTCGGTATTAAAACGCATTAAAAATTTCGTCACTATATAAAAAACGAATAATAACTTAAACTTCGAGCCAAATAGAAAATTACAGCGCTAAATTCCAGACAAATTCCAAATATTCTAGAAAAATGTAAAAGTTCCGTATCATTGAGTCCAGATAATTGCATTCCTATTTATTTCACCTATGTGATTTCAAATAATAAAATTCATTGTTGAATAGACCAATAAAATTATTTAAAATAATTTGGGTCGCTATATCCGCAGGTTCAATTAAACCAGTCGTTAAAGTCAAAGTTATAACTACTTGTACTTCATCCGATCAAAGTATTACATCACCTACCCAACTTTTACTGTTATAAATGATTTCGAGTGTAATTAGAAAATTACGTAATTATAAAAGTTTTTCTTTCGCGTTCTGGAGAAAAGTTGCGCGCCATTAACTGAATTTCACTCTCGCTCGCCCGCCTAGAAAAAAAGAGTTAATAATTCAACATTCACGCGATGATGACGACGCGGCCGCCGACGATGAAACGAACGACTTAAAAAGTCGACGTTTTCTTTTCGCTTTGCACCATTTACTGCGCAGCACACGCCACGAGCTGCGGGAATATCGAGTTGACAGCGCGACAAAATAGGGAGAGAAGAAAACTCTTGCCAGCGAGCAGCAGCAGAAAGAAAAAATTAATGAAAACGGAAACGCTGTTTTCCGCACCATTCAACGCTTAGCAGAAGTGCGCTTGACGCGTGTGGAAATTGAAAAGTGTACCTTTTTCAACGTCGAAATTACATTTTCCAGATAAATTCACTTTCCATCAAGCATTATGAGTACCCGGAGAGCACAATTAGTGTATTTGTTTGCTTAATAATTATTGCACGTGCACGACTTGCCCAGCTAATGCAGTACAATTTTTCAATTTGCGCATATAACTATTATTGCAGAACGTGTGACTGCACATTCACAATTGGCGTAATGACCGATTACTTCAATTGTTATATTAGTCGAATACTTATTTTTTTATTATTGTTGAGATAAACTACATGTTGTCGCAGCGCATTCCTAATTGCATTCGCAATTTGTACCAACTAATCTCGTTACTATCTGCACCGAGATGTAAACAACGTCCATTGTTTAAAAAAAAGTTGTGTATGCATTAAACATGCACACACGTTCAATTACAGTCTGTGTCGAACGTGTTGAACGAATTGAAAAATAGGATTATTTCAAATTGTTAAAATACCAAATATTCTAAAATTATCCGCAAACGCTCAAAAGTTTATCAACTATTAATTAAAAAATCCTTTTATCAAAGAAAACCAACACAATATTATTTTTTCCCTAAACACTCCAACATTTATCAGCGTGCAATAGTAATTCCTAAAATTCCTTTATACATTTAGGAAACACTTTTATCATAATTAAGAAAACGTGTCATGATATAAGTACTTGTTTGAAGTACGAGTAGGTTAAGTACTAATTTTCATACTCGAGATAATTTTTGATAATAATCTAATAATGGCAAGCTCGTAATTTATTTAATTTAAGAAACGAGTTGACGTTGACTACATGCGAAATAAATATAGCTACTTCAATTATTTTATCATCATTTATAGATTGAATACTGCGTTGTTCACTGGCGCGAAAAATACCAGATGCAGCGTTGTAAAACTTTAATAACATACGAAACCGTATGCAAATGTATGCCAGTAAAAATACCGATTTAAATAAAAGCCAAAAGCTTCCAGAAGAACTTCTCATAAAGTTTATATGCGTAATGTAAAATTCAGATGCTAAAATTTAAAATATTTATCCGCGACACTCCCAATGATGCTAAATAATAAACTTGGCGTAATAAAAGTAATAAACCAAACACAAAATTGAAAACAACAAATTCTATTTCTCATGAACACCCTAAAAAAATGTTAATTATGGAACTATAGGACGCACAATTATTTTATCATCAAAACGTAAAGCAGTTAATGCTTTTGTTCCTTAGAGAGGATTTATGGAAAAACAAATTTTAAATACAATAACCGCAAGTTGAATTTTCGAATGCCAAGCTAACTCGAGCTTTAATTAAATGATTTTATCCTAATTCTTAATTACCTCAACTGGTACTTCCACTATTCAGTTCTCGATGTAATCACTCATCTCGTTAATGTCTCATTGAAGGTTTCTATCTCAATCTAGAGACGATTTATCTTCGACCATAAAACGCATTCAAAATTTCACACCATTTTCCGAAGTAAAGTCATCTTTATTGAATTTGATATTAATAAACCACTTTGAAAATCAAGCAGTCTTTATGCATAGCATGAAATATCGTGTCCCAATTCATATTTAGCGCAAATAACCAAAAATTAAAATTTACTTACTGCCAATGCATGTGCAGGCCATCTCGTAACAGCACGGACAACTTTGCGCCCAACGAATTCGAGCGATGCTGACGACCTTGATACTTGGGCTGTTGCGTCTCCGCCGCCGTCTCCTCACCATCGGCGGCGGCGGCAGCAGCACCTCCATTATCAGAGTACTGCCGCCGCAGCAGCTGCACACCGATATCATCGCGGGGCGTGCTGCCCGCCGAGCCGCCCGAATGTGCGGACATGATTGATGATCGTGTACGCAATGGTATGGAAAATTAATGTAAAAATTTAACTAAAACAATAAGAAATAAAAACAAAATTAACATAAAACAAAAGAAAACTGAGCACACAAATTAAATTATCTTCAAAATCAATAACTTAAAAACTACTGCTACATCAGCGCATGAATAATGACAGTTCACTTGTTGCTAACGACGAGCGAGTCATTTATCATTACAACATTTCAACTCTTTAAATTTAAAACGCGTAAAAACTCGGGCGGAATTTATTGCCATTGAACGTGCAATTAATTATTGCAGACAGAGTGGCGCGACATGCGTGTTTTTCCAAAACGAAATCTATATATATAAAAATGCTGCGATGTTTGTGTTTGTCGCCACTAATACCCCTGGCGCACTCTGATGATGAAGACTTAACGCTCAAAGTGGTGTGATTCCACAGATGCGAAATTTTAAAGCAACGGCAACGCCTTCATTCACCACGTTTTCCTTTCTCAAAGCGACCCAAAGCGACCACCCGAGTTCATAATAGTTTTACCTGCTTGGCATGTGTACATGTCGATATTTGAAAGCAAATAACACGCTTAACTTAATATAGTGTAACACTGTCTGAATGATATAACTTGAATAAGCAAACTAAGGAAGTTATTTTTACCAAATTAAAGAAAGAGAATGACAACAGGGTCGGGAGATGTTAGTCATAATTTCATCAGTTAAATACTACGTTTACATTTTAAGATTTGCAAAGGTAGCAAGTAAGACTAAGGATAATATGAACACTGAGTGCAAATTGTTTTCATTTGTAGAAAATGTTAGAAATTGAGTCAAATTGATAATCTATATATGTATAAAGCAAATTCCTATATTAAAGTTTAAGAAATTCATGAAAACTACTGGACGGCTTTTATAGCGACTTTTATTGGCATTTTCGTAGAAAGATATGAGACTAAATTTCATTAACAAAACTAATTTCTAACCAGTATCATTACGCTATTTTCAAAATTTTTGAAATATTGCGGTTTAAATTCATTTGGTAGCTACCACGCTTACAAATCTAAACCAACTGAAACTATATAATGGAACGCGGGTTGGTTATAAAAAAATTAATGTTCAATCCAAGGGCGATACGACGTTTGCTGGGAAATTTGAGGTATATTAAATGATTTAACAATATAATTAGGTTTATTCTGTTAGACAACGGGATAGGGAAGGTTTAAATTGTATCAATCATACAGTAAAATATTAATTGGTATTGTTTCAAAACAGTAATGTTAACTACTGTGATAGAAAAATTGAACAATATAACGAAGATTTCAGCTAACAACACATTGGAAAGGGACAATTAATAAAACCGACAAACAGCGGGCAGGAAGGCTTGAAAGAAATTGGTAAAACATAATATAAGCACTAGAAAATGGGAGTCCGAATCTTATAAACAGCATAAAATCAAATATCTACGTAAGTGACAATAACGAGATCAGAGATCGCTCGGACGGCTATATCCATACGAAACACCGTTTGGCGAAACGAAGTTCGCCGAGACAGCTAGTAGCCGCTATAAATTACATCTTCGAAATCATTTCAATTTTGTGCAAGCCAACTTTTATGTTTAGAAATTACAACACACCAAACATAATATATTTCGCATCATAAAACCACCCGCTCAGAATTGGCACAAAACGACAACAAAATGTAATAAAGTCGAAATCAAAATATGTGTATTTGCAGTTGCCTACAGTCAGCTCCACCGTACGTCTATAATTTCTCAAATATAAACCGCAAATGAAGCAAACGCAGCCAGCGAACCAAACACGACACAACACTCTTTACGTTGGCTGCTGGTGGGTAGTAAAATTGCAATTTCGCTACTGGCAAATGCTATTAAATCAAGACGATGAGTACATACGCTATGCGTGCTATATGAGCAGAGTAGTTAACTTCGTAATAGTAGTTTTCCAACCAACTCTCGCAGCAGCGTACAATAAGAAAACTTCAACTTTTCTTTTCCTTCACAGTCGTCTCCCGTGATAAAAACCCTCCCGCTCGTAAATAATCTCGTCGGAGGACGCATTTAGACATTTTCATTTCAAGTCAAAGTCCTATACGCGACTTGCTTTTGTTTGTCGCTGTCCTTTTGCCATACGTAGTGGCCAAAAGGAGCATCCGACCGGAAAATTACCGAGCATTTTCAAGTAAAACAAGAGCTTTAGCCGTCTCCGGGGAGCAAGTAGAAGCAACGACTTAATCATATTTTTAAATTCCGATTTTCCTCCAGCCACCAATTCAGGTCCGAAATTAATCTGTCGTTTGCTGCGATCCGGCTAAAAAGCAGATGTGATCAATACTTGTGCGTCTATTAGCTCGCGGCAAAACGAGTCGACAAAAGAAAACGATATGTTACTTTCTGCGGGCGGTATGCTTGCTGCGACAGCACTGCCACCCCCCTGAAATGCGCCGCAATGCGTTTGATAACACTGCGTCGTCCAAACGAGCACCTCGTACATTTCCATTATCGTTCCGTCGGCAGCAACAAAAAAGAAACGCACTAGGAAGCGGAGCAGAGCAGAGCAGAGCAAAGCAAAGCAGCAAGCAGCATCATTTTGCTGTGTGCGTGACGCAAGAAAGATTGCCCATTCGGCCATCAATATTTTAACACGCGAATCGATACTTCAATAGACACAAAATCCACTGGGCTTGACCCATTCTCATCTATGTATTTGCAAAACGGCTGACTGGCCGTGTGGCGGCGGCTGCTGCTGCTGCTTTACTCTTCGATTAACTTTCCGTGTGTATTGAAAGTAGGCTCTCTCGTTTACTGCTTCCGCACACATTGTTGTATGTATAACCTTGGCCGATGTTCCTATCTATCCCATTGGAACTCTCGCTGGACGACAACGAAACTAAAAAAAAAACTTCAAGCCAAATACGACTTTATACTAATACTGAACAGAGGCGCGCAAAACAAACAGCCAACAAACATCTAGAGCTCAATCTAGATTGCGTCGTCATCATCCGCGCAATCTAAAGCATTCATCAATGCCGATCGCCAATATTGCCATTTCTAATGGGAAAGGTCAGTGTTTACAACATACCAAGTATATATGCGTGTGTGCATATATATATATATGCACATCAAACAACTATCGGCCATATTGATTTAGCAAAATATCCCAATATTTCAGCATGCAACAATACGCACAGATCAAAAGAGTACAACTTACGCGTGAATTTTAACAAAGAGGTTAGATTTTCCACACGACCGCACGCATACGCTGCACTATGTATGATGATGATAAAGTCAAACGCCATTCGCAGGCGTACATGATTAATAACACATACCGCACTTGAATCTATCGCGGTAATGCAATAAATTGCTTAACGCGCAAATATTAACTGAAACGTCGAAAAATGCAGATAAATTCGCAGAATGCACACGCGCTGCCGGCAAAGAGAGCGTTATTTACACGGTTGTCATGACAACTGCACGTAGATGACTTGCGCGCCGTGTGCACTGCTGCGGCGCATTAGTGTTAGAGGCCGCTGACGCTGGTGTGTGCTGCAAAGTTAGCCACGCACGTTGATTCAAATTTAACGCAAATGAATGGCGTGAACGTGCAGAGTCGTCAACATTATGCAAATTACAGCGTTATCTTAACGTTCCGTGCCGTTTAGACGCGAAAATATTTCGTATATACTTAAAAGTAATGTGTATTTAAAACAATGATAAACCGCAGCTTTAAAAAAAAAAGGTGCACATTGTGTGTATTTGTTTGTCGACGCTTCTCGCCTATGAACATGATAAAATCAGCTGCGTCGCGTCGCAGTTATAAAAGCGTACATATTCCTTCTGCACCAGATAAATGAATACAATGTCGAGTTGTGTTTTTGCGCTGCGTGTACGATAACGTCAAGAAGCAAAACACATGCACACGTATTCATTTTGTCGACGACGAAATAAATGCTCTCTTCAGTCTGTTATCTAGTGCGGCGCTTCTTCTTCTTTGGCGCACGAAATGCAATTAAGTGGAGCGCGCACGCGCACACATATTTATTCGGTAGCAAATCGTTTAAATTGGGTTAGGTCTTGTATTTGTATACAAATGTTCCTAGCGCATACGACGTGGGCGTCCCCGATCGATTGCCATATAAATTACGCATTTGCCGCCGCCTGCTCGCCCGCGAGTCTGATTACTGTTCTACAAAGCTTCGCGATGACTATCTCAAACGTAATTTGCAATTTCGTTTGCCACGCACTGGAACGAATACAATTAGTGCTTTGCAGCACATGCTGGAATCCTCCTTGCCAACAAGAACATTCGAACACCTAGTTTCGTTTAAAAGCATTCAAAAATTCAATTAATTAACCTAAATTCAAACAACTTCTTTTCGGGAATTACCGTCGTACTTCGACAATACGCATAACACGCATTCAAATACTATCGAAAATGATGATGAATTATACAACGATTAATCTTGTACGAAATTATGCTGCACGACATCGCGACATGTGAATTAATTAATTTACGCCATTCCATGACACGTTACAACTTGTTGTTGAACATAACCTATAAGAAGCGCAGCACAGCATCCGCATCAACAACGGCAAAGAGCTTCAAAGTGGCGCTGTTCGCGATGTCGCGCGTATTTAGCGAGTTTAATTAATTACACTCTGTTTATAGTGCGATCGCGTCGCACAAGTGCTGTGCAAATACAGCGTGAGCGTCATTAATAACAGTAAGTAAGCTCTTGATGTGCGTTTCAATGAGGTGCACGTTTTCTAATCTAATATGATATACTCTTGCAGGTCATTGCGTATTGCATTTTAAAAAAAAACAGCAACGGAAATGAAACGGGACGCGTACAAAACAATGATGAAGCAATCATTTCAATGGAACTTTAATTCCATGCAAATCAAATGAAGACGTTGCGCATAATCAACCAAAGTGCCTACGTTCAGACAATTTTTTTAATGAAATCAGCGCATTTTTACACATGCATCGCGCATGTGCTGTTTACTTCATGTGATATATTCTTAATCAGCAATAAAAAGGCTTAGATTTAATGCGCACAACCAGCGAGTGAGTGAGTGTGAAAAAAAATTAATTTAAAATTTATGACTACTTTGTCAGAAAATATGACACGCGGCCGCGTTAGTTATATTGAGTTATTTACATACCTAACATGTCATGATAAGGGAAATATTTTCTTTCATTCTTTCAAATGCTATAAATAATTCGCATATAACAATCATGCATATGCGTGTGTGCGCATGTGTGCATTATTTATCCTTCTTTAATAAATGGCTGACAATCGTTTGTAAATAAATAGAGAACACGCTTGTTTGGAATGTGAGAAAGTCACAGCTGATGATAACTGGACAGCGGATAACGATTTCTCAACGGCGGCAGCAAAGAGCTGAGAAAATACCGGACCGCCTTTATCCGCTTCGATGATGATTGTGTGTCGATTGCGGACCGATTGAATGACGTGCAAGGAGGCGGCCGCGTACCGCAAACTCTCTTTCTTTCTCTCTTTCTCTCTCTCTCTCTCTCTCTTCGTATCGATTTATACCGTGTGTGCTATATTCCTTCTCGGGCCGCCGATAATAATTTTGTAAATGCTTCGCAATTTCATGCAATATTTCAGCCGTGGACGGCTGGCGCAACAATGAATATGAATAATACGATCTCGGCGATTGTAAATTCGTCTCGCAACTCATCTCTCAGCATTAGGGTTGAATGTCGAAGCCATTTGTGCGTGCTGTTTGATTTATGCGGGCCCGAAACGCAAAGAATGTAAAGTAAAGTTTCGAGAGGCGGCGCGCGTTGCTTATTGTATTGTGCACGTATGCCTACGGCTGATGGTATTGGTGGCGGTGGCGGTTTGCTGCCTGGAGGTCGGCCGTACGGTCGAAGTCGAAGGGCCCATCCCCCACGTCGACCTTGACCGGGCTGCGTGAACAGCTGAAGCTGAACATCGACACAACTGGCGGTGGCGTCGACGGCGGCGGCGGGCAGGCTTATGTATATATATTTAAACACTGCCGCCGTTGAGCCTATCCAGAATGATCCAGATGACACATACAAGGGTGGAAAAAGCAGTACCGTGCTGTGCATATTAATTACCAATGTTGCGCCTGCTGGCTTTGTTATCAACTGAATGACATGTTTTTACCAAATGCGTATATAATCAACGCCCCTCTTACTTCACGCACCGAACATAATTCGAAAGTTTTTTGCGACGTAACCAACAAACAATTGAATACATGAATACAAAACTTACATGATTGCGATCAAAGTCTCGTTCAGTGTCTTCTTCTTCGTCCGAGTGCAGGAACAACTCTCATTTGTTTACGTTTGACGTTCGCTCGCCGAAACGATCTCCCAGCGCGAAGGAATCATCAACGGTACGGAACGCGCGATTCAATGGATCAACGAACAAACGAACCAGCGTTTATTTTATCTTGAGCTAAATGCCTTTGCTTATACGGACATAGCAACTAGTTAAAGGGTGCACACAACACGACGACCGATTCACGTTTATACGCACATCCGAAAATAATCGATATCTAAAGAGACTTGCTTGCTCTGCTCGACGCAAGGAATTCAATGTTATATACGTTTGTGCTGTGTGCTTACACGGCACGCCAGCAGATAATACTGCTTCGTCGCGCGGACGACGATGACTCGCTGCCGAACACTGCACAAATGGGCGCGCGCGTTATCTTTCAGCTTCGACTGGAAGGTTAGAAAATCAAAACCAATGCGCGTGCGCACTTACCATTTGTCGCCTAGTCAGGTTGTAACACGATCACCCACTTGACACTACATACAAATATTGAAACAACAACAAATATTTCATTTGTAAATGCATCACATCTAGGATGGAGAGATGTTCTGAGGCAAAGATATGAGTGCAATTGCAATTAAACGCCAAGATAAGATTTTCTGTTTTTGTTGTTTAATTAATCAAAACCTCAAGCCACAATTTATTTGGCCTTCTTAGACTTAATCTTACGCATGTAGAATTCCAGCTCCTTGCCTTCCAGAATGTAACCGTCGGCTCTGCCGCACTGTCCAGGTCGGGAGGCCAAGCAAGCTGCAGAAATAAATACACAATAGTTAGAATTGAGATCATTCTTAATAATAATAAATAGGCTGTTTGCTTAATGATAAATGATCAGAGTAACTATGACAAGCACGTCATGCGGCAATGAGGCTCTTCAAAACGAATTACCTACTGATTTACCGTCGCTTTAATGTTATCATCATCTAAATTAATTTAAAATGCTTGTACACAATTCGCTACTCAATGCAATTGCAATGTAATATAAAGTTCACTTACCCAACAGGCGACCTGTCGTGAATTGCTCTTCAAGGGCTGGTTCTACTTTAGCGGTACGTTGCCTAACTTCGTATTTCTTTTGGACCTTCTTGCTGCGCTTCTTGTTTAAGAGGGCTTCATCAGCTTCAGTCTAAAATTTAAAAAGTTGAATTAGATTTCAGAAAATGATGCCATAATTTCAACTGGGTGAATAGATCAGAATTGCATAAAGGATACTGTAATCATTGGTATTTTCATATGACACGCAAGTTTTCTCATCAGATGAAGGGAATAGTTTGATAATAAACTAGAAGACTTACCAACTTAGCGCCCTTCTTGCGGCCCAATGGAGTAATGTAATGGCCTTCATACCACTGTCTGAACTTAGTGGCATCAACGACAACAATGGCGTTCTTTACCAAAGTCTTGGTACGCACCAATTCATTGTTACTGGCATTGTAGACGACATCGATAATACGAGCCTTGGCAGCAATACCTTCTGAACCCCAGGCGAAGTTGCCAGTGTCCAAACGCAATGCACGGTATTTGGTGTTACCTCCGCGAGTACGCACAAAGTGGACTCTGTGGGCACCAAGTTTAGTGTTGGCGGCTGGGCGACCTAACTCAAACTTCCTCTTCTTGCGAAGGGGCTTCCTTTTACCGCCAGTGGCGCGTCTTTTATGCCAGTGATCCCGGCTGATACCTTAAAAACATCACCAAAAATGAGTACACAATACATACCAAACACAGAAACATCAGCTTGAATGTCATTAATTTGTATCAGAGCGCTGTGGAATGCTTGTTTATCTTCAGCACAAGTGTCGGATTCGGGATAATTTAATCATCATATACAAATACGAAGCATGTTTTGAACATCGTATCACCATCTTGGTTATGTTTGCAATATCACCTTTTTAACACAAAATTGACAAAAATAGCCACTGATATCAATTAATATACATTCGCACTTCACGTTTTTACTATATTTTTCACTGAATTGCAATATAAACGATGGATGATCGAAGATTTCCTTAAAATCTCGTCTCCTCGCACTTACCCATTCTGCCTGAAATAAACTAAAGAGCGAAAGGAAGTCACTAACCGAATGTCTAACCAAGTCAGCTATTACCAACAGTGTTGCCAACCAGGAATTATGCTTATGCCGACAAATTCCACTGGTGCGCTGATATCGCGCAACAGCAAATATTTGAAAATTAAATTCTAGATAATTTGATGTATATATTTCTACTTGCGTTAATTAAAGGACTCCAAGCGGTTTGTAAAAAATACTGCCTCATTAAACTGAAATTGCTTTATTTTCATTGCTATTTCTACGCTTTTTAAAAATTTGAATTTCATGGTATTTTGATGATGAATATTTGAAAAATATATTGCTATATAGAAATTGAAATACATTACGCATGCTATAGTTAACTTAAAATTTAATCTGTAACGCTAAATTTGTCGATTTTGTAAGATTTTTCATTGCATTCGTTTAATGTCTACTCTACATATCATTTTTTGATTATATTCGTTCATTATAATAAGATGTCACATTTGTTTCAAACGTTAAACATTATACCTTACAGTCTATCTTCGTGTGCAAACTCAGATAATACGTCTATGATATTATCAATTAAATCACAGAAAAAAAATAGTGTATCCTATATACATAAAATTAGTATAATATCGGTAATAAAGATATTTCCTGTTCGTTAAACAAAGCCTCATATAATAAATATGTATGTAAAAAGAAGAAAATTGCCTGTGAGCTTAGGAAAATCAAAACGAAACATTGTAGCTTAATGGACAGAACAATCCTTGAGGCAGTGAATTTGCAAAGATTCATGATTCAATTCGAGTTTAAAAATTTCCTTTCTTTTCTTACTTACGATACTGACTGTGGGTTTACTAAAAAAAAAGGATGCATCTACTCTATTAATAAATGGGTATTTTCTTGGTGATCGTTTTTCTGCACATGTGGCAAATCTTCAAAGTGTCTGCGCATTTGGAGCATGTGCCATGTCCGCAAAGGAAGACTACGTTGCGTTTGCGTTCCATACATATGCTACACGCTGTACTTTCTTCAATTTCGGCAATTTTGCATTCCAAGTATCTACAAAGCAACAACAATTAAATTTAATGTCAAATTTATGGTATTTTATACTTTACCTCATTCTTTCTGCACTTGGTTGACGACTTTTAGCCGGGACAATGCGACCATCTTTTGTCACGCGTTTAATTACAGGTGCACTGCATTTTAGGCATTTCTTCATTCTTGAGGAGCAATCTTCACATGCAGGTTTATGATTGCACGGTTCTAAGCGTACATTTTCCTCGGATAATTCAGAACAGACGAGGCATTCAACTGGCGTACTTCGTACACTTACAATTTCGTTTTGATATTGATGATTTTTATGATTTGGTGAATTTTCCTGTGAGGAATTGCCAAGTTCGGCGTTCTTATCAGTCATGTCCGATTTTCGACTACGCCGAGAATCTAAACAACAGAATACATAAAATTAATAAATAAATAACAAGTTGATATAGCAAATATTACTTTTAGTATCCTCAATTTTACCGACTATTGGACTATTTCGTGCGTTTTCAGTTAAATTATACCCGTCCATTGTGCGTTCGTTTAATGTGCTCGCTTGCATATCACTACTCACGCTTTGCATCATTTGATTACTATCCACAACTGGCTTATAACTCTTGAGTAACTCTTGTAAATTGCTATCTTGCAGCAAGCTAAGCGCCGGATGACTTTTGGCGTTGAGTGCATCCAAATCGATTCCCTGCTGAATGAGAAAACAGGCAATTGCAATCGCCTGCCCGTGTTCGGCGACATGCGAGATATTTTGGTGTATGGCAAAGATGCAGGGTGCTTCTTCGCGTCGAAGGAATGCATTGATTTGCGATCGTTTTTCGAGCACAAAGTGTAATGCGGTGTTACCGTCCTCGTCCTTCACGTTAATGTTCGCCTTGAGCTTAATGAGCAGCTCGATGACGTTGTAATGGCTCTGGCTGATTGCAAGAAACAGTGCCGATTGATTGCGATTGTTGCGGAGATCAATGTCGGCTTGGCCTTGGGTGACTAGAATATCCACGACTTCAACGTGGCCATTGAGTGCTGCCAAATGTAATGCAGCGAAACCATCGTCCTTCTTCACGTCGACGAGTTGTCTGGCTTGTGCTAATAACTTACTGGTAGCGAACGCTTTGCCTTTTAGTGCAGCCTGATGCAGGAGATTAAAACCGCGTTCGTTGCGTAGCGTGAAATCAGTGCCTGGTGCGGCACATAATAATTCGATCACTTGGTGATTATCTTTACCAATAGCGTCATGGAGTGCTGTATCTCCATAGCAGTCAGTGCAATTTGGATCGGCACCAGCCGCTAGCAGGATCTGTACGGCTCGTGCTGGTTGTTTATGTGCAGCAATATGGAGAGCAGTACACCCACCCTTGTTTGCTGCATTGAGATTCGCCCCCGCTTTGATGAGTATGTCAAGTATGTCTGGCTGATTACCAAAAGCTGCATAATGAAGGCATGTGTCACTGACGTTATCGCGTGCATTCACGTCCGCTCCAGCCAAAATTAATAAATTCACGATGGCAATGTGACCCTGATGCGAAGCAACTTGCAGGGCTGTTTTGCTGCCGCTACGCATATCCACCGCTTGCCGATTCGACTCTTCGAGTATCCGTCGCACGGTCTCAATCTGCCCTTGAGCAGCTGCCTTCACCAGTTGGTCGGCCGTTCCGCTATTTGAGTTTGTAGTGTTTGGTGGCCACAACACTAAAATAGAGCGAGCAATTAGACTAAATTCCCCACATATGCAATATGTAAATTCAAATGCGCTCTACTTACTCGATGGTTCCCTTCGTTGATTCTGTGACGCATGCATTGTGTTGTCCAATTCAGCAGCGCTTCCAGGCACAACAGACACGCAATATGGATTAAGTGTCCATGCCTGTCCGTCAATCTGCACGCGAAGATCACCATCCGAATAAACTTTAATGACCTTTCCAAGTTTTCCCAGCGCATTTCGCATCACATCTATCCATTCACCATGTCCACGTTGCAGTTCTTTAACTTTGCTTGGATCGTTTAGCACGCTCACAATATCGCCCACTGCAAAGCTGTTTACTTTTGCTAAACTGGCTGGGTTGTAGGTCCAGCGATTGCATCCTTCAAATTGCACGCGAATATCACCCTTGTCTGTGACGCGATGGACGGTGCCAACCTTGCCAATGCTTGCAGCCATACGAGGATTCCATCCTCCATGACGCAATTGCATAAACTTTAATTGTTCAACGCTGACCACAACTTGAACTTTATCACCGACGCAGAATGGTGGTGGACCTGAACGACTGGGTTGAGGTGTAGCTTGTTCGATAATTTGACCCAGTACAGGCAAATGATCAGGGTAATATGATCCACCATTTCCTGCCTCTACATATTTAATATCGCAATTGCCCTTGTGTCCCAAACGATAAACATTTGTTGATCCAGAAAACCACGCGACGTTTGCAACAGACCGACTTGATTCGTTATCCCATCCACGAATATCCAAAACTTTACCGACTTTTCCGTCACCACCGTCTTGATCACCCCATTCCCAGTTATATCCTCTAACTACTTTGGCACCGGCAAATATGCCACGCAATTCTACTTTGCGAGAATGAACACGAAGAGATAATTCAGCTCTGCAAACAAAAACAGATTAGTGAGTAAATATTGTTGGTTCAAGTTGTGGTGTACTTACCCTAATGAAGACGCTAGATCAAAGCGTTGGAATGGATGATTGATATCATGCTTATCATTATGATAACACACATAGCATAAGTCGTAATCAAAACATGTTGAACATTTATAGCGAATTCCCGATATTCCTTCACTGTTGCAGCCATCACAGACAATGTTCGGATGCTTAACGCCTACTTGCGCGTTATCAATAACGCGCAAATCATACATGCTCAGATAGCCCACCCGATAGTTGGTACGTGTACCATTGTCCCATTGAACGACGACGGTCTTATCCGGGGATGTTTTTGTTGCTACGTTGGATTTGCCAATCTCACATACAGTGCCCACATTGCCTTCGCCCCCATCTGTTACGGTCGCCAAAAAAGCAGAAGCAATGACTTGCAATGTACACAAAGTTTTATATTTACCTTGATTGCCCCAACTCCAATCGGGCCCTCGCACGATACGGACGCCAGGATTCAGCATTTTTCTTGGCAACACCAACCACTATCTCCCAATTATTACATATATTTCGTGTGCGATGTATTCTTAAACTATTGTTATATAAGTGTGCGTTCGGCTTTGTGCATTAATTACGTGATAATTGATGCATTTTAGATAAATTTATATGGCGTCATAATAACACATCTTGCAAACTTTACTGCATACCACGACGCGTTCACGAATTTCATTACAAACCGATTGTACATGTTATGTTTTTGGCACTATTTGGCTGTGTCGAATTGTCGTTCCAGGATGTACTGTGCGTGATTCATTGTGAATAACCCAAGTATTACCCTGGTCTTCACTTACTACGCTAATGCCGTATCGGAAACATCATTAAGCATGGACAATCCCAGCGTTTCGTATGCATGCTGATAATAATGTTATAATACACAAATTAATGATGTGATTTACGTTCACTTACCGCACGTCGAATTGTATTATAATTAGCAAGTGTATAACACTTGTTTATAATCGTTTACAATTTCTGCTCACAAACACTACCACTACTTCCCCCAGCCGAACTAACTGAGTTCATAGACAAGTTTTGAGAAGCGAGTTGTCTACGACTCATAGCAGGTGGCTCCTCACTGGTTTGTTCATGCACCACAAACTATTAAAACTTTCTTTAAACTCTGGCGCTTTAATTTGAAATAAATCAAAATTATGAAACGGACGGTACGGTTAATTGTATAGAACTCGTGAATATTATCACAATAGCCTAATCCACCTTATGGTATTGTAGTTTGTATAATTTAAAAAATCAGTTTAAAATCAGCGCATAGAAAACGCATAATCTCAATTGTACATATACAGAGGACACAGACAATTAATATATTAACTCTACCATTAAATTATTAAGTTAAAAATACTTTTCTCTGCTATATACAAATAGTAACGAACTAGCTAAACTATCCACTAGAATTTACAAAAACACGTACAATGCATCCCGTTAGTTCCCTGTGTCCCGCGAAATTTATGAAATCAGTCATATATATCATTAGCATTGCACAACAGACGGTTTGGAAATCACCACATCATCATAAACAATCATAATAATTGGTCGCTCATTATGAGAACCGGCTCTAATCTCAATTTACATATAGGTCTGTTTTTCTTCCGTTTGCACTATTATAGTCAACATAATTTAGCTAAATGTAATATTATAAGTTTGCACACTCATTGGAGCCACATCAATGCCACTAAAATCTTTGAATGGATCATTAATCTTATCAAGACCGGTCAGCGTCGTTTGCTGAATAGTGCTAATATCTGCTACATTGAAGCCATGACGGAAATTGCATTTGGGACATGTATAATTAAGATTTACATTGCACGAGTAGCCCTGACGATGAAGAACGAACAATGCATTGTTCGCTGGAAACTGCGTATAAACCGGGTCGGGCTGGGTGCGCAATGTCACTAAGTGAACGTCACACGGCAATTCATCAGCGAATTGTAATGACGTGTCGTTCAATTCGATCGAATCCTCTAGAATGAAGACGCCGAAGGGATAATTCAAACCGTTCGATAAATGATTTGCATACAAACTAGGTCGAACAAACGTCTTCAATGGCCCATCAGGCTTCACTTCTGGCGTGTTAAAGTTCCGCATTGTTTCATACTCCTCGAACCGGCCGCCGCCAGCGGACGCCGGCACAATCGCAGAATTAACATCTTCCAACAGCAGCCAAAATTTATGCGATGTCTTGCGATTATCAACCACCCCTTCGCCCATACCGCGTGAGTCATCATAAAGTGTCCGCCTGTCCAGCATAACTTCAAGATATCCCGGTTGCCAGGAAGCTGCACCCTGCGCATGATTCGTCAATAAACTTATGCGCAAGTTATCATCCTGGATGAAAGTTTGCGTTGTTATTGGGAAGTAATTGCCCTCGATGCCAATGCGCTCAACCTTAATGCGTCGCTGCATTGCAAAGCCATTCGAATCCGTATAGAATTCGGGCGGTTCACCGTTTTGTACCTCGGTTATTAATCGCATAAACAATTCAGTCTCACGATTCTTGGGTGGATTCTCAAAGTCCACACGGTTCTCTACGTATATCGCCTCACTGAGCGCATCCACGTGAAAGATGCGCACCGTGTGCACGAGAAATGGTCCGTAAATAACCGAAATGTCGCTTGAGACACTCCCCGAGCTGATGATAATACTCATTTGTTCTTTGTATTGAAGCAAGACGTCCTTTTCAATGTCATTTTCGCTCGGATCCGGCATAAAGAGATACGCACCCGAGTGGAACTGGGCACTTCGATAGGCCGCAAATTGAATACCGCACTGGACGACTTTTCGTGTGGTTTTGCGAGTGACGGATTTCATAAAACCCGTTATGCCGTTGAACAAGATGCGCAGTTTCGTATTCTCAAGTTGAATGTCACCACTCTGGGTGCTCTTCAGCTGGAATTTAGTCGGAAGAAACGGAATGCCTTCTTGGAATTCTTTGCGGTGGCATTTATTGCAATAAATTGTGGCCATCTTATGTTTGGTATTCTTTGCATGAATTAGGTTGAAGCTCACCACTGATAAGCTTGGAATGCGTGCAATAAAAACGAGTTCATATTCGTCGTCCGATATATGCTGTTTTGTATTACCATCCGAACTATTCCAAACTGGATTCACTTGATACGGAATATCCTTTCCTTCATAATTCTGCACTTTAATATTGTACGTGTTAATGCGCAGTCGTACAACTTGATGTTGCGCCTGTCCAAGTGAATTAAAAACCACAATTCGTCGACTTTTCCCCGGCTCGATGACGATAATGGTTTTCTTTGGCAGTTTCTCATAAGCGTCACGCTCAAGATCACTAAGAAGCATGTTCCTGTCCGTTTTCAAATTATCTCCATTGAAAATTAATGCCTGTAGGGCATTCTGCTGGATTTTCACTGTATCCCGAAGACTTTCAAACAATTTCAGACCATAATCGCGCATCACGAATGATTTGCTCGTGCCTGTGATTGCATCGTGATGCTGAAATAGTCCCAAGTTGCGTCGTGCAAGAACCAATTTTTCATAGTCACGTTCCAGCGTTTTCAAATACGGCAATTGTTTCTTTTGTCGCACGCCGTTAATAGCCAGAGTATACAGAATTTCCGATGCTCTCAATGAGTTTTCCAACTCTCTGTCTAGAATTTTCATAAAGGGACGCGTGGTGAAATACCCGGACCAATATGCCGGTCTCCCCTCAGAGAATATATCCGAATATACGAAAAAGTCGCCTTTTAGCGTCGGAAATTGTTTGGTACGTTCCAAAATGGACTTGAAATACTCGCGTGGAGTACCAAAGGCAATCTCCGCCTTGTAAATGTGCTTATTGTCGTTTATATACTTGATCAGCTTCATGTAATTGTAATACTGTTGATCCCATTCCTCCATAACGTTGTACCGGAAGTCATCACCTAATGGCATTAACACGACGTTGTGTGTGAACAACGAACCAGTGCGCGCATACTGTTCCAGCAGCAATTCAGCTTTTTCCTTGACGTTATGCTCGCTGATATTCTGCGCCTTGAGCGAATACTCGGTGAATTCGCCTGGCACCTTACGAAAATCGAAATTCAAACAAACGTACGGATGCGGTCCGCAACTATGTTTTATTGAATAAATATCAAAGGGCTGATTATGCGTTAGCATGCCGTTGGAATCGAAGGGCGCCCATGTCGGCTGCCACTTGAAATCACCGAATTGCTTCCACGCCAGCCACTGCTTCCAGGCGTAGTGAATACGTTGAATGACGGTTCCTTCAATCCCGGAAGATTGCAGCAAGTACGGCACCGTATTGCCATGCCCGAACGGATCGATGGACCATCCGGATTTCGGTTTAATGCCCAAATTCGCAACCACCCACTGATGGCCTACAAGCAAAACGTATGAGACATATGCAAATATGCATTTCGCGAATACAACGTACCTTCAATCAACTGATCAATCATTGCGTACATGTGGGAGTTGGCCTCATCAGTCATCACCCAACCGCCGGTCGTGATTTCCAATCTTCCTGATTGCGCCAGCATGCGAAGTGCACGCTGTTTGCTCGGATGCGCCACTTCCCACCATGCGTTCAAAAACGCCACTTCCGACCAGATGAACGTCAGGTTTTTGTGCTGCTGCAACTTGGTCACCATATTCGACATAATGGGACGCGACTGATAGTGGAAGTAGTTCTCAAACGTTTTCAACCATCCAGGATCATTATGCGAATGCGGCACGATAATCACCTTTAACGGTGGTCGATCCGCATCCATTTTCTGCTTTTCGAAACGGTCCTCAAACTGTTTATCCCAATACTCCTTCATTTTCATCCAGCCGGGCTGCGAAACAATATTAAATTAGTTTATGCCGACGTGTGCGTAAAGTTGGGTACTTTTCATGAATGCAAGTTTTAATTAATTTTAGTTTTGTTTAGCAAACTGCTTGCATGCGCATAATGCATACTCGCTTGTTGCAAGTAAATTACTTTATGTTACATGGTGCGCGCAGGTAACGTGCACTTTCAATGCAATGCAATACAATGCACTGCAGTGAAAAATATCTGCATGAGTTGAACTCATTAGGTTGGTTTGCGTTCCTTTTCATCGATTCCATGGTGAAAATTTGAAAGGATACTCGCTATTGCGCATGCATATTTGCATTTTCCATTTGGAAATTCAACTCACTTGGAAATCGAAGTGTTTGAAAACCTCGACGGTATCAACGTCCGTGTCGGCGGGATCGAGCGCGGGGCATTGCTGCACCCGACCGCCCCCCGTCGCGCTGGCGTGCTCCTCATCGTCGCGACTATTGTTGTCGTCGTTGGCGGCGGCGGCGGCGCGGCCGACACTTATCAAAGCGTCGACGTTGCGTCGCTGCAGCGCGTCGCCGTTCGCCGATGAATTGCCGCTCCCGTTGGCGTAATACAGACAGAGGAGCACCGTGAGCGCGATGGCGCACATGGCGAACACCTTCGGCGATATCCTGCGGTGCAGTTTTACGCCCATCTTGTTAAAATGTCGGCTGCCGTCCTTCCTTCAAAAAAGCGACGCGATGCGTCCCAAGAGCGAACGAAGCGATCTTAAAACAGTTGCTTCAGGCGTTGCTTCATCCACGGCATCATTACGACTGCATCTGCAAAGAGAGACGACAAATATGCAATAAATCGTGTGCATACATAAATGGCGGATGACAATCATGCGGCACGCATGTTATGCGATAAATGCAGTTAATTGGGGACGCGCTCGGCCATTGCGCGCTGCGTTTACGTGGAATTGTTTTTAATTAGGAAATTTGCCGACATGCACGCAGCACGACGACGCGCACGCGGAAAATTTATGACGCGCCAAAAATTCTAATGAAGAAGAAGAGAAAAAAATCACCCTGCCGTGTGCGCGCGCGCGGAAATAATTTACGTTGACAGTAATTGCAAACTCAAGTT
The DNA here is from genome assembly GCA_963978815.1 of Aleochara curtula. NCBI lineage: Eukaryota > Metazoa > Arthropoda > Insecta > Coleoptera > Staphylinidae > Aleochara > Aleochara curtula. The sequence continues at coordinate 11,319,617 of OZ022219.1, read as the reverse complement.
AAGCAGCTTTTTGTTTGCATTTAATTTTAAATGCACTTAAAACCGTTGGGCATGTGTTGCAACAAATTGTTGTAATTCTAAACTCACGAAGTTGCTCTAATTTACCGGTTAAAATAAGAGCGACCGTTATGAAAATCTTTGAAAACTTTCACTTTCCCGTCATTAAAACTACGCATGTGTGATGATAATTATGCGTATTGCGTATCAATTTCTTTTTTCCGTGCTACTGTACTTCCTTAATTGAACAAATACGAAACAAAGGCGCACGTCAAAATAATCACAACTTTTCACAAGATGAATGAAAAGTAAGAATTTTCACTTTTGTTCATAATTTCTAACAATACTTAACAATAAATAAAGTGTGAGTGAAACTGTATATGCTATAATTAATTAGCAAACGAGTTTAACCCATACCTAACCTAAATTATCTATTTATGTATTTAGCATTTAGTGTGCCGTTAAAAGTTGTTCGCCATGATGATCATGATGATGATGGGAAGTACAGAAACCTGTAATTTTTTGTTCATCTTTTTCAAGCATTAAAAAACCGCTGTTTTTATGGCGTGCGCATGTGTAATTTAACGTAAACACTAACCTAGTTTAGCATGCATTTCCTTACTAAGGCCGCCTTTGTTCTTGATCGCGCACGTAAAGGAAGAAAAGCGTGCAATCGACGTGAAAAGTCAAACACTGTGTGGGCGTCACGTGTGTAAAAAAGCGTGCGCTTGCGTGTATTGAATATCCAAATGAGACAACAAACATAATGCAGCATGTAAACGCGCATATCCTCAATGTACGCAATTATTTATGCCAAACGGCATGTAAAGAATTGGATGACTTTACAATTGTGCGTACGCACTCAATACATGCTTTGAACTTACTTGTTTGCCTAATGATTGCGTTTTATTACAATCAATCGTATGTAATATTTGCAAAACGTTCAACACAACAACAACAACACTCTCAGTGTGCGCTTTGCTTTGCTTTGCTTTGCACTCCCGAACACTCACTCTAAATCGACATTAATAAACCGGATGTGATCGTTTACTCTTCGAGTTAGTTCTTCCCATACAATGAGTGCTCCCAAAAGCATGTTAATGGAGTTGAGTTTATATTTAGCACGTAATTTGAAAACCAATCATTCAAAAGCATCGAGACGTGCAAAGAGCAGAAAGAAAATAAAAGTTTCATTTGAATTCGTATCGAATGAATGGAACTCGCCATTAATTGCAACAATCAACATACATAAATGAGTGTTCATTGGATAAACGAGCCAATATTGATGCCAATTGTTAGTGCACGGCGCACCGCCTGCCATTTATTATTGATGCAGGCCTTGCACGAGACGAAATTGCTTGCGTTAATAATTAATACAAAATAACAGAAACCTTGACCAACGATTACGTTTTTTTCTTTCCTACTTGCATAACAATATTACAGGAAACATTCTAGCAACATTGAATACGAAGCAAATAAAACAAACACTATCGTAATAATAGTAATTAACGCGCAGGCGTAAGCGCATGCGCAGATTGAGATACAGTTTGTAATTATGTTGGTCGTGTAACACATGGCTGATTACGGATGCTTCTCTAATTAACCAATTTGCTAATCACTCACCATTCACCACCACTCGCCAATGTTTGTTATAGCAATCGCGCAAAACACACGTAAGTAATTGATAATAATCTTTGCTGTTGCTCTAGTTTATCACTTACTACATAGATGTTTGAATGTATTGATAAGTTCGCGAATTGCGCATGCGCTGAACACATATTCATTGTTCCATTCATAGACGTACATGTAAAATATGCACATAAATAATATTGGAGCATATCTTATTAAAATATCAAACGGCTATTGTATGTACGTATTCGTTCCTTTCAGCCGTTACGTTCGTGTAGATTTACATTTAAATTTATATTAAACTTAACGCAAATCTCTTCTCTTGATTTATGTTTCCTTTTCTTAGATTAGTTTCTTACATATATGGTTTATGAAACCATTTGAAAGTATACACTAAAATATCATTTTGTTATTCGAAATAAGCTTTGAGATTTTATTTATTTTAATCTAGATATATAAATGAACTATAGAAAGGTTTATTTTAGCTGACTAATAATGTTTTTCAAAATTAAATTACAAATAAGCTTTCAAAACTTATTTTAATTTAAATAATTTAATCACGTTTAAAATTTTCGTGTTGCTCCAACAGGGCGAGTTGCCACTAAAATGGCTATAACTTTTAAACTAATTCGAATTTCATAAAATCCTTTTAGGAAGATATTTTTTAATACCTAAACTATCAAAATAAAGCAAAAACAATTTTCTTTTTTTTTTTTCAAATTTCTTCACAACAAGCGTGGAAAACGACTAATTGAAACAAAATATTTTAATGTTCCATTTTTTTATCTACTCAAAACGTGTTATAGTCCGAAAAATATAATAATTAATTCAAACTAATTCTGAAGAAGAAGTTTATATGTTGCAATTACCCCAATTTAGAGGGCGCTACGCATAAACAAAAAGTTTTTGCAAATAAATTCATATAATCATGTAACATTGTTTACAAAACCCATGTGTTAATTCTTATGAATGTTTAATACATTTATAAATCATCAATTAATAAACAAATGAAAATTTACATTAACTTACTATTTTTATCTTACTTTATGGATTTATCCAGAATTTAACCAGAAACCGTGTTTTAATCCTGTGATTTCAATTTTATATCTTCTCTCTTGAAGGAAAGTTATGGCTAATAACCTTTTAAAAATGAAAAAGTACCCGAAAGAAAATAACATATTTCTTTTTGATTTATATTTCCTCTCTCGTCCCGTATTTACTTAACGCACTTTGCCCAAAAACAAGTAGCAGCAGCAGTAGCATTGCATCGCGAGAGAGTATTACTTAATAAACTAGCCTTAATAAACCATGTCGAAAGTAGTCTAGTGTATAAACACATATCTTTGAAAAATTATTCTAATTTGGCGCACGTCCAGCGAATTATTTTTAAGTGCACGTCGTCCAGAAATCATACATACCCGTTTAATATACGCAACACATCCAGGGCTCTGGGACGCAACGCGTAAAAGGGATCAATGTAATTTTAGCGCATTAATTGATTCGCCGAGTGTGCGTACTCTGCATGTTACGTTACAGCGTGTTAAGTGAATGAACGAAAGAAGCTAAAGACGACGAAGAAGACGAGGAAAAACTCAAGTGGAGTAAATGCACATTAGTCGCGGCTTATAACTTATCAGCGCGACATTCACGGCATCAAAGAGTACGCTGGATAATTAACAAGTTTACGCATTTTTAACGCTGTGCTCTTTTTATGATTGCATGCTCGCTCACCGCAGAGTTCAACGACAACTAAGCGAATAATCTATTATCGACTGTAGCAAATAACATTATTTAATGTTGCAATTCTCGAAAAATTGCCATGTTTTATTACCTATTCTTTTAGTACATTTAGCAACAAATAATGCAGCACCACTAAAGTTAATAAAGTTAATGCTGTTTTTTGCAAATTACTTATTCTAGACTTGAAATTATATCGAGAATGTATTTCGATTTCGTAATTTTGTAAGCAGGATTACTCAAAAACTATGAATCTGATCAACAATAAATTTTCACCAATTATTTATAATGCGATGAGCTAGCAAATGAACAAAGGATTTTGAAATTGTTTGGAAAATATTTATTTAAATGAATAAAATCCACGAAAAATGGGTATGAAAACTGAAATTTTGTGTTTAAAGCTTCGTAATTTCTTTTTGAACATGACTTTTACCAAATCCTTTGTTCAATAATGAAACAAACTAATATACTAACAAAATTTTGAATTACGATCAACCGTTTGCGAATTATCTTGACTACCGCAAAACGAGTTTAAAAAAACGAGATTATATGGAAAAGTTTTCTTTTAGATTTTGGCATTTTGTTGGTTAAGATTACTCAAAAACTATGAATTCGATCAACACCTATGTTTCACCAATTATTTATAATGACTGGAGTTAGTAGGTAATCCATGGATTTTGAATGTTCTTCGAAAAGATTTATTTAAATCAATAAAATCACAGAAAAAAATGGGATGTAAACTAAAATTTTGTGTTCAAACCTTCAGCATTTCGTTTTGAACATGATTTTTAACACATCCTTGGTTCAAAGATGAAATAAGCTAATATACTAACAAAATCTTTTTGAAATTTTCAATTACGATATACCGTTTTCGACTTCTCTTGACCGCCGCAAATTGTGTTTTAAACGTGATTATTTGGCATACTTTTGCAATTTTGTTGGTTAGAATTACCTAAAAACTATGAAACCCATCAACATCAAATTTTCATCAATTATTTATGATGAGACGAGTAAAGACAACGAACCAAGAATTTTCAATATGCATAAGACATATTTATTTAATTTAAAAAAATCCAGGGAAAACTGAAATTGTGTGTTCAAACCTTCACCATTTTCCTTTTAAACATGACTTTTAGCAAATTCTTGGTTCAACGATGAAATAAACTAATGTACTAAGTGTCTGAAATTTTGAATTACAATCAACCGTTTTCGAATAATCGTAATCGCCGCAAAACGTGATTTAAAAAACTCACTTTGGCAAATCACGTATAATTCAGCCAATTTTAATCATTTTTAAATGAAAATAATAAACAAGCGAGATAAAAAGAAATGCACAAAACGATAAAGGTAAAAAAACATGTATAATGCAATAATAACAAAAAATCAGAAAGACCTCACAATTTTTCATTTTCGCAACTGTACATAACCTCACAACGCTTGTAAATATTGCGACAATAAATAATGAGCGCATTGTGGAAATATTGCAGTTACCTATATGATTACAACCAATTTTTCGTGCATGTGTTTGTCGATGAATAATAGCCGACTGTAAGTAATGCGTGTATGCACGGGAAATGTGAAAATAATGATGCAATTTAACTTTCGTGATAACAATAAAACTAATAACTGCACGACAGAATAATAATATAAAAAAAAATGAATAGAAAATATTTGATGAATGTGTGTAAATATGTTGTTTGTTGGAAATTCCAAATAATAATAATTCCACTTGTTTCGATCGAATGTTTAATTGATAAATAACTCAATTATGTAAATCACTCCATTAATTATGTGCAAAATAATGTTTGTCTCATATTTCATTTAATAGATAACGTAATTATTATAGCCTAATTATTATTTAATGGTTTCCAATGTTGATTACACTACGAGTTAGATATAGTACATATGTATTTTTAAAATGAAAATGTCGCGCATAGAAATGAAATAAAAATATTATTTACGATACGAATGTAGAATTATGTACAGCAATAATATATTTATTCGTATTCAAGTATGCAGGTTAATGACTGATTTGATGATTTTAATGAATGAGAACATCTATAAAATTTGTTTTACAAATTTATTTAAAGTTTCTTTTAATATCTCCGCAAATTATATCACTGTTCAAACACACGCTAAACTATTATCAGTCTATTTCAGTTCTCCTAAAAGGTTAAATAAACTCATTATGGAGATAAAATAATACTGATAATAAGTTTGTAATTAATATAAAAATCGATTTTCTAATACTTTTACTGTAAATTAAAAAGTAAAATTATTAGAACCGTTACATTGTTGATATGCTCCTTACAATTCCGTACAGTTGTCCAAACTGCTTGAAAACAAGGAGTCCGGGTAATGGGAATCACCGTTTTGACTGAGCCGAATCACTATAGGTTTAAGATAGCGTTTTTTCGGTAATTTACGTGAATTTTTTTACAGTCTAAAAAATGAATATTATTTCGTGAAACTTTCAGAATATGTTACAACTTTAACATCAAATTGTTGTTAAACTATTCGTCCGATTTGAATCAAATTTCAATCGCTTTATTAACACTTTCAAGTGTCATGTTGGCTTATGCATATCTCAAATTGAATTAACAAGAATTCATTATTATCAAATGTAGTTATGTTGGTTATGAGTCCAACCTTATATTGCATTGAAAAGAATGCATCATCAATGCTCTTATCAGTTAACAATCAGTATGGGCATAAACAGGTGTATGGTAAATTAGAGGTTATGTTTCTCAACCTTAAAACAATTGGATATTGATAAATTAAGTACTCACTAATAACATTTCATGATATTCAAAATAATATTAATTATTTAATTCTTGCATTCTGTAGACGCCGTGGCAAAAAAAACAATCAATAATTTCGACGAGATAGCGAAAGAAATACAGTGGAACCTTATTCGTTAAGCGAAGCAATTGAAAAAGTTCCATCGCAGAATTCGGGGTATCCGCGCAGATATAGGAATCACCTAATTCATTCGTAATGCGAAACGACGTTCGTTAAATGAGTCATTATTTTACGATTTATGTTTTTCGTTACGTGTATCACACGTTATGTGGGACGTTCGTTATGCGAGGTTCCACTGTACTTATAAACCGTGTAAAAACGATCGTGAATAAAAAGTACGGTGTTCATACACATTATCTGATAATTACGTACACGATAAAAACAATATAGATAATTCCTGGAATTTTCGAGAAGCATCCTTAGCAACACTGTAAAACACACAATCCTTGCTTTGGCAAAATAAAAACAAGTTATACGAGCGAGTAACGATAATTACATAAGATCATGCAATCAATTAATCAATTACACCATAAAGTACATATAGTAGTAGCTGGTTTTAATTACCAAAAGCAATGAGCCAAGTTACAACCTGGGACAACGTATTTAATATTGGTGAATTCATCATCGCCATGCGATTCTCATTAACGCAATGCGCAGCGCAATGTAGCTGATGGTACACAGTTATCTGCGATAATAAAAGATTGCATAGATTACCGAAACGCGTCATCGCGATGCAGCGCTTCAGCACCATTGACACGACAATTAAAACGGTAATGACATTGGCAATACAAGTCCAACAAAAAACGACGTGACACGACAGCTCGTGCAGATTGCATCTCTGCAACGAGTGCAACAAACATTGCGCATGAAATGCAATCAACTGGGTGTAAACCACATACATCATTCATATAAAAACCTTGTAAAAAAAACTTGAAAAGCTGATAATCTATGAATTATTACAACAACAAGCTCGAATTAATATAATATGAGCGAAATTTCAATATCTAAAATGCAGTAAAGTGCAGCGAGGTAAAACCGCAACAGTTTTTGCAAAATTCCACTTTGAACAACGTTTTTTACGTGATATTTTTAAAATATTTAATATATTTTAGTTTCAATGTAAAGTACAAATATTACTCTATAATTTTCATTGAAAATATATCAATATTCCTAGGAAATTTTGATTTAATACAGAAAATTGTAAGAAGTTGGTTCCAACTGCGAACTTCATCGGGGCAGTTCGCGAATGACAATTTAAAACCAATTCAAATGAATTTTACTATGTTCTATAGTAAAATCCGTTTAATTCATAAACACTTACAGAATGTCATTTACCGTAATAACATTGGTTGACTACTTAAAAAATTACACACTTTTAAAGAAATGTTTACTTTTTCGTGGTCTGCGTCTGCGCTACAGATGAGGATGAAATTACCTTGTTGACAATCCTACCCCAAATACACCTTACTTAATCTACGAGAAGTTAATATCTTTGTTTTCTTGCTTAATTAATTAAAAAAGTCCACGGAGAATATGTAGAATTTATGCCTATGATAAATCCGCTGTAATTTCTAAGGAAATTGATTATTTTATGTCAATTTTATGCTCAGTGCTAAAGTATTCTTTATATTTCGTTATACATTATTAAAATCCGTTAAATTATCAAAATTAATGCAGAAAATTATGCAATTGCTCCGTTAATATCGAGACACGGGGCACGTGCAACAAATGGAATATAATGTAATTCACTCATTAATTTCATTCATTTACTTAATATAGCTTTACTAATAGCTTTACTCCAAAACAAAATAACAAATGTGAATGCTGTAGCGGTAAATAACATTCTACACACACTCGAGGCGAAGTATCATAATTTTGCATAAAACAATTTTCAGTATAATTGTTTAAACTGATTTTCAAAAACCAAATTTTGTTGAAATATAACTAAGAAATATTGTAAATATTGTGCAAATTAAAGTGAAGCTACTCAAAATTTCATGTTTAAACTGTAATAACTCTTATTTGAGTGTGGTTGACCTAGAGTAGACATAGCTCTCATGATTCTTCATTAAATTATCTATCTTCCAGTAGTAATATCTCTTTAACCTAACTTGACATTCATTACTAAAAATCAATTTAAAATTTTTTGGTCCATCAAAAAATTGAAATTTTTCAAAAATCAATTTCTAGTTAATAATGTAATAGTTAAATAAAGATATTTTGATCAATCTAAAGATTATTAGTTGCAATTTGTGCACATCTAAACAATTTTGAACTAGGACGATTCGAAGCTTAGAAAATGTAATTTGAATATGCGTTTTGTCCTGGTAAAAATATTTCAAAAATATTGATGCTTTTATCAATGTTAATTAAACAGTCTCAACTCAAATATTCATTAATATCAATAAATATCAAACTATTATGAAACAAATAAAAAATATAAGAAGCTGAAAAATCAATTAACCTAAAACTTGTGTACACTTATCCCACTGCACCTCTTATTATCCTCAATCTGACTCAACTCATTGTTTGTTTTTCTTCATCTTTTTGAGGTTATTTCCGAAGAAAAACTTCTTTGTGTTGACATCAAGATTATCATCGCATGCGGAAAAGTCAAACACAACACAATTACAATCTGCTTTTTCATCTCTACGATTTTCCTATTCACGAAAAACACTGCTTGCTTATTTGCGCGCTTGATTTACCGTAAGCTTTATGCTACATTTAAGTCGGCTTAACGTGCGCATCATTTGTCACTTGCGCCGCACTTTTAACGCACGCGATAAACAAATACAGAAATCCGCTTAGAGCTGACTTTGTACATGCTTGTACAGCTGTTAGATAATTGCATCGATGATAATGGCTTTTTGGTTATGTTAGCGCAAACAAACAAGAAATAACTCACCCATTGTTGAAAAGAGTATTGTGCCAACAAAATATACAAGTTGTAATTTTAATCTACAAAATTGTGAACAGCATGAGCAGCATAAAATTATTATTTTTATGGGCAATTAGTTTAAAGAGTTTGATAAAAACAACCTACGAATTTCGATATGAAAGTATGTACTTACTTGCACGTAATTGCAAACTAAATGTGCGCGCGCGCGTGATAATTTCGTACAATTACAAAAATATTGTATCTTGGTGACGATCCAAGTGAGTGTAAAAGATGCAAGCATTACATCACGAATGCATTCCGGTTTGGCCGCAAAAAGATTACAAAGAGTGGAGCTAGACAAGTCTGGTCAGCCGTAATTTACACCTGTTTTTCTATTCCCGCAAATGCATATCGCGTTGTGCAATTTGTATACTTGATTTAATCGAAATTACGCTCTAATACAACACGTAATGCATTTACTTTTTGCATTCCTAAGAGCGAATTTTTTTTATTACATATTCATTTAAAATATTTACTCAAGAATACCATCAAACATTTTGAGAATGAATAATGCAAAATAACCAAAGTTATTGCAATTTAAAACTCGCAATTTGCATATAACTAGTGCTGAACTTGAAACTTTAACCGTGATTATCTCGAAAACGCTTTTTCGAATTTGCAATTACAGTAATCAAAATTACTCAAAAACTATGTGTCCGATCATCATCAAATTTTCACAAATTATTTATAAAAAGTTGAGCTAGAATATGACCAAAAGATTTTAAATTTGCACCGAAAACAATTGCGTAAAAAAATAAAATAGAAGAAAAATGATAAGAAATCTAAATTTGTGTTTAAAGTTTCACCATTTCTTTTCAAATGTAAACTTGGGCAAATCCTTCTTTCAACAGTGACATGTACTAATACACTAACAAAAACTTTTTCAAATTTTCAATTACGATTAACCATTTTCGAATTACAGCGAAAACCGCAAAAAGTGTTTTAGAAAAACGCGTTTCAGCAAATCACGTATAATTCCACCATTTTTAATCATTTTTAAATGAAAAAAATTGAGGAAATAGATAAAGAAATGTACTAAACAATGCTCACAAATCTTTTAAAGAATATTCATAACGACACAGAAAGAAAATTCCAAAATATCCGACTATAAAATTTCACTGCATGTATGATTTGTATTGTCTTCTTTAGATTAATAATCGAAATAACCAGTGATTTTCCTTAAGTAATTGTGTGCACTGTTATTCTCTTCACTTTAATAGCCTTTTTGTTGAAATTGTGATCCATCAATTTTACGTTCATAAACGTTAATGTACTTTTTTACGTACATCAATAATCTATGTATGTAGTTTTACCTTGAAGTATAAAACAACTCAAATAGGAGGCAGTTATGTTAAATCAAATTTGCACAACATTGAGAGTCCAGCTGGGTTTGCTTTTTGTTTACACGAAATCAACTTGACGATTCCTACATGTGTGTTGTGTAGAGGTTAGGAACCCGTTAGCTGTTTAACATTTTACCGCAATTTGTTTGCAAACTAGAAGAGATTCAAGACCCACCTCCGCCACCGAAAAATATATTTGGCTTGCTCGCTTCCTGTCGGTCTCTTTTTAATTGAATCACCAAAGACAATCAAACGAACAAAGTAAATTAAACTCGCACTCACCCAAGATTATAAATTATCCCTCGCTGCGTCCCCAGTGTCTCCTCTCGTCTCCTCGTTTCGCAGCTTTCCGCACGCGCGTCTGCCTCTTCTTGATCGTGTTCTCTCCACCGACGACTGCAGGTAGTTGTGTGTATATTTCTCGCAAGTACTTTTCCACGATTCGCCTTGATTAAAACACTTTTCTTGCTTCCACTCGCAATCCGCGCGCTGAAAAGGTTCGCACTTGATTAAAAATGAGCAAAAAGTGTGTGTGTGTGCTGTGCGGAAAGCAAAACGAAAAACGCAACCAATCAATGCAATCAATTACTGTAACTCGCTTCGTTGCAACTAAATTTCTTTTCTTCGTTTTCCTTTCGTATTTGCTTACATTAAGTGAAGAGCGCGCAATCACGCAATGCACATGCCAATTACGCACCTTACGACATTGCAGCACAGATGAGATGAAAATCTTGGTGGTCCTTGATGGGTTAGCTGCGACTGAATTGGCAATGACCCCCCTTTACCTTGCTGGTGTGTTGCTTCTTAATTTCACTCAAGTTTCGTGGTTTCTCACGCGGTTTGTCAGGACGCTCCGTAATAAAACGAACGATTAACCACAACGTAAACACGCCGAAGAATGCGTTTGCGTCCGTGTTCAGCACACTTGTTTGTGCTGCAGCATCAGAAGCAGAACTCGTTCAGTCCGCGGTCCGTTCGCTCATACAGCACGTCAATACTAAGGGGGGAAGCACGCGGACCAGCCGCCTCGCAAGCCAAACCTGAACTGAACTGATGAGTACGCGATGCCGAAGTCTGTATACCGGTCTCTCTACTTACGCCTGCAAATTGTACTACGAGTACGACTACTACTACTACAGCAGCATGCTTCGATCGCGCAAAAGCTTATGGATTTACCTTCAACGTCTACCTTGGCACTTGATTTTTTCTAAATGCGATTAAAACTAAGGTCTTCAGCAATAAACTATGTCGTAGTTTCCTCCGTGTATTATCCAATTAAAACACATTGCTTTTGCAGAGTTGGCAATTTCCACCGGAATCCGGACGAATGTAATTGTTGTTCAAATAAGTTCAATGCAACATTAGGTTAACATTTGCATTTCCTGCATCGGCGAATATTAGATTTCCGTATGGTGTAATTGCATTGCGCGATAGTAAGGGATGAACGACGGTATTCGTGTGAACCTCAAAACATGACGACAAAACGACCACCAGACAGAATCAATAATTTGAACTCTACGTACGCGCCTTTATACCGCCACTCCGGGGGGCGGTGTATGCATTTAGCCGCCACCACCGCCAGTCTACAGAGGAGCCACCGAAAATGTTTAAACTGCTTAAAGCAAATTGTGGAATTTTAATCAATTTCCAATACGTTTTATACTGAAATGTTATCTCTATGTAACATTTATCAGCGTTATAAATTGTTTTATATCATGTACGTTTGAATCAAAATATTAATTAATTGTGCTTCTGTTGCGATAATAAACTTTAAACAATTGTACAATAATTCAACATAAATGGAGCTTGATGATTGAGATTAAGATATAAACGCAAATAAAACTTATGCTATGTATGTAACTTGCAGTACATTTCGTGTTTACCAAGTTAACCACAACGTCTTCAATTTAAGTTAAATAAACTTTATACAATTACGTGTGTATCAGTATATATAGTGTGTATTCATGTTAAATAGGCTTAGTGATTAAGATCAGAATTTAAAGGTATTTAAAGCTTTCTGGATTTGGTACACAGTTAGATGAGCTGAAATTTGAAACACGGATAGAAGGAACTGTGCCGCTTCGAATGACAGCCGCCTAATCCTTTCTGCGCTACTGGTTGCCTAGAAATGGATTTTAAATATTTAAATTAAAAATGCTCTAGTGCGGAAACTAATTGAGCGGAAGGGCTGAAATTTGGTACACAGATAGAAGAGGCTGTGGCGCTTCGGTTGCCACCTTCCCTTGCTCTTTAGCGCTAGTGGTAACCTAGATTTGGATTTTTAAATATTTAAATTAAAAACGCTCTAACGCGGAAACTAATTGAACGGAACGGCTGAAATTTAGTACAGAGATAGAAGAGGCTTTGCTGGTTAGAATGAGATATAGCACAATCTTTCCGCAATTCTACTTCCTGAGTTATTATTTTTTCAAAAATTTTGATGCCGATTTCTGCGATATTTGATAGTAGAAGTCACGCTGATTAAAATGAAGTATATGTCACCACTCTATCATGTTTGATAACAGAGTTATATAATTCTAGAAATTTGCTATACTTGGCGAAAAAGTTTTGCACTTATCAGTGCTGATAACATTGACAGTTTTCAATGACATTTATTGGTTTGCAAGATACGCTATAACGTCGAAATTAATCGTCCTAATGGACTGAAATTTGGTACACAGATAAAAGAGAATCTGCCGCTTCGGATGACACCTGTCTTTGCTCTTCAGCGCTACTGGTTGCCTAGGTATGTATTTTTGAATATTTAAATTTAAAAAGCTTAAGTGCGGAAACTAATCGAGCGGAACGTCTGAAATTTGGTACACAGATAGAAGAGGCTGTGACGCTTCGGTTGCCAGCTTCCCTTGCTCTTCAGAGCTACTGGTTGCCTAGATATGGATTCTTAAATGTTTAAATTTAAAACGCTCTAACGCGGAAACTAATTGAACGGAAGGGCTGAAATTTGGTACACAGATAGAAGAGGCTTTGCGGGTTAGAATGAGATATAGCACAATCTTTCCGAAAATCTAATTCTTGAGTTATTATTTTTTCAAAAATTTTGATGCCGATTACTGCGATATTAGATAGTAGAAGTCACGCTGATTAAAATGAAGTGTATGTCACTTCTCTAGCATGTTTGATAACAGAGTTATAAAATTCTAGAAATTTGCTATACTTGGCGAAAAAGTTTTGAACTTATCAGCGCTGATAACATTGAAAGTTTTCAATGACATTTATTGATTTGCAAGATACGCTATAACGCCGAAACTAATCGTCCTAATGGACTGAAATTTGGTACACAGATAAAAGAGAATCTGCCGCTTCGGATGACACCTGTCCTTGCTCTTCAGCGCTACTGGTTGCCTAGGTATGTATTTTTGAATATTTAAATTAAAAACGCTTTAACGCGGAAACTAATTGAACGGAAGGGCTGAAATTTGGTACACAGATAGAAGAGGCTGTGACGATTCGGTTGCCAGCTTCCCTTGCTCTTCAGAGCTACTGGTTGCCTAGATATGGATTCTTAAATGTTTAAATTTAAAACGCTCTAACGCGGAAACTAATTGAACGGAAGGGCTCAAATTTGGTACACAGATAGAAGAGGCTGTGTCGCTTCAGTTGCCGCGTTCCCTTCCTCTTCAGCGCTAGTGGTTTCCTAGATATGGATTTTTAAATATTTAAATTAAAAACGCTCTAACGCGGAAACTAATTAAGATGAAGGGCTGAAATTTGGTACACAGATAGAAGAGGCTTTGCGGGTTAGAATGATATATAGCACAATCTTTCCGAAAATCTAATTCTTGAGTTATTATTTTTTCATAAATTTTGATGCCGATTTCTGCAAAATTTCATAGTAAAAGTCACGCTGAATAAAATGAAGTATATGTCACCACTCTAGCATGTTTGATAAGAAAGTTATATAATTCTAGAAATTTGCTATACTTGGCGAAAAGGTTTTGAACTTATCAGCGCTGATAACATTGAAAGTTTTCAATGATATTTATTGGTTTGCAAGATACGCTATAACGCCGAAACTAATCGTCCTAATGTACTGAAATTTGGTACACAGTTAAAAGAGAATCTGCCGCTTCGGATGACACCTGTCCTTGCTCTTCAGCGCTACTGGTTGCCTAGGTATGTATTTTTGAATATTTACATTAAAAACGCTCTAACGCGGAAACTAATTGAACGGAAGGGCTGAAATTTGGTACACAGATAGAAGAGGCTGTGACGATTCGGTTGCCAGCTTCCCTTGCTCTTCAGAGCTACTGGTTGCCTAGATATGGATTCTTAAATGTTTAAATTTAAAACGCTCTAACGCGGAAACTAATTGAACGGAAGGGCTGAAATTTGGTACACAGATAGAAGAGGCTTTGCTGGTTAAAATGAGATATAGCACAATCTTTCCGCAGTTCTTCTTCTTGAGTTATTATTTTTTCAAAAATTTTGATGCTAATTCTTGCGATATTTGATGGTAGAAATCACCCTGATTAAAATGACGTATATGTCACCACTCTAGCATGTTTGATAACAGAGTTATATAATTCTAGAAATTTGCTATACGTGGTGAAAAAGTTTTGCACTTATCAGCGCTGATAACATTGAAAGTTTACAATGACATTTACTGGTTTGCAAGATACGCTATAACGCCGAAACTAATCGTCCTAATGGACTGAAATTTGGTACACAGATAAAAGAGAATCTGCCGCTTCGGATGACACCTGTCCTTGCTCTGCAGCGCTACTGGCTGCCTAGGTATGGATTTTTGAATATTCAAATTAAAAAAGCTCAAGTGCGGAAACTAATCGAGCGGAAGGGCTGAAATTTGGTACACAGATAAAAGAGAATCTGCCACTTCGGATGACACCTGTCCTTGCTCTTCAGCGCTACTGGTTGCCTAGGTATGTATTTTTGAATATTCAAATTAAAAAAGCTCAAGTGCGGAAACTAATCGAGCGGAAGGGCTGAAATTTGGTACACAGATAGAAGAGGCTGTGACGCTTCCGTTGCCACCTTCCCTCGCTCTTCAGCGCTACTGGTTGCTTAGATATGGATTTTTAAATATTTAAATTAAAAACGCTCTAACGAGGAAACTAATTAAGATGAAGGGCTGAAATTTGGTACACAGATAGAAGAGGCTTTGCGGGTTAGAATGAGATATAGTACAATCTTTCCAAAAATCTAATTCTTGAGTTATTATTTTTTCAAAAATTTTGATACCACTTTCTGCGATATTAGATAGTAGAAATCACGCTGATTAAAATGAAGTATATGTCACCACTCTAGCATGTTTGATAACAGAGTTATATAATTCTAGAAATTTGCTATACGTGGTGAAAAAGTTTTGCACTTATCAGCGCTGATAACATTGAAAGTTTTCAATGACATTTATTGGTTTGCAAGATACGCTATAACGCCGAAACTAATCGTCCTAATGGACTGAAATTTGGTACACAGATAAAAGAGAATCTGCCGCTTCGGATGACACCTGTCCTTGCTCTGCAGCGCTACTGGCTGCCTAGGTATGGATTTTTAAATATTTAAATTAAAAACGCTCTAACGCGAAAAGTAATTGAGCGGAAGGGCTGAAATTGGGTGCACAGATAGAAGAGACTGTAGTGCTTCGGATAACACCTGTCCTTGATCTTCAGCGCTACTGGTTGCCGAGATTTTAATTTTTAAATATTTAAATTAAAGACGCTCTAGCGCTGAAACTAATGGACCGGAAGGGCTAAGATTTGGCAGTCAGATAGAAAATGGTTTACCGCTTCGGATGCCACCCGCCTTTGCTCGTCAATGCTATTGGTTGGCGAAATATGAATATATAATTTGAGATAATTTTCTTAACAATCAAATTCAATCAACACTGCAATTATAACGAATTCTTATCAGAATAACACATTTACTTATTTAGCATTAGATTGACTTATTTTGTAAGTTATTTGTAATGTGACTTTTGTTCAGATAATTATATACATGTTGGTATAAAAGCAATTATTAAATAAATATTATTAATATGAGATAAGAATATGCAATTGTTTGAAAATATTGTGACTTTACTTTATTTCGTTGGCAGCTGTTTTGAAACTATAATCCAAATATTCGAGTAACATCATCACCAATCGATGATTAACCAAAATTAAGTCAATACAAACTTCCTCAATTCATTCAAGTCAACTCAATTTAATTCAATTCAATGGAATTGATTCGGGCAATTTCTCTTCTGGTGGTGGTGTGTTGAAGAGAAATTTGTAAACGGAAGTTGTTACACTGCCTGCCAATAATGGACCTACCCAGTAGACCTAACAAATAACAATTTACATTATGATGTCAACAAAGTATAAATAAGTTTCTAGTTTACCCAATGATTTGCCCAATCTCCATTAAGTAAAGCAGGAGCAAAACTTCTGGCTGGATTCATGTTAGCACCACTGTATGGGCCCTATAACACAAATCAATATAATCAATACCAAGTGCATATTTAATATATTTAAGTAATACTTACAGCAGCCATAGCAAGAACGGCAATCGCAAGACCAAAGCGCACTGAGACAGAATCATGTTTGTCACTGTTTTTTCTATCCCAAACGGCACAACAGACCAAGACAAGAATTGAAGATGCAATGAATTCAACAGCCAACCCTTGAACTGGTGACAATTGGCTATTCAAAACAGGTGAGCACACCCCAGGTGATTTTTCTCCACTGACAACTTGATTGCCAAGGTGAACAGTTGGTGTTACAAGCTATAAACAAAATCAACTTAATAAACTGAACCATCCAGTCATTTAGTAGTAATTTACCATAACAGAACCATATCCTGCAATAGCACCAACAATTTGCCCTAGGAAATACACTGGTGCCATTGGAATTGGTGTATTACCCAAGACAACAGAAGCAACTGTCACAATGGGGTTGATATGTGCACCGGATATATGTCCAAAGCACTAAAACAATCATTATCATTAAAAATTTGATTTAAAAATGTGGTATATGAATTAAAAGCTCAATCTCCTCCTAAGACCATTATGATTTTACGCCGGCTTAAAGAGTTTGTCACATAAAGGTCACTTAAATATTCTTTCACAATAGTTTTTAAATAACCGGTCCTTGTTTATTTACATTATATATACAATAACAACCATAACAACATGGCTTTCCATTCCTTTAGAGGTATTACCAACTCACTTTTAGGGTTTTTAGATTTGAAACTTTGGGGAATCAGCCTATTTTTACCATGTGATTCAAACCTTGCGGTAATTTATTGAATAACCAATGATGGATTTTTGTAATTAAATGAAATAATAAATTGAATACTTACTTGAACTGCGACTAAAACGGCAAAGCCGAATGTGAATGAGATTTGTTCATGTGGAATTACACCACCAGAGAGACCAACAACGCAGCCCATACATCCGAGGAAGAGGAGAATATAAGTGCCGAAAAATTCAGAGCAGAAGGTGATCAACATCTTCTGCAACGATGGTTTCTCCATGCTGCCCATGACTTCTGGTTGTACTGTATGTGAAATGTGTGATGATGGATAGTGGAGATGCGGTGCTCCTAAAAAAATGTAAATCCAAGTTACCACAAACCCAGTTTATAATCCTCGTACTAATTCAAAGCAATTCCGGTTTGAATGCAACGAACTCGAATCCGACGTCTTACCAATGGTCTTTGTCAGTTCGATCCGGCAACGATACTAAGCGGGCGCACAAAGTCACGTCGTGAAATCAAAAAACAAGCGTACATTATGTGTATTGGGTATGGATATCAGAGTATTTCTATAAATATTCATTCATATCATCATCACATAGAGCGCGCGCGCATTGAAAATAAATATAATCGTGTCAAAGGGCGCTCCTCTTTTGAACTTGGATTACGTACAGACCATCAACTATTGCCACACAGCTAAGTACCATCCGTAATGAGATAATGCTTGATCCGCATACTTCTCCATAGCCCACTGATTATTATTGTAGTAAACATCACCAAGATTAATCTGGCAATTTTAATGATTAATTAGCATTACATATCCCATAATTCATACCGAAAGTAAACAACAAATTGACTGCAACTTGTCTCCAATAAAATTCTCTCTTTGTAACTTTTTGTTCCTTTAAAATTTTCACAATTATGATAAAGGTATTTGCATACTTTCGAATGCGAATTGAGCAATTTCCAAATAAGTTTACATATTATCAATAAATTATCGAGGAGTACGTCGACACTTTTTTTTTAATGTAGAGCGCCAAAAGTGTTTGAGTCGTAAACACTTTCAAAGTTTATTTTGAGTACGCAAAACTATTTCTAGTTTTTCGTTACGTCTTGCACATATATTATGTTGAAAACTCTCTCACAACATTTAACTTTTTATGCTAATACAAGATGCGTTTGATTTGCTAATGCATTGCATATCTAAACTAAAAATATCTATTCAATTCATGCGTCACTAGTGCTATTTTCCAATAGCGTTTTGAGTTTTTCCACCGCTAAACCGTGCATTCATAACTAATTCAATTTGAAGTTTCCATTTGACATTTTGCAAGTTCAAACCAACACACAGGCGGCCAACAATGCGCTGATGTAAATATTATGTCAATGTGCGCTTGTCACATTTAATTGCAAGTACATTACAAGAGATATAATTAGGCTGGTATCATACACCTTGAACGTCTCACAACGAAATTGCATTTGGCGCATTGACGCAATGCATTTGATGTATATTTTTGCGTGCAATGCAAGGTGTTTTAGTCGTAATGTATCGTTAATGGCAGTGCACTCAATCATGACTCAAAATACACACGTGGTGCACGTTTTCTCCTTCTTTTGAAATGATTAATCAAATTCTCAGCATCATGTTTATCGCATAATTGCACCCGAGTTGAAAGTCACCTATCGTTTGTCCGCTGCACTGTCAATGTCAATGCGACGGTGGTTTGGATGGAGCGAAAGATAAGCAACAATGCGCCAAACAAGAAGACGTCCAGCAAAGGATCTTTGACAGGACAAAGATCATCAACGGTGCCTGAAATTTTTAACGTCCCACCAACCGAACATCGAAGTGTTAGCAACATTGCAATTCCCGATAACCATCGAAGTGCTAGCAACCTTGTAATTCAGGATGACCCACGAGCATCGACTGTTTCCAAAGGTTCAACTAATTCGAAAAATTCAAATGTATCCAACACCTCGGCGCATGGCTCGCTCGATTCGAAAGATGGCCGAAAACCGAACAAATCTTCAGTTCAAGTCCAAACGCAAACAAGTTTACGTACTCTACCACGAAGTTCACTCGCACATTATCATGATGATCCTGAACATCCCCGAACATCTATGAAACGAAGTGTTTCATTCCCTCAGGAGGAAGAAATCGCCACTTATCGCACATTCTCGCAAGGATCATTAACAACCGACAGTAATTTATCAATTAATTCGACGATATCAATCCAATCGGATAAATCGCAAAACATTTTCATGAAACCAAATATTCCGAATGATCCTTTAAATAAAGATAAACAATAACACAATAATTGCTATTCATTAATTGGAAAAGCGGTGGAAATCTAACAGAATTATAACTTCCTGTTTTAATGTTGAACAATTAACTATTTTATGATGATGCATGTGAAAAATTATACCATAATTACAATCGCAAATAATCACTGCAACAGTTGGAGATAATTACACAATTTTACAACAAATTACCAAGAAAATGGCATTGAAGTTGTGTTCAATCCGCCGACTGTACAAGAATGCGAAATCTAGTTTTAAATTAAGTACAACAAATAGCTTTGAATTTGATTAAAAGCATGTACACTTTACTCGCATATGTTTTATGTTAAATTATCATAGAAATTAATCCAATGAATGTTCATATAACCTACTGAATGACATTTTAAATTTCTTATCGTACATATTACTTTATAATGATTTATGATTAAATTAAAATAAGTACTAAAAACTTACGATTGATAATTGGACAATTAATAAACTTTTATCTTCCTCGGTCAATTCAAATTTTTATTTGTCATACGATAACCCTGTTGTTGTTGTTGTTGTTGTTCGATTTCAATTTAGTGTACGAAGAGTAAAGTTTACGTAATGAAAATGCTTGGCAAATTTTCTTCAAAAGTTTTTTTTTCACTTTTCCGAGTTTGGTGCGTTGGTGAGCGCCAGTCGCACGACTGAATCGTAATCGAATGCGCGCACGGCTATCACAACACTTGAACGTTTTAATGCCCACTTGGACATGACTCCCGCGTGTTGATTGCTTCGCATTCGATATTTATAAAAAAAAACTCGCTCCGAACTTGTCTCGTGTGCTTATTTGCCTGTTGCGCCTACAAGCAAAGCAAAGTTCAACACATTTTCAGGAAGGAATTTGATGTCGATAAAGAAACAACTATTTTTTAAACAATTATCTCATACATATTGTTGTTATGACAATAACATAAATAAAACGCATAAAAATTCTGTGAGTGATGACAATTTTCATATTAAACTCCATCTGTTATTTAAATAAATCCCGCACCAGCCGTTTGCTGTAAACAAGTTTCACTCATTTGCAAACAGAGATTTAAATGTTACTAATGGAATACTAAGTGGAAAAATTATTGTTTTAGCAAGTGTTTTCTTCAATAACAAATTAAATTCAGAGTTATGCTTCATGCTTTTGGTAGTTTGATTGCGTTGTTGTTGATGAAAATATCCGCTAATGTCCAATTAATTCATTATTCGATTAAAGTGTGCTAATGGTATTTAAGGACATTTGCATATAAACAATGTGTCTATCAATTGCATTTCGACCCAATTACACAACCGTTTTCCGTGAAAATGCTCAAACTAGATGAAGCAAAACGTCCTAAACGGGTCGTTCCGAATTGAGGAATGAATAAGTGCACGACATTTGCGCATTTGAATTGAATTTATGTAAATCGCACGTGATTTATTCGTTCTGCAGGTGATTAGTAATTCATTACTTGATATGCGACACCAATACTTAATTGTTGTAGTTAATCATGCGGTAATTTCTAATTAAACACTAAGAAAAATTATTAATATCGTATAATAAGGTTAATGCATTACTTATTTGGTTTAAATATTTCTTAACACTCAATTTTTTGTTGCGTGTTTTAATTTGTGCATTGGATTGCCTATAGTTCAATATTTTTATTTTAATACGTTCTTGGTGTTGTGTCAGTTGCCTATATAGAGTTGAACATTTCAAAAAGTTGCTTATTTATTGTGCCAAAAGAATTAATTTATCTTACCTTCATAATTTCCATTATGTTGTTTCATAACCATTCGTACATCGTGTAATCCACCCTCTAATTTTGCACCGCCAAGTCCGATTGTTACGCCATCCGCCACATCCAGCCGGGAGGGCATTTGAAGGGGCGGCGAAAGCTGCTGCTGTGGATGTTGATGGAGGTGGGATGTGCGATGTTGCGGGAGCGGCTGTTGCATAGGTCCATCGTTATCTATATGGGCAATGTCGACGTCGCTCTGGAACGTCGGGAATACCGAGACCGAAACGCGGCCGCCGTTCTGCCGCTCCATGTTGAACACAATGCTTGTGGTCGAAATCTTGGCGGATGCTTTTATATCGCACGTCTGCTGCTTCTGCCACCACCTCCCGTCGCACGTGCACTTTAGTTGTGCGCGTACGTCGTTCTCTCTCAATCGTGCTGTAAAATTATTGTTACAATTTATCAATAATATTTATAAACTTCTTGCCATAAATCAAACAACCACTAAAAATAAACGTGTAAAAAGATTTTTGTTATAAAATTTCAAGTCATTTTACACCAAATTCAACTTGAATCCATGTGATAACAGACAACACACTGCATGCGATAAAAAGCTAATTAAAGCCCGCATTATTGCTGGATTTAATTTGGAGATTTGTACTGCTTAAGTATGGAAAATCTGGAAAACTAGTTAAGTAATTACGTAAGGGATATAAAGCAGAGTGCAAATTGATAAGAGAAGAATTTCAACGTAATATTGTTAAAGTTAACGTGTGAAATGAATTTATGTTTAGTGTTTTGTCCTTAAATTAATAACAATTTGTTTAAACAATGTACAATTATACGTGCTTGACAAACTAAACATTTAGTGTTAAAGAGTTTCAACTTGCATTTGTCTACAAATCTACGAATTCTATTCATTTCAAAATAGTTCTCATTGAATCTTTTTTGTTGTTGTTCATCTTTCCGGAAGACCCCGAAATACAATTAACACTTGCTTATGTAATAATGATTCATTTAAATTGTTTAAAGTTCTGTAATTATGTGAATTATTCCTCTTTTTGCATTCACTTTTTATTTAGTTTAAGTAACAAGTAATTTCATGTCCATAATTAATTAAAATAGCTATTAAATAAAGATGAAATTCTAAAAAAAACAAAATAAATCTTAGATTACTGTAATTAACTAATTTTATGATATTAGATGAAATTAAATTTATTACCGGTGGCTTTTACTGAAATGATCCAGAAATTATACAAATTAAACATATTTCCCGGTGTAATTTTCCATTGTTTATGACATTTTTTTATGGTTGTGTATATTTATTTTGCGTGTTCGTTTATCGATTTTAATAATTATAGAATTTTGTAGTTTGTTAGCATATGCAGAATGTGCATTCTGATAGCAGAATATTTAAACAACAAAAAAAACACGGCACGTGTAATGAAGCAACATGCTATCGGTGTTTCACACATTTAGTATTAACTATTTACAATTATATTAAATTAATGGATGCATGTTTCATTTGCATTTGATAAATATGCTTATTATTGAACAAAAGGCAGAAGAATAGGCATTAAAAGGAAAAATGGATGAATGATTATAGCAATATAACATTATTGCAATAATGTATATTTGTAGATCTCAAGTTTCAAGTGCAAATTGCAATTAAACTTTTTATGATGTACTTATTAAGGTGTTTATAAGTAGGAATATAAATTACCTACTGCTTATCAATGTTTTCTCTTTCTTTATTTTGCACTAAATTGAGGCTAATTAATCCATTGTTTAATTTGTGCTAGTGTATGATCAATGGTATTTAAACCCTTATTAAGGGCATATTTTATGTTTATTTACTTTTCAAATTGATGATAGTTGTAAATTTATTAATGTCATGGACAAAGTATCATTTCAGGAATGTTTAAATTGTTAGAATTATTTTTTTGGTTATGTTTTTTAAAAGAAATTTATCAATTTGCAAGTTTAGGTTATTTTAACATTAAAAAACCAAATTTCAGAGAATTTGCAAATTTTATTAATAATCTGAAATTCTCGGTTAATAATAAAAACCATTAAAACATACCAATTATTTCCGAAAATTTAAATTAATTAAAATCATATGAAAATATAATTTCCAGGTTACAATTTTTGAAGAAACATTAAATTTATTAATTTTACCACTATTTATCAGTAATCACTTACAATAGAAAAATTCATTTTATTTTTCAAAGCATTTGCTAATTTTATTAATAATTTAAATGAATTTTTAATGACATTGTATTTTGTTTAGATTTGCTATCATTTAAGAATAAATCCTATTAAAACATATTCAAATATGACCGTGAAAATGCGAATTTAAATTTACATAAATATAATTAACTCACCTGAAATATGCAAACAATTGAATAAAATATAAACGCAAAGTAGATTTGATTTAATTCAACATTGTTATCAAAAAGAATCCTGCTAGCCAATTTGTACTCGTGCAATCATGTAATTTAAGTCACGTAATATTCAACCCAAAGAAAATTCGCGGTCAAATTACTGGTTAGTCTAGGAATCGCAAAAAAATTGACAAATAATATCAACTAAATACGCAAAACTGTTATGTTGTTTGATCCCGACGTAAACAAATTACAAACAAACACGGTGTGTACTTATTGAGTTGCAAACTTTAAGTGTTTCTCACTGTACGTGCAAAACTCTAAACGCACAGGTAAAATGCGGCTGGCAACGACGATTTCCCTGCTTGGACTGACGCATTTTAGTCGCAACGACTATTCGACTGGCAGAAGGAAAACTGGGAGAAATGTCCAATTGCATTTTCCACGCTTTCCATTCCTGCGACACACTTTATGCCAACCAACGTGTTAAACACTGCACGTGTCCATAAATTATACCATTCAATGGCTGTCATCTGAAGACAAATAATTTGCATTTTTTACTACTAATTCATTTACTAAAAATGGTTCAATAAACTTTTATGTTTTAATAAATTGAACATGAACTTCTTTTATCGCATTGAACTCAATTTGTTTCATATTATATTTATGTCTACTTATGATTGTTATTATTCATTATCGAGACGTTTTAGTTCATAAAAACGAAGCCTCGTAATTGACAATCGTTGCTGCTTGATTGAAAAGCGTAAATGTCGAAAACAAAAGAGAAGAAATAAGTGCTGAAACCCTTTTGTAACGTAATGAAATATCGCAGAATCAACTGATTAATTTCCATGCTGTTGTTGTTGATCTATAAGCAAATGTCATGAATTGATTAATCATAACGCAGTGTTGTATTTTTATCTGTATTTAGCATTATTGATTTATGCAGTTGGCTTAATGAAAAACTTGAGACTGGAACTTTCCTGTTAAAAAATGCCTTCGCCCTTGCTTTTGCTTTCCTCGTATATTATTAGCCTGTAGG
This sequence comes from Aleochara curtula, assembly GCA_963978815.1. Taxonomy (NCBI): domain Eukaryota; kingdom Metazoa; phylum Arthropoda; class Insecta; order Coleoptera; family Staphylinidae; genus Aleochara; species Aleochara curtula. The sequence goes on along the minus strand of OZ022219.1, from coordinate 11,294,494 downwards.
GCGGAAGCAATAGATTCTATGCATATGTACCACCATTGAACCCATGGCCTTATAGGTCTATTCATTTCTGCTGGACTTCTAAGGGCTTTTTGTTTTCGTGCATTGATTTGCAAAATCGCTGCCTCACGACTGGACGATGAATACATGAATACCTACAGGTTTTTGCATGCTACGGTTGAGAATAATAAACGTTGCAAAATGATAATGCTGACCAACTCACCTTGCATGCTCAAACTGCCCTAGTTTACGCTTATCTATTATCATCATCAAACTAACATCAATTATCTTCGTGATTATTCCCCACTTAGTTGTTACAAATTGTTCTTTCATCTATCAGTACTGAAATATTTTTCAAATCAATGTATCTCAGACAAAGTACAATTTTTCAAAAATGTTTAATAGATGTTTTTTGAAAATACGCCATCACTAATTTGTGACTAAGTTTAGAACTACATCATATACATAAACGAATAGTACTTCTATCTCCTTTCCTCTTGATGCATCGATCATATGTTCGGAACTCACGTAAATTCATTGCCATTTTGACTTTGTTAGGTTCGAAATGTCGAAATTATCGGTATGATAAAAAAGTTCATGAACTAAGTTCATTTTTACATCTGCACATTGAACAATTACTGTATAACGACGGTGAATATCAGGTAAAATCGTTAAATACACTCTTAATTCGCTTGGACAGCCGATGTTTACATAATGACCTAGTACAATACCCTTACAATAAACATTTTCAGCCAGGAAGATGTCGGGAACCACGACGCCGTTGCAGTACAGCGAGGATGCGTTTATTACGGACGCTAATTTCAAGGTAGACATAAGTCAAAAAATGAAAGTCCCAACAAAAATCAGCTTCAACTCTGAATTAACAAATGGCCATCACAATCAGTGGATTGACAACATCAATATGCAAGTACCAGAGCGAATTTTGGTTGCTGGACAAGATCAACACGTTGGGACACGTGCACCGCCAAGGGAGATTGTCTTTGATCATTCCCTGATGCCCACAGAGCCATATGGCAGTGAAGTTCGGGTTGCCACACCACCCAGGACACTCACACTTGACAAGTATCCATTTCCTGGACTTAAGGAGCATGTTGATAAAGAGCCTGAATTGAAGCATATAGTGGTAGCACAAAAGCCAAGCAAGTACAATTTGAATGATTCTGATTTGAATTTGAGTGTGAGAGAGCAAACGCCGCCTTTAGGTGCTGGTAAGTGTTTCATTAACCCACTGAGATTGTTTTAATTTTATTGAGTACATTCTACGTCATGAGATACTTTGCTAAAATCAATTGATATAATTGATTATAGCATAATATTTATATGTCCTTGATCAAAACATAAAGTGGCATACTGGCATTGTAATATCCTCAATAATATTTGAAAACAAGGCTTAATTAACGAGCACTGCTGTTTGGATGTTCCGCTTATTCAATGTATAAAAACATGCAATAATTTGTTTAGGTGGTGAAGGTTTGAGCGCTTCTGATGAAGTCTTACATTTGCGACGTCAAATGGCAAAGCTGAATCGACGCGTAATGGCACTAGAGTTGGAACACTTAAGCTGGCTGCAAAAGGAGAAATTCCTCTATGGTTTTGGCATTGCTTACTTTTTACTCAAAGCGATCTTTTGGTTCAACAAGTCTTAAGGAAGGATTGCCCATTATGTATGATAGAGTTCAGTCTTATTCTTCTATAGTTTTGACGCTTGGCTGTTGTGAACGGAAGCGATCTATTAGGTAATGTTATTATTATACATATAACGTTTCATTAATGCGTATTGTGCGCTTTTCATTTTATATAATTATACCATAAGATATACATACATTGATTGATTAATATTAGTCTGATTTATTTTGCATTCTTTGAACAATTATAAATATTCCATGATCATATGACAGGAGATTCTTCAGTTGGCATTTTATCCACATACTGATCGCCACTATATACAAAGTAAACGCTGCCATTTTGAAGATTTTTGTGTCACCTGAACAAAGAACTTATCAATAATATATAAATTGAACTATTCAATTCTTGAATTAATCAAAATCCATCACAGGCGTTTCTGTTTCTGCATCTCTGCACTTGGCGTTTTGCAGTTCTCTGCGTATTTCTTGAGTAATGGTTGGATGGACTTGTTTTCTCAATAATTGCAAGAGAGCTTCCCGTTGTTCACTGCTAATGTCCGCCTTGTATCTTTGTACAAATGTAAGAAACGCTTGATGCCATAAAACAGGCATTTCACGTTGATCCCGTTCGAAACGTAAAAAGTGGAAGACGACTGCATCAACTACCCGATAAGGCAGCGCATATTTCTTATCGAAAAATATCCGTAAGAATATGGAGTTTGCACCAGTGTATTCCATCTCAGCAATTTTCAATATTGCTGCTGATGAATGCAAAATCGGAATAGAATTCTTTGCTATCACGGAACCGATAATAATCGCTTCACGCAAAGTGCAATTACCACTTTCCAACAGTGGTAAAAGGAAACCTTTCATGAAACCTCCAGGTTTAAATAATGCTTTTTTCAGTGCTTGATAAAGATGGAAATTCAAACGCTTGTATTCGCCTAAATCTTCGCGAATTCGTGGTAACAATACCAAGTTATAAAAGCGTTGTGCCATCTTATCTTTTAAATTCGACGCAAATATGCGTGTACCTTGATACATTGCTGCTGCAGACCAAGATGGTGGATCAGTGATGTAAAGAATTTGTTCCCAATTTCTCAAACTGGGAATAATTTTGAATGCTTTTGGTAATTTACCACTGCGGTAAATATGTAGAACGTCACGTACACCTTCATACATTTGCTTTATTCTGGGATCCAATTCTTGTATATGTAATGTGCCAGCATCACTTAATTGTGCATCACGTTCAGTTTGCTTTTCAGTGATTTTCTCCATAATTATATCAGCTAAAGTTCTCCTAGGGATGGGATTTGCACTCATGAATCTCTCCATAGCTCTCTCATCATCTTCATTAATTTCAATATCATTATAATAGGTATCAGTTTCATTTGTTTCTTCTTCACTCTCAGACTCATCCTCGGAATCTTTCAGCTTCAAAAATTCTGCTCTCATACTTTCTGCTGGAGTTGGACCATGACTTTCTTCAATTTCCCGCTGTTGCTCACGAGCAGCTGTGAGGATTTTACGCGATAGTTTTTCATCTACAAACTAATGCAAACATATTTTATTGAACTGTAAATAAAAGTCTAGTGAACTAACCTCTTCTTCCTCTTGCCTGAATCGTATCTTATTTCGATTCTTTGGTTTGGCATATCTCATATCAGCCATGTCCTCCTCGAGCGTTTTTTTACCTCCCATTTGAGAGGGCCTGGATTTCTTTGCTTTACCCATTTTTAATTCACTGCAAAACGCATACGCACATGTGCACTGATGTTATTGAATTGAGAGTGCGAGGTTACCTCAATGGATGTGTGACTGGGTTGCATACTTGAGACGATCAAATTATCATAATTTGTGCAGGAGTCTTAAGCTATTTATATTTACAAAATCGATTAAATACGACATTACATGGAATATGGAACAAAACTATTAAGTAATATTATACAAGACCCGAGAATAGCACTTAAAAGAACACATATCATTCAGTCTTCGATAATGCAATTTGTAATCCGGCAGCCCACAATACATCACGATGACGATGACAAAAGAAGGTACCAACTGTGTTATTTAATTTAATAAAAAGTTTTAATATTCATTGCTAATTACATCCATTGATACTGAATAAATATTTCTAGAAGGTGGAAATAATAAAAGTATTGAATCGAAATGAAATACGAGACTACTCGCATTTGTTGTATCACAACTGATCACAACATCCCTACTCTTCAGCACAGTAACTGGTGAGTGTTGGTGAATAACCCAGCCAGCACATGATAATTTTAGGGTTATTGAGACTTGTGTATATTTAAATAACATCTGCAAATATCTAAGGTATGTAATTAGATGATATGTTTGTTATGTATATTATTAAGTTATAATAATTTAGGACAGATATTCATCATGGATGAGGGATTTGAATTGCCTGAGGACCTAGCACAAGATGTTGAAGTTATTTATTTGGATGATGATGAATTGGAAGAAATGGATGATTATGGGGATGGAGCAGAAGTGGATGATGCTGGGGGCGGTGATGATAGTGGCATAGTGGAGGAAATAAATGACATATCAAAAGTAACATTCAGCAAACACCAAAAATCTGTATTTGTTTGTGCACTCAGCAAAGACAAATCACTTGCTATTACTGGTGGTGAGGATGATATGGGTTATTTGTGGGACACAAGTTCAGGTGAAATCATCCTGGAATGTACAGGACACAAAGATTCAGTGACTGAAGTTGCTTTTAATCATGATGACACATTGGTTGCAACTGCAGATATGGCTGGTAAATATTTTGTAATTAGTAGCAATAACAATATTAAGTGTTAAATAATTGCAGGATTAATCCAAGTATGGTCTGTTGGAGAGAAGAAGCTTATTTGGTGCATGGAAGGAGATGAAGTTGAATGGATTCAATGGCATCATGCTACAAATATCATTGTAGTTGGTACATCATCTGGACATGTTTATATTTACTTGGTACCAACTGGAAATTGCAAGGTGCTACCATCGCCTGGTTTTGCAGCTAATTGTGGTAAACTTCTAAGTGATGGTAAAAGAATTGTGATAGGATATGCAAATGGAATGGTCAAACTATGGGACATCAAAGCCATATCTGCAGAATGGCAATACACAGATCCAAATCAGACAGCAATCAACTCACTAGCAATAAATCCAGAATGTACAATCATTATCTTATGTCCAACAGCAACTGTGCTTAAAGCATCTGATGGCAAATTACTTACTACCTTGCTGGCTGAGGGATCAACAGAAGTTGAAAGTTGTACTTTCGATAATGATCTTTCAGTGCTTGCAACAGGATCCCTCTCAGGTCAGATTTGCGTCTGGGATTTGAGCAAACTGGCTTTGCGTCATCAAGCATCAATTGAGTTTACTATAACAAAGCTATTGTTTGGCAAAGGTGATCGGTTATACATCGGTGCAAGCGATGGTGTTATCTACATTTGTGACTCAAGAACAGGCTTCCTAATACAAACGTTAACGGGGCACGCGTCGGAAATTCTCGATTTCGTTATCAGTGCCGATAACGAAACGCTAGTGAGTACTTCCGACGACGGTACTGCAAAAGTATTTTGTGTAAAGTCTGCGTAGGTGAATAAAATGAATGAATGATTGGATGGAGCGCTTTGTAGCTGGACTGATTTTTTGAGAAGTTGACCATTTTTATTCTGACTAATATATGATAAATATTGTCTTATTAGGGAAGTCAATTACTCCTTAATTACTTATATAAACGTCTATTCCGATGCATATACATGTTATGAATAATATAAAACTATTGCAGGATCTTCTAAGTGTTCAAATGAAAGATAAGAAAAATTACATTTGATTGTTGCTATGTTTATCAACTTATATAGATGATACACAATAATGCTACTTATTAATGTACTTTTTCCTTATGTAAAATAAAAGATGAACGTTTACATGTTATGCAAGGATTTGTAATGGAATTCAACATCTTATTGCACGTTATCTTACTGAGTAAATGTAAAGTGCAAACAAACATAAATAACAATATCCACGCACTTTGCCAGCGCAGCGGTGCGCTGGGAATAATTTATTTATTTATCACAAGAGTGAGTGATGTTCATTGTGGGGTGTTGCATGTTAATAGGCGACAGGCATCCTATTTAAACTATTTATCAGCGCAAATTACAGGAAGAGCCTTTAGCTCTCAGTCACACTGAGCCATGCGCGTTTATGAATAATCGCTACGAATACAGCGCATCGTCGTGCGCGCTACTTGCAGCATCTCGGTACGCGAGTTCTAAGATTAAGAAGAGGCGCACTTCCCAATCGAAGCAGTCGCTGTGCGCTCGGTGCTCTTCCTCGGCCGCAAGTACAACTCGTAAGCAACGTGCAGCGTGCAATTAATTCACCGGTCAAGCGCAAGTGACTTAAGAAAGTTCTCTTGTACGTGTGGCGCTCGTTGAGCATGCGAGGCCAATCGCCGCAGAGCGGTACACGTTCATTCCACTGGTTTCGCTGACAAGCATACAGTGTGTGCGGGCACCTTTTTGAGAAGCAATGAAGCACGTGGCTCGCATGGACAACGTGCACGCGTAGTTCAGTGTTTAACCTAAACTAGAAAAGTGCAAGCGCACGCCAATAAACTAACAACTTGTCTAAAGTGCATTGCGATGGGCAAGAACGAAACGCAAACGGTGGCGGCAAAGAGCGACGATGACCAAGCATCAACGTCCGGCGGCATGAGGATGCGCAAAGAGCTGGGGCTCGTGGACGGCGTCGCTATCATCGTCGGAGTTATCATCGGCTCCGGTATCTTCGTCTCACCGAAGGGTGTACTTCGCAATTCTGGATCAGTGGGACAAGCGATTATAATTTGGATACTTAGCGGCATATTGTCCATGGTCGGCGCGCTATGTTATGCCGAACTCGGTAAGTTGAAAGAAAATTAAACTTTTGAAACTGCGAAAAACATGCGCATCGGCTACTGGCGTATACGTTTTAAGCGGGAAATAAAGTTAGGTATAGTTTTTCATTCATAAAATTTATTCGAAATTGCAAGGAATGAAAATATTGCGTCATAAATTTATGCGGTCGTTTTTTTTGTTCAGTCAGCGCGCGGAATGTTTTCACCTGTTAATACCGAGCGTTAAAATATGAAATATGTGTAACACGAGGTAATAATTATTGAAATTACCTATTTATAAAAATAGCAATAGTCGCTTTGCGTGCTTATCACCGAAAGATTTATGATTATGCTTTCATTTCCTTATTTTGTTTTGATTGCGGTGCGCGCATGAGCAAAACAACTTTGGCCATTTGAAATGCATTTGGATTTTAGAGCATTTCAATCAACACATTCGAAATGTTCATTCGTTGTTTTATGTCTGGTTGAGCACAGTGTAATGTAAAGGGTCTATTTTTAAATCACGTGTTTCATTCTTCAGCAAAAGCGGGAATATTGTATTTTATTTCGCACGATCGTTGATTCAAAGGGCAGCATTCAAAAGATACCTGTTTTTCTTCGGGCTTCTTATGCCCTTTTATGCGACTTCCCTTTAGGTTTTCGCAAAAATGTTTGTACGTCTAAACTACCTGCTTAAAATACATTTTATTCACAACATTGAATTTTTCAAGTTCACTTTGGTGACGTTGTTTTGCGACTGCGATTGCGTCATTCAAGGCATAAGAAATAGATAAACAAATGGGTTTTACAAAGTGTCACATGAAAACACGTGTGAAGCATATTTTACATGTTTTACGATATCAATTATATTCAATTTTCCAAATATTATAAATGTTAATAAAAATGCCTGTAATTAAATTAATAATATTCAATGAATATTCAACTTAACGTTAATAATTAAATTTATAGCCGTATGTTTTTTGTTGTTTTAGTATATTTAGTCAAGAATGTCATCAACAAATTTCAGAACGAAGAATGCAATAAAACTATTTATAAATAGCGCAAAACTTGAAACGTTAAACGTGATTATCTTTAAAAAACTTTCTTTGAATTTGCAATTTTTGTTTATCACGATTATTCAAAAACTATGCATCGGATCAACACCAAATTTTCGTCAATTGTTTATGATGCGAAGAGCTAGTGAACACATGATTTTCAATTTGTCTAGAAAACATTTAGTTAAAAGAATAAAATTGATGACGAGAAGGGATGAAAACTGAAATTTTGTGTTCAACCCTTCACCATTTCTTCTTGAACGTCAGTTTTAACAAATCTTTCAGTCAATCAAAGAATGAACTAATATACTAACAAAATCTTTTTAAAATTCTGAATTACGATGAACCGTTATCGAATTATCTTCACTATCGCAAAACCTGTTTAAAAAACGCGCAAATTTCAGCCATTTTATATAAATTCCAGATGAAAAAATTATACGAAGTAAATAATAAGATGTAGTAAATGTTAGTGATAAAAATTTCCAATAAAATATTTCAAATCTACAGAAAAAATCAAAGTTTTCAACGACCTGCTCAATTATACAAACCTTTCAATTAAATCCGAAAATTTATAGTTTAAAATAAACATAATTCAACTTTTAAAAAGTAATCCAGGACTTTTATTGTTAGGATATAATATAAAAACAAAACTTACTACTGGAATTGAAAGTTGTTTGCTCCTTTAAGACGTTCAAGACATTTAAGACATCACTTAATCCAAATGGCTAAATACACGTGTAAAAATGTTAATTACTTAAATATTATAATCATATAGTATTTACGGTGTTGAGCAATATTGACATGCATTGTTATGGTAATATAATCGCACATTAAATAAAGATAAGACATGAACAATTGCGTAAACCAACGAATACTAAATGAGTAGGGCACGCGTTTATCAAATGGAAAACGTGTTTATTTTGTCTGCCTAAATTTAAAGAATGTCTGGCGTTTAAGGCAATCGTGCTTAAAATAGCAATATTAACTAATTTGCGAACAAATTGTAAAATGTTTGAAGGGCCAATTAATCACAATACAATAATAAGTTACGTTTCATGTTGTTGCACTAAACAACATGACGTTGAAATGAATTTAAAAGTATTAAGTACAAAACTTTTTATTCTTAACAAGATGAAGATGCATTTGAACACTTGCCGAAATATGATTGCAGCAAGTTGTGCTACTTCTTTTGTGTTTATTCAATTCACAAATAGATGATGGACAGACACTCAATGTATTCCATTTATTAGTCCTTTGAATTCAGTTGCGCGCCGAACTTGTTGCTAACATAAACGGTTCCTTCTTCTAAAATGTATTACAACTTATCACAAGCCTAATCAAACATAATAAATAAAGATGAAGTTTGGATTAAAAACTTGCGTATTGTTCTTGTTGAATACCATCTTTGGTATTGGAATATTTATAACCCCAACTGGCATATTGCGATATTCTGGTTCAATTGGTTTATCATTAATTATTTGGTTATGTAGTGGTATTATATCAATGATTGGTGCTGCATGTTATATCGAATTAGGTAATCGTAAAAATTATCCTTCTTATCCCCCCAGGGTGTAACCTGGCGTTTCGGAGCTATATTTTGATTGTTCTAATGTTGCAAGAATCTAATTGGTTGAGTCATGATAATGTTACGAGATCTCAACCAATCATGGCGATGAATCATGAGCATGCTGCCTGATTACAACCATTCAGAATCAGGCAATACTCAAATGTTGTACTGCTTGAAATACAATGTAAATATTTGTTATTGTCACTTATGAATATTTTAAATATTCCAGGAACTATGATACCAAAATCAGGTGGAGATTATGCATATGTAAATGAAGCATTTGGTCCATTACCAGCATTCCTCTACTTATGGGTGTCACTCTTCGTACTGGTTCCAACGGGAAATGCAATCACTGCAATTACATTCGCCCAATACATTCTGCAACCACTATGGCCCACTTGCGAACCACCCTATGAAGCGGTTCGACTCCTTGCTGCATTCACAACATGTCTCCTCACAGTGATAAACTGCTATAATGTAAAATGGGTTACTCGGGTACAGGATATCTTCACAGCGACAAAGATCTTTGCCCTATGTATCATTGTAATGGCGGGCATGTATTACTTGTGCATAGGACACGTGGAGCACTTCCAGGATCCAATGGCCGAGACAAGGACTGAACCCAGTTCGATTGCGTTAGCATTCTACTCGGGTTTATTCAGCTACTCCGGCTGGAATTATTTGAATTTCGTAACGGAGGAGTTGAAGGAACCATACAGGTAAGTTGTTTAACTTACATAAAGCCTGCGTTATTCGTAATTGGTTGCCAAGACCGCTTGTGCAATGCGTTTATGAATATTACATTATTTTTTCCATACCACAGGAATCTCCCACGCGCCATTTGCATATCGATGCCGATCGTGACAATCACCTATGTCGTCACCAACATTGCATATTTCGTTGTATTAAGTCGTGAGGATATTTTGGCATCAAACGCAGTAGCCGTGACGTTTGGGGATAAAATGCTTGGATCATTTAGTTTTGTAATACCCATCTTTGTGGCCTGCTCAACATTCGGAAGCTTGAATGGTGCTATTTTCGCATCGAGTCGCTTGTTTTTCGTGGGTGCCCGCCAAGGACATTTACCCCGGGCCATTGCACTCATCGATGTCAAGCGTTACACTCCAGTACCTTCATTGGTCTTCATGGTAATAACCTCTCTACAAATAATTATTCAAGCGAATTTAATGCCTCCTATTTTTAGTGCATAATCACCTTGTTGATTACCATCATTGAAGATGTTTACATGCTCATAAACTGCGTATCATTCGTTGAAGCTCTCTTCATAATGCTCAGCGTTGCTGGCTTAATGTACATGCGCTACAAACGACCCGATCTTGCACGTCCAATTCGTGTCAATCTTGCTCTTCCGGTTGTCTTCTTCATCATATGCACCTTGCTGGTAACGTGTCCCTTTGTCGATCAACCTGCTGAAGTGACAGTTGGATTATTATTTGTTTTATGCGGAATACCTGTATATTACGTGACGATTGCATGGAGGGGTAAACCACGTTGGTTACAACGCACTTTTACCAACTTCAATGATGGCTGTGCAAAGTTGTTCCTTTGTATGCCCGAGGATAGCCACAATGACTAGAACATTGTTATCGTATTGTTTATTGTTGTTAAGCATTTGTTTGTTAAACTGCATGAACACATCTTGTGGTAATCTGTTTATAGTCTGACATCAATCTCGAGGATGGAATATCTTTACGAAGATAACCTTAAAGACTAATTGAAACGATAATGATTTGAAGTTGTTATAAGGTCTGCATCATTATCATGGACCAATTTACTATTTAATTTAACAGAATTTACAAATATTATTTGTTAAGTAGCTCAATGAGGGCTTACACACTTATGCCATTAAAATTATATCTATTATTTAAACATTATTCCAGTATAAAAGACAAAGAATTTGAATGTTTACTTGTTAATAACACTTGTGAGGTGACCAAAGACAATATGTTCCAGGATTTGTAATAAAATTTTTATAAACAATTGTTTTCTGCATTCTGTACTTGAACAAAATCTTTAATTTTTGCAAGAGTATCGTGCATTACTTCTTTATCAAGATCTAAACAGATTCGAAAATATCCTGGTATTCCAAACAAAATTCCTGGTAGGGTTATAACACCTGTTATTTCATACAATTTGTGACAAAACTGCTCACAACTTTGAATGTTTTTGAAACAGTTTAAGTCAAGTTTTATAAAGGTGTAGATTCCTTTACCCAAGTTAATTTCAATACCACTTAAGTTACTTAACTCTTGGTAAACAAATCGTGCATTATCTTGAACTTTTTCCATGAAATCTTTCCGGAAATTACAATTTGCGCCAATCATTGTGTTAATGGCACCTTGCATAACAGTATTGCAACCAATAATGCGTTGACTTAAACTAATTAATGCTTTTCGTACATCGTCAAAGGCATTCACCGGATCATGAATAAGAATCCAACCAATTCGCCATCCTGGTACCATAAAACTCTTCCCCAAAGCGCCAATTACCAACAGTGGTACGGATTTGTTAACATCAATTGCAGAAACAAAGTTATTCCCTGGAAATATTAAATCCCTGTATGTTTCATCGCAAATAACTGGTAATCTATGTCTTGCTGCAAGTTCTAGAATATTCTCCAGCTGTGTTTCCGAATAGAGTGCTCCCGTTGGGTTATGTGGATTGTTAATAAGAATTGCAGCAGTGTTCTTGTCGATTTTCTGTTTAAGATCAAGTAGATTCACGTCCCATGTTTGTGGTAATAATTCATATTCTTTTGTGTCGATTCCAAGTCCATGAGCTAGAAATTTGTAGTGCGGATAATGAGGCTTTGGTATCAGAATATTCTGTCCACGTTCAGCCAATGCAGTAATTGCTATATCCAAACATGATGATGCTCCGCTAGATAACAAAATATCCTTTGGGGTTAAATCGGGCTGATTCAAATAACTCAAAATGGCGTTGCGGGTATTCTCAAAGCCAACCGAAGGTGCATAGCCATTATGGCGACCTTCATTGATTGTCTGAATCAAGGAGTCTGTTACTTCATCGGGTGGTTTACAAAGACGACCTACAAAATAAATTAAGGGGTTTTATTCAGTTGCACAGTTAATAAGACCTACTTTGTATAGTTTTTTCATTTAAAAATTATGAAAAATGGCCGAACTACACGTGATGCAGTAGGTTGCCGAAGCACGTTATTCAAAACACGTTTTGCGATAGTCGCGATAATTCGAAAACGGTTCTATGTAGTTCAAAATTTCAAAAAGAATTTGTTAGTGTATTAGTTTATTCTGTCGTTGACCAAAGGATTTGTGATAAGTCACATTCAAAAAGAAATGGTGAAGATCTAAAATACACAAAATTTACACAAAATTTCATTTTTAACAAGATATTTTGTAATAAAATTCAATATAGTTCGTCTTATTATAAATAATTGGTGAAAATTTAGTGATAATTGGCTTGATAGTTTTTTCGCAATCTTAATCACCGAAATTGCAAATTCCTTAAAAAGTTTACTAGATATCATGTTTGAAGTTTAAAATTTAACACAAATAGCATGCTGATAATGTGCTATCAACAAAAATAACTTTGGATTTATTACATTGTTCGTTCGTAAATTTGTTCATGCTATTCTAAACAAAATATTCTAAAAGAACTAATAATAATTAATTTAAGTTACATACTTGTTGATAAGTCAATAACATTAACGTCAGATGAAACTTTAGAACTTTCTTTAAGGGTGTTCAGATAATTTACAATGGGATTGGAACTATTGAGTGCAAGTTGTGATGGTTCAACTTTCCATTCACTCATTATCACTAAATTCAACTGGTTAGCGTCGCCGAGTGTTGTTTGCGCAAGAGTAAACTTCTTAGTGATCGAGGCATCAAATGCACAAACAACATTTGGCGAGGACGGAATTGATTAGAAGACCAGATCTTTGATCAAATTTAAATATTCATTAGACTGACAACGTAGCAACAACTTGACCAGCGTTACGAGTTGATTAAGTATTCAATGTGCTATTCAAGAATTTATCACAGCGTATACAAAATGTTCAAGCAGCACACATCTAATGTTAATGGCGCCAAGTATGCTAATGCCGAATGCTGCGTAATTCTTATCATACGACTCATATGATTCGATTGGATTAGTTCATAAATTATACAAACTGTATTTTTCCTCGGCAAAACAAATTTCGTATGCGATCATTTCTCTCTTCGAAGAAGCGAACCTTGAATTTGAGAATTTGCACAATCGTCCAAATCACCAACGCGAACAAGATTTTCACAAAAAATGTACATGATGGAGCTTATATTTTTAGATATACCCAACCAGAAGTTGTTGATTGGATTGGATAGTGTGAATGTTTAGTTATTGCAAGGATTTGCAAGATTTCAATTTGTGCATGAAAACATAATTTGCATAGCCATTCGTCGCATTGAAGTTGTAATAATGTACATAATTCATATCATTAATTAATTATCATTGCACTTGTTGTTTGAAATGATAAACTATTTTTCTAGGAATTCCCAGGAAACACTTTGAAAATAATGTTTGAGTAATTTAAATAGATAAATGTTTTAATCACGTTGAATGCATATTGAGCATTTATTTGTTATTTGTTGGGTTGTTTACGATTTTTACAAAAAATCCCTTCGTTTTTATAAAACTACAACTAACATCTATAGCACCTACTAATTGACTTGGAATCGGACTTTGAGTACAAGCTGAGATTCCGCATTTATAGAATATTAATATAATATTTAATAATATTTAATAAGTACATCTAATTTGTCCCATTTGCATCTCGCACTATCAACTATTATAATATAACTAGTACGTTAAACAACAATATACTTTGGCGTCATTTCATGAGCTTATTGCATTTTGTTACTCTTTCAGCGGTTGAGTATAATACCGATTACAGAAATCTGCAATTCTATTGCACGCTTCCTCCATCAAATCACTGGGAATAGTCGTAATTATTCGCATGAAGCCGGCCAATCCGAATGCTTCGCCTGGCAGACAGAAAACGCTTTCCTCCTCCATTAATTTTGATACAAATTCCAATCCGTTTCGGAATTGCGGAAAACATTCGCTTTCAATGCCAACCATCATGTACATAGCCCCTTGTGGCATAAACGCTTTTAATCCTCGAATATCACTAATGCCTGCATAAGCAACTTTGACAGTTTCCATCAAAGTTTCAATGAGGTCATCGTGAAAACTCTGTGGAGTTTCCTTAAGAATAGTAGTAATAGCTCCCTGGACCACTGTATTACTCCCGACAATACGCTGACTCAGGTTCATCAATCCATATCGTATTTCGTCAAACGCCCGTATCGGATCATGGACTACAATCCATCCCATACGCCATCCGGGAACCAGGAATCGTTTGGCTAATCCACCACAAATTAAGAGAGGGACGTCTGTACTCAGTGCAGCCATTGAAACAAATTTGTTTCCAGGATATACCAGCTGTTCATAGATTTCATCGGCAATGATGGGTACTTTGTGTCTTTTTGCGATTTTGAGGATGCTACGAAGGTGAGCTGCGCTGTATACCGATCCACAAGGATTAGATGGGTTATTGATAACAATTGCGGCAGTCTTATGGTCAATTTTACGTTCTAGATCGCTTAGATTGACTTCCCAGTCGTTTTCCGGCACGAGATTATAATACCGCACCTCCACACCAATATTTTCGGCAAGGGTTCTATAAATTGGAAATCCAGGTTTCGGTATAATAATGTTTTGTTTTCGGGTACCATCAGCCAGCACAGAAATGCAAATATCCAATGATGAAGAACACCCCGAACAGAGAATAACATCGTGTGGTTGAACATTAACGCCATCATGGCTCAGATAGTCAGCGACCCCTTCACGAGCCTCATTGTAACCAACGGAAGGAGCGTAGCCATTATGGTCACCATCCAGGGCGGTATTAATTAATGCTTGAATTGTTTCTTTGGCCGGCGATAAATTGCCATAAACGGTTGGATCACCTAGTAATAAAACGAATTTGTTATCAACAAATTTAAAATGAAAGTTTATGTATATCGTAAAGTAATAATTGGGTGATAACACTACTACAACTAAATTTTCCAATTTCAACGAATACGCAATAATTTATGTGATGGCGTATGAACCCATGAAAAACAAGAATCTTTTGCATAATTTAGCATTAGTTACAAAATATATATAGCAAAAAATTTATATTAGCAGATATAAAATGTTTACATTATCATTACTGGTTTACTGCATAAATTTTTGTTGATGTTGTCCAATAATCAAATTTACCTAACTATTTTCTGTCATTTCCCAATTTCAATTATTCAATTTAAAAATATTCGAACTATTCATTTGAAGTTATACACATAATCTAAACATTGTTGTATTTACCATTTGTGCATTATCAACCCAACAAAAAGTGTTTTATGCCGGTTTAAACATTAGTTCTACGAAATTCTATAACAACTATTTACGTTGATAATTTTCAATTATTTAAACAATGAAAAGAGTCTACGAACGTAATTCGTAATCAATTATGCAATCAGAAGTTTTCGTGCAATTCATTAATAATTGCAACAATGTATGCTATTAATGGAATTTAGTCCATGTATATGTTGATAATTTGGGTTAATACGTCAATTCGATTTATTTATAAAGATGGCCACCCTTGTCAATTATTCTAGGTTAAGTTGAATTAAAAGTGGAACTGAGTGGAACTTACCAATGGATAAAGCAATGACTTTCTTTTCTGGGTTTGGTTCCAAATTGAGATTATCCACAATTTCCCGGATGTAATTACGGCAGTTCTTCGCCGACGTCGAAATGGGCACTTTCCACTCTTCGAACTCCTGCGGGTTTTCCTCCTGCTCCTTGCTGCAGTAGAAATGTCCGACGGCGAAGGGTTTTGGCTGATTGTCCAACATTGTTGTTTGGTTGTTCTTCGTGAGGGTCTGAGAAAAATCAATGATTTTCAATGATGAAGAATCAATGACTTTTTGCGTTATCCTCCCAACACACTTTCTATTCTAGTTTTGAGCTTTCTACGATTGAATTCGGGCACAATCGCTGAAAACTGTTTGGTATGTTGTTGGTTGTTGTTTATGTAGTTTTCCAATGAAAACATGCGATTGGTACACGCTACGTTGAGCGGCGATGTGTTTTGCACGTGGTGGCGGGGACGCTAAATTCAAGTAAATTCAAGTATTATTTTTCGAAGTTATGTAAAAACTGTTAAGGCTCGCCGATTGCCGGTCGGATTTATACCTTTTGCGATATGGCGCGCAAGCTACTCTTGACGAAACGAAACGCGCACAATCAAAGCGTCACCGCGTATATGCATTAATTACACGCACACACACACGCACCTCAACATCAACAGGTGGATAAGTTGCGCCTTGCTTTTACTCAACGTCGTCGCCTCGCACTTGAAACACACGTTCAAGTGCTTAATTCATGCATCAATTCAATCACCGCGTGCGGTGTGGTGTGACTCTCCTGGTCTTCGTCCGCTGCTCGCTGTCAGCGTCATCAAACGAGTTCACCCAGCTTTAGAGGTTTTGCTAATTATGTATTCGCGCTATCCGCGCTCGCATCTAACACCAAAACTATGAATTGTACTCTTAAGAAAGTAGCTCTCGAGTCCAAAGTTCAACTTACTCCTCTTGATGGTATTCTCAAACGCAGTTCTGGGCTCGTGTATATTTTGTTATTATCATTCACTTTTCTTAACCTAATTAGCATTTAATGCGGCGCAGATGAAAATGACATGCAAATTTGCACAATCCACTCTGGTTTGCGAATAATTAATCTGTTTGTTTTTCTTCACCACCACCAATAATAAAATCGTATGACGATTGATTCGAATGAATGCAAATGATGCTTACTTGATTTCACTTGGTGATGCTGCGCGTCAGCCTTTTGGGTGGTTGAATGTCCTTCTTCGTTGACGAAGAACTGCAAAGTGCACGGTGGAACTTTCCGCCCAATCCATTTATACCTTTTGCGAAAATAACTTTAATCACCAAAAAGAATTCTTCCTTCTTTATTAGCCATAATCATTAAATGCTTATCATTGCTCGTATTGTTCATACATTTCTTTATTATCCTTCGCTATTTTCTTTGACTTTCTTTACACCTAACGTCAACACATTTTAGTTTAGATTCATTACATTAGCCGAATTATTCACATTTTGCTAATTGGCAACACTTGTTGCTAAATTTTTGTGCAATACAAATTAAAAAAATAATATGAATCGCATTCAGTATTATGCAACAACAATTTTATAACGTGCATATTATTAATAATAGTATTCATAATGATAACCATTAATAAAAACGGCGATAATAAATATCAAATAAGTATGATAATAATTGTATTTCCCCGTTCATAGCCACGAGTTTCCAATCTTCATGAAATTCAAGCACAGTGCAGCTCTTCAACTGAAATAATTTACGCTATTGATAACAAATTTCCACGTTGTGCTTGATGGGGGCGTGACTGTGGATGAAAGAAAATTGACAAACATGGAAAACAACAGCGTATGAATGCGCGTAATGCTTGACTGCACTTGACGTCAAATTGTGGACGACGCATACTTTCGGCGTGCTTGTGGAATGTCAACTGTAAGGAACAATTATTACTGATATGCAAATATTGCAGAAACATCCGTTTTACATACATAAATGAATTGTGTAACCTATAGCTTAAAATTGTATCCTTTCAATTTCCATAAAATTATTTTCCTTTCCGGATATTTGATTTGATTATATCGCAACTTAGATGTTATTTAACAAATATTGACAATATGTACTTAATGAATATCTTATTTTCACTTTAATCCTTAGCAATAATTTAAATATAATAAATTAGTCACTAATCCGAACCAGTACGTAATAATAAACATAATACCGATGAATACTTAAGTCGCTAATTAAAATTCAATAACAAAAAATATTATTACTTATGCAGTGTTTGTGCAGCGAGCATGCGAAGAGTGTGTGAATTGCATTCAATATGGGCGTGTATGACGTCGAGTAAAAATATCTAAATTCAAGTTCAATACGAATCCAGTTCTATGATCGTGCCTCTGATGACATTAGAGCAGCACACGCAATTGAATGCTGCGTGCTGAGTAATTCAATGCAATACACTCAATTAGAATGGGCGTGCAATTCACCGAGAGGCGCGCAAAAAACAACAGTGAGTCTGTTTTCAACGGCTTCATTGATAGTCAAGCGGGCATCTTAATGCCATAAACACTTGGTGTGTACCTCCACATGGAATAAATGGCTCATGACAGTTGAACAAATCTATTTATGCGCGTTACCACATCGAATAAATTCACTTTGGCGAGCGGCAGGATACCCACAAAACATAAGCGCATCTCGCGCGATTGCATCATGTCGCCTTCCGTCAACTGCGTCTGCGAGCTGTTAGATCCTTGCTGAAATTTCCACGGGTGGCGGCTGTTGTGTACAATTTCACTCAGCGCATTTCCATCGCGGCGTACACGCACAAAAAGGCATAATGCCACGCCGAAACCGAAATGCGTTTTATAAATAAATGCGCGCTAAAAATAGGTGCGTGGAACGCTTTGTGGCGTTGGGGGGCGCGTTGATTTTCAGACTTCCTCTCCTCTCAGTGTCGCCGCCGCCAATCGTGCAGGATTTAGAACAACGCGCATTATTCGAGCCTCGATCAAAATTTGCGTGCCGACGAAGAGATGCGCGATTGACGAGACTTTGCATGATTAAGCGCAAAGAAATGCGCGACAGCCGCGGCTCCGAGTGATTTGCCTGTGCGCGCCGCTGCATGAACGCATATTACAACAAACTTTGTGGCTCTCTCGCTGGGAAACCTTGCATCTCTAAATGTGGTAATTGCGTGGTCGTCGCCACCGAATCCGAGTAGCACGCACTGCAGCAACAAAACTTTGTGATTTCTCCACACATCGCCTACAAATTCACACACATTATTATTAATTAGACAGTTGTCCAACGCGCACTCACCCAGTGTGTGGCATCTCCTCGAAAATTTCTATGTGAAAACACACATTTGGTAAGCCATTATCCTGTTTGCTTTCCACGCAGCACGCAATGTTAATTCGCCTTTTGTAGCTACCCAGATGTCACTTCCGCAACAAATGCAACAGCAGCAACAGAACAATGTGCTGCGCCGCAGTCACAAGGCCGAATTCGCAAATGGTGCGAATATCACATCAAGCGGGTTGTCCCGCGAACGCAGCTTCATCAAGCAGAGCAATCTGCACAAGCGACGCAGTCAAACGATGGCGACTCTGAAAGCAACGAATAATAAACCCACAATGGAAATCTATCGACCTCCGAACGTACGCTCCGATGGAATGCCAATCCACGGCAATGCCAAACTCAATGTGCATGCCAAAGAGTTCACGATGACGTCCCACGAACTGCAGCAATCCAAATCCAGCGGGAACCTGTCGCATTACTTGAACTATGCACAGCATGCCGACATGGCACATAAGCAAATGCGTCAGTATCCTGTTATAATGCCATCAATACCCTTGATGCACTCGGCTACATCAATCATAGTGCCACATGGCCATCGTGTCAACTTCCAAGTGCCAGAATTCATTCCCCAAACACATGCTAGCAATGCTCATGGTTACAATTCGCCGATGGGCTTGAAGCGTTCGAAAAGCATGATTGAAACGCATCACAACCGCATTCGAAGTTTTAGCAATGAAGAGATTGATCTTGGGTCCTTCTCGGAGGATGATCGAACTAATTTAAAGATAGCTTTAGAAGATCCAAACACGTTACCTTCGAGGACATTGATGGACCTGGTGAAGCTCATCTTGGAGCGTGTGGTTGAAGGCATCAAGTATTCTGAAGCTGGTGCCAAGCTTTGCGTTCGCATAATCGACCGCGAACGCAATCAGACGTTCCTTGAGTCACTGCTTAACACGTGCCAGCAATGGTATCAGGAGCGTGACAAGATATTGCGTGGCGTAAAGGCTGGTGACGGGACGAGATTTACTGCTTTTATGTGGTTTTTGACTGAAATGTGCGGCCTGTTGAAGAGACACCAAATGAAATCGCAATTCGAATCCCTCCAACCCGATTTGGTTCTCTTGTCGGTGCTGGGCAAGTGCTGCATGGCATGTGTTAGCCTACCAATTCAATGTTTACCGGAAACGGAATGTTTATTCTTTGTACTTACTTCGATCGGACGGGATTTGGAGAATGAACTTCCAGCACAATTGGAACAATTGATGGCAAGTGTTAGAGATGCGTTCTTGGCAAGCGCAGGTTCACCATCTGTACGACGCACTTTATTACAGCTGATTGAATTGCACGCATCTAAATGGCAGCTTCCTGGTTCTTCTGTTTTATATTATTATCCGAGAGTTAAATGAGATTAGTTTTCATATATCGAACGACAAGCAATAGTTGGGAAAGTTTCTACCTTCTGGAACCAATTGCAATCGAACGTTTGTAACATTTATTTTATTTATATACGATTTGCAACTTTGTATTTAATTTATTATGATTTCAGTCACAGTAATTTTGAATAAATGTGTTTAATCAATCTATCAGTTTTGATTAATTCTACTTATAAAGTTTATTCTAATTGAAACTTTTAAGATTTTAAAAGTTTTGAACTAAATGAGGGCGCCCTCGACGCTTTACTCTTCATCGAATTGAGAAATGTTGAGAACACCAGAGAACATATTTAAGGTTATGTTTAAGTATTTGTTTTTATTGTGATCGGAACAATTGATGATTAAGGGCAAATAAACAATAGTATGATAATTTCTGTGAGTAATAACATGTTAAGTATACGGTGGACAAAGGACGAATGAATTTGAATTGTCCTGTGAGTTTCCTCAACAACAGAAGCATGTCAGTGCCATGGAACACAGATTTTTCAATAGCAATGGAGCACAGGGATCTGCAAGCAAATGCAATGGCATTAAATAATACCGGCTCATTTGTCTTACTTGCTGGGTATGCATATATAATGTGCGGAATATGTTTGATTAGAAAAAGAATTATTCTAGCCGACGCTATATTGCAATTAGAAACCTAGATGACACAGATAATGATAACTTGAAGAAGTTTCCTCGTCAGAGCAAATATGATGTTGGGTCTGCAGAGTGGAATCACACAGATCATCATAGTGAGCTCTGTGTCATTTCTGTAAGTAGCTATCCAAATTTAAATCCAAAAGTCACTATCTAATTATAATGGAGTGAATCATTTAAGTGTAACCAAAGATTGGAGGTGCTTACATGGCGTCAGAATGAATTGACACAAACGCATACATTAAAGGCACATACTAGAGTTATTACAGACTTAAATTGGCATAGGGCTGATCCTAATTTACTAGCTTCATGTTCAGTGGATACATTCATTCATATTTGGGATTTGCGGGATTCAAGACGCCCAACGTTAAGTCTTTCAGCTATTGCAGAAGCTTCACAGGTGCGATGGAACTACAAAAATCCCTATCTTCTGGCAACAGCTCATGATGGTGATATTAAATTATGGGATAAGAGAAAAGGTACAGCGCCTGTTTTGTATATTTCCGCGCATTTAGCAAAAATTTATGGTTTGGATTGGAATCCGAATGTTGAGACGCAGTTAACCACTTCTAGTCAAGACAACACTGTTAAATTCTTTGATATAAATACTCCAAAGAGACCTGAATACATCCTAAGCACTAGCACGCCAGTTTGGAGGGCACGCTATACTCCATTCGGTACTGGTTTAGTAACTGTTGTTGTTCCGCAATTACGACGCGGCGAAAATAAACTACTGTTATGGAATACGACTAATCGTGCGGCGCCTGTTCATACACTTACAGGACATAGAGATGTAGTTTTAGAATTTGAATGGCGCAAGAAGAAGCCAGGCGAAACTGACTATCAACTTGTGACATGGTCCAAAGACCAATCCTTGTTGGTTTGGAGAATAGAACCGTACCTACAGAAACTATGTGGTTTTGAACCAGAATTGACACAGAAAGATTCAGTTGGGGATGATGTTGTAGAAGGCGTAGAAGTCACCAGCAAATATGCAAGTACCACGAAGTTACATGCTTTACAACAGGAGTTTTCTTTAATGAATGTCCAAATACCCAACTTGGATCTCATTAAGATGGATGTGATTAAGCGCACTTGTACAGTGCGTGCGAAAACGCAGAATTACTTGGTTAATTTACAAGTAACATTCCCGAACGCATATCCGAATCATGTACCACCAAATTTCCAAGTGATACATGGTTCGAGCATTGACGAAAAAGGTTCAGCGGACTTAATACAGACACTTACGCATATTGCTACACAGCGCGTACTTAAAAATCGCACTTGTCTGGAACCTTGCTTACGACAACTCGTTACATCATTGGAACAACTTCCACAAGACTCGAATAAAATGTACGCAGGAACATACATGGAGACACCCAATATATTTGGGTCGTATAATGATGCATACATTCCGTTTCCTAGAACCTCTGGTGCAAAATTCTGCACAGTTAGCACATTAGTATGTTTCGGAAGACCGCAGACGCGTCGCATGTCGAAAACGGATACAACTACTCCAAGAGCCCTTTCCGCTTTGGGGAGTATGTTTGGATCCAAACGACCTGCTGATCAAATGTCCGTATCATTGTTTTATTATCAAAAACAACGTACAAGGACAAAAATGAACAATTCGCGAGGATATAAAGCCATGGTTGTAGTCTATGATACGTCATCTTTGTTTTTAATGAACAAAGCTTTAGCACGTCAATATATTCTTGATGGAGATGTAGGAACAATTTGTAAATATAATGCAAATGTGGCAGCTAAAGTGGGCAGGAGGGATTTGGTACAGGCATGGACCTTAGCGGAGTTGGCTGCAAGTCCGCAACAAGCAGAGGAGGACATGAATCCCAATCCTTTAGGGACGCAATTAATGCAATCTTTGTAAGTTTATTAAGATAATTGCGATCTAATAATATCGTATAATTGTTGTAGAATCAATCATTACGCGTTGCACAATGATATTCAAATGGCAGCCATGTTGTCGTGCATTTTTGGAAAGGATCATGAACAATCGCAAAGAAAACAATGTTTAAAGTCATTGTTATCACCAACGCCGACAGTAAGTTTCGCTTAATTTCATAATAGCCAATTACGTGTAAGTGATTTCATAATATCATTGCATTACCTGTATGTACATACATATTTGTCTTATGCTTTGGACTCGTTACTATATTTTGGTTTCATTAATCTTTCTATTTTTCATACTTGAAGCATTTAATTTCGGGGAAACGGTGGCGCAAGGTAACACACATTTTACATCATGCATGTTTACCTGTTTTATATTATTCCAACATTTTCCTGATTTTTTCCAACAATTCTTACGCAATAATTGCACGTTTTCGTAGGGAAGTGGATCATCGCCATATCATACAATTCCACCAGCCGACGTAGTTGCTGACGGTTGGGTATTTCCTTTGCGCCATTCGGCGCGCTCGAATTCCTTGGATAATCTCAAAATAGAAGAATGCCACGAGCAGCGCTCAAAGGCAGATAATACGTCAGTGTACGAATACTACAAGATGACCTATGCGGAAACGTTGCATCGCTGGGGGTTCCTATATAATCGTGCTGCCGTTTTGAAGTTCATGTGCAGTATGACTGAAACACCGCGAGGTGTGGTGTTCCTTGCCGATTGCCAGCACTGCAAACAGCCGTCAGCGCGTTGTAGTTGCGCTGCTTGCAATAAAATCACTTTAAATTGTGTTATCTGTCACGTTTCGGTGCGTGGCAGCGCTAATTGTTGTTTGGTTTGTGGACATGGTGGGCACACGAAGCACTTGGAGCAATGGTTCGCAGTGCACAAAGTGTGCCCGTCGGGATGCGGCTGTAAATGTCTTATTCAGACTGCTGAAATGTTCCATAGGGAATAATAATGTTTTTATGTTTTAAGTAAACGAATGAATTTATATTTATTTCCTAAACAGGGTACTTATGATGTAAACTACTTATTCTAAGTCTTAACTTCTCAATTCCTAAAACTAAGTGTCAAACTAATTGTTAAACCTATTTGAATCGTGGTAATTCAACTAAGATTCTAACTAATTTATGTCTAATGATGGTATCTTTTACCACGTGAAAAAATTGAATGAAAATGATAAATAATTGGTTTATGAAAGATCATCTACGTTTGTTCTTTCACAACTAAGTAGAGTGATTGTTGTACGCTTCTTGCGTATATTGATGAAGATACGAAATTCGCATAGCTCCATTAGAAAGCTCCATTTCAATCGAATTAATTCGTCTTCTGCTTTTGAAAGAAACTCTTCAGGCTGAAAATTAATGTTCGCTTATACAGTAGCTTTGCTTATAATTTATAATTACCGTGCAATGTAGGATATCCTCCGCGTACTTTCCATAGAAACGGATCAATTTCAAATGTCCAGTTTTGTCCGTAATTTGTATGCGAAAATCGAAGCTTTTTTCAATAGTCATCTCCTCGTTGCCTGTATTTGATAGGCAAACGGGATTTTTGCAGTAGGGAACATCTCGAATCCAGCTTTTACATAGAGAGCTGTAATTGATTTAATTATAACCTGGTTATTTATGGTTTTGTTTCAATTTTTATCTCAATTACGCACCAACGTGTAACAAAAATACGTTTCACGCCATCAATGTCGAAGTCGGTTACATGCCCACGAACGATTACTGCGAATTGTTTATCCTCAAATCGCTTAGTTTTACGTTTAGCGATTTGCTTCATTCTCTGGAGAATTTGTGAAACGTTCATAACTGTTTTAATCGACGATGCTATTATCAATTAAATATCAGTTAATGTGTGACAATATTCACAATTAGTCAATTACCTTCAGGTATAATCTTGGTTAAATGATCCAATGTAGTTGAGCTTTGCAGCTTTGCGGTTTTAGCATACGCACTAAGTTTGTAGGCATCTTTTCCTTTAGGATCAACAGAAACGATGGATTTTACTGAAAGAGCACCCTTAGGACCGTTGGAGAAGGAATCGTATTTGACGCAACAGTCGGTGATGAACAGAATCGTGTCTCGCGGTTTCCAGAAACTTGCTTTCATGACATAATCATATTCCCAGAAAGATAATGCCATTCCAGGGCAGGAATGATCAAATACAGTTACTGTGCGTACATGTTTCGGTCCATTCTTAGTATTGGCTATGCGTGCATCCCCAATTTGACGTACTGCTACTAATAAATCAACCAGGGTGCCTATAAAAATATGTAAAAACTTTTGAAATAGCCGTTGTTGATTTGAAATATCATATACCATTACCATTCAAAGCATTTATATTGGAGTAAATGTGTCCCAATGTTGTATAGTTAAACATTGGTTTCGTAGGCAAATGCTGCAATTTCAATAAATCATTGTTGACGGTATGCCTTAAAGGAGCAATACGCCCAATGCCTTCATTGATAACAAGGCGAAAAGGACTTGTTACAACAGGACAATATTTTTCGCCATTGTCGTCAGCATTGCGTACATTGACGCGTGGTTTTACAATTTCGACTGAAATTTCATAATTAGATGTGCACAGCTAATTAAGCAATATTTACCTATAGAACCAATTTGGCAAATATCGTACAGTTCATTCAATTTGTCAGGTGTTCCCCAGAATGTTACATTGATGTAATCAATAGGACTATCACGAATTGTTAGATTCCACACACCTTTTCGTCCTATACCGGCTTTATAAAAAATATGCGGTTGTTGCTTACCAATTAAAAGGGCCACAAGCATTATATTGTCTAGATAATTGTCTAAATCACGTATGGCATATTTTCGAGGCACCCTATCCCTATCCATTGTTAATAACTAATCTTTAACTCTCACTTGTTGTGTTTGCTGGCGAAGAACGCACACCAAACATTCGAATTTTATTTGCGTCGCGCGTCCATGCACGGGTTGCATATAAAATATTCGGGTGCATCAGGTTGCATATAGATGCGTCTAGAAGCATCATGTCCTGACGTTAAGATGAATAGAAATATCTGTAAATATCCTGTAATCTATTATTTTAAAACGTGTATAACGATTTTATGGCACACGAATAACACAAAATGCAAACGATGCATCTTTGCATGCTTGATTACAGCAATTGCATGAAAATGCACGAACAAATTGCTTTGAAACAAGAATCAAAGAATCATCCAGGAATATGAGCGACATGCAGGAGTCATATTGAAAAGCGGCACGCGTAATCGCAATCTGCATCGACGAAGGACGACGTGCATCGAATGCAAATCCTTGGATGGAATTGAATGCGCATTGTAGATGCATTGTTTTTGTTTCCGAGCATAAATGCGAAATAAACGCAATGTCAACACGAACCGACGCGACGCGCAAATGACTAATTTGTAAGTATTGCTTGCAGTGGCATTACGTCTAAGTACGCGGCAGGACATTGGTGTTTATTATCAGCTGCAGTTGCAGCTAAACGTTTAATTGTTACTGCAGCTGAAGGACACTTTAGCAGCTGTTAAGCCGGCCATTAATGGTCATTAGAGATGCTACACGACGTGTTAACGTTTACTATCTTGTTAGTTGTTGAGCCAATAAATCAATACGTTATCTAAATTCTTCAGCAATATCAACCTTTCGTCTGTTAGTAAATACATAATCCTTATCAGCAATGAATTTAAAGTATTTTAAAGTTGATTTTACCTTCTATAATTGTATTAAACTGAAATGTACATATTGTAGTAATACTCATTACAAGTGTACCATTCCTGTATTATGTACAATCATAGCAGGAATCGTATCGTTAAGGAGTATTTGCAAGGATACATAACATCCCATTACATTTCGGGATAAATGCTGGAATAACTATTAACATTAACAAACATAATGCTAACTAATTGAATTTGTAAAGAATACTTATCTACTAGTTGCAATTGTCGAAAAAATGGAAAATTCTTTTATTATACATTCTTTTAGTTCATTAAGTCAAGAATGCTGTCAACAAATTTCAGAACGAATGATCCAATAAATCCAATGTTATTGCTATTTTTAGCGCGCTATCTGCATACTATTAGTACTAAACTTGAAACTTTAGACGTCAATATCTCGAAAACTTTTCATTCCAATTTGCAATTGCACTGATCAAGATTACTCAGAAATTATGAATGCGATCTATATCAAATTTTCACCAACTATTTATAATGAGGTGAGGTAGTAGATCAATGAAGAATATTAAATTTTCTTGAAAAATATTTACTTGAAAAATAACATTGGTAAAAAAAAGAGTATGAAAATTGAAATTTTGTATTCAAACCTTCTCCATTCCTTTTTCTAAATGAATTTTAACAAATCCTTTGGCCAACACATGAACTAACTAATATATTACCAAAATCTTTTTAAAATTTTCAATTCCAATCAACTGTTTTGGAGTTTTCGCAAAGAACGCTAAACTGGTTTAAAAACGCGCTTGACGTGGAATTCGGCCATTTTTAATCATTTTTTAGATGAAAAATGTAGTTCATAATAACACTTTTAGAAAAGATATGAATAGTAGAATAGAAAAAAAGAAAAATGCATATAAAACTCCATAATATGATGCTTGCTAATTAAAATTGAGAAAATACTCGCGTAAACTACTTAGCAATGGCATAAAGTAATTTAAAGTCGTAATGAAAAATAACTTGGGATAAAGTCAACATAATTGCCTCGCAGCGAAACAAATGCAAAAGCATAAATAAGGCGCGCATAAATAACTTAAATTGATCCGCTTGATAAGGCGGCTGCGAGAGACGATTCATTGCAATTGCATGCGCAGTGCTTTGACTCATCGAATATGCCGCCGCACACCCCCTTACAACGAATGCATAAATATATTCGATGCGCACATTCGAATATACATATGTAGATGCATAAATGGAGCCATCACTTTTCTTGGCCCATGAATGCGAACGCGCGCGAGAGGGCAAACGCAATATAAATGCGTATAAATGTAAAGACCATAGATGTCATCTTTGCTTTCTTCTTTTTATTCTCTATTTCTTTCTTTTTCTCTTTGCTTTTGATTTGCGTCAAATAAATGTTCTAAACGTCTGTTCTTTAATGGTTATTTGTATTTCACACATGCATGCACACAATAAAACATTTAAAATTTAAAAGAAATTAAAATTGGTTATTTACTTGTCAGCCATTTTGTTTTGTAACCAACAATTCACCAACGCATGCAAACGTGAAGACTTTTATATTTGCATTTGTGTTTGTGTATTCATATTAGCATTCAAAACAACATTTGTGTGAGTGGCTGTGTGTGTATGTTGTGTTGCATGCTTCAGCACGCATTCGTGTTGGTTTGTTTGTTTGTATTTGTTTGCCGACAACCCCTATATAGCTGTATCAATTGTGCGCGTCCACGCCGTTATATTTTTGGTTATAAAATAGAGCAATATTAGCATTTATGTAGCAGACAACAGACTGGCGCGTCATGCGTCGGCCGCGCGGCCGTCGAATTGTTTTCCTCGTTGCGCTTTTCCTCTTTTCGCTGATGTCATTTCGGAGGCGAAGCGCATTAGTGGAATAAATTCAGCGCAATTTAACTCTTGATGAATACATACATTGCAAGTCGGAAATCTTAGCGCAAATTTGAATTTGGTGCGCATGTTAAAATAGCGATTAAGGCATTTGTAATGAGCGTGCACATATGAAGAAGTCTTTTATCGAGGCGACGGCGGCAGCGACAGTGGCGGCGGCAGTAGTGCAATTAGAAATATGTTTACAGCAAGCCGCGCCGTGCAAACTTCATTTGCATACGAAATGAGCCGTTTGCGCGACGAAATCCTGCTGCAATTTCTTCTCCGCGTGTAAGTTTTGCCTTTTGCAAATGGGCAAAAACGTGACACGTTGCATTCTAATGTCTTGCACTAATTTCTTTGCTTCCCGTTTCATGTGTTCGTTTATGGGCTGCAAAGAAACCGTTTGTGAGAATTGCTTAATTAACCGAATTGTTATTACGTGTTCATTTTGCGTTGTTTAACTCTCCAATCTTTATGTCCTGCAAATTTACTACGTTTCTTATTGGTCGACTTTAGAACTTTCTAGAAGTAATTTTATTCTCGAATTAAGAGGTTAAATCGTATCTACGCAGGTAAAAAAATTGTCTATAATTTCTAATTTTTTTATCTATTGTGCAATAAATATTTAAAAAGAATTGTATCGCTATCGTTTGGTATATTTCTTTATCTACTTTGTATATTTTTTTCATCGAAAAATAATTGATAATGGCCAAGTTATGCATGATTTTCCAAAGTGCGTTTTTTACGAACACGTTTTACGCTAATTGCGATTATTCGTAAACTATTCATTGTATTTTAAAATTTTAAAGAGATCTTCTTAATATATTAGTTTATTCGTTCGTTCGCTGAAGGATTTGTGAAAATTCACTTTGGTGAAGAAATGGTGAAGGTTTGAACGCAAAAATTATTTTTTTATACTTTTTCATAGATTTTATTTGTTTAAATAAAAGTTTTTGAGTCAAATTCGAAATCCTTTATCCAGCTATTAGCCAGTCTCATTATAATTAATTGGTGAATTTTTGGTGTTGATTGAATTTATAGTTTCTGAGTTATCCTGAATTCCAATATTGCCAATTTGAAAAAAAAGTTTTCGAGATAATCACGTTTAAAGTTTTAAGTTTACCACTAAAAGCATGCAACCACTAAACTATAAATAACAATAACTTTGGTTATATTGCATTATTCATTTTGAAATTTGTTAATGATATTTTTCACTAAATTTACTAAGAGAATTTGTAATAAAAGAATTTTCACTATTTTGAAATTATATCACAACCTTAAACATCTGGAAATAAATTGTTTTGTTTTCTTTTTTGTTGAGATCAAAAAAAGATTTGCGGTACGAAATTAGTAAACAAGATCGTTTGTTTGTAGGCGGTACAAGTTCGAAAATGTTTGGGGGGCGGCTGGTTAGACGAGCCTTCATAAATATCCGAGCACGTTATCCACTCCAATCAAGAACGTAAGTTTTCCGGGCCGTGACAGCGCCTGGAAAATACGCAGGAGTTGTTCGGAATGAATGCACAAGTTACAAGTTCGAATATTGTGTGTTGTTTTGTCGCACATATCTATATATTTTATAAAATGTGAGCGGCGAATGTTTATTACTTGCTCTAATTGTGTTTGTGCGTTCTTAATCTGCCCACATGCGCGCCCTCTATACAGAGTATTAAAACATGAACAATAGGCAACAAACAATACATAACTTGCTGGTTTAATGCATAATTTATTCAAATTGACTTTGCGTGTGGTTATTTTAATTATTAGATGAATAATTTACGTGTTAGCGGAATAGATGAATGTGTTAATGAGGAGTGGGTGGCAGGATTGCATCACTTGTTTTGCAGAAATGCATCGTACAAGTGCGTTATTTGTGCAAAGTGCAAGTTTAAGCGAAGTGTAAAAGTGATCGCAGTTGTTGTTGAGCAAAGCGCGTCGTCTTATCCACTAATTTTAATCCTTTAATTAGAATTCCGAGCGGAACGTGCATTAATAAACATAACAACCCTGGCGTCGGTGGTAACTCAGGCGGTGGCGGGAGCGGCGTTCGCGTATTTAATGTCGCATAACAACGTCGTACTCATTAGCGGCTGGAGTTTGTTCGCGTGCGCGCCGCCGTCACCCAATATAACTCCAACACACATGCACACGCGGGCTGGAGTAGAGATGCGGATCGCCGCCCCCCTCGATTTGCAGCAACTGCATCGCGAATGGATTTGCAAATGCGAAAGTAGTTTGCACATATGCACACGAACAACATCAGGGGCGCAAGGATGCATTTTCGGGATTGGCGGCAACGGCAACGGCAACGGCAAACCAAACCGAGTAAGGTAATTGTAGAAGTGCGCTTTTAGCCGCTCCACGAAAAGCTCCCATTCGAGTATTACCGATATAGTCTTATGCACTTATGCATATTGTCTTCTTCCTGCGCCCGGATTATACAAATCCGGTAAACACAAAAAAGTGTTGCAATTGGAAAATAACGAAAACATAAATAATTTTATTACTCCAATTCGTAATTTATTATTTAAGTTTTTTGTTTATTTAAATGAAATTGTAGCAAATTGAATGTAGTATACGTGCAACTGCATGACTTAACCGACGAGAGCTGCAGAAGGATTGCAGGACTTGCAGGAATTGCAGGAAAATCGCTTTTCCATGTGTGTGAATGACTGCAGTGTGCTATATGCGGACAAGGTGGGTAGCAAACAGTGATGGAAAACACTAGAATATTCTAGCGCAAGGGAAACGAAAATATTGAAATTTTCGCGCGCTTTATACGGCAATAAACAGAGTGTTATCCTAGTTTTTTCAACTTCAAAACGTATAATTGATAGAAAAATTAATTCTAGTAATAATATCTTGTTTTGTATACTTTTAATGATCATTTTGATCAGTAAATGTAATACTATGAAAGTTAATAATAATATTAACAATAATTACATATTTTAAACAGAGAAATATTAAAAAAAAAGGGAAAATAAGTAAATAAAATATTGTAAATAATAAACTAAGGGTAGTAATTAATAAATTAATATGTAATTGTTATTTTTATAAAGTTTAACAGTAATTTTACAATAAATTAATTAATATTTCTGACAGATACTGTTTATAACCTAAAAATTTACCTATTTAGTCTTAAGGTAGATTATTATGAAAATGTTTTAAATAAATATATAGTTTATAGTAAATTTACTTACTTACACATGAATTATCCGTTTGTGTATGTGTATTGCTACGCTTTGGAGACGGGCCAGACGCTCACGATGCGGCCGGCGGCGTCGTCAGTCCGCACGCGGCGCTCGCCGCCTCCGCAGGCGCGCGGAACACGCAACGACTCTGACGATATCGCACTCGCGTTTTGCGAACATTCTCAACTTCTCAACATTTGTCACATGTTCACAAATATCTTGTTAAACGATTCAATTTTGCTTTGCAATTTTTATTAAATTTATATACGTTTTGAACAACTCAAAACATCAAATGATATTCGATAAACAACACGTCAACAATTCCACCACTGACTATGACTTCAATCCAGCAAACTACTTTGATGAACAACAAACAAAAATGTTGTAAAGTTCTACAAATATAAGGTTGGTAAAACTAGTTTCCTTTTTTTCTCTTTGGTTGATAGGTTGATAGTTTTAGTATTTTTTGCGCAAGTTCCATGTCTTTGATCTTTCTGATAGCTTTTTGATTGATTGCCTTTTACTGGTGCTTTGAAATCCTTCAGTGGTTCACTTCTCAGATTGTTCAGTTATGTCTTATCACTCTTGACGCATCAATCTTGTCATTTTATTTTCTTGTTCTTTGAATATTTTGTTGCGTAGTTTTGATGGAAAGTTAAACTTTTTTTCATGAAAATAAATGAAAATTTCATATTTTCAAATTCGAATTATGGATTTAAAATTAATGAATATTTATAAGTAAAGTAGAAAATGAGCTTTGGATTTTTTTGTCCAATTTTAGTGCGTATTTTCCTAAATTTGACTTTTAACCCTTATTTTTTAATTTGATTCAAATTTTTTAAAAATTTATTGATATCAATTAATAATTAAGTTAACACTCATCAACTAACCATGACAAAAACGCGAAATACTATTTTGTTTTCCAATTACTGCGCATTTTCTTCAAAAAAATAACAACAATTAATGTACAATTTTCTTAAAAATGACATCATATCTTAAGCACAATGATATGTACAATGTCAGTACGCTCTCTACATTTCCCATTTCCAATCTCAAAAAAAATCGGGGATTCCCCTAAGTAATTGAGCAAAAACTACGTGGATACAATGATATTAACTTTAATAGATTACTCATTATAAATATTACAATTTTTGACATATTCTGTTAATTAAAACTTTGTTTATAAACTTTACTTTAAAATTTTAATAACAAATTAATTAATTAATTAGCATTTTTAATTATTTAACGAGAAAGTGCCAAAAAATACTAGAACAATTCGAAAACCAAGAAAATAATTTAGTTTTTCAAAATTCATTATTGAAACAACTTAAAAATTAATTAATAAAATTTAATTAATATAGTTATTTAGTCAATTAAAATATTGAAAGAACTTTTTGTCTTGACGTTGACATGAGATGAATAAAACAGCCTAAAATTGAATCAAGAAAAACACGAAAAAGAAATAAGTAAGCGAATGTTGATTACTGAGCAGCACACACATCACTCGTATAGTAAACATCTATTAATAAATTAGTAAAGCGAGATGCCTAAAAATAAGTTGCAACTAATTAAACTTTAGTTCGCTCTACATATATTTCGCTTGGTCGTGCGCGCGCGCTCGATGTCGCACTTTTAAGATGACTTTTCGTTAATTCGAACAGCTTAAAGTCAGCTTACAAGCTCATTTTTTAAAAAACCAACGAAAGCCAAAGCCAAACTTTGAGGTTATGATGCAAGAAGACCAGAAAAGTATGAGAATAAAAATTGCAATCTGCTTGTAATGTTCATTTTATTTTATGGCTCATAATTTAATTTAATTCTCAAACTTGAATAGTAAAACGGAATTGCAGACATTTTCCTGCGGTTTTCTTTTATTTTCCCGATTTCCTAACACTTTTACAATAAACCAAATGGAAATTTATTTATTTTCCGGTTAATTAGCTAAGAAGATTAAATCTTGGCTAATAAATAATAAAAAAACATTATGTCACAACAAAATAAAGCGAGCCATCTGTCGTTAAAGTCTAAAAACTTTTTTATGCGTCCATTTTATTATTGTATCTTCTTTTTATGCTTTATGTTCTTCTTTATTTTAATTTTATTCAAGTGCCTTGTTCATTCAACTACTTTACAAATTGTCAATAGGCCAATGTTAAATAAAAATTGCTTGATGCTTTACAGTTTTATTCATCCGTTTTTTACGCCGGTTTTTGCCATTGGCCATTTGTTCTCCATTTGATGCGCTTTATTTTTCTTCTTCTCGAAGGGAGAAGAAGAAGAGAAAAAGGCAGCAGAGGCAGAAGCGTATTTGGATGCAAAGAAATATATTTTCCAGTCATTCGGCGCTTCCCGTTTTCTTTCGCGTTGCGGATTGCACCCCGGCGTGCGGTGCACGTTGCATGCGCTTCCTGCAGGATCATCCTCTACCGCGACGCGCCGAAAAGTTGCGATTCGTTGACCCATTTCTCCCTCTTACAGTTTATAGCCGGCAGATGCATCCGACCGTCAAATTTGGTTTATTTGCGTCTGCTATTACAATTTCAAAATGTGACGCATTTAACAAAATTTTAAACTTTTTCTTTTTCTTCTGAAAAAACTAAAACACCCTTAAAATTTTTTAAATTAATCCCTGTCATTATTTGAAAAGTTGGTATAGTAGTAAACAAATACACTCATACCTCGCTATTCGGCCGCCCTTTATACGGCATTTCGCTATATCGGCACTCATTAATTAAGGCACGTTTTCGATTTATGGCCTAAAATGTTTTGCTATAACGGCAAAAAATGTCGATATACTTTTTTTCGATTACGTTACCAATGTTGTGTAAGCAATCTGGATAAACACTCTTTTCTATTTCCTCTTCTTTACGAGCATGTTTCAGTCTGTGCTCAAAAAGCGGCTGGTTTAGACTTGCCTTTGTGTTTTAGTGTTTTATGTGCATATTTATTAGTGATTGTTACACACCAACGGAAAAATTAGAAATAATTAGGGACATTATTGACAACGATCCTGACGTAGAACGTAGCGCTCAAGTTGCTCGATGAATTAATTCAGTCATTAGCTGTTATAAATCACTAAAGAACGAAATAGACAAGCGAAAAATGATCGCTTGTCTATTGTAAAAAAAATTTTTTTTAAGCCAGGCCCATCTTTACGACCGAAAAATGATTACGATAATGATCTGTAGGTTACCATTTCTTCATCGTCTTCAGTTTTAACCATTTTAAAAAAATTATGTATTTTATGTAACATGAAGTTATGCTGTTTTTGTTTATAGATTGATTTTTTGAGTCAGTTATTATTTCTTGAACAAATGTATGTGATTGTTATGTATGTATTTTTGATTTAAATATTTGATTTAAAAGATAGAATGCATTTTGAATGATAAACCAAGTATACGTATTTAACAAATTTGGAACCGATCCCATGGAATTTATATGAATTTGTATTAGAATAATTGATTCTTTATACGGCATTTCGCTTTGTGGCTAAGTTTCGTGGAACGTATCTAGGCCGAAAAGCGAGGTATGAGTGTAATTAAATTAAAAGATGATAAATTAGAAGTCTGTAAATGAATTAACCTATAAATAAAAGTAGAATATTTTTCAATAGTTTGGTATAGTATCATCATCATCCCTCTTGGACCATTTAACCCCCGTTGACAGTGTTGCCGCATTTACAGTCATACTTTACTTTATAACCAAAGCGTGTGGCGTTTTCACGTTTTTGATTTAATGCGCAATGAATTATTAGTTTTGTGCGCACACGCTACGCTTTCTTACTCCGGACTATCTTTGTCGCATGCGTGGCAATTCTTAACTAACCGATACGAATTTAACAAATCATTTCGACACAAACGTCCGAAAAGAGATAATCTATGAGATTCGCCGGATATTGTAAACGCGAACGCGCAATTCTTAAATTCCAGCAAAGCAAACGCAAAAGAAAAAGTAAGCAAGCAGCGCGTGTTACAATTTTATATCCTTGTAAATGTTGTCACTGCGACAACGACGGCGGCAGCAGCAGCAGCATCGGCGGTGGTGGTGGTTGTGGAGGGTGGCGAAATGAATTTATTTCCTTGTCAGCGACGCGCTCGCGTGTTTTTCGCATTCTTTTTCTCATCCTTTGCAAAGACGTCTTGTCTATTTGTCTATTGAATTACGTTCATTGCGGCAACCACCCGCTTGCTAGTTGTCCTTCTCGTTCTTCGACAGTGAGTTATTCACTCACTCAAGTAAATTTGTCGTTCAATCAGTGTTGACACACTCTAACATTCCTAAACGTTACGTTAAAATAAAGTTAAGTAAAGTAAACTAGAGTTGTAAACTTAAACGAAGCTATTGACATCTAGTAATGAGGTTGAAATTTAATGAACTGTAAAGTGGTCCTAAATAGTATTTAACCTAACATATTCTTTAGTATCCTTTTCTCTTTTATACCGAGTAAACAAGTAACAAGAAAATTCTAGAATTATTTTTCCTTTGTTGCAAATTACACTAAAATTGAGGTTAGGTTGACAATGTTGTGAAAACACCCAATATATTGTGAACGAGGAAACAAATAAAACGTAAACGGTGCATTTCGGCGATAAATAGATAAATCAATCAACGCGCTAATTCAATCAGCGCGAGCGGCTTACAGCCATTCGATTTCGGAATGCTCGTACGAAATGCGAATTCGCCCACAACTCTAATCCTATTGCAATTTCAATGCAACCAACGCATTGGAAAATCGTTTACGCACTCATAACATGATTGCATTTTTGTTTTTCTCTTTTGTTTTTTTTTCGAGCTGGAACAACAATTTTGTTATTTACTAAAAAGATAGCAATAACGGTAAATTCATAAAAAGTTCTTATTTGGAATGAGCGGGAAATGGGAATCACCCCCATAGTTTTGAAAAATAAGAAAATGCTTTACCCACCCCTTCTGAACCCAGAATGATGATACAGAATATTCATCACTACATTGGGGATTTCAATTTACAGATAGATAAATAAACTTTTGTTTTGAGAAGTTTCTAGAAAGATTTTCATTTAAAATAGGCTGTTATTTGATATCGCGTTTAGGTGACTCCCATTACCCCCTTCCATCTATTGGATAAACTCGAAAATTGGAATTTGATTGGTTAATTGCATTTTGAACTATTTTTCAATTAATTCAATTTCTCTTGTTTGCATTTTTTTTTTTTGAAATATGAGTTTTTGAATAATTGGCAAAAGATAAATGATATTTATGTCTTGTCTTGTCTTTTTTGATTTTATTTTGTTTATATTGGAATAAGAAAGCAATAGTAAACATAGTTTAGTCATTCGTGTGTTCACACCCCAGTTGGCGGCGGCGGAAAGCACGTGCCAAGGCGTTGCAACGTGCGGCTTAAGCGCGAGACACACGCGTGTGTGCCAAGAGAAAACGTGAGCGTCGGCGGCGGCTCTGGAGAGAGCGAGCCGTCAATGGACACGCACATTTGGCATTCGCAGTGCGAAACGCTTCCAAGCGTACGCGAGCGCGCCGCGTACAATTCGGTCATTAAACGCCATCAAATATCGTTCAATATCAATGCCAACAGAGTAACTGCTACGCGCCGTTGTTGTTGTTAATGGCAATGAACACCTTCGGCTGTTCGCTGGCACAACGCGACTTAAGGTGGTTGGCTCCAATAACAGGGAAATCCACGACGCACGCCAAAAATGCTTTGATTCACTCTTATGTGTTTGCAATAAAATTTTACTATTTATTTCAATCAGCTGTTTCTAATTTTAACCAATTTATTAACAGTTATACAAAGTTGAGATAGTCGAAAAAATTGAAATATTTTTTATTACATAATCTTTTAGTCTAATTAATTATGTATCTCCTCAAGATATTTCAAAAGAAATTATGCAATAGTATCGAAGTTATTGCTGTTTATAATCGATTATCTCCATACAATTTGCATTAAACTTGAAACTTCAAACGTGATTATCTCGAAAACTTTTATTTTGCGTTTGCAATCTTTGTTTTTAAAATTACTCAGAAAGTATTGATTTAATCGAAAGCAAATCTTTACTAATTATTCATAATGAGACGAGCTAGCATCTGAGTAAAGAAATTTTAAATTTTCTTGGAAAATATTTAGTAAAAAATAGAATTTGGGCGAAAATAATTGGTGCATTGAAATTTTGTGTTCAAAACATCACAATTCCTGTTTGAACTTGAGTTTTGACAAGTCCGTTTGTCAACAATGAAATAAACTAATACATTAACTAATTCTTTTTGAAATTTTGAATTTAAATAAACCGTTTTTGAATTATCAATGTCTAAACGCAAAGCGCAATTTGAAAAACGCGCTTTGGTAAATCAAGTGTAATTTGGGCATTTATAATAATTTTTCGATGAAATAGATCGACAAAGTAGCTAATTAGATGCACTAACTGATAATGATAAAACTTTTCACAAATTTTCAATAACACAACGGAGAAAAAATCAGAAACTTAACTTCTTAATTCAATTTACAAAACGACAAAAAAATACATGAAAAAGGAAACGGAGACAAATGAATGCATTTATTTATAGTATTGTAAAAAAGAAGGGAAATAAAAGATGAGGAAAATCAAGCAATCGACAAAGTCGTTTTGCGGTCGCGGAGAAAATAAATGTGTGTTGGTATTTTCCGGGTCCACTTTGCCGCTATATTTTTATATCCGATTTTTTCCATTTAAGAATGCGCGCACAACGCAATCGAAGTAGTTTTCTGTTGTGGTGGAACGAGGAGGAAAGGGGTGCTGCCGCCACCGCCACTGCCACTGCCACCGCCGTCGCTGAATGTGTTCCATGTATCCATAATATGTAAGTCGATGTTTTGCGGAGCGGCGCGGTCTGGTCGTTCCGCTGAAATAAAGAGCGCAGCACGACGAGGGGGTGGCAGGGGCGGCAAAAAAGCGGGCCACCAGACACAATTTCGTCTGATTTATAAACTGCAGCTTGACTGCGCCACTGCAGTACGTCAATAAATTTAAGATGTATTTCCGAAATTGTAATCGCTTTTATTTCGACGTCTTTTACCTAGCTGCCGCCGCCTTTTGTCCCTTCTCATCGTCGATGTCGTTCAGCGGCGGCGTCGGCGGCGATGGCAGTCGTATACGAAGTCATAATAAGAACAAGTAGTATTCGTTCAATTGTTTCGCTCTTTTACGCCGTTAACGTACTGTAAAACTAGTGTTCTTTTAGCATGAAATATCTCTAGGGATTTTTATGTTATTATACTTAGTAACTTTTTCTTCATCTTACCAACACATTAACCTAATATTGGAAAATGTGTACAGATTTAATTTATTTAATTTAATGTAATAAATTGCGTAGGTATTTATTAAGATGAATGTAATTATCATTAGATGGATGTGCAGCAATGATTAAATCATAGATAATCCTAGACTAGTCTTGACCTATGATGACGTAGCACCTGAAGCATTAGCGCGAACCACATACGTCGAAATTCGTTGAACAAAAATAGTTTTAGCTCAACTATAATTAGCGCATTGCCATTGCGCATCGTCCGCATGCATATTCGTTGCGTTCATAACACTTTATTGCCCATCCGTATCGTCATTACATTTTACTATTCTATTCTTGTCATTTACAGCTATCGCTTTGATATATTCTTCCATATTTATTTCACTTTACTTACGCAAATTGTTTACATACGTATGATGATTACCTATTTCTATTTTCTTACATCATTCTAAGTTATTTTCATGTTTATGTTAATATAACAATTTATGTAATAATACATTTCATTTTTACAACAAAAATATTTTTAACCCAATTGTTTCATATTATTAGCAAATTTCAAGGTTAATTTCAATTAATTTTAAATCTCATTTGTGAATTATCATCTTAATTAATTTGCAATAATTTCGTGTAATTTTAAGGTTAATTTTCATTGATTTTATTTACTTCGTCATTTAATTTCAAACTTCCATGCCTTGAATTAGGTATTTTCTTGATTAATTCATGTTAATTAAGATTTTATATAGTATTTTCATCTAATTTTTAGGTTAATTTTTTTTATGAATTTATTAGAATTGGATTTGGTTTTATGATAATTTAAATCAAAATATTTAGAAAAGTTGTTATAATAAGTGCTTTAAACAAATTAGAATTTGATTTATGATAAACCATTTGGAAATTGTTTTGCATCGAAATGCATTTGAAAATTTTATGTATAGTGCTTTAATACGCAGTTATTTTGGAAAATTTAACCATTACGCACTTGCGCAATTAAAAGGAAACTTTTGCTGGAGTGCGCATTTGCGAGGCAAAAGTTTAACGCGCAGCGGGAAAGCAAACGCAACACGACGAGCGAGTTTTTTGTTTTTCCTGAAACTCTCGCGGGCTGCTTGCAATCGGTTGATTTATATCGGACATGGCGTTTAATGCACGCATTCGGTGGTACACTTTGAAAAATACAAAGTAGCCAGTGCGGCCGTGCCTGCGAAAGAAAAGCAACATAAATAAAACACGAAGCGCACTTGAATTATATTTATAATGTGCGCGCACAACATCGCAGTATATAGCTTTTCTTGCTATGATAGATACAAACTTTTTCTCGAACATTTTCTCTTATTTTTCTTCTAAATGTTTACACTACACAAATTATTTCTTTCAACAAAAGAAATTCAAAGGAAATAGTAATAAATTATTCGCAAACGTAATGCAAACATAGGTACTATTTAAAATGTTAATTAACAATTAATATCTGTCTAACTTAACTCCAAAATTAGCTGACTAAACAGAAAAAATAAAAATAAGTGAAAACGAAAGACGCTAGAAGATTCTAGAACATTCTGGAACATTTTAAAATTCTAGAATATTCTAGAACATTCTAGAACTATTCTAGAAGAGTTACGTGTCTTATGAGTTACCTATCCATTTCAAGTCGAGCTCTTGTTGCTGCGTTCTTTTCTGCTATTTTTCTTCGTTATGTTTACATTAAACATATTATTATTGTCTGAACCAAAATTATAATTTCTAGACTTTTTTGATGATTCATAATAAAATTTATAGAATTCAGTAGGATTGAATTTCTTCGAGATAAACGAAGTGACATTTCAGTACTTTTTGTTGATTTTTAATGGATAGTTAGAAAAGTAGTTGAAAAGTGATTTAGAGTGAATTTCGACCTTGCTTTCAACATAAAATTTTATGGAAAATAAATAATTTGCAAGCCATTTGCATATGCATGCGAAATGCAAGCGAACAAGGCGGAAATCATAGATTAAAACGAAGAAACACCCCCCGGAATGTGTCATTGCGGACGAATGCGCGCCAGTGACGCGACCGGGCGCGATTTGTTTCTTGTCGCAGTCGCGGCCGCTGCTACCACTGCCACTGCCGCCTCCCTCGACGGCAAACGACTCCGTCGGCGGCGAGCGAAATGAGCGCGCATTGTTTTCTTATGAATATAAACATGAATACACAGGGACAATAAACAACCGACCCACATAACGGAACGCAATTGCCGGGCGAACGCGAAATGCAAAATTTCTACATGCGCACTCGAAATGTGTTTACATTCGGTGAACTCTCGAGGGCCATGCGATGCGCGCCCAAGCATTCTAAGCCCCCATAATTCTTGCATGGTCATCGAGGATTTTATCAGCAAAAAAAACTCAAATACACATTCCATAATGTCCAGCTTATAAACTACTCACATCTTTCAACACAAATAAAAAATTATTGCCCTGCATTATATTTTATTTCTTTTTATTATTAAAAATAATTTACATATTTATTATTTATTAAAAAATACTTTACTGAAGTTCCAAAATGAATTTCCACATTTTTTAAGTAAAAATATTGAGTGACAATTTCATAAATCATTTTTTAAGGTTAGGATAAGTAAGAAGAAATCAACAACTATTCTAGAACATTCTGGAATGCTTCTAGAATGAGCATATAAAGAATTATACTAGAACCTTCTAGAATGGTACAAGAACAGACGTATAAAGAAATATTCTAGAACATTCTGGAATGATTCGAGAAGAAACGCAAAAGAACCGTATAAAGAATACAACTAATAATTCACAAATTAGATTATGCATTACAATTTTTCTAAGCTCTGAATTAACTGGTGATAACAACCCTAAATTCTAATATTAAATTTATAAAATTGTTAATTGTAATTTGCTTAATTAATTTTTTTAATAATCCTTCATAAATATAAGTCAATTAATTGATTTTATCATACACTTTAAAACTGTGTCCTCATTAATTATAGATTTACATCCAAGAAGAATGGACGTGATTCTGAACGAAATGAGCTCGAAGAGGAATCGAAGAACGAGAACAAGGACGAAGAAGAAGACGAGGAGGGCCGCTTTCTGCCTGCGAGCGTACGGCCGAAAGAAAGCGATTGACCCGTCGCCACCACCGTCGCCGTTGCCGCCGCCGCAGCGAGCCGCACTCCATTCTTTCCAATAATCGCGCGCTTCGATTCAATTTGCCGAAGAGCGCTTTATGTTGCCGCACCGATTGATCAAAGGCGCGTCAAACTAAAGCGAGCGCGCCGCATGCAGAGCTCTTACGTTGCGCGCATCACGCCTGCCGCCACCGCCGCCTCCGCAGCGAAGGAGGAAGAGCAAACAGCCCATCAATTACGAGTAAATTATCAGTTTGTGCGCCGCCGCTCGTGCTCTTATGCGGAGGGAATTTGTGTCGCATTCTTTCAGCATTAACGAAACGACGGCGGCGGCGTTCAAACTTCTTGCAAAAAAATTCCAGCTAACAAACTCAAGAACAGCATAACAAGGAAAAACAAGTAGTTAAATGAAGAAAAATATTATCGGCGTGTTTGCAACGAAAAATAAACGAA
This sequence comes from Aleochara curtula, assembly GCA_963978815.1. Lineage (NCBI taxonomy): Eukaryota > Metazoa > Arthropoda > Insecta > Coleoptera > Staphylinidae > Aleochara > Aleochara curtula. The sequence goes on along the minus strand of OZ022219.1, from coordinate 11,251,710 downwards.
TAACAAGAAACTTTTCAACTTAATTACACGAAAAATGGCTGAGGAATCGTTGTAAATGAAGATGTATATAATGCAATTAATGATTGATTGACTAATTAAGTTGAAAAAAGTTCAGAAACAAAACAACGCATTACTCAATGCAAGAAATGTTTATTCAATATCGAAATTATTAATTAAGTGTTACAAATTTTTGTTGATTAATTATTTAGTCGTTTTATTTCGTAAGAACCCTCTGATTAATAAAATTTAATTAATTAGCACTTAAGTGAGGACTACATAGAGAAGTATTTTCAATACGATACGCAATAATAATAATTAAGCATGAATATTAATTAATTAACATGACGCATTGTACAAACTCAAAAAAGTCAAAAAATTGAATGCGAAAAAGTAATAAGTCATTGATATACGTAATGCAAATACAAGTACTAAGTATATAAATTATTAATTAGCAATTAAGAAAAGTCCAAATTACTTAAATTATGAAAGTCCAAGTCCAAGATCGGCCTACTACTACTAACTGAAAAAAATAATGATGAGTGAGAACTATAAAGCGAGCCTGCAAAATTCGTTCAAAAGAAAGAGAACTCTAGAAGATTCGAGAACATTCTAGAACATTCCAGAAGTTTCTAGAAAGATTCTAGAACATTCTAGAATGAGTCTTGAGTAAACTTATAAGCAACCAGTGCAATTAAATTCGTACTCATGAATAAAATATATTTGTAGCATACACATCGTATTTAAAGAATATTAAGGATGCAGAAATAGGCTTCGTACCGATTTGACATATTTATATTATGTAGTTATACAGAAAATAATATAAAATTATTATACAGAATGGATATATAAATTTTATGCTCTCGAATAATAATAATAATAATAAATTGATAATAGTAGAAATGAGTATAATGCAAACACTCTGTAGATGAAACATAGAAATTCAGTGCCAGTGCCAAAGAAAATTGCCATTGATATTTATTACGAAGTAATTCGCTTTAAAGTACTTGGAGAAAATGAAGAGTTTAGAGATTATTAGTGCCGAAAATATTTACAATTATATAAAATGTATACAAGAAATATAAGTAAAAATTATTCTAGAAAATAAAACAAATATAACAAAATATTTTCGAACATGTAAAATTCAAAAATATTACAACAATGAATTCTTTCTTTTCGTTTGCATTAATTAAATGTAGAATTTGAATGGAATTTTCTGGAAAAGATTGCGGCTAGTGATAGATGAAAATTGATTTTGTTGAATTATCGATTATCGATTGATAAATTAGGGGAGTTTTCTCTGAGCCCTTTTCTATACAAATAGGGCCTGATAGTGGATTTAGTGGCCTTTCACTGACTATATTAAAAACACATGTACTTATTGCAAATAACAGAAAAATATTAATAAATTAAGTGGCTCAAAACTAATTGAAAATGAATTAACTTTGGACTTTCTATGACATGCAAAATGAAAATGCAAAAAATGCAAAAGAACAAAACACTTTTGAGAAAATGAACATTACACATGCATACAATATGTATATTCTTATGAGGGAAATATTGTAATAAATTATTATAAACAATAAGCGATAACGATTGTAATTCTAATTCTCTATGATACAATAAATGATTAAAAAATAGCCAAGCTTTTTGCATTACTCTCATAAAATTTTCATTATTTTTATGGTTTTTATAATTTGTTATCAAAATATTAGAATTTTATCAGAACACAAGTAATTTTATCAGACACTTAAGAAATCATTCATTTAATTATAGAGTAAACAAGTGTTGTATTAATGAAACCCCTATTGGGTATTTTCCTCCCTTAAACTGAAATTTAGGCCGTTCTTAACCGGAACCTGACTGAAATCATAGCCTTTAGGTGTCTGTGATATCTTCAACCCTAGTGGCAGGGTCGAACTAAGTATTAATCGTAAATCTAAAACTTATTGTCTACATTTTTCCTAATCTTGATCTTCTTCCAAGTTGAAAGGAGTGATCAACTGAGAATTAGGGGTGAGTACCCACTACGTAATTTAGTTTTTGTTTTTTTACCAAGAAAGAGGTAGTAATGAGACCAGGTGGTAAAATAAGATAATTGCACATGAAAAAATAAAATTACAGCTGAAAAGTGGTTTAAAATTTAATTATTTTGGTCGTAATAAAATGAGTAATTGGAACATTTTGTTCAGGAAAATTGTTATTATTTTCCATGTTTCAACTGCATTTTCAAATTTTAAGACTGAAGTAATAGTTTCAATAAATAGCAAAAGTTTAAATGAGTTTAAGATAGGTTACAATTGAAATTATTGTTTCGAAAGGCTCATAAGATTAGTAAGTTCATTAATGCTTTACGACATGTGCTCATGAATTATCAAAAACGTGAAAGTTTAAGTTTTTGTCAGTAAATCTATTATTGTTTTAATGTTCTATTCCCGTTTCTAATTAATTATCTGCGTGCACATTTCTAATATTTTCACAAACTTAATCTAGCGCAGATTTTCTAATTAGTTTGGTAATGAAATGAACGTTTTCTTCTTAAACTTCTTTAACATTTGAAGAATGAAGCAAACCACATGTGTCATTCGCAAAAAGTTAATAGGTACTTAAATGTGCGATGCAAATCAAAATAAACAATTATAGAAGGTGTACTTTCACGTCGTAAAGTACATTCGTTTAGGTCAAGATTTGTTTCGACAGATGGTCGGATTTTGTTTTGCTTGCAGTAAGAAAATTAGTAGTAATGATTTATTTTATGACTATGTTCATTATTTCTTTGCAGATAGAAAGTGTACAACTTTTTCAAATTCGTAAAAATTTATTTTTGATTAGTTTTGATTCAACTAAAGTGAGATATGTATGTTTTAGTGTACACCTTATTCAAATATCTTGCAAAAATTCGAATCAGTTTTAAAATTTAATTGCATCATTATCACTGGTAATGAAGTAAACAGCGATAACAGCTTAATGTTTGATATCTAAAATTCATTGAGTTCGTATGACACGTTTGAAACCAATTTTGGACACAAATTAACTATTCTTTGATTTCACGCCTAATCAAAAGGGTAATGGGAGTCAGTTAAGCAAAATTTCAAATAACAAACTGTTTCAAAATAAAATCTTTCTGGAAATTATTTCTAACTAAACTTTACTTACTTATCTATTAATTGAAGTTTCTTCAATCTAGATGTGTTCACATATGATATGATCAAATAATCTCATCTCATGATATCTTCGGATTTCTCCAGCATATTATACATTCACATCCTACATCTTCCTCTAAATCATTTTGACACAACTCATTAGTATTATTAGCACCTAAAATCGAGATTTGATTCAATGAAACTTTTCTTTTTGGCCTTTTAAGATTATACCTTAAGTTTTTCTCGTTGGCCCCTAAGTGTCCATTTTCCGTATGACAAAATAAAAGAATCAGCTGATTCTTATTACTCGATGCTGATGGTAAATACAAATAAGAACATAAAATTACATCAAAGAACGGTGAAAATAAAAACTAACGTCAATTACAAACTCATGTCAATATAAAAATGAAGTGGAAAAGTTATTTTCTTAATTTTCGCGTGATTTCCATTACCCGCTGACTCCAATTCTTTGCTCATCTGTATCTCACTTAAAAACAACTTAAAAACAGTTTAAACTCTGAAACGTGTATTACTTAACAATATAGGTTATGTATGTTAAAGTGAATAAACCATCCATAGTAAAGTTAAATTTGTAACTCCCTCCTTTTCGTAATACAGTTGAAGTCTCTGTAACCCATTAAGGTTTTTCGTACGCGGCAGTTGGGCTGCGAGGAGTTCATCGCCGCAATCTGCTCCTTCATATGCCATTGCGTTTCAGGCGCAGAGCGCTAAAATCTTTCCTCTTCATCAAACAATTTGCGGCGACGCGCAACGCGGGGGCGCGCACGCAAAAAAGCTAGCGTTTTGCGTGCCATAAACAGTTTGAACCCACCAAAAAGTGGAAGAAGAACAAGAGCGGCCTTTATTACAACGCTGCGCTGCGCGGGGCAAAAGGGTAAGCGGCACAGCGTCGTCGTCGTCGTCGGCGGCGGCGGCGGTGGCGGCAATACGATGGCCCTCTATCTCATTCACAGCCAGCGGCCATGCGAGCGCATTACGGATATTTATGAGTGCGGTGGGATTATCAAGAAGAGGCGGTTTTCTTCATCACAACAGCCGCCGCTCTTGCATCGATTTTTATTTATTAGCGAACGAAAGCCTCGCTTTATTTAACGCTATTGCTCTTATTGTTGGCGGTTGTTCTAATCAGATGCTTTGCGTGAACGTACGGCATGTGTGAACATTGCCGCTTGCCGCCTCCGACACCAAAGGCTCCACCGCAGACTCATGTACTCGATAATGTATACCTAATACAATATGTGCGCTCGATTTACGCTCTATACTTTTAATACAATCACCACCACCACCCTCCATGCTTCTGCCGCCTCCAATGATGCTGCACCGTACCGCCACTTATTGATAGCGTAATTTCAGTCTTAATAATTTACAAGAAGTGTTAACGATGTAAATGGCTTTATGACTTCGATATGTGCATTACCTTAATATCAATTGAATATACCAAATGTTTCAAGAATAAATTCAAAAATTAAATTTTATGTTAAATTTAACCTATCCAAATATTAAATTAATTAATTACTATTTAATTAACAATTCTATTGATATCAATTTAAAATATAACCTAGAAATCATTCGTTTTTAATTTAAACGTATTTATTCTTTGATTTTTAGGTTAGGACGTTTTTTTCTCTAAAAATCTTAATTGAACCTTATTTTTTGTTTTATTAGTTTATAAATTATTGCTCGCGTAATGAACATTCCAATTGATTTCACGTGAAATCATAACCTAAAAATTATTGACAAAAACGGTAAAGACCAAAATCCAAAGACAAGACATTTTTAGGTTATGATTTCAAATATAAAACTAAATACATTAATTAATTAGGTATCATTTAATAATTTCTTAAATAAAATTATTATTATTTTAATGATATCTTGATTATTTCTTGTAACACTCTGTATATAAGTAATAGATAGGTGTGTGAACATTAAAATCACACATTTGTCCGAAAAAGACATTCGATAAAATGAGCATGATGATAGGTGGAATTTAACCATGATATTAATGCAATTGCCATACACACCGGAAACGGAAACGAGAGTGTTCACCGTCGGCAATAACGGGCGATAAGTGCGCATCGCAAGTCAATTGCAAGCGCACATAAAATCCTCACTCGCTTCGTGGCTCCGTTCTCGCAATAAGCTTGAATTCATTCATTCACGAGCAGAAGCGCGGCGATAATGAATCAATGAATATTGGTCTCCTGCTCTCCGCCGCTTCCGGCGTATGGCATGGGCGATGAAGATTTTCAAAAAGTTATCGCTTTTTATTTATGAGCGCCAGTCACCGGAAGTGCCGCAACGATACGTTACGTCTTATGTCCTCCTGCGACTCTATCGCCGGATGCAGCAAAATTGGGACTCCTTCGGCACGCGCGCGCAGGACCAAAGAAAACCGCCATAAATCAGCCGCACTTTTTATACACGCGAACCGACCTCTTTTTACTCGCGAGCCGTGCGCGAAAAAGGAGATAAAACGAGAGGAAAGAATAAGGGGCGAAAATGCTAACTGAATTATCGCAAGTGGAGTGCTGCTCGACGCGCATTAAAAATGGCGCCTAATTAACAAAAACTTTCGCATATTTTTACTCATATTTTCATCCATCCAAACGGGGGATGTTTATGCTAAAAGTCCCTAAAAATATTTCATTTTTTACCTCAAATACCAGATCATTAAGCTTTAATGGAAAATATTGATAGTCAGAAGTAATAGGGGGTAATTAAGTATTTGGGTTTAACTTAAGCAATTAAATTAAGCAGCATATAGTAAAATTTCATATTTCAGTGAAAATAGTGAAAAATTTGTTTATTTTTCAATCGAACTATAAAGCTGATTAAAATCAATTAAATTTAGTCGATTTTTCATCTTTAAACCAAAAAATACCCCCTAACCCTTAAGTTAGCTTAAAGCAGACTTAGCTTAGTCGATTCCTTATCAATTTCTCTATACGATGGTATAAAGTCTAGAATAGTAAACCACAACAAAAACAGTTAATATTCAATTTGAAAATTATTCTCATACGAATAATTTCGACAATTTCAATTGCTAATTACGTGTATTTGTAATTACCAAAAAGTATTAAATATCACATACTCTTAATCTGTATTAAACAATCTTTCCCAAGGTGTAATTAGTTATTTTTAATGTTTGTAAAGTTATTAGATAATTAATTTTAAATTTGATAATCACTTTTTCACCTGTTTACGATGTCAAAATTATTCAACTTTGAGGGTTAATTGTTGCTAAAGTAGTGGTCAGATTCCAATAAAAATTATATATTCGTAAACTACAACTAATAATCTATTAATTAACAAAAAAGAATTTGTTTATATACCAACAATGAGCTTTATGATAATGTTTGACAATTTTAAAGTATAATATACGAATCTAATGAGATAGAAATTAATTAAAAAGTATAAAGAATAGACAAAAGTTGCTCAGGTAGTTCCATCTACTTCCAAATAAACTTTAATTCAATTGTAATTAATTCTAGTAATATCAAGTTTTACTATTAAACTATTGCATAAATAAAATGGATTTAAATAAGTAGGTAGGTACTTTAAAATGTTATTAAATTGTGCAATAGCCTAGCTAGCTACATAGATTTAAATTCCTAGAAAATGTAGAATTTCAAGTTACACACTTTGCAGTAAATTCAAAAATATTTAAGCAAAACAACAACGAGAATAATTGAGAACACTTGACACTTGCAAAACAAAAAGTTGCAAACCAGTTGGCTTAAGCGACTAACCTAATAAAGTAGCCAACAACTATTCATAGTTCATTTTTCCATTTCAACTGAATTAACTGTATTAACACTAGAGTTAAATTCTCTAGTTTTATTCAAATTAAGATAAAATATCTTACTAAAGTGCTGTAGACTCTTAGATAAAAGCAATTAATAAGTTGGAAATGCGTTGCATTGTTTGCCAGTAAATAAAATGGAAATATGATGAAACAAAATGAAAATTAACGAGACGAGTTGAGTTTGAATGGCAGTTAAATTCGCTTGACGCCTTTACTTATTGAAACGGATGAATGGTGAACACAAATGTCATCTTTCCGAAGGTTTTGTCTATGGTATGGAACTGAAAGTAAATTATGCGAATGCCAAGTAAGTAGAGAGCTCAGTCATTATCATCAAGTGTCAAATATTATCGTGTAATTCGTATGCTTATCATTACTCTGTCGTTATTTTAGTGGACTTTAATATTCATGGCTATTTACTTCAAGTCGTATCGAATAAAGTTTAAGAATTTTAAGTATCTCAATCAAGAATGTAATATTAAACTATTTTATTTACATAATTCATTCCTAATGTATAATGAAATTCATCCAATTTAATTTACCACCTTTTAAACGTTTTTATCGTTTGTGCTTCGAGAATTTTTTCTGCAATTTCCAGAAGTTTCTAGAAGATTCTAGAACTTTCGAGAAGTTTTTAAGAGCTTCTAAAGCGTTCCGGAGGTTTCTAGAAGATTCTAGAACTTTTCAGAAGCTTTTAGAAGATTCTTCAGGTTTCCAGAAGGTTCTAGAAACTTCCAGTTTTCAATATAATTGAACAAATGATTTTAACAGGTAATATTAAAAAAATTATTAATATTTATAGATTGAGTAATTAATTAATTTATAACATTCGTTTTAATTAACATAATTTAGTAAAATATGTCATAAAATTATAATTTCAATATTTTTTATTTATATTTATGGGTAATAAGATTAATGCAAATGTAATATCAGAGTTAATTTGATAGCAGTATTAGAAATCTAATTATAAATGTATTTATTAGTGATTATGCAAATAGAAAAAAGGACAATAACAAAAACTAATATCGCATGGATGTCAATCAAAGTGTATTAGTAAAGTAAGACAGTAAGCAAGTCGTAGGTGTGTTATTATACTTATTAGAGTGACTTAATAGTCTCATTCTGCAGCGGCATAGTCGCCGTACAGCTGATAAACTAAAAAAAGCGAATAAGTTTGTTCCACAAACACTCGCGATGTGAAATTATACCGTATTCGGATTGCTTTATAGCGCAAGGCATGTCATTGAGCTGTTCGATCGCATTTCATTCAATTTCAGGCAATTGCTTCACCGCTCCTAGCACATAATTTTTTTATGCAATCCCAGTGCAAGTGTGTAATTTCGTCGCAGTTGCCTATTTTCTACGTGGTCAATCGCTTCACTTTCATATTTTATTTTGTTTCGCTCAATTTGTATTTCTTTTTCTTTTAATGACTATCAAGTTTCTTGCCTCATTAATCTCAAAATTATAACCACATGTATTATTTCTTCTAGTCGTCTAGTTAAAAGCTGTAATTAAGCAGGTATTAATCACAAATAAGTAATGATATTATTTTATCTAATTCTAATTATTCAAAATAAGTTGGTACGTACGTGAAATATTAAATGAAGTAAAAAGAAATCCATTATTTTGCTAATTATTTATGTAAAAAATTAACGATAAATAATAATATTATTTTAATCAGCTCTAATTATTCAAACTAAGAACTTTCTGTAGATTTCGGACCGTAATTGTCAGAAATTAGTTGACTCACAGGCGGACAAAGAGAAAATATATTAATGATATTCCCGAATCATAAATGCGATAAAATTAACATAATAATATGTTTTATTCTAGAATATTCTAGAACCTTTAAGCATTTAAGAAATTTTGTAAGTGAAAGAATTAAGTAACTCACGTAGGTGGCAGATTGCGAAAATTATTTTAAGATAACAATTTCATTCTAAAAGAAAAATTATTCTCTGTTCAAAATCAAATAGATACTAGTAATACATACATAAACTACTTACACATGTAAACGAATTGTATTAAAATTCAATACGTTGAAGTTTATCGGATTTGAGATAAAAGGTCGAAAACCTAATAACAGTAAATCAACTTTTTCGATAGTATTTTTAATACATTTTTTATTAAACCTTTAAGAAGCTATCCAATTTGCATTAATATTAATAAAACAAGTTCTTAATTAAAAAGTAATCAATCAAAAGCAAATCAAATAATCGTGTTAAATGAAATTAGTAATTAAATTAATTTTGACTAAACATTTATCACCTGTGTTCTTTTTAATGATTATTTCATGAGCAGGAAAAAAATTTATCTTTCTTTAACTGCTTTTCTCTTTCGTACCTCTTAAAATTTGATTGTATCAGTTTCCAAACTTGTAGTAACTTGAAAACCACACGCAGTGCATCCTTCTAGACATTAACTATCTGCGTCTGTACACAGAGATTCGTATAAATACCTCGTAGTGCTCATGAGTTTATAAGACAAGTGGGCAGTTGCATGAAAAGAACCTTCAGACTCCTCGTCCGCGTACTGCGTACTTTTATTAAACGCGGTTAATCGCGAGGCGCGCATTGTTCATTCACTCGTGCAGCTCGTCGCATTCGTATTATTGATATGTGTTGTTCGTGAGCCAGCTAGCCACGCGTATCTACATTCGTCATTGCTCATTTACCGATTGATAAGCTACTGAAACAAAACGCCAAATGCGAACGAATTAAAAGAAAACACGTGCGATTTGTGCAATCAGTGACTTTATAGTGTTCAACTTGTTCAACTCAGTTTGAAAACCGTAAGTTTAAAACTTGAATAAATTAATAATTAATCAAGCATTAACTCGATTCGTGTAAATTTTCTTTGGACACTTGTCTAATTAGTATGCAAAATTTGCGGATTAGTTTTAATTAATAAGACGTTATTTCAATTTTGCTAGACTTTCATACACATTACTAACTAATCAACAATTTTAAGTCAAGTTTTCATATGATAAGAAAATAGAAAATTAGATAACGAGTAAGCAAATATCGACTAAATATAAATAAATTAAAATTATTACATTTTTTTGTTATAAACTAAGCATAAACCATTTCATGATTGTCCTACTAGTCTAAAACTCACGATAATATCGCACAAGTGACAGTACAATAAGTTTTAATTAACCTTTTGTATGCCAAGTGTGTTGCATTTACATTTCGCATTGAACATCATTGAATTGAGCAGCAGTGAATGTTTAATTAAACAAAAACCCATGATAAACACATTTTAATGCCAATGTTTTCACGTGGTTCTTAAATGTTTCATTACTGATTCGTTAAATGCTTATGCAATTGTTGCAAACTCGGGTAACTCATGTTGTAAATGAAGTAAATAATCGTGTTTTTCATTTGAGCTAACATGCATTCTATACCTGGATACATTTGTAAACATGTTTAACCCATCCGCCAATTACCAATTAACAAAAAATGCAGACTCATTATAATTATAGTTTGGCAATATAATTTCTGACACAGACAAATATAATAAAAGCTTTGCATCTAAATAAATTATATTACTATGGCTATTAATAATTAAATTACAATTCAAAATTTTATTACTTAATGGGGCGATAAGAGAGTAATGGGAGTCACATAAGCAAAAATTCAAATAATATTTCTGGAAACTCCTTATAATAAAACTGTACTTATCTATCTATACATTGAAATTACATTTAATTATTTTAGCAGTTAAATTTGGGTATAAATCAAGATTTAAAGAAATAATTTTGACTCCCATTGCCCGTTTTCTTTTATAACTAGAAAGCAATAAGATCAAATTAATAAATTGTCAGAAAAATATGAAAAAATAGGTTAATTAAATCTTATTTTATACTGGGTGATTTTATTAAATAATTAATCCCATGAATTTTTTGGAATTTTTTTATTAAAATAATTATATTTAAAATTGAATTATCAATTTGTGGATAAATTAACATAAACAAATAATTTATTTTCTTACAACATTTCAAGTAGGTATTTGCTATTTATTGTTACTTCAAAAAGCACTAAATTTCAAAAACTATTTGCAATGCAAAATACTATAAAAGATGTCTTACGATTCAAAGATTGCACCATCCAAAAGTCAAACAGCTAAACACTAAACAAATCCTTTTTTCTTCTTAAATGCCGTTATATCTCTTCTTCATTCAAACATAATCACCAAACACAACTCACAATTTCAATAGGTAAACTAGACAAGTCGAATGACTGTTGCGATAGAGCAATGTCGATGAAACACCAGCATTCACAGAGTTCATAACTGATTGAACGCGAACGTTTATCGGGGCACTAATAACACTCAACGGTTAATCGCAGTTAATAATGCGCGATGCATGCTAATTAGACGCAAATGCTCACGATTTTGATGACTTGATGGACATGCACGTATTATTATATCAACAATTATTATTATAAGGTTTTCGTGATTGGCATTGGGCACATATTTAATTAAATTATCTATCGACTTGTTAATTAAATTATATTTAAATGCGATCTAATCAAGTATTATCATTATTTCAAGGTAACCTAGTTGTTATTGTCTATAATTATCTTAATATCCATCAACCAGTTGCATTTTATATAGTTAATAAATAGTTAAAATACTAATTAATTATATTATGACATTCATTAAAGATTTAGATCACCAATTATTCAAAGATTCAATAAGTCAATTGAAGAATAATTTCGCATGTGTATTATTAAACTAATTACTTGCATTTGAAACTAGTTCATGAGTTATTACTCTAATACAAAAAGTGCATTGAGTATTATTAGGAATAAACTAATAAAGAGTAACATCTTATTAGTGACATGCGAGATTGAAATGGATAAACATTTTAATTAGCTTATTATCTTAGAAATTATTAATTTTCAAATAAAGTTTATATTTTTTCTTTATTTTGTATTTAATTAGATAAAAAACAATTATTTAAAATTTTTAGAGTCTCTTATCGGCAATAATTAACAAAGCTGTTGAAATAATAGACAAAATGTTGCAAATTCTTTCGGTTATTAAAGATTTTGCAAAAGGTTTTTAATTTAATAAAACTATTAATGGCGATTCATATATGGAAATGCAAATCAGTTTATGTTATGCTTATTAATAAAATAATCTTGTGCAATATTCTAATGAGCTACTTATCGCATTTTATAATTCACGTAAATGTTTTCTTCAATTAAACTCAAAAAGAAGTCAAATAGCACTCCACTTTTTCTTATTTAAAAATTGACAGCATATGATTGGCAATATTAATTAATTAATCAATGCTTTGAAAGTCTCTTAATAGTTAAACTAATTAATCTGCAATTGAACTAAAAAAATAACAAAAAGTAAGTTTAAGAGTAATAAAATGTTGCATTGCATTGTCTTGAACCATTAATGTTTATTACTAAGAAATTTCAAAAAACCTCTAATTTTTAAACAAAAATAGTTAAGATATTAACTTTGTTGCAATTATTTATATCTTGCGCATGCGTAATGAAAATGTGTATGCACTCATAAACTTTTATTGCAATTTCAACAAAGCTAGCATTAACCTAGTACCATATAAGCAAGCTGGAAATGCATTAAATATTATTTGCGTTGTTCGTTTTATCGTTTTCCATAATAATGATGCATAAACGTAGATATCGTAAACCTGTAAATTGGCCTAGGAAATTTCACAATTCGTATTTTCATTGCGTTTGTGGTGACTTTCTTAAATTACTTATCGCTTTTTCTATTTGAAATTTCAATTATTTCAACTGTGTCAATTGTGCATTAACAAAGCGCAAAAAGTGATCGCTTTGCTGGGAATTATGTAAAAAGTTGGCCAACTTAAAAATTCGTGTTATAACACAGTTGCCGTTAATAATTTTGGTAAACTTTCCAAAAATTTTACTTTCATTACGTTAGCTTTGATGATGTAATAACAAAATTACAATAAAATTATCAAATTTTGTCAAATTTCGTAATAAATATTTGTAATAAGTTTTAGAGATAATATTTAAATAGTTTATAAATTGTAATAGAAAATGTTTTTTATTTTATTTATTGAAATATTATGTTCATATTGTTATTAGCTATTCCTAATTCCTTAAAATTTCGAACTTAGTCAAATCAACTGTACTCTTCTTGAATTTTTTGATAATTCATTGGCAATTAATCCATTAATTAATCAATTAATGTTCCTAAATTATATAGACTTAAATTAAATTTAAAATATATCTCACATAATTGCTGCATTTTCTTACAAAACTTAAACGTAATAGCAATATTAATTTTCTAGTAATAGAGTAAACTTTTCAGTGTGGAAGCCAACATTGCTTCACTTTAGAGCTTCATATCTCAGAAATCTATAGCCAGAAATCTACAAAATTTTCTAAAATTCTAGAACAACTATCCATAAATATATACTCAAATTTTGAAAGAGATCTCTTAACTAGTTTTTGAGAAATATGTTTTTTTGCTCCCTTGAATTTCAGACACAATCTCTTAGAAATGTGAATCACGCAAATCAAGACGAGAGAAAATAGAATAATGAATACTAAAATAATAAAGTTACCTAAGCAACAAATGATTCTAATGAATGATGAAAGTACTCTAATGAGCAACAAATCGCCTTGACATCGCATCTGTGCGTTTTACACTTAATAACAATATTCAACTGAATCTACTCTCGCATGCATGCATTGGAAATGTTGAACTTTACTTTGCTCACGCTAGGCTCCAACGCAAAACTATTCGTAAATTCACATTTTATGTGTTTAACATTTATCATCCTGATTAACAACTTACGTACAAATTGCACGGTGCAATTTAGCTGACACTTGCGTTTGAACACTGCAATCATTTCTGCGTTTTCCAAAGATTAAATGTTATTAACGTGTCATTCATCATTGACCTACTATCGTCATTAATTTACAGACGCAAATTTTCTAATCTTTATCTAATCATTGTTTATTTTTAAGGTGGAACAGATGGCACTGTTGGATTATCCTTTAATCATATTCCTAGCAATTATAGGATTAATCAGCATTATTGTCATATTAACCGACACGATTCTGGTTTTTATGCAAACAATTCGATCATTTCTTGCGCCGTATTTGATTGCTAATTATGAGGAATCCACAGTGACAAAGTATGGAGAATGGGCACGTAAGTATTTTATTATCATTTATTAAATTTGTTTATAAACTTTGCATAATTTAAATGAGTAAAAGCATTTTCCTGTTAATTGATAACAAATTGGATATATATTGAAAATACAAGGGAAAACACTAAAAGCTGTTTAGATTAAAAATTAAGTAATTAATCATAGCAAAACTAAATGACAAACTTAGTATAGTAAATTACTTTTCTAGAATATTCACTCTCGCAAAATTGTTCATAATTCAATGCGTTTCATTGTTGTTAACTTCTTCCAGGAACAAATTTATTTTATTGCATTAACAATCAATTTCCTTTATAAGCAATTTTTGGAAAATAAGCGCACAACAACCATGATAAATAATTAATTAAAAAATTTGAGGGTGCCATTATTAATAACATTTGTTCAAGTGTTTGATAAAGTTGATTGGGCAGATTTAATTTTTAATAATTTATTACCATTGAGACTAAATTTTAAATGATAATAATCAATAATAACAGATGGTAAATTATTCATACTTAATTTGAAAAAGATTTAAATTGCATACTTAACTATTCATCAATAGTTTATTGCACATCTCTACAACAATTAGAGAGAAATTAAAGAGAAAACACAATTTTCAAATACCAACATACCTAAGTATCTCCATGTTTATTTAAACTTAATAGATATTCATGTATTTTATATGTTGAAATTTTCTTCATCTTTCAATCCTTAAGAGTTTGAGTTTTCTTAAGAATTGAGCAAGCGCACCAAAGATGCAATAAATGCGAATTATCGAAGAGCACGCCGAACGTAAATCACTTTTAATCCTTGCGCAAATAAAACAATTATGGTGCGAGCCATCCAAGACGAAGCGAAACGGTGTCATCGTCAATTTGCGGACACGCTTGTTCTGTTCGGGCATGACAAAAGTGAATGTACAATTAATTGCACGCACTCATGTAATTAATAAAAATTTCATTCTTCATTCAACTTGCAAAATATCACGTTAATTACATCATTATTATTATTACACAACAAACAATTTCATGTTTTAAACATGGATGAAATAATTAAAAGCTATAATTGTTTTAATCAATTGAAATCTCAACTCAAATTTCAACTTCTATAGCGAGGTATTTTAAAAATGTTACATTCAAAGCGTTATGCTAAACGTGACACAAGCTGATATTATTTTAGTTATCAGACAATAAGCTGTCATCTCTCTCACCTTTTCACTAACTTCTTATTATTTCACTCATACAATAGACTTAGTATACAGCTCTTTAAATCAGTCCACATATAGACCACAAATTTGTCCGCATAACCTATAAATTGAGGATATAAGGGGTTAGTTGAGCATAGAAGGCAAGTCATCTTCAAATAATTCATCATTCTAAGACAAAACGAATTGAATACAACATTTATTCAATTTATTATTAATAATAATCTTTTGCATCCCTTAAAAACTTTTCGATCGTTGGACTGGTCGGTACTATCCCCTATTGTATCCTTTAATTGGTTTGTCAAATTCCTTTAGCTCTTTTCTTTACCTCCAGTTTTTTGTCCCAATGAATTATTAACTTGGATAATGATCAAACTTACCTATTTTCTAACTAATAAGTACCTTGTTTCAGTGGTGACTGGATGTACGGATGGCATCGGAAAAGAATACGCCCGCCAATTAGCAAGCAGGGGTCACAGTATCGTATTAGTCAGTAGGACAGCGGAAAAACTAGCTGCTGTTGCTAAAGAACTCGGTAAGCCTTAAACAACTTATTAATTATCCCAAACCTCTACTTGAAATTGCATGATGCAATCGAATTAAGCTGCTTATTAACTTTTCTAGAAAGTGACTATGCTGTCAAGACCAAAATTATTCAAGTGGACTTTGCCACTGGAAAACCGGCCATTGAAAAAGTGCGTGAAGAAGTTGGTTCTTTACCCATTGGTATTTTAGGTAAGTGGCATTAATTAAATATATTATTAGGAAATCAATATGAACTAATAGTTCAATTGGTAATGAAATTTTATGTAACCGCAACCGCAATCAATTATAGGTTAATAGCAATTTCCACATAATAAACGATTTGAACTTTAGAAACAAAGTAAAGGCAAACATTGCATGAAATTGCATTAATAATACGTGCACCTTCAAGAGGTATGCATTCATTTGCAATTGACCTCTTTTGCCAAGTGCATTCGCCCAAGCAAATGATTTTTATGTATCTGCTGTTGTTGTTGGGCAAACAGCACACTGAGTCAGCATTCAAAATGTGTAAATCAGTTGCATAAAGCCTTCAAGTTCAATGCATAAAGTACTTTCACTTTGTTCTCGTGCATAATCAAATGATAATACTTTTTCCTCGATTGACCCAGTTAACAACGTTGGAGCGCAGTACTCGTACCCGATGTACGTTGCCGAAGTGCCCGAAGAGGAGCTATGGCAAATCGTGCACTTGAATGTAGCCACGCTGACGCTGCTCACGCGCATCTTCATCAAGGACATGCTTAAGCGGCGAAGAGGCGCCATCGTCAATGTATCCTCTGGTTCAGAACTTCAACCACTACCTTTGATGACTGCATATGCAGCATCCAAAGTACGTACAATTATGTCAAGGTTATATATTCAAGTTGCAAATTATCTACTAATTTCTTCAGTCTAAAGCTTTATTAAAAAGTTGTATACAGTTGCAATTGTTCAAAATAACGCAAATTTTTTTTATTGCATATTCCTTAAGTGCATCTACTCAAGAAAATTCTCACCAAATTTTAGATCAATTAATGCAGTAAAACCAATGTTATTCAAATTTATAGCGCAGGAAATTTTAAACGCGATTATCTCAAAACTTATTTTTTAAATTTGCAACTGCGGTAATTAAAATTACTCAAAAACTATGTTTTCTATCAACACCAAATTTTCGCCAATTATTTGCCATGAGATGAGCTAGTACTTGAAGGAAAGATTTTAAAATTACCCGGAAAATAATCATTTAAATAAATAAAATTGACGGAAAGAAGGTATGAAAACTCAAATTTTGTGTTCAAACCTTCACCATTTCTTATTGAACATGAATTTTGCCAAATCTTTCATTCAACCAAGAAATGCATTCATATACTAATCCAATCTTTTTGAAATTTTTAATTACATTGAACCGTTTGCAAATGATCGTGAAAACTGCAAAAACTGTTTTTAAAAAATGCATGTTTCTAAATCACTTATATTTCGGCCATTTTGAATCATTTTTAGCTGAAAAAATTGTACAAAATAGATAAAAAGTTGTACTAAACGATAGTGATAAACCTCTGTATAAATTATTCAAATAACAACCGAAAAAAAAGAGCAAAATCTAACCTAAAAACTTAAATGTTGACATGGTTTAAATTTAATTTGTTTTTAACAGGCATATGTGAAAAGTTTTACTGAGGCACTTCAATTCGAATATCGCAATAGAAATATTACGATACAACATCTTGCACCAATGTTCATCAACACAAAGATGAATCATTTCAGTGAGCGACTCCAGAAAAATTCCTTTTTCGTTCCGGATGCAAAACAATATGCTGCCTATGCAGTTAGCACTTTGGGAAAAGTGTATCATTCGACTGGATATTGGGCACATGGAATACAGGTATTTATTTATTACTCAATAATTATTTATTTGTTATTACGAAAAATGTGTTTCAGTATTTCTTCTGTTCAATTCCTCCAACATGGATACGAATGCGTATTGGAGCTTATTTGAATGCAATATTTCGAAAGGATTATTTAAGATCCAAGTGAGAATATTGATTATAAATGATTTGTTTATGTGTTTTGTTAAAGTTTATGATTTTATATATAATATTATGTTTATTAATCAAATACGTACGTATATTTGAATGTCTTTTTATTAAAGTCTAGTCACGTATCGACAAACATATTTAACAATATAATAAAATAATTATGGTTAAAATTTATTCATTTCCTAGAATGTAATGAAATAGAAATGATATCGTAATTTTCCGACAATGATCCTATCGCACTTGGCTCTTATGTATTTTAGTAAAAGATGCTAAAAAATGTTTAATTATTTACTAAATTATATTTACAGTCTCGACATCGAGGCTCCATCTATGAATTAACTTTAACACCAAATAAATACAGTTACCTATACTTCAAAAGTGACAAGCCACTGTAAATTGGAATGTATCCGTTAAAACCAAACTCACCAAAAACATTCACGGAAAGCATGAACCTTCAGGTCTTGTTTGGTTTGCTAACTAATTAACCCTGATTAGCGTGAACAGAAACTGTGCGTGTTGTGTTATTGTGATAAACTTATACAAGTGTAAACAACAGGGAAGTTTCCGAAATTGACAAAGACTGAGCAGTATATATGTGCGTTAGCATCTTTTAGTGCCTGTTAGTCTTTAATTTTGTTAGAACAATGTCGATCTTTGAGGAAATGGTTGATATTTTTAAGGATGCACAAGCAAGCTCGGCATGCCATAAAAGAGGAATAGTGCTGTTAAAGAAGATATTCACAGAAACGGTAATATCCAATAGAATAAGTGAGTTCATGTACAAATATAATGTTTTGGAAATCTTAATGTTTTAGGATTTTGAAACATGTGCTAGTGTCTTCAAGAAATGTATGCTAGCATATTTAAAAATTGATTACAAAGTTGACAATCCTTATGTAGCCAGAATAGTACAATTTGTCACTGACGCAGCTAAATCAATGCAGCAGTTTCAAGCTACAATCAATCCTGATGTTGATGCACCATTTGTATCAGTATTACTTAATTTTCTTGTTGAGGTATAACAAAAATACTGTCTAGTTTTTCTAAAATAATAAGTTAATTTAACTTCTTTTATAGATGATGTTTGCTGTTGATGACAACATTCGTTGCAATGCATGTCATTTTCTTTCGAAAATATGTAATGGTTTAATTGGACAAGATTTAACAACCAAGTTATGTGATGCTATACATGATGCCCTTATGGATGCTACTCAAGTATGAATATTACTGAAAACTAATACTTGTTTGATTATTGTTATTATATTTTAGGATAAATTACATCAAATTCGCAGCCAAGCAGTAGTAGCCTTAGCTCCCTTCCAACAAAGAGGCCCCCATTGTCCAGTGGCTGAAGTAATTGCTGAACTTATGGAATGTGATCCATCACCTATTGTTCGCCAAGTATGTGTAGAAAATGTTGCTTTAAAACAATGCTTTATCAATGAAATTGTTAAAAGTAGTCTTGATGTGAATGTCAGTGTGAGAAAAGCAATATATAAACGAGCATTAAAGTATCCAAAAAACTTCAAGGTAAGGGTGTTTGTCAGAACTTAAAGAAAATAAGAAAATTCAAGAATTTTTCATTTTAGATTTCTCATAAACAAATTTTAATTTATAATGCACTACATTCAGCAGTTGATTATTCTAAAGCTATTCTAAATTTTGTTTGTGAAGAATTATGCCCTGAATGGCTCCTTCACTGTGAACTCAATTACATCAATTTTTTGAAATTATTTCGAACTGATTGGAATTGGGATGAGCTGCATTTGACTGAAGAAGTTCAAGAAGCATTACTTCGTTTTCTTTTTAAAACACGTTCAACCGAGGAAATACTTTCTGTACTTACATTCGATGAATTTCATCTTGTCAAACTAGAAGATCTTAATTGGGACACGGCACTTTTTTGGCGTGTATTAATCACAGATCTCATGAAGACTGAGACAATTGAAAATATACCACACACAGCCCCAGTTATTCCACAGATACCTGCATTTCGCAGTTTGGTTGAGCAGTGAGTGAATCAGTTACATCAATTAAAATATTTATGTTATGTTTTGTTGTTTTGTAGATATTGTGTTCACATGAACACGAAAATTAAAAATGGACCCAATGGAGACCATGATTATTTGGAACTTCAATATATACTTATTCAATTCTTTAAGATGATTGCATCATTCAATTACACAGACGTCGCATGCAAGCAACATATTATTGAATTAGTGGAATTCGTTTTAAACACATGCACGTTAGATTGGGAAACGCTGATACAAATTATGGAAGTCTTAGAATTCGTGATGCCAAGCCATACAGCACGCATTGAATTTGTGTGTGCTTTATCATTTTCCGGTTTAACTGATTCTACAGAAGTGACTGCCCCGATTGAGAAATCAGAAATTATTAACTCGAGCGAATCATCTCAAGCAACTGCTGATTTGGATTCCACGCTACAGCAATTTGATGTTGCGCAGTTAAAACTTAAAATATTTACACTTTCTGATGAGCTTGACCAAGCTGTTAAAAATCAGAATTTCATCAAGGCCAATGAATTAAAGGATCAATTAGAGGAGGCTCAAGCTAATCTGAAAGAAAAGCAAATGGTAAAAAAAGTTGTTCAGAAAGAAGTGAACGAACCGGAAGTTGTGGATGAATTTATTGAAGAAGAATCAAATGAAAAGCAAGTGAAGAAAATTACAAATTCTATTGAAATTGTACACTGGTTAAATGTTGTTTCATCCCTTTTGTATAATGGGAAAATCACTTCAATGGACGCAATTCTACGTTCATTTAAAATGAAATTTCTGGAAGATTATATACAACATGAAAATTTACATATTCAAGTTGCCGCGATGCGATGCTTATCATTTTATTGCTTATTGAATATTGAAATTGCAAAGATGACAATTCCTGTCTTTGCCACCGCAATCGTAATGCATAATAAGACAACGCAAGACCAGGTTAAAGAGTATATGGATTTACTTTCAATCTGCATTAGATTGGTTATTGATTCGCTCATTAAATACGGCCCCAATGCAATGTTTGACATAGCTGCGGCAAATCTATCCAATCCGGAAATAGACGAAGATGCTGCCGTTTTCACTAGTGGTGTTACATTGCCCCAACTTATAGGTGGGATGCTGGCATTGCTAAATGATGAAAACACGAACATTCAAAAAATAGCTGGTCATGGACTTTGCAATCTTTTACTAAGAAAGACGATGCTTTCGCATGTAATCATCACACAATTGATATTGAAATACTTTACAATCAATTCAATTGGTAAGATATTTGAAATCATTAAAATATTTGTAATTATAATATTTATTTATTACAGTTGAAATTAATGAAGTTAAACTTCAGCAATACATCGGTCTCACTTTGGGAAGACTTCCGAACATACCAGAGATCGCCACACAATTTGAAAAATCTGTCATGGCATCAATAAAGCAAGTTTTGATGTCACCAAAGAATGGATCACTTGCAAATATTGATATTGAAAATATGTCTAAGTTTTTGATTCATATTTGTGGCTCATTTGCAGAGGTAATTTAAAAAGCTGCGTGTTACACGGTACTATATTAACTATTTTGTTTTTAGTCTGACACCATATTTTACAACATAAGCATTCAAATCTTGAAAACCATACGGAGAAAACCAACCAACCAGCACAATGTGCTTTATTCAAAGATGCTAGTACTGATGCAATTCACTAACGCAAATAAGGAATATTTGCAAAACTTGCTCTTAATAATCGACGATATTAAAAATGTAAGTTATACGTTTAACTGCATAAGTTATTACTATATTTGTTTTAACTTTTCTTTGAATTTCAGTTAATCAACGATAAAAAGACAATGGAGTTTATAGTAAAGTTTAACACAAGCATTACACTATTACTTGAAGGTAATGAACTTGAGGAACAAGAAAATGAGGAATCTGACGAAGAGAATGACGGTTCAAGTAATTCATAAATACATTTTCATTGCATGTTTAGGAAGATCTTATGCAATATTTTATATTTGTAAATTATTCAACTTTTTAATAAATTTTTAATTTAATCGATC
Source organism: Aleochara curtula (assembly GCA_963978815.1). NCBI lineage: Eukaryota > Metazoa > Arthropoda > Insecta > Coleoptera > Staphylinidae > Aleochara > Aleochara curtula. Next base: position 11,229,750 of record OZ022219.1, on the reverse strand, counting down.
TTTGTTGAACTACATTTAATTTCAAACCAGAATTTAGAATTTGCATTGGATTCTAATCAGATTCCAATTGAAATTCTTACTAGATTCTAATTAGATTTCAATTGGAATTCGTATTGGATTCTAATTAGATTCCGTTTGGAATCTGTACTGGGCCATAATTAGATCCCACTTGTAATTCATACTGGATTCTAATTACACACCAATTGGTATTCTTACTTGATACAAATTGGATTCTGATTTGTATTCAGTACGTATTCTAATTGGAGTGTACTGGATTCTAATCAAATTCTAATTTTAATTCGTACAAGATTCTTACTAGATTCAAATTGGAATTCGTACTAGATTCTAATCAGATCCTAATTGTAATTCATGCTGCATTCTAATTCCATACCAATTTGTATTCTTACTTGCTTCAAATTGGATTCTAATTACACTCTAATTAGAATACGCACTGAATATTGGAATATGGTTTATTTTTATTTTGATTCCAATAAAAATTCATGCTTGATTCTAATGAACAACATAAATCGTTAATAAAATGACTCATTTAACGAACGTCATTTCGCATTACGAACGAATTCGACAATTCCTATATCTGCGCGGAATCCTCGAATTCTGCGATATAGCTTTTTCTATCTCGATATTATCGTATTTAATACCAATTTTATTATAGCAATGTTGGGAACTCCTAGCATACAAAGACGTTCAAGATAAATAAGAACCAAGTTTAACCGAAGTCCCGCGCGCATTTTTTAAAATGTCTATAATTGCTCTAAAAATATCTCCGAAAAGGAACACGCAAGAAAGCAGTTCGAAGAGTCTAAAAATGTCCTTACAAGTTTAATTACACATTATTGCAAAGAGCTAATTTATGTACTTTTCTCAGCATGGAATGCATTAATGTATTTTACATGAATATATGGTAAAAATTGCTTCGCTTAACCAACGTTTCCTTAAACGAGAAAGGCTCAGAACGAATTAGATCCGTTATGCAAGTTTTTACTGTAAATTGAATATGTATTGGATTCCTGTTAAATCATAACTTTGAGCATGTAATAAAATATATGTGTTGGCACTTTCATTAATTATTTATTTTATCATATTGATATAATTTTAATTTAATAATTTCATGTTTTATATCACATCAATTTATTGTAGATTTAGTTAATCAACCAATATATCATAATACAAATCCTTCAATTAAAAACAATCCTTGGTAATCCAATATTAATAGAACAAGTTTCCAAGTCTAACCAACTAGGAACATACTTATATAATTAAATTACTGAAAAAGCATCATGACAGTAAATCTAGCATTAAGGCTATCTCCTCCTTTCTCCCTTTTGTGTCTTTCTCTTTTCCTTTTTCTCTTCTCTCATCTGCTTTTGCTTTTCCCTATACGATCATTTTAAGTTTATTAGTTAATACAAATTGCTAATTAATTATTACCTGTCTTCTTTGTCCTTTTCCTTTTTCTTTTGTGATTCAAGTCTGGCACTTTCTCTCCTTTCTTTCTCTGCCTGTGCAACATTATATGCATTTGTATTTTTTTGCAAAAGATTCCCATCAGTTGTGTCATTTGTTACATCTTCTTCATCATCAGACATTTGGCTGTACTGAGCAAGAATAGCCTCTCTAATCTTCTTCTCCTCCTCTGTGTACTTCTTCTCCTTCACTTGTAAACAATGCTGTTCAGCTAGCTGCTTCAAGTTTATGTCAACATCATTGGCCTTGCACTTATCTGGCGGCGGTTCTTTGTCTTTGAATTTCAACCACATCTCCATTATTTCACTGCATAGCTCTGAGATGCACTGCTGAAATGCGCAGAACGAAGTTAGACGTTGATATGCAGCAAATCGCACGTGTAAGTTATTTTGAACATATCAAGTTTTGAATATTATATCATATTACTTACATCTCCCGCAATTTCACCCAAGAGATCTTGTAAAGCCTCACTTTTCTCTGCTGCTGTCTCATCGCTATCCAAAATTCCTGTGATGTATTCACCAAAGACGTTCTCATCTGTGTTTAAATCTTTTAATTTGTTTCCAAGCCAGTCGGAAAATTGAGGCAACGCGACCGCCATGACGTTCGCCGTGCTGAACTTCAATTGTAGGTTAGGAAGACGTTAAGGTAATAAATTAGGATACACTTGCATAAACGAAAATACACAAACAATCTCATAAAGATCCAATGCGTAGGATAAGGATAGCTAATAGATAGGTTTTCTTCGGGGATATTCGGCAGGCTGACCGATCAAACCTTTCCGAATGTGGATTACTAACAAGTGAAAAACTAAAAACTGGGAAAGTAATTTGGAAAGCCGAAAAAATTATTAATAGTATTTATAAGTGGAAATGTCAGAACATTTTCCCGCACCCACGCGTATCAACCCATTGTACCTACGTTTCTGACTACGCTGTCTACAACAGTTGCCACTAGTGTTAAATTCAAATAAACATGGCTGTTACTTGATAAGTGGTGCAGTGCTCTATTCAGTGCTATTGTTAGTGTTTTGAAATGAGAGACAGTTTATTATTGCTTAAGTTTATTAGAACACGAAAATGTCGTTTCGTTTCAAATGTGTTAAAAGTAGCAGTACTCCTTGGCGTCACCTAACAAAAGGTAAAGAAATGATTAATATTACTATGATACTTTATAATAGAGAATTTTGCGATCCAAATCCGAAATGAATTAAACTTGTTTGGAAACTCGGCATACATACATAGAAATGAAGGCATATTAACAGTTCTATTTGCAAGTGAACTTCGTTTTGTTTTCACAAACGGAATAGTAAGAGTTCTAGAATGCGCACAGAGTTGCTGAACACGTATGCGCATTCGTCACTACATTATTTGTGTATGTATAGTATAAAAGTACAAAAAATCCCAAAAATATAGAATTTCGACGTTAATTTTGTATGCGATATTCTATTTTCCATGTCTACGGTGTATGAATTTCTGCTAGTCGTGTGTCATCAATACAATCAACAATGCAATCCTCTTGTTACACGGTTTGCACTTGTTTACAGTGTGTAAGTTTACAGAAGTCTCAAATACGCTAAATATTTGTACATATTTGCACTAATTACAAATACAGTTCAGTCAGAATGCACGGACAGAAAAAATTAATTCTAATCTGGGCAGTTAATTAATTAATTACTTAATTATAATATTACAATATAAAACAGACAATTTAAAGTCTGACTAGGACTTATGCAAATATTAATTTTCACTTAATAATGACAAGATACAATCAATTATCCATAATAACATATTCACCTAATTGCTTGGTTTCTTTGCACCCTTTTTTCTTCTTCTCCTTCATCATCATCTCGTTTAGAAAATAGTTCCTACTTTTGTATCGAAAAAAATCAGCCTTGAGTTTACATCATTTCATTGTCAATTTGAAATACTCTGTAGAATTTAGCACGATTTACAATCCTAATTTAATTTAATTCAAATTATTTGCATTCGTTTGCTTTCTGCAATCAAGAACCTAATAGATAATAGTATAGTAATTATATACAAGCACCTCCTAACGTAAATTAATTAACCCATAATTACGTTTAGTTAAATCTAATGTGTATCATCATCTCTTCTTTCTAGAACGAACGAAACACGTAATTTGTTTGCTACAAATGTCTAAATTACTGGCGCATTAACAACTCGATTTCAATAGTTCCATCGATCGTTTCATCCATACTCAAATCATGAACGTAACATTGAATTGCAGCCAACTTTTGATTCTTATTACAACTTCCGGCAAAGCGTATGCATTCACATCGAGAAGCTATTTGTAAGAAGAATAATAGTTTTCGCCTATTATTATAACGTAATAGATGCGTGTAAAATTCGGTTAAAAACTGTTATCAAGTTGCTACAGAACACATAATTTCTAATATCATCCCTGAGATCGGAAACTTATACGCTAATTGTATGTAGTAAGTAATCACTCTAATTGCGTTCGATTCATATGTTACTTTATCAATTGCTTATCGTTTTCGTATTAATTTTACATTATACATTGCAACCTAACGTGTGGCTGTGTGGTACTTGTTTGTACGCTCCTCAGGTTGATGCGAACATTCATTCGTTGAACAATCAAACATCGCGCACATTTACATTAAGTTCTCCTGCGCGATGCATCATAATTTGCATTTTGTTCATATGTTAACGATAACTAGCCGCAAACAAGACGTGGAACACTGCACAGTTGTTGCACAAGAGAGGGGGGCGGGCGGGGAGGGCTGATGCGTTAAGTACTTCCATTTCGAAAAAAGTGCACTCGATGCAAATATTTACAAATGTTTCTTGCTCTTTGCTTTGTACTCGTTATGGGTTTGATGTTGATGATATTGTTGATTATGATGAACGTGCCGGTGCGGTGCGTGAATCGTGCCAGGGGATGCGATCGACTCTCAACTATTGGGTGGTTTCGAGTGCGGCATGTGTGGCATGTCAGTTCTTATGACCATCTAAAAAGAACGCAATTCATTAATAACAACGCCACAAGAAACAAACCATAATAAGATCAACAGCCACTTTGAAACATAAAGCTTATGAGCAACAAGTACTAAAGTTGTTTCTTATTATTTCTTGGCAATATTTAGTTGGGTTGGAATTAATCGTAAATGATACCTGTTGCTGCTGTGTATTGGATAGTTGCATTGCTGGCGGATTATAGTATTGATTCGTATTGTACCTATGGCCGCGACTCGTCGCCGCCTCCACGTTCTGCCTATTAAATCCACTGCTGGCGTAACCAGAAGAAGATTGTCTACAAGTCAAATTCATGATAATGTGTTGGCGCGGCTCGACGCCTGTTTACACTCTCTATACGCTCTTCTCATTACGTCAGTATACAGATAGATGCATTTCGAGTGCGTCGAGCCAACAATGCAATATACATTATGATGATTAATTTGCTAGATTATGTATGTACGTAATGTACATTTGCGCCTCTACATCAAACGCTATGTACAAAACAAATGCAATGCGATTGTGCAAATTATGTTAATATGTACGTAGAGAGATAGATAGAATAAGCTGGATTTGTTCGAAAAGCAACCTCCCCAAGAAAACTAGCCCAACCATACCATATCATATCATACCATACCATACGCGTGCGGTCAAGTAGCGTATAATAATGTCATCTAGTAATGCATTCGCTATTGCATATGCATGTTGCTTGGGTTATGATTAATCAAGATGCGTGACTAAATTGTGTGTATGGCTGGTTATTACAAAAGCGCTAGTAAGCGTTGTTTGCGTGATAGACGTCTAACCTAGGGCTGGGTTGTGGCGGCTGCGTGCCCGCCGGACTTCGATGCGAATGCGGGTACGCGTCCGGTGCGATACCATTTTCCATGCTTGGTGGATGCTGCGGTACGCCCTGCACATGGGGCGGATAGCCGCTGCTATGTCGTGGACGTGATGCTTCTGCATGTGATACAGCTGGATGAATATTGTTCACTAAACCAAAAAATTTAAAGTTAACATACAGAATAAAAAAAAATTACTGCGCATTTAAAGAAATACCTGTATGAGGATGATTTGATTGCGGAGTTGCAGGCGGCGTTAAGGGAATAGCCAAACGCGCATTGACCGCAAGTAAATGGTCGCGTCGTTGTAGCAATGTATTCACATGTTCTTCAAGTCGTAAATTCTCCGCTCTTAGTTGATGTAAACACGATAATAACGATGCAACTGCAATAATTCATGTAAAATTTTGTGCTATTTAGCTTAGTTTGAAATAGTTACTATCAAAATGTTGAGCTTGTTCCATTAGAAATTGCGATCCTTGTTCCCACTGTCGCTCTAGTAGTTGGTCTAGTGTTTGGGGTATAGTGCCACTGCCTCCAAGCATTGAAGAAAGTCCACTACCGCCAGAAGCAGTACTTGATCCTCCAACACTGCTGGATCTCGCCTACAAACACAAAAGCGAATTAGTTTTGTAATTTTCCCAAAGCACTTTTGAAGTTAACTTTCAATAAACAAATGAACATCAAAGTTATTCGTTATTCATTTGTTATTGCTGAATTGTTTGCATCGTAAGAGTTATACTTACAGAAGCTATAACCCGGTGTTGAAGTGGTGGTCCTACCAAGTTTGAATTATCACTCGAGTTGAATATGCTGTGCGCCTCCAACTCCGAGTTTAGATGATCAGTCATTTTCTGTGCCATATTTGAATTCAAGTTTAATTGATTTCCTAGCATATGGGGTGCATTAACACCATTTTGAAACCTTCAAAACAAAAACAAATTCATTATTGTACAAAATCCTTGGTTTTGCAGTGACTAAGCAACATACAATTTCAAACTGTCTTTTGAATCCTTATTACTACTGCTTGAGCTTTGACTCTGAAGTTGAAGTTGCGCGGCGGCAGCTTGAGCGGCTGCAGCTGCCGCCTGTGCTGCCAATTGCGCATTACTTTTCCGCCCGCGTTTCTTCACCGTCGTAGTTGGCGCTGCCCCTAAACTCTCCGAGCTAGGGCTGCTGGGCGGTGAATCCTTAATGGAATTCTCGCGATTCTGTGCGAGATTCACAAAAGTCGTCGTACTGCTTTGCTGCGCCGGCTGAGGCGGTGGCGTACTCTGCGATTTACTCGACTTCTTGATGGTAATATTAAGGCCCTGCATTAATCCATTCGATCCGCGCTTCTTCGACTTGGATTTCTCGCCCTTTTCCGACGATTGTGATCGCGAGCGTTTAATCGGCTCCGATTCAGAGAGATCCTCAATGGGTAATGTGTTGATTGTCTGCTTCTCGAACGTAATCTTTAGGCCGCCGCCAGTTAGTTCTGACGTGAGCATTTTGGACGATGATGACGACGCCTCGGCGTCTGGTACGAAAAGCGAGGGTGATGTGGATTTCTTCTCTTCAATCACACTCTGTGCGATTGGTCGCGGTGATGGGTTTTGCCTCGGTGAGAGGGTAGTGTTATGCAGAGGAACAGATACCACGACCGAATTGAGCGTTGGCGGTGTTGGCTGAATAATAGAATGGGGAATGCTTGGCGGTGGCGGTGTGGGCAGTGGTTGAGGTGCTGGTATGGCAGTGACGGATTGCGCGCTCGTCGCACTGGCAGTGGTTAATTGAACAGGCGCAGTGCTTAGACTCACAGGAGGCAATGCGGGAGGTGGCGGTGGCTGCTCAGTAGTAGAGCTAGCAGATGTCTTGAGTTTCTTCTTTGGCTCCTGACTGCCGCTGTCTTGCTGCGGTGCGTCTTTCTTCGTGGAACTTGATTCCAACTCAACAACAATACTTGGCGTTGGCGTACGGGAATTTGCCTTACGCTTCTTCCCTTTCTCCTTCTCCTTATCAGCGTCTTTTTCAGATCGTTCCTTATCCTCCTTCTTCGACTCAGACTTACTCTCCGAATGCGAATGTGATGAGTCGTGTGATCCGGACTCTTCTTTCGTACTACTCTTACTACTCGAACTGCTCGTCTTCACCTTATCAACTTTTGTACTGCTGCTGCTGCTACTGCTCGTCGTCGAGGACGAAGTATTCGTACTTGACTTAGAATACGACGAGGAGGACGACGAAGACGAAGTTACCTTCGTCGTGCTTGGCACTTTATTCAATGACGATTTGCTTCCCACTGACGACTTGCGTTTTCCCAACGTCGACTTATTGTCGGAAGTCTCCTTTTCCGAGCTCGAATCGGACGCTGGATTCTCGGACGAAATTGGTTTATACGGCGGTATTGTCTTTACATTTCCACCCTTTTTCTAGTGAAAAACGAAACAGCTATAAGCATGACAAGTCCAAACTGCATGTGATCGTCATACGCACCAATTTACTATAATGATGCTGGCAGTAGCCACAATATTTAACGTTGTCTAAATAGTTCCCAGCCTCTTCGCACAGTAGGCCCAAACTTTGCGCGCACGTGACGTGAAACTGTTGCTTGCACCCGGACTTATTACACTGCATGCATGCGCCAAAACCGGCGTTGCTTGGCTTTCCGTTCTGTTCGCATATGTAGCACACCTACGAAACAGCAACAGATTAGATACGTACAAGCAGGCGCGAATAAGTTAAGTTGAACGTACTTTATTGAAACGTTCTTGCGGAATCAACTGCAATTGAATCGGTTCCATAGTCGTCACGTTTCCGAAGCGTACTTCGGGAATATATAATGCGCAAACCACGTGTGCCCATCCTGAATTATCCGTTCGCTTTAATGCACCGTACTTACTGGGACACAATTCGCATTTCTGCAAACAGATTAATTGTCCATTTTTGTATGCAACTTGCACTCATCACTCACCACTTTAACACTGCGCTCTTGACTCTCGCATTTGCGACAATACCACGGTCCTGTCGGAACTGTTACAATGCCATAACACGCTAAAATAGTCAATTGAAAACCAGTTAATTTCGGTATTAAATGAACATTTATTAATCAACCAAAAACCAATGTTTAATCTACAAGCGCCACAAGACAACAACAGGATAGGATGATGAACACTGAAGATGAAAGTGAAATACATCAATGCCAGTTAGGTAGACAGCATAATAGTACAGAGGTATAATAAAAAGGGTCATTTCTACCTGGATTACTTACTACTTATACAAACAGATCTTGGACTGCATGCTTTTGCTAGTAACATGGAAGAAGGCATGGAAACCTTTTGCTGACAGGCCAAGTAACTCACACCTTTGTGTGTGGTGAAGTAGGGGATGTTTGTTAGGCCTGAGAATGAATGTGCAAAGACGGATTTATGCAAACTGTAACATGCTGTGAACTAATGCAGGTGTGCTACTTCTACATCAAGATACAGATTCTGTGAATGGAGTTGAGGAAGATTAGTTAGTGGCAGTGCTTAAACGTGATTGCTAATTACCTTGATGTACAGCTACAGTACATGATTGCCCATCACAGTAAACAAGTGGATTCTCTGGCCATCCTCTGTCATCAGAACAAACACAACAGCTTCCTACCATGTCCTTCATAATGTCACGCTGCAACAAGCGTCTGATTGCCGGAGCAAAAGACTAGCAAATGCACACGCGTATGCTGCTCACGAATGGATTCAAATACATCATCATCACTCTCAGCCAAATTGGCAATGTCCATCCGAACGAATCACTTTGCCGCTGCACGCCAGCCACAATTGCCATGCTCTCGTGGCCTTTGCCTCCGTATTCATCAAAATCGAAGCACTCGCCGGCGCGCACTGCACGCACTCTCGAAATCGAGGCTGAAAAATCTAGCCGCGGCGTACTCTTCTCGAATTCGGCGCGGCACAGTTGCTAATTCCCAATTTTTGGAGTCGCGTTGTGTTTACGAGGGAAAACCTGCCTCCTGGCGTCTCTCAGCTCGCTCTAAAATGTGAGATTACAAACAGTGCGAACGGTGCTATCATCTTGTCAATGGATTTACCTATTTGCTTGGTGTTTCTCGCGGTAAAAATACATCTGAGGGAGGGTATTCCATACTATTTCTCAAAGAAAAACGTAACATAAACACATATTACGCTATTGTATGGGAAACCATTTTGTTTTTTAATATTGTGGTACAGATTGCGCATGTGTGAGACCAACGCAATTCTATTTTCTTTCTGTAACTGTAGATGACGCGATGATACTAATTTTGGTATTTGTGTGAGGATATTTTCAAAGTAAAAGTTTTTGTTTAACTCTATCGAATAGATTTTTCTACATGCGTATCGTGTGTGGTTGAGTTTAGTTTTAAATTATGTTTTGTATGGATATCTTCTTTCCACTTTTCTCAAAAATATATGCGCGTAAACATTTTTAACTTGAAAAAAGAAGGAATGCCAGACTTAACTAAATACAATTTATGTCCACAGTGTCTTTTATAATGTTTCGTTATATTTTTGATTTTATAAACTATTTAATTTTTGAAAACATTGGAAAATTATATTTATTGTAGCTGGCTATATCGATCTTGGCAAATTTCTAACAGATCGCGCTGCTTGAGATGCTCATATGGGTGGCGTTATGGCCGCAACGTTAGTCCTTCCCGCGATTTTGTTCGCGTGCTCTTCGTGCATTAAAGTCAGTGTTATAACAAGTATTGAACAATCAGTTTGTGTTCAACAATTGTGTATTTATGTAAATGTGTGTTGAACTTTAATGTTATATAAACTCACACGTAGATAGTGTGTTTTAAATGCATACTTTCTAACCTACTAGATTCCATTTTGTTTGATAATCCTTTTAAGGAGTTAACGGACGTTTGTTTGGGACATTAAACATGGGATTCTTCCTGTAAGCTTACCATTCCTTTATTCCGCATGCAAGTCGCTTAGTTTAAACTTTTTCGCGCTGATGCACTCTCTTTAAATATAACTGTTTAAAGAACTTTAACGTACATCTTATGATATATGCAACCGCTTAAACATTAAGCTAGCTTATATATTTTCAGAATATTTTTCCCATTTTATTTCGTAACAAATTCTTTATTTTAAAAGTTTCCACATTACAATGCATTATTTTACGTAAATTTTACTGGATAATACAAAAGTGAAACTTTTTTATTTTATTGATATAGGTTGTCAAATATATCATCTGATTTGACAATTACCCAGAATTCCCCATTCTTTCGTTAGATTTTTTTTGCAAAGTTTACTACATATTGTTATTGTGGGTTATCAACAAGTAGTCGGTAGTGTTTCATATTGTGCAACTTAGAGTTAATTAGACGTAAGTGAAAATGTTTATTATATATGTATATATATATAACGTATATTCTTTTGGGATACCACTAAGTATTTGACAATTATACAAAACTATGTTGTCCTAAATCATACAATGCCGCTATTTCGTTCTTATAATAATCTTTGATTTGCTTACGTCGTATCTTAAACGCAGCAGTGACTAGACCATTATCAGGCGTCCATGGCTCTTTACATAGGTGAATGTTTATTGGCAATTCATATTTTTGCAATTTACCTGTAACACAGCAAATGTCAGTTGCACCCCATAGGTAAAAGTTGTCCATAACTTACGTGTAATCGCATGCGCATGTAACGTTTCCAGAACAGCCTGTACCATTTCCTGATCATCGCATATATCCGGAAATTGGCCGTCGATGCCACGAGCAACAGCAAATTTGTTCAATTCGTCTTCATTCGGACTAATTAATGCTACACATGATTCTGCCATTGGCTCTGCATACATGCAAATGTTATCAACAAGTGGGCACAACTTCATTTCCATTTCCACCTTGCCAAGTGAAATGTATTCGCCGGCTTGCAATTTCACCAGATCCTTTTTCCGATCGATTATCTTAAATACGCCATCGGGATGCGCTTGACCAATGTCGCCCGTTTCAAACCAGCGTTTGTCATCAGACTTAGAGAAACTTTCGCGTGTCTGATCTTTAAGTGCAAAATATCCATTGCTTACATTATCCCCACCAATGAGTAACTCCCCTTGGGGAAATGGTCTATCGTAAACAGTATATCCTTCATCTGGGCAGCTTTGTAAACGCACATCACAAACAGTTGTTGGTCCGCCAACACGACCTACCGTACGATCATGACCATCCATAACAGTTGCACACGAAGTGGTTTCAGTTAATCCATAACCTTGAACAACTCGAGCGCAAAGACAGAGTTGAATACGTTCATGCGTCTCAGGGGCAAGTGGTGCACCACCTGATAATATCAATCGCAGTTTGCCACCTAATAAATCCGTAATTCTTCGGAAAATTATTCTGAAATTATTCAAGTTAGCTGTGGATCACAAGAAGAACATGAACTTTATTACTTGTTAATGATTGGGGTATCGTATCCTTTATACCACCAATATTTTTTATATTCATAGGCGAATGTAAACAAAACTCGCCCGAAAAAGTTAGTTTTGGATACTTTATCTTGAATTCCCTTTGAGATTCTATCCAAAATTAACTGCAAACAATAAAAATGCTTAAGATCAACTAATTAATGATGTGTTCTTACTTACAGGTACTGAAGTCATTATAGTTGGTGTTAAAATTGGTGCATCACCCCTAGATCCTTCCTTGATCTTTGTTGAGGAATCAATCATAGTGAATGCACTGGAATAACCGATAGCTATCCCCGAGCAGAGGCAGACACATTCAACAATTAGTTCAAATACATGGGCTAGAGGGAGGAATCCAATTAGGACATCACTTTGACCCAATTCGAAGGTATGTGCCGAATCCGTAAAGCCCCGTAGAGCAGCCATAAGGTTAGAATGTACTAATATCACCCCTTTTGGTGTACCCGTTGACCCACTGGTATACATAATAATCGCAGTAGATGATGGACTTGGTAGTACATCCGCTAAAAGTTCAAGTTTAAGTAAATCATGTTCCCTTAAGCATGTTTCACTCAAATAACTTACTTGCGTTGGAAATAGACCCGAGTTTTAAAACATCCGAGAATTTTAAAACCCTTAATCTACTGCAACTCCATCGATCAATAGTGGGTTTAAATATTTGGTGTTCCATATAAATGACGGTATCAATCAATGGCAATTGTTTAATAATATTCTTTAATTTCTGCATAAGTTCATGGCTGGTCAAAACAGTTGTTACTTTCGTCTCGTTCAATGCATGAATAATGCCATCTTCACCGAGATTTGCATAGACGGTTACAACTACAAAATGCAATTATTAAACTACAGCAGAGTGCATAATTAATAGTTATTAATTACTTGGCATGCTTTGTTTAAATAAACCGTGAGCAGCAATCATCCATTCGGATCGTGTTTCTGCAAAGATTGCCACACTTTGACCAGGTTTATTGCCCAATTCGCGTAAACCAAGGCCGAAATTTGTTGCTAGAATGTTCACTTGAGCATAGGTTTTCCATATATAATTACCAAAAACATTCTGGAATAAGACATGCGTTGAAGAACGGTTAGAATCGTTATTGGACGTACCTTTGTAAAAGTTTTGCCATTCTTTTGAACTTCAGTTGTCTCATCAAGAAGTTCTCGTGTTCCTAGACACCGTTTATTTCCATATTTCTTGGAATAGTATAACATCATTTGCGCCATGGTCCAAATATTCTCTCGAGTTAGTTCCACATGGATCTTTTGCGGTTCAGATGTAGAGGTGTAAGTTATAAAATCGTCTCCGTAGTTTATTATCCGCCCCTGGAAGAGAAAAATTTGAATAATGTCGTACGTTATTTCGGTGAGAAGTTGTTATACTTTGGGTTCTTTGGCACGATTGCGTATCCACCATGGTTTCTGGATCAGGAAGTATATGGGCAGCGTGAGCAAATCAAAAAAGAAGGCGAACACGCGCAAAATTAGGATGGTGAGATTCAGCAGCGTGTTGGACATCGACGAGCCGGTCGAGACCGTCGGTGTAGAATACGTGTATATCGGTTTCATCAAAACACTATTAGCAGAGTTGGATACGTGTGGCGGTCGAACGCCGTCTCCGCATCGCGCATTCAAAAACCACAATCAAACGATTTGTTGATTCTGACAAGCGCGTAACGACAGATCGCACATCAGGCGATTGCAAGGGCGCGCGGTGATTTGCCGATCACAGAACAATTGTGCGTCACTAAGGTAACAAGACTATTATTTAATCAACAATTGCTCCATTGTTGATGCTGCTAGCAAGTGAATGTCTTATCTATTACGAAAAAAAGTCCTAGGTTCAAAAACAATCGAAGAAGATCAAAAATTGAAATTATTTCAATTATTTTTGGGCTAATTCATAGAAAATATCTAATCAGGGACCATATCTAGCGGGTAAAAGCAAATTTGTTTTTTACTTTGATATAAAACGCTAAAAATTGAACTTAAAATTGAGAATTCACTAATAACGCTGAAAACTTCCATTACTTTTTTTCAAAAATTAAATAATTATATTTTTGAAAAAAAAATTTACACCAGCAGTAAAAAGGAATCACTGAATTTTATTAATGTAAAAATGTGATTCAAATCGAATGGATAGTTTAGCAACAATTTACCGGCAAAGTTGAACAATTTCTGGGTCGAGATTTAGTTCCGATGTAAATGAATGTATTCAAAATTCATTTTCCAAGCTCGTAGTCGTCCCACATTAAAATTCTCTGGATGTGTACAAACTACAACTAATAATCTTTCGAATGGTTTTAATGTCGTTTTTTAAATATTATATTTTCAATTCGTAATTAATTTTTGAAAAATATAAAATTTTCTGAAATTAAAGAATTGACAAGCATATAAAATTCATAAAATTTATTATACAAACAGTTTATGCATTCTCCGCATCTTTGCTTATTACAATTTTACAACCAATGCTACTAATATTTATAACTTATAATTACAAATGTATAATCATAGAGTTTTCCTCATAGATAATTTTCTATCAATTTATGATAAAGAATAATAGTAGTAATAATAATAATAATAGAATTTCCATTGCACTAAATTAAATCGCCGCGCTCGCGTGATTGGTTTAGCATCTTGCAAATATAAATTTATAACAAAGTAAATAAATAATCCATTTTGTGTCTGGCAGGCTCGCATCATCCACTTGCTCAACATGTGGCAAATGATAAAAAATATTTCTTGTTTTTTGCGCACATTTCACTTCACATAAAATATGTTTGCGCTATTATTACTGGATAGACGCGTGTGATGTATTTATTTATAAATGCAAAAGTAGTAGTAGTATTTTCCACCGTTTACCTCTTTCTCATATTTTTTTATAGAAACATTTATGCAAGGTATCGACGTGCTGATTAATTATTACTATTTATATCATTTAGCTTATTATCGTCCTCCTATGACTCCACCACTCCCCCCACGCCGCATTCATAGACATTTATGCTATTTACAGTAATGCACAATATGCATAATTAATAGTTTTTCTCCTCAATTATTTAATTTTTTATACAGTCTCAACTTCGTTTTAGTCGTTTTGCAATAACCAAAAGAAGTCCTCTTGGCTTAAATCTATTCGTCCACGAACAATAGAAGAATTAATAATGCAACAATTGCCGAAACATACAAAAAAACTCATCTAATACTTGATTCAATAATAATCTTCGCGTAAAAATTTTGCATAGTTTTAATTAACAAACAAATGTTTAATGAGTACAAATTGATTTCGCCGGCTATGCTTTGACTATAAATTAATTACAATTAACTAGTTCAAGTAATGAAACAATAGCAGCGCATTATGTTACAGCCGAATTATTACTATGTGCTTGATATGCAAAGATGTTTTGCACATGTTTTTGACGAAACTTAACATAAACATAAGTTTCATATATGTTTTTTTTTATTACTTTGTTGTTTGTTGCGCTGACTCGTTGCGTTTGAATACGATTATTCTATTTGCTCCTGAATTATGTTCACGCGCGCTAGCAAATAATCGCAAACGATTAACTTATTAAATTGGAATATCACGCAGACCCTATAAAACTAAATCAACATTGTTTTAAGACTTGGTTCACTTTCAAGAAGCGTACATCCGATTAATCTCCTCTTGGTAGCGTGCTTGGATGTCTTTTCGCTTCAGTTTAAATGCAGCTGTGACAAGACCCATATCGGGAGACCAGACCTCCTTGCATAATTTTACAGCACCAGGAATTTCAATCTTGTCCAATTTGCCTGTGAATATGATTTGAATAAGTTGAGATCAGAGATAAACAAGTTTTGTGTATTGTACGTACATTTCTTGCCATGGTCGATAAGTTCTTGGAGAATTGCGCGTTCAATTTCGTGTTTGGAGCATAATTCTTCAAAGTCGCCAGTGATGTTCTTCTTCTCGGCAAGGTCGTTGAGCAAGTTCGGGTTTGGCACAACCAATGCGACACAGTATTGCTTGTTGGAGTCACCGTATACGCAAATGTTGTCCACGAATGGGCAGGTTTTCAGTTCAGCTTCTACTTTACCCAGCGACACGTATTCGCCGGCTTGCAACTTAACTAAATCCTTCTTGCGGTCGATGATTTTCACGACACCATCTTCATGCACTTCGGCAATATCTCCAGTGCGGAACCAACGTTTGCCATCATCTTCGAAAAAGTCCTCGTTTGTTTTGTCCGGAAGTTTGTAGTAGCCATGACTAATGTTATCTCCGCCGATGAGCACTTCACCCCGTGGGTACGGTTTGTCTGTGACACGGTAATTGCCCTCTTCCCAATTGACTAGTTTGATATCGCATGCGGTGCAAGCGTGTCCAACACGCCCAAAGACCATATCATCAGCTGCAAATAATGAACATGTTCATATAACAAGTTAACGTTTAGTTGAGGTGTTAATCATACCATCCATAATTGTTGCGCAGGATGTGGTTTCTGTCAGTCCATAACCTTGTTTAACTTTTACGCACATGCAGATTTGAATTTGTTCGTGGGTATCGGGAGACAGAGGAGCACCTCCGGTAAGAATCAAACGCACTCGGCCACCAAGCAATGCGGTAACTTTGCTGAAGATAACTTTATCAATCAAGGGAGTTGTGTATCCACGACGCGTCCATTGTTGTTTATATTCATAAGCAAATTTGAATAATACTCTAGCAAATGGAGAACCTTTGGATACTTTTTCCTGAATGCTCTTTGAAATCCTGTCCAAAATAAGCTGAAATATGAAGTAAGAACATTAGTTTTGAATGAATTTTAATTTGTCTTTTTTACTTACAGGTACACCAGTCATTACACTTGGATGTAACACTGAAGCATCACCTTTAGTTCCCTTCTTGATCTTACTGGAAACGTCCAACATTGTGAGCGCGCTTGAATAACCAATAGAGACACCAGCGCAGAGACAGACACTTTCGACTAACAGTTCAAATACGTGGGCCAAAGGTAAGAAACCAATCAGACAATCATCATCATAGATCTTGGTATTATCACAGAACGCCTTCATCGTTGTGATGAGGTTGCAATGCACGATAATAACGCCCTTTGGCACACCAGTTGATCCACTCGTGTACATGATAATAGCAACATCATTTGGTCCTGGCATTGAATTACCCATCTTGGACTTGGATCCTAATTCAAGAACATCACTGTACTTGACCACTTGAATCTCACGACCTTTCTTTTCGTATTCAGAGTGATCAAGCTTCTTCAATTGGTCCTCCATGTAGATAAGCGTCTTCACCTTCGGACACAGCTCGAGTATCTTCTTAAACTTGGGCATCAGGTCGTAGCTGGTGATAACAGTTGTTACTTCCGTTTCATTGATACCATGCGCAATCGCTTCGTCTCCAAGTGTAGCATAGATCGTCACAACTAGCGTGGAACATCCGGTGAGTGATTAATACATTATTTTCTTATTTCTTTATTAATTTGCGTACCTGGAATATTTTGCTTGAATAATCCATGCGCTGCAATCATCCATTCGGCTCTCGTTTCGGCAAAGATAACCATGTTTTCCTTGGGTTGATTTCCTAATTCACGTAAACCGCGGCCAAAGTTGTTTGCGAGTGTATTAACTTCCGAATACGTTTTCCAATGATAATTGCCCATGTTATACTGAAATATTCCGCAGGTTATTGCATGTGGATTGTGGGTAGTGTTAAAATTAGCATACTTTTTTGAATACTCTTCCATTCGGTTGAACTTCATCTTCTTCGCCTTTAATTTCTCTGGTGCCAAGACAGCGTTTATTCGCGTACTTCTTTGCCACGTACTCGAGCATCGAGGCCATTGTGTTGATATTCTCGCGAACGATTTCAATGTGGATGCGTTGGGGTTCGTCCAGCGAACGCCATGTGATGCTTCGCGTATCCTCATTGATGGTGACCGCCTAAAACGTTGCAAGTTAGGATAATATTCATGGGGGGTAAATACCCTGCGATAAATGCAGAACATGAAAAGCATGCATGCAGCGTCGCAAATTAGTAATTGAATTTCGATCAGTGTTAGTTTTGATTGAACATAGTCATAATATATGCAAGATTAACGCAAAAATGCAAGGCGGCCATGAGAAAACAAAATGGATAGAAACATAAAATACGAAGTAACGCAGGTAAAATATGCAGAAACAATAATACCCGACACGTTTGCGATGTTTATTACTAGGTATTTCATCTGTTTCCATCAATGTTTGCACACACAAATGCTGATAATACCCGGCGAGTTTTGCGGTGCCGGTGTGTTGAACGTGCATATCAAACACAAGTTAAATAATGTTGCGCACCCGTAACGAAACGTATTCAAACAACCGTTACTTGCTTACTTGCTTGCTTCATTTGTTAATTGAATGCTCGGGGGGCGAAGTTTGATTAATTAAGAGAAAAAGAGAGGCAATAGTGTCATATACCTTATGATGCTCTCTAGTTATGTCCGTCCCCATATCGAGGCTAACGACACCGCTACGCTTTTTCTCACCATCCGATTCGGTAGCCAAGATAAAGCCCTACAAAAATATTTTGCGATTTTGCGCAAAATGCAATCGTATGTACTTTCCTGCTCACTTCAATATGTCACAAATGTGAATAAGTTTTCACTAATTGTTTTGTGGTTAAATTGTTATTTGTTGCCTTTTGAATGTTTGAATTAATAATGTGTTTAATTCGCCCGCTACCAATAATAATAATATCATACCGACACCAATATACTTTCAATTTTACAATAGACAAGAACAACAGAGATCTGAGTGAACACATTTCTCGCGAAATCACCACCGACGGTTTTAACGAAGAGATCATTTAAATAAGAGATAGATAGAAAGTGTGCATTCAAGAAACGTTCAATTATTATGTACAGATAGTGGTCAAGGGTCACAGATTTGTTTATAACAATATCATATCAAGTGCGAGACTCCCATTGTTTGTGCTTTAAAACGTGCATTTGTACAAGCAAATCTCTAGCATTGGCATTGATAATACCCTTTTGAGAAACATATTATATTACAACAGAGAGTAGAGAGTAGTTGGAAGAGATTGAAATGATTTATCAAGCTAATTAAGCATAGAGTGTTAGAAATAATGTAATGTGCTGGATATGTGTGGTTAGTAATCACTACGTTACCCAGAATTTTGATAACATACTATGCAATGGTTAGTCAATCATTGATTATGGTTGATCGTCATACATACCTTTGGTCTGCGTGATAGCTGACGTTGACGCCACGGCCGTTGTAGAATTAGGTAAACCGGGAATGTGAGTATGTCGTAGACCAGGGCGATTGCCTTAAATGCCCCAACGGCAAGCTGAATGCCCAATCCATCCATATCCCTATATTGGGGAGAAACAGAAATAAAATTCCATTAGTTTATTGAAGGATATTTTTTCGCTAGGTGTTTGATGAAGGGTGAAATAATCACGTTTTGCGCATACCCGTAATACATTTTTGCAGAGACACAATATACAAATATAGTGGACGAGAGACAATGATTAAAAGAGTAGTAATTAATTAAATAAGTAGCACAATTTAAAACACGAAAGTTGAGTGGCTAAAACGTAATAATTAAAACATGCACGGCACGATATGGGATTTTTCGGGAGTGGACTGGGAAGAGACGAAACGAAAACGTGGACGAGACGACGATACGGAAACTGAACTGAAGCGGCCGTCTCAGTATCGCATACGTTTTATTCAAATCGTGCGGTGTCCGCGTGGACCGCATACGATTTGAATTTTTTATATAATATGTAGTGTTGTCAACCGATATCAATTACAGAGACTCGTGTGTTTTATCAGTCGGTGTGTTCGTGATTGCGGTACAGCATCGGGAATGATTGATTTGAATAAGAGAATGGTACAATAATGATTGCATTTTAAATTACTTTTTTTAGGCGCAGAAGTATATTACAGTTGTTGGGTTAGTGAAAGAATGGGATGAATTCTAATGTAATCAAATGCAATAATTTGAGATATTTCTAGTCAGGTGAAGTAATTCATGAAATTTATTAATGTTTGCGGTCTATTGAAATGAGTTATTTTAGAAGGAAGCGTCTCAAGTGGTTGTTTCGTGTTTTAAATTGTGCTAGAGTATTGCTAATTTTATAAACGGTGAAAGTATGGAATTAAAAAATTAATATTTATTGACATTCGGCAACGTAAGATTTATTTCATTTTCAATAAGTTTATTGAACGAGTGGTACGAAACGAAAAACGTTTTCAATTTATTGTATTTCAACTAAGATGGAAAACTGCGCTCGGAAATTTTGCTATTGAAAAATAATAGAATATATTTGTTTTTTCTAACAACAAAAAGAAAAAATGAATTTGTAATATATTGTAATTGAGGTCCAAAGGGTAATTTGATACTACAGTTAATAGTATTTAATTGGCATTATTTATACGTTATAATTACTCTACTTTACTGCATAATAACAGTGCATTACATACAAGGAAAAATAATAATAGAAGGGAATCATTAAGAGAATAGATTTTTAGATACATTGCGTAACATGAATCAAACGAACGAGTTGAATGTCAATGTGTTATCAAAGAGCAGCAGCAGCAACTATAATTAAAATGCAGCGATAATTTTGAACTGGAAAATATTAATCGAGCACTTGCGACGATAAACCGGTTGGGTTGCACGATTGTCAACTAAAGGTCGCTGTGATTACATTCTTAATAAATTTTAAGCAATTTCTCTCTCACATTAAACGCAAACTGCATGTTGTACCTTTGCACGGACAGACAGGCAGAGAGTGTTTAACTTTTGGCCTTTGGATCTACTAACGAGTATTTTACTCTAAACCGGTTGCTTGGTTACATTTTTATCCGGCACTTAACAAACAAAAAATACACGGCAAATTTACAATTGACGATTGCTATAGTAAAAATGATTTTTCAAATGTGCGGAGTTAAAAAAGTTTAGTTTAGCTTGATTTACCTTGACTAAGTTTTGGGTAATTCCTTTAGATTTTGAAACGCACTATGGCTATTGTGATTTAATCAAACACTTGAAAATTGGTGTGTTTGACTTTGCTAGTAAATCAAACTCTATTGAACGACATATACTAATTGCAAACACGATTTGTACATTGCTTATATGACTATTTCCCCGGTATCAATCTAGTAATGTTTGAGATAACGCAACGTGTCGTGCAATTTATTATAGCAATGAAAGTGATTACGCGTTTGCGCGCTTATCGTAATCGAATTCTATGAACAAATAGCATACCGAAGTATACGAGGTGTGCGGCATAAACTTGAGCGGTTGGACAAAGTCCCAAAACAAATCGACAAACGTGTTTGATTTCTTGATAAGCAGCAAACAGCAGTAATCGTAACATGTTGCAACGGGCATTGTTTATTCCTTGTTTCTTTGTATGCTTGCAAACTAAGTACATATTATGCAACACAACACTAATCAAAGTCTCAAGTCACACGATTTCTAGAGAGGGAACAATGAACAAAGATAACGTGTGCAAGTCGATAATTATTGAAAATGTTTATGGTGTCATTAAGTTGTGTTGATAATTTAACAGTAATATTTGATCCCGGCACTAAAGTCGCGCAACTCTTATCGCTGAATAAGTGTGATTATTGGTAATGGTTATCAACTCTAGTTTTTCGCCTTTGACAAGAGAAATGTTAGACTATTGCCAGACAACATTGAATTGCATTCATTAGTTCATTATCAATTAACACAGAGAGTGATGATCTATTATTGATTCTGATTCATGACTTGAGAATATTCCAAAGGCCTCATGACCTCATGATCTATACTCGTTTGTCTTATCGATTGGTTCAAATTTCAAAGTATTTGTTGCGATTGTTAAAAAGTCATAATTAATTTAGTTGATTGTGAATTCCGGTTTGCAATCATGAAGGATTTTGTTTAATCCAATCTACGAGAATCTATTGAATGGTGTTAGGTAAATAAGGAAACGATAAAGTTTTAGGAAGTATTTTAGAAAGCTATTAGCAAGAAGTTGCGAAGAACAAAAAGCAGATGATTACATAAATAATACTTACGCTTTGTCGTCAATCATGTTTGGATGTTGTTTTTAGTGCAACCACCACCCAGAGAAATAATTTAGTTTTTTGTTTTATTTGATTGGATGAAGCAACAAATTGATGATTAATTTTCAATGACACAAACTACAATGATGTGTGTGTGTGACGCTCACAACGACGAAATCTTGGGTTAATAAGAGTTTTAACTTGCAATTATTCCGCCACCCAATTTGTTCACCCACAGAGCGGTGCAACTAACATAAACGCTCTGAAATAGACAAAACAAACAAACACATATTATGTTGTTAGTAATTCGGTATGATATTGAACAAATTTCAAACAATGCACATGCATAACATCTCTTGTTTGTTTGTAATCAGGAAGTATCGTGTGTTTGTGTGCGATGAGTTGATATGATCAATAAGTTAAGGCCAAGAGAGACTAATCACTGTTGCGTATTTAGGTGTACCTTGGATCATGAGCGAAAAAATGAGTTTTTGTTGTCACCTCCAACGTGCCACATGCGTATACACTACTTGTTTGCTCCGCGTGCTGTTGAGCTTTGAACTCTTGATGTTCAAAGCCACTTGCTTACATGCTGAATGCGAATGAATGAAAATACACGCACTATGTATGGAGAGGACACGCGGGTGTATTATTGTACAATGCATTAGATTAATGTAAATAATGTGTGATGGACGTGATTTTGATATATTTTGCGAGGGGCATGTGAATTGTGGCATATTTGTGAGTAATTATAGACTACAATCGCTGTTGGCTGACGGCTGATTTGAAAGCTTTTGGATGATGTATGGTGAAAGACGCTTTTGTGTGCGGCAGCGCCCTGTATAATAACAATTTATTACACATTGTGGCAAATGTTTTTTGCGACAGGACGTTGTTAATATTCGTATAACCCACGCGAAAACGATGCTCGTTTAGGAGGCTTAATTCAAATAGATCGAGCGCGCGCGCGCACACAGACGTCAACAAACAATAAAAATTGAAAGGGATAGAGACGAGACACTAATGTGTGTGTTTTATGTTTATTTACACTTTCAATTTTTATTTGAACTTGAAATCTTTTTATTATGGATGCGAATAATACGAGGAGCTTCCGCGATTTAAGATAACATCCTTGGAATAGGTTTTTTACGTAAGAGGATGAACGATTTTAAATATTTCCTTAAATGTTATGAAAATCGTATTTCTTATCAACAAGCTGTAAATGCCAATGTTGTTGAAAATAATACTGCATTTTACTGAATTGAACATAAAGTTATTTGGTATTTGCAATTTAAAAAAGTATGCGATAGTGAAAATCGTGAATGTGTCTGTCGTTTGCATATAAATCAGAGAATAGGTATTATTCGCAAATGGATGGTAATGCAATATTACGTAGACACTGGATGGTAATAAAACAAATAGCAATAACCTTGAACTAAAATTAAGCAGGTTGATCTTGAAATTCTTTTCGGTGTTAAAAAACAAACCAAATTTAACTCAATTAATGAATGACGTGCATGTATTTAGCTTCATTAAAAAAAATACTATGAATTTTATTGAAAACAACTTTTCGGTTATAACGACGCGATGTGCTAGTTGTATCCTAACGTTATTTTTTATATTGAAATGCTGAATTAGAATTTGCGAGAATTATTTTTGAATTATTTATTATTTCTGGCGTGATTAGAATTTAGAACTAAAGTTGATTTACTTTGCTATAATTTTCCGCAATAATTGGAATAATTACTGTATTTGCAGATTATACGATGCAAATTATCGAAAACAACATTTCAATTATCAATTATCACGACGCAATGTCCATCTTGAATTTAAAATATTATAGAGATTGTGGCTTTGCTTATAAACGCAGATTGAAAGTTTAGAATATGTGCTAAGAGATTCATTGAAATCCTATACTGAGATGATAAAGCAGCAGAAGCATCTCAAGTCATAAAGTAATCTTATCTTTTTGTTGAGATCCACATATGATCTGCATTTGCCGCATTTGTTTAAACAATCATATAAATGTGCATAAATTTAAAATGAATGACGCTTCGTAATTTTGGAAAATCATATCTAATTTTATAACTGATTACACTGCTCAAAAACTTATCATGATGATAATGATCGCGATGAGAATAACAGTGAATTTTATATTGCACAATAGCATTCAAATTTTTTCATTGGTTTTACCAATAAGTGATAAGCAAATCGTAGGGATTACGCAGCAGCACAATCAATGAGTAGATTCGTGATTGATTTTGGACTTGTTTCGCATTTGTTATTGATGATTAACATCTAATATATCCATTAGATTGTTGAATTGTTTGCAAATTCCTAAATCCAATGTGCATTGTTTATTGCACATTTTCAAAATTGTTTATCATTCGCTTTTACAATTGAGTAAGCGCAAGCAAAGGCTAGAGTTGTAATTATTTAGACTTGATCGTCACAAACAATTGCTGCGTGCACATTTCGATGATAATCAAATATTATTATAATTTTACATTCGACTACAACAACTGGATGACGAGCTAGATTAGTCATTAGGCCAGCTAGCTCTAAACAATGTATAATTTCGTCTACATGATTACGTTTTACTCGACTCGCAATTGTACTGCGTAAATAATTAATGGCAAACAGGTGAAACTAAATTAAAAGTCCAACTACGTACGGATTTATTATTTGGAGGTCGAAGAAATTAAATTTTATTCGATGTACTTGCAAGTATGTAATTTCAAGCAAGAAGAATGCGTTATCGTTGAATCGTAAACGATAATTTAGAATTGCACATTGTGCAAATGAATGAATGTCTTAATTATAGTCATAATAATGGCACCTGTACGTAACAATCTCATTAGAATGCATTTTCAACGTATTATTAATGCATTATTCAATCATTTACATACTCGCCGAGCGGCTAAATACGCTGCATTCGTTCCGGGGAAGTTCTCAATGAATGCGTGGCTCTCGTCTCGTGTCAGTAGACAAACTAGGTGAAAAATTGGATCATGCTTTGAAGTGCATTCAATGAAGTAATCTATCTGATTGCGTTGATCGCAATTTCAATGCAATTAGCCGCGTGTGCAAATTGTGATAAAGTGACACGCGCGATAGGAAAATAGTCTAATTTTCACTTTCATTAAGCAGCTAAATGCACAAACACACACGGGGACGGCAAACGCCAATCGAACGTTAATAGCAATCAATACTTGATGAAACCTTGAAGTAAGGTAGCCTACTTTTACCAGGTTTTATTTGTTTATCTTTGAATTACGCAGAACATGACATAATACACGCATTAGTGCTGTTGAATTAATTGAAATGATTCGATTGTATTACCTTAAATGCAGCGCCATATCCTTGCCAATGGTAATGTAATAATAATCAAAGATAATAACACAAATTAAACGTTAGAATTGAAGTCGTCCGCGAACGCTATGCATGTACAACCATCACCGTTAGCTAGCTACGGTACGGCTGGCGCGCAAAAACTGAGTAATATTTCGTGAATGCCAAGTAAATATAATAGTTGGGCAAGTTCCCCCGAAAAATGGATGTTGTTATCTACTAGAGTAAAAGCTCAATGCATCGACGCGCGATAGTGTTAAGCTCTCGGACTCGAGCGATACGTGATAATTGCGTGGAATGTGATATAACCGCATTTTTTCCATTAATTTGACCGGGTGAAGTTTATCGAAATTGGCTCAATGCACATTGCACCATGCATGTATTGTCTCATTCGCGTTTGGCGTGCGGCGAAATGAATAAAAAAACAATGAACTCCAATATCCATTACGGGAATTATCATATCGCCAACGCAATGTGGACTTGTGAACCTCAGCGCGCGATCCTCAGTGCCCATTTAAAAATGTGCTGGAAAGACGACTGACTCCGCATTGCTCACGGTCTATCTATGTATCTATCTGGCATACTATGTAAATTCCATATTTATTATTCAAGAAAGTTGTGATAAGAACGCGGCGATGCGCTTTTTATGCCATGTAAGTGTATGACTGAGAGAATTATTCATACGCACTTGTGGAGTGTGTGTAGATGTGTTTTTATGTAATAGTTTGCATTTAAACGGATTAAAAGGGATTTTTATCATCGTCGCGCTATTATTACAAGCTGAATAATTGAACATGACAACAATACAACGTTGCTTATTGTTAACGAGACTACTTAGCATAGTCTAGACATTGGCCAGTGTAATAATTATTATACATTGAGGAATAACATGCCCGTATGCTATAATTTCATTTCCTTCCTGGACTTCTTTGATTTGAAGAAAGGGGGGGAAGTGAAATAATTTTGTTAATGTGTGCGCCTGATCTAGTTTTGTTTCTATGGCAATTTTTTAGATACTTAAATGCTGAATTAGAAACTGCGAGAATATATTTGAGATCATTTATAGCGTGATGAGAATTGAGAGCTAAAGTTGAAGTTGGTGCACTATAATTTGTTTCGAATAATTGGAATAATTAGCGTATTTGACGGTCAATCAGACGGAATTTATTTAGAAAGGTTGACTCAAATTTTGGTTGCACATTTTGGCGCGAATATATTATTAAAATACATTTTTTTCTAATCGAACAAGAGTGAAAAGAATTAAATATTGCAAGTATGAACAACAAATAAAAATTATGATCCAAAAGAATGTTTAAAAAAGTGAATTAGATTCTTTCTTCAATGTGCACTCGATATTTAGGTAATTTTAAAGTACTTTCTAAATTTCTATAATAACTTGTTAAATTCGGGAATTATGTTGTACAAATGATATGTTTATTTGCTCGGTATATACCTATCCGAAGAAGAAAAATGAAAATTGAATAATCGTTGAACAATGACAATTTTTAGCAAATTGTTAACTGCAATGACGATATCTATGCGTATTGCAATCCGGAGGTACAAAGTACATGAAATTAGACTCTGCGGCGTCCGATGGTGATAAAGTGAGTACTTATTGACTTGAAACAATCGCGCAACTCGTTCAAGTGTAATCAAGCAACCGTCATGCACATGGCACATGTGTATGTACACTTTGGACGTTTACGGTGCATGCTGATCCAATTGCCTCCTTCAATTACACATCCAATAAAAGCGTACACACGCGCCAGGAGCGCAAAACACGAGAAGCATCGCGTCACGTGATTGCACATGCGTTAAGTACTTAGGTACTGTTGTTTCATAGTTTACTCTCAATTTTCAATATGCCATTCATTCATTCATAATGAGCACGAGTGTGCGAAAGACGGGCTATAGCGACAGCCGTGTTATTTATAGACGATTGCAGAAATCGCGTAAACACTGCGCAAATAAAGTTTGAATGTATGCAATATTGATGCGCAAATTACTTGGCTGCACGCGTATTTCCCGCTTCCTGAACATCGTACGATTCTCGAGCGACCATTCAGAAGGAAGCTCTCCCGCCGGCTAGATCAATACAAACACAGATAGACGGCACGCGCATACACACCTTGTGCATGAAGAAAAAGGAGGCCAACGTTGCGTGCGCGTGTGCTACTTGCAACGCAAAAGCGAAGCGAATCATTATCCTTTTACACGAAGCCAGGACGTTAATCGTTAATTGGTAAATTGAAAATCGAATCGATATAGTCAGACGCCAACATGTATGTCGTAATAATAAGTATATGTGTGAACTGACCTACGTTAATGCTAATCTGGCTGGCTTGGCAGTTGTTTTCAAGACTTATTTTCAGCAAACGTAAATATTAGACCGGTTGTTGCCAAAATGGGCATCACTTATGGTGATCTAGCGGGGAGTGCGGTGAGAGTTGTGGTTACTATTTAAACATTTTCCCTATTATTTGCTATTAAATGTTAATTTCGAGGGAGGCGCTAAATAGTATTTTTATGGACAGGGTGACGGTATGCGGAAAAAAGTGTGGGAACCACTGTAATAGGCAAACAAGTATGTAGGAAATTATTGGCTGCTGCCTGCCTCATATGTGTGTCAAATTGGTGTTGTTCATTCAATACTAATAATTTACGAAAATAGAATTAGTATAATTATGCATGTATGTATGTAGTACGCGACCTTGCATGCATTTCCACATTTATTACTACGATGATGATTTGCGCGGTACATTGGAGTTTTTCACTCACGTACATGTTAATTTTCGTTGAAATTGATCAAATTGCAAACGTACATAAAGCTTGAGCATTGGAAATCGTGATAGCCAAGGTAATAATAATAATAATTAAGTGAAATAAATGATAGGCATCTTGAGTGCGTTGTTGAAATTAGATTCAAGTTGAACGTGAATGGCACGCGCATCGCATGTACATGTTTCGAATTCCAAAGTACGGATTTTTATTTCGTACATTCATTAAAACGTATATTTTTATCCCGCAAGTGAATAGTTTGACAACAATTGCGCAAGGTGCGCGCGCGCGGTTTTGTTATGAGAATTTTAAATATAGAATTTACGAGAATGATAACAATGGCGTGATAATGGATAATAAACATGTAAATAAATAAGCAACCACGTGCAGTAAGCGGCTTTGTTTAATAATTGAAAAACGCTGAGGTAAGAACAAACGAAATGTCTGAATTTAATAATTTAACTTGTGTGTCAGGTTAGTCTGTAATTTGTAATAGAAGAAAAGTTTGAAGTTTTCTTTGAAAAAAGTTGCTGAAGTTGACTGTCAAAGTTTGAAACGTTTTGCAATGTAAATGAAGAGAAGGTGGACACGTTTGGTATGTGATGTGTTAAACGTGGTTAGTATCCTAGGTCAAGTTAACTGTGGCGCGCAGCAGCTTTGTTGTCAACGGCTTGGCGGCTGAAGCGCGCACAATTCCACAGTTATTTATTCATTGGTGTTGTCAGCGCACGCGGCGCGTGATCATCGATAATATAACAACAAAAAAAGAGGTATTCTTTGCTCATTTTCCCATTCAATTGGCAATTTAGCGGGCAAGCGATTTGTGTACATACATTTTCTTCGTGGCTCATTACTCGTTACGAATGAATGGCCGTGTTATTATTAATAAAGAGACGCAAAATGCGCACACAATGATGAGAGAAGAATAACGCGGTGCGCGCGTTGAGCAGACCTTCACCGAGTGGTTGCGATTCAAGGCTTTGCAATTGCGCGCGCCAAAGATCAAGCGCAAATTCAAGCTCGATTTACGTACACGGCACCACTCTTGTGACGCACAAGAGCGCACAGCTTGCTTGATTTCCTTGGCTAATTCCGCGACGACGAAGAACAACCAGACGGCACAAGCAGCAGTATATTTCATTCAAGTTCATTCACCTGCTGTGTGCGCATCGCGTGCATTTTCTAAATGAAATCGCATCATTAGTTAGTCCACGATGAATATTAATTTCGAATGTGTTTTTTTTACCGGCGCATTTGCGCGCATGTGTGGGTTGTCCAGCTGGCCCATGCTTCAAATACATTTTTCTCTCGAATTGTAACAGACACAATACAACAGCGACACCAGTAGTGCATGATTGCATGTGAATAATAATAGCACCACTATATGCCGGCTTAGATTATTGCAGTAGGTATTACGTAAAAGTCTAAGCAAACGTAAATTGCCTTCGCCTTCTTCTTCTTACGCACGATGATTGTTCAGTGGTAGTCTAGAAATGTACGACACGTCCACACAGAAGCAACACAGCGATTGTAGCGTATAATTAGCCATTAACAACATATTGCCACTCGACAAATGATAATTGCATGTGAATGTATGTGATATATGCAACAGGAAGCTAAAATAATGCAATGACACATATTTGCGGTGAATTTTACGATATCATGGTGTGGTTAGTAGTGCACAATACACCCCCTAAAAGTAGAACTACGTATTTTGGAATAAATTCGATACGACTCACTCACCTATGAAATGTTTCTGCTAATTGATGATAAAGTGTCGGGGCGATAAGAGAGTAGTGCACACAATGTTGTTGTTGGCTGGCTGGCTGACACGCCGCAATCGCGTTTTGTTTATGCCGTCTTGCAGCTAATTACGTATCATGTAGTAGTAGTATTCGATTTGCAATATTTTGAATATGTGCCGTTATCACACTAGCCCTATTACGATCAACGCGCACGCCGGGGAAGCTTTCTCAATGAACACGACGCTAGTTATCTGTGTTATCGTAGTCGCAATGGTCAGTACGGTCAATCGCAAATAAGCGCAAATATTTGCGGGATGCCAGTGCGCGAAGCTCTCGATTCGGTTTGGGTGCTGTGCGAAGAATTTGGTTGAGTTGATTCAGTTTGCGTCGTATGACACACACCGTATTATTCGCACTTGGGTTTGGTGAGCGAGCGAGCTTCCACATAAGCAAAGGCTCAACGCGTTCGCCGCACAGAGGAGGAAGGCATGCCTCGTGTTGTGCTTGCTTGCTTGTGGTGCCGCGCCGTTTACAGCCTGTTGTGAACGTCGACCAATCGCCGTCGTTTGCTGGCGACTCGCAAGAGTGGCGTGATCCTACGTCATCATAGTCTCATTCCAAACGGAGATCAATATTTTCAAACAGGAACGGTTCCTCCTCGCTACCATGCACATTCACCATGCACTAATTTTCATTCTCGCCTAGTTATTCCCATACTGCAATTTATTTTGTTCCGTTTCCTGGTAGGGTGCGAATAAATTAGGATTGTGCTGGGTCATGTTTTAATCATATTTAGAGATTAGGTAATTGCATGCTGAAACATATGATTCATATTGTTATCGCTGTGCTAAAACTTTGTAGCAAAGTAATTTTAAAATTGTTATTTGGTTGCTGAGGGTGGCGCCATCATTGTTGAGTGTTTGTGGGTGCTCTGGTTTCTTGCAATGTAGTCTCCTAAGTGCACGAACAAAAACAAACGATTTCTCTTTGACAGTGTGACCGAGAGTTGTGACTGACAGTGTACACATTCTTTAACGGGAGGTAGTAGTTGTTCATCTGATCAGTACATTGGAAGCGGATGATAGGGCAATGGCTAGCTCTTCAAAGTAAGAAAAAAGTTTATTGAAATTCGCCTCGTTCTTCAACATGTTTGCGTTATAGGTATAATGCGAACACAGTGTGTTGCCCGTCTCATCCGGAGGCGGCCCTCATTGAGGATTACAGGGCGGGCGATCAAATATGTTCAGAGTGTGGCCTTGTTGTTGGCGATAGGTAAGTAATTAGTTTGGTATGATTGGACTTTGTGTCAGCGGAAACTTTCAGAGTGATAGACGTCGGTTCAGAGTGGAGAACATTTAGCAATGAAAAGACTGGTGTTGATCCATCTCGTGTTGGTGGCCCAGAGAATCCACTCCTCAGTGGATCAGACCTGACCACAACAATTGGTCCAGGCAGAGGAGATGTGGCGTTTGATTCGTTTGGAGTATCCAAATATCAGAGCAGACGCAGCATGAGCAGTTCAGACAGAGCATTAGTGAATGCTTTCAAAGAAATTGGCTCAATGGCAGACAGAATAAATCTGCCTAGGACAATTGTTGATAGAGCAAATAATCTATTCAAACAAGTTCACGATGGACGCAATTTAAAGGGTCGTGCCAATGATGCGATTGCTTCAGCTTGTTTATATATTGCTTGTCGGCAAGAAGGCGTTCCGCGTACATTCAAAGAGATATGTGCTGTGAGCAAGATTAGCAAAAAAGAAATTGGTAGATGTTTCAAACTGATTCTCAAAGTGTTACAAACCTCAGTGGATTTGATTACGACCGCCGACTTTATGTCGCGATTCTGTGCAAATTTGTCATTGCCAAATATGGTGCAGCGTGCTGCGACGTATATTGCTCGCAAGGCTGTTGAGTTGGATATAGTTCCTGGACGATCTCCCATATCCGTTGCCGCCGCCGCAATTTATATGGCCTCACAGGTAACAACTATTCTTCATACTAGCTGTAATGAGTTTATCAATGTGTTTTTGTTGTTTAGGCATCAGAGACTAAACGCAGCCAGAAGGAAATTGGAGATATTGCAGGCGCCGCAGATGTCACAATTCGTCAATCATATAAACTCATGTATCCTCACGCTTCAAAGCTATTTCCACCAGATTTTCAATTTGCCACATCCATTGAGCAATTACCTCAAATGTAAAATCTCTCTCACCTATCACCTTTCCCTCAAATCTAGCACCTTTATTTCACCTACAGATGCGACCGCGAAGATGCTTCAAGAAGGGCATTATCAAAGTATTTACGTTTCAAACCTATCAAATATCCTAGAGAAGAGCAGGTGTAAGGTAGCCAATTTCTTTAAGTTATTGAATTGATTGTGTACCCAAGATGGAAGGACTACATTGAGTTCACAGAATTATGCAAATATTAATCTTAAGAATATTATTTAGTCTTATCACTTTTGTAGATTGGGTATTGAGTATTTTTATAAGTTTATAATATTAGTTAAGCTGAAGTGATAAAAGAAGTCATTGCATAGTCACAAGAAGGATAATGTGAATATGCAGAAGAAAATAAGAAAACTTTAACTGACGTCGTAAATGACTGAGCAGTACCACATGGATAATGGTACAGACCCAATCAATTTATTAATTTCCACTTAGACTATATGGGTGTAAAAAGATTTATCAATGTATAAAAGACTAATATTTGATTAACAACTTGGTCCTGCTTCCAAGTTCAATTGGAGAGTGGTGTCGGCGATTAATTTATTAATCTCCTCCACAGTCTCCATGTCTAGAAGAGTGTCCGTGTTATCCTCGGCAATGTTTTGTTTTTGTTCACCTGAAATAAATATTGTTAAACCTGTACGATTGAATTTTATGTAGTATGGTTTACCATCTGATTCCGAGTCCGAACTACTGCTACTACTCTCTGAAACATGTAAATCGACTTCTTTGCTTTTAGCAGCATTTTCTAATGCTTTTGTTTTTCGAACATCTTCCTGGATGAACTCCTTGATGTATTTGTTTACGATCTCACGACAATGATCGGTGAATCCGTTTGGTAACCAACCATGTTTATCATCACATCGTGTGCCTGGAACCACTGGAGGTAACTTCCCCAGAAGAGTTTCAATCTCTTCCAACTTAACGTCGCAGAACTACGGATTGGAATATGACAATTAAAATAAATGGTACGTATTTTTATTTAGTTAATAATTTACCTGAAAGAATGTTTGTCTAGCTGCCGGCAGTAGACCTGGACGCAACTGAAAGAAATTTTCCTGAACGACCATAGTTTTGGTTTTTGCTGTTAGTTCACTGCTTAACGTAAATCTAGTATCACTTGAATATCCACGTGAGTCGTATTTTCGGGTTTTGATTCTGATTTTGTGGCCACCTTAAAAAAAGTTGAAGATTTATATAAAGCAAATAATTGTGTAGTGGAATACAAACTTCTGCTTCTCACTCGATAATCGAACGTTTGCAGCATGCGTGCTTCTGGAGTCACTCGGGGGTCATATCCAAAACGCACCCACATGACACGCCATGGCCCAGAGACGTAATGAAAAGCAATAGTTGGTAAAACATGCTTCATTTGTTCATAGGTTGCTCCGCTATGATAAATTATGCCATGTCGTGACCATATGGGACGCTCGTCAAACAACGCTTTTATCTTGTCCAACAACTTTGGATCAATTTCCTTAGTTTTAAGCACTGATACAGATTGTGGAGATGGTTCTTGGGGAATATCATCTTCAATGCGACATAGCATTGCCAATTTGGTAAGTTTCTCCTTTTCCCTCTTAGCTGCTTTTTCCTGTACATGTTGAGGCTTGAATTTCTCACAGTATGCCTGATCAAAACGCCCTTGATACAACTGGCTTTTATCAAATTGTAGTTGATTGCCATGCATATTCCATTTAGAGAATATGTGTGGGACAATGAATAGTGGAATATCTTTGCAGCTTTGTGCACTGTAAATTACGTATGTAACATTCATTTACTTTTTTTCATTCTAAATTTATTACCTGATCCAGTCTGCATCTGGAATGTCTTTTGGAATAATGTCATCATAAACATAGTGTAATTCATCCTCTTTAACTTTTGGCACTTTTGAAACAAGTGGCAGATATTGAAAATCACACAACTCTAAAATACAAATTTTAATTAATAGAGCTGTGCACATTATTCCATTGTACTCACTTGTAAATTTGAAGTTTATAGCAGTAATTCCAACTACCTCATAATCTAAGACATCCTGGCTGATTATTTTTCCATGGTCAGTTATTTGTCTGGTTTTGATTTTTAAAAGAATCTGTGGTCTATTGTCCTTGTCACTTAAAAGGGGTTTGCGATGTAAATTCTCAGGTCGAAATGATAGTTCTAAATATTTCTTTTGTCCACTTGTTGCCTATAAATTGTATTATATTGATAAGATGCTAACACTTTATTAGATGGATAAACTCACACTTTCAATGCCTCGAATACCTCCCAATGTGTGTATGGCTTTATCAAGATTTTTTATGTATCCTGGATAATGAATACTTACTAAATTTGGTTTGCATGTGATAATTTTTGGTGGTTCGACGTTTTCTTCCTCGTCCATGATTCGAAATGTTCGGCAACGTTAAACAACAACGAGCTAGGTTAGGATCTTTAGAGCCTTTTGTTCGTTACTAACTAATGTCTTCAAGTGAGTAGAGTGGAGTTGGGCAGTGATTTATTTCAGGTGTGCACAGTTGAGCGCTTAAATTATAGTAATTATGAGTTTTCGGCGACAGACGTTGTAGAGCGGCAATATATAGTATTTCTACATTATCTTAGCAGGTAGTTCTAAATTATGATTATGACAATTACTAAGTTTATGTTTATTGAAAAATTGTAAGTATAATTGTTCTTTGGTCAACCAGTGATTTGAGTAACACAACACACATTTTTATATTGTTCACCTTGCATTTCATAACTAATTTTTGTAAATTATTTAATCTATTTCCTTTAATTATGTTTTTTTCCAGTAAATTTCCACACCTGATGCTACCTACTTAGTTTCAAGTTATTAATTATGGTTTATGATTTATTATTATGGTTTATTTGGGTACTACTCCGGTTCAACTGATACATAGGAGTGGGCAGCTCTAAAGCAGCAAAGCAGTTCTAATCATATATGTGCCAGATCTGTAACACGATTGGTTGCCGAATTATTTAGGTTTTAAAAATTTTTTTCCCTGTCAGAAAGAAGTTTTTGATTTATTAGGGCTGATAACATTGAAACTTGTTTAATGACATGCAGTGAGCGTGAGTTATAAAATAGATGGTCTTTTCCATCTGTCCACCAAATTTTAGTCCATTGGAACCATTAGTTTCGGCGCTATTGGGTATCTTGCAAACAAGTCAATGTCATTGAAAAGTTTCAATGTTATCAGCACTGATAATGGCAAAACTTTTTCGCAAAGTATAGCAAATTTCTAAAACGAATTAACTCTTTTACCAGGCGTACTAAACGGGTGACATATACCTCATTTTAATCAGCTTAACCTCTATTACCATATTACACCGGAATCGGCATAAAAAATATTAAAAAATTAGTAACTCGAGAACTAGTAATGCAGAAATGTTGTGCTATGTATCATTCTAACCCGCATAGCCTCTTCTATTTGTATACTAAATTTCAGCCCTTCCGGTTAATTAGCTTCCGTCCTAGAGAATTTTTTATTTAAATCTTTAAAAAGTTCATATCTCGGCAACCAGGCGCACTGAAGAGTTAAGGCGGGTTCCATCCGAAGAGGCACAGCCGCTTCTATCCGCGTACCAAATTTCAACCCTTCCGATCAATTAGTTTCCGCCCTAGAGCTTTTCTTGTCTAAATGTTTAAATAATTTATATCTCGGCAATTAGGCGAACTGAAGAGTTAAGACGGGTCACATCCAAAGCGGCACAGCCTCTTTTATATACGTACCATGTTTAAGCCCTTTCGGTCAATTAGTTTCCGCCTTAGAGCATTTCTTATCAGAATGTTTAAACAATTTATATCTCGGCAATTAAGCGAACTGAAGTGTTAAGACGGGTCACATCTGATGCGACACAGCCTCATTTATCCGCGTACCAAATTTCAACCCTTCCGATCAATTAGTTTCCGCCCTAGAACATTTCTTATCTAAATGTTTAAATAATTTATATCTCGGCAATTAAGCGTACTGAAGAGTTAGGACGGGTACCAACGGAAGCGATACGGCCTTTTCTATCTGTCCACCAAATTTCAGTCCATTCGAACCATTAGTTTCGGCGCAATTGCGTATCTTGCAAACAAGTCAATGTCATTGAAAAGTTTCAATGTTATCAGCACTGATAAGTACAAAACTTTTTCGCAAAGTATAGCAAATTTCTAAAACGAATTAACTCTTTTACCAGGCGTGCTAGACGGGTGACATATATCTCATTTTAATCAGCTTGACCTCTATTACTATATTACACCGGAATCGGCATAAAAAATATTAAAAAATTAGCAACTCTAGAACTAGTAATGCAGAAATGTTGTGCTATGTATCATTCTAACCCGCATAGCCCCTTCTATTCGTATACCAAATTTCAGTCCATTATAACCATTAGTTTCCGCCCTAGAGCATTTTTTATTTAAATGTTTAAAAAATTCATATCTCGGCAATCAGGAGTGCTGAAGAGTTAAGACGGGTGCCATACGAAGCGGCACAGCCTCTTCTATCTACGTACCATGTTTCAGCCCTTGCGGTCAATTAGTTTCTGCGCTAGAGTATGGTTTATTTAAATGTTTAAAAAATTCATATCACGGCAACCAGGCGTACTGCAGAGTTAAGAGGGATGTCATCCGAAGCGGCACGGTCTTTTCTATCTGTCCACCAAATTTCAGTCCATTGGAACCATTAGTTTCGGCGCTATTGCGTATCTTGCAAACATGTCAATGTCATTGAAAAGTTTTAATGTTATCAGCACTGATAAGTGCAAAACTTTTTCGCAAAGTATAGCAAATTTCTAAAACGAATTAACTCTTTGAGCAGACGTGCTAAACGGGTCACATATACCTCATTTTAATCAGCTTGACCTCTATTATCATATTGCACCGGAATCGGCATAAAAAATATTAAAAAATTAGTAACTCGAGAACTAGTAATGCAGAAATATTGTGCTATGTATCATTCTAACCCGCATAGCCTCTTCCTAGAACATTTTTTATTTAAATGTTTAAAAAGTTCATATCTCGGCAACCAGGCGCACTGAAGAGTTAAGACGGGTACCAACCGAAGCGGCACAGGCTCTTCTATCTGCGTACCAAATTTCAACCCTTCCGGTCAATTAGTTTCCGCCCTAGAGCATTTCTTATCTAAATGTTTAAATAACTTATATCTCGGCAATTAGGCGACCTGAAGAGTTAAGACGGGCACCATCCGACGCGACACAGCCTCTTCTATCTGCGTACCAAATTTCAACCCTTCCGATCTATTAGTTTCCGCCCTAGAGCATTTCTTATCTAAATGTTTAAATAATTTATATCTCGGCAATTAAGAGTACTGAAGAGTTAGGACGGGCACCAACCGAAGCGATACGGCCTTTTCTATCCGTACACCAAATTTCAGTCCATTCGAACCATTAGTTTCGGCGCTATTGCGTATCTTGCAAACAAGTCAATGTCATTGAAAAGTTTCAATGTTATCAGCACTGATAAGTACAAAACTTTTTCGCAAAGTATAGCAAATTTCTAAAACGAATTAACTCTTTTACCAGGCGTGCTAGACGGGTGACATATATCTCATTTTAATCAGCTTGACCCCTATTACTATATTACACCGGAATCGGCATAAAAAATATTAAAAAATTAGCAACTCTAGAACTAGTAATGCAGAAATGTTGTGCTATGTATCCTTCTAACCCGCATAGCCCCTTCTATTTGTATACCAAATTTCAGTCCATTAGAACCATTAATTTCTGCCCTAGAGCATTTTTTATTTAAATGTTTAAATAATTCATATCACGGCAACCAGGCGTGCTGAAGAGTTAAGACGGGTGCCATACGAAGCGGCACAGCCTCTTCTATCCGCGTACCAAATTTCAACCCTTCCGATCAATTAGTTTCCGCCCTAGAGCGTTTCTTATCTGAATGTTTAAATAATTTATATCTCGGCAATTAAGCGAACTGAAGAGTTAAGACGGCTAGCATCCGAAGCGGCACAGCATCTTCTATGTGCGTACCATATTTCAACACTTCCGATCAATTAGTTTCCGATCTAGAGCAATTCTTATCTAAATGTTTAAATAATTTATATCTCGGCAATTAAGCGAACTGAAGAGTTAAGACGGGTACTAACCGAAGCGGCGCAGCCTCTTCTATCTGCGTACCAAATTTCAACCCTTCCGATCAATTAGTTTCCGCCCTAGAGCATTTTTTATCAAAATGTTTAAACAATTTATATCTCGGCAATTAAGCGAACTGAAGTGTTAAGACGGGTACCAACCGAAGCGGCACAGTCTCTTCTATCTGCGTACCAAATTTCAACCCTTCCGGTCAATTAGTTTCCGCCCTAGAGCATTTCTTATCTAAATGTTTAAATAATTCATATCACGGCAACCAGGCGTGCTGAAGAGTTAAGACGGGTGCCATACGAAGCGGCACAGCCTCTTCTATCCGCGTACCAAATTTCAACCCTTCCGATCAATTAGTTTCCGCCCTAGAGCGTTTCTTATCTGAATGTTTAAATAATTTATATCTCGGCAATTAAGCGAACTGAAGAGTTAAGACGGCTAGCATCCGAAGCGGCACAGCATCTTCTATGTGCGTACCATATTTCAACACTTCCGATCAATTAGTTTCCGATCTAGAGCAATTCTTATCTAAATGTTTAAATAATTTATATCTCGGCAATTAAGCAAACTGAAGAGTTAAGACGGGTACTAACCGAAGCGGCGCAGCCTCTTCTATCTGCGTACCAAATTTCAACCCTTCCGATCAATTAGTTTCCGCCCTAGAGCATTTTTTATCAAAATGTTTAAACAATTTATATCTCGGCAATTAAGCGAACTGAAGTGTTAAGACGGGTACCAACCGAAGCGGCACAGTCTCTTCTATCTGCGTACCAAATTTCAACCCTTCCGGTCAATTAGTTTCCGCCCTAGAGCATTTCTTATCTAAATGTTTAAATAATTCATATCACGGCAACCAGGCGTGCTGAAGAGTTAAGACGGGTGCCATACGAAGCGGCACAGCCTCTTCTATCCGCGTACCAAATTTCAACCCTTCCGGTCAATTAGTTTCCGCCCTAGAGCATTTCTTATCTAAATGTTTAAATAACTTATATCTCGGAAATTAGGCGACCTGAAGAGTTAAGACGGGCACCATCCGAAGCGACACAGCCTCTTCTATCTGCGTACCAAATTTCAACCCTTCCGATCAATTAGTTTCCGCCCTAGAGCATTTCTTATCTAAATGTTTAAATAATTTATATCTCGGCAATTAAGAGTACTGAAGAGTTAGGACGGGTACCAACCGAAGCGATACGGCCTTTTCTATCCGTTCACCAAATTTCAGTCCATTCGAACTATTAGTTTCGGCGCTATTGGGTATCTTGCAAACAAGTCAATGTCATTGAAAAGTTTCAATGTTATCAGCACTGATAATGGCAAAACTTTTTCGCAAAGTATAGCAAATTTCTAAAACGAATTAACTCTTTTACCAGGCGTGCTAGACGGGTGACATATATCTCATTTTAATCAGCTTGACCTCTATTACTATATTACACCGGAATCGGCATAAAAAATATTAAAAAATTAGCAACTCTAGAACTAGTAATGCAGAAATGTTGTGCTATGTATCATTCTAACCCGCATAGCCCCTTCTATTTGTATACCAAATTTCAGTCCATTGGAACCATTAGCTTCCGCCCTAGAGCATTTTTTATTTAAATGTTTAAATAATTCATATCACGGCAATCAGGCGTGCTGAAGAGTTAAGACGGGTGCCATACGAAGCGGCACAGCCTCTTTTATATACGTACCATGTTTCAGCCCTTTCGGTCAATTAGTTTCCGCCCTAGAGCATTTTTTATCAAAATGTTTAAACAATTTATATCTCGGCAATTAAGCGAACTGAAGTGTTAAGACAGGTACCATCCGAAGCGGCACAGCCTCTTTTATCTACGTACCATGTTTCAGCGCTTTCGGTCTATTAGTTTCCGCCCTAGAGCAATTCTTATCTAAATGTTTAAATAATTCATATCTCGGCAACCAGTCGTGCTGAAGAGTTAAGACGAGTGCCATCCGAAGCGGCACAGCCTCGTCTATCTGCGTACCAAATTTCAACCCTTCCAGTCAATTAGTTTGCGTCCCATGGCATTTTTTATTTAAATGTTTCAAAAATTCATATCTCGGCAACCAGGCGTGCTGAAGAGTTAAGACGGGTGCCATCCGAAGCGGCACAGGCTCTTCTATCTGCGTCGGCAACCAGGCGTGCTGAAGAGTTAAGACGGGTGCCATCCGAAGCGGCACAGGCTCTTCTATCTGCGTACCAAATTTCAGCCCTTCCAGTCAATTAGTTTCCGCCCTAGAACATTTTTATTTTAATGCTTAAACATTTTATATCTCGGCAACCAGGCGTACTGAGGAGTTAAGACGGGTGTTATCCAAAGCGGTACGGTCTTTTCTATCTGTCCACCAAATTTCAGTCCATTAGAAGCATTAGTTTCCGCCCTAGAGCATGTTTTATTTAATAGTTAAAAAAATTCATATCTCGGCAACCAGGCGTGCTGAAGAGTTAAGACGGGTACCATCTGAAGCGGCACAGCCTCTTCTATCTGCGTACCAGATTTCAGCCCTGCCGGTTAATTAGTCTGCGTCCTAGAACATTTTTTATTTAAATGTTTAAAATATTCATATCTCCGAAACAAGGCGTACTAAAGAATTAAGACGGGTGTCATCCAAAGCGGCACAGCGTCTTCTATCTGCGCACCGAATTTCAGCCCTTCCGATCAATTAGTATCGGCCCTAGAGCGTCTTTCATATATATCTTAAATAATTAATATCTCAGTAACCAGGCGAACTGAAGAGTTAAGACGGATGCCATCTGAAGCGGCACAGCCTCTTCTATCTGCGTACCAGATTTCAGCCCTGCCGGTTAATTAGTCTCCGTCCTAGAGCATTTTTTATTTAAATGTTTAAAAAATTCATATCTCGGCAACCAGGCGTACTAAAGAATTAAGACGGTTGTCATCCAAAGCGGCACAGCCCCTTTTATCTACGTATCATGTTTCAACCCTTCCGGTCAATTAGTTTCCGCTCTAGAGCATTTTTTATTTGAATGTTTACAAAGTACATATCTCGGCAACCAGCCGTACTGAAAAGTTAGTACGGGTGCTACGAAGCGGCATAGCCTCTTCTATCTGCGTACCAGATTTCAGCCCTGCCGGTTAATTAGTTACTGTCCAAGAGCATTTTTTATTTAAATGTTTAAAAAATTCATATCACGTCAACCAGGCGTATTGAAGAGTTAAGACGGGTGTCATCCAAAGCGGCACGGTCGTCTCTATCTGTCCACCAAATTTCAATCCATTAGAACCTTTAGTTTCCACCCTAGAGCAATTTTTTTTTTAATTTAAAAAAAATTCATATCTCGGCAACCAGGCGTGCTGAAGAGTTAAGACGGGTGCCATCCGAAGCGGCACAGCGTCTTCTATCTGCGAACTAGATTTCAGCCCTGCCGGTTAATTAGTCTCCATCCTAGACCATTTTTTATTTAAATGTTTAAAAAATTCATATCTCCGAAACCAGGCGTATAAAAGAATTAAGACGGGTGTCATCCAAAGCGGCACAGCGTCTTCTATCTGCGTACCAAATTTCAACCCTTCCGATCAATTAGTATCGGCCCTAGAGCGTCTTTCATTTATATCTTAAATAATTAATATCTCCGTAGCCAGGCGTACTGAAGAGTTAAGACGGATGCCATCCGAAGCGGCACAGCCTCTTCTATGTGCGTACCAAATTTCAGTCCATTCGCACGATTACTTTCGGCCTTATTGCGTATCTTGCAAACAAGTCAATGACAATGAAAAGTTTCAATGTTATCAGCACTGATAATAGCAAAACTTTTTCGCAAACTATTGCAAAATCCTAGAATTAAATAACTCTGTTACCAGACAAGCTAGACGGGTGACATATGCCTCATTTTAATTAGCTTGACTCATATTACCGTATTTTATCGGAATCGGCATAAAAAATAAAAAATTAGTAACTCGAGAACTAGCCATGCAGATAGATTGTGTTATCCCGTATAGTCCCTTCTATCTGCGTACCAAATTTCAGCCCTTCCGGTCGATTAGTTTCCGCCGTTGAGCTTTTTTTCTTTAAATATTTATTCATATTTGTGTCAGCAACCAGGCGTATGGAAAATCCAAAAGAATTCTAATTAGAATCCAATCAGTATCCAATAAGAAACCAATTAAATCCAATGAGAATACAATACGAGTCTAATAGAGATCCAATAAGAATGAAATAGGCACCTTATAAGATTCTAGTTAGATTATAAAACATATATTTGTTATTGGGTCAGATATAATACTGCAAATTAATAACACAGGTTTTGTAGCTGAGATTTGTTTCTATTCTACAAAGGAGGGCAAAGAAACTCATGACTGTACGCAACCAAAAGTAAAAAAATACAATAAAATAAGATAAGTACTTTAGTAATTTAATTTAATAATAATATCGATAACATGTCATAAATGGTGGCATTACGCAACTACAAATTGTTATTGTTATGGAGCCATAATTATCCAGTGTTCTAGTTAATTCAATATCCTTTTTCACATAGACATCCCCATATCTACATCGCAAGTCTGAAATAGATTTCAAGTAAGACATTCATCAAATTACAAATAAAAATCCGTTTAAAAATAATTACCTCTTTTTGTTCCTTCCAAACCAACTAATGCATTAATATCACCATCATTTGCTAAAATAGAAAGTATTTTATTAACATTTTCTAAACTTGTGTTATATTCCTTAAAGTTTATCTTGTAAAAATTCCACTCAATTTTAATATTCAATTTCATTATTATTACTGGTAATGTAGACAAATTTAAAAAGCTATCACGTTATCACGTGACCTTCTTTAATACCCTCACTCTATTGTAAGAGCGAAAAAGTTATAAGTAAATAGAGATGACATATTATTGTCTGGTAAGTGCAATTTCAAAACAGATACTCTGCTAAAAATAAGTAATTTACTTACGACAAATGAAATCAACAGGACAACAATCTCCTTTGCTAATGTAAACTGGTGCGCAAAATTTGGTAATCTGACTGCTCTGAAATATTTGCACTTGACATGGTTTCGAAACACAATTCCGTGTAGCAAATGCACCAGTTAAATATTTATTGCATTCGCAAATTTTGCATTTATCAGTTGGCGGATTAAATAGCTCATTTTCCATATAAACTGTTCCTCCAACATTGCAAGAAATTAATGCATAATATTCCTTTTCTAAAACAAAACACAATCAAAACATAAAATCTAAATAGAATTTTTCAATAAAAACTATTAATGTCTCCTAATTAAGGAGACTTATAGAAAGGTTTCAAGAAAGGTTTTCGTTAAAATCTAGATTACATACCACAATAAGCTTTAATAGGACAACATTTATCTATTTCATAAGCTAGATAACAATTATTTCCTTCTGGTAATCGGTAATTTGGGCATCGTTTTGTTGTACATTCAAAATTCAAATTCGATGCACATCTGCATACATTAATCTCACATACATTTGGCACTTCAATGTATTCATCAACAGAATACCAATTTCCATCATAATAACACTGATTACTTGAATTTACGTATGCACTGTATTCATTCAAATGCGAACAATCGTATTGTATCGGACATTGAGTGCTATATTTATAGTTGTAAATGGGAATACACTTCAAGTCTTCGTAGAATTTTAATGGAGCTCTGCATTGAGCAACGACTGATAAAATATTACAACTTAATAAGACTAGTAACACAAAACTAAAGTGAGTTATCAACATTTTATAATGTTGTTAAGGAATAAACTGAGTGGAAAATGCTGAAACATGTTATTCATTCCGATTCATGCAAGTAAGATGTTCATTTTTAACAAATTATTTACATTTATGATAAGATCAAGATGGTAAATGAGTCAACAAAGGCACGTTTAAATAATGCTTGGTTATCTTGAAATAATATACAATGGAAATTTGTATTTGAACTAAATTAAAATGCGTGAAATGAATTATATTCTTCTTTATTTATAATAGCAAATACTACAACAAAAATGTGCCCTAATAAAGATTGGAAGAGCAAGGGATAGCCTTTAAAATACGTTAAACAGAAAAATGGACAACAGGGCAAGCATTAGGAAGAATCACTCATACCCGATTTGAGATTACACGCATAAGCTGGACCAAAACACTGAAGAAATAAAAATTTGGTGCAGAAAGAAGGAAGAAGAGGAAGAAAATGAAACTCATGTGTTGAGCACCAATAGAATGAGAGTAAAGAAACTTGACCAAGAGCAACTAAAGATTATAGCCAAGCTAATTGAAATCGTCTTTAGAATAATAAGAAGTCAAGTCACTACTAAAATCCAAGTGGTGAAGAGGAGAGGTTACCCTATACCTCTATGGCATTTATAATCTCCTGAAATTAAAATCTTTGAAATAATATGTTTCAAGATTAATCTTTTTTCAATTAAGTATATATTTTTAAGTATACTTATTAAGTAGCCAATAACTTATGTACAATTACTGGTAAAACTGAATGGAAGACAGTCACATTGCATGCGCAGCATTATTAAAAATTACTATGTTAGATTATTTTTAATATCACAATAGTAAATTGTTAAGTGTTACTCCTTACGACTAACACCACAAAAATAAATAATGCGTTGATCACTGATTCGAATTCATAGGCACTTCAATCACATATTCTTTGATTTATTGTGGGTGTGTTCGGCAATATCCTTCAAGTTCTTTGCAGTAGATGTACCTGTCGTTTCCACCATTTCTTTGAATATTCCACTAGTTTGCTGCAACAACATGTGCGGAGAATTAAACTCGATTACTCTTCCAGCATCCATCACTAAGATCTTATCCGAATCCATAACAGTATGTAATCTATGAGCTATCGTAAGAACAGTGCATTCAGCAAATTTCTTACGAATAGTCTTTTGAATCAATCCATCTGTATGTGGATCAACATTAGCTGTTGCCTCAT
Source organism: Aleochara curtula (assembly GCA_963978815.1). Classification (NCBI taxonomy): domain Eukaryota; kingdom Metazoa; phylum Arthropoda; class Insecta; order Coleoptera; family Staphylinidae; genus Aleochara; species Aleochara curtula. The sequence continues at coordinate 11,184,787 of OZ022219.1, read as the reverse complement.
CCAATACAAGTATACGATTATTACGAATAATAGCACGTGCAAGACATACAAGTTGCCTTTGCCCAACACTATAATTTGATCCACCCTCCGAAATATTAGTCAGCAATCCTTGAGGCATTTCAGCAATTACTTCTTTTAATTCAACTTCCTCAAGGGCACTCCATAAAAGGGCATCAGAATACTCATCGAATGGATCCAGATTCTTGCGCATTGTACCCGAAAACAAAATGGGTTCCTGAGGAATGATGGCTACCTTGGAACGCACAAGATGTAGGGGTAACTTTGTTGTATCAATGTCATCAATCAAGATGGCGCCTTCAAGTTCAAACAATTGAAACAGTGAAACAATAATGGATGATTTTCCAGCCCCTGTACGACCGACAATGCCAACTTTTTCGCCAGGATAGACAGTAAAATCCAGATGTTTCAAAACTGGTGGATCATCTGCTAAATAGCGCATGCTAACATCTTTAAACTGAATCTTTCCTTTATCCGGCCATTCTTTCGGAACAACAATGTTTGCATTACGCTCCGGTTCATTTTCCAACTTAGTGTATTCCAATACACGTTCAACTGAAGTCATTTGATTTTCCAATTCACTCCATTGTCTCATACCCCATTGCAATGCGCCCATCAATCCCATGTACTGTGTAATAATCAACCCAAGATCACCCCCATACATGGTATTGTTTAAAATCAATAGTGCAATAACCACAAGGGATATAAACACCACACAGGTTAAATCCAGCCAGAAACCAAAGGCTCGAGTTGATGCAATAAAGATAAACCATGCTGAACTATGTTTATCCTGATAATTGTCAAATTCCTTTACGAGCATGTTTTCCGCAGCGAATGCTCGTATTGTACTTAAGCCATTCATGGTTGTTGTCAATTGATTAAAGATGGGACTTCGTGCTGAAAATATACATAATTAAAATGCTTGTCAACAAAAGATAAACTTAACTTACTTATTCCTTCGATTCGTTTAACACTACGGCTTGTTTTCAACGAAACAATTCGCAGTAAATAAAAGACAAACATTAACACGATTGCCGGTGGTAATAACAGTGGATTAACAATACTCGTAAGTACAATTGTACCTAATAATAATAAACCAATTCCGCAAACATCTGTGATAATGTATGGCAAGTATTCATCCATTATACCAATATCTTTTGAAAATCTGTTTAGAATTCTTCCTGTTGGATTTGCATTGAAAAACTTCATCTTCGCTTTGACCAATTGTGCAAAGATAAAGTTGTGTAGATTATTTGAGGCACTCATGAGGAATATGAACACAAACAAATTGTGAATCAATGCCAAAGCAATTGTTCCAATTGTTATTGCTGTATACTCATAAATTAAAACATTCCTTGTTGCATTTTGCTCAGCTTGACTTGTACGATTCTCAGAGAAAATCTGCTCGGTGTTTACCCAATAAGTAATGTAATAATCACAAGCACGTGAGACGACTTCAAACAATAAAAATGCCATAACAAGGCAAAATATTGTAAAGTAATTTCCACCAGCCCGGAAGTATTTACGATATGTGGTTGCGTTAATTACACCACTAGACATTTTCTCCTTTTCGACTGTTGGTTCATCATCCAAATCGTCACTCAGCATTGATTTAATTTCATCGCTCTCGCTATTTACCGAATTCTGACGTGATTTTATCTTTCTCATTTCAACATCCTCCTCGGGTGTTTGAAATTCTTCCAGTAATTTGGCAAAATCCAAGCCACTATTCTGTAATTCAGTGTAAGTTCCAAGACCGCTGATGGCGCCATCGTTTAGTATAAGAATGTTCTCGGCGTTTTTCAGGTACTGCAATTGATGCGTAATGAGAATGCAAATCTTTGTGGCGAGAAAACCACGTATACAATCGTTGAATAATTTCTTGCCGACGTTCGTGTCGACTGCAGAAAGTGGATCATCTAGCAGGTATATGTCAGCCTTTTTGTAAATTGCACGTGCAAGATTAACTCGTGCCTTTTGTCCACCGCTCAATGCTTTGCCCTTTTCACCGACAAGGGTTTTATCTCCATGCGGCAACTGAGCGAAATCCGATTCTAAGGCACATACTTTACAAACACGACGATATCTTTGTTCGTCGTATTCATCACCAAAAAGAATATTTTGTCGAACGTTCGCCGAGAATAACCAAGGTTCTTGTGAAGCAAAAGAGACTTTACCTTCTACTTCCAATTCACCTGCATTTATCGGTAGTTCACCAAGTATGGCATTAAGCAAACTGCTTTTTCCACTACCCACTGGTCCAATGATTGCAAATAATTGAGGTTGGTTAATGTTGAAACTAATGTTGTTTAAAGTATTCTCGGTGTACTCTTCATCCCACTTTGCACAGATGCTCTTTAGTAAAACTTTTGGGGAATTTTTGTTTGCTCCATTGGTATTCGCTAGTGTGATGGAGGTTCCATTTTGTTTTCCTGTCAATGGTGGCATAATCATCTTTTGTGGCAACTCCTCAAAGTCTAGGAACTTCTTGACCCGCTTAACTGATATATTCACTTCGGCAAGCGATGTAATACTTATTGTAAACAGGAATGTCATTGTGCCTTTAAGCACATTGAAAATGGCGGTGATTCCGTATGCAGTTTCGGCAGTGACAAGTTCACCCATTAAATAGAATGTAATTAAACTTATGTAGATTGCTGTTCGAGATGCAAACAATTCGATTGAATAAGTTAGAGCGATGAGTATTTTATGGGCTCGTATTGACTGTATTTCTTTTCTGCAAGCGAAAAATCAAAGAATTCATTAATCAAATTCATAATTAAAGATTTAATTTCATTCTTACCCTCGGATCATGGAAATTAGTTTGGCAAATGGCTTTTCCCATGTGTACATTTTGATTACTTGTATACCAGATATAATTTCATTCATTAAACGTACACGTTCATCTGTTCTTAAAGCCGTGCGCAGTCGAAGAACAGAAGTCCTTTTGGCCATTAACACTGAAAATTACACGAAATTTTTTATTACACATTCTGTTAGTATATCAAGTCAAGAATGCCATCCAGAAATTTCAGAATAAATAAAGTAATAAAACAAAAGTTATTGCTATTTATGGCTTATAATTTGCATACAACTAGCGCTAAACTTGAAACTTTAAACGCGATTATCTCGAATTTTTTTTCGAATTGGTAATTTTGCTAATCAAAATTACTCGAAAACTATGAATCCAATCAATACTAAATTTTCATCAATTATTTATATTTAGGCACGCTACTGAATGGCTAAAGCATTTTGAATTTGCTTGGAAACCATTTACTTAAATAAATAAAATCGAAGAAGATGTATGAAAACTGATATTTTGTGTTTCAACCTTCACCATTTCTTTCTGAATGAGAATTTTGCAAAATCCTTTAATTATTGATGAAATAAACTAATATACTATCAAAATCTTTTTGAAATTTTAATTTACAATGAACCGATTTCAAAATATCGCGATCACCGCAAACCGTGTTTTAAAAAAACGAACTTGAGGAAATCACGTGTAATTCCGCCATTTTTAATATTTTTTAGATAAAAAAAGTATACAAAGTACATAAAGAAATGTACCACATGATACTCATAAGACTTTTATAAATTTTCATAACAAGGGCTTGAAAAATTCTGAAAATTCCGATAATTTTTTAACCTTAAATAATGAGGAAGAATACTTACTTTGTAGTGGTAAAAACATTAAGAGAAATCCAACGCCTAAGAAACAAGCAACTCCAATCTCCCTGTATAGAAAATATATGGCTATAATTGATTGAACAGGTGCTACCCAAGAATAATGCGCAAGGACAAAACCCTGATCAAATTTACTGACATCATTTGAGAGTAAATTCACAACATGTCCCACGGTGGTCTGCGCTAAGGCACTTTTACTCAGACGCAATGTTTTACGATAGACGAGCGCACTGCACGACACGCGCATCTTCATCGCGACATGCATGATCCACATCATTGATGGATGTGCAATCGTGCGTTCAATGACCATGCACACGATGAGTCCGGCAGTATAATAATACGCTTCTTCTCGTGTGATTTCTTCTGTTGTTTGTGCAAAGTATGCTACTAATTTTCCTATTATGTATGGTGTAAATACTCTGAAAATAATCATGGAAATTTTGCTTAGTCATTTATACTTAATAAGTGACTCTACAGACAAAGCAAAACAGAAACTACACTCAACTCTTTTTTTATACGGTTTCACAAGGGTAACATTTTGCTTTTATTTGGTTGACTCACGATCACGTGCCAGACTAGGACCAATCAGAAAGAGACAAAATTCGAACAACCTAGTATGTGGCGAAGGAAATACCGCTTGAAAATACATGTGCTAAATGGCATAAATTAAAAATGGCACAAAACCTGAATTGATTTTAGTTACCAGACATTAAGCTATCATCTCTGTTTACTTCTCACTATTTCACTCTTACGAATTTGTATAACCATATTTGGTCATGCTTCCCTATGCCATTTATTATTGGATGCTGCTGTAACTGCGCACTATATTATTGCAGGTGTTCTATGTATTGTTAGAAGAAATCGATATTTTGACCCCTACTTTTGCATCACATTCGCAACAATGAATTCTTCTTATTTATATATTTTTTAATTAATATTTCTATTCTTAATTCTATTCTTAGTCATCATTAACTAAGAACTAGACGTGGCGCGTGCCCTTTTCTAACCTAAAAATTTCGTCAAAGAAGAATCCGCAAGAAAGCAGCTTACTAATTATTGTAAAGAAGGAACGAGATGTGACCTTGGCTGATATAGCACAATGTACATTTTCTTCAGTATGGAACGCATTATTGTATTTTACATGGATTTATATGGTAAAAATTGTTTCGTTTAACGAACGTTTCGCTTTACGAATAAGACTCGAGAATTCCAAATAATACGTCAAGTTTCATTTCCTTTGTGACTTTCTATGAATGAGACGATTTAAGTACTTGTTATTTATTGCATTCTACGAATATGTTAAGTATGTGAAACGCTATATTCAAGTTAAATTACAACATGATAAGGAAACTACTAAAATTATTATTTATACTACAAAAATCCGTAGTATTTATTCTCGAAAAATTGTGCAAAAAAAGGAATTACGTACTTATAATTCTAAAAACAAAATATGTATAATAATTTGTAAAATTTTACTTACATTAATATAATCTCCTTCATTAAAGTGAGCACGCCAATTGTAAAGAATTCGAGTCCAAAGACACGCAACAATGCCAAATGTAATGCCCATTTTTTGTACTTTTTCTTATATCGATTCCACGCAGCCTCCAATTGCTCGCCAACCACTTTCGACTTGTGTTCGTTGAGTGGTTCAAAGAGATCATCTTCTGTCATATCCTTTTTGAATGAGCGATAAAAGATTGGAACCATGTAACTGAAACAATAATTACACAGTACATACATATAATAATCATACGCACGCATTTAAGCATTTCAAATATCTAGTTCAGCAATCGACTTAATTGAAAATGATTAAAGTGTATTTAACATTGCGTTGCTTGCAAACTAATCATAAAACAAAACAGGAATAGATTCTCATTCCAAAGTTGAAACGCAAAGTTTGATAATATTTCGTGTTCAACAATAAGTCATACAGGGTGATGCAAAAATACCATATGTATTTTTAAAATTAAATCGCATTTCAGATAGAACAAAAAATGTTTGCATTTCCAATATGGCATTTTACTTTATATTTTCGATATATTAGGTAAATATAAATATTTTTAGAATTTTCTTTTTATCAATCGATAGAGGAATAACTGAATTTTATCATATCGGAAAAATTATTCAAATCGGATAAATAGTTTAGCAACAATTGAATGTTAAGGTTGAACAATTATTGAATGAAACTTAGAACAAACGTTGATTCAAAACCCAATGTTCAAAATTCATTTTCTTAGCTTCATATGGACCAATAAGAAAACGGGTTTCATACACATTAAGAAGAACTCATGTAGAATGAGTTTATGCTAGAAATATCATTTACGTGATATTATTTCACATAGAAATTAATTTTTTAAAATTTTATGTTTTATGTCAAAATAAAATTTTTCCAAGGAATTCTACCCTCTTGTGCTATTTTATACCAAATTGAATTGAATACCAGGTTATAGATGATACTGTGAAGAATCCGAATAACTAATTACAGCCTTTACATAACCTATTGAAATCACCCAGTATTAGATTTCTATTCGTGTTAATTCAAGACGTAAAAATATTTTGCTTCAAACTCGTATAATAATTTTCTTTCAATTCACGTTCGAAAGAAAAAATAGTAATAGAGTTTTGCCACACCCTGTATAAGGAAATACGTAAAACTAACAGTAAAAATAGTATCACGTCATCACCAATATTACATGGATATTACCATTTCACCTGCTAATTATTTGCAGCCGTTAAAAAAGACTGACAGCTGTCATTACCTAAACGAAAGCAAGCTGTAGTGAATACATATATGAAATATTTTAATGGTTTAATAATACATTTTAATAATCGAGCCAAGTGCAACACCGAATGGCATTGAAGTTTATCATGAAAGTTAAAACCGCGCATTGCATCCGACACGTTTGCGTTTACTTACAGCTTCAAAATATAAACACAGTCGATATTTGTAATGTTGAACTTATGAGTTGCGTTCATAAAGCGCGCAAAGTTTAGGATAAATATACCTACATGCATTCAACAATAATAAACGTCAATTGTTTGTCTTTTTCCAGAGATTATGTACCTACTATGGACAATAGAACTCAAGTTCTCAGCGTGTTAATTATTCATTTGACAGATTAAGTAAGTAAATTGTTAATGCCTTAAGGCGACTAATCCGAGTATAATTTACTACTCCTGAATTTTCCATTTGGATTAACACAAAGTCTAGTTAAACAATTACAATTACTAGTAGGTGACAATTGTAATATTTCCTTATGCGTAACATATAATTACTCTTCATGATTAATTTCAGGAGTTTAAAATTCGTGATTAAATTGCGTTTCCTTCATAAATACATATACGTTTACTACTTGAATATGTTTTCATTTTTAATTTTTCGTCTAGAACTTACCAGAAGATTCTAGAAGATTTTTTGCAATTTGTTCTAGAACCTTCCAGAACAATCTAGAAGAATTTTGCCTCTTTCTTCTAGAACGTACCAGAACAATCTAGAAGAAGGTTGCCATTTTCTTCTAGATTCTTCTAGAACATTTCAAGGTTTACAACGCAAATTTACTGATTACTGAGTACTTTAACTTATGTAATGATCAACTTAATATTAATAATAGATGATTTACATTTTACACTTATTATTTTACTACATACAGTTTATACAAATTACGCGCATATATAAATTATTTATTGGAATTGACAAGCCATTCCCCTTGCGTCCAAGACAATAATACATACTCGTTTAATGCAATCATCAAACGAGTATCCTTTCATAGAAATTCATTTGCGCAAATGTATTTAAGAGGAATGCCAAACGTCTGTATTACGTAACACAGACGATGATGATCAATAAAGCGTACGTGAAAGTTCAGCATCAACCTTAATACGTCTCTGTCTAATGTGCAAATATTGTTGCTAATTTATACCACGAATTCGTATACAAATTAACTATTAATTAATTTGGCCAGCAAAAATCGATCGCGTGAGGTCAATGTCACAATGCTTTTACCTAAAATTAGACTTGTATTTTACTACTAATTACACTACGCTTGCTAATATTCTCTCTGCCAACATTTACCACAGAATTGCTGTGCTTGACGAAATGACGCATTCAATTCGTATATCAGCGTGTCACTCACATTGCGATTAAGAACGGATGTGTCATTATTTACATTCGATAACAAAACAGTTACACGTGAGTAATTTAATTCCGCACGGCGAAATAACGCTCTTTGTTCAATACCGTTGTTTATAGCTTGGGTAATTGCATTGAAAAAAGTGTCGGAGAGAAACAAACAAAAAAGCCCACTCGTAAATGCCGATAATCTTTAAAGTTGGTTGCTTTCACGATTGTCAAACGTAAATAAAGCAAACACTTTAATCTGTTTTTCGTCGAGTGCAAAATTAACAAATGAATCAACGATTTTGTTTTACTTACATTAAAAATAATGATGAGAGAAAATTGCTGCTCGCCCTCGGATTGGCTTTTCTCACAAAACGATGTTTTTCTGTATCCATGATATTGGTGTTTAAATGCTGCACAATTAATTAAAGATGTATGATTTGAATTTATTCACGCTCATGATTCGCAGCACACAAAGAATGCGTCTGCTATACACCACTGCACTTGTACGCGTACTGAGCTGCCGCACTGCCGGCGCCGAACTAAAATACCATGCGACTTCGATAAATGATTTCCCTACCGCCAGTCGGTCGCACCAAGCACGCGACGCGTTCAATTTCTATGAATTGCACTTTCTATGGATGAACAAACTTGTCGTTGTCGTTGGCTCGTGTCTCCGGATAAGAAGCACTTGGTATGTATGCACAAATGGAGCAATTTTCGAGAGATAAAGGCAAATAGTGAACACGTTTTGTTTGCACAGCTACAAAGTGCTCGATAATCCAATCTGACGCCTCCTAAAACAGGTGCAATATGGTGTAATAATGTGAAAATGTTGTACTTAATCTGTACTATGCGCGCCGTCACACTGGGACCACGCTGTTGATTAATGAATTAAATTATTTGAGAATACTAATTTCTGAACAACAAAGTTTTTATGGCATTAATAAAGAATTAATTGTAGTATATAAATCTGCAAGAATTAATTGGATATACCTGTTAGGTTAGCCGTAATTTAAAGCCAAAGTCAATGAGGGTCACGAAGGAAGCAAGAGAAGAAATTGATAATTTTTTCGAATCAATTGATAAAGCATTAATTGTAGTTGTTAATTGTGAAAATTGTATTGTAATCAGACCAGTAGTTTAGCAACAGTTTCACTTCAAACGGGATTCTCGAGTTTAAAATTCATTATCTCAAGACTACGAAAATATTAAGGAAAACCATTGGGCTAATTAAAAGGGTGCCTAAAGTCGAATAATAATGTGGAAAATGTAATAAATTTAACAAAATAATAATATTCGTAATTTACGTTTAAAAATTTGGCAAATTATTCAAGTAAAAGTAAGGTTAGAATTAAGCCTCCGATTCTCTCTAATGTAAAATTGAATGAGTACATTTTAAACATTCAAATTTTGTTTAAAAAAATAATTAAACGTCTAAGACAATAAATAAAGTACGAGATCAGACTTATCAAGTGTGATTCGTCATACAATTATTTATGTTTCACTGAAAATATCTCCATTATGCAATATTACGCACATACAAAAAAGTAGAATTGAAATTTTTCAAAAATTAATTTCTCCTGGAAAATATAATTTCTAAGTGATGACATTAACATGATTATCAAGCTCATTAGTTCTACTTTAATCAAATTCGAACAATTTTCAGGTAGGAGATCTATAAACTTGAGAAATGAATTTTGAATCTGATTACCTCAAGATTAAATCTCTGCGCACAAATTATTCAACTTTAACGTTGATTTGTTGCTATACTTTCTATCCGATTTGAATTATATTTTCATATTTATAATTATTCTTGAAAAGAAATGTGCAAAAATTAAAACGTAATATATTTATTTCACAACAATTTTGTCACAACGCAAAAAAAATCAGTTCAAACTGATTATTATTTTCATTTATTACGTTAAAGTTATCTAAACTTTAAGCAGTCATTTTGTTTTATCACATTGTTTGTTTTACCAAATCAATCAATTTTTTTATCAATTAGTACGGCCTTGCTGATTTCATCTAGTATTGTAACTATTTTCAGCAATTTCCTTCAAATTTCTAGCAGTAGCTGAACCAGTCGTTTCAACCAATGCTTTAAACATTCCATTCGAATTCTGCAATAGAACGTGTGGAGCGTCAAACTCCACAACTTGTCCAGCATCCATTACAAGAATTTTATCCGAATCCATGACAGTATGTAATCGATGCGCTATCGTCAGTACTGTGCATTCAGCAAACTTCTTACGAATGGTCTTTTGGATTAACCCATCCGTATGTGGGTCAACATTCGCCGTTGCCTCATCCAATACGAGTATACGATTATTATGAATAATTGCACGTGCAAGACATACCAATTGCCTTTGGCCAACGCTATAATTAGCGCCACCTTCAGCAATCTTTGTCAACAACCCCTCTGGCATTTCGGCAATACTCTCTTTCAATTCAACCTCTTCGAGTGCGTTCCACAACAAGTCATCTGGATATTCATCGAAGGGATCTAAATTTTTACGTATTGTTCCCGAAAACAAAATGGGTTCTTGCGGTATGATGGACACATTGGAACGTACCAAATCCAATGGCAATTTGGTTGCATCTATATCATCAATCAAAATGGCGCCTTCCAATTCATACAATTGAAACAACGAGACGATGATTGATGATTTTCCGGCTCCTGTACGTCCAACTATGCCAACTTTTTCACCAGCTTGCACGACAAAATTCAAATTCTTCAAAACTGCCGCTTCCTCAACACAATACTTCATAAATACATTTTTAAACTCCAATTTGCCTTTTTGTGGCCAATCTTGTGCTACTTCTTCGACTAATTCTCGTTCTGGCTCACTATCCAACTTGGTATATTCCAGAACACGTTCGACCGAAGTCATATGATTTTCCAATTCACTCCATTGTCGCATACCCCATTGAAGTGAACCCATCAATCCCATATACTGGGTGATAATCAACCCTAAGTCACCACCGTACATTGACGTATTGAGTACTAGTAGACTCAGAATCACAATTGCAATAAACATAACGCAAATCAAATCCAGCCAGAAGCCAAATGCTCTCGTTGATGCAATGAATAGAAACCAAGCTGAACTATTTGTATCTTGGAATTGATTAAATTCATCGATGAGCATTCCTTCAGCATTAAATACTCGTATGGTACTTATGCCATTAATACTTGTTGTTAATTGATTAAGTATCGGACTTCTCGCTAAAATACCAGAAATTAATGATTTGATTAAGAGAAAGTTGTTAATTACTTACTGATATTCTCAATACGCTTTGCACTTCTGCTGGTTCGAAGTGAGATTTTACGAAGGAGATAAAAGATGAACATTAAAACAATTGCAGCTGGTAATAAAATTGGATTGACAATACTCGTTAGAACAATTGTACCAAGCAATAGCAATGCACAACTTGCGACTTCCGAGATAATATTCGGTAGATATTCATCAATCGTGCCGAGGTCTTTTGAAAAGCGATTGAGTATTCTTCCGGATGGATTGGCATTGAAGAACTTCATTTTGGCCTTGCTGAGTTGTGCAAAAATGTAATTATGTAAGTTGATTGATGCTGTCATAAAGAAGAGAAAGGCGAATAAATTGTGCAGTATTGCTAATGTGATTGTACCCAATGTTATTCCCGTATACTCCTTAATCATCGAATTCCGTATTGTGTTTTGGGCTGCCTGACTTGTTGCATTTCCAACAAGTGCAAAATACTGCTCGGTATTCACCCATCGTGTAATGTAGTAATCACTAACTCGTGAGATCATCTCAAATAATACGAAAGCCATTATCAGGCCAAAAATCACCAAGTAATTACCACCGGCTTTGAAATACTTCCTGTATATGCGATGATTAATCACACCGGAAGTCATTTCTTCTTTGGCTATTGTAGGTGCTTCCGAATTGCTTTCATTCAATACGTGAATTTCATCAAGCTCACTCTTGATTGAATCCTGTCGTGATTTCCTTCGGATCAATGCTTCTTCTTCGGGTGCTTGAAATTCCTCTAAGAGTTTAGCAAAATCCAAACCACTTTTTTGTAACTCACTATAAGTTCCAGAGCCATTAACCTGCCCGTCCTTGAGTATTAGAATGTGATCAGCGTTCTTAAGGTATTGCAGTTGATGTGTTATAAGCACACAGATTTTTGTTGATAAGTAGTTTTGAATGCAATCAGTAAAGAGCTTCTTGCCAACGTTTGAATCGACGGCTGATAGTGGATCGTCTAATAAGTAAATATCTGCTCGTTTATAGATGGCGCGCGCCAGATTAATGCGCGCTTTTTGTCCACCACTGAGGGATTTACCCTTTTCGCTAACAAGTGTTCGATCACCATAGGGTAGTTGGGCGAAATCAGATTCTAATGCACATACATTGCACACATCTCGATATCTTAGTTGGTCATAATCATCACCAAAGAGAATGTTTTGACGGATACTTCCTGAAAATAACCATGGTTCTTGAGAGGCAAATGATACTTTGCCTTCAAGTTCGAGGATACCTGAAGATATTCGCAATTCGGATAAGATGACATTGAATAAACTGCTTTTCCCACTTCCCACTGGTCCAATAACCGCGAAAAGCTGCGGCCCATTGATGGTTAAACTGATATCACTCAAGCAGTTTTCAGGTTGAGATGAATTCCATTTTGCACTAACGTTCTTAAGAATAATCTTTGGTGATGTTTTTTCAATTTGCTCATCAATCACAAACGTCATCAACACCTTATATGGAATTTCTTCAAAATCCAGAAAATGTTTGATTCGTAATAGTGAAATGTGAACTTCTGCTAATGCTGTTACACTTGTAGTGAAAAGATACGTCATGGTTGCTTTCATAACATTGAAGATTGCTGTAATACCAAAAGCTTTTTCCGCCGTAATTGTATCACCCATAAGGTAAAAAGTTACTAAACTAATAAATATGGCTGTTCTAGATGCGAATAGCTCAATGGAATAGGTAAACGCTGTGATTACTTTGTGTAGTCTGATTGAGTCGATTTCACTCCTAGAAAATCAAAAAAAGTTCCAATTAGTATTAAGAATATTGAATGCAAGGTTATGTAAGTTGCGAAAAGTAAAATCTGATTTTTTTCGGCAATCGCAACTGTATAGGTATAACATATAAATATAACATGTACAGTGATGTACAGTACCTTCTGATAAATGCAATAAGTTTTGCAAATGGCTTCTCCCACGTGTACATCTTGATAACTTGAATGCCAGAGATGATTTCATTCATTAAACGTACACGTTCATCAGTTCGTTGTGCTGTTCTCAATCGAAGAATTGAAGTGGCCTTCCCCATTAACACTTAAATAATTTTATAAGTAATACTCAACACAATAAATCATCAAGATTACTTACTTTGTAATGGCAGAAACATCATAAGAAATCCAACCCCCGGAAAACAAGCAATCCCTATTTCTCTATACAGAAAATAAACGGCCAAAGCTGATTGAATTGGTGCAATCCATGAGTAATGTGCAAGTACAAATTGTTGATCAAATTTGCTCACATCATTTGAAATTAGATTAACTACATGTCCAATTGTCGTTTGTGCAAGTGCATTTCTGCTAAGTCGTAACGTTTTGCGATAAATAAGAGCTGCGCATGCGACACGCATTTTCATTGCAAGATGGCGCATCCACATCATGGCCGGATGCGAAATGATCCTTTCGAGAAACATGCAGCTTATTAACCCAGCTGCATAATAATAAGCATCTTCTCGTGTGATTACTTCACTTGTCTGTGCAAAATACGATACTAATTTCCCAATTAGTAAAGGTGTAAAAATTCTAAAAATCACTAAATTGAAATACGAAAACTACAGGTTTACAGGGTGAAGCATAACTTGCTATGTACGTTTGAAGGTTAATTTCAAGATAGATAAAATTACTTTGCGGGATGACAATAAATTCTTTTCACCACATATATTAACAACAACGGAAACGTTATCCGAAATAGTTTTGATAATTTTATCAGCTTTGTTGTGTCCGCCATTGTTCAAATATAGTTGTTAACATTCTGTAAGGTTATGCATAAACATTTCAAGCATTTTCTTTAGATTCCTCAAAAGTTTTTTAATGATTTTTAAATGAGAAAAGCGCAACGGAAATAAATGTGAAATGCCCCAAGATTTTTCATCCTCGTAACCGTATACAACCCCTTAAGGCTCGTAATATGTGAACCGTTTTCCTAATCTATTACAAACAGTCATTTTTTCGATCACGTTCTTTAAGAGTTGGTGCAAAAAATGGTCACTCAAGTAAAGTGCAAACACTTCTTATAATTGAGGTTAACTAATCGATTTCTCTCCTCAAGAAAGTACCGCCGAGACATTGTTGATTAAACTATGACATGATCATTATGAAAAACCTGGGTAATTCTTGGAATGTTTTCATTAAATATCCTATTACTTTCCACAGCCAACAATTATTTCAAAACTTCTTTTAAAATAACGCTTTCTTTCTTGCTAATTCATGCTTTTCATCAATCTCAAGTACTTTTCCATAAATTAACCTTCAAAAGCATGGTGCAAGATTTGCCGCATGATGTCTAATCACTTACATTGTAATTATCTCCTTGGAAAATATTAATAGTCCAATTGTTAGCAATGGCCTGCCAAACACGTGCAGAATTGCCAAGTGCAACGACCACTTTTTATATTTTTTTCTATAACAATTCCACACATTCTCCAATTGCTCTCCGATCAATTGAGATCGATCTTCGTCCATTGTTTCGAAAAGATCATCTTGGCTCATTTCCTTCTTAAATGACTTGTAAAATATTGGAAACATATAACTATAACCACAAAAAATCATCTTAATTAATATTATCAATAAATAATCATTTTTTCATAAACTTACCATAGAAAAAGACTTGATAAAAAATTACTCTTGGTTTTTGGATTCGTTTTCATATTTTTCCTTTTATTCGAATACATTGTCGTTGCTTTTTATTTAAACCCAAAAAAACATAAAATTGAAACTCGCACAAACACGTGTAGTGACCAATTAACTAACTCTTAACATTCGTTACAAAACTAAAAAGTTTTTTATTTGTGTAAATATCACAGTTGATTATCACTCATGGAGATTTTGGCAACATAATAAAAACGCTAACACAACTAATTAAACATTTACTTAATTATTGAACAAGTAAATGCACATGTGGCACGCGTGCGTTGAACAGACTTTTTGGCAATGCGTATTTTTCATGACCACCGTTCGTATGATGTGCCGGCCGAATACTGAAATAACTATTTGAATGTCGCACACTACCAGCTGAAACACTTTCAATGTCATCGCTTAGGATTTTTCTCGAAAATCTCTTGTCCACTTTAAACAATCGACCAGTTCATACCGCAGCTCAACGATTTCAAGAAGCGACTTTAGACTCATTGGAATGGTATTGACATCAATAAAGTACAAGTATTTAATATTTATATTACAAGTTTGTGTATTATTATGTGCTGTCAATATTTACACAGCCATAATGCTTTCCCGCTAATTCATTAGCTATATTTGTCCTAGTTATTGCGTCCTAGTTATTGATTGTTATTATGAAAGCCCAAATTAATTGTTTCGCTTAATTGCGATGATGTAAAGACGGCAGGTGTAATTACTTTGTGACCATTAGTAGTTAGTACGTTGACAAGTGTTATCGGGTCATTTTTATTGCTGTCGTTTCATTTCGTATGCATCGAATTTGGCTTGCTTGACGCGTTTGCGCTGCAAAAAAAACCCGTGAGTGAAGCTATTAATAAAACCAGAAGGAAAGTACTTACTTACTTACTTGAAGCTCGAAACACAAGGTAATCGTTTGTAAATCCGAGGAAGTTACATTTCATTAAGAAACAATTATCATTTAGTTCTGCAAATGTTGCAATTGCAGTTTGCGCACTTGGTAATCATGGATTTTCTTTAGAAAATACGCGATGATTATTCAAAGGAAATAACTTTTGCTTTATGAGAATATTATTGAGTGTTATGCTCATTAGTACTAATTTGTTAATTTATGTGCATTAGTGAGTGTTTACTTATCGTATTCTTAAACGGTATTTGAAACAATAAAGTTATGTAATTAAGAATGAAAGCTGACGTATGCAATACTTTAAACACCTGTAATCAAGTTACCTTCATTCGATAGAGGCCGCAAGCAGTTTTAAAATTAACTTTATTTATTTATTGCATTAAATTCTTAACTTACAAAAACAAGCAATTAGTAAACACTTAAAACGTAATTTAATATATTTTTTATTTACATATAATATTTGTTTCTCTTTTTATTAAATAAGGTGCAATTAAAAAACTAAACTAAATTAACAGTACAATATGCGAATTGAAATTAAATTAAATATTAACGAATTTTGTTGGAATCAATGTCATTTTGCAAGACCAGCCTGACAAGCCATACTGTAAAATATACCATTCCGTCTGCTGATAAGCATTTGAGGTTTTTCAAAATCAACTACTTCACCATTATCAACAACAATTATACGGTCCGAATCGATAACGGTGTGCAAGCGATGCGCTATCGTCAAGATAGTGCAATGTGTAAACAATCTCTTAATCGTTTTCTGAATGAGTGCATCAGTTTGTGGATCAATATTTGCCGTTGCCTCATCCAGCACAAGAATTTTATTGTCTCTCAACGCCGCGCGCGCTAAACACACAAGTTGACGCTGGCCAATGCTGAAATTCGCACCGCCTTCAGCCACCACAGTGTTCAACCCTTCCTTAAGATTTTCAACGTCATACTTTAATTCCACCTCGCCCAAAACATTCCACAATTGCAAATCGGTAAAATTGTCTTCCGGATCCAGATTGCTTCGTATCGTACCAGAAAACAGCACTGGATCTTGTGGAATAATTGATATCTTTGAACGAATAATCGATAATTCAATATCTCTAATATCATAATCATCAATTATGATAGATCCTTGTATCTTATACAAACGAAATAGCGCTGATATCAATGATGATTTACCAGCACCTGTTCGACCAACAACGCCGATGCGTTCGCCGGATTTAATAGTAAAATTCACGTTTTTCAATATCGGTTGTCCTGTGAAATATGACAAGCAAACATTGCGATATTCAATTTGTCCTTTCAATGGCCAATTGTCTGGATCTTGACCGGTTTGCTTTTCTTGCTCGACATCTCCATATTCAGTAATGCGCTCCACACATGTCATTTGGTTTTCTAGTTCAGCCCATTGACGAATACCCCATTGCAAAAGCCCCATAAATCCAAGAGATTGAGTTAATGCAACACCCACTTTTCCTGCATTACCTTCTCCTATAACCAAAAAAATCATTAAGACTTACATTAAACCAGGATAGTTTTAGTATTACCTCTGTTCGTGAAGAAAATAAACGTGTAAATTATAACAGCCACATAAACTTTACAAATCATATCTAACCATAAACCATAAGCTCTTGAAATGGAAAAATACATATACAATGTCGATGTATTTATATCTTGATGACGTTCAAATTGTTTCATCAACAATTTTTGATTACCACTGGCACGAATTGTTGCTAATCCTTCGATTGATGAATTCAAATAACCAATAACTGGAGCTCTTGCTAAAACAATTAAACATTTCTCACTAAGTCACCATTAATCAGCAGAGAAACACTTACTAATTCCATCAAGTCTTTTAAGACCTCTACTTGCATTCAAGAAGTACTTTCGAGTCATTATCATAATAACCAGCATAATACTTGTCGGTATAAGTAATATTGGACGAACAGCGGTTATCACAGATGCAATACCAATTGTAAAGAAAGCAACTCTAAATGTTTCGTAGTAAACGTACGGTAAATATTCATCGACTGTGCTCATATCCTTAGAAAATCTATTAAGGATATTACCGGCAAGATATTTATCGAAAAATATCATAGTAGCACTTGTAATCTTACTGAACACTGTATTGTGTAAATTCTTGGACGCTCTGCTCGTGATTGAGAAAAACGTAAACAATTGAGTGGACACCGAAATGACCGATATTCCAATTAGAAAGGAATAGATAAAAATTGTGTTGGTATGCGCTTCTTCAGCTGCTAAATACTCTTGGCTTTCAACAGTAATATTTCCACATCCATGCGTAATATTGTATCTTAACGCACTCAAGTCTTCTTCAATTTTAAGCCATTTTGTGACGTAGTAATCGAAATAAGAAGTAAACATTTGAGCGATCGAGAATAAGATCATTATTAAGATAACTATTTTCCATCCGCCAGCAGCTACAATGTAACTTTTGTAAACTTTTAACTGTACTTTGCCTTGTTCTTGCGTTTCTGAATAGAGTTTTGGTGCTTCCGGTTCCTTCATTGTCTGCAATAATGCATCTTCCTCATTATTACTTTCGGCATTTACTTTGTTATTGGCAGTTTCCTCTTTGCTTTCGAAACAAGCATCAATACTTTCAGTAGCAAATTCAGCACCTTTAGCAACAAGTTCCTCATAACTTGCATCCATGTGAACATGCCCTTGTTGCAAGTAAATAATTCGATCCGTGTGCTTCAGGTATTTTTTGTTATTGCACACCAGTAAGACTAAATTATTCTTGAGGAAGCCTTCCATACATTGCTGAAAGATGTATTTGCTAACGGTTGCATCCAAGGATACCATAACGTCATCAAGGAGATAAATGTCAGCCATTTTGTAAATTGCACGTGCTAAATTAATACGTGCTTGTTGTCCTTTACTTAAATTAACTCCTTTATCAGTAACAACAGTGTTGTCTTTCATTGAGAAACGTTCCAGGTCTGTGATAAGTGCGCAACAACGAAGAACCTCTTGGTATCTGTCGTTATCAAACGTTTCACCAAAGAGGATATTTTGTTTAATAGTTCCCGGAAACAACCATGGTTCTTGTGATGCATAACTGCATACTCCTTCGACCTGTACATTTCCGGATTCTGGTCGAATTTCGTTCAGTAGCATTTTCAAGAACGTACTTTTACCACTCCCTACATTACCGGCAATAGCAATCAGCCCCTTGCCGCTGGTAGAAAAGTTGATATGTTTGAGAATAGGTATTTTGCAATGGTAGATTTCTGCTGTTTCAATATCGATTTTTGGCACTGCAGCGCTGCTTGGCAAGGATTCGACTTCTTGCGCAAAAAGACATTGTTTGATGCGTTTCATCGCACTACGCGCTTCCGCAAATTGACTTACACACATTGGAACGGCAATTGTTAGGACAAATCGTAAACTTCCGTAGCAAGTGAGAACAACAAAGACTTTCTCAGGCGTCACCAAATGTCCCAGCGAAATGAAGTACAAAATGCAGAGATAGAACGAAAGCCGTTGACTTAATTGGCTGATGATAAGGACGATCGCTTTAAGGTAGAAGATCAGTCGAAGTTTTTTCATTTCCTCACTGTAATCAATAACATGCATTTTAATTTCATACTTTTTCGTCTATAGATATTATTTATCTGATAAGGCCATCAATTAAACGCTCTATATACCTATCTAAGTATGCGAAAGTTGCATAAATTTTATCAATATATCAATTAATTTTTTTCGAGTTGTAATTCACGCTGATAGTGGAAATTGCCTAATCAGCTTTCCAAACTAAATGAATTATTCGTGTAATTCGGCACATCTAATTTCTGCCAATTACGAAATTGCAAGTTGGCGTGCTGTGCAAATAACGATTACATCAATTCAAATTCCCCGATGATTTTTGCATTGTAATTTAGCAATTATGCGATGTACAAATATCTAGGTAAACGTTATTTACGTACGTGCGCAACTTGTTGGTTAGTTTCGTATAGTAATGGGCCCAATTGTACAGTTTCAGTAGCCTAATCGAAGTTAATATTTCCTGCATGCGTTTGAGTCGCTCGTCCGTCTTGGCAGCGGTTTTCAAGCGCGTCGTTTTCGTGAATTTTGCCACATAAACTGAAAATTACGAATTGACACAATAGATTAATCTCACGCAATAAAGAAATTAGCATGCTGTGCGCTCAAACCTTGAATGGGAATTAGCGCAAACAATAATCCAATTCCGACAAAAGTTGCTTCCTCGATCTGCCGATACATTACGTAGGTGATGACCATTAATTGCGCGATGCCAATCCATAAATCATGAAAGAAATTGATGGCCATTTCAAACGAACACGCGTCTTTGCTGATCAGTGTTACCAACTTGCCGCTGGTGACCTCCATCAGTGCGGAAGACGTCAGTCTTAGACATTTTCGGTAGATGAGCGACGCAAGCGACGCTTTAATTTTAATCCCCAAAGTGGACATTAACAGGTGATAATGATGATTAAAGGCACTTTGTATTAATCCAGATATTATAAGCATTCCTCCGTAAATGCACGCTTCTTCTTGGGTCATCTCGGAGCCAAATTGGAAGAATGAAATAAGCCGGCCCATAATCAAAGGATTTGCTGTCCTGCAAAACGAAAGTTGATAAGAGAAAGTTTAATGAATAGCTGGATTGTTTACGTGAGTGAAGTTTTAACTAGAAATGCGAATATTCCAAGTAAGAAATAAGTCCTTCCAAAGGAACGCATCAGCGCCCTGGAAAGTGAATTGCGACCTAGCTGCACTTCCTTCAACCATTCGTACTCAAGACGATCACCAACCCTATGCGTCTCACAATCCGTCAATGGTTCGTAGATGTCATCCTCGATGAGATCCCGATGTGTGCTGCGTTTGAATATCTCCGATGTGTAGAGGAAGGTAAGAAAGCGTAGAAAACCAGTGGTTTCGCGCGGATTGCGCTTTCTTGGAATACTCGCTCCCTGATACATGATGTATCAGCCGGCGTCTATTAACTGATCATCGACCACCAACAACGGAATCTAGGCGTCGATGTGCGGATGATGTTGATGATGATGCTGCCCTATCAGCCGCACTCTCACGTAGACCTCCTCATCACTCGCGCTCTCTGATAAAACAGTCACTCGATGGCGGCTCGAGTGGCTGTAATGGGATTTGCATCTGCCAAGTCACCTGATAAACCAGCCACCAGCAACTACATTTCTCCAGCGCGCCGCACAAGGTTTTCTGTAAAGTTGAAAACTATATTCTCGTACGGCAATCAAAACGATAAATGCAGTTCACAATTAAATTTATCTTCAATAAACAACGCTGTATTATCATCAACTAAAACATAACATTATCTCCCAACTTCATAACACAACCATTCATTATTACTAATTGAGTTCCAGCGCTTATATGTTTTGTTTTAATTGCCTCCACATTCAAATCTATTTTTTTCACGCCGACTTTTGTTATGTAAAGCATAATTGTTCTAATCCAATCACAACATGCAAAGCATAATTCAATTTCTCATTGTAAATGACTTGCTTACCATGTTTCTGTGCTTCCCCGCAGATTACTTTAAAATTTTAAATAACTGATAACATGCGATACAATCATTGGCTTGGATAATACTTTATTGAAAGGCGGAAGGCCGAAAGGTTGCACACCTTGCAAAATTAGGTTAAGTTATTGATTAAATTTTGTATGCTTACCAACCTGCAGATGTCAACCGGATAAAGAAGTTTTGACGAGTTCTAGTAAATTTTTCGAGTAAACATGCGCATGATACCAAAAGGATATCAACCTAATCGGCGATCATCAGCGTGAATTATGCTCAATTACGTCTTGGTAATTTTCTTATTAGTCCAATCGCAGCAAGTGCAGTAGGAGCGCAGCAAAGTTGGGAATCTGTATGCAAGAAATAAAAAGAGCGCTCACGCTTAAAAATGACTTTGTCGCAATGATATTGTGATAAGAGCGAGACTGGAAACACTTCAGTTCAATACCTGTCGGCTTAATGAAAATAGAAATCATTTTTTCGGTGATAAACACGTTAGGTAAATACGGTAAATAATGATAGCAAATATGTAGAAATATTTTAAGTGCAGTCTCATGACTATTTTGACTCGTATGCGATCATCGCGTTTATTGGAATTGTTTATACACCGTCGTTTGTTTATAGATTATTTAATAGTATTGAAATGATTTCTGATAAAAATTTATTTACGTTATAACAATTATTATTAGTTCTTAGTTGAGTTCACATCAGTAAATTGGGAATAAATTTAAAGTTTGACAAACTTTGGTGCAATCAGCTGTTTCCAAAGGTATTTCTCTTGAGTTCAAAAGTCACCAGGGTTTTTATTTGGTAACACTCCTAGAAACTTCTAGAAAACACAAGAAAATATTTCTAGAAAAATAGACAAAAAATGTTTCGATGAATGACTAATACATTTTCTTAATCTTTATTGATAAGTGATATCAACGGTTATAAAAAATATAAAAGTTTGTGAAAAATTGGAAAAATCTCATTGGAATCAGCTGTTCTCCCTTTGTGCCAAAAATCACTAGGGTTTCATTTGCAATCACCTGATGGAAATTCTACAAAATGCAATAAATTTGTTAAGTCATAGTTTAAAAGTTTTCATGATGACTAATTCATTTTCGAAACTTTACCGATAAGAAATAGCAGGGTTATAAAAATATTTTTTTTGTTTTTTGTTGTGACAAAAGTTGCGAAATGTTGGACAAATATCGATACCATCAACAGTTTTAATGGTGAATTCCTTAGTACCAATTAGCAAGGTAAAAGCCACCAGGATTTCTTTCGTGATCAGCAAATATAAATTCGACAAATTATTATTTAAAAAAAATTAGTTTTAGTTGAGTAGTTTTAAGATTCAACGCATAACTTATTTGTGTACTTCTTAGGTTATAAGAAACGTCAAAAAAGTCGGTTGGACATTAAATTGTGAAAAATTGCACTAATAATAACATTGATGATTTATGAAGTGTTATGAAAATGAATGTCTCATCGTTCGCAGTGTGCCTGCATGTCGCCAAATACACATTACGTACATGCATAGCATCGACGAATGAATTTAAACGATTGCGTAGTCGAAATTGAGTAAGCGCTTCTTGGTCGGCAAAAGCAGCACTCAGTGCGCTTCCGTCTGCAACGCGGCGCACAAGCGGGGGCCCCGAACGCCGCCGCACGCGCGTGTTTATTTTTACCGATAGGCGTCTTAATCGTGCCTCTTTGGCGTTCGCATAGCATAAAATATCATTCGTGCCCCGTTCGCGAATCCGTCCTTTTTCAGTTGGCCGCGTGCATTCGCTGCGATTGTCGCATGTGTGTGGTCGCGATGTAATGTGCTACGGTGATTCACTCTTGTATTCTCTTCTCAGCTGCTGATAATTCGCGTGTGTGCAATCAATTGTGATTTTATTTGTTCTACTAGTTGAACTTTAATCAATCGTAAGTTTCTCTCGCTCAAATTCTTATCACTAATTAACAATCAATTACTCTATGATATTTTGCATATGAGCACATTTTTAATTATCAAATTAACATCCGCTTGCAATTTGCATATCCTGTCGTGAAATCATTGCACCAATTAAACGGCAGCTCAACGGTTGTCACATTCCGAACGCGCTCCGAACAACTTTCACGTTGTTTTACCATTCGCATTTCATTATTAATTTATACGCGCACCAGTGTCATCCTAAGCATAATCAACCACATCAATCTGTGCATTTTCAACGCAAACTTGACCTCTTTCAGCCATATATTTTTAGTGTCACCTAAATTCACAAGAATCAACAATTACGTTTTTATTTTTAGATGATGGAAATTGAACAATTTTCGTACATTTTCGGTTCGTTTTCACGCCGAAAACAATCTGATTTTAATGCGGGATCATCATCCAAACGACGATCTGTTGAACCCACCACCAATGCGGTGAAACCAACAACTTTGGCTATTGCGCATGATCGTTCCAAATCCTTTCCCGAAAGAAGTCCATCCAAGTGTCAGACGCCATTAAAAAACGTGGAAGCAGCGCCGAAATTGCAATGTCCGCTTTGCGATAAGCATTTTATTGAGCCGCGTGTCCTGCCATGTCTTCATACGTTTTGCTCAAGTTGCATCAGCGAGTTGCCAACGCGCGCATTGTCGGCGTCTTCGGACTGTGATTGTGAGTACATAGTGCCTTATAGGCTAAACTTAGCAGTCTGTGCACGCAGTCAAATCAAATTAGCGCGTAATCTCATATTGCGCGGCGTGAAGCCTTTGCAAAATTTTAAATCGTTTTGCAGCAAGTTCAGGCAGTGGTTACGTCAGCGAAAGGTTGGATAACATTGACGTCTGTCCGGAGGGTAGTGGTCAATGGCTTCAATGTCCACTTTGTGCGTACCGCATGGAAATTCCTCGTATTGGAATTACTGGTTTTCCAATCAATTATTTGATCCTCCATAAGATGGTGTTAGCCACGTTGAATTCACCCAGTACCAAACTTTTATGTGATGCATGTCCTAATGAAGTTACAGTGAGTTCACCGCTATTTAACCTGAAAGAAGAAAAAAATTGGTTAATGTTCTAGGCAAAGACAAGATGTACGCAGTGTGCGTTGAGTTTATGCAGGCAATGCACTGATTTGCATCGAAGACAGAAGATTGGAAGCCATCATGAAATATTGGATTTGGACGAAGCTAGACGAAGAGGAATTACGAATGTGCGCAGACAAGTAATGTGCCAGCAACATCCAGAAAATGAGTTATCAACTTTTTGTGCAACTTGTACTCAGGTGAGTTTTCAAACACCAAACAGATAAATAGCTTAGAGCAAGATTTCCAACTGTAAACAGCGCATGTGTAAACATCTGTTTAATGAGCCTTAGCAAGGGTGGCTTAAGACGCACGTGTTTAACAGAGTGTTAAAAGCAGACGCGTTTTTCTCTTCACGCATATGCTGGCTGTCAGTTGAATCGTTTGAGTTTTCCTTTGAAAAATTAAAAACTGAATTATGGCGTTTGGAAATGTAAACATTCTGTATTGCACCTTATTTTTAGGTAGTTTGTGCTGATTGCATCAATGCATCACATCGCAATCACACGTTGGAAGCGGCATCGAACGCTGCGAAAATGCAAACAACAAATTTACGTATTGCTGTGAATCGAACCAAATCAGTCGCTGAGAAATCACTTCTTGCAACCACGCGCCTTGAAAGCACGGCGGAACGAATTGAAAGTCAATGTAATCAGATTGAAAACGAAATTGAACGATTCACCTCGAATTACATCCGAGCGGTGGAGGAGCACCGAAACAGTTTGTTTAAACAATTGCGCCAAGCGCGCCAGGAAAAGTTGCAATCAGTGGACGCGCATCGGAACGAATTGCAGAAAAGATTTCATGATGCTGAGCAAGCAATACGCTTTGCCAATGAGCTGCTACGCGATGGGAGCGAAGTGGAAATGCTGAGTTTCATGGCGCCGTTGATGAAACGTTTGGAGGTGTGTTATAAAGCGGATGCGCTGTTGCCAGAGTTGAAAATTAGCGAGTCCTTACAATTCCTACCCGAAGAAGTTTCAACGACTGTGGGGGAAAATGTGTGTTGTCCCTTGTATGGTGTTATAACGACGCAGACGATCTCGTTGAAACATTGCATCTTGCATACAAGTGGTAAGTTGACAAACAGGAAATTAGCAGCGACTGGATTCACGTGCGCATGTTGTTATGACGGCTGTAACAGATGATTATGTTAATAGGCCTGCAGAGTTTGAGGGTGGGTCGGCGTGCTGAAGCTATTTTGGAAACACGGGATCGCAGTGACAAGTCGCTCCAACGTGGTGGTGAAACTGTAAACGCCGAGGTGCGTCACCGAGATGGTGGTACATCCCGCACACTCCCGGTGCACATTGAAGATCGACGAGATGGCACTTATCTATTACAATTCGTACCTGACGTGGCAGGCAAATTATTCCTCTATGTTTTCATTAAGGGAGAAGCTTTAAAGGTGATTATGCCAATTAGAACGGCAATTCATCACTAACCTCTCTTATTTTAGGACTCGCCTTATACGATACTTGTCAAGTCATTGCGTCCTCATCATGGAACATTCCACTGCTGCACGTTTTGTTCGAGCGGCGGCAGCAAGGAGGTGACATGTGGCTGCAAGGGTAAAATGCCCGGGGGTTACAAGGGTTGTGGTCATGGACATGATGGTCATCCAGGCAGACGCCATTGGTCGTGCTGCGGCAACGTCTTAGAGCATTCCGAATGCGCGCGAACGAATTCAATTACTCATTACCAATTTACTCTATAGATTGATCTTCTCCGCGAGAAGCGAGAAGACCGATATAATTTATTTGCTTATTACATTATTTGATACATCATTTGACTAGCTTTAATTGCATGAGCATGAGCACCATCCGGACAAGTTGAATATCACACGAAGAAAGTTCCTTGAAGCGTTAGAAAAACAGAGAAACACTTTTACAAACAATTTGCAACCACTTTGACAAACAAAAATGCGTAGAAAAATATGCCTACTATAATGGCGTGTTTCAACCGGAGCAGCATTTAGTTTGTTTAGATTACGTTGTCCAATCACAAGCAATCCTATGAGGTCACGTTGCCCGATCATAATCAATCAGAATCGGGCAACGTTAAAATGTTGCCCTTTGGTTGAAACGTACCTTAAGCGTTCCGATTGAATCGTTTACAAAATAATATCACACCGCCGTCACTAATTTGCCAAATCAAAAATAATTCACTTCTTTACCGCACACAGTTCGTTCTGCATACATCCAATTGTCAACTTTTGAAAACCACCGCATCCTTTCGTTTTACTAAGCATTTCTTTCAATTGTTCTAAGGATTTTAAACACACAACAACACAGCAATCGTTGCCTTTGGAATTACATACATCCTTCGAGTGTTGCAGTTGTGTTTTCGTACTACTTTCATTATCCTGCAGAGTTTTCCCACAGCAGCCACCAGAAGATGGCGCGTTTTGTTCTTGCTGTTGTTGTTGTAATTCATTAGTTGCTTTTTTACCGCCACAACAACTACTTTCACCTTCAAGGCCTTGGCAGTTGTTATACGGTCCGCATTTACAATCCACGCATTTGCAAATATCTGCGTCCGCTGTTAAATTCTTCAGGAGATTTACATCACTGTTGGGCGCCTTGATTTGTTGAGGTGTGTCCAAATGCATATAGGATTGAATTGTCGTTGGTATCGCAATAGGATTCTCATTCAATTCATATAAATCAACTGGTTGAGGTTGTGGATCCGTATTCAATAACTTCATAGCATCAATCCATGTCGAAGGAGTCTCTTCGTCGGTAACTAATGACATTTCTAATGCTTCAGGCATGTAGATTTGCTTATTGACACTGTTCATGGACGGTACGTAATCTTTGTTTAAATTATACAGATCCAAATCGGCGTTTTCAATTTCCGTTATGATTGAGCTCTCGGCAAGTTCCAATTGGCTGGTTCCAAGGGGATTTATCTCTTCATTTGCAACCGCCTCCGTTCCGATGTTGTATGATAAATGCGTCGGTACCTCTGCTGTATTAACAGTTGCGTAATTCTTAAGACCATTAGCAATTTCAAAGTTGGTACTGAGATCCGTTTCAATTGCTGCGACATATTGTTGTTCTTTATCCAGAGATTGTAAGTACAAATCGGCATCGGTAACGTAGGTTTCTGTATTGAATGTTGTATCCAGTTGTGTTTGAAAATCTAGAAGTACGGAATGTCATGCATTATGTAAATAATTATCAATTAACTTACCATTATTGTAAATACTGGTGTTGTTGTTATTGTTATTTTCTTGCAAATCGGCTTGTATCTGAATAACTGCACTTGTTTGTGGCAATGGCGCATATTCTTCTTGCCCTAAATTTACAGGTACGTCCTCCTTGGTGCTCTTGCTACCCTTCAAATGAGTTTTCGTATGCGATTTCAGACTATGTTGTGTGGCAAAAGCTCGTGAGCAATCATTCGCTGCACATGCATACGGTTTTTCTCCACTGTGGGTGCGTAAATGCGTTTTTAGATGATGACTTGCAGTAAACGCTTTCCCGCATCCTTCCTCCATGCACCTTTAAAATAAAATTCAAAAATTAACATCTTCTTGAAGAGTATGGTGTAATATGTTTATTACTTATAAGGTCGTTCTCGTGTATGTGTCCGAATGTGTTTTTTGAGATCACTGAGAGTGGTAAAAAACTTTAAACAACCATCCGATTCGCAGTTGAAGGTGCGGCCATTATGAAGACGTTCATGCGCGCGCAGTCGATATAGCGTATTGAATGCCTTTTCGCAGCCGTCGTGTGTGCATTCAAATGGTTTCACTTTCGTATGAACTCGCACGTGCACCTTTAGGCTGTAAGATGTGAGAAACGCTTTGCCACAGTTTGGTTCGCTGCATTTGAAGCGATATTCGCCTGCAATAAAAAGTGATCAAATGAGTGCGATGCATAGCAAGGATAATGAAACGAATTGAAAGTAACCTTTATGTGTTTTCATGTGAGTCCTCAAATTGCCAACTGTACTATATGTACGTAAGCAGCCATCATAATCACAATTGAAGCGATTGACGGTGGTTTCTTTCGTTACGGGATCAGTGCTGTGGATGGTGATTGTCGCATGCGAGGGCTCATCCGGCATATCGCCAGAGTCCCCAGGATTGATGTGCATGTATATTTCATTTGGGGAGATTGTGTGGTGGATGTAACTAAAAATAAATTCAAATTATTGAATTACTAACGTTTAACCTCACTTTTCAAAAATAAATACTACTCAAACCAACCGGAACAGGTAAGAAGTGTTTAGTTTTATTCTTTTAGTGATTGATATTTGTCTCTACATTCAAAATGTTTAATTATTTCAAAGTTTAACTAGACGACTTTGGGTTTTGGGAGTGCCTGGTTCTTTTTATTTTTGGAAATTACTTTCATTATGTTCTAAGGTCTTGAATTATTTAAATGTTTCCCAAAATTAACTGCTAATCAAGTCAATTAGTTCCACAAAAAACATTTTGGGAATGCCTGGTTGAATTCTTTATTTTTGGGGGAATTTCTGTCAACTATTTTTGAGGTTACTCTAAATCTGACATAATGTGGTCATTAGAGCTGAAATGTTGACAAAGATTTCTTTTGAACAAACGAAACATATTTATGAGTTTAAACATTCTTGTGATGTGTTTATAGCAACAAAATAACATTGACATTAATGAAATTAAAACAATAAAATTCAAAGATATCAAGGATTTTTTAAAAAGTTTAGGTTTGACTGACACCTCGTTGTAATAAGAGACGCGTGTGTATCAGACGAATTAAGACGTAAAGTGTAGACTAATTTGGTATTTAAATCGAACGCAATAGGTGCGTTAGATTTCCGTATTTGTGGTATAATTGTGGCAATCAAAGTAACACGGCGCACGCGTGTTGTTTTGATTTATGTGATTTCAGGCGAGTGTAACTAAATTTGGCTTGTGTGCTCCTTGGCCGCTGTGGCAGCGCGGCGCACGCAAGTTTGCGAATTTTTCTCTTGTTTTACATAATAATTCTCCGCTAAGAATATGCGGCGATTTACTTACCCAGCGCTTTCATCCTGCGCGTGTAATTTGCCCAGGTAGGTGGAGTTCTCAGGACGGTCGGTCTCCTGCGAATACCTGCTGTAGTTGATCACTGGCGATTGTTCGTACACTTTGTTGAAGCACATATCGAGACTCTCGTCGAAGCAGTCCTGCAGATCATGCGTTGTCACAACGATATTTTCGAAACTCGCGGCGGCGGTCGTCGTTCCATGATGATGATGATGATGCACTTGGCCATCGATCACGTTGCTACTGCTATTGTTAATCGTTTTTGTTGCGCACCCGTTGACGGTTTCCATGTTTACATGATAATTGCTCCAGCACGATTCGGTTACGTTTGTGATTAGCTCGCTTATCACTGGACGCGCACATATTGTGATACCGCACGCCGCGCACGATGCCAACGACTACGACGAAATCTACACATGATGATTATGGATGGATGTGAGAATGAGGATGATGGTGTTGATGGTCGTTGTGATCGAATGTGTGCTATCAGATGTTTGCACAAACGCGGTCGCGAGCCCAGCGACGACGTCAGCTGAACTAAGCGAGCTTTGCGCTAAGTACGTGCGGGCGACGACGCGCACACTTTACTCGCGCGCGCGCGCCGACACACAAGTTATTTATAAAGATTTCAAAAAACTGGAGTAGTTCCAATATCTGAGTGTATTATGCGCGCCTGCCCGCTGCCCAAACACTCCCATTATTATTATTATTTAACGCGCCTCCGGCTGTGTCGCGCGCGCACTGACATTCGCCTTCAATTGGTCAATGCGAGCACGATAATTAATGTATGGAATTCTATTATCATACAACATTTGCCTGTGCATAATAATAAACCAGCGCACACGATGGTAAACAACAAACAACAAGTGTTCAACACTGCTTTTATTCATTAGTTTTTCATACACCTAAATACTCATGTGTTTACGAATTATCCTTTTTTTAGAATGCGATACATTCTACAATCAATTATGAAACTACCTGTAATTATGTGAATAATGTAATAACAAACTAATCAATGATAATCACTTGTTTAATAATAGTTACTTGCACGGTTTGAATTCAAATGAAACAATATGGCGAATGCGGTTTTCTTCCTTGTGTGTCATCAAAGTACCTCTTGTGCATAGATGGCGTGCGATCCTCTTCCTCATCCTTTGTGTCCTTTCTTGAGTGCATAAACCTGAAAGGTTATGTTAAGCCAGGAAGAGGCACAACAACAACAAATAGACAAATATTTGAATTAAAAATTACGAAAATTTCATAAATGATGAAATTGTAACCAAATTGTGATGCAGAAAATATGGAAAGGAAACCAAAAGTTGCCAGAGTTGTCCTTGATCTTGATAGAAGAGTGCAATTGATTGAGGCAAGTGAACAGGCAAAACTATCGGTGAAACAACTCGCGGAGATATTCAATATTGGCAAAACGCAAGTGTATAGCATCCTGAATAAGAAAGCGGCAATTTTAAGGCAGTGGGAGGAACAAAATGGTAAAATCAATAGGGCCTCAAAGGATGCACATACTGATATTAACCAACTGGTATGGGAGTGGTATTTACAAGCAAAGGCAATCAACCAGCATGTAACAGGACCAATGCTGCAGGATGTTGCAACATCTATGGCTCAAAAATTAGGTAAAACTGATTTCAGAGCATCCAATGGCTGGCTGCACACTTTTCGCAAGAGACATCAAATTGAATCAAAAATTGTTGGCAATGATATAAATCAAGCAAGTTTATCAAAAGTTCAAAATGCACATACAAATAACAAGGATATCAAGACATTCAGTATTCTTACATATGAAGATGCAGTGAAATGCTTGAAAGAATTGCAATGCTTTGCTTCGAAACAAAATGATTCAGATCTTTTTATGATGGCTTCCAACATTAAAGTGTATACTGAATGGCAGGCATCTAGAATGACTCAAAACTTTTAATTGAACAAATCTCCATTTGTAACATTTTTTTAATTAATTAACTTTATTATTTAATGTTAATATAGTTGTATGTACAATAGTAATAGATACATGTCTTATTTCTTAAGTAAATATTTAATTTGCAAGAAAACAATTCTATTTATCTAATTTCATTTCAAACTTCCCATTCTAAATTATATCACAAACATGTACTCATTTGTCAATGACAACATTCAACAGTAATACTAAAATCTCTAAATTACATGATTATGTTTAAAACATTATTCTAAATGCAATTTAAATTTGTCAACTATTATATGATAATATTCTACTGCTTTTCTGTATTTTTATTCTCATTTTCTAGCTGTTTCCTAATCTCTCTACTCTCTTGAAGGAGTTTTACCAACTCTGAGTAGATAACATCGTTTTTCTGTTCAAGATTATCCAAGGCTGAATTCAATTCATCCATTTTATCGTTAAGCGCATGGAATTCTTAAATTCAGACATTTTAAAGTCAACCAGAATAAATAATCATGATAATCAATCTAAACATGTGTTTGAAATTTGTACATACCTGCGTCAGTAACATCATCATCTTCGTCATTTGCCTCCTGTTGTTCCATATTTTCGTCCTCTTCTGATTTCTCCGGTAAATTCTTACTGTCGGGAAAAGCTGCGTTCTCGCCCATATTTGTGTACAGCAACATGGAGTTTACGACAAATTGTACTACTTGATCAAGTTGGAACGAATCAGTCATCAACAGGATCATATGATCGTCTGAAATTCAGTGACAAACAAAAGGTATTTTATCAACTTTTCTGTCCTATACTATCGCCCTCCGTGGTTTGTAAATGAACTAACTTGCAAATATAGTAATTTCAAACTATTTAAAACTTTCTGAAACTATGCACTAGTTGTTGGTTGATATAGTTAGTACATCAAGGTGGAACAAGGCAAGTAAATGTTTGAGTTCAAGATGGTCTTACTATTACTTTTTAAATATTAATATATGATTCATACGGCTAAGCATGCATGACTCTATTTCAGTGATCCGTAAGCCTCCGTATTTCTGTATGCCGTCAAAAGTAGTATTACAAATTAATTTACGTAGTGTATTGTAGGTAAGTACTGGTAAGTACACAACTTTTAAATTCATATTTCTTTTTTGACATCATATATTGTGCCACACTAAAAAGACGATAGAGGTTCACTGCTCTATTTAATGAATGCACGATCATCCACGACCGCATCCGAGTGTCACGATCTTTTGCGCCAAAAATGTTCAATAGTTTGAATGCCTTTACGACTTTGTATTCAAAGTCTATGAATTATGCGCGATAGATACAAAATTAGTGTTCAACATAATTTTGGGTATAAATGACAGGCTTTTATTTACAAATCAAGGCAAATATTATATGCTTCACATGACAGTTAATGACAAACACATCAACATCTTCCCTTATTTCTGTTTTGTTTCATTCAATTAATTTAATGTTCAATCCATTTTCTCCAATTGCATTCTATACAGATATTATGCAATATATTATTTTAATTAATACGTTATTATTATTCTTATTACAATTAAAAATATTTTGTACAAACACAATTAATTGGTATATGATACACTTATTTGTTTGTTTCTATTTTTGATTATATGGGGATAGCAAACGTATTGAATTAAATGTTTTAATTAGCTATTTCATTTCAATCATTGACACATTATTTTTATGAAACATTCAGTTTACGATCATATTCAGGAAGTGTATTATGTAGAAGTAGATGTTAACTCGCATATTTTTCCATTTTCTCATCGTTTTCAACATAAACAATAATTATATTACTCTACAACAAATATATAATTTATAATAATAATAATATGGGTATTTAATATAAATATAATTCTATTTAAATAATAAAAATAATATTATTACTAATACGTGTTAAAGTCAAAATTATAATTTGTTAGGTATTTGAATATGTTTGTTTGTTTGTTAGTTGTATTTCCGCTCCTTAAATAGTATTAAAATTGTTTCCTTATAATTGTTTTACATTTAATTGGTTGTATGCATTCAATTAGTTTTTTGCCACAGCAATGTTTGTAAAGTAAATAATATAATAACAAATTTGAAAAATACATTCATTATAAAATGCTACGTTTTACATGTGCAAAATACAAAATATTAAAATTTCAGTTCATGATTGAATGTAATGTAAATTGAAATTTATGTAGTTATCATAACTTGATTGGTCCAACCACAATCCTTGACAGTGTATTAATAATAATTAAAATATTATTAACATGTAAGAAGTGAACTTAAAGATTATAATAAACTCAGTATCGTGTTAATTTCAAAATATTGTCATTCATGCTTACAAGTTTTACGATAACTACATAAATCATTGTATTTTTTTTGTTTCTTTGTGTCTTGTATGTATTTGTGCCAAAATGATAGTGTTGATGGAGATTCCTTTGTTCTCATTTAATTATTCAGTTTCAATTTAAGGCCACTGTTAAGATATTAGAACAATGAACTAGTACAATGTGTTTGTTTTCAAATTAATTAATCAATGCTGCTTAAAGCATGCTTCATAAATCATAAACTATACCAACACTTTTTCTTTGTACACACAATCTATATAAAATAAAAGTTTAAAATATCAAACAACAAAATAACAATTATTAATTTTTCATGTGAAAAAATGCACTTTAAATAAAAACATCTTTAAATGCAATGTGATGTTTCGCAGAACTGAAAAAATATGAGTGGGTTGTGTTGGTCAGTATGACATTGTTGTTCTTGCTGTTTGTATTTGAATTGTTGTATAATAATCGTATTATCAATTTATGCCATATGGCAAGCTATGCTTGACTTGTATTTTGTGCATGACACATCTCCTAAAACGCTACGTTAATCTTCATTCTATATATAGCTGTATTTCCTAAAAGATATGATTGTTCTCTTCACTCACATATTGGTTTTGGTATCTCGACATGTTTAAAAAATGTGTCAAACTAACTTGTTGTACAAATTCGGCATAAAATGACGAGTACGAAAATCAGTAGCCATTTATATTTACAATTGTGTATGTTTTTTACTTGTTTGTTTCGTTTGTATGTTAATTTATTTGGTCCCTGCCTGCCAAACTAGTTTGCAAACGAGACTCAATATCATTGTGGTTATGTATCAATCATATGTGCATTTTACTTTTATAAATTAATTACCAAGACGAAAAAAATATGTAATAAAATGCTTGCTCTAAATGCCAAACAACAATCAATTCACTGTAAAAATTGTTAAAATGTTTCACTCCAAAATTCCAATAAATTTCCTCTCTCATTTTGCTTTGCCATAATCCAATTTGTCATTCTCATTTTTATAATTTTAGACATGTGTAAAAATACTTGAAAATCTCACTACCTAACATCATTATGCATCATATTGTATAGTATTTTATATTATGAATTATGTTTATATATGTATATGATGAATTGTGTTTTGTTTTTCATTCTTTTCTCTTGCTCTTTCATCTCTTCTTCATTAATAGTTATATATACACTTTAATTTTACATTAAAAACATGTACCGCAAATTTACCGAATATATATTATTAATTTATGAATTTACTTCCTGCCTCCTTTCTTTTGGACGACGAGAACATAAATAATATTAAAATAATGACTGAATTTTCCATAATTTTGCTTTATAATTACGCAAGCAAGTTTTCAACTTTAGTTTAAATTATTATTGCTTTCAATCAATTCCCCCAAAATTAGTCAATGTACGTAAAAGACGACTTATACTCAATTCTGTATGATTGTCTCAACTAATTATTAAACACAAACGATGTGTGTGTGTTTTGCTAAATTATTATACCAGTGTGTAGTAAATCTAATCGTGTATACAAATTGAGTCTCTCTCCATCAATTACTTTTGCGGTTCATATTACTCTGTTTGTTTCCATTTCTACAAGATAATTGTGTTTCTCTTCATTCATCATCATTGTTGCAAAATATATTATGTACACGTATATAATGTTTTGCATTGTTCGATTTTGTCGCAGTTTACCTGTGTGTGCAATGAATTTTGTGAGTGCTTTATGTGTTACGTTTTCGCGTTCGTGTGCTTGAATGGCCATGTTCTCGATCATTCATTCAAATGTAATTTCCCTTATGCAATTACCAATACTTGATGATCAAATCGGGCTCGCCAAACGTGTAAAATACTCGCACCACAAAGAGGACGATGTGCGCCAATTGTCGCCACGGCTTGTGCTACGTGCTCGTAGGAGACGGCGACGACGGCGTCGAAGGACCGCTCAACTGCTGAACGGTGCTGTTGTACGGATGATTTGAATTACACAGCACTGTATATACATTGTCCATTTTACACAGTTTCTCAAAGAAGGGTATTAAGTCCAGCAATTCGGTATCATTCATATCATCAAACCATGATGCGACCGGTACCTGTCATCGTAAAAACACAAAGCATTAATGACAGTGGCAATCAAATATAATTAAGATTAGCAGTTGAATGTCATAACAAGTGTTGCAAGTTTACATTGAACACGTAAACGCATTGCATCGAACTTGAATTGAAATATCTAAACATTTCCACGTCGAGTTTTCTAAACCTGCTTGCTTTGTGAAGCCTTCGAGCATGAATTAGTAAATCGTGTGGGCGGTAAATGAATGACAAATGGTAAATTAATGGTAAACGTACCGCATTATCTGGATGGAATATGTAGGAAGCAGGTGAGTTGTCGACGATGATAATCTGTTGCAGTTCCCTTCCAAGCTTATTGAGGTCCTTAACGTAGTTGCCTCTATGGAAGACACAGCTTTCGCGGAATAGTCGTGCCCGGAATACGTCCCACTTATCCAGGAGGTCGGCCACCGGATCGGCGTATTTAGGCAATGAGGCAGTGAAGAGTACGCATTCGTACAGCTCGCCCATTCGCTTCAGGAACTCGTCGACATGCGGCCGTTTCAGCACATA
The DNA here is from genome assembly GCA_963978815.1 of Aleochara curtula. NCBI lineage: Eukaryota > Metazoa > Arthropoda > Insecta > Coleoptera > Staphylinidae > Aleochara > Aleochara curtula. The sequence goes on along the minus strand of OZ022219.1, from coordinate 11,148,616 downwards.
CACCTGATGCATTGTCCCATCAATTTCCACTGGCACTATGAAGTCAGCATTCTTAATAGGCTGTAATCACAGTAGCAAAAAACGAAAATTAGCATATTTCCATGATTATTGAGATGACTTTAAACATACTTTAAAGCTGCTGTGTACTAATGTTTCATCTAGATCAATTACCATGCACTTTTTGTGCATATCTTTGTGTTTTACAGGTGGCAGTAGATATTTTGGTCGCTCAATGGTCTCGTAGCCATCGACCTCTCGTGCCTCATACTGCTGATGGTTTTGCATTTTCCTCTTGTGGCATCCCAAGCAGCAGAGGAGCGACTTGAGGAAGCCGCCCTTTTTCTTGGGCGCCGGGGGCGGCGGCATCGTGTCGTGCACCTCTGATATGTCATTTTCAGTCCGTGGAAGTGTACCTAAAAGATACTGCTGTTAGCTAGGTGCTCAAGAAGCAGAGCTGGAGACAAAAATGTGAAAGCATTCAGCTGTTTATTTATTTAAAGAGGTCATACAGGCGCGGAATATGTGCGCGCTCTCGCAATTACATTACATTGCATTACGTACACGCTGCAGCCGTTGCATTGTTATTTCTGGTCCGATTGAAAACGAAACATTCATGAGAAAAATCCGCATGCGCCTTTGCCCACGATTGCTATTGCAATAATAGTTATGTATACGTTGATATCTCCGAGGAAGGAATGTAAACACAAGCCTAGTATGCATGCACGTATTATGTATGAGCGTCCAGGGTCGCACAGCCAAGGTTAGCTGGTCCACGCACGGCGATTTCGAAAGATTGCCCGCCGCCGTCCCGCATGGGCACTAACGTATTTGTTTACTTTCCCATTACACATCGCAACGCGATTTGTTTGCTCGACGCCAATTATTTGTTATGCACGTATGCTGCATGTGCATTGAGCATATGAAAACAACACGCCTACATTCTAAACGCACTCTCCTGGGCTAGCGTCTCTACGCTGGATGAATATTTGATGGTCAATAATAATCGCGTCTTACCGCGAACTCTGGCTGCTCGTAGCAATTCTTTAACAGGCGCTTGCTGCAAAATGCGACGCAAAAACACCATCGTACACCATTCGTCCCAAAAACAAACGCAATATAGCAAGCGCTGGAATTTCAGCACAAATCTAGATGCATATGAGGCTCAACGTTGTGATCTGTCACTTGTTATTTACCTTTTTCGGGTGGATAACTATTCAAGTGCTCGTCGTCGCGTGACACTTGTGTTATAATGGACGAAGCGTCCATTTATTCATTTGTTTATACGGGCGTCGTGATGCTAGTCCTTTTCAGTCACCTACTTGATACACTAATAAACACAAACACACTAGCTTATTGCGTTATTTTTTAAATCACCTTTGCAAAATGGCAGATGCTCTTCATTTTCGTCGCCATATTAGAAGCGCGCTATCTCTGTCTTGTTCACGAGCTGGGCGCGCGCCTCGCTGGGTTCGTTAGCTCCCACCTCACGCACTTCATTTGACGTCCACTGGCGGGAGATTCGAACACGCAGTGCATGGAATTTTACAGGAAGTAAGCAAGTGTTAAACAACGAATACGCATTAAATTCGTGCGCACTTTTAACGAAAAAACATAAAGAGAACATGATTTAAATGAGTCACACGCACCAACAGTATCAACATAGCTGCCCACAAATTAAAAATGCAAATAATTCATTATCAAAATTTGTTCTTTAATTAGCACACGTCTCATTGTTGATAAGTATTTACATTGTGTGATAGTAATGAAAACCACAACAGCACATTGACACATTTTGCGATAAAACCAATACACAAGTCACGGATTTCAAAATTCCAAAAATATTTCCGCTCGTTTCTTTGCCAGCATCGAATGAATATTGTTCATTCGTATATATCGTACATAAATGACTGATTTAAAATTCTCTCTTAACAAATAAGTAATATGTTAAAAATTACATACAGCATACAATTAAAACATTTTAACTGCCATAAAAATCACCTATATTTTGCTAGTGACCCTATCACAATATGACGACTGTTTGATACCTAATGCTTTCGTGCGGTGCATCCTCCTCCTCCTCCATCATTTATTCTTAATCAATCGGTGGCGGCGCGTTGTACGTCCACACACCATACCCATCGCGAACATCGTACCGATGATCATAAGGGTGACAAAGAAGAAATATTGTTTGGCTGGCGATTCAGAAACTTGGTCATACAATTGTTGTAATCCTTCTGGCGGAGCATACTAAACAAATATCACGTCATTAGTTATCTTTGGTCATCTTGATAAACTGGTAATTTACCTGAGCAACATTTTTGTACATTTCTAAGCGTTTCGTCAACATACTTCGACATTCTGGTGATAGAGCTTTCGTTCTGTCTGACATAACAATCTTTAAGCACCGAATATCTAAAACAAAGCAAAACATCAAATCAACAAATAAAATTTACAAGAAATTGAATGTCTTACGTCGTCCATTGCCTTCCTGAATGTCTTTACAATAATTGAGTAAATCTAAAGCACATGCTTGTTGCAACAATGGATCAACATTGATATCCGCTTGAGATTCTTCAATCATATTGGCAATTTCCTCACGGCACGCGATTGACGGAATTTGTTTTCGCAGAAATGAATTCTTTAAGCATTCCTCTGCTTCAATCCCACCCTTCTCCATGTCATCCTTGCAAATCGTATCCAATTCGTCGCGACAAAGTGTGCGCAACAATGGATTCAGTTCAAGATCCAAAGCTTGCTCCCGTAAAATGTTTGACATTTCTTTCTCGCAGCGATTCGTGAGTTGCGAATGTTTAAATGCGTTTTTCAAACAGTTAATCACCTCACCGTTCAACTCCTTTTCGGGTTTGGCTTGAATGGCGACATCGAAGCAGAACTTTTTAATATCCAACTTGCAGTTTTCCTGCAAAAGGGGATTCAGGCGATAATCCGAATTTTGTTCAATAATGCGATGTTTCACAACGCTAAGACACTTCTTCTTGAATCCTATATCATCTTTGTGCCGTTTCAGACATTCCAGCACATGTTCCGGTTCAACTTTCGAGCAGAACATTTGAATATTTTCCGCGCATGACGTTATAAGTGCGTAATCCACGGAATTATCATTCGTCTCCTGTTTTTTCACTTTGAACAACTCCACTTGGCATGTCTCGCTCAATTTCTTTTCGGAAGTTGCTTGCAGACATTCCAACACTTGCGCAGACCCTGCTTCGATATCCTTGCAGAATTTTCGGATGTCATCACGACAAGCTCGTTCCAATTTCGGATCGTAATGTATATTTTCCCTCTGCTGAAACAGTTGAGCTTTCAATTGCTGTCTGCATTCTTTTTGCACATCGCTTTTAACGCCTGCAATCGTATCATTCGTGATTTTCTCACTCAGGCAGGCGACAACTTCTGCTCGTGTTTTTGCATTCGTGCAAAATCGCACCGCATAATTTTTACATGCCATCTTAAACTTGTACGAGAAACGATAATCTTTCAACGTGATCAATTGGAAATGTTCAATCGATATGCGACATTTCGGATTCGCTCTAACTGTCGGATTATTCTTGTTTGAAATCAAACACTCCATCACACTTCCTTCGTCATGTTTATCGTCCGGAGGGCAAAGAGTTTGAATGATTTTCTTGCAATGCATTGAAATATATGGATTTAATTCAGTGTTTTGCGCTTCTTTCTCTGTGAATTTTTGAATGACAGCGTTGCATTTCGCTTCCAGTTTATTCATATTGTTTTGTAGACATAACATTTCTTCTCCTTTCTCCGTTTTGTCGAAGCAATGCAATGCTAAATCAGCGAGACATGCATCCTCAATTTCGGGCATTAAATCAACGCTAATTGCGCGCTGTCGCATTACGCGTTTAATTTGTTCGAAACAATGTTGATTTATTTGCATACTCTTATCGTCGCTGTACGCGTACCGATAGAGACATGGAAGCACAAGTGGTCCAGTCTCTGGATTATCCATTTGCTTATCGTCCCATTCGCCATGAATATTGCATAATCTGTTTGCATCGTCACGACACGCCTGATACAGTTGCGGGTCCAGCTTGAAATCGCGTGCGACAAAATAATGTATTTGAATGAGTGCCTCTTCGCAGTCATCTGTCATATGGTCCGCTCCAATGTTATCCATTAGGCAGGACATTACACGCGCATTGCCACCCTTTACGCCCTGGCAGGCTGTTTGCACGACTGGGTAACAAGCTTCATGTAGTACAGGATCAACACGCCAATCTTCGCCAATATCCGTCTCTTTCACCAGGTCCTCCAACTGCAATACAAACATTGACATTTTACTATCTTATCACCATGATGTTCACATAATGTTTACTTACAGCACGTTGACACTGAAAATTGATGCGTTTCTTGGCATTTTTCAAGCGGGCGTGATCCATCAGGCAATGAATTGTACGTCCTCCAACTTCCAACTCTTTACAAAACGATTTAATCTCCTTGGAGCATTTGTCAACTATTTCCGGCGATAGCCGATAATCTTCCAATAAAACGCGTCTTTGATCACCCATCTCGGCTACACATGCTTGATCCAACTTTGTACCATTTTTCGCCACATTTTCAAGGCAAAGTAGCACTTGCGCCATGCGAATTGACTTATCATCTGATGTTTGCTTGCGGCAATGACTTTTCTTAATGTCATCCCTGCATGCCTTCATCAGCCCTTTATTTATCCTATAGTCTTGCGCAATGAGCTTTTGCCGACGCAATAATTGCATTTGGCATTGTTCGGTTAACTTGTCCAAACGATGTTGCATTAAGCACTTGTACACTCGCCCACTGCCAGGCGCAAATTGTCTGCAATACCGCATTTGGTCTTCGGCGCATGCCATATATAATTGTCTATCTAGTCGAATGCTATCTGATTGAATTTCTGCCAGTTTAAAGATCTCCTTGCGGCACTCGTCATTGACTCCATCGTAGTGGTTTTGTAAACATGTTATCGTTTCGGACTGAGTAAGACCATCATGATCAATACGACCACATTGAAGTTTGGCTATATCATCATTGCAATGAGTAATAAAGTTTTTAATCCAACGATAATCGTAAAAGGCAACGTTCTCCACACGTAGAATAAAGTTAACGCACTCAATATCCTCCAGCTGCTCTTTATTATTGATAATACATTTTAAATAGTTGCCTGTTGACTGGTCCACTTGGCAATTTATTCTGCTTAAGTCATTTCTGCACACTGGGAATAAAACGTCGCGTATATTTTCATCCTTCAGCAAATTGCTCATATGCGTCCACACAACATGCTGACAGTCGTCTGCTAAACGCCCAAGTAATTTCGGGTCTAGTGATTGAAGACACTCAATAATCAAAATATCATCAGACTCATCACTAAGGTTTCTACAGACATTACGAATTTCGACACATTCTTTCTCTTGCAATATGCTCTTTCGCTGACTCGCTTGTTCTCCACATACAAGTACAAAATTGCTTACCGCTATATAAATTAAATAACTAAACAAACTTGTTTTACGTAGGTGCTTCATGTTTGCAGAACATCTAGTTGGAGCAGTTCTAGGCACGGCAAATTAAACGAATGTTAGCAATCGATGCAAATTACTGTTTCCATCTATTCGCGTTGATAACACAATCGTGTAGGCATGAATTGGTACCGGTTTATGTATGAAATATACGTGTTTAATGCGCGGATCTATTATCACCTGCTAATCACTTTATTTGACAACACCAGGTTAGGAGGTTAAGCGAGGCCTTAGCGTGCGCCACCGGTGGCTTGAAAATAAAACACTCAGTTGGAAGGTTGGATTGTGTACGTCTATGTGTGTACATTTGTTGAAGATTCTTGTTGTTTATCTGATCTGTTTAGATTGGTTTAGATCAGATTGGATCAGATGTACGCGGTTTAAATTGGTTTGGATGTACTCTGTGTTTATGACAAGGTATACGCCAAGTTGCATTGGAGTTGAAAATAAAATGTATTGACCGCGCAGAACGAATTTGGGAAAGATCAAGTAAACCAGCTATAGTGAAAAGTACGGTACTCTTTATTATCTACTAACTGAGATCTACTAATAAACGCTGTAAACACTCCAATATCAACAAACTCCACTGTGCGCCAGAAAGCAAAATACCTTCTCCAACCCTCCTGACACCAACCACCTCTTGCAAGACCGCTTCGTGCTAAAATTTGTTTATGCGCGTTTTTGATTCGTAGTTTGTTTTCACGCTTCGCCGATTTAATTTTAAATTAACTATAATTTAAGTTCCGAATTTTTAAGTAAACCTTAATGATTATATTATAGATATGTAGTTCTGTAATTCAAAAATATTATAAATACTTTGCAACATAATTTAAATAACTGAGTCCTGTGTATTTTTTTACTGTTATGCCTTCAATGCAGTGGCGGGTAATAAGAGTCATGAAACTCCATTTCCCGTAAGTAATGGTAATCACAAGTATCTAATTTTTGTTGCTTCTAGATGCCAAAAATAAGAGACCGAACCACCGATAAGGCCAAATGGTCAACCAATTCTTTAGAAAAGGCAGTAGAACTTATTGACCGAGAGGGTTACTCCATAAGAAAAGCTTCTAAAGCTATTGGCATTCCATTTTCAACCCTACAAAAGAGATATAATAGGAAATCTATGTTAGAGCCACGTCTTGGAAGAGGTACTGTTTTTACGCCTGAAGTAGAAGAAGAATTAACGGTTTTGATTAAAAAAATTGCTAATATATTCTATGGATGTACTGCAAATCAAATCAGGAAACTGGCATTTGAGTATGCTGAAAGCTTGAATTTAAAACATAACTTTAATAAGATCTCAAAAATGGCTGGACGGGATTGGTTTAGTGGATTTATGGCCAGAAATAATATACCTGTTCAGAAATCCAAAAGACCAAGTAAAAACAATACTACACCCTATAATATGGAAGAGGTTGAGTCATTTTATGAATCATTAGAGGAAATCATGAATAAATATAAATTTATATCAGAAAACATTTACAACTGTGATGAGACAGATATGATAGTGGTAGAAAATTCAGGGAAAATACTAGCAACAAAAGGACAGAATGGAGTGAAATTGGACACAGGCATGAATATCACTTTGATGTTTGCTATGAGTGCTGCTGGGAGATTCATCCCGCCAATGTTTATATATCAGAGAAAAAGAATGTCTCCTCTACTGAGAAAGGATGGTCCCACTGGAGCGATTTATAAATGCTCTGATAATGGTTGCATGAATGAAAATCTCTTTCTTGAATGGCTCATACATTTTAAGGAACATGCTAAACCATCTGCTGATGAACCCGTGCTCTTAATCTTGGATAATCATGCCAGTCATATTTCACTATCTATCTATGAATATTGTAAAAGCAACTGTATTCATTTGTTGTCCTTGCCGCCACACACTTCCCGAAAAATGCAGCCGCTGGAGGTTTCATTCTTTGGGCCATTTAAGACAGCATACAAATTGGAATGTGATTTGCATATGAAGAAGCACTTCCAAGATAACATATCCCCTTATGACGTAGCGTCACTAGTAGGGAAAGCTTTAAATAGTGTTGCAATTATTGCCGAAGCGGAATCGGGGTTTAGGGCAACAGGAATTTTACCATTGTATCCTAAAATATTGTCAGAAGAAGATTTTATGGTTACTGATTCTCCAATCAGTGTCTGCAGTAATTTATAACAAATCTGTTCCTATTTCTTTTAAGTACAAAGCAAATATTGGCTCATGGCGATTGTACTAGATAGGATACCCTGAGTACCTACAGGTTGCATGCACTGAGAGTCCCATTGCAATGGGAGTGTAACGTTTTTTATTGTAAATATCGAATTATATCCAAATATTAATATCATAATATTAAAGATTATCTTATTTAATAGATAAATTGGTGAAGAAATATTATAAATAGTTTAAAGAAAGGTTTTATATCAAAAGCTTCTCTTTGAAATCTTGCTTGCCTGACTCCCATTACAAATTTCTTCTTTGGGTTTTAGTGATAGTTTTGCTTACTCAAAAGTACACATTTGTGTACTGATGCCTCCCTTACAACTGCAACAATTTTCAAAGAGTGTACTGTGTATTCACCCCTTAACAAATGGCGGTTTGATAATCTCGCATCAATAAACCCAGAGTCTTCAATTTACCGCCAACCAGTTAGTTCATTTTCATCTCAACAGCAGTTTGCTGCAATTGTATAAAGAACCAATAACTGTTTCAAAAGGAGCGCGTAAACGCGCGATTGACCGTTGCGACACCACTTAACATGAAACAACTACTTAATACATCAGCTGGAATTTTATGTAATAATTTTCTTTTTGGTGTAACAAAGAATAAGACTACAATTAAATACATGTAGAAATGAATAAATCTGAAAATTTATATTTGATGTTTAACAGGGAGTTCACTTGTCTATTTGTCAAGTACGGTGCAAAGTGTATGTGACATCTGTATGACAGTTCACATTCAGTGATAATAGGTTGAGAAGATGATATGATTAACAAGTGCGTATTTTAAGTTTTTGCATTCAACTTATTATCCACTTAATAAATAATCACTTACTACACATGAACGTGATTAAATATTGAGTGTTTGTTTTAGTTGTCTCTTTAAAATTTTAGTCAATTATAATTGCCCCAAGTAATCAATACGACAAATGTGAGGTTATACGCGAACAGTTGGTCGAAAAATTGTTATTTTAAAAGCGATTATTCGTGATTCATGATTCGCATATTGTGTTGACCAGCACACAAAGAGAAGAAGAAGATATTTATAGCTTCTTTGTCAATTTAAATGCAGCAGATAATGATGATGCAATGAGTCTGGTGCAAGTGGTGCCTGAATAATTTAGAAAAAATTTGTGAACGAGTTGGTGTTATTAGATGCGTGTGCGGGTGATTTGTGATGAGTGGGACGGAAACTGAAACAGTGCCTATTTTGGTAAATACTTCAGCAATTGAATGCCAGGTGCACAGTGCCTTGTTGAATGAGGAGGACGGATCTTCGGAAGAGGAGCATTTAGTACCTGAAGTCATCTTCAGCTCAGTCTTGGATTCACCAGGAATCAATCGGGAGTCTCAGCCATTGTTGGGACAGACTGAAGTATCTTATAATCATTTTCCAGGTAACTATGCCTCTTGCCATTAATTGTGCATTGCGCACATTCATTATTCAATCATCGAGAGAATGAGAGAGTAGATGTAAATCATGCAGGTATAATGGGTACTTGTGAATTATCACAAAACCTTGACTTGTGACAAACCATTGAACGAATATGATTATTTTATCTCGATTCAGAGTGCTGAATATTATTATTCACGTCCACGGCATGGCGCAGATGCTGTGCTCAATTAAATTAATATTTTTGTATATTTAATGCTAAATTGTGCAATTGCATGACACTTTCCTTGGTTGAAAACTACAACAAAAGGCAATTATCATTTGGAATACAACAAACGTGTTTTGGCATTAATTTGCATATTCCTGCCTCACTCTGATTGCGGTTATTAACATTATTTCCAGTTCAGGGTTTGTAACCAACTGATATGGCAGCAAATCCGTTTACTTGTTAAAAAAAAGCCTGGTGCGCACATGTAAAATGATTCACCATGATTATTGTTTATTGCGTATGGCAGTTAAATTCATATCAGTCATGAAAATAGTACTGCCGGCAACACCTGTACACTCTCGGTAGTCGTGAAATTTATGTCTTACGCAGCAGTCGCAACACGAAAAGTATTATTGCGACTTGATAATCATCAAGTGATCCACGTATAATCAAATATATACATAATTAATATCTTTCCGTATTGTACATTGCATTCCCAATGTTTGTCATTTGGTTACGTGTCCGAATTGCTTGCGATTAATATAAAAATCAATGTGGTAGATAGTCGGGCAAACATATTTAGCAAAAAACAGTAGCAATTTGCGCAGCTAAACCACGTATGCAGTTCGATTTACTACCAAACAATCAATTCAAAGGTAATGTACAAAACATACAGATATTTATGATTAAATACCCCATTGTCAACATACATGGTTATGATGTTGGTAATTGGAGCAATTGTACGTTTTCGCATTGTTAACGTATTAACAAGCTGGTTATCAATGGATGCTTGCGTGGTAATAGGATTTAGTCGGGATAATTAAGTTTAAAAACTCTTTATGCTATTCGACTGGCTTTGCTAATTACTAATATGATGTGTTGGTTGCAGATGATCCAATATTCAACGATTTGGTTTCGAAGGCGGAAGCCGCCATAGATGTGGGTCGTTTTCCGGAACGGATATCACAAGGATCAAGCGGGTCTTACTTTGTTAAGGATATTGATAATGTATGTGTAAACTCTCCACTGTGTACGTTTGAGCATTAGTTACCTAAATACGCTTTCATTACTTATAAACAATAATCATATAATGAAGCATATTTTTGATTATTTTTACAAAGCGTAAAGTAATATTTAATGCCTCTGGGGACAATGATATTCCAAGATTGGTATTCATTTGTTTGGATGGTGTTGTACAAGATATTTATTGGTTGATTGATCAAAGGTTAACGAGTTTTGTTTGTTTTAGAAAATTATTGGCGTGTTTAAACCAAAAGATGAGGAACCTTATGGACGACTGAATCCAAAATGGACCAAATGGATACACAAACTTTGTTGCCCGTGCTGTTTTGGACGATCATGTCTGATACCAAATCAAGGTTACCTATCAGAAGCGGCTGCTTCATTAGTTGATACGAAATTGCAGTTAAATATTGTTCCCAAAACAAGGGTAAGGATATTTGGGGAATGAGTGTTGGTTTAAATTAACTAATGCAACTTTTAGATTGTTAAATTGGTGTCGGAAACATTTCATTATCCACGGATTGATCGGCAGAAAGCACGCATTAAGCGTTCGATAATGGAACAGTTTCCAAACGTTGGCGTGCGCTTTAATCGAATCGGCCTACCACCGAAAGTTGGCTCATTTCAGTTCTACGTGGAGGGCTATAAAGATGCAGATTATTGGCTACGGCGATTTGAAGTGGAGCCACTACCCACACGCATGGCGCAAAAGTTTCAATTGCAATTTGAACGTATGGTTGTGCTGGATTATATTATTCGAAATACGGATCGCGGTAACGATAACTGGCTTATCAAGTACGACCAACCGACAATCCTAACGAGTAACGGCAATGGCAGCGCGCAGATGGAGGCGGGTGATACGACCGACTGGAATCTGGTGCAATTGCCCGAAATTAAAATAGCAGCGATTGATAACGGTTTGGCGTTCCCGTATAAACATCCAGATAGCTGGCGGGCATATCCATATCATTGGGCGTGGTTGCCGCAGGCGAAGGTACCCTTTAGCCGCGAGATTCGCGACCTGGTTCTTCCGCTGCTCGCGGATATGAACTTTGTACAAGATTTATGTGATGATTTACATTTGCTATTCAAGCAAGATAAGGGATTCGATAAGAGTCTTTTCGAACGACAAATGTCTGTGATGCGAGGCCAAATTTTGAATCTGACCCAAGCTCTTAAAGACGGCAAATCACCGGTTCAATTGGTACAAATGCCTGGTGTCGTAATTGAGAGGTAACAAACACTTGCAATATTTATGACGAGAGAGATGTTAAGTATTTATGATTGTAGGTCGCAGGGTCATCACACCCCTCGGTTTTTCAGTTTCACGCAACGCTTCCAGGAAAATAGTCCATTCTTTTCATGGTGTTGATTGAACGTATTATATTGTACAATACGGTCCAAAAACCAACAAAAAAATTCTTAGCGATGAATGCAAGTCGAAACAAATCTCAATTATATTGCTCTAGTTGATAAGTTAATTCACTACTTGCTTCTTATCCGCGTTTTTTAATCTATTATATATAATTATGTACATACAAAGCATAGAATGTCAAACTAAACAAATATTAATTATACAAAATGAAAAACAAACCACCATTATAATTAAGTTATACAAATATGCTTTGTATTATTTGAACATGTGCCTTACATAGATAATTGTTATTATTCCCAAAATGACTTTGCTGTACAGACTCGTAATCCATCAAGCGCGTAAGTGATGACGGATCATAGTTCTTCATATAATGTACACAAGGTCAACAAGGTCCCAATCGGTACGATGTGTACACAAGCAACCTCGTTTTTTATGTGAGTAAAATACGATCGCGAATCAAGGAGCAATTGATAGTATCTACATTATTCAATTTAATTTGCATGAGAGCTTACGTTTTAATTGCGGGTTCTATCAAGATACATTTACGCGAAGTGTGCGAAGTGCACTTGCATTTCTAATTGAATAAGTTGGTTGTTACTCTCGTTGTCTCGTGCAACCTTGATGCTGGATTCAATTATTTCAATTGAATAAAGTTTTCACTATGCACATTTAGCACGCATGCTCATGTTAGTTACTCTTTTTTTACTCTTTGTTACATGATGTATTATTAGAAGTTATTTTTTAACATTATTTATTATTTCACGATTCATACGCGATTTTATACAGAAAAAAATCCGGCGTAATAAAACGTTATAGCGGATTGTTGATGGTGACAAAGAAATTTTTAAAATTATATGGTTGAAGACCAACACAAATATTTAAATATATTCACAACTTGTCTTTGGTAATAGCGAACAGTTGGACATACTTGAAGATGTCCTATTTTTTAAATCATATACGTGTAGAGTTGTTAAACTTGTTTGCATTTTGCGTAATTTGATAAGTTGGAATAATATTGATTTATATCCTATGCATAATATGTACAAATCGTCTTCAACCGTCTTCTACTTAAGTAACTTTCTCTTCTTTTTAACCAACGCTGGCAAGGTATTAATTAATCGTTAAGTGAAACTATGTAAACTGCGGCAGTTCTTGAAACTTGGTTGTCAATTTAGTTGTTGTTTTTCAGGTACAGAAATTTTCGAATTTCCGCGAATGTGAATAACTAATTGCTTAATACGTATGCGCCTACAATGGGTATTGTTGTTCGTTGGCATTTGCGATTTTTATTAAACATTACGAACTTGTTTAGGTCGTATAAAAGCTTATTTCACAGCATGCAATCATAATGCCATAATACTTGATTCCACCAACTCCATTATGCTACCACCATCAACCTTCAGCTGGTGCTGGCGTTGAAAGTGCGCTGCAAACCAAAGAAGTGGACAGCGCACCTCTTACTTTTCAGTTCTGCATCAAACGTTGATCCGAACGGTCGCAATTTATTCAAAATGAAGCTATTTCTTGGGGTTTGCGTAATCGTCCTAAGCGCGGCGGCGGTGCATGCCAATTCAAATGGTGGTTCAGAGGCATGCTGCATTGATATGGTACCGCTTCATGAAGTCGAGGCGCAGAAATCACCATTCGCCAGCACGGGATATAAGGTTGCCATAGATAAGAATGAAATTGGCGAGAATGACGAGATCAAGATCACCATTACCGGCGATAAACCGTTCAAGGGCTACTTGTTGCAAGTGCGCGACGGTGACAAAGCCGTAGGCGAATTCCAAATTCCCGGTAATGATGCGCATAGCAAAACCATCAATTGCTTCACCAATAAACAGGTAAAAAGTTGCAAAATGCAAAATTTGCTAACTGTTTAAAAGTTTGGAAACTTATTTATGTGTGTGTTGTTTGCGCGCTGTAAATATTGCTGTAGTTTCTTGATGTTTTCTTCTGTCTGATCTTCTATTTTTGTTTCTTGCGCATGGGTTGTTGCTTGATTCCAGGAAGAACAAAACCTGATCCATAATAACAAATTACATAAGCACGTAGATATAATGTTGAGGAGATGGCTCGGCATGTTAAGCCACTTTTTAAATCAACTACCTTTACCAATCGATTTCAATGATGTTTTTTTCAGAGGCGAACATAAACATGTGCGTACAAATCGTCGTTTTGTAGTTTGTAGCAACTGCTTGATTGGTCATTGCTTATTCATTGTTTTCAATCCAACACTTTTTCTGATTACACGCTCTTCATTTTAGCGGCATGCATTAATTATAACCTTGCTAATTGCTTTCCGTTTACAGACAATGGCCACGCATAACAACGCAGGTGAAAAGAAATCTGTGACGGTCTCATGGAAACCACCAAAGGGCGTTAAGAAATCATTAACTGTTTAGTAAGTGCTCATCAATTGAGATTACTTTGTGATTTATAATATTAATGTGTTAATTCTTTTAGCGCTACTGTTGCTCAGAATGGAGGAGTTTTCTGGGTGAAACAACCAACTCAGAAAGTTACAATCCATTAGATAGTCGAGCACTTAAACTTATACTCACTGAAACAAAGTTTATTTTCCTTCATTGTGATTCACGCTCAATATTTTGTACATAATCTTGAATTGCTTTACTATAAAGAATGCCTATTAACAAACAATATGTTTACTGACTGAGTGACAATATCAAATTGGGTGTTATACTGGCACAAATTACATACTTTGTTTACATACCAAATTTTGTTAACGAAATGTGTAAATAGCGTTTACACGTTTGGAGATTATAAAGTCGTATTATAAATCAAATAACTAAATAATAGCCGATCAGGGTAAGAAATGCTCCTTTGGGCAACTTATTCAACTGATTCTGGAGTAATCAATACGATAAACAGTCGACATAAGTAAATATTTTAGATGCAATTTAAAACAAATACTTCGTCTCACTTGAAATTCTTACTTTAACAAAACTTCCAACGGTTGCCGCATTCGTTACACAAAACGAACGTTGTCATCGGTTCATCCGACGACCTTGTTTGTAACTGATTATATGTGCAGTTCTTCTTTTTACATTTACCACATTTCAACATGTCAGTCTTGGTACCTATGATTAATTAGAAACAGGAATGATTACAAGTTTTGGCAATAAGGAGATAACAAACGTACCTTGAACTGTTGCAAGTTGAGCATCATTGATTGCCTCCTTCATGAATTTCTCACGTATCTTTTTAATTTCATCATTCGCCATTTCCTCAGCAGTCATTACAGCAAGACGAGCAGCACTGATTGCACCAACACGGAAATTGGATCGCAATTGCGGATTCTTTACGTCTTTTAAATTGGCTATTCGCGACCGTACGCGATTTTTGTATCGCATATCTGTGTTTTTGAACTCTTGGTATATGCATTCTTCTAACTCCTCAGCAAGTTCTTCAGCTGATGCACAACCTAAAATGACAAATCACTCACATGGGATTCTTATGTTAAAATGTATGACAAATTACCTTCAAACTCTTCTTTTTCTCCCTCAATTGCAATTGCAGCAGATAACATTTCTCTGCATTTTAATCGAACAGTATCAGTGGTGTTACTAGCTGCTGGTGGAAATGATGTTGGCAGTTTTTTATCCTTCTCCTTCTCTTTATCCTCTTTTTGCCGTGAAACTTCCTCCTTCTTTTCCTTTTTTGCATTTGATGGAGCACTGTTATCCTTATTGCTAAGAAACTTCTTCCAATTTTTTATGAGTGTTCTGGCAAGACCAATCACTTCCTCATCCTTTGTTGACTTCCTCAAAGCATTCACTGTCATGCCAATCCTGGTTTTGGTAAGTACCTCCAGATTAATATCCATTCTTTGCAATTCCTTCAGCAGATCCAGAGCTTGTTCCTGTCCCTGTAATTTTAAATCAGCGTTTCACAACATTCGTGGACAATCATCGCGGTAAATATTTGCGGCGAAATTATTTATTTAGCTCAATGAAGGTTATGTACCTTGCCATCTTCCGAAGTCATTTTCGTCAACCGTTTTTGTATCCGAAGAACTTCATCTTCGACACTCATTTTTTCCTGTCAGCAACTGCGCACTGCACTATTTTTCACTAGACAATTGTCGGTTAGAGCGCGAAAATCGCGGCAATCGAACTACACGGAAAAAGAATCACCAACCATTAAATATGGCGTCGCGCGTAAGTTTGGCGTGCATTGCCGATTTATGAAGTTTGTTTGAAATCGATCGTTGGGCCATCTCTTATCAAACCCAAAATAGAAATTTAAATTGCTATAATTCCATTTCAAAAATAAATCAACAAGTTATATAACGACTGCAAGCGCAATGTAAAGTTTGTATTATTTATGCGTCGTTATTCACTACATTATAATTAAAATAATAACGTCCACGTGTTTGTCAATAGTTGAAACATTTATAACTTGTAAAATATTAATCAAAGGAAAATGTTTACTTTCCCAGAAGCATAATAAATTGCAGATGATACTACTCTAATTATGCTATCATTTTTTCCGCGCATGTGGACGATAACGATTAGATGCTCGTTGTTCGAATCATGAATAAGTAATTGAAGAAGACCTAATTGCAAACTACGTGCAATTACTCTAGGTTAATGTTAGCATCGCGCTTTATCAATATTGCTACCTTCAGTTTAAACGGACAAACACTTTGTTTCTTTAGCAAATATCAATCGATTTTCTTAGAAAGATATTAAGGTTTAATTAATTCATGTGTAACATTCACCAGATGGTACACATTAGTATGCGTAGATTTGTGTGTTGTGTGTTGCATATTTCAGCGTCGAAAGGGTAAGTGTGCACCGGCGGCGGCGGCGGCAGGCGAGCAGCTTTATTAGAATTGTGTCAGCCGCTGTAGTAATAGTCTGCTTGAGCGCGGCTGTGGCATTTGCAATTAGAATGTGTCTGAGAAAAAATTCGATTTCGCGTCGCATTCATCTGCAGTGACTGATCGACCGTTTTTGTTTCATTTAGCTGCTCAAAACTAAACGCGCTTTTCAATAACTAAAAATTCGTGTTCGATTGTCGGTGCCGCAGGTGCCTGCCGTCCACTTGCTCCTTTTATGTGCCTTGCCACTCACTCTACATAATCACTGCTTGAGCTAAGCCAACAAATAAGAAATTGTTCTAGCCTATGAATGTGTATTGCGTTTGAAGTGCTATTCAAATTTTGTGACTGCGGTCTGTCACCGCAAAGTGTTAAAAAGTAATCCCTTCATTCAAGAAATCGCGTCGCTCGCCACTTGCATTACGAAATTTCGCGATTCAAGTTTCGAGTACGCGCTATTATAAAATGATATAAAAACAAGGCTAAAAATAAATTCACCCGCACTTGTTATCAGTTCGGAGGTGCAGGTAAGCTTCGTGAGCCATCGAAGTTCCAATCGGTGGGGAAGTTATGTTTATCATCTTGAAATCCACAATTCTGTCGCATTCTCTTGCGAAACTTTGTGGCTCGCTACACGCTGCTTATGATAATTAATTGAAACAGTGCTCTGATGTGATTTGAAATGGTGTACGATTAGAAACACTTTGTCTCTACAAGATTATACACGGAATTTACAATGGCTTTACCGCTCTCGATATCTTGCTCGCAGCGAGTCAAAGATGCGCTCTCGAATACGGGTATAGAGTCAATCGAAACCAAAATCCTAGCGCCGGTCAAAACGGAGAAACAAATACTGGAAAACTCCATGCTGGAAGATGATCCGAATGCAAACTGTGCCATCACATCCCAGGAGCAGCAGGAAGTGGTGTCACCGCGCTGGGGCCCGCAACACAAGGGTGCACAGGAGTTGGCAAATCTTTATAGCACTGGTAATGTACGACCTGCAGTATAATTTGAATGTCGCTATTGCGAAATGGTATTTGGATGTTTATAGATGCATGCAATGAAATGTTTAATTACTTTTAGGCAAGAGAACCCAAGAATGCATATGCGTGGGAATTTGTATTGCATTAATGATTGCGAATTTCTGCTTCTTGGTGTTTTACTTTAGATGGGAGAACTGGAGCATTATTCTGCTCAGCGCCTTCTGCGGCATTGTTTCGGCCGATTTCGGTTCGGGGTTTGTTCATTGGGCTGCTGACACTTGGGGATCGGTTGACCTACCCATCATAGGCAAAGTAATTGCACAACTATTTTAATCATAGACATAGACTATACCTATCTATGCCAGTTGTTTGCTGCTAAATTGATATCATTTTCTTTAGTTCGTGGAGCATCTGGAGTTTCTATATCTATGATTTTAACAAACAAATTCTAAAGTCGTTGCATGGTGTATGTTAACACAACACACCCAATTAATTTGTTTTTTCATTTCCCGAAGGTGATAGCTTGCGTTTTGTTATCGTTTCGGTGGTCGGTTGTAATTTGAATAGTAATGTTTATGTGTTTTTCCTTGTAGGAATGTATCTAACCGTATAATTTGTTGTTTTGTAGAACTTTTTGCGTCCGTTTCGTGAGCATCACATTGATCCGACAAGCATAACGCGTCACGATTTTATCGAAACGAATGGTGACAACTTTAGCGTGACCATTCCGTTCTTGGGCAAAATGCTATGGGACTTTGTCGTGCGCTCCGAGGAGGACGTCCAGAAGAACTTTAATTGGAACTGCTACATTTTCCTACTAGCAATCTTTGTCGCAATGACGAATCAGGTGCAATAGCTTTTTTCAACATGTTATGATATGACCTAATATTTAAAACCGCAGTCTGACGTAATCGTTGTTTATAAACTACTTTGCACACATGTTGCCTAGATTCACAAGTGGTCGCACACCTACTTTGGCCTACCAACATGGGTCGTATGGCTGCAGGATCATCACATTATTTTACCACGACGTCATCATCGTATACATCATGTTGCGCCGCATGAAACTTATTTCTGCATCACCACCGGCTGGTTGAATTGGCCGCTGGAGAAGCTGCACTTTTGGAGCATTTTGGAGATACTTATTGAACACGCCACCGGCTGTAAACCGCGCGACGATGATATGAAGTGGGCGCAAAAGGGTACGTGATATTCGTCGGCCGACCTGCAACAGCTTTTTGATAACGCCTCCAGCATTTTACGCTCTCTGCTGTTATTCTCGCTCATAAACGATCATTTTACAAACATTCATCAATTTCTACGTATACAATAGGTTAGGAAGAGTAATAATAATATCTATTTGATCAAGTTGTTGATTTGCTAATTCATTAACATGCACACGATGTGGAGCACCTATATACACAAAGTTTAGTTATATGCCGCCGGGGGGATTCAAGGTATACGACTATTGGAGTATTTTATCTAAAGAACACGCTCCAACTGATATGATGATAATTGCTATAATACAATTTACAGCAAGGGAATTGACGACGCCTAATAGCATTTTCTGTAATACATCACAAAGGCGAAACGCCAGATAATTTACTTAATTCTCAAATATTGATTCAATGGTATTGAATTGGCCACTCGGCCACTCGACGCTAGAACGTTGGAAGTTACATGCATTTGATTGTTTATGCGATGCGTGACTTATATACTTACAAGTCAATTATTAATCGTATTATGCGGGTGACGTGAAAATTTACATTTGTAATGCGCACCTTCTTAATGATCGAAATCGTACAATGCGTTTGATATATATTCTTAACTTATTTATAGAACTTCTTTAACGCGCCTCAATCAACGATAGTTGCGCAAACAGAACAAATTGCTTATCTCCAATAGATATTTGTTTGATTCGTCTGTAAATAAGTTTATTTATTGTCGGCTTATTGGATTTGATTTGCATCATTAGATACACGTAGATAATCGCTATTTTTATGGGGACCAAACAAACAAACAAGCAACCAAATTTTAATGATAAATAAAAAAAACAAAACAAAGCACTCACTGCGTTGTGGCTGCAATCAAATTTTCAATTAGCAAATAGAACAAATGCAATGCGCCTTAAACTAAAGTAATTACCAATTAACTTAACTATCTCGCTGAAGAAACTGTGCTACAAAGTGTGATCTATTTAATAATGACAAACAAATACTTGCTTGTAATAATATTTATATATACCATGTTTAAGAATGAAGAGAAAACTTTATGCCTTATAGATAAAGAGTAATATTTAAAATAAGATTTGCAATCACCATGCACCACCCTTTGATGGAACATGAGAGAAAATTTAGCCCGAAAGTTGAAATGTTAAAATTTCAACTTATATTTTATATGAATTATTAACTTTGCTAAGCGTAAACTGTATTTAACTGTTATGACGTTTTTACTCTAGCTTCTGCAACAATACAGAATCGTACAATAGATTTGTATATCAAGTTCACAAACAGCTGATAAATTTGTGATTTTGCAAAACGATGTAGTGTGCTGCTCTAGTCATAGGAACGGTGAAGCGATTACTTATCAACGAAAATATCTAGTTTTATGTTACTTGGAAAAGTGAAATCAGGTAAAATGCTACAGGCTTGCGATTACGATTACTTCAAGCCCCTTTGTTTCACAAATCAATATAAAAACGTTTATAAATAAGCTTCTCTTTGCAGCCTTAAATATGAAATGTGAGATATATATACATACATTGACGTTAGTATGTTTTGCTGTCAATAATGATTAAGGTTTACTCATTTTTACAAGTAAATCACGCTCATTGAAAGTATGGAATGAAATAGTGTTCTTTTTTATTTATTCAATCTATATCAAATATATGAAAAATGACAAAAGTGTCGCAAATGGAGACATTTGTGCTTGAATGAGTAATGATTGATTATTTTATGTGTTCATACATTTATGAATCACAAGTTTGTTAAAGTTTTAAAAATCTGATATTTGACATCAACAATTACGAAGAGTACTTTAAATGTCTGTTAATTATATATATACATATATAATATAAATAAAATTCAAGATGAAAGTATTATGTACACATATGCTTATGCTGTGAAATAGAAAATCTAATTCAGCGAAATTAAAATTACTCTGTGTAATCAGTATCCCTGTTTCTTGATACTCACAATGTGATCATGATTTATGTTTCATCAATTGCTGGCAACCAGAATGCCATATTTGTACATGCACTTGCTAACATCATGTACTTTGGATTGAATTGGACGCATTGAACTGGACCAGGATGATCTGCATTTAGAACACATACTTTGTAACCAGTATCAGCATTCCAAACATGGACTCGACCATCTGTTGAGCCACTGAAGATGAATTGTGAATCTGGTGAGAATGAGGCTTCTATTGGTATGCCTTTGTTATTTAAGTGGCCTGTGAATGTTTGCAGTGGTGTGCCATGAAACGCATCAATAAGCCTTATTAAAGATCCATTTGTGCTTATTAAAATAGTTTTGCCATCTCTGGAGAATTTCAATCCCGTCCAATCACATTCCTTTTCTTGTGTCAGTTTAAAAGTTACAAAAGGACCCTAGAATTTGAGAATTAGTAATTGGTAAACTAGAAACAAAGAGGGTTTTTACCTTATCAAATGACCTCAAGTCATAGAGTTTAATACATTCTGAATTAACACCAGCAGCAAAGATTAATCCTTCAGGGTCATATGCTGCAACAGGCCTTCCAGATAAATGCATTAAGCCTTGGCAGTTTGTTGAACGTAAATCCCACAATCGTAGTGTTTTGTCAAGAGATCCCGATAGAAACGTATCCTCAACGGGAGAAAGGCATAGTGAAACTACTTTTTTTGTGTGTCCAGGGAAATACCGTATGTACTTGTTGTCGTGCAGGGACAGGTATCGTATTGTGTCGTCAACTTTTGTGGAACTGTGGATGGCAGTATTTTTTGCATGCGTGAAATGAATTAGATCCACACCATATTTCTTGCTGTTTACGGTACGAGCCTGTGTGCCCTTTTCACAGTCGTAAATAACAATTTGATCATCTTCACTGCAACTGATCAGCGTTTCGCCGCTCGGCGAGAAATCAATGCTGTTGATTTTGTCTGTATTTTCACGAAATACTTTAGCAACGCGAAATGTTCGCACAACCTGGTCCACTAGTTTCATCTTCATTTTGAACAGATTTATTATAAATTATCCTTTGGTGCGAAACACGATGCAAATGATGCAAATTCTACAATAATGCGGAAATATATATACAAACAAGCAAGATGGCGATGATTTGACAGCAATTGACAGCTAGATTAGTTTTTAAAATTCCCCGTAGATGGCCGCAAACTAAAGTTAAAATTTAAAGAGGGGCAGAGTGCGGGCAATTGTGCGAAATTGCGCAAATAACCAATACCAAGTATGCTTAACGAAAATAGAATCAAGCACGAAAATAGAATAGACTAATTATTTGGTTCTAGTAGTTTTGTATCAGATGCGCAACAGATTAGCATATCGCTGTTTATAAACAAACGGGTCCCTGTCAAAATGGATGTCAACTGCCAGTTTCAAATTTGACATTTTGTTTTCCTATGGCTTTCGCATTGTTAGTTATTGATTTGAAAAATTAAATCAGAAGCACGTGTGTTAAATCAGTTACGATTTACTTTACTACAATCTATGGAAAATGAGTGCTACTACACGAGATGCGGGACCGTCCGTGCCAGGGCTTGTCAACAAACTATGTAATCACTTGGCTCAACACAATTCAGGTATTTTAGTAATTATTTGCTTCAATGAATACTATAAACTCAATCATTGCCCATTTTACAGCTGTTGCAGCTCGTCTGTATAAACTATCCATTTCATACCTGTTGTCAAATCAATGTGAATATGAGGTAGTGGATAAAGAGGTTGTGGCCCAATTACGACAACATATCAAAACAACACAGTCCAATGAAGCTGCAAAACAATTTGACACTATTTATACTCGAATTCATATATCTGTAAGTGAATCAACTACCATTATCATAAACCTATGCCAATCTACATTTTCTTTAGAATGTCTTGACTGAAAAAGGCAACTTGATTGCATTCTTCTGCCTTTTGAGTAATCTTGTAAGTAGCAACTCTAAAAAGATGGATCCCAAGAAATGGTTACCCACTTCAGATACATTTGTACCACTGAAGAAAAATGTAAAGAATCATTATACATTCCTGCCTGATGATCCATGCTCTGGAGTGAAGAAAATTTACCAATCAAGTTTTAGCCGAAAATCAAGCACAAGTACAAGAACACAAGCTTCATCTTCAGTTAATGCACATTGGACTGCAATGAGTGATGGAGATATTTGCAAAGATCAATTGTCTTCCTATTCCACATCAAGAGCAGGTAAATACAGTTTTCCTATGGTAAATATATCTTAATGATAATAATTTTAGCTGTACATGTTGCTACTGATTCTGAAATCATACAAGAAGTAGTATATTCATTCCAAGGCATCGAGGGTAGAATTATAAAAAAAGAGCCTGGTGGTGTTGGATTTACGATTGATACACGAGCCAGTAAAACAATGACGCGAATGCAAAAAGGTCTAATTTTACGCTTAACTAGCGTCGGATTCTTGCATAATCAACTGAAGCAGTATTGTGATCAATCTGACAAGCAAGTCGGCTTG
The DNA here is from genome assembly GCA_963978815.1 of Aleochara curtula. Taxonomy (NCBI): domain Eukaryota; kingdom Metazoa; phylum Arthropoda; class Insecta; order Coleoptera; family Staphylinidae; genus Aleochara; species Aleochara curtula. Next base: position 11,125,342 of record OZ022219.1, on the reverse strand, counting down.
ATTGGTCAATCATTAATTACGGTTTTGCATAATGAATTAGCAAATTACTATCATCTCATAGCTCTTCTTGAAGCAGAAGTGAGTAAATTGTAAAATGTTTAAACAAATTTTATGTTTTGCTTAATTAATTCAAGTCAAATCCACGACCACCAGAAGATGATTCGGAATTGACATTGCGTAGAATGGTTGTATGGGTCGCTGATCCTCAATTGCATTTGCAATGGTTAACGCATATAGCTGAGCAATGTGCTGATAAGAAAGGCGGTGCGCTAATTTCAGCCGTTCATGGGTTTCTTCATCATGGCGCACCCAGAGTACAAAATATTGCAGAAAGTGTACTTGCTGCTGTTTGTCGCCCCTTGTATGTGATGCTTTCCAATTGGCTGCTTGATGGGGAGCTGAATGATCCATGCGGAGAATTCTTCATTGAAGCACGCACAATTAAAGATGTTGAACGTTTGTGGCATGATAAGTATCATGTGCGCAAGTCAATGATACCATCCTTTATTACATTGGGTCAGGCAAAGAAGATACTTGCCACTGGAAAATCAATCAACTTTCTGAGACAGATTTGCAAGGATGTTGAAGAGCTGCCTGTACGTGATGCACTTCAGAGACTATTTGCCAATAATTTGGAAGCACTGTTTAATCCGGAGCGTAGTATTGAATTACACACGGCATTGGAAAATGTTTATCGGGAAACTTCGGCTAGAGTTTTGGATTTATTAAAGAATAAGTACATGCTCTTCGAACATTTGCAAGCAATGAGACGTTATTTATTATTGGGGCAAGGCGATTTCATACTGCATCTCCTAGAATTGCTAGCGTAAGTTTTGAAGTTGTGAGAAATAGGAAAATTGTAATAATTTATGCATTTTCAGTCCGGAATTGTCACAACCCGCGTGTAATTTGTATGCGCACGCATTGTCTGCAATCTTAGATTCGGCCATTCGGGCAACTACTGCACAATATGATGATGAGGAAACGATATCTCGATTGACTGTCTGCATGATGCAGCATTCAAATGAAGATGTTGGTTGGGATGTCTTTTCGTTGATGTATAACGCAGATGGCCCAGTTGGCACTATTCTTCAACCATCTGTTGCTACCTACAAAGGATTATTTGGCGGTTTGTGGAAGGCTAAGCGCATGGAATTTGTTCTGGCAAATATGCGACGTCAACAAATTAGCAGCAACAAGTTGCTCAAACGAATGAAAGGTATTTTGAAATCAATACTTGAATTGATTGATCGATTCTATAAGTTTTGTTTTCTGTTTTAGAATTGAAAGTCGTTACGCATCATATTCATGTTGTATCCAGTGAAATGATACATTTCCTTCATCAAACACAGTATTACTTCTTGTTTGAGGTTCTGGAATGTTCTTGGGCGGAGATGTTGAAACAAGTCAATCAAGCCGCTTCCTTAGATGATGTAATTGCCGCGCATGATACATTTTTGTCTTCCGTTCAAAGTGGCGTGCTATTAGATGATAATTCAGCGGTAGGATTGAGATTCACTGGAAGAAGGAGGAAGTTTGCTTAATGTTTGCTTTGGTGTTTTAGGAATTGAGAAAGTATCTAGGCTCAATCTTTAATTTGATTATAAACTTGGAGAGTTTACAAAAAAGCTTGTATACCACAGCATTGAAGGAAAAGGATCGCCTTAATGCGTACGATAATTTAATCGATAAGAGCAGTTTTGGTATAACCATAGAGGTTGAAAAAGAGCACAAGGAACGTGTTGCTCGATTCACGCAATATTTAACCGTTATGCACTCACAAATCCATTCCGTCGCTACCAATTTTAGGCATTATGTAATAAAATATGTATCACTTTTAGCGCATAGCTCAGACATGAACCTCCAATTGTTAGCTACACGTCTCAATTTTAACGATTATTACAAAATTAACTGACACACACCCATCTCTGCGAAACCATGTAATATAAATGTTGCCATAAAACGGAGTGAGATATTATCAACTATAATTAGTAATAAGACGTATGATAGCAGCGATACCAGCTTGCAGAGCGCACAAAGTAATGAATCACAGAAGATGTTGAACGTAACAAGTGATTACAATGAAACGACATTTAATGTTTGTGCATCGGATTCGTTTGATAATTCAAATTACGGCAGCGTGAATTCTCTTTTGGCTGAGCGTAGTCGTAGGAAAGAGAAAAAAGATAAGAAAAGCTTCTGATGTTGTGTTGGATAAGGGGTTCAGATTAATTTCTTGTGAAACATCTTCACGAGAATACCTCTTATCCAAGTAATACAAAGTGTCTCAAAATGTTTTTATTTTAATTTGTTCTAATGCTAATGCCATACATAGTGATGTAATTTTCGAATGTTGTGACCTGGATATTTCGGCCATGTTATAAATGATATTTCTCTAATAACAATCAATAATATCGATGCAAAGTTTCAAATCTTGTTCGCTTCCGGGTTTCGTATTGATTTACATTGATGTCACATCTGCAAATAATTTATGTCATACGCTCTGAAGTTTAAGGTTATGCAATATGATATTTTGGTGCCGGTAACACTGGGTAACACCGGTAAGTGGCACAAATTAGCGCAAAAGTTTTGTGGAGTTCAGTTTACATTGAAAATTGTGGCGTCCCTCAAGGTGTAACAGAGGAAGGTATGGATGGATAACAACAGGATGACCATTGACACTGAATTTAACAGAGCACCCATTACAGACCATTGAAGAGTCTCTTACTAACAAGAAGTACACAACAATTTCTATCATGGAGTGCATTATGACTGGATTTCCTGTCTGTGAATAACTACCACAACAAAGAAACGTTAGGAATCCAAGAAAAGCATATGCACATAGCTACAGTATGGAAGCTATGGCTGGATATAGCTGTATCCTGTATAATAACTTCACCATGATTTGGACCAATTCCTGGCTGGATGTAAATGCAAACTACTTTAATTGCCATACCCTGGTAATCCATGGCGTGGATGACGCTGATCAACTTTGGACCATTGAAGTTGACAAGTCCTTTTTCTCATCAAAAAATGAAAGAGGACAACAAAACTCCAATGGAAGCTGGATGTTTGACTGGGTAAAGTGGGGGTCCAAAAATATTTCATTTTTCTCATAGAGGACCACTCTTACTGCCTTTAATTGTAACATAATTACAATTTGTCTTTCTGTATTGTCTATATTTATTTATATTTTGTTGTTTTAGTTACAACTAGAAAAGTATTTACATCATGTTCAACGGCTGGCCGTCCTATAATGGAATAACTTGGATGAGGGTAGTTATTAACACAAGGTACATATAATATCCCATATTTTGTGTGTTTATGTAATACCTTCATTAACTTATAATCTATTAGTTTGACTACAACTTGGTGAGAATCTTCCCTCTTGACAACTTGGTGAGAATCTTCCCTCTTAAGCTTTGGTACATGTTTACCATATCGTACACACCTACCTATGGTTGTTTAAGGATTATGAATAATTATGTATTTTTTCAGCTATTGCTTCATTATGCCACTTCTGATGCTGGCAGCTGGAATGAACATGGTTAGTATGTTTGCATTTGTGCTTCAGCACATATCTGACAATTAGCTTTAAGCTATCTATTATAGTTTAGAAATTATTACCAATCATCTGTTGCCAGTGGGAACAAACTTGGTGAGTATGTTGGCATTATTACTTCGGTGCATATCTGCCACTCAGGTTTAAGCTATTGATTATAGTTTACAGATTATAGCTAATTATGTCTTCATTTTAGATTTTACTTCATAGTGCCACTTCTGATAGTACCAGCTGGAACAAACTTGGTGAGTTTGTTGGCATTTGTGTTTTGGTACATATCTGCCACTTAGTTTTAACCTATCTGTTATAGTTTACAAATTATTGCTAATTGTGTATTTGTTTAGATTTTGCTTCATAGTTCCTCTTCTGGTGATGCCAACTAGGATGAAATTGGTGAGTATGTTGGCATTTGTACTTCGGTACATACCTGTCACTTAGTTTTAACATATCTGTTATAGTTTATGATTTATTTCTAATTTTATGTATTTTTCAGATATTTGCGTACAAATCCAGGCCAATTTATACGTAGGACGAGGCATGGAGAGGATCTCTAGTTGTTACATACAAAACATTATTAAATTTGTGCTTTTTCTTACAATTAAGGGGGTGTAAAATCTCAATTACAAGTAGTGACATCTCTCGGTGACAGGTTAAAATTGTTACAGGTACCTTATCGACAGTTAGTTCGTGTTGTCACTCTGAGATGGCGTCACCATATTCAAATTTGTGTTGCATGTAGTGACATCTCTCGGAAAAAAATTCGAAACTCATTACAGATACCATACCTAACATTAGTTTCATAAATTGCAATGAGACTGCGCCACTGTATAAACAAAATTAAAAATTATATATTTCGCTCCCTACGCGTGTCATTAAAAAAGTTTCAATGTTATCAGCACCGATAAGACGAAAACTTTTTCCTCGCAAAAGTGAATTTTTATGAATTGAATAACTTTTAAACTAAGCGTCATACAGTGGTGTGCGATAGCTCATTTTAATCAGCTTGACGAGCTTAACCCGTGTACCAAATATCAGCCTTTTTAATTTTTTATTGGTGTTGAAAATAAAATTTGCTGAAATCTGGTACACAGGTAAAACTCGTCAAGCTGATCAAAATGAGCTATCGCACATCACTGTATGACGCTTAGTTTAGAAGTTATTCAATTTTTAAAAATTCACTTTTGCGAGGAAAATGTTTTCGTCTTATCGGTGCTGATAACATTGAAACTTTTCAATGACATGAGATAGAGCGCGAAACAAATAGTTTTGAAATTTTTGTGAATATAATGGCGCGTCATTTTGCAATATGGACTAGATTTTGGTCAGGGATCTGTAATGAATTTCAATTTCTTCCCATAGATGTCACGACTTGCAATAAATTGTGGCGCCATCTTACAATTACCAGATGAACTAGCGGTCGGTAAGATACCTGTAAGACATTTCAAAATCTTCCGAAAGATGTCACCACTTGTAATTGACATTTATTATTAAATTAACTGCAAAATAAAGCATAAATTTATTATTTTGTATGTAACAACTAGAAATCCTCTCCGTGCCTCATTCTATGTATAAATAGCCGTAATGTATACAGAAATAACTAAGAAGTACATAAAATTAGAAATAATTCATAAACTATAATAAATAGGCTAAAACTAAGTGGCAGATATGTACCGAAACAAATGCAAACATACTCACGAAATTCGTTCCAGCGGGTATCATGAGAAGTGGCACTAAGAATTAAAATCTAAAATAAACACATAATTAGCCATAATCTGTAAACTATAATAGATAGCTTAAAACTAAGTGGCAGATATGTACCAAAGTAATAATGCCAAAATACTCACCAAGTTTGTACCTGCTGTTCACAGCAGAAGAGGAGCTATGAAGCAAAATCTAAAACAAATACATAATTAGCCATAATTTGTAAACAATAATAAATAGGCTAAAACTAAGTAGCAGATATGTACTGAAGAACAAATGCAAACATACTCACCAAATTCGTTCCAGCTGGTATCATCAGAAGTGGCACTAAGAATTAAAATCTAAAACAAATACATAATTAGCCATAATTTGTAAACAATAATAAATAGGCTAAAACTAAGTAGCAGATATGTACTGAAGAACAAATGCGAACATACTCACCAAGTTTGTACCTGCTGGTCACAACAGAAGAGGAACTATGAAGCAAAATCTAAAACAAATACATAATTAGCCATAATTTGTAAATAATAATAAATAGGCTAAAACTAAGTAGCAGATATGTACCGAAGAACAAATGCAAACATACTCACCAAATTTGTTCCAGCTGGTATCATCAGAAGTGGCACTAAGAATTAAAATCTAAAACAAATACATAATTAGCCATAATTTGTAAACAATAATAAATAGGCTAAAACTAAGTAGCAGATATGTACTGAAGAACAAATGTGAACATACTCACCAAGTTTGTACCTGCTGGTCACAACAGAAGAGGAACTATGAAGCAAAATCTAAAACAAATACATAATTAGCCATAATTTGTAAATAATAATAAATAGGCTAAAACTAAGTAGCAGATATGTACCGAAGAACAAATGCAAACATACTCACCAAATTTGTTCCAGCTGGTATCATCAGAAGTGGCACTAAGAATTAAAATCTAAAACAAATACATAATTAGCCATAATTTGTAAACAATAATAAATAGGCTAAAACTAAGTAGCAGATATGTACTGAAGAACAAATGCGAACATACTCACCAAGTTTGTACCTGCTGGTCACAATAGAAGAGGAACTATGAAGCAAAATCTAAAACAAATACATAATTAGCCATAATTTGTAAATAATAATAAATAGGCTAAAACTAAGTAGCAGATATGTACCGAAGAACAAATGCAAACATACTCACCAAATTTGTTCCAGCTGGTATCATCAGAAGTGGCACTAAGAATTAAAATCTAAAACAAATACATAATTAGCCATAATCTGTAAACAATAATAAGTAGCTTAAAACTAAGTGGCAGATATGTACCGAAGTAATAATGCCAACATACTCACCAAGTTTGTACCTACTGGTCACAGCAGAAGTGGAACTATTATGCAAAATCTAAAACAAATACATAATTAGCTATACTTTGTAAACTATAATAGATAGGTTAAAACTAAGTGGCAGAAATGTACCAAAGCACAAATACCAAGCCACTCATCAAACTTATTACAGCTCGCAACAACATGAGTGGAACTATAAAGGAAAATCTAGAACAAATACAAAATTAGCAGTAATTTGTAAACTATAATCTAGATTAAAACTAAGTGGCATGTATGTACAAAAGCACAAATGCCAACATATGTATGTACTTACAAATTTTGTTGCAGCTGGCAACATCAAGAGTGGAAGCATAAAGAGAAACCTGAAAACATACATAATTACTCATAATTCTTAAACTATAATAGGTAATTTCAAATTAAGTGGCAAGCAGTCATCAAGTATGTTTTAGCCAGTTCCTTTACAAAGGCAATACTGATGAAATTACTGGATATCAAAAAGATGTCAGTCCAAGTATTCAAGTAGTTACCAATACAGACTAATATTGGTACCGGATATCCGTTGATTTTGTAGCGAAATAAAGTATTTAAAGTTGCAAGAAAATAATAATATTATAACACAAAATATTATTAGTCAGAAATCCTGTTCATAGATCTTCTCTTTTTCAGTGAGGTTGACGTTTCTTCCTGTCAGTCACGATCAGTGTTGTGGTTAATTTCGAGTCTGCGTTCATAATTTTGGGGCACAGAAATAGCGAAATTAGTGTCATTTACTTCTTGTTGCCAAAATAAGTTAAATATAGCAATGACCACCAACAAGTCATCGAATCGTCGGTATAAATGGTGTTTGGACAATACGCGGTAATTAACCTAAACTTGTTAAAGAAATAATGCAATGACTGATATTTTTGATTTGTTTTAGAGCAAGTCGAGCTCTTGTAACTGCAGAGACTGCTTTAGTAGCACCACCATCCTTCAGCACATCTGGGTCAATTACAATCAGTGAGACAACAAAGAAAACTGATACTAGTCATCTTATCAAAAAGAAGTCATGGGAACTTGCACTGGCGCCTATGAAACAAGTGCCAATGAACCTGTTCATTATGTACATGGCTGGCAACTCAATTTCAATATTTCCAATTATGATGGTGGGCATGTTATTTATGAGGCCCATTCAGGCCCTATTTGCAATCAACAGCACATTCAAGATGGTTGAGGATTCAGGTGCTATTGCACAAAAACTAGTCTATCTCATTGGCAATTTTGCCAACATTGGATTTGCATTATATAAATGCCAAAGCATGGGTCTTTTACCAACACATTCCAGTGATTGGTTAGCATTTATTGAGCCTCAAGAGAGGCTAGAATACCTAGGTGGTGGAATTGTATTAACATAATTTACATATTTGTTAAAATTGATACAACTATGAACACTAGGATAATTTAATCTTTTTTGTGTGCATCTGCAAAGTCTCTAATTTTTTGTATTATTGCACTTGGATCATCAACTTTTGGTACCTAAAAACAATGTAGATGTAGAGAATGTAATGTTAAAAATATACCAATTGTTCAATTAAGAAGTAATAAATGTATATGACTCTCATTTTGATTGATATAATGTTATGGGAATCCCAATACCACTTACTTGATAGTTTTGAGAAATATAAAGTCCAGAGTAGACTCCAACAAGGAAACTAATCTACAATAAGAAGTAATATTTAATTGGCAAGAAGTTGTTAGGGCTGTTAACATACCACACCACGAAACATTTTAAATATGAATTGGTTAACGTAGTATTAATAAAAATCGTGACAATGATCCTGAAATCACAATATGAACAAGTACTCAATCTTTAAGCAGTGTGCAGAAGAATAGCTGAGCTATATATATGTGCTACTTGCTTATTATTTCAGAACACTGAATTTTAGTGCCATGTATTGTTACCAACTGCAACAATTCAACCAATTTCTCCTGTTATTTCATAACTCAAACGCATAATGAAATATTTCATTTTTAATTATTTTCAACATAGTCCCATAATTTTAAATGCCAAGTAAATTTGTTTAAGTTAATGTCATTGCAAAAAGGAGAAAAGTTACTAAACCTCAAGTTGGTTAACCTACATTTCTATTTTTGCGAGTCAACCAGCGGAAAAATTACTATCAGCTGTTTATACATTGCGTTGCTGCTAGGTGGGCAGGTTTTAAAGTTATTTTATGTTCGTTTATTAATTTACGTGTTTGCTTTTATAAGTTGAGTCTTTTAAATAATTGTATGTATCATGGATAGTTCATTAACTAACGCAGGTTAGTAGTGCTAAATTAAAAACCATTTTATGTAGTTCACGTTTCGTGATAAGGCGATGAATGTCGACAAATATTTGAGTGTGATATGATTACAGAGCTTTCCGAGAGCATCGTCAAGGTGGATTCGCTGCCCGGTTCGGAAAAGAGTGATTCTCTAGATGAAGATCTTGAATCATTTGAACTTTCAAGTGATTCCAATGGGAAAATTGAGGCAACTATGGGCAAAATGCCAACCATGGATTTACCGGATACATGCACTGTGTTAGTTGATGCTCAAACTGGCGCAAAGGTGTACTTGGTTGGAACAGCGCATTTTAGTCAAGAATCCAAGGACGATGTTGAACATGTTATCAGATTGGTGCAACCCAATATTGTAGTAATAGAATTATGTGATGCCAGAAGAGGTGTGTTGGCCATGGATGAAGAAACAGTTTTAAAAGAGGCTGCTAATGTTACCATGGACATGATTATTCATACTATTAAAAAGCATGGGGTTTACTATGGACTTACTTATCTTCTATTGCTCAATTTAAGCGCCCACATTACAAAACAAATTGGAATGGCGCCTGGCGGTGAATTTCGCGTTGCTGTTAGAGAGGCTGCTCAAATTCCAAATTGTTTGCTCATTTTGGGTGACAGGTCAATTAAAACTACTTTGTTAAGAGCTCTTTCAAAACTTTCATGGTATCAGAGTTGTAAATTGATTGTTCATTTACTCTTTTCAAATGAAGAAATTAGGTAAAAAAGGTAAAAAGATGTTTGCAGTTGAGAAACTAATGGAATGTCTTAATTGCAGTTTGGAAGAAGTTGAGAAATGCAAACGGCGTGATATGTTGGAGCAATTTCTAGTTACAATGTCTGGGGAATATCCTGGTTTAAGTGAAGTATTTGTGGATGAACGCGATATTATCTTAACTCACGCTCTGCAACAAGCAGCCAAAACGGATCCTAAGAGTATGTACTTGTTTGTGTAAATTTAGTAATTAATGTATTTTTCTCATTAGCTCTAGGCGTTAATATTCCGCTTAAGATTGTTGGAGTGGTTGGCATTGGGCATGCAATGGGAATTATGCGATTGTTTCCGAAAGACCAATCTCCATATGTTGACGATGTTCTTATAGTTCCTCCACCAAAGCTATCGTCAAAGATAGCCAAGGTTGTCTTTAAAATCACGGTCTTCTCTTTCGGCGGCTACTTAGTGTACAGATATTTTCCTCTACCGCAAGCAGTACGTTCAACTGCGAGTGGAACCTTTTCGAAACTCGTTGAGATGATTAACAAACGATAATGCCAATCGCATAGCGAATGGATGCATACATCACGCGCACAACTGGTGCAAAACTATGTTCTAAGAATTATTATGTTTTAAACAACAATAACTAACTGTATGAAATTGAAATATTTTCTAAACGTATTTTTACTTACGGAGAGTTATATGCAAGTGTATTATAAATGCCGAATAGGGAAGGATAGCTTTTATACTCCAGTTTCAATAGATGCATTCCATAAATGAAAAACATTAAATGTTTGCAATTTGTTAAATATTCGTAAAAATGAATATATTATTTTATTGACATTGTAACACTTTTTTCTTAAAAAGAAGTTTGCTCTCTTTCTTTCACTCACTTTATAGTTTTACGTTTTTAATTGCAATTACAATTAGTGGAAGACTTAGTAGGCAGGATGATTACGACCTTAAAGTTAAGTACGTTGTATCGTAAAGTATTTTGATTATATCTTTCTAGATTTTTGGTACATTGGCCGCGCAACGAAAACCAAGATTGCTTGAAGTTGTGTCCATTGTGTTTTGAGAACGTGCTGCACATCGATAGCGCCAGCAGTAACTTTCATGACACAAATACGATCCACCTTTTTTTACTTTCATATCCTAAAGTATGTCAAACATTCAATATATGTTATTGGTCAGTGATAAAGCAAATATCAAACCGGAGAATTTAGCCAACTATCCTGTGTCCATTCCCATACATTTCCCGCCATATTGTACAAGCCAAACTTATTTGAAGGAAATTCATCAACAGGACATGTTGCTAACCAACCATCTTCACCTGTATTTTCATTCGGGAATGTACCTTGCCATATATTAGTCCTGCAATACTATATGTATTGAATTCTTCAACATTACATAAAGCTTCAAGAAAATTTACCAATGTTTGCCTTTGGGATTTAAGAGATTTCCCCAGGGATAAAGTTTCTGTTTTAAACCACCCCTACAACCATATTCCCATTCTGCCTCAGAAGGTAAACGTTTCTTTTTGAATTTGCAATATGCAACTGCATCATTCCATGAAACATGAATTACTGGATGATTCATTCTATCTAAAGTGATTCAATCACAATTAAGTAAATTTGAAAAATGTTAAATGTACCTGCAATAGAACTCTTTTGTCCTTCAGGATGCCGCCAATCAACATTTTTCATTTTTATCCACCAAGGAGCTTGCACTGCTCGATAATCTTTGTACTTGTCCAATTCTTCTTCAGGAATGTGTTTCTCAAAAATAAAACTATCACCAAACTGTTCAGCCTCTGTTTTATAATTGGATGCTTTTATAAACTTGTCAAATTCCGCATTAGATACTTCATATTTATCCAGATAGAATTCATGAACTGTTTGATTACGAGCAGGACCCTCATAATCGGTTTCAAATACAGGTTGATTTGTGCCCATTTCAAATGTACCTTCAGCAATTAACACCATATCGTCCAAATCAAGTTGATGTTGACTGTTTAATTCTTGCGAGTATTTATTATGTGGTTTCAGATCATTTTCCGCTTTATCTCTATTCAATTCACAGCCGCAGTCTTTCTCGCTGCATCGCGCAGTAGTAAAAAGTATTGTAAATGCAAAACATGCGTGCAATAAGTACATTTTAGGCGTTATTAGGAATATTCAACTGCGTAAATTTGTACATTTATAAGATAAAATTAAGTAATGCTTGTTAAGCCGCTAATTAAACTTTACTAACTTTAGGAACATAGCACAAGAAGCGATTTTAAGCCAATGTTTTAAGCAATTGAATTTGCGACTAGAACAGCTGATTCCGAAGCAAAATAAAACGACCTTCTCCCCTCTTCGAAGACTTAATCGCTAAAATGTAGTTCAAACGGGAATAAAATGTTACTAACTCTAAATATTTAATACGGTATTTCACCATTCTAAAGTGGACCAGGGTTTATTGTATTAGTTCCGCTTTTTGAAACATTAGTTGGTGTTCACGACTTGTTGTGAACGATAGAAATCATTATGTGGTATTTGTTAACCACGAAAAGTTTTAAACTTTACTAAGTTTTTTATCATTATTTAGAATACCCTTCTGAAGTATCCTTACTCTAATTCATCTTGCGTTAAGGTTCGGGTTTTTCGAAGATGTTTTAAGAAAGCACGTCAAACATTTGAGATCTTAATCAGAAAACAATATCCGGAAATAATTCAGGTGTTTGTTTAAGAATCGGTTTAAAACACGAATTAGAAGTGAAACAAGTCCTAACGTTGTTCTAAGAATAGAACTAGATAACAAGAAAGTGTTTCCTATTTCACCGGCCTGACATGGCCGATTTAAGGATAAACATTTGCCGACAGTGCCTAATCATCACATACATTTGTTAATAATGAAATAATTTGTTCAAACACTTACGGTTTCACATTACCTGTGAAGAAAAAGTATATATTATTCAAAAGATGTAAACCCTGAAAGAAAGTGTCAATTGACACAAACACTGTCAGCAAAGGTAAAGTTTACCAATAATTAATTCGTTCGCAACGCAGATTTTGACCTGGGGGTAGCTACACCCAAAACAAACGTCTACCCACCACAGGCTCCCATACGGGATTTAACACCATATATAAATAAATACACATGAACAATAAAGATGAATAATCTCGTCAAATTACGTATCCTTGAGTAATGAAAATTATTTGACACTATAATACCCATTATTTTAAATACTAAGAATGACTCGAATATCGCTCGCGATGGATTCTAAACGGGTTACATATAAACAGGTGATTACAGTCCAGGATGCCGAGACTCCTTCTGAGACCACGACAATAAGTAAGTTTAATTGAAGAATGCTCCCGAATGTTTCGATAGTACTAGTCATCCGTGATCGCAAGAAATGTCTATTAATGAAGTGACTTAAACAGTATTTCTTTGGCAAGAACGAGTTTTGATTCAAGTCAGAAGGACTGTTACTTGTTTCATCATAAGGAAGAGTACACTTACTTGATTGGTTAAAGTTGCTTCACTATTACGATTTGTGATAGTGAAGATTCCATTTCGGCGAGCATTACTTGTGGGTTGGCACACAAGCAGTCGCCCCGATGAGCGTCCCGTCGGTGGCCCACGCTGCAACATGTACCCTCTTAGATGGATGGACTTCCTTATGATCATTGACCTTCGCTACTATGGAGAACCCGCACATGAATTATTCTATACGAATTGCCATCTCCATCTAAAACAACTAATATAAATTAGAAATTTGAAAAACATATGATATCATTTCATAAATGTCGCATCCATGATAAATTTATTAATGTGTACCACTATTATAGAATGGACTCTTCTGGTACCGTTTTTTTAAACATGGATGCTATCACTCTACTCTAATCCAACCGGTGGATAAGAAGACGCCACACATTAATCAAACATTACTTAGAATAAATCGAGTAATCACGACTCCTGTCCACATAACTCGTAATAAAGTATTTCTTTGCAATTGCCCACTAAGAAATTCTTATATGGTCGTTGAAACATTAGACATTCAACAAGAGAAATTTCCTATGCTTCTACACCACTACTTGTGAGCCAACTACGCAACTTATAGCAAAGTAACTTTAAAACATAAATACTAATTTCTTACCATTGATGCTATATTAAACTTAATTGCCGAAACAATTCAGATACACTTTTGTTCACTTGCTATCTCGTGGCATGAGTATTATTCAACAATTATTAATGCCACAGTAAGTTTCAACGTTTGCAATGGTTTGATATTCTTCACTAACTCCAACTAACTGCAGAGTAACGCGATGCGAATTGCCGCTAATGCTTGCGCGCACTCTTATTGGCTGATAAGCATTAAGCTGATGTGCTTTGGAATTGTCGCAAATTTGCATGATTTTAGGGTGGCCTATATATGCATGATACCTTAAAATGTGTTCTTCACAAATAATTAATAATAAGTGTAAAACATTATTTAATAAAACTTAATGATGACAACTAATTGTATATTCAATAATTGATTAAATAACCGAGTAGCATATTGTAGTGTGCGGTGCGGGTGTTTGCGCACATACCGTTTCTCATTTCTTTCTCTAACCTCAGTTTGTTATTCTAAAGTGATTTTGTAACTTGAATTATTCTATATTTATCAATAAAATTATATTAGGAATTTATTGTAATGTTCAGAAACAAGTTTAAATTATTGTTAGCAAATAGTAGAAGCTATTGTCAGTCAGCAAAAAAGGTGGTAAACATATTGTTGTATAGTTTTTTTCACTTGTTTACTAACAATTTTCCTTGTAGAAAGTGTACCCTGAAAGAATATTTTCTGGTATTCAACCAACTGGAACTGTTCATATTGGCAATTATCTTGGTGCAATTACAAATTGGGTTAAGCAACAAAATGAGGGCAAATATATTATTTTATCAGTTGTTGATTTACATTCAATTACACTTCCTCAGGTATTGGAATTATTTTGTCTACTTACTTCATCAAAACTTAAATTATTTCATTTTAGGATCCAAAAGTATTGTCTAAGAATATATTAGAAATGACTGCTACATTATTAGCTTGTGGTATTAATCCTGAAAAGACAATATTATTTCAACAATCACATATAAAGCAACATACTGAGCTCTGTTGGCAATTAGGATGCATTTGTACAATGGCTAGGTATAGTTAAATATTTAAACACATAAGAGATATTCATTATTTACAATTTTAGACTAAGTCATTTACCACAGTTCAAAGAAAAGTCACAAAATATAAAAGATATTCCTCTTGGTTTATTTGTGTATCCTGTTCTACAAGCAGCTGATATTCTTCTTTACAAGTAAGCATTCAATTAATATTCAGCAGCAATTTATTAAATGCAATTCTTATTGAAGAACTACACATGTTCCTGTTGGAGAAGATCAATTACAACATCTTCAATTGGCACAAGAACTTGCAAGAATGTTTAATTCAAAATTTGGTGAAACATTCCCAATACCACATGCGATTATTTCAAAAAGTGGTAATGCCAGACTTAAGAGTCTGAGAAATCCAGAGAAGAAAATGTCAAAGTCTGATATTGACGGTAAGAGCAGAATTACACTTTTAGATACAGATGCAGAAATTGCAAATAAGTTTAAAAAAGCTGTAACTGACTTTACACCAACAATATCTTATGATCCTGTCGAAAGGCCAGGTATTTCAAACATGATAGCAATTCACGCTGAGATTACAGGAAAATCTATTGAGGAAGTAGTGAATAGTGCTTCAGGTTTAGATACTTCAGGATATAAGCAACAAGTTGGTGCAGATGTTGCAGCACATATACGACCGATCCGAGAAAATATTTTAAATTATATGTCAGATCCTTTTTATATTCATGAGATATTGCAAAGCGGGGCACAGCGAGCTTCGGAAATTGCAGAAAGAACTGCTAAAGAAGTTAGGCAAAAATTGGGTTTTAATTTTTTGCCAAAGAAGAAAGCAAAAAGTTTAGCTGCCAAACAAATAAATGTATGATTTCACTAAAATTATAATAAATTTATTAAGGCATGATAACAGTAATTGCTTAATTTTATTTTATAAAATTTGATTATGCAACTTATGTTAGGCAGACAGTTTGGCACCACGATCACCTGTTGTTTACCAAACATTGTTTGTTCCTTAACCTAGCTTTCAATTACTTCTCTTTGCCGTTTGGAGGTAAGAAATTATCATAAATAATTTATGTTTTAAAGTGTGGAGAATACTATGGAAAAAGATATAATAAACGCTGATATTAAATTTTTACGAGTGTATTGCAAAAAGTTGAAATTAGAGTCTGAACAAGCACAAGAGAAAATAAAAACTTTACAAGAAGAGCTAATGCAATATAAGATTAAATCAATTGAAGTTGAAATACCTATGAACAATTTGAAGAAGAAGTACGAAGAAAGTGAAGATAAGTGTAAACTTTTACGACAAGGTTTTCAATCATTAGAGAAAGATAATGAAGTATTGCAGAACAAGTATCAAAAAATGAATCTTCATTTGGAATTAGCTGTAATAAAATAAATTACGCTTTAGAAGCTTTTTTATACTATTAACAATTTCCATTGTAGACAAATTCTACAGATAAACTGAAAGAGCTTTTATCTATCTCAGAAAAGGAGAAGAATGAAATTAAACATAAGTTTGAGTCTCAACAAACAGAACTTAATGAGGCGAAAATTAAAATACACAATCTGAGTACTAATGCATCACATAAAACTGTAGAAATTGAGTCCATTAAAGAGTATGATTAATATTGATTTTGAGATAGTTTAACTCATAAAAACGTCGCGTTTTAGAACTTTGGAGAAATATAAACAAGAACAGTTAAGGTGCCTGGAAGTATTTGAGTCTTGTGCTACAAATGAAAATATCATAGCAGAAAATAAGGCTTTCAAGATACAAATTGCAAAATTAGATGAAGAAAAGAAAGATTTTGAAGAAAAATACTGTTATTATAAAGGTTAGTTTATGATAAGTTTGCAATTCTCAAAATCAATTGTTACATTTTATAGCATGCCATGATGAATGGCAAGAAATAATTAGCACAAGAGATGATCAAATAATATCCTATTACAATGAGGTATACATAATGAGGAAATGATAATCATCAAAAATTAATGCAATATTTCCCTTTTAGTGGAAAAATGATGAACAGAAGCTGAATCATATTATCAGTGTTTTAAAACAGGAAATTGCTGTTTTAAAAGAAATTATTGCGAAAAATAAGACCATGTCTCAATAGTTATTGTTTTACAATAATGTTATTTACTGTTTAGGTTATAGTTAGTTGTTAATCATAATGAGTGAGGAAGAAGTGCCTGAAATCGTGGGAGATGTCCCTCAACTTGAAGAAGAAGATGTCAATATAAATGATATATTGGATAATGATAGTGATGCTGAAGAATTAACAGCATCTGAAGTAATTAAGTTAATGGAGGAGGCATGGATGAATGAGAAATTTTCCCCTGAAGTTTTACCACATAAAATGGATGTGGTTGAATGTTTGCTAAGTCAAATTACATCAATGGAGGAAAATCTAGAAAATTTGGAAAGCACTGATTTTACAAAAACTCTCTATCAATTGGAAGTTGATCGTCTACGTTATTTAATTACAAGTTATCTAAGACATAGATTGGAAAAGATTGAAACATATTGTGCAGCTTTAATTAAAGATGAAGAAGCTCGCATTGCAAATAACCAAGATGTATACCTAACAGATGCTGAATTATTATTTGCTAGAGAATATTTGGAATGTAAGTAAATTGAAAGTGTTATGTATAGTTTTATTGAATGTAAAATAATTTACTGTTTCAGCCCTTGAACATCATTTTGAAAGTGTATTGAGCTTTTGGCCTGGAATGCCTCCAGATGATTGGAAACAAAAGCAACTTAAACCTAATCTGCATAGTTTTGTATTTGTTAAGTCTAAAAAGGACATTGAAGGGGTTGTTATTGATGCAGGAAATGAAGAGGAAGATGATTTAGTTGATTTAAAAGCAAGTTCACAAATGATAATCAGTTACAAAAGTATTTCCTATTTACTGAAAAAGGGTGATATCACTCTAATATAATAATAAACTATTTGCTTTATTAATTTTGAGAGTTTTAATTAGACAAAATTAAAGCCTTTTGTTTATATGGTTTTCCTTAGCCTAAACATACATTGGATACTACTAAGAATCCAGTCGCATTTTCAACTGGAATCTTGTTAGTACAATTGGAAATTAGTCCGATACCCGTTCCAATTTCAATTGGAATTCTAGTTCAATTCTTATTAAATTCTTATGGTATTCTTAATAGACTACAATTTGATTCCAATTGAATTCTTTTTAGATACTTACAGAATTTTTATTAGATTCTTATAGAATTCTTGTTGGATTCTTATGGAAATCTAATTAATATCCAATATTCATTCTAATTAGAATCTATTTTGAATTAAATGAATATATATGCAACTAATTTCACCCTTCTCTTGGCCCTCTGGATTATATATAAGTAACTATCGTATTAATGCAGTGCAAGACGATTAGCGTGTCACCACAGTCTTGATTGTGTTATAAGATTGTTATTAAGTACCACAAACATTGGAATATTTTATAGCATGACTGAGAAGTATTAACTATCCCCATAACGTACTACACAGTATCATTCGCAACGCTGTGATATTTAGGCCCAATTTATCGCGATAATTGTTTAAGACATCTTTTTTTTCAATATGGTGAAGATTTATTCTTTGAGCGTGTTGTATAAAAGTACAACCGATGCGAAATTTTTCAAGTCAGCTCATGAATTGCAAAGCTTCGGATACTTTCAACGCAATTCCGTGCAAGAGTTCATGGGTTTCGTGGCCAAGACAATAGTGGAACGAACGCAACTTTCTGCACGGCAATCTGTGAAGGAAGGAGGTCAGTGCAATCTTATATCTTATTAATAAAAAACCCTACATCGTTAATGCGCAATTTACAGAGTACATGTGCCATGCATATGTCAGAGGCGACAGTCTGGCTGGAGTCGTTATTTGTGATCATGAGTATCCCCAAAGGGTAGCCCACACTTTAATTACCAAACTTCTAGATGAATTCTCCCATGCTTATCCAGCATGTGAGTGGCCCTCACTGACTGAACGAGAAGTCAACTTCAACCAGTTGGCTGTTTATTTAACTAAATACCAAAACCCCAGAGAAGCAGATGCAATGACAAAAATACAGGAAGATCTTGACGAAACAAAAATCATTCTGGTATGCACTTTGTTTTCACTCAAGAATGCATTATTTAAACAAACCTTTTTTTATAGCATAACACAATTGAAGCGGTGCTTGAACGCGGTGAGAAACTTGACGACTTGGTTACAAAGTCTGAAGGTTTAAGCATACAGTCCAAGGCGTTTTACAAAACGGCGAGGAAAACAAACAGCTGTTGTACGTTTGGCTAAAGAGTTGAGGATTATTACAGGAATTGCATTCCAGTGTTCTATATGCATTATATAATTTTAACAGAAAGTAATTTTGTGCAGAATTATTTTGTGATAACTTATAAGCTCTAAATGTTATTTATGCAATTTGATGAACGTTTATATACATATTATACATGTTAAATGCCCAATGATACCATGCTTATAAAAACATTGGGCTACTAGATGTTTTCATTCATCATTTAAGGATTGTGAAGGTGGTTAGTTAAACAGACACATGGAATATATTTTGTGATGGGTTTTAGTCAGAAAACGTAATGCATGTGTGGATGCTATTTGAAATGAATTTTAATTTTTGAATACTTGAGATTATCTATAAACAAATTGTTGACATGATACTATCAAACCAATGCGAATTTTGAGAAACGAAAAAGTATCTAAATTTATATGTATGGAATTATCGTAATCATAATAGAAAGGCATCATTAATAAATGTGCAAATTTAACAATTATTGAACTAGCGTATTGATCATAACTTTAAACTGGCGGATCATCGAAATAATCTTTGAATTCAGCTTGAGGCGTTGTTGGCCGCTCAGCGGGCCGCGCTTGTGATTGTAAGCGAACCGATACCGATTCCTCGCCCGACGTGCTGGAATTCAATAAATTGACACGATTTAATGAAGTCTTGTTCATCACAGGACCGGGTACTTTGCGATGCCCGTTTTCTCGTTGTATGAGTTCTATAACACTACAACTAGGTAGCCATGATTTATCCCTATAAGTCAAAAATAGCGTTATAAATTACTAATTATAATAATGGTAAAGTTGAAGCAAAACTTACTTTATAGCCGTTGCAACCACATTTCTATTGGGTTCAACATCATAAGCAGCACTTTCACATCCGAAATGCTCGCAATATTCGTGTACAAAATGTCGTTTTTCACGATTCATGCATTCAAACGAATGCGATCGACTTTTATGCTTACTGTCCTTTGCGAGTTTTACAAGCTCCGTTAGTTTATCATGAACGGATTGACAAAACCGCAGATCCTTCTTCACCCATTGTTTCATGTAATCCGAGTACCGTGGTGTCAATTTGGAACTCAAATCAGGGTTGCGTATTTGCAAACCAATGGCCAACCGGCGATTGCGCTCAACCATACGACATTCATCATTACATTCCAACCTGAAACATTTCATTTACTCCCTGTACAACTTAAACATATATAAAAATTACGTTTTATGAGTCCCATTACGCTTCCTAGAATTGACAATATCTCCAATATCCACACACTGACCGCGTTGAATATCCGCCATCTTGGATGCAAGTTGAATCATTGCAAACTTTTGATATTCTCCGGCCATATCCATACACATTCGTGTGCTACTTCTTAGACCACATTGACAGGTGACGATCACAGTCTGCTTGCAAGGCACCGTTGGACATGGAGGCTCATGACACGGTTGATTGCATGTATGTTCGCAATTCGCACGACCAATGGTGCACGGCTGCTTGCAAGGGGTTGGGCAAGGGCCATCATGACATACGCGTACGCACTTGTGCTGCCCGCAAGACAAGGGTTTATTGCAAGGCATTCCGCAGCTAAAGTCGTTTTGGTGACAAGGCACAATCGCACGTGATTCGTGCTTACCGTAGCACCACTTTACCGTAAAGAGGGTGCATGGAGGACAAGTGCCCGGGTGGCAGTTGTGGTGTGGTTCATGACCACAGGGACGCACGCGAGAACATGGTTTCGTACATGCTGGAGGCCGTGTTCCGCATGGCACCGGTGGATATATCACGCTCGAACCACAATCACAATAAAGCTCCTAGAATGAACAAATAATCGCATCAAACAAACGTTCAAAATTATAACAAATTGATTACCTCAAAGCTAGAACGCCAACATGATGGGCACCTTCCCTTATGACAATTTAATTCGCATTTGTGAAGACCGCAAGATAGCGTGTGCGTACATGGAAGTGGACACTCATGTTCAATTTCAATACAGCATAATTGATTGCATTTGTGTTTGGTGCACGAGCGTTTCTTCGTACATTTCTTCTTGCATCTCGCATCATCCGCTTTTGTCGTTAAATCTTTGCACGCCAATTCTCTATCCATATGCCCACAACGACAACGCACCATTGTGCTTAAAGGACACTCGGGGCAACTACCCTCATGGCAATTTACAGCGCATTGATGCGGTTCGCTCGGTTGACCACATCGCAACTTCTTACCGCATACATTCTCACAGCAAGGAATTGGATCAAGGCACGAAGTACGCTCCTTCTCTATCTTAGTCTTACCACAAGGACACGTTTGAATCAGGCTTGGATCCAATGAGCAATTTTCGCAAGGCCCTTCGTGGCATATTTTAGTACACTTGTGATTACCGCAAGCCAAGAGTTTATCACAGATGTCTGCGCAGCTGTATGTAAATACATTCTGCGTTTCCAATGTGCATTTTACTTTGCGCCCTTGCTTTCCACAATAGCATTCCTGCTTTATAGATTCCGTGCATTCGACACAATCACCCCAATGACATTTCGCAGTGCATCGATGCACGTTGCATTTTAATTGCTTATTGCATACATCATCACAGACTATTTCTATGTTGGATTTGCATTGAACGGTGGGTTTCTTTGCGCCACAACCGCAGGAACGTTGAACCATTAATGTGCAATCAGGACACGCACCCGGATGGCAACGTAACGTACATTTGTGTTCGCAATTACGACCCTTGCGCCCGCATACTTCACCACAACTGTGCGCAAGTTGTCCTGGTTCGTAGTTGGGCTCAAAGTACTTATCACAGAAGCATCTGTATTCGTTGGGTATGTCCGATAGGACGTTTTGGCACGCTGGACAACGCCATCCGTTGTCCAACTTTGAGGAGTGCGCCCATTTTTGCACACAGGATAAATGCAATATGTGGTAACATTGCTTGCATGACCATACTTTGTCAACATGACGCAATTTCTCGCAACATACGAGACATTCCAACATCCGATGCGTTACCATATGTTCTAAGCGTTCACGCTGTGTTGCAGCATCCACTAAATATGAAATTATAATTAGTATAATGTTTGTTAATCAAATTATTGTACTTACATTTTTTCTTAAAATTATTTGGTTGCCGTGCAACCTTATGATTTTCTTCTTTACCCTGCTTTTCCTCATTTAATTGAATGTCAGCTGGCTTATTATTAGATTCCTTATCAGTTTTATTACCCCTTTCATGTTTTCTTCTTGAGTTATCTTCTTGCTTTACTGATTCTTCAGGTTTCCTCTGACGCCAATTGGAACTTGAACTTGAGCTATCATTGATTTCATTTCTTCTCGATCTCCATGTATTCCTCTCCCGATTTTGTTCAGGTGCATTATTACTATTATAATTATTGGATTTATTATCCTTAAACTTATTATGAACGAAATTACTGTTGCGTTTCTGATAAGTATTTTGATTAGCTCTGGAATGATTTTGTTCAATCTGTACTCTCTCATTATTTCTTAAACTTTTTTGATTCATTGGTTTATTCTTGAAACTGGCAATTCTCTCATTTTCTCTTGCATCATTTCTCCTTCTAGCAAAATCCTGGCTTGTTATCTTTTTACCTCTATTAATGGGATGGTTCTGGAAGTGATTATCCTTTCGGATTGCACCAGTATGAGCCATTGCAGCATTATGTTGCAATGCTTCCAGCTCTTGCACATGCTGATAAGATGTACCTGGATGAAATTCTTGGGCAGTGGGTTGCAGTACTGATTTACTTATATCAATATAACCAAATTTTTTACTTGGTCCCTGAGGTTGTTTACTCTTATGTACAATACTGTTTAGCTGCTGCTGCAGCTCAATTTCATCTAATCGAAGAAAATTCCTTGCATTTGGATGAGCACTTCCTGTAGTTTGATGGCGCAAATCTGCGTTCTGCCACGTATTCTTGTAATTTGACATTACCGCGTTACTGCAATGGTAAAATATCGCTCGAAATGTGCCAATAAACCGTTATTGCATAACGTTACCTGTTTGTTGTAAATCTAATAGTGCACAATATGGTAATGGAATAATCTGACGTTTAAATACACAGGCGCGATGTTCAATCACTGAAGGCACTAACACAGGTCGTTGCTCGTGGTCGGATCACCAAAAATGTATAATGAATGAACCCTAGTAAATTTGCACCTGGAACACTTCTTACAACCGCAGCCTTACACGCTATTGTGTTGATTTCTTTTGCAAAACGAGGTTATGAATGGATGAGGACTCGTGCAGTTTGTCACATTGCCGATGGACTTTTTCTATAATACGCCACCACTGTTATAAAAGTTTCCCCATGGCCACAACAGATGGCGAATGCTGTCCACACAAGTTATTTTTATCCAGGAATTCAAATTGGCGGATCCTTCTGCAAATAATTCTTTTGTAAATAACATAATAGTTGCGAATTTCTATATGAAATGCATAAATTCTTAGTATAATTGGTAAAGAGATTAAGTAATTTAACAAATAACGAGATGCTAGTTTGTAGTATGTGTACGACATAGCAATTGAATATAAATGGCTATTCCATTTGTATGCACATTGCATACGTATCATGCTGCGTTTTAATCGAATCGAGTAATGGCGTTTTATAAGGTAAACACGTCGAAACGTACATGAAGAAACGCCTCCTTGCCTACTCGCGCGTGTGCCTCCTTCATGTACCGTACGCGTTAAGGAGTTGGGCGGCTTAATGGGACAAATGACAAATCGTACCGCATCTTGTTTGATTTGAATTTTAATCAGCTTCTAACGATCCACAAACGCAAAGCCTAAGCCGACTTTGTAATTGTAAACAAGCCTGGTGTAATTGAACAGATGAATGTGCAATATAAACACATCCGCTGGTGATGTTGACAGCGCTAAGAATCCTGCAAAGATTTTAGTGTGTGCCTCCCACGCTTCTTTCTGGGTTATAAATTAACGTCTGCGCCGTGTGTGCCATGTTTGTGTTGTTTTTTCTAATTGCCGCTTGCACGCCAATGAATATGTAAATGCGGTAATGAAATGCGCGGCGGAAGGCGAAGCGAGAGCGGTAACTCCACCTTACGAGGAGGACTCGCCGATGTAGACGGCCCACCGCGAAACTCACCTGGTAGCAGGAGTGCAGTTTGCGGCCAACTACACGACCAACGCGAACCTGGCATCTGGCACCTGCCTGCGCGTCGCATTCATTGAATTTACCGGCAAAACGCGTGCTCCGAACGACTTGCCGTCGCGCGCGTCGCGACGCTGTAATCAAACAGAGGCAAAAGTTCACCCAAGGGATTTACCATCTCAAGTGTGCCAATTGTGTGCAGTGCTCTTAATGCATCTTTCGTCATTCCATTAGGTAAACATTTTCACTTTACATATATTGCTTTGAATTTAAAATTGGCGCGGCGAAACCGGAAGGGAAAATTGTTAGTGGTAGTTGAGAGCCATCTGATGAGTGCGTCCGAAGCATTTATTAACGTAATTATAGCGTTTCAATTATTATTCGAGAAAAACACAACAAACGTATTATATTAGCATGCGCATTTTACCATCCATCCGGGCATGAATGAAATGCTGGAATGAAACCAAACTGTATGCGCTTAAGTGCTTAATGCGTCACATCCGTACCACACACACACATGCACACGCATGCGCGTAAGAGTGTGTTGCGCACAGGTAAGATGGTTTTTTGGCAACTGCGCGCGCGCGTCTTTTGACATGCAAGCACAATTATTGCACGCACGAACAAAAATGCTAATGATACCTATTGATGCTAATGTATTGCCGGTAATTAAATCGCAATTATCTCTTCTCTCCTCTCCTGCGCGATGCGCCAATTGAACGCTATGTAAATGCGCATTGCGAAAAAAGGACTAATTGCAATTGGGTGAAGTTGGCAATTAGATGTTAATTGCGTCCTAATGAATGCGAACTCGCCAACAATGTTGAACAATTCACGTTTGTTAATAAATATTTAAAAAAACACGAACGAAAGACGTTCGTTGGAAATGGAAATATTTTGCATAAATTTACTCACGTGCAAACGCAATGAAACATATTAAATGCGATTGCACCGTGTTAATTACGCCCTAATGACAGTCGTAATGATAAAAGTGTTAGGCATTTATTATCTTCACCTAGTCGCTCTTTTTTATCGTTGACAATACGGCCGTAAAATAAAGCGAGTAAGTAAGTAAGTAAGTAAGTAAGTAAAATATCAAATGCATGAAATAGATGATAAGAATAGATGATAAAAAAGTCTACTTAGGTCGTAATGAAATATGCATTTTTAATACAACTAATTCATATTAATTACTATAGTTAGAACAAGGTCATTTAATAACAATTTCATAAATGAATGCAAATTTTAGATTTGCTGTAAATTAATTCAACGTTTCGTGCATAATTTAAACACAAATATTTTAAAATCACTTGAATTTCTAACACCGTTGAAATTTTATTGTGGAATTTAAGTAGTTTACTTAATTAGGAATGCCATATTGTTTTTAAAAGTTTACGAAAACTTTAAATTTTTCTTAATGTGCTTTTGTAACAAATATTTTAACGTAAAATTTTGTGGATTTATTATAGAATTTTTGTGAATTTTATGAAGGTAATGTACAGCGCAATCTTCTAATTGAAATGCAATTTGAATTTTGTAAATCGGTCATTTAGTTTCGGAGATAATAAGACAACTTATTATGCGCTGTAAACGAAGAAATTTAGTCGATTTTTGACCTTTAAACTGAAAAACACGGCATTTAGCTTAAGGTGGCTTAGATCTTACTTAGTACACTCGATTCCGTATAATTTTCTCTATTTATTGGTATAATTTCGAGGACCGGAAAATATAGGATAATCAACTAAAACTCAATTTGAAAATTATTTTGTCACGAAAAATTTGAAAATTTTTAAACGCTAATTACTTATAGTTTTAATTATTAGAAGGTATTAAATGATATATATTCTTAATCTACATTAGACACTATTTCCAATGATATGATTGGTTTTCTTCATTGTTTATAAAATTACGAGATAATGAATTTCAAAGTTGACAAAGGTTTTTTAATTGGCTGCGATCTCAAAATTTTTGAACTTTGAGACTAAATTGTTGCTAAATTAGCGGTCAAATTTATATATAATTTATATATTTATAAACTTTAATTATTAAACAATTAATAAGAAAAAAAAATAATTTATTAGCTTATTAAGTTTTTTTAGTTAATTAATTTTGGTAGACATATTTTTTTCAATATGACAGAGTGCATTATTTAAATAATTCAATTTATCTACGAGTTTCATTGCACAATTGTGCTCATTACCGCTATATCTTAATTGTCCCGGCAAAGCCACGCAACTCATTTATTAATTACTTTAATTTTGGTTGCATTTGTTTTTGTTAATAATTGAGTTGTTGCTATTGGGATATGTTACGTCATAGCAGGAACTGATTGTTAAACAGCATGCATTATGCATGAATTGTAATTTTGTTAGACGATGACGATTTCGTGAAATGCATATGCCGCATAATAATTCGTGATTAGATTGCAACAAACAACGACGACAACGGCAACGAGCACCATGACTACGATGCGTAATTAACGCATAATTACAAATGCCATTGACAAATGGAAAGAGTACGTTTGTTGATTATTATTTATGCTGGCGCATTAGGCGCATGCGGAATGGGCGCTAAAATATGGTTTTAAGAAGTCGGGAATCGTAAAAGTTAACACTTGGAATTGCTTCACGCTCGGAATGCAACAATGCGAGCTGTTTATTGCTGCGCAACGGTGATAATACCAATGTTGGCGTAATTAAAACGACGACAACAATTCTTTGCTAGTTTTTTTTTTTATAGGTTATGTGCATGCGGCATGCTGATATTTGTTGTAAAGTGTGACAATTTGTAAGTTGTGGTGCGTATGGCTTGCAGGTGCGTTCGGACTTGTTGTTGGTGTACGAGGGCATAAATGGATAGTGGCGAATGCGTCGAAATGGATTTGAGTACGCGGGGGCGCGATTTGGCGCCGCCCCATCAGCAGGATAACAACTGCTCCAAGATGCGTGTGGCGAAATCTGTCTTTTCGATAAGAAGTTTGGTTGATTTGGGTGATAATAATGATGGAATTGGTAAGTGTTTTATTTATATTTAACTCTACTTTTGTTAAAAGCAAGAAAGAGGTTAGGAATGTTTTAATTAACAAATGAACAGTTCTAAAAATTTTACAAGAAGGATTTATTTAAATAACATTTGAAGGAAAATTATCCCTAAAATTATCCCTGAGCATAAGGGATGGTTTACTTTTAGAAAGTATCCCTAAAAGGATTAAAAATACATGAAAGAAAATATAATTTTTGATGATTATGTAAAGGAAGAAATTGATTAGGAAAATTATCACAGATGAAAATGTACGTAAATTGTCGGAAAATTGGAATAATTTTTTTATTAAATATTCTTATAGTAAATTTAGCCAAAAATATGATCAACAAATTTTAAACCAAAATATGCAATTGATCCAAAGTTATTATCAATTATAGCCTACGATCTACATGCTACTAGTGCTAAACTTAAAACTTTAAACGTGATTATCTCGAAAACTTTTTTTACGAATTTGCAATTTCTTTCGGCTGAATTACTCTAAAACTATCACTTCAATCATTACCAAATTTTCGCCAATTTTAGATTATGAGACGAGTTAATATCTGAAC
The DNA here is from genome assembly GCA_963978815.1 of Aleochara curtula. Taxonomy (NCBI): domain Eukaryota; kingdom Metazoa; phylum Arthropoda; class Insecta; order Coleoptera; family Staphylinidae; genus Aleochara; species Aleochara curtula. The sequence continues at coordinate 11,097,533 of OZ022219.1, read as the reverse complement.
AAAGGATTTTAAATTTGCTTCGCAAATATTTATTTAAAAAAATGAAATAGTAGAAAAAAGGGTATAAAAACTAAAATTTTATTCAAACCTTCACCATGTCTTTTTGAACATGACTTTTCACAAATCCTTCATTTAGCCATGAAACAAACTAATGTACTAACAAAATCTTTTTGAATTTATGAATTACAATGAACCATTTTTGAATTATCGTAATTACCGCAAAACCTATTTTAAAAAATGCACTTTGATAAATTTCGGTGTAATTCGGCCATTTTTAATTATTTTTAAATAAATAAAAAAATACTCGAAGTTAATGAGAGTATGCACTAAACAATGTCGACAAAATATTTGAAAAAATTTGACTTTTTCTGCAACTAGTTAAATGTTCTGGAAGTTATTTAAATAAAAAAATTTAATTAATATGATTTAAAGAACAAATAGAATTATGTAATAAGTAACAATATGAGATTAAAATTTAAAGTGTTAATAACAAAGTAAAACAAAAAATAAAGATAATATGATGATGCGAGCAGCAAAGCGAACACAAATAACAATTTTCGATGCGTGAAATTCCATTAACAATGCGAAACTAATCGTTCGTGAAATGGTATTTTTGTCTCGGCGAGAAGTGGTGCGCGAGAAGGAGAGGCGATTACATTAATGTCGTTCGAAAATTGTGTGGCATCATCGCATTTTATTTGGTATGCTTTATGCGCTTAATACGCATGCATAAAAACGGTTTCGTTTGCTTTATGCGTTATTGTTGTTGTTGTTGTTGGCTCCTTTTCTTTTGTGCACGCACGCGTTGTCTTCGATGCGCTAATAACCATCCAATCCATCCATCCTAACAATGTCTCTCTGCGCGACGACGAAATAATGCGTTTGGTCGTCGTTCAATTTCGTGCGTTCGAACCGTATAAAACCGTTTCGATTCGGTGTGCTGCCTCTCTTGCTGCTTGCTGCTCACCTTCTTTTTACTCATTTTCTACTCGGACAGCTGTTCGCTGCATTACACCGAGCAAATCAAGTAATAGTTGGCCTATTGATTGACGAATTATCAAATACAAATAGCCAAAAACCTCAGAGGTTCATCTGCTAACTAACTACATTTTGATTTCTGACATGCGTGCGAGAATCTTCATTAAAAGCGTGGAAAATTGTTCTATTCAATATTTAAATTAGTCTTTCATTGAAGTATAATGAAAAACATGAGTTTTTCTCTTGTAATTTTAAAGTAATACAGTCATCTAGTACAACTTAGAAGGTAAAGAAGGAAAACATAGGAAAAATTAACAATTTAAACCATACATTTTTTGACTAAAAAGAAAGAAAATGATGGCATTTGTGAATTTTCTTTTGTCAGTAGATACAGGAATAATTGTATTTTATGTATATGAAAATTTGATTCAAATCGGATGGATAGTTTAGCAATAATTTACTGATTAAGTCGAATAATCTCTGAGTCGAGATTTAGTTCTCATGTTAATGTCATATTCAAAATTCATTTTCCAAGCTCGTAGTCGTCTTACATTAAAATTCTTTGAATTTGAACAAACTACAACTAATAATCTTTCGAATGATTCCAATATTGTTTTTTAGATATTATATTTTCAATTAGAAATTAATTTTTGAAAACTTTCCGATTTTTGATGAGCTTCTGAAATGTTGTAATGGCAAATCGATTTTTTCAATCTAAACTTCTTAGGACTTTTCTCCTTCATTTTTCAGCCAGTGTAATAATTTTGGGCGCCATTGAAATAGAAACGTTTCCAACTTAAGTAGTTTTAACCATAATTAAGGAATATAATGAAAAATATTGATTTTTTTCGTGAATAAATGTAAATATTGACCGTCGCCATCTGTCGAATAGTGGTGCAAAGTAAATAAAACAAATTCAGTAAATTATTAAAAAATATGCAATAGCAACGTATAGATGATTATCTCGTTATATGAATGAAAATAAGGCAATTAGAGCTATTTAGTGCGCACTGAAGTTTCACGTAATGAGGCAATAAACGCCTTTCGATCACAAGAAATAAACGAAGGAAGCGGCAATTCATATTTGCATAACAAAGGCAACTGCAAATTATTTCAGCATTGTCTTGAGTCTTGAGAGTTGCTGTCAGTGCTACTGCAACTGCATTAGGTTATGATTTCTCTAAAAATGTTTATTTTATTACGCCTACTCACATCTCATTAAAAAGCGATTTTTGATGCGTTTTCTGCCAAGAAACGAAAACAAGGAAAAGCATTAAGAAAAGTATCATTATCCATGTTTTTTGTGCAGTTTGAGTAACATGCAAAATCCAAATGCAAAAACTCAATATTCCCATGATTTATGCTGCATTTACATTTATTTATCTAGCATTTTGCAATAACGACTTGAATGACACGACATGATCATTTCGAACGCGTTCTAGAAAAACACATTTGTACTTACCGGAAGCTGGCAACGAGCGCGTGATGATGCGACAAAGACGACTTAAGTCATATGACGGATGAGATTCTTTGTTCCTCATGACTTAATATCAAGAGTGTTTAGGTTAGGAAAAACACAGGTACAGTTAATGATGGAGAATTTGACTAATTTTAAGCAAACGAATAAAATAACAACACAAGCGAAACGACAAATGTTTATAAAAGCGTCAGATTTTCCACTTGATTTATTAAATTACGTTACGCATCTCTAATGCATTCGAAATGTTTTTGCTTCGTCGATGAACTTGATGAAAGAATGCAGCTGAATTCAATCAATCGAGACGATTGAAGTTTTTAACCTCTATAATTTTTTACTTGGCACGTTGTCTCTCGACTTATTCAAATATAACGAAAATCAACGTATCAAAGACAAATAGTTTTTGTTGTCTAGCTGTAAAGTAAAGTAAAGTAAAGTTTTTGTTGCTTTAAGCTAAAAAATTAAATAAAATTGCAACTAGCAAGTAATTATTTAGAGTAAAAACCCTAAGTAAATTTGTGCGCTATTAAGCACGAGTTTCTATACGAAGATTATTTTGTACACTACAAACGTTTTAACTTTAAGTCTACTTAATTGAAGACTGTTTCTTAAAATATTTCTACTCTTAAAATTATCGAAAATTAAAATAACCTAAAAATTCTCTCTTTCTCTGTTTGTCTTAAAATTTCATAAAATTAAAATAACCTACAAATTTTTTTTTCAACTTTTCAGAGAAATTCAGGCAAAATTGAACAATAAATTTTGTTATTACTTTTGGATAAGAAAAGTGCAATTATGAATTAATTAATTAGGGTTTGAAATAATTAAAAAATTTTGACAACAGGTATTTTATGAGTTTTTTTGCGTAAAAAGTGTCAGGTGATGTCGAGTTGATGATTATTTATCTATTTTTGAGTTTATTTAGCAATTTAATGGATATAAAGTTATTATACGTAATTAGTGATAAAGATGCTCTTGAAAGACTTAAAGTTTTAGCTCTTTGTCAGCGCGCGGATCGTGCGCGGCAAGACAGGACGTGGTGCTTGGCGCATGGTGCTGGCCGTCAGTCATAAAATTATAAATTCTTCATGTTGGCTATAAACAACAATTAGCGCAATGCGCCCGCCACGACTAACGACAACAGACGCGCCATCCGCACAACGACGAATCGGCAACACTCAAACGAATTGCCCATGATTTGATTTATTTATTTTGCTATAATTCGTTTTTATTCTCGTAAATTCACTCACGGCAAAAGGACCAAATCGTATTAAATTAGAGTACTTTATTACGTCAGTTTATTTTGCTGCAGGGTTCGAAATTGAAATGATTAAGGGATAAAAAAATATTAATTAGTGCGTAATAATATTTAATTAATTCCTAATTCAAAAATATATTTATGCTTTTACACAATTTACAATTTTCCGAAGGATTCGGAAGTAAAATCTTAGAATTCACGAATATAAACTGTCAATTTTTTTAGGTTATGATTGAACATGACGAAACATTTTTAAATTCTTTTATTCAAAGATTTTTTCTGTTTGGCGAAGAGATAATAAAAGAATGATTGTGTAAAAGAAGAATAGAGAGAGAATGCATAAAAATGATTATCCTATTAGAAATGTGAATTACATTTGTGGGTGCGCATGAAAGAAAAGAAATATGTTGGTTGTTTGTGTAGGTATGTTGTACTTATGCGCTATATAACAAAAGCAACGCACTATAAGACACCGGCTATAAATTCTAATCAAGGTGATGTTTGATGAGCGTATGTTGTTTGCTCAGCAATTTGCCCGCTGCGTGCTCATTCGCTGAATAAACGAAACGCATCATAGCAATATGCGGCTTGATGCTGAAAATAAACGAAATGTACGTGTGCGGACGTAGGCAAAAAGGGCAGGAATCAAGCAAACAATGCCAATCCAAGCCGAGATAAGCGAATGGTGCGCGCGCGCGCCATATGAGCGAGCGGCGGGCATGAAGAATGCGAGGCGCCAAAGGCGAGACGCCAATTAGTGCGATTACGATTGGTCGGTCGGCTTTTTGCTTTTTTCTTATTCCCTTACTTTTTTCTTCTTTACACACATCTTTTTTTCTTTGTTTAATAATAATTCAATTCAATTACTAATTTGTTTTACCCCTAGTAATTCTTCAAATATTATGCCAATACTTACCACTTAACCTCAATTCATTAAATCTTAGAATTCATTAAATAAAGGAATTTAATTTAAACGAGAAATTTTAGGTTTAAATCGACTTTAAAATAAGTTGAATTAAAATTGTCGTTAAAGTTTAATAATGAATTTTAATTAATTAACAAATTGACTAATTAGTATAATTAGGAAATTCAATTTAGTGACAAATTTTAGATTTGAAATTTTAACAATTAAAGATTAAAGATTAAGTGTATAGAAACATGAATTTCGCGCCGTTTTTGAAGCACTGTACAAACGAAACGAAAAATAATATAATATCCATCTTTTTACCATTTGTTTATTGATATTTTGACATTACCTCAGAGGATTAACCGAGCAAAATGACTCAAAATTAACAAAGATATTTGCTGGCAAAGTAGAGAATGCTGAAGAAACGGGTTGTATTGGCGTACATGATTTCAGCCCTTCTGATTATCTGAAACCAAAATATCAAATGGTTTCTTAATTAGCATAGAGGCCGCGATCGTGTGAACCATGCAAAAGCAAAAGTCCAACTTTTTCACAAAATGGGAACCGTTTTTAGAAGAAAAAGTTGGTTTTGTCGTGATTTTTCAACTTTTTCAAATTTTTTAAAATAGTAAAAACTAATATTTCTTTTCAAATGTGGTTCGGATGATACACGCATCTATAGACAACGCTCATATAAAATTTCAAATTAATCGGTTCATTAGAACCTGAGATATCTTGTCAGCCAGTTCCAAAAATGTAATTTCAAGAAAAACGCGTTTCAAGAAGCAGCAACCAAAATGACTGTAACTAATAAAATAATTGAAATTTTGTAAACTTTTTTTCGATTTTCAGAAATTTCTATACTAGTCTACCTCCTTAGAATAAATAAAATAGTTTTTAGTTTTATGAGTAAACATTCCAATGATTTTTTCGTTCGTTCATTAAAAAGTAGCGTTAAATTTATATTGCGCTTAAAATTTGTATTTTAATTTGTAAGTGGCTTGAGCATCATGCCATTTGATAAGAATGCCCTGTGCGTTATCAGTGGTCGTAAGAGCGCATTAGCCACACGAATCCTGATGATAAATCAGGACAAAGAACGCTCTCTTGCCTGCTTTTAACGCACGCGTCTTTTTGATATCACGAATTCTATATGGATGGCAATAACCCAACTGAATTTTTCGACTTAATGACTTGACACGATGCTTGTAAAGCATAAAAGAGTTTACAAGAAAGAGTTAAGACGAAGAAGGAAATAATAAAGGGTTGATTGGGTTTGAACGTGCTGGATTATTGCTTATTAGTGGCTCGTCTCAGTTGTGCGTTGCCCGTAATGAATTTCATTAAATATCTATAAAGCGCACTAATTGATCGACATGATTATTAATGGCGCACCGAAAGAACGCAGAACGTTGGATGATTTCGTGCCGTCATAATTAACGCACGATTAACGAGCGCCCTAAAGGGTTTGGTAAGGCACTGCGTGCGTTTATCGATTGAAATCATTAAAAACATTTAAACACGAACGAACGCACGTCTCGAACGCGAATGAAAGAAAAACGCCCGATCGCCGCCGACTGTCAGCGGTTTTTCTCGATTTATTTTTATCGCTCGCATCGCCGGCTTGCTGTCATAATTTTCATATAAATATGGAATTTAAATAAAACAACTTTCGGAAATTCAATTTACAGTACCTAAATGTAATTAACTATACATATTCAGATGCTAGGTTAAATAAGTTTAAAGTTAAGTCGACTTAAGAATTAATTTGAATAGTATATTAGTGATTAATATATTATTAATTAGATATGAGGTTAATTAATTAGGTAATTAATAATTTGTTCTTAATTAATAATTAAGGGGTGAGACATCATAAATGTAACCGAAAAGTCTCTAAAATCTATCCACTAAATTTACGTCAGGGCAATGGGAGTCAAAATTGTTTTTTTAAAGTTGATTTGTGCCCAAAGTTAATTGCCAAATTAATAAAAAGTGATCACAGTTCATAGATAGATAACTAACATTTAGTTATAAGAAGTTTCCAGAAAATTATCATTTTGAAATCAGTTGTTACTTGAAATCTTGCTTTAATGATCCCCATTACCTTGTTTTTCTTAGTTTTTGTATTATTGATTTATTGATTTTTAATTATTTATTAAATCCTGGTCAATTAATCAAATTATTCAATTTCAGTATTTTTGAATTGCAATAAATTAAACATTTAAATTCCTAAGAATTATTTCAATAATTTATTGTTATTGTAATAATTTATTTAGTTGACCTCTGGCTGATTGGTCAATAATTATTCATCAAAGATTAGTTAATTTAAAGAGAAAGATGGCTAAATTTTAAATTACAATAAATTATTTCAAGTAAATAAATAAATAAATAATGGAAAAAAATTAGTATTGTTAAATATTCATAAGAAAAATGAAATAAAACGTGAGTTTGAAATAATTTCTATTAATAAAATGAATATTACACAGACAAATAATGAATTTAATTAGATTCAGAGGCGTTCCTAATTAGTTGTGAACTTTAGTTGAGCATTTAGAGTAAATATGCATTGAATGCACGCTTTAATAAATCCATTTGAATATAAATAATGTGCTAACAAAGCTGAAGATCGTAAATTACATGAATCGTACAAAAAGCAGGCAACTCAAACAGAAAATCAAGAAGCAAGAACAATAAATGAATTAAAACACGTTATAAAACATGTAAATAACTGATTTTTGCTTATTAATTACCAAGCTAATTACGCTATGTATATTATATGATTATGGTTTGCATTCTCCTTAGATGCTCATATTTAATTATTTATCTAAAACAAAAGCAAAAATGAAAAATTCAGTAAATAGTTGCGGGAAATGAATTTGAATATGTTTGAAATTGTCATTAATTGCTCAAAGTAGAATACATCCCGAGAACTAATTGTCTTATCTAATGAGGTTTTATATTAGCGTACTAAGCACTTCCTGTTCAATCAGCTCGCAAACAGCCACAAACGGCGGACGGACACAACGCGTTAATGACTAATTATTCTCTTGGCGCAATTAACGTAAAAAGCAATTCACATTTCACTTCTGACACTTTTTCCTCGCCTGGCTTACATACTTGTGCATAGCTCATGAATGCAACTACAAAATAAGACTACCCTTTGATTATACTGCTTGTTTCATTAAAATGATGTCTAATAATGAAGCTTTATTCTAACGAATAATAAGGACTAATATCCAATTCAATTAGAATGCTTTAAAAGCGCCATCTTTAAAGTGAAAAAGCATTGGAAGGTATAGTAACTAAAGTTACAATAGTTCCATCAATTGCTAATTTGGTCTTTATTCATATGAATAATAAGGACGAATATCCTTTCAAATTACGATTATTCATAGTGCCATCTGAAGAGTATTTAACATATTTTAAGAACGTTATCGTAAAGTACAGTGGAACCTCGCATAACAAATTTAATTCATTCAGATGTTTTAAGCTAAACGTTCGTTAAGCGAAACAACTTTTACCATATAAATCCATGTAAAAAATAATAATGCGTTTCATGCTGAAAAAAATACATTGTGCTAAATTAGCCACCGCCAAATTCATTCGTTATGCGAAACATTGTTCGTTAAGCGAGTCATGTTTACGATTTATTTTGTTCATTAAGCGAAATATTTATAAAACAACTTAAATACAGTTGTACAACATTAACATTTACTTTTTATTGTTTTTTATTGACAGAAATCAGACAAAAAATGTTCAACTTTATTCCAATAAATAATAAGGACTAATATCCTATTCAATTAATACTTTTTTAAAAAGCGCCATCTGTATAGTGGAAAATGTATACGGCAGTAATAAATATTTAAAGTAACTTGAACAATTTAGTCGCACACACAAAAAATATATATTCGTGCAGTCGTTGAGCTGTAATTAAGATAAAACGTTTTGAACAACTTCATTAAAACATCCGCGTTGAATAAAAAACTAATTACAGCCCACTTGCGCCGCATTATGAAAAAAGCGAAGAGAAAAACAAAAAGGCTTTTAGCATGACGCTTCGGAGCGTTTGTCATCCGTGTTATTGTTTCGTCAACATTAAACGCTTCCCTTTATTGTTAAGTTGCTTGCCGTACATGCGTTTAATACGCGTATAAAATGCACTAATTACCCTGTTTTTTGCGTTTGGCATATATTAAATGGGATCAATTAAATACGGTAACTGAACTATTTTAATAGAAGCGGAGTAAGTATATGTTTAATTGACGTAGTTGAAAGGCATTTTATTTCATGAGTCAATTAATAAATACACATATAAATTAGTCGGGTGGAAGGGTGCATGTGCTAGCTAATTAATGAATTCTTCTAGCTGATAACGAGCTAGTGCACTACGTAGAACGTGAATTTATCTATTTCGGAAGGGATGCTTCTCCACTTCCTCCCACGAAATGTAATAAATTAACTGTACGTAGGTACACTGCGAAATAGACATGTCAAATTTCAACAGTTACAGGGTGTTATTTTAAAAGTGGTGAAGAGTAATTAATTGATGATGGTGGGTGGGTGGAGGGAATGAACACCCTGTGATGGGAAGATGGTGATTGTGATGTATTTATGGTGAAAAAATGCAAATTGGTTAACTTCATTTCGTGCCGAGTGCTCGAACAATAAACGTCGGCGTTTTTTGTTCTTTCGAAAATTAATTTGAGATGTGTCCATTTGTTTTGTCTGACTTTTTCTTATTTATTTTACTTAAGTAATTAAGGTTTTTTAATTATTTGTTTTTGTTTTAATTAAATATTTCTTCCTGAATATTTTCTTAGCGAAAAATAGTTTTATTAATGCAAATTTATATAAAAAATCATAAACTCTATAAATTATTGCAATAAAATTAATAATTATTAAAATCAGAAAGAGAAAAAGAAAACAATTTTTTTCAAAAAAATTTCTAAAATTTTCCAGGAATTTAATTTTTTGTTTTTTTTTGTGGCTTTTTTAAAAGTTTTTTTATTAATATTAATTTAAGACAATATTTTTTGTAATATTTTTTTTTATTAGTTTATTAGAACTATTTATTATTACGCAAAAAGGTTAAGAAAGAAAAGAAAGGATGGAAAAAAGGAAAAAGTTTGTAATGTGGTTAATGCGATTATAAATGGAAAATTCTCGTGATTCTTTATGAGTAAACATTTTGAGTAGCACAATTTAGTAGCTAATCTTTCTGTCGCCTGCGTTTTGAACGCCCTTTTGCCCTAATCGCACACTTTACTAACTACCTCCATGAATTCCGTGGGCCTAGACACAAAAGTGCTGCACTGTGTTACCGCACAATGTAATTGGTTATAACATCATTACGAACTCATCAAGATGTATTTTACTTCACTATATTTGGCTTTCTGCTGTGCACGACGGAAAAACAAGATTCCTATCACTATTTCAATTAAGTTCAATTATATTTCCTTTAGAAAGAAATGTGGGTAAAATAGTTACTACTTTTTTAAATTCAAAGTTTTATTTAGTTTAAGCTGGATAATGCAATTTTGGTTGCAATAATTGTTTGGAGCTTTCAATTTGAATAAGGTTATATTGGAATAACATTGTTCTCGATCCTTCTAGAACGTTCTCGAAACTTTCTAGAACATTTTGGAAACTTCTAGAAGGATTTTGCGTCCTCTTATATCGTTATACGTGAATAGACAAAAAAGCTAATATTCTAATTGGAAATAAAAGCGATTTTGGATTTTGAGGCTATAAACGAATGTTACAACTTCTTTCAAACTTTGTTTATATTAATTAGATGGATTTTAATGCAGTTATGCATTAAAATTACCTAATAATCATGGCTTTTCTTGAATTTTATCTTTCTATTAAAATTTAAGTCGTTATAACCGAATGAATCTCGCATGAAACTATGCATAAATCTGATTTTGCATGACGTTATAAACGAAGAATTCGTTATAAGTAACTTGAACTATATTTTCATTATGTTTCATTAACATACATTAAACAATAAGTGTTTTTTCTTTTTGCTAAGTATTTCACATATTGTAATTTTAAATTTATTTCTTATGCTGGCTAAACACGATAAAAAATACAATCCATAAACTTTTTACATTAGTTCTCTGATTAAATATCTATCATGTTCTAAAAATATAACACTTAACCATTAAAAAAAAGGCAATAGTTATTAATCTAGTTTGCAAAACGTGAATGTGAACGTAAACGTAAGCAACGAGTGAAAAGATTTAATTTAAGATAAGCGTTCAAATGAGGTGTGTAAATCATATTAATTCCTTAATTATCAGCAGCGATAAATTTCAATAAAAGTGGCGCATTTCACGCACAAGAAATAAATATCAACAAAAGCAACTAACCGATATGATTAAATTCAATTATAAATACATCCTTAGTCTCAGTAACATGCAATATGCACTTTTCAGTAAAAAATGCAAGTGGATTGCAGCAAAATTTAAATAATAACGGGCGTTGCATAAGTGATATTAATTTTTTGTTGTCTATTAAGTAGCTGAAAAAAAAATTCTTTTAGATTAAGTGGTTTTCTGTAAATTTAGCTTCAAAGTTAGGAAAAAACTTTTACCCCGTGTTAATATAATTTACGTAATTTATAGAAGTTCTATTTTCAATAAAAAAATAAAATTCCTTCCTCTCCTATCATTCTTCTGGTTATATTGGAATAAAATTGTTTTCGATACTTCTAGAAAGTTCTCGAATTTTTCTAGAACATTCTAAAAACTTCTAGAATAAGACTAGGAAAAGATTAAGGAAAACCAATTATACCAATGGAAAAAGTGTTTAAAGCAGAATAATAACATGTAAAGTTTAGTACATTCAGATAAATAATTATAGTCGTAATTTGCGTTTAAGAAATAACAAATTTTGCAAGAGATCTTGAAATTCAAGCAGTTTTGCGTCACCCTGTATACATGTGAATGTAATAACCTAAAAGTATAAATATTAAATGCAATTTTACACGAATAAAACAGAAATTTTCTATACTTACTTATATTTTATGTCAATAAAATTGACAATCGACTTTTGACATTTGTTTTGCGGTATGCGCATGAAACTTAAAAAGTTTGCGTGTCATTGATGACCGTTTATTATAGTTATAATGGAGTAAATTCGTACTGCGGTTGCGAGAACGTATTTTATAAATTGTGCCCATGTAAAATTCGATTGTACAATTGTAGACATTATGTCTGAAAATTAAAGCATGCCACATATAGGTTATATTGCTTCTTTTTCATCTTGTTATGCGCGCTCACTTAATGCATTTTATACATGCATTTTCTGCTACTTTGCTGCCCTTAGCAGAGCAAGATGTCAATGTTAAACTCGTCGTGATCGTTGAAAATAATCACCGGACGAAGGCAATCAAATGCCTTTATTTCAATCAATCAGGGAGGTTTCTTTCCTACATTACATTAAACGTAGAAAATTATTTAATCGTCTTCAAACGTACGACGAAATTGCACAATTAGTGAGATGAATGTTGGTTTTACTTTGAAGTAAATGCAGATTAATTTTATGCAATTGCATTTTTATTTTTCATTATCCACGTAGGTACTTGAGATTAAAGTTAATCAACTTGTATTAATATTATGTAAATTTATTGAAAATTTATTTAATAAATATCTTAATTATACAATCATTAGAAAAAAATGGTAGAGATGATAGATAATAATAATTGATTTTTATTTATAATTATTATTTTTTATATCGAAGATATTAGCGACCCCAAGTGCACGATTCAATGATACTCATTATTTTGTGTACATTCTAAAAACCGCAATTTGCATTTAAAATCAAGCGTAGTTGGACTTTACATTTATTATATGTTTTTCTTCCATATGTACCGAGAATATAAACAAAATTGAAAGTTGAATTTTTGTTAGAGCTCAAAACAAAGAAAACATGATTGTTTGCCATTTTTTAACAACTTATTTTGCAAAAAAACATTATTTTAAATAATGATATCATTCTGATTTTGAGTTCTTATGGAACGAAATACTATAAAAAAAGTATCTGAAAATTTTCAAGACGATTGGTTAAAATAATTTAATGCTAGCGTGTACACAACTCCAAAAAGCGTAGTTTTGAAAAAAACGCATTTGAAAACGTAAAGCGCTCGGCGCCTGCAAAGAAACTACTCACGCTAATGGCTTATAACAATTGAACGAGTCGGAGTTTTCATTTAATATTTTGGGAACGTATTTTTCAATTGTTTTACTACCAAATTATGAAATAAAATAAATTTCCCCTGTATTTGCTTCAAAGTTTATGATGTTAAAAGTTTTTTAAATAATGAAATAGTCGTCAAGAAGCTCTTGAAATCAATTTGTACGATTTGAGGTTTTTGGCATTAGTTTTACCAAAAAGCTTGTCGTTAAGGCCCTTCACAATGGCCCAAATTAGCTTATTTCTGAAAAATGCTCTATTACGCAAAATTTCATGTCCTTTTTACATATTTTAACGTTTGTTTTATCAGACACTGTTTCATCTAAACAAAATTTCATCTAAAATACGGGAAATTTCATCTTCAAACTGTCATAAATTGCCTAAGGGTTGGTTTAGGCGCAATTAGACATGGCAGGAGTAATTCTTCATTTAATTATCTATCTGCCTGTAGTAATATGTCCTTGACATAATTTGACACACAATGTTAAAAATCGATTTGAAAATTTTCCGTCCATCAAAAATGGGATTTTTTTGGAAAAATTAATTTCTAATTGAAAATATTTTATCTAAAACACAAAATTAAAACCATTCGAAAGATTATTAGTTGTAGTTCGTATACGTCTAAAGAATTTGAATGTAGGACCACTACGAGCTTGGAAAATGAATTTTGAAAATGACGATCAATCACGACCCAGTAATTTTTCGACTTTATCAGTAAATTGTTGCTAAACTATTCATTCGATTTGAATAATATTTTCACATTCATAAAAATACTTTCATTAAAATTAATGTACCAACTTATATTATTATGCAAATATTTATAATATGTTTAATAAATGTCTTAATTATACGAAGAAATGATAAACATTTCATAAAAGTATTTCAATCACATTGAATTACATATTTATGCAAAAAAGAACGCGAATCAAAATTCGAACAATCTCTTAAAAGAAATATTGAATAAACAGTGCACCGTTAAAAGTGATAAAAAGTTGTAAAACTTGTAAAAACTTATAAAAATCTCCCACTGAGTGCGCGCACGATTCAATAAGAAGAAGAAGATACATTTTTGATGACGATGCGCGTTTTACGTTTTGTTTTCTTCTTCTTTTTTCTTCTGGAATGAAATGAAATGGAATGGAACAAGACGAGAAATTTAAATCGGCGGCTGGAATGAGAAGGACGGAATAAGAAACAAAAGTTTATTGCATTTCGTAAATGCATAAATAGTTTAGGTCTATAATTCGCTTTGCGTTAAAACGTAAAAGTATTTAAATTTGATTTGCACTTACATATATTTATATATTGTATAAATTTGCGCATGCGTGTTGGAATGGTGATGTCGCGCAGCCGCAGTACGTACACGTTCCGCAGGAGGCGGCTGTATGTGTTTATGAATGTATAAGCAGCATGCGATTTGTACGAATGTGCGCAATGATGTTAATTTCGTACGTGATGCACATAAGATGACTAAAATAATGCTAATAAAACAGCTTGCCGTCCATGCTGCAAACTGCGCGCGCTTGCGAATACGCTGCGCATGCGCATCCAAGAAGAGAGCGCAGCGCGCACGTTCGATTGAAATTTGAAATTGAAATGTCAAATGTCGCTTCGCAGTTGGGGCGCGCGCTGCGCTCTCGCCGATTTAATGCGCGCTTATTCGTATCAGCTACAAATGCTATAAATATTACAAAAATTGCATGAATTACATGCGGGATTACATGCAACTAGTGCACGAAGTGCATGTTACTTAAGTATTACGACGACTACACGATGTACATTCAAATCTATTAAGTACTTGCAATTCTTGTTTGTTTATTGAGATATTTAAATAATTGGTTAATCAAATATTTGTTTTTACAATTATTTACAAAAAAAATATTACAAATTTATGATTTTACATTTAGTTTAATTAGTTTTCATCAACTAAAGTTGAAAATTAATAATCTAGCAATTGCTTAAAGACTAAAGTTTTTTAAAAAACAAATTAAATATGTGCATGATTAAAGTAGTTGGTTGCATTAGTCATTAACATTATTTCGTTTATCATTACTATTCAGTGATTAAGAAGGCAGCAGCGAAGAAAATAAATAAGTTGAAGTATTATTGTTATTGAGGGCGCACATTAAAATGTGCAACAAACTGCACGTTAATTACGCGCACGTACGCTGATTAGCGGCGGACAATAACAATAATTAAGCGTTATTGCTCATTAGGCAATAGGAAAAACAAAGTTAATATAAATTAAAGCGAGTGCGAGCACCATTAATGAGGAAAAATACGATAAATTAAGCTTCGGGCGGCGGGGGGGGAGGTAACATCCCGTTACTTAAGTTAACAAACTGTACAAAGAAATTACACATTTAAATGACTGCGAATAAATGCTTCAATGGCCAAATAAATCTTTAGTTTTTTGTTGTTGTTGGTTGGGTGCAGAGAAATTGTATGTTAATTGTTTAAATAAGTCAGGTTAGCTTAACAATCACAAAATGAAAAAGGATTAAGTAAGTCGTATAAAAAGTACGAAAAAGTGTGACAAATGTGAAAGTATAGCGAATTTCTCAACAATATTCAATTGTTACTTAAAGTTTTAAGTAAGGCAAAAAATTGGGACAATTCATTAGAAATTAATATAATTTTCTCTATGTAGTTTTTGATTAATTAATTAACCAAATTCCCGATTAATGGCAATTGGCGGGAAATAATGAAAGGTAGAAAAGAATTACTTAAAGCTTTAAGTAAAGTTAAAGCGGAGGAAAAGGTTATCTACGTAGGTTTTTCTCAATTAATGAGGGGAATCCCCGGGGTAAATTTTCATTAAAATTTTCTACAATGGAATTGACGTTTTTGTCCATGTTAATTAAAGTGATTTAATAAAAATGTTAATTATATTAATTAATCTATTAATGAAACTTAAAAAGAATCTATACTTAACCTAATTCTATTCGCCTTAATAAGGTTTATTATTAAGTAAATTAAGTGAAATTACTTAAATAATTCAAAGTACAACTTATTTTCTTAATGGCCTATTAAAATTTGTAGATAATTAAATAATGGGTAAAAACAAAAAATTTAAAATTAATAAAAAATTTTAAAATTAATAACAATTAGTACTTATCGTAATTGCATTAGACGAATTTGAAATTTAAAATGTTGAAAATTTTAAGTATTTACCTTTCTAATAGTAATTAAATTTAATTATTTTACTTACCTAGTCAATTAGGATGAATTTGTCATTTGATAAAATACACTATTATTTTATCATTTCTCGATTTCTTTGACCGACGGCGAATGTAATCTCAATGGCATATTAAGCGAAAAAAGAAGTTGGAAACAGCCGAAAAAACGTCACTTCCGGTTAAGCGTGCGCATTATCTAACGCATTGGTTCGTGTTTTTTGTTGTTCGAAAATTGGTCTTAATTGAAGTGCGGGTGGCCGACGCGACGTAGTGTGCAATTAGTCGGAGACGTTTCTTCGGTTTATTCTTTGTTCTTCCTCCCCTTTTGCTGTCTCATTTGGCATTGATTTGCTGCCGGCTGAGATGAAACGCTCATCTCGTCTTTTAGAAAAGACATCAGATCTGGCAATTGACGTCTGTCCGACCGTAATTTTTTTTCACATTTAAAAAAGACTTAAGCCACAATAACTTGTAATTCGCATAAGCGGAAATGAACAATAATTTTAGTTTCAGATACATTTTTATTGTAATTAATTTACTGGCGAATTTGAATATTCTAGAAATTGTAACAGGAAAATAGGAGAATTACAGCTGTAAAGCTTTTACTTTTTGGTTTCCGCCAAAAAATTGTTATTAAATTTAGACAATTTTCTTGATTGGTTGAAATTAATTAAAATGAAATTCTTTACTTAAACCGGAAATACTTAAAATAAGCGATTATACGTTTATTTGAAAAAAATTTTTTTGTTTCTACATTATTTCCGTTAAAAAAACTAGTGAATTTGAATATTCTAGAAGATATAAGAGAAAAATAGGGGAATTACAGCTTCAAAATTTTTACTTTTTGTTTTCAGCATGATTTTGTTTGTTTAAATTTTTGAAAATTTTTTGGTATGTTTTTTAAGATTATTTATTCGTTACTGATATTAACAGAAAGTCTTTTTATTTAAACCGGAAATGGCTTATAATTACAGTCTACGTACTTATCGTTTGTCTCCGTTAAAATTATGAATCAAAAATTAGAACTAACTAAAAATCAGAGGTAAAAATTTTCTTTTTGTAAATTTGTTTGTAATTTATAAATTTCTAAAATTATTCAGATATAATTGTTATTCATTAAAGTATCATTAGTTTTAGTTGTAATTCATTTAATGCTTTGACCGCGACCGGAAATGACTGAGAATTTGTATTTTGTCTTTTGTTTCATCAACGACATGGACAATTTTCTTTGTTTCTGGTTTTTATAAAATTAAGTTTGTTAACATCCACGTTTTTTCTTCTGGAATGAAAATGCTTGATTTAATATTAATCTCGTAACCGAGAAGCAGACGAGTTGTGAGTACGGTGCATTGGAAAAAAGCTGGTTGCACTTCTTCAATTTCCTGCTAGATGACCGCAAACTGTTTGAATCGTCAGACACTTTGCGCGCGTTCGCGGTTTGCGCCGTGATTTCCGACCGCAAATGTCGAGCACGCGTTCAATGCGCACGGAATAAACAAATAAAATTAAATTGTGAGGGCACGGACCAACGCAACGTGATCTACACGTTCAACTTATTGTTTCACGCCGGAATGGAGATTGATAATAATAATACATGGCGTCTGCGGTTAATATCGATCGAAAGCAAATCAAATATCTTTATCTCACTCGCTCGTTGTGGTGCGAGATGAATTACATTTCTCACTTGTTGAAAGCGACTTTTCTTGAGATTGAAGAACTCGTGAAAAATGTTGGAGTGTGTTTCAAGTTTTCTTACTTATTGCTTTCGTACTTGATGATTACCATTAGCATTGAGGCGTGCTAATACACTACTAATATGAAATTTATACAAGGTGTTTAATAAATATTTAGGTGGAGAACAAATTTAATATGCGTTACACAATTATACAGGGCGTTGTATAATTTGATTAAATATTTATTAAGCGTCAAAAAAAGTACGTGATTTAGTGTTTGAAAGACTTAGTATAATGTTGAGGTTTGCATTCGACGAAATCATGGACGCGATGCGCGCACATAACAAGAAACAACATGTAATAATGGTATTAGAGGTGGAGGTTAAGCATGCACCTCGTTACTTTATGGCATTTGCTCAACCAACCAAAGAGAAGCGAACTCGCGCACGCCGCGCACAACGCTCAATAATAATCATGGGAGAATGCATAATCGCATCTCGTTATACGCGTATCATCACCATGTCAATAATGAACATACAAACCAACGCAACGCAACACTAAAACAAATAAAAAGAACAACAACAAAGAGTTGATGATGAAGAAAGTTTCTGTTTGTTATTGATTTTTCATTATGCAATACAAATAATTGGATAATTATTCAATTCAATATTCATCTAAATTTATATAGATTTGAAATATCAAAATAATTTGGAACCTCGCATAACGAACGCCCCACAACGTTTGATTCGCTTGAAAAGAACTCACTTAACGAACGTCGTTTCGCATTACGAACGAATTTGGCGTTTCCTATATCTGCGCGCAATCTCTCTAATACAAACCTAGCTTATACTAATTTTATTATAGTAATGTTGAGACCTCTTAGTATACAAAAAAGTTCAATTTTAGTAAGAATCAGATTTCAAGTTTAAACGACGTGCCGCGCGCTCTTTTCTAAATGTTGTTAAGTGTTCTAAAAATGTCGTCGAAGAATAATTAGCAAGAAAGCAATTCGAACAGACTAAAAATGTCCGCACAAATTCAATCAGACATTGTTGCACAGAGCTAATTTAGCACAATGTAGGTACCTTTTTCAGCATGGAACGCATTAATGTATTTTACATGGATTTATATGCTAAATATTGCTTCGCTCAACGAACGTTTCCTTTAACGAACAAAGCTCGGAACGAATTAGATTCGTTGTATGAGGTTCCACTGAACCAATTCTACAATTGAAGAAAGGAATTTCTAGATCAAATTTATAGGTTAGATTTACATTTCTAACAAAATATATCAATTTTTTACGATTTCTTTAAGACTAATAATTCAATTAATAGTGAAAAGGTAATTGACGATTACTTTTTTAACTCTTGAAATTTCAGTGTGTAATTGAAAATGAAAGAAATTACTTTTTAGTGATAATGATTTTAATAAGTAGGTATTACTTAAGTACATTTATGTCTATAAGTAATCAATCCAATCTGATCAGTCTTCGACCTTGTCCATCCATCAATCAGCTATTAAACTTACTCGTCGTATTGTACGTACGAAGAGAGTTCATCGATATTCAAGTCCACTCCCTATCATATTATAATATATATAAATAAATGAAGAGGAGCGCATCCGTTTAGTGCGCCATCATTAACATCATCAACAGCAACAGCAACAACAACAGCAGAGTATGAAGGAAGCTCTCGCATCGAGTCGAGTTAATCAATTCTGAGGCGATAGCATCACGATTATGATTAGTCAATTACACGATGTTGCCCGATACTGAGGAGAGAGTATGTTACGTTGTCTCATTTATGTCTTATCGAGCCTTTTAAATAACTACTTGATTAATGATTTTCTAATCAGATATTAATTCTGAAACTAAGTCAACTCAAATTTAACTTGTGATTTTTTAAATCTTAATGCACATCTCTTTCATCTTTAAACTAAATAATAAAATTAAAAATAATTATTATTTCAACAATTAGAAGAAAAAAATTTTATTTTAACCACTTTTTAACCACTTTTACTGTCAAAATAATGTACTTCGAAATCTAGAAGTTTTCATAATTTTCTAGACGATTTTCCAATTTCTGACACTAAATTTCTTAAATTTTCTTTTTATATATCGATAGAGGAATAACTGAATTTGAACCATTTGAAAATATGATTCAAATCGGAGTAATAGTTTAGCAACAATTTAACGTTAAAGTTGCATAATTATTTGGTCATCTTTGCTACAAAAATTATACTAACTCCAACTTCAAAATTCATTTTCCGAGTTCCATATGGATCGATAAGAAAACGGGTTTCACGTGTAGTAAGAAGAACTCATGTAGAATAAAGTCATACAAGAATTATTATTTACGTGATATAATTTGATGTCGAAATTAATTTTTCAAAATTTTTGGTTCTTTGTCAAAATAAATAATTTTCATAGGCCTGCTCCTCAATAGTGCCATTTTGTACCACACTGAATTTAATACTGTGTTATAGAAAAAATTATGAAGAATTGAAATAACCAAGTTTGAATGCTGTTATTTGTTGCTGAACCGAGTTATTGCAATTTAAAGTTGAAATTTTCCCATTTTTTTGGCGATTTTAAAAAGAGGTAAATTTTGTTATACTTAATAATTATTTTAATACGTTTTTAATTGTACAATTTAATATTGTTCATCAAACAATAATATTCCATTACAAAACCAGCAAAAGTGATTACATAACATTGTCATATAATTAATAAATAATTTCATTATAATTATCATTTCCAAAAAAGCACTCGTCATTAAAAAGCATACTGCTGGTTGGTAGTAGTTTGATTAAAACTTATTTAACTAAAAGACGCAACATTAAAATTTCATTTACAAAACGCACAAAAAATAGCACTAATGAGTATACTGTACGCATTGTCAACAAGCATCATACACACGCGGCAATTAGCTTTTTTTTTGTTGCTGCTGCTTTGTTATCATAATTTATGGCTAATGACGATTTCTTTGTTCGTGCAATGCGCCGATTGCGAATGTTTAATTACTCGAACGCGCCGTATGTGTATAATTCTAACTTAATTTTCCATTGTTTTACGCCGTGACGACTAAGTGCTCTTAATGCGTTTAATATTTAATTCACAAATTGTATAAAGATTCGTTTTGTATTTGTATTTGTGTTGTCAACAAACACTGCAAATTATTCTTTCGCTCTCCCTCTCGCTCTTAAAGTACAACCTAATTGTTGGCTGTGTCATTAGTCGTTTTGTTTTGTGTAATGCATAAAAGTCGGTGCGGTGCAATTAAAATTAAACGTAATTAGTTGAGGACTCATCGTCATCAGTGCGTAATCTCTTCGCAGCCATCAATTGTTCTTGCACGTTTTGTTGATTACGACAATTCCAGACTGGGTTATGTTCTTAATTGTCGTTTTGTTCAAACAAATCATTTACGTTACATTTATATTACACAAATACCTATCAAAAGTAAGACAAATTAATTGATTAATGTTTAAACAGTTTTTAGAATATCTTTAGGTTATGACAACATATTGTTAGGTTATTATTGGATATTTTGCAAAATTTTGAGATTGGTTATCAAATAATGGATTTTAAATTGAATTATCACAATTTTCAAGTCTAATTTTTTCGGTTATAACGACTGAAACTAAATTACACGCGGATATTGTGACTATTTTAAGAAACAATCATCCCGTCATCCCTCAAAATAATTTTTATTATGTTTTTTTCATCATTATTGGAAATTATTCTAAAAAGATATGAGATTATCAAATTATTGTAACAAATTGACGCAGTGGAATGTACAGTTTCATGCGGAGAGAGCAACTAATTTGAAAAATATTCATCCCTTAAAATAATATTGAATATTTAGAGTTATCGTAATTAATATTGTAGCGTTTCGCTCAATCGCAGTATGTTCGCACCACCAGATGCTTATTGGTGACCGCACCAATCAGGAAAGACACAGAAATCTTTGGATTTATTGATTATTTAACTCTTGTTTGAAGATAAAATTCTTTATATGCTGACTGGTCAACGTGTTAATTGGCAGTGCTCTTTTTCTTGATGCCAGCCCTATTTATATGTTTTTCTCTCTGCCAATATAAACTTTTCATGACCATATTAGGTCATGTCTTCCTGCTCTGCTTTTCATTGGACGCTGGGCTAACTGCGCAACAATGCAGTTGCAGGTGTTCTATTGTTTGAAGAAATCGATATTTTTGTCTTCTCTGCTGCGTCCCATTCGCAACAATGTATTGTAAAATATTAATAGATTTTTTTCTTGAGTGCGAATACGAGCAGCAACAAATACTATAGTGAAATTTGACATTTCAAGCGAATATAGTGATTATTCTGGAAAATATTCATCCTTCCATCTCTTAAATTCAAATTCTTTTATTTACATCAACAAATAAATAGTATTTTTGCAAGTAAACAATTACATTTTCTATGGTTTATTTTCGAATTGTTTGGAGTGTAATTTAATTTAGTATGTACTGTAAAATAAATTAAAATTGTTATGATAGTATCTAGGTAAGTAGTTGGTAGTTGGTAAGTATGCCCCTGGAATGCAACTGAAATGATTACGCAGATCGCGGTAGACGGTGACTGAAACATTTTCGGAAAAAGCGTCCAGTCATGATAGGACTATTAAGTCCTTACGCGGCCGAACGCGCGTCGCGTCGCGTCGCATCGCCTCGTTATTATTAGCTGCATAATGATGTTACATTAAGCAACTTACGAGCGCATTGTGTGTGTCAACAATGTGAAGAAACGCAGAGAGAGAGTGAGCTCGCGCGCCGCGGCCGATGATGATGATGGTATATTAGTCAAATTGATGTCATGCCAAACAAGTCTACTTCTTCTTCTTCTTCTACTTCGTCGGCTGCCTTATGCCTCATTCCCCTCGTTCTTTATCCTCTCGACTTCATCATCATCTGCCCGAACTGCGTGCTTTTTCTACTATCACGCATTGTTGTCTTATTAGTTCTTTTATTGCTAAATTGCTTCTTCAGCGGCCGCAGCGTCAACAAGCTGTATGTTTACAAAATTTCAACAATCATGACACACACACAAAAAATCTCTATTCAAACAACAAGTGTTGGATCAGATTGTTAGATAATTGGATTCAATTGCTAAAGCGGAATAAACAACAAAAAATTGTCATTTTGTTATAATCATTTAAAAACTTGGAAGGCGTTGAACGAAACTTTGAACCGTTAAGAAAATAACAATTTGGAATTTTCAAAGGCGAAAAACAAATTGAAAAGATTTGAAAAGAAAATGTCGATTTCTTCCTTTTAATTGTTCTTCTAATTAAGAAAGATTTGGTAAAATATTTCTAGAAAATTTTAGACAGCAAATTAGAATCATAAATAAATTAAATTCTAGAAAATTTGGGAAAATTTTGAAAAAATTGTTGTTCTGAAAACCTTGGATGTCGGTAATGTCAATTTCTTCTTTCTACGTGATTGAGCAATTGCTTGTTTAGAAATTTCTCGAAGATTCCAGACTATTATGGCAAAAAATCGAAAATTCAATCGGAAAATTGTTGATGAAAATTTCTAAGGATCAAAGAACAAATTCAGTAATGAATTATTAATTATGATTAATTACGCTATTAGAAAATAGCTCTAAACTAAACGTTTTGTTTCTGACAAATCAAGATTACTCGATCATTAATGATTAATTAACATCATCTTCTTTATTTTCTCAAGACTTTATTAAGAAATCATTTGTCTTGATTAAGAATCAATTTCTTCTTTGAACAGTTATAACCAAAAATCTTCTCATAAATCAATTTCTAATAACGTTTTTTGCACACGTTTTCTACACTCATTAGTTGAATTATTCTAATCACTAATACTTAAAGCATATTAAGCAAGTATGCGAATGATTGCTTGGAAAAAACTAAATAAATCGTGAATTTGATTGGTCTAGCAATCAATAAACCATTAGATATCGATCGATTAGAGTGCATAACTCGACATTAGAAAGATATTACCAGTTAATACACGGCTGAGATTAGTCTAATTTCTTTCGTTGCTCAATTCGTGACCGTTTAACTCTTTAAGATTCTTCTTCCTTCATTTATCATATGCGAACGAAAGCCACTTGGAAATTGCAATTTTGCAGTTTGTGTTTTCTCATAATGTTAAAACGAGTTCAAATATTATTATTATTATTATTGCTTCATATTTGAAATATAATTAGATTTCAATGTAAAATGAACAAAACAGTAATTGTTTTTATTTTTGCAAATATTTACGTAAATTGTATTACAAAACATGGACTAACTTAAGTCTGAGTGAAACATTTATTATTATTTTGTACATTTACTCTACCAGTGGCTCTTTATGGGCCATTATTACAAAATTATATTGATTTTTGAAAAATTTTTGGAAACTAATCAATAGATTATTTGGTTTTGATTAAGATTATGTAAATTTTATTTGAATCTGACCATTAGTTTAGCAACAATTTAATCTCAAAGTTGAACAATTTTGAGATTGCAGGCAGGTGTTAACGGGTTTGTCAATTTTAAAATTCATTATCTCGTAACTTTATAAATATTAAGGGAAAGCAATTATATCATTGGAAAGAGTGTCTAATGCAGATTTAGGATATGTAAATTTCAATACTTTGAAATAATTAGAAATGTACTTAATTAGCATTCGAAATTTATGAAATTAATCGTGAGAAAATAATTTTCAAATTGAGTTTTAGTTGGTTTGGTTCTGATTTATTTTCCTGGAATTTACATCATTTAATAGAGAAAATTATAAGGAATCGAGTGAAGTAGCTTTGATCTCAGCGATTTTGAGTTAGAAAAGGTATTTTTGAGTTTAAAGGTGAAAGTCGATAAAATTTCGTCGTTTCTAGAGTGGTGATTGAGGCAGACGCGTTCAAATTGTGTTTTAAATACAAAATTAGGCAGAACATTTCTGTCATGAAATTTAAATAAAATTTGAGTCATTGTGGCGGCTACCATCGCCTTTTGATGAGCACTGCTGCAATCCAGAGGGCGGTGATTTGCTTCTATTCTCATTAATTACTAGTAAAATTTAATAAATTACTTTTGAGGGGGCGATGAGTAATAATTTAGGTGAAAAGAAATGGTAGACCAAAAAAGTTTGGGAACCACTGTAATTTGCTGAGCAAAGATAAGTTTGTGATGTGCGGTGCACTGAAAAGTGATGCGAAACTGCAAGGTGTGCATGTGTATGGCATTTAATATGCTGATTATAGTCTGCGTTTTAATTAAGCAATTTCCTACATTCGCTTATAAAGTATGCACTCGTATCATACATGCACTTGATGTACGTATTACTCTAAGCTGATGGCTTTTTGCTTCTTGCATGTTTTTGTTTTTGGTGTAGGTAATGCATTTATTTCGTACTTCATACCCACTTCTCGTATCACGTGAGTGAGTAAGAGATAAAAGAGAAGAAAGTATTTAAGAGAGTAAGTGAGATGCTTGCTATTGTTATTCATATTGTGTATCTTGCGATATTAAAATCATTAAGTCACTTTCAATTTACTTACTCATGTCTAAAGAATTTTTAACAAAACTGACATTTAACTATCTTTCGCATTTCATTTTAAGTAAATTATTAATAAAAGGAATAAAGAATTAATTATTAAATGTTTGTTTAAGGTGATATTCTAGTCTTGAAATTTGAAGAAATCGAAATTTTTGTTTCTCTAATATTTAGAAAGTTTAGTAATTGAAAAATATCTCTCCAAAAGGATTTTATGAAATTTGAATTATTTTAAAAGTTATAGCCATTTTAGTGCAGTAGCAAATCGAGCTGTTAGAGCAATACGAAAACTTTAAACGCGTTTTTCTCGAAACTTCCTTTTTCACAACGTTTGTCAGAAAATCTCAAGTTCTAATCGGCCGATTCTCTTGAATTTTGGTCCGAATATTCTTCATATATCTCTCTATGGTAGGAAATAACAAAATCAACAAATTTCCAATTTTTAGTACGTTAAAAAAATTCTGGAAAATTACAAAATGAGTGAAATAATGAACTTTTTATTTGAATACCTGCCATTTTGCAAGAACATTGTTTCTTGCGGATTTTCTTAACTCCTACCATAATGACGTTTGTACTAAACAAGAATCTACTTGGGTTATTTTTTTCGGATCACCAGAAAGGCCGCAATCGTGACAAGATGGACGTGGTGTTTAATTTCTCTAGTCTAATTCAAGAACGCATAACTTCGGGAAATTTAAGTTTTTTTTAATGAAATTTTTGCTATGTATTCTTCAATAATACATAAATGAGTTATAAAAAAATGGACACCAAAATATTAATAGTTTTACTTTTATCGATCGTAGAAAAACGGCGGAAATCCGGCTTATAGCGACTAAAATATTATAGGAAGTCAAATATGTAGCTTAAAATTCAAATTCCTTTCGGCCCTTGTGACGACATTCCAAATTCATTACTTATATTCTAAGCCTATTTATCTTTCAATTACATTAATAAATAATTTTAAAAAATTAGGAGTCAACGCAGTTTCTTGAATAATATTCAATTTTTTTTGATTAAAAGTTTACCTTAATAACATATTATGGTTTTCATTTATTCTTTTTAAAAACTTTTGAATTTAACTTTTAAATTTGGCATGCAAATTATATTCTTAAAAGTGATTAAATTTAATTGATTTAATTTTCTCAAAAACGTGCAAATTACATAGCATTGCATCTGAATACATGATATATAATGAATTATAATGAAATATCATGCATCGTTTAATTTACAATATTCATTCAAATTAAAATACATCATTTAAATAATGATTAAACAAAACTAGTATAAAACTAGTAAGTATAACGAATCATTAACTAAGTATGTAGGTACAAGTATGGGTTAATGATTTGTATTTTTATAGCAGAAAAAAATAACATTTTGAAAATTAAAGTTGATAAGTCTATAATGAGTACCAACATAAATATATTCACATATTTTAATTTTAAAAAACATATCGACTAATTAGCAAAGTACATCGTTGAAGTGCGACATACAAGGGTATGAAGTACACATTTTAATAACATACGTGTATAATTATAATACTTGAGTATTTAGATTAGAAGTGCGTAATCAAGAGGAAAGCGATTGAGTTAATTGGAATTTGTTAATGTTGCACGACATTCATTACAAATTGGTACAATGTAATCAAAGGTTAACAAAATAAGTAAGTAAGTAAGTAAGTAAGTAAAAGTTTAAGTACAAAATAACACAAAGTTATTAGAAAAGGCGTTGTTGAAGTAAGCAGACTATGTAGGTAGAGTGTAGGTACATACACTGTACATGCTTATTATTATAATTATCAAGTCAAAAAAACAAGCTAATAACTTTCCGGCCAACTAAAGCGTAACGTCGATACTCAATCAATCAAAATGGTCAATCAATCAATGGACGTATCGATTAGGGAGGGAATTTATTTCGTTTAATTATAAACGTAAGAAATTTAATGAATAGAAAAACTTTCATTGCTGAATATTTACTGCAAGATTATTTAAAAGATGATTTTAAAGGTTAGGATAGAGTTCTAATAATAAATAATTGGTTGTTAAATGATTATTTCATTATCTGGTTTTTAGAAATGTGAAAAAATTGGTGAAAATAGCGACATTTAAGGGATAATAGGGTAATGGGAATCACTGAAGGGAAATTTTAAATAACAGAGCAATTTACAATGATATTATTCTGGAACCTTCTTAGAATTAAACTTCGGTTATCTATCTATGAATTGAGATCACTTTTAATTATTTTCGGTAATAACTTTGGCCACAAATCAAGTTTTTAAAGAAGTGACGCATGAGCAGTAGGTATTTACGTTCAAGATTCACCTGATTCTCATTGCCCGCCAAAGTACTCAATAAAAAGAGCAGGAATAGGTGAATTTGTTATATTGAATAATAAATTTGGTTTTTTTAAACGAGTATTTGATTAAAATAAAGTTGCCATTAAGTAGTAGGTGCATGTATCGCGATACTAATGAGTTTGAATGAATACGCCCACTTTCGTTCGGGATTGGTCGGCTGGGCAGGTAAAGCAAACAGGTAAAACGATAAGAGCAGGCTTGAAGTTCGTCCTGCGGGCGGGCGCGATTGGTCGCGTCATAACTCAGCGCAGGTATTCCTGGCGTGCATCGACTGAGAGAGAAACAGTCGAGCGCCAGCCTTACTCAACGCAACCGCACGCTGCGTTCGGTGTTCACCTGTGCGGCAGCACCTTCCTTCTTAAGTCGTCGTCTTCTTCTCTTCTGCGACAACAGCGAGACCGCAAGAATACGATACGATACGATACGATACTTTATTACTCCACTGCGCGCCGCGTGCACAATCATCTCTCACCTCGCATCAAATCGTCTATCAAATTTATATTTGCAATCGCGTGCGTGCCGCGCAAGTAAAGTACGCGCCGTCGTCTGTGTGCGCATGTTCAGCTCATTATTCACAATTAATACGAAAACGACCAACAAGAACAACTCGACCATCACAAAAAACACAATCAAGTTGACTTAAAGTGAAGCAGAAAAAGTGATTAAAAAGTGACTTTAAAAAGTGATTTTTGACTTGAAGCAAAGACAAGGCAAAACAAGGAACATTAAATTATTTCAGTTTTAATGTTGTGATTGTTTCAAATAAAAAAACAAAGAGCTGGGTAAGTTTATTAAAGAAAAAAACACAAATTTACTTAAGTACTCAAAATCTACTAAATTTCA
Organism: Aleochara curtula; assembly: GCA_963978815.1. Classification (NCBI taxonomy): domain Eukaryota; kingdom Metazoa; phylum Arthropoda; class Insecta; order Coleoptera; family Staphylinidae; genus Aleochara; species Aleochara curtula. Next base: position 11,069,130 of record OZ022219.1, on the reverse strand, counting down.
AAAGTGACTTAGCTTATCAAAAAAAGAAATATGAATTTAAGGTTAAGATTTGAGAAATTCCTTCTGGAATCTGAGTTAATTTTTTGGGGTAAATTTTGGAAAATTGTGCAAAATCTTTATCCGTCGGATATGAAAATGAAGCGTTTAGATCTCATGGCATCTGAGAAAATTGGAAAATCCCTGAAAAAATGGTTGATTTAATTAATAATTTATAATTTCCAATTAATTTTTGACGTTTCTAAATTACACTTCAGTTTTTAATATGTAAATCAAACGAAATTTGAAAATTATTCATAACCTCATTAAAAAATCATATTTCAAAACCGTTGACGGCCTAAAACCCTCCCTCAACAACCTTTCTTCGTCGTCTCGTTCATCACCAAATTAAATTAAAAATTCTTAAGCCCTCTTAAGAAAAAAATGCTAATTGATAATGTAAATAAACGAATATAAATTATGTAAATGCGAGCGAAACCATCTAAATTTAAATTTATAAACTTACTTTATTCGTTAATTGTAATTTATTTAATAAACTACGACTATGAGTTATGGCCGTCTGTACATTTTCATGCGATTATGATGATTATTAATAATGTTAATAATACGCGGAGGACGAAGAAACAAAGTGAATTGGTTCGTTAATGTGTTTGTTCAACAAAGATGCGCGCCAACATGGATGAGAACAAAGTTAATAGAAATTACACAAATTATAATTTCAATAATTTTTAATCATACATACAAATGGATGAATATCGTATGATAGCGTGCGAGGGAAAGAGTGAGGAGAATTATGATTGGTGCAAGGTGGGAATGAGAAGGGAATAGTCGGTATCATAATCGTGCTATGCAAATATAGTCAGTGAATTAATTGTGGCGAATTAAAATGGTTATTTAACATGCAAATTAATAATAAATTACTGATTTTATTGCGCGATGATCTCGTCGTTTGCTCGAATCGCATGTTCACGTTGTACAAATTATTTTTATCCACTTGCTTTCTTTTACTTCTTATAAGAGAGTAAAAAAAACTCATGAGAAAAATTTAGTTATCAGAAATTTTTTAAGGTTATGTTCAAAACATAGAAATTGGTATTATTCGTTCAATTACTTTTAATTATGAATTTGTGAAATATTTAGTAAAAAAATGGAAAAACTATCAAGTAATTTATACTATGACAGGAAATAATAATTTATTTTTCACCCCTATTCATTGAAAAACATGAAATTCAAATATTTATGCAATATGCATATTTCATATCAAGAATGCATTTTACTTGGTTATTCAATTACTTAATAATTTAAATATTTATATATCCCCCACGTAATTGTAATTTATGAGTTTGATTTAATTTGATTTCAACTGCTCGTTGCAATTGCAATTTAAAAATTTGTTTTAAAATGTACGACGCTCGTTGAGAGTAGGTATACTAACTAGGAATACGATTGATGATTGTTTGTTTAGCTAGAAACAATAATAAATTGCGTTTACAACTTTGCATTATTATTTATATTGATAGCTACAATGCGCAGTTATTTCTCACTTACTTATTTATTATTAACAGTTATTGCTAGATGTTACTCAATGCGTTATTACGGCGAATAGGAAATAGTGAAATGCGAGGTGTGTGGGTGTGATTTATGAGGATTTTCCACGTATGCAATTTTCACTTTTAACAACGAACTACCAGCAAATTGATTATTAAATTTATTCGAGAAAGGTGTGGAATAAGTTAATTTAAAGCAAATAATTAATAACAACAAATTATTAATAGTAATTTTCTCAGAAAATTAATCAAAATAATTTTATAAATTTCATTTTTTGATTGTTTAATAATTAAATTATTTTAATCACCATATTATGGTTTGATTATGATAGTAAACTTTCAGGCAAGAAAGTTCTCGAAATTTCTAAAATTTTCTAGAAGAAAATAGAATTTTCGCGAATAATTTCTTATGCTTCATATAATATACATTTTCACATTAATTGAGGGAGAATTATATGACATTTTTAGTTAATTTGAAAACAAGTTAACAAAATTTCATGAACAATAAGTGGTAAAAAAATGAGAAACAGCAATAACCGCGCACCACTTTGTTTTGAACGAGTTGAATGCGTGTTTTCGGATGTCTCCTGGCATCGTTTTGCGCGCACATAAACGATGCGGAGACAGAGAAGGAGGCGGCAGAGGAACGCACGCGAAGACAATGCGACAAACACGAAGCGAGTCGTCCTTGTCGTCGTCGTCGTCGTCGCGGACTGCTCGACAGACGAATGATAAAGACTCCATTAGTTGTTTTTAGATAAATTTAAGTGCAACCGACTGACCGTCGTCGTTCGCGTCGCCGCGGTTGTCCGAGTGGCACAAGCCACACAATGTTTTAATGCTCGTACACGCGCGCGCGCGCCCTGTCCCATAAGAACAACACTTATTATGATGATGCTGCTTTCCGTTCATAATGCTACATCCAACTCTCAAAAATCTCCACCAAATGATGCCTGATTCCATAATAAATCCGGATTTATTGCCAATTTCAATCGACTATCATGCTATTTATATTTCCATAAAAAACAAACAACCAACCATCAAATAAATAACCCTTTATAAAAAAACATTTGCATTAATTTAATAATTGTTAATTATTCATTGTAAAACAATATAAAAAATTACTGTTTGTTCATAATTTACTGAAAGCTAGGGATTTTTAATCCCGGTCCCGGAAATTCCGGTCTAGTTTTAGTATAACAATTTTATAAATTTCATAATTAATTCGACTAATTGAGTATGAATGTCTGAATGACCATTGGTTGAGGCTAATTGTATTCCCTAAAACGAGGCAATGCATGCTTTCTCCACCCCCTCTGCATACCTTTTCCACCCCCAATATTGCTTAGATGATTCCCATTACCCTCTTTATTCCACTACTCTTGGATTATCTTAATTAACTTAATTTTAACTAATTTCCCTGATAAATGGTGCCATCTAGCAATGAAAAATTCAAATAAACAATTATTGAAAACAAGCAAAATCATTCATTAATTAACAATAAACATTGACGATTAAATAAATGTAATTGAATGAATTGATGAATTCTAGAATATTCTCATTCATACTCACAATAAACGAATATTTAATAGATTTCTAAAGAATTTTCTTTTACACTTTAATTACTTGCTGAAACAAAGAGAATAATAAATAAGAAAATGACGTAGACGTTGAAAAAATGATGAATATGTTTACAAACAGGATATTAATTCAATTTCCTGACGCACTTGATAGAATTTCCTTCATACATGCTAATCGCGAGCATTTATATTATAATTTGGTGCGCGCGCACGCATTCAACTAAATGAAATCAATTTAATTGGCGTATTTCATATGATTGCAGTGCAATTATCTTACTCTAATCACACACATGATTTATTCACAAACTCATCACATATTTGCATCGTCATTTTACAAAATTACGATAACGTCAATGACGTTATTTACGCGATGAACACGAAGACATTCATCCATTTCTGAATCGGAAATATTTCGCATTTTTCTGAAGAAATTTAAAGCACTCATTCAACTCACTCAACTCTTAAAGGTCAATGGACAATTTAAAAGCCTTTTTGACTAATGACCAGCTTGCTAAAACAATAAAATCTTTGTTGTTATTGTGGCGAAACCGCAGAGCTATAAATAAATGAATTTGTTAATAAATTTAATGGAATTAATCAAGTTTTAGTTTCGATTGAAAACTAGATTTTTGTGCTGTCGAATATTATAATTTATATTTGCTTATTAAGTAGTTTGAGTTAATGAAAAATATGGTGAGCCGTTTGTGACATTTTTGGGATGAAATTTTAAAATTTATCGTCGTTAAAAAAAGCTTTAATGAATGATAAGCAATTCCGAGTAAACGAGATGCTCATTATGAATGTATTTTGCATGATTAAGCGATTAACACATGTGTTAAAAGGGAAAAAATATATGCTTTAATTTTTTTTCTCAATGTGGCTTAAGTTAAGTAAATTTAAAGCGCATGCGCAATATTTATAAAGTATTTTAATTAAATTGGAGCATTTTTAAAGTATTAATACTTAATGTGAGGTTAAGTAATGATTACAATAAGTATTATAATAAGTCGTTGTTACCAGAAATATTTAACGCGCATGCGCAATACGTTTAAACAAAGACTTAAGAAACGGAAATTAACATTAATAAATTTGGAATTAAATTTGAGGTTAAATATAAAGTTAGATGCGCATGCGCAATATAGTTAAGCAAATTGTACGTCGAGAAAAAGGAGATCATATTTAATTCGTAAGTTTTAAATATTGAAATTGAGGTTATGAAAGAGATTTTTTGATTGAATTAAAAGTTTATTGTGCACTTTGTAGAATTGTTTAACTGACTCATATCTTAATATGCAAGGCATGAACGTATAATGCGTTTAAACATGTAACACATGTCGAAATAAATTTAATCGAATAAGTTCTTATCGAAAATTGGGCGTTGTCCGGTTGCATTTATGTTTTGCAATGCTTTTTTTTTTAATTCAGGTGCTAATTTCAAAATTTCCAAACGTGCTAACGTTCTAATTTCAATTAAGATTCATGTCAAACACAAATGAGTCATCAAATAATTAATTAATCACGATGACTCATGCATTTTTCAATGAATTTCATTATTATTGTATTGACTTTCTATTTTATTCATCAATAATTTTGCATAATTACTATTTTTAGTAATTAATCAACTGGATTTTTATGTATTTGAAAACATTACTTAAGTCATTTATTGCGTAAGGAGAATTACTGACAATTCTTAAGGAAATATGGCTTAATTTATAAATGAGTATGAAAACAAGCGAAAAACTTTGTTATTGTTTAAACGTTTGACATTGAATCATTTTTTTTTCTTAGGTTAAGAATTGCCGAGTTAACAAGTGTTAAGTTAATTAGTTTCGGAGATACGTGTACGCTTTAAATTTTAATGAAACACTTGCCCATTATAAATTGGCATTTATCGATCGATCGATCGATCGATCGGTTGGATGGAAATCGCCGGCTATTAAAATAGAAACAGTTAGTTAAGTAATTAACTCGGACGGCTCAGCGGTGGACGTCGTCGTGTCGTGCTAATTCCGTATTCACTTACAATTAGAAATTCTCTTATAAATCATAATAACCTATTGCTCTGCCACGTTTTATAACAAGTTAACGAGCAATTTCCACTGGATTTCTGTTAGAATTTCCATCATGTTATTTTTCATGAATCATTATTATACATAACTGCACGGTTTTAACCTCAAAATTGTTACGCGCCTTAATTGCTCGATTAGATAAGCTAATCATTCATTATTTTTAAAATGCCATTAAATGTTTATAGAGATTTCTATAATATTCGTGAATAAATCTTTAATATTTCACTGAAATTAAATAGTCAATCAATTTTGGGGTTAGAAATCACTAAATTCTTTTATTAACACGATTTGAACCTTTATAAAACGTTGAATTTGTGTTAGAATTTTAGGTTAAGCTTGGTTTTTCAAGTAAACTTAATTTTTATGTTGAAAAATGAATTTAAAGTAAGTGACTAATTAACAATTAACAATGTTTTTAAATAATTAGGATTAAAATTGATATTAGAAGCTCTAGACTTTGATTAGCAACACGCTGATCCACACAGCAACTTCGTGCGTGTAATGGGAGTCAAAATTGTTATTTTAAAACTAGATTTATACCCAAAGTTGATGACTTAAATAATTAAAAGTTATCTGAATTAAGAGATAGATAACTGAAATTTAATTATAAAAAGTTTCCAGAAAAATATCAACTTAAAATCGGCTGTTATTTGAAATTTTGCGTAAGTGATCCCCATTACCCTATTCACTCATACATAATCGTTAAAACGTTAATTTTTGGTCATTTTTTAGGTTAGGTTGATTTTTACTAAAATTATATAAACAAATAATATAAATCTATTATTTATTAAGCTTTCTAAGTGATTATAAATAAATAACAAGAATTATGATTGACATTACATAAAGTTTACTGCGTTAAGAATTAAAGCACTCGCGGAATGAATGACTTAAGTGGTAAGTAAGCATATTTTGCGTTAGATGTAAGATTGAAACTCAAGCATGAAATTAATTTAGCGCTCAGTTCTCAATCGCGAGAGTATGCGGCGTGAGCGTTCGCGTTCGCGTTCGTCGACAACGCAATAAACACAATAAAAGCAATCGCGCAACAATTACGTACAATTAGAAAACTAATTTGAAATTAATCATTTTTTCAAAGGCGCAGGTTGTGCGCTGTAATTACCTAAATAAATTACCATGCCAACCGTGCGTAATTAGATGAAACAAAACAATAAAAGCATTCAGCGTACAGCGCGCGGAGCGAACGAAACGAACAAACTTCAATGTCGTGAGCTGCGAGCTGCGAGCGGCAGAGAGTTTGAATTGATTCGAAGGAAAAGAGTGTGTTGATTAATGAATAAACCAGAACCGCAATCGCATTGTACCTACCACATGGAATTCAATTGAAAATTTAACAAACCAAGGACGTCAATTCCTATGATTGTGTTGATTAATTAATTAACTTGGATACATACGTACTTATTGATTACATAACTCAATTTATTTACTTACAACATTTCATAAATGTTAAATTTAATAGGTTTTCAATAATTAATCAATTTTAATGAAAAAACAAAACAAAAATTGCAAATTGTTTATTTGTCATCCAATTAAATTAATTAACAATATTAATTATTATCCCTTCATAAGTTGAATGATAATAAAATACAGCAGAGAAAGTTCGTGTAAATTTTGGAAAATTATTGATTTAACATGATTGGTTTTTCTCTCTTTGTTTGAGCTAATTTGATTGAGGTTAATAATTGATTAAAGAAAGACACATTTGAATCATAATAAATAGTTAATTTTATTGATGAAATTGTTTGGCAACTAATTATTTTAGATGAAAAGTGAAATAATTCAATTAATTCTTTACAAATTATTTAGTTTTTATCAAATTTCATTCAATTATTAACTTGTTTAAACTTTGTACACATTTTTATTATGAAAATTCCATTAAGAGTTTATTGAAAACAAAATGTTGCAAGGATTCTCGTTATTTTGCTCAATTTTATTGAAAAAATGGTGAATTAATCATTTTAAGCATGTTTTCTTTAATAATTAATCAAGGATACGTTTGAATAATAATTGTTAATTAGTTTGAATGATTGATGAAATTTTTAAATTGATTTTTACTTATTACCCAATTAATTTTATTTAGTTGCTTTGTTATGCCTTAAAATCGGTTAATATTTAAAAATTTTACCACAAATTTGCTTATAACAAAACAATATTGAATTTTATGTAGTTTTTATGATTTATTGACTAAAATTTGATGATTTTGAAATTTAAAATTTTTGGAGATTTTTTAAAAATATTTCAGATTTTCCTCATAAATTATTGGTTAAAATGTGATCTGAGTAATCTCTTATATTGATTATTGATTAATCTTTGAAATTTCATGTTTTCCGTATGAATTATTTGCTTTTAACAATATATTCTTGATTTTTTCTCTATTATTTCCTAGCTGTGGGTAATTATTATTAACAAATAGATATAAATAGATAAATACTACGAGGAGAACAATTGTATAAGGCTGATATTTATTTATAGTCGTGTGAGAAAGAAATAAAATGCCAATTGCAATTAGTAATTCTGCTGCTCACACACGCAATTAATATACACGCGGTGAACGACGCGTAATCGTTTACGGTGAAAATTCATATCGCAGTCGGCGTGCAATTATACGCGATTTCAACGCACTTCTTGCATATTATACCTGCCTACCTTCTCATACAAATACAAATACTATACTTACTAATACTAATTGTTTATGAATATACAGAGTGTTTTACTGCATTGCAAAATATTGCTTGCTTATCAATTGTGGTCATATGAGGGTATACTCTGTATAAATATACATTTCTTAGGCATATATGTGTATTATTGTGGTATGAAGTAAATGCGCGCGTTATATATTTCGCTGGAATTTCGACTGCAAATTAGTTTAACTGCCCGACAATTACAAAAGCTGCCCGCGCTCCGCACTCGTTCGGTAGCCACTAGCTATTAATTAGCCATCTACAGTTAGTCTTATTTATTGCTTTTCTCTCCTGCCACTCGAAGCTATTGCAATGTAGTCCTAAGATTCTTTCGTATTTTTACGATGAAAAATTTATGAAAAATTTAAGTTGTAAAATGTGTAAGAATAAAACTAATAAAAATTATTAGAGTTTTATTAAATATGTTTAAGAGTTTTATTATTTATATTCGTGCTTTATTAAAATGACGTTAAAAACAAAGAATCAAATGTTTTTTAATTATTTTATTACTTTTAAAATTAAGGGGGTATTCTAGTCTAGACACCAGAATTTTCGTCGTTTTTCTACGATCGATAAAAGCAAAACTATTGATATTTTGGTCTCCATTTTTATATCAATTATTTATTGGTTATTCAAGAAAACATAACAAAAAATTCATTTGAAAAAAATTAAATTTCTGGAAGTTAAGCGTCGTTGAAGTAGAGGGGAAGAATAAAACACAACGTCCATCTTGTCACGATTTCGGCCCTTCTGGTGATCCGAAAAAAATAACCCGGGTAGATTACTGTTTAATACAAATGTCGTTAGGGTAGAAACCAAAAAAATCCGCAAGAAACAATGTTCTTGCAAAATGGCAGATACTCAAATAAAAAGTTCATTTCTTCACTTATTTTGGAATTTTCCAGAATTTCTTTAACGTAGTAAAAATTGGAAATTTGTAGGTTTTCTTGGTTTCTACCATAGGGAGATATATGAAGAATATTCAGGCCAACTTTCAAGATAATCGGCGGATTAGAACTTGAGAGTTTATGACAAACGTTGCGAAAAAAGAAGTTTCGAGAAAAACACGTTTAAAGTTTTCGTCTTGCTCCAACAGCTCGAGTTGCTACTACACTAAAATTGCTATAACTTTTAAAATAATTCGAATTTCATAAAAATCTTTCTTAGGAGATATTTTTCAATAACTAAACAAAAAACTAGTACGATCAGCTTGGTGCATCTTATCGAATTTTAGTTATCATAAGCAGATGATAATACTTTTAGAACAGAATCAAAACTAATCAAAGATAAACTTGTTGAAATGATAATAACTTTAACCTCACCAACTTATTATAAATTTTCTTCTTGTTCTTCTTGTTGTAAAATTAAAGTTTCTTCATTTTCATATCCCAAAAGTTTATTACTTTACAAAGTTGACTTTGCTTAAAGTTGTTTTATTCCGTCTCTTTAAACACAAAGAATGCAACTTAATTATCAAAAAGTATCCATTATCTAAGGTGAGTCTAGTGAGTTTTGTTAATGCGTTAGCAGGAGGTACGAATGAATGCAAACGCGTAAAGCAAATTATCTTGTAATGTCTGTAGCGCGAGGTTAATTTATGTTAAACGCAACAAAATGTAAATGAAACAAATGGTCACTACGAGGAGTAGTGTAGTGGTTGACCACTCAAACCACTCAACTTGCTCGTACACATACACGTGTACACGTCTGCGACACCAAGCTGTAATTATTTTGTCTTATTTGCACCACTTTCAAAAACGCATTTTACTTCTTTTGCCCACATGCAACAAAACGCACGCGGCTTGCGCGTACCGGATGAACGCGCATTCGCAATGCATGTATGTGTGCAAATGATATGCAACTTCCGTTTGGCTGCCTATTTCATGTTTGCCACTAGCTGCGTAAGTTTCATTTACGAAATAACCCACTAGACAAACAAGGAGCGCAACCCACAAAAGACATAGGCAAGATAAAGAGGGAAATACTAATGCGAATAGCAATGAATTGACATTCAAATGGAAATGTGTGCACAATGCGTATAATAGTTTGATTAACTTCATTTTATCATAAAGTGATAGTGATGTTCAGAGATAGTTTAACTATTATACTTTTAATTACACGATTGTGCTTTTAATCCGTGCTTAATTAATCCAATTTCACTACCAAACCTAGAAAGAAAAACAATAAAATATTTTACACAATTTCCTCGTTTTGCGTGGTATTTCGTTTTCTTGTGTTTGTGTCAATTTCTTCACACTTTAAGTGATAGGGGAATCCCCGTTATATTTATATACAGTCATTAGTTGCTTAACAAATATTTCCTAAACCGTTTAGTTACTTATCAAATTATTCTGCTTTCAGAGGGGGAATCCCCGATATCTATAAAGGTGCGTCGATTATATTTTGAGGTTATTAAAAAATCTTAAATATTTTTTCAACGATTTTACTGCATACATATTATTTATATTCTCTTTTATTCATATTTAAATTAAGGGATTCCCCTTACCTCTTCAATTTCTTTTTATCAAATTATTCGTTGTTTATTTGGGGATTCCCCTGTATTGAAATTTCCGAATATTAGATTACAACAAATAAAATTACAAGTGTTAAATTAAATCGAACGAAAAAAATGTTTACGACTTGATTAAAAGTTTTAAAGACAAGGTGCTTGAATTTTTTATGACATGCGTAGTTAGTTGAGGTTAATTATCACACACATTAAACGAAATATTCACGTTTTTCTTTTATTATATTAATTTTATTGTGTTAATTTTATTTTTTATTGCTTTTTTTTTCATATCTGTCGTGCTCGGCAAGCTTAGTATTCAGATAGGGAATGAATAAAGATGGAGTTAATACGCATTTGAATTCATAACGAGCGTAATTTAATTACAAATTGTTCGCATGCACTGAACGTACGAGTAGTAGTTGAATTATTTTTTCGTGGCAAGAAGTGAAGCATCCATCCATCCATCCAGCTTCCTCGTTTGAAAGTTCTTTGATGTCCGTTGACGCTTTGATGAGTTGATGACTTGATACGCGTTTGAATAAATTAATACAACGCGTTCAATTTATATTGAGCTGTAAAGTGTAATTAATAATTAAGTTAAACTCATAAACTTATACGATGAGTGCACAAACAGGAAGTGCAACTCTTTTTGTTACTCAATTTGTTTTTTATGCTGTTGGTTCTTTTGTATTTTCAATTGGGAATATTTGGTTAGTACAACGACAAAAATAAATTACTCTTAGGTTTTCTTAATGAAAAACAGGTCAAATTCCCGTTGTAACGACGAACATATTATTGTTATCTCTCATTAATCAGTTTGCATTCGTATTAACCGAAATATCGTTAACATCTTGGTCGTTATAAGTGAAATTTCCTCTTTAATAATCTTAAAGGCTGTATTGAAGAAAATATTAAGATTTTCTCAATAAATTTTCGTGTTTTTGTTTAATTAGTCGCTATAAGTACATGGATTGGTTTAGTTCTTTAATTAACAATTATTATTGGCATTTAATTTGCTGTAATTAATTGTGTTTTTTATTAATATTTGATAATCAGCAGTGAATTCTGATTTTTCGTCGTTATAACTGAAATGTTGTTATACTACAGTCGTTATAAGTGAAATTTACAGTTGAACAATTTCACATTATCTAGCAAGTGCTAATTTTCTTAAAATTCAGTGAAATCCCAGTAAATCATACTGATTAAACAAAAAGTTCGTTAAGCGAAACAAGTTTTCACATATAAATCCATATAAAATACAATAATCGGTTACATGCTGTAAAAAAAGGCCTTTCGTTCTCTCTTTAACGAATTCTAGTTTCTTGTGCAAAACATTCGTTATGCGGGTTTTCACTAAACGAAATTTTGTTAATAAATTTCATAAGTACTTCAATTGGAATTCGAGAATATTCTAGAATGTTCCAGAATCTCCGCCATTAAAATGGTTAAAACTGACTATTTTCGATAAATATTTGAATTTTACAGTACTAAATCAAGATTTTACCTAATAATCACTAAAATACTGCAAAAATAATGTTGTTATAAATTTTTTTTACTTGTCTATTAAGTAAAATCAAAATAATTGCTGCTAAACTGAAAAATAAATAAATTACAAAGAAATTATTTCATGAATGTTACTTTTTCAAAAATATTAATACTCATTAAAATCGATCTCGTTATAAATAAACTAGCCAATTGGATTATTTCTTCACTAATTGAAGTTAATAATACATGTATTTTTGTAAATTGAAGTGCATTTAAATTTCATGCACCATTTACTTGCACCCCAAAAAGTTTCATGTCTTGTTTGTTACTCTTGTTAGTCTATCATCGATCAGTTAGTCGGTTCAATTACGTTTATTGCCCATTCGCATGCAATGTTAACGATTTTATTTGTCTCTGAATCAACCGAAACGTGCGCTGTTTTTTTTTTTTCGAGGGGTTTAAACCAATTTTATTTCGAAATTGCTACTTGTACCGCAATTGCATTCTTCTATTAACATTATTATTATTATTATTATTCTCTGAATAATTTGATTGTTTGATTAAGTCACGTGTCCGTTCAACTTCGATACAGACAATTGGCAAATATTTAGTTATTTGCGAATGATGGTTGAAATTACGAAAAGCGAACGAGAGAGGTCGATAAAAACGAACACAATGTGTCTTTATGTTTGGCGAACGTTGCCGAAACGAGACAATTAATTTCGCATTAATTTTACGACAGCGCCCTCTGCGCGCATTCCTTACACGACAGCGCTCGTTACGTATTGTCATCGCGTTTTTCTCCAAGGTGCGCGCGCACTGATTTTTTCACACTCGCTACCGAACTTGACACACCACATATAATGAGCTGCAGCAGTTGGAATTGAATTGCTATTGACGCTCTCGAACATGTCGAGACGGCGGGGCAGAGTGACAATTCGAATGGCGAGTGGATGAATGCATTTCGGCATTCGGCGCATTGTCACGCTGCGTTCATAATCGAATTACCAACATTACCTGGAATAGCTAAGACAAAAAAGGCGTATTCATCGTATACGTTTTTGTTTTTTGTTAACGCATTGATGCGTTGCGTCCTTTTCGTCGGAAGCGCGATTAGTGAAGCGTAATACGTTCGAATGTTGAAGCGTTGAATCAAACATTTCAATCTGCAAATTGACTAGCTTGAGAGAATATAAAATGGTTGATGCTTTGACACATTTCCACGTAATGTGGCTAATTTTTCTTCATTTTGCATTCGCATTTTGCACGCTTGTCCGATGCGATGAAGAGCTGAAGCATGAGAATGTCGTTGTCATCGCTCATTGCAAACGCATTGTTATGCTTGGAATTATGACTTTATTTGTCTGGCAATGCGTCTGCTACTTAATCGGAAGCGCAAGCGCAAGCAATCAGCGCAACACGGATTTTTCCTGGTACTTGAGATGCCTTCTTTGTTCTGCTTCGTTGTGCATTTCTTCTTCTTCTCGAGTGATAAATAGACGCAGTCGCGTAATAAGAATGCGCGCAATGCGACAATGGACAAAGACATTAGCGACATTAGAGTGCTGAATAATGCAACAAAGCGTCTTTAGTTTTTATTGAATTAATCCATGGAAAATCCAATTAATTTACAATGCCCACCGCGATTATTACATTGCGACGAGAATTGTTGCTAATTCGAAATGGTTTATTGTTTCTTCTCATGGGTATAATTTATAATTGTTATATGTCTTACTTAAGGGGGGAAATAGGTTTATTTTTATTTCATAATTTGTTAGTAAAACTATTGAAAAATATGTTCCCAAAATATTAAATGAAAATTCGGACTCGTTCAATTGTTATAAGGCATTAAAGCATTAAAGTGACGGTTGCAAATGCGCTTTACTCAAAACTACGGTTTTTAAAGTTGTGTACACGCTAGTTTTAAAAGTTCTTAACAAATCATTTTGGAAATTGGTACATACTTTCTTTATAGTATTGCGTTCAATAGGAACCTAAAATCTGAATGTTATCGTTATCAAAATAATGTTGTTTTGCAAAATAAGTTGTGAAGAATGGCAAAAAAACATGTTTTTGTTTGTTTTGTCCTCTGCCAAAAATTCAAGTTTCAATTTTCCATATGCAAATGGTGCTTGTGGAAGAGAGACATATAATAAAAAGAAACTCTAGACCACGTTTAATATTAAATGAAAATTGCGGTGTTTAGAATGTACACAAAATGATAAATCTCAAAGAATCCGTGCATTTGGGGTCGCTAACATTATGGGTAGTTTTCAAAGAAATTTCTCAAAATTTTTATAGTATATACTTAAATACATGGGTAACATATTCTGAGGGTTTCATGAAATTATATTCATTTTTTATACTATAAAAAAATCACGAAAATTACCGAGAAAACGCTGTCTTCAACCTATTTCCCTACTTAATCTTTCGTATTACAATTTTTAGAATCATTTTGTTTAGTACTTTTGATAATTATTTAAACAAACTGCATAAGTTAATTCAAATTTAGTCTGTTTACATTTTTATTAAAAATTATTAAGTAAAAATTGTATAAATTAATAAATGACGTATAATTTGCAAAAATAAAGTGAAAAAAAAATATTGTTTTTTGTGTTTAAAAAAAGTTGATTGCGTGCTTCAGTTTTTAGTTGTTCTACTAGGAATTACTACTGTATAATGAGAAAAGTGAAGAAGAAGTAAAAGATTGAACACGCACATAATTGACGTAAGCTTACAGAGAAGTGGAAGAAATGAAACGAAATAATAAAATAAGTCAGCTAACCTAAAAAACGACAGGATTATTATTAAAAGAAGCGACGAAGAAGAAGAAGAAGAAGAAGAAGGAAACAAAAAATATTGAGAGTAAAGCCAGTAGCTGATGCTTGAAGCACTTTCAACTACTTTTCAAGCTCATTCTTCGGAATAAAATATTTATTAATGCATAAAAAGTGAATAAATTTATTTATTAATAATTAAGAAGAACAATTGATAAAAAATTAAAAAAATTTATGCTGCTAATGACGTGTTTCGTTGGCACCTTGAGGAAGGTGAAGAAAACTAAGTAAAACTTGAAGGAAGACGTAGAAAAAGAAAACGCAACGTTGAAAAAGTGGAAGACGAATTTATTCAGTACGCAGGTGTGTGTTGTTGTTGCTTGAACTGATGGTAAATGAGCCAACAATTACATGTGTCATTAGCAAGCGGCTGAAGAAACAGCAGCTAAAGAATGAAGAAGAACAACAAGAACAAGAAGAAGAAGAAGAAGATATAAAACTTGAGGAAGCGTCTTGAATTTATGTTTCTTGTATGAAGCAAGGCGAAAAAAAGTGTATGAAAAGATGAGGAGACGAAGAAATGACACACATTATAATCAGAGTTGGAATATAATTGCAATGTAATTATAATCAACTATTTTCTCTCTCTTTATTTGTCACTTATAAATTTTTAATGGTAAAAGGTTGATGGTAAATAAATTTGTGAATTATTCGGCAAATAGAGATATCGCGTGAAAATGAAATTTTCAAATGCATAAAATATTTTCCCACAATTCTGTGCAAATTGCACAAAATCTTGAGAAGTGTTGATGTCTTCTTCCTTCTCGTACATCTTGTGCATTTTCTTGGCGAATCTTCGTTTGATGTCTTCGACTTTTCCGCTCGTCGGACAATTTCTAATATCATTAACGCTAAAGAAGCGGAGGAACGCTGTAATTATGTGATTATCTCGCGGAATACGGATGTATTTATCTTTAGTTTACTTCTTTTCCGTAAAACAAACTTCTTTATAATTTACCTCTACTTGTACTAAATATCAAAATGACAAAATATTAGTTGAATGAGCTCAAGTATTGTGATTCATACGAAAAATCAACAAGACAGTTAATAACGGGGTTAATAAAAATGTAGAATTGAATTTTTTTCATATATTTCGAAAGTTTAGTTAATGAAAAATATCTCCCTAAAAGGATTTTATGAAATTCCAATTATTATAAAAGTTAGAGCCATTTTAGTGTAGTTGCAACTCGAGCTGTTGGAGCAAGACGAAAACTTTAAACGCGGTTTTCTCGAAACTTCTTTTTTCGCAATGTTTGTCATAAAATCTCAAGTTCCAATCGGCCGATGCTCTTCAAATTTGGTCTGAATATTCTTCATATATCTCTCTATTATAGGAACCAACAAAACCTACAATTTTCCAATTTTTAAAACGTTAAAAATTTTTGGAAAATTCCAAAATGAGTGATAAAACTAACTGTTTATTTGTGTATCTGCTATTTGGCAAGAACACTGTTTCTTGCGGATTTTCCTGGTTCCTACCATAATGACGTTTGTACTAAAAAAGAATCTACTCGGGTTATTTTTTTCGGATCACCCGAAGGGCCGTAATCGTGGCAAGATGGACATGCTGTTTCATTTTTACCGTTTACTTTAAGGACGCAGAACGTCGTAAAATTTAATTTTTTTAAATGAAATTTTCAATAGTTCTACACAAATTAGCACAAATTAAACTTAGCTCATTCGATTCCCTATTATATCTTCTACCTAACGGTAAAAAGTCTAACATATGAAAATACAGTAAAAGCAAGAAAAAGTAAAAGCATTTTGAAAATTATATTAGCACGAATAATTTGGCACTTTCAAATGCCAAATACTTACACTTTTAATTACCAGAAATGGTTAAATGTTACATATTCTAAATCTGCATCGGATATACTTTCCAAAGATGTAGTTGCTTTTGTTTAAAGTTTATCAAGTTACAAGATAATGAATTTTAAAATTCACAAATGTTTTTGCGCCTGTCAACGATATAAACATTGTTCAAATTTAAGGTCTGATTATTTGTAAACTAATGGTCAGAATCATGTGAAATTTTATAATCATAAAATACAACTATTAATCTAATGATTCCAACAAAAACATTGAAAAAATTACGATAACTTCAATAAAAAATATTGTTACTTTGGATAAATAAGTAAAACCGCTATTAATTGAAAAATACAAAATGAAAAATATTTGGAATTTTTGTATGTAAAGTTAGATAAAAGCATTCTAGGTGAATGAAATATTTTTTATGAGTACTTACCTACATGCTCATGAACAACAACATCCGACACATGGAAATTAAGATCATATCTACAAATTAAATTATAATTACGCACACATGATGCTCTCGGCTCATTATGCTCTTTACATAATAGTTATACAAGAGTTGCCGCCGCCGCTGTCTACGCTTATTCATTAAAAAGTACATTGTATTTTACCCTGTTCTATCCACACTCGAGTCAATTGACTTTATCCTTGTTTAGCAAAGCACTTTCATACATTTTTCAATTTTATGTTGTTGCTTTTAATGCGTTTATAAAATAATAAAAGTGTGCGAATATTCATTCACTCAACAAAGCAAGCAATGTTTTACTAAATTAATCTTTTCTTATATTATATTATACAATGCTTTACTTTATAGTTGCACTTGTTGTATTATTATTATTATTTTCATTTTTTCAAGCTGCTTGCTTTCAACACACAATGAATGCACTCTTGAAATTGCGTTCGCTTAATTTTCATGTTATACTGATTTTTGCCCAAAGTAATTATACTCGTGAAACGTGAAAAAAATTAAAATGAAAGACGAAAAAGAAGTTTTTAAAACTTTGCCAGTGGAGTGGAGCAGGTGTTGATTTAACGAGTTTCCTCTTTATATTTTTTCGTAGTTATTTTTTCAAGAAACAAATTTACGTTGCATTTTTAATAAAATTATTAAAAATTACGTTGAAATTAAAATTTACAGGGTGTCTCAATATTTATATAAAAAGAAATTCCAACTTTTTTCAATGAAAAGTTGAAGAAAAATTTCAAAAATTATTGCAAATTGTTTCTAAATTTGTAAAACAACATTTTTAAGGCAAATTAACCATGATTTTAATTCGGTTGTTATAGGATTAGAACAATTTTTGTTATTTCATAATTTGTTAGTGAAACTATTGAAAAATATGTTCCCAAAATATTAAATGAAAATTCCCACTCGTTCAATTGTTATAAGCCATTAAAGTGAGTAGTTTATCTTCAGGCGCCGAACGCGCTATAGTTTTAAATGCATTTTTCTGAAAACTACGTTTTTTGAAGTTGTGTACACGCTAGCTTCAGAAGCCCTTAACCAATCGTTTTGAATATCTACAGATATTTTTCCAATAGTATTGCGTTCTACATGAACTGAAAATCGGATTGCTATTATTATTTGAAATAATGTTGTTTTACAAAATAAGTTCTTAAAAAATGGCGAAAATCATGTTCTTTTTGTTTTTACCTCTGGCAAAAATTCAAGTTTTGATTTTCTTTATACCGGTGGTGCATATAGAGGAGAGACATATAGTAAAAGTAACGGCCAACCACTTTTGATTTTAAATGAAAATTGCGGTGTTTACAATGTACACAAAATGATAAGTCTCATTGAATCCGTGCATTTAGGGTCGCTAATATCTTCGGTAGTTTTCCAGGAAATTCCTCAAAATTTTGACAGTATATACTTAAATAAATGGATAACATATTCCGAAAGTTTCACAAAATTATATTCATTGGTTATACTATAAATAAATTCCCGAAAATCACCGAAAGAAACGCTGATTTTTTGGGAATAATTCTAGAATTTAGAATTTCTTGCTGAAACTGATTATTTTTTCAAAAATATTTATTTGTAAATTTGAGGACACCCAATGTAAATTGAGATAACAACGTTTCTTATGACTTGTTTATAATTAATAGTTAATTAACGCTTATTAATTGAAGAATGCGAAAGACGCTTGGCAAGATATTAGATCATTTCTCAATAAGAATTAATTAATTAATTGCATCGCTTCGAGTTTAGCTAAAGCACAATATTTATGATATATTAGTTAATTATCCATGTAATTCAAGCAATATCCTGTTATCTTGCATCCTTCTTCCTCATCTCAATCTCTCTTCAATTTTACAACAAGGAAATGAAACAAATTTTAATTGCTTAATTCTTAAATCTTAATTTACACAAAGCACAAGATTGCAAGAGTAATCTCTTTTTCGATCTAGTTTAATCACTAATCAAAGCAGTTGATCGATAAATAAAAAAAGAAAAGTGTTGTGAAATTCAAGTCATTATTGATCTCATTCCATGCCGCATTCTCTCTCTTAATTGCCTTTAATTGAATACATTTAAGGCCAACAAAGAGGGCGTTTCAATGCGCTCGCTTAATCATTAATTGTTTTATTATTATTTATTTCGTGTCGTATAAATAATGAGCACGCATTTAAATATTAATTGATTTCCATAAATTAACAATAACCACCGAACAAGGTAATGCCACACAATTATAAACCAAAAAAAAAACGTAATTACAAATGAATTTGGCTAATGACATTTTAAATATATTTGTTGTTGTTGTGGTCGTTGTTGATCTTCAATCTCTTGACATTAATGTACTGGTTGATCTTGATATCAAGACATTGATATCTTATCTGAATGTTGAACGAGTCAACGAAATTATTATGCAATTACAATAAACATAATTATTACGCAAAGTGAGCAAAGCGATAGAGAAACAAAGCAAGCGTTGATGATGAGAAGCAGGAAAAAGAATGAGAAATAAGAAGAAACAACAACGGGAGGGAATGAGGATGATCAAAGAGTATAAAGAGGAAGTTGACAAAATGTCATTAAGTACAAACCTTAATGTGTCAAACGTTTAAATATACATTAAGTGTAATAGATTTAGATTACTAAATACTAATTGCACGTAATTTATTTAGTTGTACGTACAAACTTGGCTTTTCTTTGTTCTGCTGAGACAAAAAATGACAGAAACAAAAAAACAAAAGAAGTAAGCAATCATTTAACTATTTTACCATTGTTTAAAATCACTTTTCGGTACTTATAAAAATTGTTATATTAATCGAAAAAACAATTTCTTAAAAAACTAACCATGTTAAACAAACATTTTGAAAAAGAAGGAAAATTTCCAGAAATTTCTTGAAAAAAATACCGAATTATTTCTTTTTTAGGTTAGATTTGATTGAATTGAAAATATTAGGTATTTAATCGTTATTTAAATTAACCTAAAAAAACAATTACTCTTAAAAAATTAATTAAATAAAATTGTCAATATGTCTGAAGTGAAATCTTAAATAATGAAGAAGATACTAATTAAACCAATAATTTTTGTATTGTTTCAATAAAATTTTGAATTAAATAGATCAATTACCCTGTATAAATTGACAATTAAGATTATTTGATATTTTGAGGTTAGATGTGATTAAATTAAAGGTATTATTCACTATTTTGTGAACAAATTTGTTTTGTGGAAATTTTATTAATACGAAACGTAATTAAAAATTAATTTCACGCTCATGATGAATATAATTAGTGTGTGTGTGTGTGTGTGTGCGATGTGCTCGCATAGACAAAACGGATGCAATGCATGAAAGACAACTTAATTTTGAAAACAATTTGTATCTCTACTCATTTTTTTTTGTGAACGCTATCATTACGTACGTTTAATGATATGGTAATTACCATAGTAACGACCATTTTGTGTTTTTTTTTTGAGGTTATCAGTTTGCTACATCATCGTGTGTTTTGTTTGTGATTGCAGAATCATCAGTGAGATCAGAAACAAACCCCGAAATAATGGGCGTATCTGAAGAGATTGCACCGAATCCAGCCGTACTTGAACCGCATCCGATGCCTGGAGGTGGTGGCGGTGGTCCTGGCGGCGGCGATCACAGTGATGGCAGTGATCCAGAGCATGATGATTTCGCGCCCAAGCGAAAACAGCGAAGATATCGAACGACGTTTACTAGTTATCAATTGGAAGAGTTGGAAAAAGCATTTTCACGAACGCATTATCCTGATGTTTTTACAAGGTTTGTTTAAATACTTATTTCATTAACGTAATTAATTTTTAAATATTTTTTTCTATTGGAAAATTCGGGGAAAATTTTAGGTTATGTTAGATTTAACAAAAAAACTAATAATAATAAAATATTTTTATGTTTATTAATAGTTTAGGTTAAAGACCACCAAACGTGAAGAATGTGATTTTATTGAAACACTTATTGCATTAACCGAATTAACAATCGGTGAAAATAAAAATAAAAATGAAAAGCTAGACGAAAATACAGTAAAAAAGCAGAGCATTAAAAGCATATCGAAAATTCGATTAGGCATTATTTGTTTTGAGTGAATGAGTGAGTGAGTGAGTGAGTGAGTCATTTGAGTTACTCTTCAGCACTCTTTATCAGTTGACTGACGCATACACTTTAGCCCCCGAGCGTTCATCATCATAGGTGTTGCGTTCGGTTGTCCGAAAGGCATCCGAGCTTATCAAGAGGCACGCGCGGAATGCGTATTAAGTGCATAAAACAGGAAGGAATCGACCAAATAATGTCTTGTGTGCGATTGTCTCGTGGCGCGGGCACACTTTCTGTTTTTTTGTCTCTTCCTTGTAATCGCCTGCTCTTTGCTTGCAGCAGCCACGGCGCGTCGTTCTTATCTTGCACGACTGCGTTCTTCAGACTTATGTTCCTCTTCCTCTTCTTCTTCTTCTGCCAGCAGTCTTAATCAGTTTAAATATTTTTCATGAAAAATTAGGTCTAGACTTTTTTACTTAAAATCCACTAAAACTTACAAATTCAGTGATTACATATTACAAATTACGATTTCTTTGTCATATTTCAAATATTGGTTTGTGTAAAGGTTCAAGAAGATGCTGGAATAGTTCTAGAAGTTATAAGATGCTAGAAGATTCCAGAATAGTCTAGAAAGTTCTAGAAGATTCGAGAAGAATCGAGATGATTCAAGAACTCTTCTATGTAGAATCTTATTGCACTTTTGTTAGACTGTTTTTTAGAGACTAATTTGAAAGGGAAGGAACAAATTAATCATTTTTCAGTTATAAGAATCAGATTTTTGTTGTTCATTTTTTCAAAATGACCGTTGAACTAACGATTTTCCTGAGACCTTTGCCGCAAAATGCATCAATTGGTGGGCTTGTTAGCTTTTGTTACAGCGATCTACAATTAAAATTTTTGATTCGAGTGTATTCACAAAATACGTCTCTTCTAAGTGAACCATTAAGAAAGCAATAATTCTAAAAAGTTCATAAATTGACATAACATTTAAGAAAAGTACGATTTTCACCCTCTTATTCGATAGCTTTTGGATAAACATTAATAAGTTTTAATTTTTTACTGTTTATTTTCTTAGGTTCAACTAGAAGGAAATAATATTGAGAAAACGTGTACCAAATTTCATAAGAATCTGTTAATAAGCTTTTTAGTTAATTTGCCCACTAATTTAGAAAAATAATAGTTTCGAGGAAATGCGTTTAAAGTTAAAGTTTCTTTATTTTCTTTATTTCAATAATTTAAAAATTGATAATACTTTTATTAAAATGATAATTTCTTGATTACAGGGAAGAACTAGCAATGAAAATTGGCTTGACCGAAGCAAGAATTCAGGTGAGTTTTTCTCTACCTTTTAATATAAATTTTATTATTCTCGATTATTCTCCCCTCGTTGGCCATTTTGCTTTTATTGAATCAATCCTCATATTATTAATAATTGACTGGCATTGCGATCAATTTGCTCGTAATTTGAAAGAACAACCAATGAATACTTTACCTGCTGCGTGTTTTCTTTGTCTCGAAACGAAACGTTTTGCGTTTGTCTCCACGCTCGCGCTGCATGAGCAATCATTGGCTATTACTTCTAATTTCGAAATGATGATTTCGATGATGATTCGATTACGTATTGAGAACAACGATTCCACGACTTCACAGCCTATAATAATATTCCCTCTACCTCTACCTCCTTTGCCGTTTCATACGTGCGCAAAGCGTATCATTATCTCCATCGATAGCTAACTTTGTTGATCATCATCATCCTTTTCGGTCGTGTCACATTATCGCATTCCGAGAATGTAAACGTATAAACGACTTTAACAACATGCACTCGCGCGACCAAGCAATGAAATTTTTATTCCTTTTTTATTGTTCTGTTTCCACTCTCGTATTGTTTTTAAACGAATCCATTGAAAATACGTAAAATAAAAACCATTTATTGTTTTAATGAAATAGGGAAAACAAAGAGTAACAATAAACACATAATAAGTATATAAATTTAATTGATTTTCTCGATATGCGCATGGTTGATAATTTAATTAAACTGGTTAAGTAATTAAAAATTTTCGAAAACAATGACGAGCAAAATAAGTTTTATAGCTGACTTATTTTTTGTTTGTTTTATTGGATTAAGAATGTATAAAGCTTAATTCCAGAGCAGAAGGATGATTTCTAACTTCATCAAATAAGTTTATTAAGTTATGATAACTTCTGGAAGGGTAGCAAAAGTAAAGTTTTACAACAAGAAATAGGAATAACGGAATTTTTAAATGTGAAAATATGATTCAAATCGGATGCATAGTTTAGCAACAATTTACCGACAAAGTCGAACAAGTTTTGGGTTTTACTTTTCATGTAAATGTCATTTTCAAAATTCATTTTCCAAGCTCATGGTCGTCCTATGTTAAAATTCCTTAAATGCGTGGGAACTACAACTAATAATCTTTCGATTGGTGGTAATATCGTTTTTTAGATATTTTATTTTCAGTTACAAATTAATTTTTGAAATATTTCCGATTTTCGAGAAACAGAAAATGTTCAAATCGACTTTTCCTAAAGTGCATCAAGTTGGTTCAGGGAGATATTATCACTGGCAAATAGACAATTAAATGTAGAATCAGACTTGTTATGTTTGACCGCCCCCAAACCGCCCGTAAGAAAGTTATGACAGTTTGAAAATGAAATTTCGAATATATTAGACGATTTTATAGTCGTCGCTTTGTACACTTATGATAATAAAAAAATTAGGTTATGATTCGAATTGTCAAGAAAATTGTATTTTAAGTAATATTATTTTTTTTTTGTACAAATTTACATCAGTAAAAAATGTACGCTTTTATTCAGTTTTTTTATGAATAAAATTATTAACAACATTTATATTATTAGAAGAATAAAACAAGGAAAATAAAATACACAATAATTCTATTTATACGAGCAAAAATAGCAATCATTAAATAATTATCCATGCAACAAACAAACAAACACGAAACAACTTAGAAAAACGTGTTTTTTTTGCTACTTCCAGCATTATTCAGACGCGTTCTATTATAACTAATTATTATTACACAATTGCATCAATCATAATTTAATTACACACGGATTTTGCACAGTTTTTCCAATTGTTTATCGCGTTTATCATCTTAATCACATCACATTTTCCAGCCACAATCATAATTATTACAATAACAATTGTAGAATGACATGGCAACAAATGTTAAGTCTTAATTACGACGAGTCATTTAACAATTAACATTTGAACAATTGATATTAAATTTAAAAATCAACAATCTAATCGAGAATAGAATTTAGAATTGGCGATTTTCAATACCTATCAATGTCTGCGGAATTGAATTGGAAAAATGGTTAATTAATAACGATGTAATTAGCGTTTGAATTCATTAGGTGAATGCATTAATTACGAATGCAAATTGCGAGTTTAATGGAATTTCCACGTGACACAACAATAAAAATTAATTAATTTCCAGCGTATGAACAAATACATAAACAAATCGCAAATCGCTATAATCAATTCAACATTTATTTAATACGAAAAATGATTTAATTATCAGTTGTGCAATTCAATTACTCGTTAAATAATGAATTCATTCGTTTTGTACGAGTTCCTACGTTAATTATTTATTCTAATTTCTGATTAAAAGATCATAAATGTTAGAAATAAATTACAATCTGATATTTCCGATAAATGAGTGGAAATGTACAATTTTTTTTTAATTGGAATGTGTCATAATCCCACATTTTAAAGAGATAAATACTTGAGAAGTAAAATTTGTCAGTCATAAATTTTAAAAAAATTTATGTTTTTCAAGTAAAAAGCAAAATAATTTATTATATTAAGTTTTTAAATGTAATGAATGAATAATGTAGCAAGTGAATTTATTATTAACAAAAAAATCAATTAAATTTCATCAAATTTGGCAGGGAAGAGGGTAATGGGAGTCATGTATGAAAAAATATTAAATAACAGCTTATTGTAAATTAAAATCTTCCTGCAAATTATTTATAACAAAACTATTTATTTATCTATTAATTGAGATCACTTTTAATTATTTATGCAATCAACTTTTGGTACAAATCAAGTTTTAAAAAGACAATTTTGACTTACGTTATCTAAGGTTTGAGGGTCAATTAAAAGAATTTCTTTCACATTCTAATTTAACAACAATATTAGTTTATAATGAGCCAGTTCCAAAAATGATGTCGGTAAAGTAGTGCTCGTTATCGTCAAAACATTGATGCAAGCCATTTTTGATAGTTTTTGAGATATTTAATAAATTGCTGAACGGATTGACTCATCTAGAATTTACAGGTTTTTCGAATAATATTTACAAAGCGCAATTTTGAAGTAACCCTATGATTTTTCAAAATATCATGTGTCACAGGCGCTCAGAGAGGTTTACCCTTAAAACAACAAAATCTTTCCACTTATGAGGATGTAGTCCGGTTCTGTTGCAATTTGATATTTTTCTGATCATGTGTTTTCTATAATGAAACAAGAAAATTCTGGATTATGCAAAAAGTCCCTTTGAAATGAAGGGAAATTGACCGATTCCTTTTTTTTAAACAAACTAGGGCTGATTTAATTTATTAGGGGTGTTGTGCCTTATAATATGATAAAAATAATATGCAAAAGCTTCTAGAACAAATCTTAATTAAATTTTTCACTGCCAGTCACATGAATAATGCGATTTTTCCTATAGAGCGCAAGTGACATTCAATACCATTTAATCATGACTAATGTTAATTCTAAAACTATCTGAGACAAAATAATTATTGTTGTAAATTAACAACATTTCTTGAAAACATTTCTTAACATTTTCTTTTAAATCCATCCTTGAATAACCTTAAAATTATATTCCCAGAAGCTTTAAAGCGAGAAAATCATAAAAATGAAATTAGCATTATAAAAACGTAATAAATAAATAAAAGAAAAGTATTGATTAGTTAATAAATCATTCAAGTACATGTCGAATAAATGTACGCAGAGCATTAATTTAATTATGCAAATCGATGTCAATGTCAGCATAAAAAAGACGCAAAGCGAATGAAATCAGCCAACGAACGAATTAATTGCATTTTGCGGTGTGTCTTGCAATTTTTGACACACACACACACACACACACATCAAATTGCAATACATGTGTATTAATGAAATAACAATAAAACAAAAACAAAATCATCGTGAATGCTCGTAATAAACTTAATAAACGCATTGATGAACTCAACTAACGAACGATGAAAGCAACAGGGAAGAAGGGTAACAAACTTATGTTTAATGTGATGAGATAGAGAGAGAGAGAGAGAAAGAGGGATAAACAATATACATATATGTAGAGTGCATGGATAAAATACAGAAAATCAGCGCGGAATGATGATGAATTTTATGATACATGATGGCATCGAAACGCAATCGATCATCATTATTAATAACAAGTAACGAGCGTAATTGCTTTTTATGGTAACGATGGCAACGATGCTCATGCATTTATAAATAATACGCGTTCAATGTTCATTTGCATACTTTACGTGCGAATTTCGCAAATCGCATTATTTATTAAATTTAATCCACGGGTAATTTGATGAAATTGCGGTGACACTCGGTATAGGTAATGGATGTATTCATGAAAGAGCGCGTCGTAGTTTAATTAAAGTTTGATGTAATTTCGCGTTTTTGTTGCTTGTTTAACGCAAAAATGCATTGGCGCGCATGATGGATTAAATCATCAACATGCGGGGATTAATTTCATTATTTTATGTAAATATCATTCACGGATCATGCGCATTTTTTGTGCGTGTGTGTTGGAAACACTCGGTGGAATGTGCATGCGCAGTCAGCGACGGCCGCGCGCGGACGGATGGACGGCACGGGACGCAAGCGCACAAAACGTAGGAGTCGGATGGCGGAGACTTGTAATTAGCGATAATTGGATTTCATAATTCTGATTCACTTCCCAACACTAATGCATACCGTAAGACGTGTGTATGACGTGCGTTGGATATTAAGAGAATTTTCAACTTTTTCAAATAACACTTTGCTAATTGACTTGATTTATCCAATATTTTCAAATATTTCCTAAGAATCCTATTGCAATGAGTTCATAATTACAAAGAAATTCTGGTTAATTAATGAATTGTTATCAGATTTCTTATTATCCTGCATCATAACCTCAAATTCTAGCTTTTCTTAGGTTATTCTAGAATAACATTTTCACATTTTCTCAGATTAAATACGAATTTGTGAAAATGTTATTAATAAATTTCACTAATTATTATGCTTAATTAATCTCAAAATGGATTTTGGTTAAATTATAAGTACACTTTTAATTTTTTTTTTGTTTATAACGACTTCCAACGAATTAATTGCAATTTATCGTTAATTAACTGATTTTAATCAAATATTTTCAGAAAATAACTCAATATTTGTTCCTATTATACACAAATTATAAGCATACTTTTTAATTTTCATTCGTTTATAACGACTAATGACTCATTTTAATCGATATTTTTAAAAAACGACCTAAATTTTACTTCATTACCTTGCCCAAAAAATTATTATGCATTTGCATCATGATTTAAGACAATTTTGAAAAATATTTTATTTTCTATAGTTAGTTATTGATTTGTTTAATATTTATTGAGATATTAATAATGATTAATCACAAACGAGTTAACAAGGGTGTAAAAATACATTTAACCAACTGATGCGATCAAAGCGAGGCGCTGAATACAAATCGATTAAACTTTTCGACATCTTCCCAACCATTAACAATCTCATACTTATTAAAAGAGTGTATGTGTTAAGAGGGAACGAACGAACGAAACAAACCGAATCGACAGGTTTGATAATTTATTATTTATGCGTGTATTTTCGTGTGTTGTGGATTAGAATTTAATTTCGGATTTGAGGCGAGCTGTTCATATAAAAAGAGAACATTAATGAAGGCGAACGGAGCGAACGAATGTTTTCTATAAACATGACAAAATGTCTGTTAATTCTCTTTGTGCGCGGCGCGGCTCTGGCGGCTGCGATGCGAGGACCCCCCGAGTGCACCGAAATTGGCTCAATGCACTCCAGCTGCGCATGCGTTTTTCGGCTCGGCGCCCATCATCAACATATTGTTTTAATTTCCTCAGTCACCGCTCTTTGACTCTCGACGGCTCCGAGCTCGGGCGCGGGCGCGGGCGCTTCGTTTGCGTTGGACATTCAAATAAATAATAAAAATAACAACGAGATTGCCACGGGTGTTTGTGTACTATTCAAATTTTCATATTTGTAGGTTAAAACCCATAAGGCAATTCATGGGAAGATTATTTATTAGATACCCACTTAAAAAAAGTTGGGAATACAAATATTTAACTTAAGTTTTAAATTATTTAAATATTTTTATTGTAGGGCTAGTAAATTTTATTAGTATCCTTTAGCAAATTTATTTAGCTGTTTTATTAAATTTTTTTTTCAACTAGAAATTATTTAAACAGCCGGAGTTATAAGTGATTTCCCAAAGCATGTTTTTCTAAAACACATTTTGCGCTACTCTCGATTATTCGAAAACGCTTCAATGAAATTCTAAATTTCAAAGAGTTTTGGTTGATATATTAGTTTATTTCATTATTGACCAAAGGAGTAGTGAAAATTCAAGTTCAAAAAGAAATGGTGTAGGTTTAAACACAAAATTTCAGTTTTCATATCCATTTTTATTTGTTTTTATTTTTTTAGAGAAATGTATTCTGATAAAATTCAAAATTCTTCAATTATCTACTAGATCATCTTATTATAATTAATTATTGAAAATTTGGTGTTGATCAGATTGATAGTTTCTGAGTAATCTTAATTAGAACCATTGCAAAATCGAAATAAAAGTTTTCGAGATAATCGCGTTGGAAGTTTGAAGTTTAGCTCTAGTTGTACACAAATAACGCGTTATAAATTGCAATAACTTTAGTTCTATTTCATTAATTCTTCTGAAATTTGTTGATGATATATTTCAGTAATAGATCTAAACGAATATGTAATAAAAAAAATTTAACAATTTCACCCCTTTAAAACCTTTATTTTCTCCATAAAAGTTATGTAATCTTATTTTATTGAACAAATTTCAACAATAATTTACAAATTACTTACTTTATTTTAGTAGGATATATTTAAAATAATTTGTTTATTATAAAAATGATATAATAATCGGTTTTTACCATTTTACAATAAAATTACTTACTTGTTACGAATGAAATTAATAAAATAACAAATTCCAAACGCTTATTACCCAGTAGTAATAAGAGATAATAATATGAAATTTCTTGTATTTAAAGCACTATTTCATGTATTTTCGAAAGATAATTGAATTCTAAATATAACCTTAATAGTTAATTTGTTATTAATTTCTTAATGACTTCTTGAACTAATAATTTCTTACTGCAAGCATGTATTAATCTAATTTCATTGTAACAATGGTAAAATTAAAAGATTTGCGTAATAATATATGTAATTTGTTATGACAAATATGCCATATGAAATAAATAATTGTCAAGAGCAGAAGTACACACACTGATAAGAGTAATAAAACGCATGTTAACATAAAACATGCACATTGCAATATAATTTAATGCAAACTAATGCAAGCTAATCGCAAATTAATGTTATTTTACGTGCGGTAATGATAGGGAATAATATGATATGATACGGTATTACCTATAATAATAAGCAGAGCAGAGCAGTGCAAAGCATATTCGGATAAAGAGAGCAGCAGAGAGAGAGAGTCGACTAATGCGCCAAGTCGGACGCAATGCGATGAAATGAATTCAGATCTTATTATGCGATAACTTAATTTCTATGAATTTCTATGAATATCTTTCAATCAAAAACCATGCGTACCTACTGCTACTAAGTAGCTTTATTATTTACATTCACATTTGTAACTAAACTACATACTTATAGTTATTTCTTTGTGTTTTGTATGTAGATATTGAAGTTTCTTCTTGTTTAGTTTAGAATTATTATTCGCTTCATAATTTAACTCGTGTAATTTGATTGCATTATGAAACTCATTTGTATTCGAAATTGCGTGGTGAGTAATTCTCAATTATACCACCTTATTCGGAAGAAAGAGGGAAGAAACGTTTTGCTTTTATCAAACGTGTAATCACCATAATGATTACGTAATAATGAGTAGGTTGGTTATAATTTAAGAAATCCACGAAATTAACAAATTATCAAAAACTAGAAGTGACTTAAGGGGGGAAATAGGTTTAAACTGTTCAGCAAAATAATTTTTTTAATTCATAATTTGTTAGGTAAACTATTGAAAAATGTATATTAATTGAAAATATTAATTGAAAATTCCCAAAATATTAATTGAAAATTCCGATTCGTTCAATTGTTATAAGCCATTAAAGTATTAAAGTGACGGTTTCAAACGCGTTTTTCGCAAAACTACGTTTTTTGAAATTGTGTACACGCTAGCTTTTTAAGTTTTGCACCAATCATTTTGAAAATTGGGAAATATTTCCTATATAGTATTGCGTTCTACATGAACATATAATCAGATTATTATCATTATTTTAAATAATGTTTTTTTGCAAAATAAGTAGTTAAAAATTGCAAGTAATCACGATTTTCTTTATTTTGACCTCTGCCAAAAATTCCAGTTCTGATTTTCCTTATAACCATGGTGCACATGGAAGAGAGACATATAATAAAAGTAAAATCCAACCTTGTTTGATTTTAAATGAAAATTGCGGTTTTTAGAATGTACACAAAATGATAAATCTCATTGAATCGTGCACTTGGGGTTGGTAATATCTTCGGTGGTTCTCAAGGAAATTTCTCCAAATTTTTTTAGTATTTTTTTGAATAAAGATAAACTTGAAAAATTTCATTTTTATTTGGAGGTCTTAGACGAAATGTGAATTTAAGAAAATTTAATAAACGTGGAAGTGAAGATAATTATTGAAAGAAAGGATGAGATAAATTTTACAAGCATATCATTTGATGAAAATTGAATTTGTGCCTTAAACGCACTTTAATAAAAGGCATTAAGAACATTAGAGACATTACCAGACAGCAAGCGAGCGAGCGCGCACAACCAACAGAAACTCGGAGGAAAAAGCAGCGTCCGCAGTAAAGTATAAGGTATTTTTTTTTCAATTAAAGCAAAAAGTGCAGGAACACAATGAAGATGAGTAAATGCAGACAGCTTATAAGACATCACTCAACGAAACACACAGATGTGTAATGATGATTTGAGTCACGTAATTCCATAATTGAATTATACCTAAATTATCCATCCGTTCTTTTATTCTTTCTCATTCAGCTTCTTTCATTCTTCGTTTATTTCTTTTCATTCCGCGTGCTTTTTTCATTCTTCTTTGTAAAAAATACATTTATGGAAATATTATCTGAATAAATATTCGAGAACTTTGTAGAACATTCTAGAACAATCTGGAAGGAATAAATAAACATAGGATTTATTGATATGATGAAATATTTTGAATTTGTGGACCAAAAAAATTGCAGGGGAAAAGGAAAATAAAAAGCTTTTACGAAATCACCTCCTCATCCATTGTTGGCAATTGTTTGCGCCCTAATGCGTGGTAATTCATACAAATTTAGTTAACTGAACATTGCAGTTTGCATGCATGACGCTTCTCGGAAAAGTGTTCGAGCGTTGCGCGGAGGTGAACGCAAAGAGCACGAAATAAAAGAAAGAAGGCAAGAAGGAAGGACATTGTCGTCAATGTGCAATTTCAGCGGCACGACATTTACCCTTAATTTCGTGCGTGATTATTGTATTTAAGACCGAAATAAATGCATTCACTTCGCAAATTGCGCGCATGAAACGACCACGACAACAATAATCATAATTACAATTTTGCTCCTTTTTTTACTCGTTTTCACGTTTGCGTTGCTTTGCATTCCAATAAATTGTTCACTGAATAATTTAATAATAACTTTTCTTTGATTTGTTTAAATTCTATGAAAATTTACTCCAAAGAAAAACGGTTAATTGTTAATTTCATGTCATTATCATTCATCCTGTATAATTTGTTTATCACTCATAAATCAATAGTTTCAAAATATATTAATTGGCCCCTAGGTGGGGTTAGTTATTAAACAATAGATTACACAAGTTGAATAGATTAAAGCATTCAATTATTAAGCAATAGATGGTGCTAGCGGAAATTTTTGACTGAAATTCTTTTTGTCATTCAAGTTAAAATTTCACAAATTTGAAGATATCTTTTACTCGATCAGTCTAAAAATAACTAGCTTCATTTTTTGTTTCTTGTCATTCTGTTTTGTATTTATCTCAATATCTCTTCTTCTTTAATGTTGTTCTCGTTTCTTTTGTTCTTTGTCATGTTTCACGTGTGCTTCTTGTACCTGCATATTTTTTGTCTGTTCCTCGTCGAGAACACCTTCAACCTTTAATAATAGCACTGCGTACGGCGGAGTCAAAGAAGACCTCGAACGCTGAAACAAGTAAGCAGAAAAAAGGCGAAAAAGAGGCGTAAAAACAGATAAAATAAGAAAGGTATCAAAAGGTGGAAGCAAACATAAGATAATTTTGTCTCTACCTGCAATTACTTGTTGTAAATTACACCAGAATTACATATAATATTTTATTTCATTCATTCAAAAACGTGCCGCAATCTAAAGTTTGTGGAGAGTGCAAATAGACGTAAAAATGAGCAACGCGTAAATTATTAATTATGCCAACCTGCTCATTCGCACGATGTAAAATTAAATTTAATTAATTTAATTAAACTTTCTATGATATTATTAAGTAATTAAATAATTATTAATCATCGTAAATATGCAAAAAAAATAATATTTTTATGATCTATTTTTACTACTTTTAACACGCTACATTAAAAACAGTGCATAAATAATAATTTGCGCAGGACTTTGATTAATTAATTAATAACTTAATTAATTTACAATGTGCATCGATAGTAATAATTAATTATGCTTAGTTTGTTAGTTATTTAATTAAAACAAAATACATTTTACTTAGAAAGAAAAACAAGACAATAAATCGGGGAAAAACCGTTTTTCAAGAAATAATTAAATTTTCGTTAATAATCAAAAAGCAAAATTTTCTATTGAAATAAACAGGGGAAAAACCGTTTTACAAAAATTATTTAAGCTTTTAATGTACTTGATTTCTGTTGATGAAATAAAACGGGGAAACACCGTTTTGGAAAATTAGTAATTTTAATAATAGTATTTATTTTGCATACAATAATTAAATAATTTATTTAATTTGAATATCTAATGAAGAAATAAGCAGGGGAAACACCGTATTGAAAAAGAGTAGCAGCCTGATGCTGGTTTGGTAAATAGAAAAACACGTGAAATACTTACAAATGAGAATCTTAATTGTTTTAATGCAGTTAATGACGCTTAATTACTTAATGAGCGAGCGACTTTTTCGTTTTACAGCCGAAAGTTTTTCGCTTTGGCGCTGGCAATGCGCCAAGGTCTAATTTCTTTATTCGCGTGCTGCATGCCCTCAACATGCACGTCTTCTTCACTTCTTGTTCTTCTTCTCGTTGCGTTTAACCGTTTTCTTCCTTCTTCTTGCAAATGCGTCGCGTCTTCCTGTTAATTTCTCGTCGTACGTTCGTTTGCACAAAAACAACAACGCGCGCGCGGATCGAGGAAAAGCGAAGAAAACGTTTAATTGGATCTCGACATTAAATCGTCTTCTCGTGAATTGCTGCTGACCGGCAAAAAACGACATTTAATTAATTAATCCGCATTCTCGTGCGTAGTTTAATTTGCTAATTGCTTAATTGCTCAAAAATGCCAATGTCTTCTTGTTTTCGATCAAGGACCATATTTTTTACCGTCATAAAAACTCTATATAAAACTCAATTACAAAAAAGCTAAATTAATTATTTGAATAATTGATTAACCTTAAAAGTAATTAGATTAATTAAAATTTGCTATTATTAAAGTTGCCCAAAATTTGTCAAGTTAATTGAGATGAAAAATACTATTTTAGGTTAGGTTAGCTTTTTAAGATTAACTGGCCTTTTCTAGAATTTTCTAACGAATAAAAATTAATTCAAAGAATAATGATATATTACTTATTGAAAGTAATTACTTCTTTTGCGTATTAATAACTTGCATAGAGGAATAAATAATGAATTAATTTGTTGGATGATGAATGAAACAGTGAAGAATGAAGAGGATGCAAAATGCATTTAACATATAATAAATTTTTTAACTGACATCGACGGGTGGTCAAGGTGGTGGTTGGTTGGTTGTTTCGGTGATGGTGCAATTAAAAGTTGCACTTGTCTAGTAGTTGCTAGTTTAAGTAGCGATCGGGAAATACAAATAGATGATCTAATTGGTTACAATTTATGCCAATTTTGTATAAATTAAATTACGTGGCATGCAACTGTTGCACATTGTGCCACCGTAATTGCAACCCGAACATTGCCGCATAGTTTTTAATGTTTGATGCCCGCATCCGAATACGTTTGTGAATATTATTTATGCGCCACTTGCCATGTTCAAGCAATACGTATTAGCGTTTCTCGATAGCAGCCTGAACTTTTATCTCGTCAAATTGCACTTGAGCGACTTAAAAAGTTGTTACACTTTTTAGCATACATCTGGTTGTAGTTTTTTAGATATTAAATGATAAAAAGTTATTTCCTCGGTGCATTTTTTAAAGTGTAATTATAAAAATTATAATGGTCCAAGGACACTGGATATGCATTCGTTGTTATTAAGTATGCATAAAAATGGAAGATGTTACTTTTCAATTGATATCGTAAAACGACGTAAAGAATTTTTTCAATGAGTGTAATTAATTTTTATTGATTGAAATATATTTAACCCTGATCATTTTTTATTGATTCAACGAATTAATTCAATATTTCAATATGAAAATATATTTTAAAGAAACAGAAGAAAAATTAATTATCAATTCTTAAATTCAAAAGTAGATTACGCGCTATTGATAAGAGATAACTAAATGAAATTTTCCTATGCGAAAGACGAATTCATATTATTTGATTTCTGAAAGAATCATTAAGCTCACTTGATTCGTGTTAAAGTTATTCATAGATGAATCAAATACGAATTTCTAAAAAATGTAAAGATTTGGTAGTGTTTTTGGGCTGTACTTTAAATTCTAATATGTCAACAACGATAAAAGCCAATATTCTCAAACTTTGCGATAATAATTATTGATTAATATTCTTTCATTGCTTAAAAAATTGACAATATCCCTCAATTAGTTTTAAAGTTGTTAATTGGTTTTCCAAACTAAACTAATGAAGGTAAAAAGTGATGTTTAAGTTTTCGTTTAAATTCTATTATTTTAACAATGATAAGAGATAACATTTTAATATTTCGCTATACGAAGAATAATTTCATATTCTACCATTGTTGAAAAAATTATGAACTTTTCTTAATTAGCTTTAAAGTTATTAATGTTTATCTCAAAGAGAAATTTCTAAAGAAAAAGTGTAAAGTCAATAAGTAATGTTTTGATTTAAATTAAAATAATTCAAAAGTGATAAGAGATACGATTTTAAAATTTTGCAATAAGCAAGAATAATTCACATTCTATAAATCCTGAAAAAATCGTAATCATCCCTTGAATAATTTTATAGTTTTTAAGAGATTTTCTACGACGAAATTTTTTCTAGAAAGTAAACTATCAATACCCATTTTTCTGCTGTACTTATTATTTAATATTTCAGTAATGATAGGAGATTAGAATTTGAAATTTTGCAATTCAAAAGACTAATTCATGTTCCATGTTTGCTGAGAAATTTATTAAAATCCCTTAATAACTTTTAAAGTTATTAGCATTTCTTTGCAAATAGTGTGAATCGTTTAAAATTTTTATTGAACATAAACCGTTAACGCGATTTTCATGTTACAGATGTAATCATGAAATGAATATGCGAGTAAAACACTATTAAGTACACATTCCAACGGTATATAAATATCAAAAACTCATTACGTTATCGAACCTTAAACAAGTGAGGTTAGCCAAGAACTAAACATGAAACTTTGAATACAAAACATGCAAATCATTTGAATGTAATTACCCAATTAATAAGCAAGCAACATGTGCAACCTGTAGTCGTATTAAAAACAATGATTGTGCATGAATCCTCTCTTTATATGAACAATAATTTGCCTCATTCCTTTTCGGAACGAGCGAGAGAGAAACAAGAAATAAGCTAGGGTTTTTCTGTTTGCAGGTTTGGTTCCAAAACCGTCGTGCGAAATGGCGCAAGCAGGAGAAAGTTGGACCCCAAGGTCACCCCTACAACCCGTACCTATCGCCGACTTCCGGCGGGCCGGCGCCCTCTGTGGTTGCACCCTCGCTCCCCAACCCCTTCAATCTCCCCTTCGGTCTACGTAAGCCATTCGACACGCTCACATTCCGTTATCCGCCGCACGTTCTGCCCGGTTATCTACCGGCGCCGTCGCACTACCACCGCGCCGCCGGCGGTCCGCCACCCCCACTGCTGCCGCCCGCCGTAGGCCTCTACCCCTCAGCGAGCTCATTCCAAACGCTATTGGCGAACATTTCCGCCGCGCAACGGCCCAAACTGCCACCGCCGCCGCCACCATCATCGGACTACACCAGTGCCTCGCCGCCTCTCTCGCCCAATGCGTCCGCCGCCTCCTCAGCGCCCGTCTCCCCGCAGGACGTCGATCGGCGCAGTTCCAGCATCGCTTCTCTGCGCCTCAAAGCGCGCGAGCACGAACTGCGATTGGAGATGCTCCGTCAGAATGGTGATCTCATAAGTTAAGAAGCGTACAGTTAAGCTTGCCGCCCCCGATCCACCAAAAAATTGAAAAACATTCCAACACAATGATAACAAGTACACCAAGAAGCAACGCCAATCAACAATTGTGATTTTAATCCGTCCAGCAACGCTTTTCATTGCAAATTACAAAGGAGATAACCTTAAAATTTCGTACTTACCTCTCTTACAAGTGCATTGTGTAAATATCTTATCAAGTACTTAATTAATTATTAGGAATTATATGCAATTAGTGATCCTAAAATGTTCTAGAAAAAAAACAGGAGACAATTTGTTAATTAAGAGAGAGAGAGAGAGCATGCATGATTGTTTTTTTTGTTCTTATCAAATAAGCGTTATTTAAACATGTATTTTGTGTACGTAATGAATTTTTAGTTAGTTAGGTGAGTAATTAAGTAATTAAATCATTTTTATTGAACATTCAAGCAATCAAATTATCATAAAGTATTAATTAAGTAATGAATAATAATTTTCTGTAAAGCAATTTTAAACAAATTATTTCATAATGTTTTTTAATAAGTAGAAAAACGCCGATTGTGATGACAATCCGTCCGTAATAAGATGAACATTTTTATTAATTAATTAAATCACTAATCAATAATAAAGTGAAGCAAAAAATTAATTAAATAAAGAGAAGAGAAGAAATCTGTAAAAGAATTATGATATCAATAAATTAAATCAATTTTAAATGCAATTATTACACCCAACAGCAACAGCAACAAGTTTTGTTTTTAATTAAATGATCTTTGAGACTTTAATGAGTTTTCCTTGAATACTCTGCGTGCGTAGAGAGAAAAGTGTTCTCATTCAAGGAGAGGAAAAGATGCAGAGTGCTGATACTAAATATCTAATTAACGATTAAATTAAACGCGCATGTACACAATAATGGAGATCGACTCGTAATTAAAGGTGAGTTTAATTGCTTTAGAGATCAACTTTTAATTCCACAGTAGTTCTTGCTTGTTCATTTATGTTGTAATCGCTTCTATTAATTTATCGACAATTGCTTTTCACGTTTTTATTACTTTTGGCGGTGATTAAATTGTTTATCATACGTTTAGGAATATTTTAGATTACTTACAAACTTTCAATTACTTCAAGGAATCATTAATTACTTAAATAATTAAACAAATTACATAACCATAAATCTGGAATTCAACATATATCTTAAATTTATGGTTAGGTTATTCAAAACGTCAAAATTAAATTTTCTCATAACCTGAAATCTTGAATTTAATACGTAATAATCGCCATTAATAAGCTTATATAAAGGTTACAAATAATTTAAGGTTAAGTTATTAATTCAATTCAATTAATGCAATAATTAATGCAACATTTTCAAAATTTCCTCATAACCTAGCAAAAAATCTAGGAAATTATTTTAGGTTAAATTAAAATATTAAATTTGACATAACCTAAAATCTTGACATTTATTTTAATCATTAACAAATAACTAAAACATAATTAATTTAATGAAGATTATTATGGTTAAAATAGTTTAAATAATTGTAATATAATTACAAATTGAAACAATTTCGCAATTAGTTCATAAATTGAATAATCTTACAAATTAATGAGAGCTGCTGGCTTGGCTTCGCTTGGATCTTGAAACAAGTCATGAACGTGCACGCGTAACGGACACAGCGACGTCGTAAATTTGTTGTAAAAAGCGCTCGGAAGATGCTAATAAAGCAGGCCTGTAAT
This sequence comes from Aleochara curtula, assembly GCA_963978815.1. Taxonomy (NCBI): domain Eukaryota; kingdom Metazoa; phylum Arthropoda; class Insecta; order Coleoptera; family Staphylinidae; genus Aleochara; species Aleochara curtula. Next base: position 11,030,569 of record OZ022219.1, on the reverse strand, counting down.
CAGTCTGTCAGTCAACTCCACCCAGTCCGGCCCTGACGAAATTAAATTACACGTATACGATAATTACATGCGGTCTGCGTCTGCGCCTCGCGACGCGCATCTCGCTTCATCGCATCGATGTCGACGATAGTGTCGTGCGCGTCACGCTCGAACGGCCCTAGCAATATTATATGCTGATGACGATAATAATAATACATCATCTAAATTGGATGCATCTAAATCGAAGGCGCAACGGCGCACAGAAGTTAATTAATCTGATATTGGATATTATATTGCACTATACATGGTGTACGAGGGACGACGCGACGCATCCGAATGATGATGATGATGATGCGCTAATAGTAAGTGCTCTTAAGTGCTTGTTGTGGCAACACTGCTGCGCCTGTGCTGCCGTTTTGTCTTTTAATCGATAATCGAAATGAATTAATGAAACGCGCGCCGATCCAAAGAGAACAACGAATACAACCATTCCAAATTGCTTTCGATTCGGCGGCCAACCAATCATAAACATTCATGCTTAACAAGTACATGTGCTACTCGTTTTGTTCCATTCAATTTAATTAGTTAATTACTTTGATTCTACTCTATTGCGATTAGATTATGAAAGAGTTGATTAAACTATTAATTATCTGATAAAAACTCATGAATTATCTTAACTCACGACCTCTAGTTTTCAAGTTATTAATTAATTCATTTCCTCTTATCAAATGTCAAAAATTATATTTAAAAAAACAACTAGACACATTAATTTAAAAATTATTTAATTTTATTAATTAATGCAATTAATCCTGATGTATTTATTAAAATAAAGTCATTATTTGCATTTTTGTTAAGTAAAGTGAGTTTTTAACCCATTTAAAATAAATTTATCACTTTTACTTTATTATTTACGAGTGGTATCTCTCATACACAAACGACTTTTTCATTTTGGTATATGTTAGCATACGACGTATTTAAAATGTTGCTGGACGATCATCACACGCCAGGCAAAAGACGGTGAACGCTTGAAGCAATTATCTAATTAAAATTAATGCCAGTTTAAAAGCAGAACTCATCAAAGTCGCTCACATCTTGTTGCAGCGCTGCATGGTGCGAACCCTTGCCGCATGCGCGCCGCTAAACAAGAATACAAAATAACATTTTTGTTATGTTCTTATGCGCAAGCAAAAGTGAAACAAAGATGAGAAGAACTTGAAGGAGGAGAAGAAAACGTAGAAGAAGAAGAAGAAGAGGAGCAAATTAATCACGGTATAATCGAGTTGATGGATACTTTTTAATTTAATAAATAATGAGAAATATATTAGGCGCTGTTAGCAGGTGAATGCTCCGTTTCTCCTCATTTATTAGTTTTTCTATTTATTCATTCATTTATCTCCTCTTCGTCTACCTCCTCTTCTCACTTTACTCAATTTTAAGTCGTACGTTTTCTTCTCTTCTCACTGCCATGGTTTAAGGGAAAGAGGAAAAGAGCAATAAAGTAAGAAATGGTTGTTCTTGTTGATTCAAACTAATTGCTTCCTGGTAGGGGGCGCTGTGAGATGCTATTACACGCATTGTCTGATTGCCGACACTAAGAAAAAGAAAAACAACAACAACAACAGTAGAATAACGAATTAAAACTACAGTGTATTTCAAATATAACGAGATTTACGTCGTTATAAACGATAAATCAATTAATTATTTCATTTACTCGTGAATTCGTTCGTAATGCGAAACGACGTTCGTTAAGTGAGTCATTCTGTTACGATTTGTGTTGTTCCCTAAGCGAAACACATATTATGGGAGGTGTTCGTTATGCGAGGTTTCACTGTAGAGTGGAACCACATTTCTTTTGCCCGCATGGAACGCATTAATAAATTTTACATGGATTTAAATGGGAAAAATTGATTCGCTTAACGAACATTTCCTAACAAATTGGATTCGTTATGTGAGGTTCAATTGTATATGCTAAAAATTGTTTCGCTTAACGAGTAAGACTGCGAACGAATTACATTCGTTATGCGAGGTTTCACTGTAAAGCAATGTGAAACAAAGTTGAAATTGAATAAAATATGGCAAGTGAAGATAGCAATACATGATGTGTGTAATAACTTATTTATGTACCTCTTCTCTTCATGATTATAATAACAAACGCACTTTGTTTAGTTGTTTGTTTGTTTGTTTATTGAGTGGTGGTGCAGTCGTTATACCTACGCATGATTTATGCGTCTACAAAGCGTCCAACAAATACTCATAAATTATGCAATAATCTCTTGCTCTCTATGATAATTCAATCTTAATGCAACCATTTTATTCAATAAAGAAATACAATTTAAACATATTGTATACATTTACAGAGTGTTTCTAATCTACTTACCTAATATTTCTGAATGTTTGTTGGTATTTTGAAATGACATAGCTTTGAATTATTTCAATTATTCACTAATCACTTGAAATTCGGAATGCTCAACAATTTGTTACAACGAAAATGTGTCTGATAATGACATTTATTTAATCAATATTAATGCGATAATAATTACGAATTATTATAATACTTTAAATGTTTCTTCGCTATACAATTCTCAAAAACAAAAATAAGGAGAAAGTAGGTAGGTAATTATCATAATAATAATATTTGTCATAGGTTGTAAACGCAGAGAATTTATTTTTGGGTTTAAAAAGTGTTTAATATAAATTACAAGTTCTTTGTTTTGTGCTTTCTGAATTACGTTTATTGGTTTTGTATTTAAATAAATGCATTTACCCCGTGCGGAGAATACACATTTACATTTTTTATTCTTATTCTTTATTCCGTTCAGGATTTTAATAAAATTTTGTTGTTTTACTTAAGACAGAACAAAAAATTCGTGGGACAGTTTAACAAGAAATTATCACCTATTGTCTCATATTCAATCGATAAATATGTTAACAATAAAAGAATTTATTAATAAACAAATCAATCTATTAAATACCTCGAATTACGGCCTAGATATGTTCCAAGAAACTTGGCCGCAAAGTGAAAAACCGTATAAGGAATCAATTACATATTCAAACAAATTCATGCGCAAGATTGGCAAGATGTTGATATATCGTTATTGCTAAATATTTTAGGCCGTAAATCGAAAACGTGCTTTAATTGAAGAGGGCCGTTATAGCGAAATGCTGAATAAATAGCGGCCGTATAGCGAGGTATTGGTGTATTCCATTTTAGTCTTCTTATCAAAAGTTTAACAGCTTATTTCAAGACTCGAATTGTTCGCTGGTTGTGGAAGTGGCATAAATAAAATATCACTTGCGTGGTTCGGAATCAACGTTAATCTAGATTCTAGAAAAAAACAAAAAACGTCCACCCTTGTGGTTGCATGACATCTGCAGCTATTGGAAGAGAAGCTGTAAAAAAATTGATCCTATTCTTCCTATTCTTTAGATAAAGAACATCCAGCTATCCTTCCACCACTAGTGATCGCCTAAAAGATCGTTTATACTCCAAGTACCATCCCTTACACTGGTAAGGGTTTGGACATTACTGCTAAATTAAATATTATCATTTTTTATATATAGTTTATGAATGTAAAAAGTTTCATTAAATCTATCGATTAGTTTAGCAACAATTTTCTACTCATTGTCCTACTCATCTTTAAAATTCATTATCTCAAGACTGAGAAAGGATTAAAGAAAACCAATTACATCAATGTAAAGGGCAATTAACGCAGAATAATAATATACAAAAAGTAGTACATTTACATAAATAATTATATCCATAATTTGCGTTTTAAAAATGCGTTTAAAAAGCGTTAAAATTTCTTTTGTAAAATTTGACGAAAGGCAAACATCTTTCGGTCTTTCGGTCTTGTCATCCGGGAATATTCTAAAAACTATGTTTAATTTTCCTGTTTAATTAGTTTTGAGTGTCTCCTAAAAGTATTATCACCAGTTATTGATAATTAAATTAAGATATTAACGGTTTAGTATCATCCTTATTCAAATATCTGGTAATGTGGACAAATTAAAAGAGTTGTTGTTATCACCTGACCTGGTTTAATACACTCAGTCTATTGTTAGAGTGAAATAATGACAAGTAAACAAATAACTTGTTCACGCCTGAAGAAAATTTGAGACTTTAATCAATTGTAGTTTGATCTAGCGAAACGCTTCGTAGTTAACTTTTTAAAACATAAAATACTTAATAGACAATTAAATTTGCGCATAACAAACTTATTTATAATATATATTATTTCTTACGAGATTTTACAGAAATGATATATATTTATTGATATAATATTATTTGTTTTGATAAGAAATAATGTAAAGTTTTGTATAATTTGGTATAAATTCGTAGCAAATACGTGGCAAAAAGCGCGTAATAATAAAATCGCAAACGTCCCGTAATAATAACATTTAACGTCCACTATAAATATAATTTTATAACCAGGTCGGAGACGTTTTCAATTATATCGCATCGATAAATATTATTTTCGTTTCGCATGCGCTGCAATGCGCGTCATAGAAAACAAATATTTACGAATATGAAAATTGATTCACATTATGTGTGTGCGCATTTTAATACCTGCTATCAGCCATAAGCCAAGCTGGCTAGCTGCTAGCTGCTGCCCCGCATACCCAGGCTACACACATTGTGTCTAATCCTATTTTAATAGCGCATAATATTTATAGCGAAAAACACTTTCGAATGCCATAAAACGCCAACTTATTATAACAATATTTTACGTATTATTTCATACACTCAATGTTTTCAAAATAGTTTAATAACATCTATTAAAAATCTTATTACGACATGAACACGATAACATGATTGTAATTTTAGTTTTTTGAAGTACATAGAATTAAAGTTTTAATTAAAGATTATACTGCCAACTGTAAAAAGAGAATGTTTAATTAAAATTCATCATTATTCAACAATTGCTTAAATATTACATTTGCATCTTAGCAAGAATGTGGAAAATAGTGACAGTTATAAATTTAATGCCTAAATTTAATTTAATTTTCACCTGATTGACAAACAGGTGTGATTGACAAAAAATAGTAAATTTTTTTTATTGCATATTCTTTTAGTATATTTCGTGAAAAATATTATTAACAATTACTTAGGAGATTAGTGCAATAGAACGAAAGTTATTGGTAATTATAATGCGAATATCTGCATATAACTAGTGCTAAATTTGAAACTTTAAACGTGATTATCTCGATAACTTTTTTATCGAATTTGCAATTTCGCTGATCAAGATTACTCAAAAACTATGCATCCAATCATCATCAAATTTTCATCAATTATTTATAATGAGACGAATTACTGGGCCAAGAAAAGAATTTTGAATTTGCTCGGAAAACATTTAGTTAAAAAAATAAAATAGAGCGAAAAGGGTATAAGAATTGAAATTTCTGTTCAAACCTTCACCATTTCTGTTTCAACATGAGTTTCGAAAAGTCCTTTATCCAAAATTGAAGCGAATTAATGCACTAATAAATTCTACTTGAAATATTCATTTACAATAAACCGTTTTCGAGTAATCGTGACTTCTTTGAAACGTAATTTTAGAAAACGCATTTTGCTGAATCACGTATAAGTCTGCCATTTTTAATAATTTTTTTCCGAAAAAGATACAAGATATAGGTAATTAGATGTACTAAACAGTGTCAGAATAGTTTTTAAAAATATTGATAATACAATCGAAAATATACAGAAAACTTTTAATACTCCATCAAAGCAACTTATACATAACCCTATTTTCGAATTTTCAATTCAAGCCAGAATTTCTCAAAACCTATCAATCCAATAAACACTAAATTTTCACCAATTATTTATAACAAGACGAGCTAGTAGGTCAACAAACAATTTTAAATTTCCTTGGAAAACATTTATTTAAAAAATAAAATCAAAGAAAAACGGTATAGAAACTGAAATTTTCTGTTCAAATCTTCACCATTTCTTTTCAAGCGTGAGTTTTCTTCAATCCTTATTTCCACGATGAAAACAACTAATACATTAACAAAATCTTTTTGAAATTTTGATTTATGATGAAAGGTTTTAAAATTATCGTATTCCCCGCAAAACCTCTTTAAAAAGAACGCGTTTTGGCAAATCACGTATTATTCAATCATTTTCAATCAAATTTCTATAAAAAAAATGTATAAAGTAAATAAAGAGATGTACTAAACATTATTGAAAATGGTTTTGCAAAAGCCTTAACAATACACTCAAAAAAAAAATTCGAAAACTTTCATTACGTTAGCAGAGAAAATTTTTAATTTAATAATCATAAACACATTATTATTAAGATTTTTGTATAACATTCATTCAATGCTAAGACTAATCTTCATAACGGTTAAGAAAACTCCAGTTTAAACTAATAAAAAGCAAAGAAAAGCAATAAAACTGTTAGTTTTTTCTTATTTTACGCATCATTAAAAAAAAGACGAAAGAAAAGAAAAGGTGATAGAGTCGGTGTCAGCATGGTGCCATGGGGTACAATTAGTACCGATACAAGTAATTATCGGGCGGCAGGTGAATAATGATGCGCCCCTCTGGCCTGTTGCTTACATTTCTCTCACATCCCATCTCACTCCTCCACTCGCCATACCCGCAATCCCTCTCTCGCTCAGCTATCATCACTGCGCATGCGCTGCACGAGCAGATCGCTCGCTTCGGAACGTTAACAAAAAAACGTGTTACCATTTATTCAACACTTGTTTAACTAAACGAAATTCATTTAAAAAATTCAACAAACATTAACTCTTCTCTCCTCTCCTTTCCGCGCTCTTCGTTCGTCTTTGTTTATTCAGCGCTTAAATAAATCAAAATAACGAAGATACACGAAGATACACACAAAAAAGTCAATCAATCAAAGCAGCCACAACAATCACCATCGCATCGCATTCTAATTGATTAATTAAACGCGTATTGTTTCGCGGTGCTAAGGTCGGAAAAAGTGCGATGTAGCGTTAATTGCATTTTGCATTTATCGCAATTCGCAATAATAATGAATCACGTTAATTGCACAATAAACGCGTCCGCGTTATTCGTTTTGTTCGGTCTCATTAGTCATTAATTTCAGCTGCGCGCGCATTAAAAAGAGAGAAACGCGGGTGATTAACAGCATTAACTGCATTACTATCGAATCCGGCGATTCGAACAAAAGCGTCTAATTAATTTACTCTTTTGTCGTCTCCGTTCGTGCGCGCATGCGCAACGCTAATCGCTCCTCCATTCAGCTGCAATGCAATTGCGCGATGATGATTGCCTCATAATTGTATTCATCACTATGCGCATTGAACTTCAAATCGTTATTTTATTGCTTTTAACTACTCTTCTTCATCTTTCTATCAATATATACCAAGTGTTCCCTGCTTAACTCATCTTACTTAAATAATTTAAAAAATAACCTAAAAAATTTAAATTTCACAATAAGAAAACAAATCAGCAATTGTTAAAATAATAATTTTTGTAACCTATAATTTTTCATTTGCTGTAACTATACTTAACTCATCTTACTTAACTTGAAATAATTTGATAACCAATCAAAATATTAACCTAAAAATATATTGCAAATGTAAGGTTAAAATTACAATTTTCTAAGAGCGTTTCCTACTTAAGTCATCTTACTTAAACAGCATAATAACCTATCAAAAACACAACCTCAAAATTTAGATTAAAGAATAAAGAAACGACTCTTTTATAAAAGTAAGGTTAAAATAGTAATTTTGTAACCTTTCTTTTTGTGTAACATCCAGTATATAAATAAAATGAATAAATAAACCTCAATTATTTATAAATCTCTATTGAGATTCAATAGCATAAATTACAATACAATAATCTTTAGAATTGTTAATTTAAATTTGATAATGATTAATTGTTTGATTAATTTTTTGTTTTATTATTGCAAATATTCCATTCTTTTTTTACGTTTTGTATTTGAAATTTACTTATTCCACTTGTTGATAATTAGATAGAAATTATTGTTGTAATTAAACAGTAGACAGTTGGTAATTTATTTATAAATTAATTAATAACAAATCATACAGCATTCGTACATGATTTTTCACACGTTGCTAATTAGCTGGTAAGTACTGTGAGTTTGCAAGATAGAAAAAACGCAAAGTGAAAGCGAAAAACTGGTGCATTTGTGATGCTGGTACAAAGAACGCTAACACGTTACAAAATTCGATGCTTGTTTAATTGACAAACATGTTTTCATTAGCGCAAATGCATCGCAATTAATTAGCTAATTAGCATAGATGTTTAATTATTCGCTAGGGTTTTTTTGGTCCACGCGTAGGTACAGTTTTTAATTAACACATCATTTTATCATTATTAAGTGTTTATTATTAATTATGTATTTCAATTTTCGTGATTTGCGGGTAAGAAAAATTAAATAAATTATGTTTTATTGGAAAATAATTATTTAGCAATTGAGCAATTGTTATGTTTTCTATTTGCTTATTAACAATAAAAAAATTGATTAAAAAACTTTTAATAACAAGTGTGTTTTAATAAATTTAACGATAATTATTCATTGAACATTTTTTGCTTATTTTTTTGCTAATTTTGGATATAGCGACGTACTACGTAGTTCTGTGCGGATATAGCGACCATATTTTCTTTTGCCTATTTCTGTATACAACGACGAAATTTGGAAAATTCCAGAAAGTGTAATGTTTATAATTTTACTGTTATGTTCACTAATTACTAATTTTTAATTAAAATTCTATTTATTATGACGACTGTCAACGCTGATTTCGTCTAGAACGCGGATTTTGCATTATTCCATGCGACCATATTTTCAATTGCCTACTTCCGTATATAACAGCAAACTTTATAATTTTCTAGAACGTCCTAGAACATTCTAATCAAAACTTTAATCTCTTTTCTAATTATTTCATTACTATAAATTATGAACAGTCTTATTTATATTTAAAATTTCATTTCGTATAACATTTTTATATATAATAATGTTTTGAATACTTTCATCCGAATATAGCGACTATATTTTAAATTAAATGCGTATTTTCGCATATAACGACGAAATTTAGAACTTTCTGGAACGTCAATCTTGCCAAACTTGAATCTCTTTTCGAATTATTTTATTAATATAACATTTATACAAATTATATTTTTTATAGCGACTTTTTGCACAATTTCATACTGACATAGCGACCAATTGCCAAGTTCCGCATATAACGCCGAACTTCAGAACTTTCTAGAACGTTAATCTTAATCTCTTTAACAGTCATTTTCTTTCTGTTCACTGAAAATTCTGTTTATTACGTAACAACTTCAGATATAACAACCTTTTGCCTATTTTCATTGTGATATAACGACTATAATTTCAATGAAGTAGGTACTTATTTCCGCATATAACGACAAAATTAAAATGTTTCTAGAACATGAACAAAATTGCTACATTTTGAAATATTTTATTATAAATAATTTCAGCATCATTTCTTTACTGTCTCGCAATTACATTTTCCGGATTAGCTAATTATTGATGCTTATTATCGATCTAATTAATAATTTCTTAGGGCAATGCAATTAATTTTTTGCCCACTTATTTGTGAGTCGCGCTGCGAGACAAAATTATCATGAAATAAGTTGTAATTGTTGGTTCATTCACGAAGGCGCAAGAAGTAAGTAAGTAAGTACGACGAATGCATGCACTTTAATGACGCCATTCACGTGTTGGCGCAATGAAAATGAAATAAATTGTAAATTTCTAACAAAATGTCATTTCCGTCTTAATGAGCAATTAGCACTAATCGTGCGGGACTGCAAAATGCGCAACACATTCCAGAGCAGCAGCACACACGCCCGTTTTGAGTGATGATGCGCTCACAACATTCGCTCCTACTTTATCTGCAATTAGTCGCAATGCTAATTTCAAATGATATTTAATGATGCACTAATAAATTGCATTGCTTAATAAAACTCATACGAAAAAAATCCAATTAACTGTTAGGCATATTCAAATACATTCAAGGGGGTCATTTGCTTGATTAAAAACAAACTAATTAGAAAAATAAAGTCCTTTCAATTAGTTTGGTTGACAATGACTTTGTTATTATGTTTAAAGGGGTATTTTTTCTGACAGTGACTTTTTGACCATGAATAATTCGGTTATAACGCCCTGCCTTACACATTATTCTCATTAACAAATATCTAAGAAATTTTTACTTCGCATATAACGTCATTATTACCAAAACATGCAATACATTAATTGAATTATAGTTATGACAACAAATAACTATACTTATCATGTCAATTACGTGGTATTGAAATATTTGTAAAAAATGTTTACCTTCACATTCATTTAAAATAATAAAGTATAACCATATTAGTGAACGCGTTGAAACAAAGCATCGAGTTATAATTAATGAGTGTTTAACTCGTCATGTAAATTTCGCAATTAAACGCATGTTAGCGCATGCGCCGCAAGACACAAATCAAGGAGGCAGCACTAGCGCACACGCATGATGCCTTGACGACGAACGACGAACGACGAACGACGCCATCAGGCATGATCATCATCAACATCACCATCACATCACGTCTTTGAGAAGTGTGGCTGCCAGCAATGGAGAAAAGGACGAAAACTAACCTTACTCATGCATTTGCATGTGCGCATGCGTGTGAGTGTTCCGCATTCACTCGATTCGCTCGAATTGAACGAGATGCAGAGTGTTGAACCATTTAACCTCCAGTAATTGCTCTGCAATCCTTTCATTTCGTTCCGTTCCTTGTGCGCCCTTTTGCCCCTCTTTCCGTATACAGAGTGTTCACCTCGCTGCCTACACAATTCGTCAAACTTCAACGCGTTGGCAGGCACGTTGCGCATGCGGCCGTTGCAGCGAGCGGTTCATTACAATGATTGGCACATTCAATTAATATTAATATGGAGAGGTCAGCTCAACGCTAAGGACCTACCGCGCGCACACTACGCTCCTCGTCTCAATGTTACACGCTAAACGTTATTTCATTCCCATCATAAATAATCATTTTATATTAATATTTCCACCTCGCGAGTGCGCTCTTCATCATCATCATCATGCTCTTCCTTCCACTTGATATGGATTAATCAAATTTCCTTCTCAATTAACAACTCTCGACCGTGTTTAACTCCGTTTTTTATCAACATTCAATTCAAGGTAATAATTTACATATTAATAAATTCACGGTGACTCTCATTACCCTTCAAACTCAAAATACATTTTCTCAGTCGCTTTTGAGGTTATACTACATTTTTAAGCAAGCGTAAATTTAGTTATTAAAAAAATGCAGGTTAAAATATTTAACTTATGCTTGTTTTTTGTAAACAACATCAACGAGTGTTTAATTATTGCATATTTACTTTATTTGGCTGAAACGTTGAATAATTCAAGAAAACATGCATAGCACGAACACATGCAGCGCAATAACAATTAACATTAGCATTTTTGATTGTTCGTAACTCGTGCGCCATCTATGCGCATGCGCAAGAAGGATAGCGCATACAAGGAGGTTATGGGCGAGAAAAAGAGCCGCCAGTTGAAGCATTTTTATGATGACTCTTTCGAGATCGCGCCGAATCGCGTCTCGCGCGTCGAGTGTGTAAATTTATAATAATTTCGAACGAATTTCATGTTTGGTCATAATAATCGTCAGTAATGACGGCGGCCGCTGCATCCCGCTGAACTCTGCGTCGCGCTTTTATTTGTTCTTCTTCGTCATCTTCGTTCTCTTAAACGCACCCAACTCGCGTGTGTTATTCGTATATTGACTTTATTATTGCCGCAATCGCAGCGTTTGCTTTTCGGCGGGGCGCATGCTGCGCGAAACACGATTCAGACACGCTTGGACATCAAACTGATATAAATTCAATTGACTTTTATACATTTTATATTGTCAAATAACCTTCTTCATTCATTTCCAACCATTTATATTTCCTTTTATTTCAATCACATAACATCTCAAAAAATAACCTCAAAAGATTAGAAACAATTCTTAACTTCACTTAATGAATTCAAAATAACCTTAAAATTGTAACTTTGATAAAAAATATATCTATATATACTAAATGATTAATAAGTTAAACAAAAACAAATCTACTTCTGCCCTCTAGCGTTAATAAAATTCATTGTTTTCAGCATAACCTTAAAATTTTGAATTTTTATGGTTTAAATGATTCATATTTTAATTAAGATAAATCCACTTCATGTCAATAATGCTTAATTGTGAGACATAAAATTGTTTATAGAAGATCATTACAAATTATATTGCGAGTTAATGAAACGAAAAGGAATCCCTCAGCGAAAAAGAATGAATAACACACCCGAGAGAGAAGTATTTAAAAGATATTGCGAAATTGGCAATGAACAGTTAGTTACACACTTTGAAAGATAATGATGATGATGATGACGGTGATGGCAGGGCAGCGGTGGCGGCTGAAGGAAGAGAAGTGAAGTAAAGTGCATTTAATAACCGATGATGGCAAAGTTAGCGCGCGTCGCCTTGTTTGCTCACAAGCGTCGCAAGCACGCATACAATATCATTAAACGAGTAGTACAAGACAAGCACTTTGGCGAGCGCAACCGACACTAAAACTTCATTAAAAAATAAATGGTCGCACCGGCCGCGGCCGAGAGAATGAAAATTGAAGTAATAAAATTAATAAATTCCGCAATACGGAGGCATAAAAGTAATTTTATTAGCTATAATAAGTATGCAAAAGGTGAATTCGTTCTCGCCGCAAGAACGCACGTCGCAAGGCTTTTAAAGAATTGCCAATTATCTCACGGCCAAAAAGTTGATCTATTTCATTAATGCCGCCAACGCCATCACCATTTCGTCAGAACAGCGCATGCGCATCATTCAATTTCTCGGCGACGTCATGATGGGATGGCGCATGCGCATCACTCGTTTTCTCTTCGTCATTCTTCGGCATTGACATTTTACATCTGCCAACACAATTACACTGAATGTGACAAAACAGTCATTACAGTCATTACACGCAGATAATTAGCAATTGTGACAATGACACACACACACACACACACACACAATTGTCCACCTCTGCTCAAAGGGTTTACCATTCACGGAATCACTTTTTGTAGTCCTTCTTTCTTCTTACGCGCACGCGCGTGCGCAAACTCGGTGAAAGTACGCACGTTGCGCAATTGTCGTCATTGTCACCGTCGTTACACGTCTGTCTCTTCTTTTGTTGCAAAATTGTTATTCCCATCGGGCGAGAGTTTCTACGAAGAAAACTTCGAATGCGACGCGTTTCATTATAGTTTATTACGCGGCGTCTCGCTTCGACGTTGCTTATTATCAACCCATTATTGGCGATGTTATTACGCGCAAAACGCCTCCGGTTTTGCGCCAATTGCTAATTACCGATAATGTATTGCAGTCGGCAACTAAATAAATATAAATAAGTGCAGCAGCAGCAGCAGCAGCAGCAGCTCGGTAGCTCGGCGACGGTTAGAAAAGAAAAGTTTTACTTGTTCTTAACAAGGTTTAAAATCATCGCATCTAAAAAGCGTAGAATATTAAGGCTTGTTTGCTAATTGTTAAAGACGCCTCATCACTTCATTTTTTGCGCATGCCAAGCTTAACAGGACGCACTAATAATGACTCATAACGAGTATGCTTAATAGTTTTACACGCGTTTTTATTTTTCAACTTTTCACTGCTTTTTAACATAGACAACCATTCTTTATACGTCATTCTTAACCTCAAAAAAATTAATAAACACGTATTTCTTATAAAAAGTCGTAGGACACACGTGTTATTTGATTAATATTGCCAACAACTGTTCATATTTTATTCTTAACCTAAAACAATGCAATTTTTGCAAGAAACACATATTAAAAGAAGAAGAAAACGAAATGTTAATGTAGGCAACCACCCTTAGCCTCACAGAATTAATAAACGAAAAGAAGCCAAAAATTATTGTAAATAATCCATGAGAAAAAGATTTATTTAGTTATTAAAAGAACTTTTGGGTAACAAATTATTTATTTTTTAGCATAAACGTGCATTGCCAAAAGCAACAATTAATTAAACAACAACAATGACAGCAAATGAACAAACGAAGTTAATGAATCAAATAACTGCGAACGTATTTCTTATTTTTATTACTTAGAACTGTTTTTTGTTTTGTTCATTTTTGTTCAACGCTTCATTAAAACATTAAAACCTGCAGGCATTTGTACTTATTTATTTCATTTGTGTTTTTGTTTAAGAAAGCATGATGTTTCATTAACATGTTTCTACCTTCCGGCTGTCATGAAGCAATTAAATTTTTTGGTTATAGATCGAAGCGGCGCGCGCGCGCTTCGCTCACAAAATTCGTAATTTATGAATTTGTGCGTCGCGCGTATCAAAAAAGGCAACGAGCAAAGGCGATATTGGTTTTTATAATTAACATTTTCGCTTTTTATTTGTGCCTTGTTAATAGTTAATTAGGGCAGTGGCGCCGTCGTTTTTCTTCGATGCACGGACGCACGGTGAAATGCAAACAAACCCGAATGATTTCACAGCTCGTTATTTATTGGTAATTTATGCAGAACTAAATTTTTCCAAACATAAACTCACAGCGTACAAAAGCCCAATGATGATCATCATGATGATGATGATGAGGGCGAAGAGGCGAACGGGACTAAAGAGGCGCTTCTTTATTATAAATTATTGCTTTGAACCAGTCAACATTCTTTTCATAAAATATTTAAATTTCTTCATTTATATCAATTGCCTGTTTCTCTTCACTAAAACATTTGTTTAATTTAATAAGTAGATTTATAAACCTAACCTCAATCTACTGGCAGGATTAGTGATTAAAAAACTTTTAATTTACGAAATCAAACATCTGCAGATTGATGGTGCATTAAAACAAAAGAAAACCTATTTTTATCAATTTTATCATTACCTCTTCCATCTTTTCTTCCATAAAAATTCTTCCAAAAAAATTGTTTAAATTATCAGCATTACAACTACATTTATAAATATTTAAATGACATTTAAAATACCATATGATTATTGATTTTCTACACTCTTCACCTTCTATCACAGATGGCGCAAAAATCGATTAATAAAATGCTACTTACCTACTTACACAATCGCACAAAATAAATCAAGAAATAATTTATTATTTAAACGCTTTTTAATTTTTTTTATACATTTTCGTTTCATCTGTGATTAAAAAATTAATTGCTTTTGCATGGAGTGTAATGAATGTAAAATTACATATTAATCACGATTAATATTCACACACATTATACGAGGTGATTATATGATCAAAGAAAAAACGACGTTGGCAAATGGCACGGATAAAAACTGAATTTTGATTCGATTAACGCTTTAAACATTAGCGCAATTAACACAAGTCGACTCACGCTTTTTGGCATGAACAAATATCGAAACGTGTGAAAAAAGCCCAACGCTCGAACGTGATTTGTTTGGTTGGTAATTACGCGTCATACAAATGAGCGGTTGAAGACCACTTTCAAAAAACAACACACACACATGATTACGAACACATCTTTTATTCACTCATTCAGTCATGCTTAAGTCGTTTGCGTTGTGTGCGTTCAAAGTCAGCGCATGGATTAATGACTGACGGCGCGCATTTAATAAAATTAACAAGGCACTTGTTAATGAGCCACGCCACATTTATTTACTTCATGTATGTGTGCGTTTAACGTTTTTCAATTCTTGTTCTCAAACACGTATGATGCGAGCGCGCGCATGAAATTAATACCGACGACGAAATTATGTGAAAATGTGGGAATACATGAATTTAAATCATAATGAAAATTGTGAACGAACAAGAAAGAAAACAAATGCCACAATCTTGTTAATAACACATTAATATGTTAATTTTTCGATTTAATTACGAATTTGTGTTTTCAGCGCTTTCGTTGCTCAGATATATGTTTCTTTAATTACTTCAAAATATTGCTCGTTTTTAACGTACAAGAAATATTTATTAGTCTGTTCAAGTTTCAGCCCATTTTTTATTCGTAAATGAAGTTGAAATTATAAATTTTGTTTAAAGGTTATTTTTGGTATAAAAAGATATTTAGAAATCTCCTATTTTCAGCACTTAAACTTGAAACTTTAAACGTGAATATCTCGAAAAATTGTTTTTCCCAAGTGTATTTATGATTACTCAAAAACTATGAATACGATCACTATCAAATTTTCACTAATTGTTTATAATAAGATGAGCTCGTCGCTGAACAAAGGATTTTTGAATTTAATTGGAAAATGTTTATTTAAACAAATAAAATCTAACGAAAGTGGGTATAAAAACTGAAATTTTGTATTCAAACGTTCACCATTTCTTTTTGAACCCGAGTTTTGGCAAATCCTTTGTACAAAAGCAGAATAAACTAATATACTATCAAAATCTTTTTGAAATGCGGAATTATGAGTAACCGTTTTCGAATAATCCTAACCCGAACTATCCCGAAACGAAATGACGAAAATTTTGATGAAAAAAGATACAAACGAGATAAGGCACTAATACTTTATCAATATCATTTAATACATCAGTATAACCTCAATTAGGTTGCCTACTTACTTCGTCACTTTCAGTTATAACGTCAAAATTTAGTTCTTTCATCATCGTTATAGTGTAATACATTTTTAAATTTTTTCGATTAATCACCATTCAAAAACAAAAGCAAATTAGTTTTATCTGTAGGTACACATATAATATAATAGTTGAGTTAAGTAGTACATCGAGTAGTATTTAATATGTATCGTGGTAACATCATGGCATGCAGTTAAAGTAGCCATTAGCCGGATCACGATATCTTCTCGAGATTACAAGATGAAAACGCTTTTTCACGGCGCGCACTTGCACCGACTGCATTGGCATGTCTTACGAGTATGACTCGCCACTTTGGGCTTAAAGCGAGCAGCCATCGAGCCATTATTAACATTATGAAATGGATTACCATATAAGTACACAATGCAATGGGCAAGCGTGAAAGAGAGACTTGTGTTAAAGAAACAACGATGCGCTTGAACGTGCGGTAGCGCGCTCACTGTCAAATTAAATGGAAAATATTTGAAGGAGGCTGAACCCAATCTACTCGATCATCTTTTGTATTTAAAAACAAAATTAATTGTTTCACATTTTAATATACCTCCATATACTATCACTATGTACACTCTCATTTTCAAACGAAAAACTTTATAACTTAAGGATATTTATCACATTTAATTAGATTTTAAATATTTATATATAATAGATATAAACCCCAGAAATTCAAATTATTTAAAGTAAAATCATCATTATAATGTCAAATTTAGAGGTTATGTTCAGTTGCGCTGTTGAAAAAATTATCAAATATTTCTAAATTTTTTCTGTTACATTATGAATATTTTCATAAAAAGTTTTAACAGCAACATTTAGTGCATCTCTTTATCTACTTTGTTTATTTTTTTCATCCAAAAATTATTAAAAATGGCCAAACTACACGTAATTTAATAATTTAAATTACTATAATTCGGCGTTTACTATAATTCGAAAACGCTTCATTCCAATTCCAAATTTCAAAAAGAATTTGTTAGTATATTAGTTGATTCCCGACTTGAACCAATAATTCGTAAAAACTCACGTTACAATAGAAATGCCGAAGGTTTAAACACAAAATTTCAATTTTTCTTTCCATTTTTCTTTGATTCTATTTTTTACACAAATGTTTTCCAATCAAATTCAAAATCTTTTGTTCACCTACTAGCTTGTCTCATTGGAAAGAATTGTTGAAATTTTGGTGCTGATCGGATTTATAGTTTTTGAGTATTTCTAATCACAAAACTTGCAAGTTATAAAAAAGAAGTTTTCGAGATAATCACGTTTAATGTTTCAAGGTTAGCTGCAGTAACATGCAGATTTTGCATTATAAATATGAATAACTTTTATTTTATTGCATTTTTCTTTCTGAAATTTCCTAAGGGAATTCTTGACTAAATGTACTTATAGAATATGTAATAAAAAAAATTTTCAACTTTTTGAAATTAAAAAGGTTTATAAAATGACATAAAACCGAACTGAAATAATCCGCAATAATGATGAGTTCGTTGTTGCAACAATGTAAGATTTTTCTTATGAACCTTGCAAGTGCTCAAACGAACATCAATAATTAACAAGATTATACCTAATAAAATTATGAAAAGCAATTATGCGATTTTTTGCGCGACGCCGCAGTTGGCGTAAAATACATTTTAGATGATTAACTTAATACAACATTAAAACGCGCTGTTGATGGCTTTATTTAAATATGGCGATGGCAAGCAAGGAAACCATCAAAGACGGTAACCGTTAAAGTAATAAAACGTGTGTGCGCCGCTCGCTCGTCGCTACGAAAAGTCATATAATTTTAATTAAATTATCCGCAAGTGCATTAAGATTGCGCATCCTGATAGCGCAAACGAGAGACTCGCTTCTCCAAAGAGACGTGGAACAAGGTGTATCATTACGCAGCGTATAACAAGCATTCCACAGCGAAGACAAGAAGCTCAAATCAGCCGCAATGCGCCTCGTTTATAACATAATAAAGTATAAAACGCATCATTTCCCCTTGATATAAATTTCACTCATGGCGAATGCGCGACTTTACACGCGCGCGCCCCGACTGCTTTAATTGGATTTTAATTTATAACGATGCGCGCCAATCCCTTTAATTAACAAACGCGGCGCGCGCAGCTTTTTCTACCCGCTTCGCCTTCTCCTCGTATTCGACGCGCTCGTTGTTGTTGTTTTCACATTTTTATCGAACAATTGACGTTCAATCAGGCAATCAGCGAGTGTTTATTGATCCGATGCGAATAATGAAGCCACAGGGTGTTGTTCGTAATCTGCATAATACTTGTTCATTGCCGTTGGTGAACGCAGCGTTTTGAAGTCTTCATTTCCCTTGGGTCAATTGCATCCGGCCTGATTGCCTGCCAATGACTCGACAGAAATGCGCAACAAGATGATGAAGGAGCGAATGAGTAGCACGTATTTATCGTCAGAAAAAAACCTGAGATAATAATCTAATTATTGGATTCTTTGCTACTTTTTACCACGCGCCGCATTGCGCATTCGATACGCTTGTAACATGTATACAATTTGTTTGTCATATATTTGATTGGCTCTTTATTTCATTCTTTGTTACACTTACGTTCACTTAAATTCAACTTGAAATAAAAATAATTAAACTTTTAAAACACGCCACGTCACCTGCTAGATTACCTTACAACTATCGAATATGGTTAGGAATTATCACACTAGGTGGAGACGTTCAACGTCTTCAAAAGTTTTACAAAGTATTCAAATAGACTAACATAATATTTACTAGCAAACTTGGCGCCTTGGAGGTTATTGTCACAACATTTTTATTATTATTAAATAATTAAGGTGATTATAGTGCAATTAAAAAGTTATAATCAAACAATTGCTCCAACATTAATCAAACGTGAGTTGTTATGTGATTTATGATAAGTACTTATAATGCTTACGAAACCAACAAAAGTGCACAAATTAAATTAATTATAGCCACGCTATTTTACATATTTCGTTTTCGTGCAGTTCGCTAATAGTTAGTGGGTAATAAATCTAGTGCAATCGTACCTGTCGTACCCGGTGGTAACATCCTCGAAAAGCAAGGACTTTAGCAAGTAGGCCAGGAAACTAGGACAGCGCCGACAGCCGTTTGGAACATTGCATGGTATCCAAATGCAGGGCAGATTAAATTCCTTGACGATGTTAGCCCAAATCAATTTGCGGTAGCTATTTGTTAACTTTTATTTGCAGTTTAGCGCATTTCCTTCTAGAAGCAGCGTCGTCCTGCAGTCAGCATACTCGACGCGCTCGCAAAGTGTCAGAAATGAGTTGCGACGACAGTAATTAAATTCTAAATTTGCCATTAAGTGATGTACTTCCGGTTGAACATCACTATAAAGCCGTGTCAATTTTTATATGTCAGAAATCTTCATATATACTCAACAGACTCATGATTTACACATAGGCACGTTCGAGACGTACTCGCAGCTTTACCATCATCCTCTTCCAGATCATGCACATACACATCACATCCTCGAATTGATCTGCTCAAGGACCTTTCAATATCATGTCACAAACGACCACAGGCAACCAATTGCGGCCGCTTAGGCCGGAAGAATCATCATTCAGCAATTTATCGAAAGTGATCGCAGAAAATGCTCCAGAGAAGGAGAAAGAAAAACAGGTGGCTGTCGAAGTAGCAAGCAAGTATAAACCCTTCATAACATCTGACCGTTTAGCACAATTACGACGCACCGTTGAGGACGCCATCAAAGAACATAGAATCTTCACAATTAGAGGTTATAATTTCAAAACTTATTATAAGCATTTTGAGATTCATAATTCCACTTTTAGGCGGTTGGCATACTTTACGAAAGGCATTTTTACGTCGCAACTGGGTAGAGAAATATGATGTGACCTCTAAACCAAGAATTGGAGTAAATACTCCATCAAATCTTGAAGAACTCTGTGTTAATTTGCCAACCAAACAGTCGTGGGAGACGCAATCGGCGCACATTATGAAATGCGAACGTACAATTATGTCGCGACTTTTACAATTGCATGAGGTGCGTATACTAAAGTCCAATTTGAATCATTCTTAACTTTACTTTCATTCGTAGGTAGATTTCTATTGGAATACACGTCGCGATAATCACGATATGCACTTGCGAATGAGTTGCAACAAGTTAATATCGCGATTCAATCGTTCATTGTTTACATCAAAAGAAGGTCTCTGCCTTCTTCTCCAACAAATGTACTGGCACAATGAACCGGGGGTGGCAAATGTCAATTTCCCACGTTGCTATGTCCTGGGGTTTCCGGATCACTTCAATAACTTTGTCGACGATTTCCGAATCACGGCATGCATAAGCTTATTGAAACATATTGTCCATACATTCGAAACCCAAGATCAATACGCCATTCAATCACCGGAAGGTCAAGTTCCTTACAGCGCGTATCAATTCGCGTTGGATCGATTGAACGAATTCCTTGCGTCCAAGAAACACATGGATATTGATGTTGAAATTCCAATAGTGGATGCAAACGAGTGGACCACATTCCTTGACAACTTCCGAATGGTTGTGCATGAACGGAAATACTTTTTAGAGAATAAAAGTTACATATTGCCAGTGATTGTGGCATCTAGCAAGGCGATTCTCAAAAAGTTGTTGCCATACTGGCCGCAGATGAATCTAGACGGCATGAAGAACATTTGGATAATGAAGCCAGGGAATAAATGCCGAGGAAGAGGTATTCAATTGATCAAAGACGTGAAAGATGTTGCACGTGTCATGGAATTGAAGCTCAAGTACGTGGTACAAAAGTATATTGGTAAATTATAAATTTCAAACATTGTAACTTCTATTAACTTTTGTTTCTCGATTGTTACAGAGAAACCATTAATTATTTACAATACGAAATTCGATATTCGGCAATGGTTTCTCATTACAAGTGTGCAACCTTTAGTGATTTGGATGTATCGCGAAAGTTATTTGCGCTTTAGCTCGCAAAACTTTAACCTGGATAATTTTCACGAATCATTACATTTGACAAATCACGCGGTGCAATGTAAATACAAAAATACACTGAATAGGGATAAAGCTCTACCTGAGGATAACATGTGGGATTCTTACATGTTCCAGAGCTATTTGTCAAATAATAATAATGGAACAAAATGGGATAGTATAATTTATCCAGGTGAAATTGATTGACTGTTATAAGCTGCAGGATATTGATAAATTAAATTTTTCAGGGATGAAAGAAAGTATTATTGGAGCTATGCTAAGTTGTCAGGATACAATGGATCGTCGCCCAAATACTTTTGAATTGTATGGAGCAGACTTTATCTTAGCAGAGGACTTTAAACCATGGTTACTAGAAATTAATTCTAGTCCTGATTTATCTTCCTCAACAAGTGTCACTGCACGGATGTGCCCTCAATGTTTGGAGGATTTGGTAAAAGGTAAAGAAATAAATGAATCGTCCTTCAATATAAAGTTTAATATGTTCTCTTTGCGGTGGTAGTTGTTATAGATAAGAAACGGGATCCTTCTTCGGATACTGGAAATTTTGTTTTGATATACAGACAAAACTTTCCGCGTCCACCGGCATACTTGGGTATGAATTTAACTGTACGTGGTCGTCGGATATTCAAGCGCCACAAGTCCATTCGGGATAAGGAGAATGATGCTGGGTCTCGACGTCATTTAACATCGCCGGTGAAGAAATGCTCGCGCTTGAGTGCTCCTGACCGAAGTAGTCGTACATTGGAGCCTTTTAGCGACTTCGAGAAGGGTGCAGTGTATCATGGGCCAGTGATTGCTGATCTCATTGAAGAGATCCACCAGCAAAACACCGACAGCGATCCTAATGAGGGTATTGAGACGGCAGCGCCAATTCGTCCAAGTGGTCCAAAGAAGCGAGCCAAGATGCCCGATAAGGTAGCGCATCCAGCATCTACCGTGCGTTGCACACCAATCCAACGTAAATCACCGTCTTCTCTCACCAGAGGAACGTCGCGAAAGCCCGCAAAACGTCGAAATGCGAAAACAGCCCCACTACCCTTACAGCAACCGCCTTCCTTGTCGGCGGCGCCTGCAGCAGCACTGGCACCGACAGCGGTAGCATCGTCGTCGCGCCTTCAGCCAACAGCGCAAACGCCGTCCGTTCCAATTCCAAAAAGAATCAGCGGCTTAAGCGAATGGCGAAGTCTTGAGCGAGGAGCGCAAATCACCTGCGCAACGGACACGGGTGCTGTAATGACCACACATGAATCCGTTGTGAGTATGCTAAGAGCGAAACGTACGAACAATGCCAAATTCAATAAAGGTTTACCTGTCACTGAGAAATCGCGTACTGCTGCTTGTGTGAATCAGCTCGATTTCGAGCAATTGCGAGACGAACATGCGCGTACAATTGCAAAGCGCTTGGAGGAGTTGCAATTGCAACAGGAGCAAAAGCTCAAACAGTTTGCGAATTCGCTTGAGGAGAGTAAACTTTTGACGGTAGGAAGAAGCATCAGCAAGCTGGTGATGCGACCGCGAACTTGATGTAGTTTTATTATTTGTCTTGTTTTACACACTTTCTACAATCTTACGTATACCAGAGCATTTATTATTTGCCGAAATATATGACGTTTTCACTGACGCATTGGGTGAAACTTGAAAATTGTTGCAATAGTAGTTTATGAAATGCGTGAGTGACGCTTTCAGTGTCACTAGTCATTAAGTATCATTTGGCACAAGAAGGA
Organism: Aleochara curtula; assembly: GCA_963978815.1. Classification (NCBI taxonomy): domain Eukaryota; kingdom Metazoa; phylum Arthropoda; class Insecta; order Coleoptera; family Staphylinidae; genus Aleochara; species Aleochara curtula. Next base: position 11,007,292 of record OZ022219.1, on the reverse strand, counting down.
ATGGTCTGAGTAACCATCTTCCATCCAAATTCGAAGTGAAATACACACACTACTTGCAAATACCATAGCGGCATACTACTTGTAAGTAAGCATTTTCTAATTACTAGTGGTACCACTAAAGCAAACTCACTCTCTTAGGATAATGATGTTTCTTGGCGACATGCATTAACATTCTCTTAGGACATGAACCACCATTCAATATAAGCTAGTAATGAAGCAGGCAATTTCAAAATCAAAAATCAAAACACATAAGTCAGCCTCGAATGCTGATCATGCGAAACCTAAAAAGCATAATGAACACAGCCATAAGAAGAAACTTAAAACATCATCGTCGAAAGTAGAACGGACACCAATCTATAATGTAGCTGCCGAACGCGCCAGTAACACTGCTAAGGCAAAATCGAAACATGTCAGCCCTGAATCCACTTCTGCGCACAGTGGATTACCTAAGAATATATCCAGTATCATAAGCACGCTTAAGAACGAGTACGATAGTGTTGAGCACCCAAAGATGAGCGAATCCACTTTACTGAGGGCAAAGTCAAACTTAGTTAAAGTCACACCAGGAAACTCATGGGCCGAAAGGAGTCATAACATTCGAGAGAAGATTGATGAAATCATGAAAAAGCATACAATGACATTAAAAAACTTATCCCAATTATATCGTGGCTCGTGGGGCACAGACTCCTCACATATGCCCGGTGAAAATATGTTGGGTGCTAAATGGCCCTTGATTAATACAGCTTCAAAGATACGCAACAATGTTAGAACTCCTGTTGCCAATTCGCGCAGGTCATCCACAGCTTCTGTATCCACCGCTTCATCGAAAGGTAAACTATCTCGTCGAAGTTCATCGTCTACGCGATACAATACAGCTGCAATCACAAATATAGCAGGGAGCATGGTACAAATAGCTTCAAGGAATTATAGCAGCAAACATCTACAACCACATGTTCTACGAGATGAGATGAAAATCCTGCGGGAGAAAGTGGATCAAGCTATTAAATTTAAACGTACTTTTACAATATGTGGAAATTACTACAGCGTACGAAATGCACTTGTTGCGCGAGGATGGATTGAGAAAGTACACCCGACTTATCTACCTCCCAACATTGATACACATCTGTTCCGACGTTTGCAAATGTTAACAATTCCTGAACTGTCAATAGGCTTGAGGGATAAAGATTTTGCGCATATTTATAGGATGGTTATCTTGTCGAAAATGATTGGAAGTATTCCAGTTGCTCTATATTGGGATCTTAACCGGGATACCTATCGCAATAATGTAGAGACTCTTAAGGACTCGTTGATCAATTTCATTAATAAAAACCGCTTTAACTTTGCAAACAAACAAGGGTTATGTGAAAGTGCCAAGACGGCTTATTGGTATAATAATCCTGGCGAATCCTACTTGCGCACACCACGTGCATATATTTTGATGAACACTGGAGACCCGGATGAATTCATTAAAGATTTCAAAATCACTGCAGCATTGTCATTCCTTAAGTGGATTGTACACACTCAAGAGAATAAATCTTCCAAGTTGATATCTGAAAGTGGAAAAGTGCCTCTTCAATACTTCCATTTTGCTTTGCGACAATGTGCCAACCATGCTCGTCGCTTGCGTCATGAGGATATTGACAAGGATATTCCACAGTCTTCAGATAAAGAGTGGCAAACCTTTTTGGATTACTTTTATAAGGCGGTCCATGTTGGTAACCACTTTAAACAGAGTGGCCTTGAAAGTGAGCTATCTTTGGTACACAAGTCCAAAACAATGCTTAAAAAGCTCCAGGAATTTGATCCATTTCTGGATATGGATGGTTTCATGAATGTATGGATACTCAAGCCCAGTTATGGATCACGTGGAGTTGGCATACATTTCTGCAGAACATTACCATACATTTTGAAAGTTATCAAGGAGAATAAGAATAACAGTTATGTCATTCAGAAATACATCGGTAAGTTTCCATCATTAGCGCGTTGCCGGCGTAGTATCTTAATGGTTGTTTGAATTATAGAACGACCGCTATTAATTTACAACACAAAGTTTGACATTCGTCAATGGTTTCTTATCAGCTCAACACAACCAATAACCGTGTGGATTTATAAGTATGTAGTAATTAACACACAAAATGAAATCATTCATAATTTTCCATGTTTTCACAGGGAATGCTACCTTCGCTTTAGCTCGCAAACGTACAACTTGCGCAAATTACATGAATCCGTGCACTTGACGAATAACTCGGTGCAAAGCAAATACCACAATGGTAATCGCGATATGTGCTTGCCCGCTCATAATATGTGGTTCTTGAATGAATTTAAGAATTACTTGACAAATATTGGATATCCCACAGCTTATGACAACATTATATTTCCGGGAATGAAGGAATGCATTGTAGCCGCAATACTCACCAATCAGGATCAGATTAATCGAAGAGCAAAGTCATTCGAATTGCATGGTGCAGATTTTATGGTCACTGAAGATTTTAAACCATGGCTTATTGAAATAAACTCCAAACCAGCTTTAAATCCAAGCACACCTGTCACTTCTAAGCTTTGTCCCATGGTTTTAGAAGATGTAATTAAAGGTAAATTTATATGTGGGTAAGTTAACTGTTCAACTCTAATTAAATTGATGTTTCATACATAGTTGTTGTTGATAATGCACGCAATCCTCGATCCCCAACCGGTAATTTTGTGTTGATATACAAAGAAAAACCAACATCATTACCAACAACCGAAATGAATCTGCGTCTTGAGGGTAAGACAGTCAACAAGGATTACTTTGTCACCCCAGAGGACACCAAACCAGCGGTAACACCATGCAGCTCAAGTGATAGCTTGAGTGTTATAACAACTGCCGATTACATAAAACATGTCGGTAGTGAGATGAAGAAAACTCTGAAACAACTCCTAATAATGATTGAAAATGAACGTACACGTCGCGCGACCGCCAAGAATAAAACAAATAATTTGATCGAAAAGTTCAATTATTCCGAGGACATTCAACGAATACAATCAAACATGGAGGAAATGCGTGAGATCTTTAAACAGGACATTATGACACGGTCCGAGTCGAAGATATGTATTCACATGCCCGAGGAGAAACTCAAAACGTACAATATCCGCAAGGCGTCCAATACAGTTCTGAATAAAAGCAGTCGCATCATTACGAACGCTCTCACTTCGCTCAACAAACCCCAAAATACTTCAACGCTCAAAGACGTCATTGGTATGGTTTCTTCAATGCACATCCCGGTTCTTACGAAAACAAATACTGAGAAGAAGAATTCCGTCCCCGGACCGAAACAGGCGAGCTTGGTCGATATCAAAAAAGCGCCGAAAAAACTAAATACAAAGCCAAAGGTGAAAGCACATGATTGAGGTGGTAAAGTTTTTACGGAATCGAATATCTTCGGGAAATACAAGTTGTAAGTAGTTGTTTACTAATTTAATGCAAAGAAACTTGAAACTAATAACAAATTCTTGTATTGCTAAGTAAAATATTTATTTAATGGCTGAACCGTCCTCGCAAATTGCACAATTTGTGAGGGTTTTCCTTGAGCGCCGTTATCACTTCCGCAATGAAGTGATATGTGCGCATGTTCAACTCGTTCAAAACATCATTCGGTAGTTAAGAGCGCGTACCAATCCGATACAAAATTAATCCTACTTAACAATTATTCACCATACGCATGGTGCATTATAGGCAATGGATGCAAGATTATTCAGTAGTAGTTATGATAGAGCTATCAGTATATAGATGACTAACCAACTAAAATAATAAATTTTTACATCAACTACTCTCATTATAAAAAGTCTTGAAATCGCATGCACCTGCATATATTGCATCATTCACAATAGTGTTCAATGTCAATCGAATAAAGAATTGCCTATTGAACAAATTGCAGTACCTAGATATACCGCAGTGCAGTTGACCTAATTATTTATAATCAATCAATCTCAATCAATTGTCTTTCGGTATATGATTAACAATATTTGTACACGATTCTCGGCGCACTCGACTTACGGATTTACATGTTCAACATCCGTAAGTCGCGGGCGAATTGCTTTTTCTTCATCAACTTATAAATCTAGTCAAGGAAATAGATAGATAGAGAGAAAGGGATGTATGTATAGAAATATGACCAGGACAAATGAGGGTAGGGGTTTATAATATACACCTGAGCGTCGAAATGATTACTACAACGAAGTTTTTAGAGCGAGAAGCGCTGTACGCGCCTGGAGTACACGCGCGCGTATGTAATAGTATTACTAAATTAGCGATAACGTTATGCCTAACACAAGACACGCTGATGTGATACTAAAGCACCGGTTTCAGTGAGAAGGACAGTTTGGGTCGCGAGTTGTTTTTGCCTAAGATTTTCTTCTGCTCCTCTTTGACGCGCTTCTCGTGCTCCTTGCGCATCCGTTGCCGCTCCTCCTCCATCTTGCGTTGCTCTTCGACCATCGCCAGACGCTCTTCGGCCTAACAACAAATTCGGTTTACAATCGGCTGCGGTGCAAGTGCATGCTGGTTAGGTGTCCTTACAAGTTTGCGTTGTGCCTCCTCGATCTTCCGATTGTTTTCAGCCATGATTTTTTCGAGCTCTTCGCGTTTGCGGCGCTCTTCCTCCTATAAACATTGAAAGCGTGAAATGAGGAATATAACTGCAACAGAACAACTGGCCCCAATAATCGCATCGTGCAAACATTGTTCCCATTTTCGTTTCGTTACTTATTATTATTAGACAAACAAAACAAATCACAGCCGCGATATAAATACACCTCCGGTATTTATGCATTAGATTCAATTCAAACGACACAATCGTTAACGTTGAACCTTAATGAATAAAACGAATCGTGAGGTTGGTGCGATGGTGGCACATGGCACATTGATATAACTTATCAATCATTCATTCGGAGCCAGTCATTGTTTGAATGATACTTTTTTGAAAGTTATTAACACTCTGATATATCGTGGTAATGCGTACATGTATGTAATAATAATATAGAGATATAAAAAATATATAAATACACGAAAGTTTTTATGACAAAAACTATAATAAAACTATAATCAACTGACCTTTCATTCGTAACAAGAGTACAAACACAACATTCTTCGAAAGACGTGTGTGTACTGCGTGTACTTTATACATATAACATTAATATATATTTCTAGATCCAGAAAATATGCAATTATTATATATGCAATAATAATTACATTCTCATATATATAACATAGATATATAGAGTAAGATAGTAATTAAAAGAAAAATTAAAATAAAATATAAAAGGTAGATAATACCTGAATGGCGTGGGGGCGGCATCCTTCTTGTGACAAAGCAGTGATTTAAATCTCTACTCTTGATTCATCATCATCAACATCATCTGCTCAAATCCCTGTGTGACTCATTTACCTTAATTCGCTAATTAAGCCAAGTGGCAAATGGATTTGTTAATTATCAACAAAAACACGCACATAGTTCTCGATATGTGGACCAAAAAAACAATAAGTAAATGGAAACAATACTGCGGTGTGTGATACAATGGATAGCAAATAACAAATGTGTCTGTCTATTCGTGTATGCGTGCTGTCTCGCTTGCCTTTCAGCCTTTCGCTCCCACTTGCATTGATTGGATTTCGATTCGATTTGAATTTTCGAAGGAGACGCTACGTGCGTATCTTGTTCGCGGCCAGCATTCATGCACACCAAGGAGACTGTGCGAACGCGCCGCGTGCACTCGTCACTCTCAATTTTGGTACACAAAATCAAAGAGAGAGACAACTTGCCAACAAATAACAAAATGGATGGTAAATGCAAATTTATCATATCAACTAATGTTCGCTGTAAAATCAAAGTAAAGACGACATGTTTGTATACAATATATGTACCCAAAAAAGACATGGTGAATGCACTCTTAGCTCTGTGCTCCACTGCAATTCTCTTACCTCTCTGTGCCGTTCTTCCATGAGCTGCCGCTCTTTACTTCGCTCCATCTCCTCCATCATTTGCTGCTCCATGATTTGTTTCGCCTCTTCGACGCGTTTCGCGACCTCGCGTTCAATTTCGTCCTTGCGTTTCTCCAGCTCCTCCTCAACGCGCTTCTTCACCAGCTCCTCAATGCGCTTCGCCGTCTCTTCCTCAATGAGACGCTGTTCGGCCTCCCGTTGCCGCCGCTGCCGTTCCATCTCGGCAAGGCGCTCCACCTCGTCCATTTTTCGCGTTCGTGAAGACTTCTTGTGCTTTGAGCCGCGCGAAAATTCGACTGACTCGTCGCTACTCGAATATGAGGATGCTGAGTGTGATCGTTTCCTACAATACACATATTGCACGTTGAATATCGAGTAAATGCGAAGTGCATGCTGGCGTACACATTGAACTTTTTATTTACCTTGATTTGGAGCTACGTTCCTTGGATTTTTCACTTTTATAACTTTTACTGGAGCTCCGTTCCGAACGATCTCGAGATTTACTCCGTTTGTGATGTTTACTTTTGTGATGCTTTCGCGGCGTTTTACTTCGGGATCGCGACCGGCCCATTGTTTATTCGCGCACTACGCTCTGTGGCACTCGCCAATAAATTAATTAGCCTATTTTTATAGACTATTAGAAAAACGCCTCACAAACTCAATAACGTTGACAAATCTCCAGATTGCCTAGTGACAGCACGCTGCATTCAATAACACATTGGGGATGTGTAATGATCTTATACGTATACTTTCTTGAGATAAGAGCGCCCTCAACGTCAAGAGTTGATACTATCCCCCTCCAATAAACGCCGCTGGCGATTGAGGTCGTTGAAACACGAGCCGCCCGAATGTTTACGACACAGTAGTGATGTGTTAAAGATGGTGGCGGTTTGTTTTGGACTCGAAGACTTGTAGTATTTTTTAAACTAATAATGGTTTTTATGATTTTATATAGTAAATAGGCTTTAAACAAATAGGATAATTATGTTGCGCTAATTTATTGTGTGTTTAATTGTGCGGGCCTAGTATTAATTGTGCAATGATGCTGGGTAGCCACTCATATGAGAAGCGGCCTCTGAAGAAGCTGCGAATCGGTCCTCCGGATGTATATCCCCAGGACCCAAAGCAGAAGGAGGACGAGCTGACCAGCGTCAACGTCAAGCATGGGTTCCAAACGATGACCCATCTGACCGACGAATTTGGTACGGCAAGAAACTGCAATGTCAATTCCAGCAAGGTAAGCATCACTAGGGTTAACCTTTCACCAAGCAGGTACTCACGCAGTTGGTCTTCACTAGGTGGGCGCATTTTTCAATGCAATTATTGCAAAGAAAGAAGAGCTTTCCACATTGCCTGACTCGGGTCGCAAGCGGCAGCAGATTAATACAAAGGACAACTTTTGGCCAGTGACCGGAAAGACGAAAAGCAATGTGAACCTCTGGTTTAAAGATCTAGCGGGCAATAAGCCCTTGATGCATCTTGCAAAGAAGGCGCCTACGTTCAATAAAAAGGAAGAGATTTTTACAAATTTGTCTGACAACCAGGTGCCAATGCTAAGAGCAACTTGGTTTATTAAACTTAGTTCGGCATTCACTGTTGCAATATCGGAGGCAAAAATTAAGAAACGTCAGTTGGCAGATCCCACCACAGGTAAACAATCAGCATGAACATCATATAAGAAACATGTGTGTAAAGTATGGGTGTTTGTTTTTAGAATGGACTGGAACATTGTTAAAGTTTATGAAAGATTTAATACCCAAGCTGCAAGAACATTATACGCAAATAGAACGCGCACCAAATACAACCCCAAACTCCACACCTGTGCAGGTGAGCGAAGCGGACCAAAAGCAAGCCATTAAATATTGGGTGTACTGCACCCAGCTTCTGAAGTACATGACAGAAGAAGGCCTTATTGATCGCCAAGAACTACTTAATTGGATTATCGAGATTCTGGAACGAATGCGAACGCAACCCGCCGATGATGGAATGCTCCGTTTATTTCTTCCACTTGCCCTGCAATATTTAGATGATTTCGTCCAATCCGAGTTGCTATCACGTCGACTCGCGTATTTATGTTGTAGAAAATTGGGTTATATGCTTAACACACCTCCAGAGCATAATGTGATAACATCTCCGTCGAGCGGTGACCCCAAACCCGAGAACCAGCCGCCTCCAAAAGAGACTCCAGAGAAAGAGAAGAAGGAAACAACCAACAATCCATCACTGGCTGAATACCAAAATTGCACACATCATCGTGACATTGTCCTGCAATTAAGCTGTATTATTCAAACGATATGCTTAGAGTGCCCAACAGCTCTTGTATGGTGTGGTGTGGGTCATGGCACTGTGTGGCATGGTTCACCCATTGACCAACTTCAAGTAGCCCCATCCACTCTTCCGATGCCGGCGCGGTGTGATCAAGTGACGTATCGTAAACAACTGCGGCAAACTGAGGGTTGTATCGCAGAGCGCAGTAAACGGTCTGAAAATCGGTGGTGTATGGATAAAGTGCAACAATCATCGACGGGTACCATCACGAATCGGGTACTTGCTGCTCTTGAAGCATTGGACCGACATCGTTTTGATAGAATGGACACGGCCAACTCATTAGATACTTTATACACAAAAGTGTTCAACAATAGTGATAATGAGGACGCGGTGGTGAAGCTGCTGTGCGAGTGGGCCGTGTCGCCGGAACGTGCGGGTGAGCATCGTGCGCTAGCTGTGGCGGCGTTGCTCGACCGCCGGCAGTCGGATACTGTGAATAATAATGAACAAGAAGCCAAGGAGGGAGATGACAAAGACAGCAACGTGAGTGTACCATGCGGACCGCCAATGTTTCAGGCGTTGCTCATGAAATTTCTAGATTCCGATGCGCCGGTGCCGTCCCCGGACGATACACCGCCAAAGAAAACGGCGTTTTCGAATTTGGTGCATTTGTTCGCCGAACTCGTACGGCGCGATGTGTTTTCGCATGACGCTTATATGTGCACACTTATTTCACGAGGTGATTTAATAGGTCAGGACGACTCCAACGAACATAACTTAACTCATCCAAAGTTGGAGGTATGTATTTGCAATTCATGCAAAAGACATGAATCATTCATTTTGTTATCATTTAGGATCAACCACATCAGATGGATTATGACGATTTTAAAGTCGACGCGGATTTGGATAAAATCCTCCAAGATATTAAAGAGGACCAGCAGAATTCAATGGACATTCCAGATAGTCCTAAGGATCATGATCACTCTCATCATACGCATGTGACTTCATCAATGGGCGCCGTTGCTATGGAAACCGACCATACAGACTCCAAGACCAAACTTTCGCGCCACTTCATCTATACAACTCATTTTCCATTGTGCCAAGACGACCCGTACAGTCAGCACGATTGTAATCAGCGTCACGTTCTGTTGTATGGTGTTGGCAAAGTGCGGGACGAAGCGCGACATACAGTAAAGAAGATGTCGAAGGAAATTTGCAAACTGTTTAGTAAAAAGTTTAGTATCGACGTTGCCGAAGGTGGCAAGGTGAAAAAACATTCACGTAACGAATTCAATTTCGAAGCGACAACGATGAAGTGCCAGAGTTTAAGCTACTTTGATCAACATGTTGTTACGTACCAATGCAGTGTGACGGTTGTGGAAATGTTGAACTCGTTCGCGACGGGCAACTCAAACTATTTACCGGTGCAAGAACATGTCGCGTTTTTATTCGACTTGATGGAGTTGGCATTAAATATTTATGGCTTAATCGATGTGTGCATACAAATTTTGAAAGAGCTGCCAGAAGTTGAAGCGCAACTCTTTGCTAAGAATTCAGTTCTTGCGAGGAATTACACGACTGGTCTTAGTTTGTATGTTGTTGGCGTTTTGCGTCGTTATCACTGTTGTTTATTATGTAAGTATTAAGTTGTTTAATCGTTTTTTATACTAATGCATTTTATGTCTATTCAGTGTCACCAGATCAAACTTCGGCTGTGTTTGAGGGTCTGTGTCGTGTTGTTAAACACGTTACGAATCCTGGAGATTGTTCCTCTGCTGAACGATGCATCCTTGCACATTTGTATGACTTGTACTCATCGTGTAGTCTTCTCAAGTCGAAGCCGCATACGGTTGAACCGTTTGGCAATGCGTATCCAAAGATTCGGCAAGCTCTGTACACTGCCTTGCAACCAACACCAAGTAGTTACGTTTACAATGGGCAATTCATGCAGGAAGTGTTTGCGAGTCCACGGCGAGGAGGTAAAGTTGAAAATACGTGGGTGCGACAGTTGGCTGAAAATGGAAATAATAGGTAAGTCATCATCATGTTATGCGAATTATATTTTCTTATGATTTACTTCATGTTTTTTAGATATTCTTTTGTAAGTAACGCTGTTATACACGTGTGTCGTGAAAACGACAACGAACGTCTTAATGATCTCGCGATAATGTGTGCAGAAATGACTGCTTGCTGTAATACGCTCGCGGCCGAATGGCTGGGTGCGTTGCTGGCACTCTGCTGTCCAATGTCGCATCCCGGATATTATACCGATTTACACAAGCATCTTGATATTCAAGATGCGTCCATTCATAATGCGCTCGCCGTATTCACATGCATACTCATTGCGAGGCACTGCTTCTCATTGGAGGATTTTGTGGGGCGCGTTGCGCTGCCGAGCTTATTAAAGGTCAAAACTCTCGACAATGGCGGCGGAGCAGCTGAGGGCGGCATGCGACTCACGTGCCACCTGTTGCTGCGCCTGTTCCGCACAGCGGAAGGACCACAGCCTGGATTGTATTCGGTGGGTTCGCCACCCTTGACACCACGACCATCGCTTGGGGTGCGTTTGAGTTGTGATCGACATCTTTTAGCTGCCGCACATCGAAATATTCATGTGGGTCCAGTGCTGGCCGTATTGAAAGCAATTTTGGTTGTGGGTGATGCAACTGCTAAAGAGGGAACGGAACTCAGCATCTCGCATATTTTGGGCACTAGTGATTTGATGGGTACTGGAGAACCATCATTGGAATTGGCGTAAGTCATACGAGCTATTTATACCATCTCTCAATTTTAAGGGACACAATGACAAGTTTACTTTCCCGACAAGTTAAAACCGATTTTTATTTGCTTTCTATTCACCAGGACAATTGAAATGGATATCTGCGGCACAAGGACCGCTCATAGGTTTGTCGTTGATACATGTCTTATGAAATGCTTTCGTGTGGCTAGCGGCAAACGGTATTTTTATCCTACCTAAATGACGCTTGCCGAACAAATCTGAGTCTTCTAGTCCACATGTCGCGCTTTTGCTTGATTGTGTCACACCGAGCTTGCTGTTCAAAATCATTTTAGCCGTTAAGTTTTCACCACACAAACGAGCAATTTGATAGTAATCGTGTCCTAAACTTAGTGCTAGCTTTACGTTTTTATCTCTGTGTTTTTCTATCATTTAATTCTATATTACTAACTTGCATTTTATGCATTTTTAGGCAATCAACCAATGGAAATAACGAAAGCACAGCTTCGTTATCTGCATTTGCTTGCCACGTATTGCGTGAAATTTGCTCACAGCAATGGGTTTTGGAACGGTGTTTGTGCCACCCTGAAGAATTATGTCATCCGGATAATTTGCTTGATCCTGTCTTAAGTCACTCACAGGCACAACGTTTGCTGCATATGATTTGTTATCCTGACATAAGCAGTGCGATTGATGAATTGGATCAAAAGAGTATGATTAGTCGAATATTAGAGGTGAGTTTATAAGAAAATGTTGGGTATATATGCATTAATTAAACTTTTAATTTAGAACTTGGAGTTATGGACATTACGAATGTCATGGTTAGACTTACAACTAATGTTTAAACAATTTAGTGCAAATTCCCCTGAACTTAGTCAATGGCTGGAAACTGTAGCAAAAGCCGCAATTGATGTATTCCAATTGAATGCGCCTTCTGCAGATGCACAAGGTTCAGATGAGAAGAAACCAGAGATTAGGAAAAATCATAATTCCATTTGGCTAGTGGCACCACTCATATCGAAATTGCCGAGTGCGGTGCAAGGAAGAGTGTTGAAGGTGGCTGGGCAAGTTTTGGAGGCAACGGGATGGATACGTGAAGCAAAAGCAAAACGTTCACGAGACGATTCGTATAGTATATTAAGCCATCAACCTTTTTTAAGTCTGGTACTTTCCTGCTTAAAAAACCAAGAAGAAGGTCAACGAGAAGGCTTGTTGTCGTCGCTGCACCAGCAGTTATCACAATTGATTTCACTGGCACGTGAGGGCAACTTGAACGATATCTGCAACAACGAGCGTACATTGGATGGATTACAATTGCGTTTCTCTTTAGTGGGCGGCGTATTTGATGCTTTCCAGCGTAGTATTTCGGTGACAACCGATTGGGCACTTTTGTTAGTACAGCTCGTGACCAGTTCGCTTGTAGATTTGTATACTCATAGCGATTTATTTACGACAGTTATCGATATGTTAGCAACCTTAGTGCACTCTGCGCTAGCTACCGATCAGCAGGATGAGGGGCGAAAGAGCTATCAGAACTTGACGAAGAAACTTAAGAGAGAAATCGGAGAGAAGCATAATCCCAGCCTGCAACATATTAGACAATTGCTGCCAATACCGCGCGTTGCTTGTGATCTGATTGCCGTGGAACCAACTGGATGCATAACAGATAATAAAGGAAATAAAATCAGTTTTGATAGCATTGATAAAAAACATGGCCTGCAGGTGTGTATCAAGTTATTAGTATAACAACTAGTGTTAACTAAAACATTATTTATGCAGGTATCAGATAAGCAAAAGGTCAGTCCGTGGGATATATTGGAAGGCATGAAAAATCCAGCACCTTTGTCGTGGGCTTGGTTTGGCGCAGTGCGCTTGGAGCGACGACCGCTTGCCTGCGAAGATACGCATCGCTTACTCAAATACCACACGCACAACTTGCAAAAGTCGCCATCGCATTACTTGGAACCGCCATCGTTGCCGCCCGAAGATTTAGAGCCGGTGCTGGATAAGCCGGTAAGTACTCTTTTGTTGTTTGGAGCTTTCAATGTGCGCTTTTGTAGTTGTTTAAGTTGGTTGGCTATTTGCCATCCGCCTAGTTGCGTTTCCTTGCTTTGCAATGCTATTCAAATTCCCGCAGCTAAAGGAGCTTGAACTCAAGGCTGACACACCGTCGTCGGTGGACCAGTCGCCGCACAGTGCGACCGTTGGCAAAAAGGGCTTGAAAGGCCGCCGGCAAAAGAAGCAAAAGACTGCGCCGATTGCCGCCACCCCTGCGGCTGTTATTCCTCCACCCACTGTGCCCGTACCGCAGATGGGTATGGGTCAGTCTCCTATCGGCCAGGTGCCTCCAGTCAATACGTTAGGTGCTCCAAATATGGGCGCTATGCAAAACGTCGGAGGACCGGCGCCTAATATGCAGCATATGGGATATGCTGGAGGTAATATGCCACAACAACAACCTCCACAGCAATTTCCCGGCAATCCTGGTCAGCAACCGCAATGGTATAATCAACAGCAACCGCAACAGGCACCACAACAAACACAACAACCTGGATATTATCCAGGTTCACAACAAATGCCAAATGGTAAGTGTATTCAACTATAACTACTGATGAATATTATATAAATTATTTGTAGCGGCGATGGCTAATCGTTTTGAACGGCCTCAACAAATGAATCAATCGAAAGCAGCCCTTTCAAACATGTTACGTCAACGACATCCGATGAACACACCATTTATGGGACCGCAAGGGCAAGCAGGACCAGCTACAGGACCTGCACCTGTACCGCAAGGCGCTTACCCTTCTACAATGCAACGTAATTTCCCCCGCCAAAGCTTAAGACAACAACATCCTGCTGCTATGCAGGCTAATCAGGTACATTTGGAATATACTTTAAAGGAAGAAGGTATTAGAGCGGCTTTAATTTTAGGGAATGTTCCCACAACAATATGGCAATATGCAGCCAAGTATGACACAACAATACGCAGGCAACTACGGTGGCAATTCGATGATGCAGGGTAATCAGCAAGTAATGCAGGGTGGGCAAAACGCAACAATGTTCCAACAGCAAAATTTTGGACAGCCGAGAGCACCTCAACCGGATTATCGGGGAATACCACAGAGTGGTCCTCGAGCTCAGTATATGCAGCAGGCGCCTAACGTAACAATGAATGCAAATTTGAATAACATGGGAGGCATGGGTGGTGGGCAAGGTCCCGCTCCCCCATATTCCCGACCATCTAATCAAGGTGGAATGGCCATGAATCCAGGAATGGGAATGCAACAGCAGCAACAAACCCAATTCCAACACCAGCAACGATTACGTCAACAAATGCTGGCAATGCAACAACAACAACAACAACAGCAGCAGCAGCAACAACAACAACAACAAGGAGGTGCCGGACCTCAACAACCTTCACCTGCCTTGGTTGCGCATTTACGACAAATGAATAGTAATCAGTATCCTCAACAACCACCTCCTTACAATATGGGTTAAGATAAGTAAGTGTAAATTAATTTTTTATTTAAATGAGAGAAAAAAACGAATTACATACATGAACAACAACTATGATTGAAATTTTATTTCCATACAAAATTCTAGTATTTTATCATTTGTTGTAAGTTTCGTGCAAAACGTTATGTACGTTTGTTCATTTACGAACATGAAACGAGCGCTTAGAGTTGCCTACAGCTAGGTCTACATTACTAGTTATTCCAGGTGGCGTTCCAGTCGAGCAACCGTAAATGATGTCAATATGGCGCATTTACCTATGACAGTGATGCAGCTCTCCCGTGCAAGTGCGAACGGAAATAACTGCGAAACGTAATAATTGTTGTGATAAAAGTGCGCGAACCGATTAGTGTCAAAGGGCCGACGCGTATTCGTAGCGTATCCGCGTTGTGAATGCCAGCTGGGAACTGACACGCTCACGTAGATCGTATACGGCAATTGGCGACGCTTGTGACCACTTTGGATAGATGTGACCATACGAAAATATTGGCCTGCACAACTCGTGCCGCCGCAATTTAAGAGCACCGAGAGGCACACATACTCCGTGATCGGGTAGGCGTCCCACCTGATGATCATCCTGTGCAAGTCGGGCGCCCTCCTGTACCTGCTTGCGCTGGAACGCGATCATGCTGTGAGCTCGCCGCAGACGTGCAAGCGCAAGGCATCCTCATCATCATCATTATCATCATCTTCTGAAGATCATTGACGACGGGTTTAATTTGTGCATATCCGCAGACGTACTTGACTGATAAATGCACACGCAGTGGATGCTGTTGAATTGAAGCTCGCGAAGGAGGCAGAGCAGAGACGATCGGATTCCTCTTGGTACACCTCTTCGGCCATCGCACGCAATCACACTCAGCGACAGGTGAATAGGACATCGAACCGTCTTCGGAAATGGCCTTCAATGAGGTAAGAATAGTCTATCTATTTCATTGGCGTGCGTTTCGATCGAAAACTCATCAACACCATCAACGTTGCAATCGCATTCGTCATGTGGTTCTTTTAAGGTGTTGATGACGGTGATAGTCGGTTCGGTCATGCGTTGGACGTACCGTGAACCCGGTACCCTTTTAATCTTTAACACTTTGGATGCCAACCGTTACGGTTCGCTTGTTTTACGGTCAAGTGGCTCAACGCCGACTCCTCCTGCGGGGATAGCATAACAAAATTATTCATCACGGCGAGCCAGCACGTTTTATGCGTCGAATGCATTTGTGAAAAACGCTAAAAGCTCCCCGAGCGCTCACATTATACAACTTTGCGTAAACAACTCGTATAATGCGTTTTATAACATGTGTCCCAGTTCAACAGCGAAGCAAACTTTGCATGATAACGATAACGTGTGAGCAATAGTGCGCATTGCACACAGTTCGTTCATACCTTTGTCGCCTGTTTGCTTGCTTGCTTGCTTTGCTGCGTACATTTTCAATTGTTTGGTGACTCACGTTCGGCGTGTGAGTGTGCATCAACACTGGAAGTAAGTTTGCGCTAACGTTTCACAAATGGACGATGGAAAACTTGCTTCGTACAGGTATAAAAATAATTACGAGTCCGTGGCATGAAAGACATTTGGCGTTTTTATGTTATTTCTTGAGAAATACACACATTCGGAGTTTTAATTGCTACGAAAAGTTGGAAGCGTGCTAATTTGTTGGTTGGCTGGCGATGCTGGCGGCACAGTTGATAAATTTAATGATTAACATAATTGAATTAATGGCCGGGCAAATATTGCGCATTCGCGTCGCCCACGCTTGTTTACTTCATCTTGCTGCTGCTGCTGCAGTGCAATGCAATAGTAGTGAGCAGCAGCCTAGCCTCTAAAGTTGTTTGGCTAGTACGTACTTGCGCATTTTATCGCAAACGCTTATTTCCATGATAGCTTTATTTCGATGCGAATGTCGTACGTAACGAAAGTCAACAGAATTATTATTATGTTACAACTTTTGACAATTAAATTAGGTTAGGTTAAAGTTGGCGCTGCTGCAGCTGCATATTTGACGTGCTAAAATCGAAGAAACGAGCGCGCACGCGTTGATGAATGTAATTGAAAACTTTCAATTTATCTTGGTTTGTTTACTCGTTTGCTGAATGAAAGTGAAACTATTTACAAAAGCGCTTTTCATCTGATAATAATCGCCGTCTTCTAATGGAGGTGAAATCAAATGGAATTCTTTATTTGATGCGCGAAATGAAATGAAGTTGAAGTGACTTATTCAATAGGCATTTATGGATTACTAGCTGTCTCGGCGAACTTCGTTTCGCCAAAAGGTGTTTCGTATGGATATAGACCGGGCGATCTCTGATCTCCTTATTGTCATTTACGTAGATATTTGTTTATATGCTGTTTATAAGATTCGGGCTCCCATTTTCTTGTGCTTATATTATGTTTTACCAATTTCTTTCAAGCCTTTCTGCCCGCTGTTTGTCGGTTTTATTAATTGTCCCTTTGCAATGTGCTGCTAGTTGAAATCTTTGTTCGTTATATTGTTCAATTTTTCTATCACAGTAGTTAACATTACTGTTTTAAAACAATACCAATTAATATTTTACTGTATGATTGATACCATTTAAACCTTCCCTATCCCGTTGTTAATCTGCCTAACAGAATAAACTTAATTATATTGTTAAATCATTTAATATACGTCAAATTTCCCGGCAAACGTCGTATCGCCCTTGGATTGAACATTAATTTTTTTATAACCAACCCGCGTTCCATTATATAGTTTCAGTTGGTTTAGACTTATAAGCGTGATAGCTACCAAATCAATTTAAACCGCAATATTTTAAAAATTTGGTAAATAGCGTAATGATACTGGTTAGAAATTTGTTTTGTTAATGAAATTTAGTCTCATATCTTTCTACGAAAATACCAATAAAAGTCGCTATAAAAGCCGTCCAGTAGTTTTCATGAATTTCTTAAACTTTAATATAGGAATTTGCTTTATACATATATAGATTAACAATTTCCCTCAATTTCTAACATTTTCTACAAATGAAAACGATTTGCACTCAGTATTCATATTATCCTTAGTCATACTTGCTACCTTTGCAAATCTTAAAATGTAAACGTAGTATTTAACTGATGAAATTATGACTAACATCTCCCGACCCTGTTGTCATTCCCTTTCTTTAATTTGGTAAAAATAACTTCCTTAGTTTGCTTATTCAAGTTATATCATTCAGACAGTGTTACACTATATTAAGTTAAACGTGTTATATGCTTTCAAATATCGACATGCACACATGCCAAGCAGGTCATATTATTATGAACTCGGGTGGTCGCTTTGGGTCGCTTTGAGAAGGGAAAACGTGGAGAATGAAGGCGTTGCTTTAAAATTTCGCATCTGTGGAATCACACCACTTTGAGCGTTAAGTCTTCGTCATCAGAGTGCGCCAGGGGTATTAGTGGCGACAAACACAAACATCGCAGCATTTTTATATATATAGATAGATAGATAGATGGTCGATATAAAAATAGTTTTGTTTAATCGTTAAACAAAATGTTTAATTTGCTGATTGCTATCGCGCGATCGAAACCTGTGTGCGGATGTGTGTATGTCGAGGCCAAATATTTGATTTAAAAGTTATGATAGTGGTGGCTACCATATACATACTAGAGTCAGTCGCCGGTATTCTCCATATGCGGATGGTATGCGTGAATAAAAATGGATGTTTATAGCATTGTTTTCGCATGTATACGGGTGAATGACTTGGGGGAATCTCGGAAAAGGCATTCATCCGCCACGCAACGTAATGCAACGCATCGTAAGCGGCCGGTGTGCATTTTAGATTTTCTTTCTTGGCTGATGGTTTCTGGTCGACATCGTCGCTGTAGTGATACGTTGATGGTCAGAATCACGCACGCACTTTGTGCTTCTTTTGTTGCTATTGTGTGTGCGTACGCGCAGCGTACAAACATGAAAATCCCCATGGGGATGACGATCAGCACGCGTCTGCCATTTCAACTGTAATAACGCGTCGCGATTTATTACCTTTTGCTTGGGGTTGCTTTGGGATGCGATGCGATGCGATTCTATTGCTTGCCATCTAATCAAATATGCATTGGATGTGCGTGCGAAGGAAAAGTTTAGATACGCGTACGAAAAAGCTGCTAGTCGTCAGTCGTACAACTAGTTCGGCTGCTTTCTTGGCGAGAAGCGACTAACGGCACTCGACATCGCATTTCCAGTTAGTCCGCGACTGTTAGAACAACACGAAGTTACATGGAGCAATGGACAAACGCGAGCTCTGGAGGAGTTGCGCGCGCGTTAAAAGAATGCATGCGAGCGGCACGCGTGTAGCAGCGCACTCGACATTAAGTACTTGCGCGCACCTTTGTGCAACACAGTAGCACAGCAAGCATGATGGGGATTATGAAAGGGTCTTTCGCAGTTAGTCATTGCCGGCAATGGTTAATTGCTTATCTACGCGCTCGCGTTGCTGTCATTTGCTCGCGAGCATCACGGTAGCGAACACGGAAGGTAATAATCGTCAGCGTATGCACGCAACACAACACACAGCCAAACGAGTGAGTTGCTTATTGCATTCACATTGAATGCGTTATGCTATGAAGCGGTTGGCAAATGGAAGCGGTGATTAGATACTATGTGTGTGTGTGTGTGTTTGTGCATCGATAAATAATATGGCGTTGCTGCTGTTTACATTATTTTTTTTCGTTTTCGATGCATGCGTACGACGAAGTGGTTGCACAATCGATAATTACAAGTGTTGGCCACGGAGGTGGTTGATGTATGCGGTAATCACGCAATTGTGACACGCACACGTATGGCATCCATGTGTTTCATGTATTATACAAGTTGCGTTCGATTTTGCTTTGATTTGTTTACACATGCTTTGAGGGGCTATATTGCATTACATGTGTACAAAACAGTACTACAGTATTACATGTCGACGACGATTATGACGAGAGGCTGCCTTGAAGGCAATGAAATGAATTTGGTTGAAAAGTTGTAATTAAACATTTATATGCGATTACACAAAGTTGTTGGCAGACTACATGTAATATGTATGTACACACATATATTAGAGATTGGGTAATAATAGCGTTAATTAATTGGGCTGGCTCTTTCGGTTTCGGTCGGTTTTCGTTTTGTTGCGTGCTGAGTAATTTTGGCGCCGTTCCCGCGCACACTTATGAAGTCGTCTTATGGTGGTTGTTCGATCGATAAGTTCATTCAAATTTTAACTGCAATGCGGCGCACGACATGCCAAGTTTCGTTTCACCCACTTATGCAGCGCTAAATTTCGTCGGATTTTATTTGGTTATGATTTACTTGGTTAGTTCTTATACGTGGAGCATAGCAAAGTTTAAAACAAGAATTTACTTTGGTCTTGACTGGTTTATTAATACATACGTATTGATTATTCTAATGATATTTCAAGGAATTTCTTGTCGTATGTCGGTTGTAAGTTTAATTAATATTCATTAACGCCGAGTATAAATTGATTGATTATACATGTTAAACATTAATTTGCTAAATTCTTAGTTTCTTGGAAACTACATACATACGTTTTCTTGTTGTTGATTGAAAGATGTTTGTTAATTTGTATTAGAAAATCGATTCTTCCTGTTTTCCAAGCAAGCAAGCAACAACAACACTTTCTACATTCCATCAGCTGCTGCTGCTGCTGCTGATGCGATGTGTTATATGAACATGGTTAGGTTAGCAAAATGAACGCATCGGACATTGAATATAAAACAATAAATGTCATGATGAAATGTCAATGGCTGACGCATTGCATTGCATTGGATTGCATTGGATTACTGTACAAAATGGAATTGATTTCTTTGTCGCGAGTGCGTACGTAGGTCGGTAGGTAGCCACCGCCGATGGCAATGGCGATGCAAACAAAACGCATAGCATATAACTAACTGAACTGTGTTTGAAATGTGGGCGACGGCGACGGGCCGAAATAATTAAACGTCGAACAAGAGCGATTTACATACAATTGAATTTCTCATTCTCTTTCGGGTCGTCGTTCATTTGCATTGAAACAAGCAGCAGCAGCAGCAGCAGCACACACGTTCGAGCTTTTCGTTTTGAGCGAAACGCGAACGCAGCGTCAGAAAGCCGCTTATTTTCAGGCAATTAATTTGTGCTAATTATGCGCTTAATAATAGCGCTTATTAATAGAATTTTTTCCACAATCGATCGGCAAATCATAATCATACGACGGTCGGCGGCATGCACATGGCGCGCGCGCGTAAGAGTTGCAGCCTAATTTCGCGTGCGCGCGCGAGCCATTCAAGGCCGTTGAAATGCCACGCATTCTTCTTTCCAATTCGCCGATGGAGGAGTGCTTGCGTTTGCGACTTTGAATTCGTATCATGTCGTCTGCGTCTGTCTCGCTATTAGCACGTACACTCGAATTGAGTACTATGATTATTATTAACGATGATTTCAATTGTATTGATTTGTCGATGAATTTTAGCATTCGCATTCGTATTGCTCATCGCTATTAATTTCAATTAGCAATTTGTTGTTTCGTGTTTGGTTTATTCGACAAGCTGACAATAATGTTTAACATCATTGTTGCAATGCATGAATAATTTGTTACACACACACACACGTACACATTAGAGCTAATAGTTTTCTAGGGTTTCAAGTTTTGCGGCGAATGTAATGCCCGAGCGTCATTAGCAGGCAACGTCTCTAATTAAATTTCCATTTAGTTATTGTAATAATATGTACACGAGGTACGTGCGGCCCGAAGGCGGATGGGAAAAGTTGTTTCGACTGATCATCGCGCGTTTTTTTTTTTTGGTTCTTGTTGTGGTCGATGACTCAAACTGGATGCGAAATAGACAAAGATGTGATAGGAGCGCGAGATCTTTTTGTGCGTGCGGGTGCTGTGCCGCAACAGCCATGACATTATTACGCGAAACCTGAATGCAAAAAGTCGCGCCTGCGTGCGTGCAAGCAGTTTTCCTCGTCGAGGCTTAGAAACAGTAAGTCAAATAAACAGACATGCTAGCTGAGCTAAGCTAAGCTAAGCTAAGCTAAGCTAGCTACCGGCCTCCAGTTGCGCTCTGTTTATTGACGGCGTTGATGAACCGAGCCGGAAGATGTTTTAATGAACACCGCACCAACATGGGGCAAACGCGCGTTGATTAGTCATTCCTGTCCCTCGACTTTGACAGGAGGCAATTAAATAAACAAGTGATTAGCCAATCACCAATCGTTGCAGCAGCAGCAGCACTATGCATGTCATTGTAATTATTTGAATGCGCAAGCGAATTATTATTACACTTTGTATGCATCGAGTGTGGGTGAAAGGAGAGTGCGTGTGTGCTTCCGTCTCTTATTCGCGCCCGTGGTTGGTTGGTTGCGTTGCGTTGCCTTCTCGTCGCGCGCCTGCCGCCGACGATGATGAGGACGATGGTATCGTTTCGTAAACATTACGAAAGGTATTAGTCGGCTCTCTTGCAGGCATTGGCATCCACGCTCTGCGCGCCGCGCTGCTGCTGGCTGAATGTTATTGTTGTTGCGGCCGCGTTGCCGTTCGGTTATTGTGCGGAGGTGAAACGGTTTCATTGTCTCTCTGCGCGCGCGTTCTCGAGGAATTCATCGGTGTAGAATGTAGCCAAGCGGCGCGCACTAGGTGTTTGCGCGCTTGCTGCAGTGGTAGTCGAATTGTGCGGCGAGGAGAGAGTAGAGCGGATAGATCAAATGGTGCGAGATGTGTGTGTGTGTTAGTGTGTGCATGTGTTTGGATTATTATTGTGATATCAAATGCGTTAACTGTAAGCCAATGATGATGCTATCACGGCGATAAAGTTATTTCGCAGATAGCCTGATAACGTGGCGCACGGCAGTGTTGTTTGTGTTACGTTTAATTAGAATATCTCCATATTTTGTACATTTACGAAACGTGTGTTGGATTACATCGAGTGTTTGTGTGTGCTTGAAGAAAAAATGCAATGTGGTCAAACGGTGGTGGTGTGAAGCACTCGTCTTCGACGCGTTTGCCCGTTGCGAATCCAATCTTGCGATCGCCGTCCTCGCATTACTACAATAATAGCAGCAGCAATCATAATAGTCAGCATGGAGGCGGCAAGGGATTTCTTGGTGGTAATCGCCAGTGGAAGCAACGGCCAGCGTCGTGGGCTGGTGGCCCGAAATGCGACGAATACGGTGGCGGCGGTGTTGGTGGTGCCGTGAATCACGCGAATCGCGGCATCTTGGATATTGTAAGTGGAAAACATGGAACATGCGATCTAAAATAATAATTGTATGATGATAGGCGTATTTAGTTTGATTAGAAGCCAAGCGGTATCATCGTGTATTGCGTGAACGATGATGATGACTACACATTCAGCGATTTCATTTCATTATCTCGGATGATCATCGTGATGTGATGATGATGATTATGATGATACTCGAATTGCAGTTGGTTTCGTGGTCGGTTGACTCATATGCTGAAAATGTTCTCTTGCATTAGACATTACTATTATTATTATTGTTGTTGTTGTTGTTGTGCTGTGCTGTGCTGTGCTGTGCTGTGCTGTGCTGTATTTGCTGGCGAAAAGACAATGTATTTATGATTTTGTATATGCGCATGAAGTTAGTTGACTGACGCATTTGTTTCCATATATCACACGGCACGAAAAGCACATTGTACGGTGCGTATTAGCATGCAAAGCACGCGACACTTCTCGGTTTAACAGTAAGCCGTTGGACATTGTCAGAATGCAAAGAACATGTGACAAATCCTCGACGAACACACGCGCGCGCTCCCAACTCGCTTGTGGCATTTGTGGGATTTCGTCATCAGACATGTTTTCCACGCTGCAATTTTCTATTTCCACGGTCATATCAATCTTGGCGCCGCGGCCGACCGCCGACAAACTAATTGGATCAGCTAAATCCAGATGCATACAAATTACATTTGCATTTGTCGCCCTGTCGTCGAGTGATATGAAGTTTAATGTTTGCTCGCATTTGGCGCAAGGTGCAGTAATGATGATATCGGTACGTTGTCTCTTGCAGAAGGTGGATCCCGAATTGATATTCACCAAGCAGGAGCGCATCGGCAAGGGCTCGTTCGGTGAAGTGTTTAAGGGGATCGACAAGCGGACGCAGCAAGTGGTCGCCATCAAGATCATCGACTTGGAGGAGGCCGAAGATGAGATCGAGGATATTCAGCAGGAGATTATGGTGCTGTCGCAGTGCGACAGTCCGTTCGTCACCAAGTACTTTGGATCCTACTTGAAGGTGAGTCGCTGTCATCAACGCGCGTGAATAATTTCGCAATCGTAATGGGAATTTCGGTGCGGGCCGAAAAGTTAATTTGGAAAGTTTTCAGCGGATAATCTTTCGGCGCGGAGAGCGCTCCGGCGTTAATGATTTAATTAATTCGCCTTTGTCTCAATTAACAATGAGGAAGTTTGGCGGTTGAGGCGCGGTATTGCCAACAATATTCAAAGTCGCAGCGCGTTCTCTCAAAGACAATCAACAATATAATTATGAATTCCCATTGCTCTATGAGACGAATAAACGTTCGAATTGAAATGAAGTTCAAAATTGAAAGAAACAACAAAAACGTTGCATATACATCTATCTATCTCATGATGCAGCAATAAACGAGGCTCTTTGGAGCGCTTTCACTCGCGTCGATAAATTTGCTTAGAATAATGCATGCATGTGTGGATTACGTAAGATTGACTCTTTTGTGCATTGTGACATTCAATTCAAGGAGTGGGTGGGTGGCTGGCTGGCTGGCTGGCTGGCGGTGCTGCCTTTGCTTCTCCTCGCACGCGGCAATTCCATGTCAGGCTAAATGTATAATTAAACAAGCATGTCGCATAATGAATCAAGCCGTACAAAGGCAGCGGCGGTGAATTTGATATTATTTATTTATGTGCACTGCGCGAGTGCCCCATTGAGATTGCTGCTACAGTCGATAATTTTTTGCTGTTGCTTTGCTTGCACATAGGGCACCAAGTTATGGATTATTATGGAGTACTTGGGCGGCGGATCGGCGTTGGATCTGATGAAAGCCGGCAACTTTGAGGAGATGCATATTGCCGTCATTTTGCGCGAGGTGCTCAAAGGCTTGGACTATCTGCACACTGAGCGCAAATTGCATCGTGATATTAAGGCGGCCAACGTGCTGCTCAGCGAAATGGGCGACGTTAAGCTGGCGGACTTTGGCGTCGCTGGTCAGCTAACAAGTACGACCAGCAAACGGACGACATTTGTCGGCACCCCGTTCTGGATGGCGCCCGAAGTCATTAAACAATCCGCATACGATTCCAAGGTATGCGCATGGTGATAATGCGGGAGGGAGGATTAGTGTTCATTGTTTCCGTATTGCTTTTCCACAGGCAGATATTTGGAGTTTGGGCATTACGGCAATTGAATTGGCCAAGGGCGAACCACCGAATTCGGAGCTGCATCCGATGCGAGTGCTGTTCCTGATTCCAAAGAATAATCCGCCACAGTTGAACGGTGATTTCACCAAGCATTTTAAGGATTTCGTTGAAGCATGCTTAAACAAGGATCCGCAAAATGTAAGCTGGTTTTACCTAATGCAGTGGATGCAGTGCAGTGGAGCAGTGTTTTAATAATGTGTTCTTGTAGAGACCAACAGCCAAAGAATTGCTCAAATTTCCATTTATTCGGAAAGCCAAGAAAAACTCGTATTTGATGGATTTGATTGACCGCTTTAAGAAATACAAGGAAACGAAAAATGTGGATAGCGAAACGGAATCGGAAAACTCTGATTCGTAAGTTGACTCCGGGGATTTTGAGTTTTGTAAGTGTGTATGTATGACTATAATGTCGAGTTTTTTCTTTTTAGTGAGGAGTCGAAGCACGATAATGATATGGACGATCCAGGCTGGATTATGACGGTTAAGGGTAATTCGAAACCAATGCTAATGGAGGATTTGCCATCGCCGAATCACAAGATTACGGTGCAAAAAGTGCAAAATGGTTCTGGTCCCGCTCTAGCTAAATCTCCACCGAAGGATTCGAATTTGAATCACTATCGTACCGATAAAGCAATAGTGAGTAGCGCATTATTTATTCATTGAACATTTTGTTAACGTCGTCGCGTGTGGATGTTGTGTTGCTAGACGTCAAGACCTACATCTGTGATGCAAGCGTCTGACAATCGCAAAGACGTCGACCACATTATACATGCGGAACGTGAGCGCGAATTGATCAAGAATGACAGGGAGAAGAAGATGAATAAAGAGTTTGCGCCGCTCGATCATCGGGGAGGCAGCGATGTCGAGGAGAAGAAAACGAATAGGAAATTGGTTTCGCGCGAACACTCGCACTCGAGTACGAAGAACGACACATCCAGCCGTTCGCCCTGTCTGTCTGGCGTTATATATCCATTAATAGCTGATGTAAGTACAACAACAACAACAACAACAACGGCAGCAGCAGTAGTAGTTTGAGTCGTCTCGATGCGTTGCGTTGGCATTATTGGTAATGATTGGATTTATTTTCATATTACAGCTGCAGCGAAAGTACGATGGTCGCCATCCAGACAGCGCGCACAAACCAATCGATGCCATCGAGGAATTGAAGAACGCGTTTGAATTGGCGGAGCGTTCGAGTCCTGGTATAAGCGAGGCGTTTATCAGTGACATGGTACAAAAGTTGTTGCCTTCAGTTACGGAGCAGCGGCTTCGAAACGTTATGGATAAAGTTAAACGGTAGTTCTGCTTTACTAATCACTAATCAAATGCCTTTTGCGATTAACACTTTGATTTCAGAGAGTCATAGAATTCAATTTGTAGCGTGATATATTTAAGTACGGGAATTTTTCTCAATTGATTGATAGAGCATGTCGGAAATGTTATTAACTAATTGCAAAACGATTCACACTACGTAATAATGTACTTCCTAATGAGATCACTCACGTTCACATTAAACACACCCACATGACAATATTGAAGATCCAGCATTAGGTTAGGACGGACGAGAACCAATTGATCGATCCTTCGATCGGTTATTATGATGTGCATGCCTCTGATTTGAAGTATTCAAGATTGCAGCGCGGTAAGTGCTGGCCATTTAATTGATTAGAAAATATATTCGTCGCGATTGTTCGTCGTGTACAAAGATTTTTTTTTGAGCGAGTTCTGGTTTCATTGTATTTTTTGTTTATTATTATTAATTATTATTATTTTATATATCGTTACTTCGACTCGGGTCTTCCTTCTATTTATTATTAATTTAAATTATATATTCAATCGTTATCATTGCATCTTATCAGCTAGTAAGAGATTTAAGTGAAGTAATAATAATAATATTACATAATTATAACAATATGATATAAAGAAAATAACCCTCTTAGTGCTACCGCGGCATGTAGATGAGAATTATTATCGCGTTCCCTTTCACTTGAATTCGCTGGCAAACTTTGGCGATACATCCGTGCAGGGTTCTCTTATGGCAGTCTGACTGAAGGGTAATTCGTCAGCGTAAGAAATAAGATGTAATTTATATTAATTAATTAACAATTAGACTGCAGTTCGATTATTTGCCAATGATTAGATTGGATGCGCATTCTTTACACAGCACACAAATACAAATTATATTATGGAATGGTTTACATCTGTGATGATTAGATTATTGTGCCCTGCTATGACTTGCTGCAATTTTCGGTATCCAGCAGGGGTTGATCATATTATACATACATAGTTATATAAATGTCAGGATTGTTAATTGCCAACGTCTTCATTCGAACGAAGACGCACTGTATATATGTACATGTAGATTATAAAAATTATATATAATATTTTTTCTTGGAATGTATTTTTTTAGATATGTACATATAATAATGATACAGATTTATATTGTTGTCAGTACGAATCTGAACGAAAAAGAAATAATTTACGTATATAAATTAATTTACCGATTAATAAAAAGAAATCACTACTTGGGCGTAAATAAAACGTTGTTGTAAACGTTAATGAAGTATAATTCTAACGAAATATGTCTTTAAATTAGACCTTAGAAATACTTTTAGAACTTGTACTGTTTGCAATAGGAAATCAAGTCTACGCAATACAAGAGTTACATTTCTATTGTTTGTCGTCTTTTATTGAGTGTGTTGATTCGTTTGCTATATTGAAAACCTTTTTAAATGCCGTATCTAAACCATAAACATAAAGAAAACCAAGTACTTAAACGTTTAGTGTTATAAATGATTTATATCAGGCAATTACAGATAGTAAATTTTAAAACACTGGTAAGTTGTTTTTTCATTACTATAATAAAGTTTTCAATTATGGTAAGTGCTGAACTAAACAATTTGTATCGCACACCATTTATTATAGACTGAGCATATATTCCATCATGGATTCTCCATTTTAAATGTAGCATACGATCAAAAGGGTACTACTTGAAAATCGGTCGGTAACATTATCAGTGTTGTTTTTAGTTAATAACTCAGAAACTAATCTCGATAGACGACCGTGGCGTTATATTTCATTCAAACCCGCAAGGCCTCTTCTATCTGTTCACAAAATTTCAGCCCTTTGCGTCAATTAGTTTCCGCCCTAGAACGTTTTTAATTTAAATATTTAAAAATTCATATCTCGGCAATCAGCAGCGCTGAAGGGCTGAGGCAGGTGTCATCCGAAGCGGCACAGCTCCTTTTATCCCAGTACCAAATTTTAGTCCGTTACGACGATTAGTTTTGGCGTTATAGCGTTTCTAGCAAACCAGTCAATGTCATTGAAAACTTTCAATGTTATCAGTACGGATAAGGGCAAAACTTTTTCGCCAAGTCTAGCAAATTTCTAGAATTAAATAACTCGGTTACCAGACGTGGTAGGGGGGTAGTATATACCTCATTTTAATCAGCTTGACAGCTACTACCAAATTTCACCGGAATCGGCATAAAAAATTTAAAAAGAAAATAACTCAATAAATGGACTTACACAAAGGCTCTGTTATATCTCATTCTAACCCGAAATCCACTTCTATCTGTTTATAAAATTTCAGCCCTTCGCGTCAATTAGCTTCCGCCCTAGAACGTTTTTGATTTAAATATTTAAAAAATTCATATCTCGGTAACCAGCAGAGTTGAAGAGCTGAGGCAGGTGTCATCCGGAGCGTCACAACCGCTTCTATCCGTGTACCAAATTTCAGCCCTTCGCGTCAATTACTTTCCGCCCTAGAACGTTTTTAATTTAAATATTTAAAAATTCATATCTCGGCAACCAGCAGCGCTCAAGGGCTGACGCAGGTGTCATCCGGAGCGACGCATCCTCTTCTATGTGTGTACCAAATTTTAGCCCTTCGCGTCAATTAGTTTCCGCCCTAGCACGTTTCTAATTTCAATATTTAAAAATTCATTTCTCGCAACCAGCAGAGTTGAAGGGCTGAGGCAGGTGTCATGCGGAGCGACACAACCTCTTCTATTCGTGTTCCAAATTTCAGCCCCTTGCGTAAATTATTTTCCGCCCTAGCACGTTTCTAATTTAAATATTTAAAAAAATCATATCTCGGCAACCAGGAGTGCTGAAGGGCTGAGGCAGGTGTCATCAGGAGCGACAAAACCTCTTCTATCCGTGTACCAAATTTCAGCCTTTCGCGTCAATTACTTTCCGCCCTAGAACGTTTTTGATTTAAATATTTAAAAAATTCATATCTCGGCAACCAGCAGCGCTGAAGGGTTGAGGCAGGTGTCATCCGGAGCAACACATCCTCTTCTATCTGTGTACCAAATTTCAGCCCTTCGCGTCAATTAGTTTCTGCTCTAGCACGTTTCTAATTTAAATATTTTAAAAAATCATATCTCGGCAACCCGCAGCGCTGAAGAGCTGAGGCAGGTGTCGTCCGGAGTGGCACAGCCTCTTCTATCTGCTTACAAAATTTCAGGCCTTCGCGTCAATTAGTTTCCGCCCTAGAACGTTTCTAATTGAAATATTTAAACACATATATCTCGGCAACCAGCACCGCTGAAGGGTTGGGGCAGGTGTCGTCCGGAGCAACACATCCTCTTCTATCCGTGTACCAAATTTCAGCCCTTCGCGTCAATTAGTTTCCGCCCTAGCACGTTTCTAATTTAAATATTTTAAAAAATCATATCTCGGCAACCAGCAGCGCTGAAGGGCTGAGGCAGGTGTCATGCGGAGCAACACAACTTCTTCTATCCGTGTACCAAATTTCAGCCCTTCGCGTCAATTAGTTTCCGCCCGAGAACGTTTCTAATTTAAATATTTAAACACATATATCTCGGCAACCAGCACCGCTGAAGGGTTGGGGCAGGTGTCATCCGGAGCGACATAATTTCTTCTATCCGTGTTCCAAATTTCAGCCCTTCGCGTCAATTAGTTTCCGCCCTAGAACGTTTTTAATTTAAATATTTAAAAATTCATTTCTCGGCAACCAGCAGAGTTGAAGGGCTGAGGCAGGTGTCATCCGGAGCGACACAACCTCTTCTATTCGTGTTCCAAATTTCAGCCCTTTGCGTAAATTATTTTCCGCCCTGGCACGTTTCTAATTTAAATATTTAAAAAAATCATATCTCGGCAACCAGCAGCGCTGAAGAGCTGAGGCAGGTGTGGTCCGGAGTGGCACAGCCTCTTCTATCTGCTTACAAAATTTCAGGCCTTCGCGTCAATTAGTTTTCGCCCTAGAACGTTTCTAATTTAAATATTTAAACACATATATCTCGGCAACCAGCACCGCTGAAGGGTTGGGGCATGTGTCGTCCGGAGCAACACATCCTCTTCTAACCGTGTACCAAATTTCAGCCCTTCGCGTCGATTAGTTTCCGCCCTAGAACGTTTTTAATTTAAATATTTAAAAAAATCATATCTCGGCAACCAGTAGCGCTGAAGGGCTGCGGAAGGTGTCATCCGGAGCGACACAACCTCTTCTATCCGTGTTCCAAATTTCAGCCCTTCGCGTCGATTAGTTTCCGCCCTAGAACGTTTTTAATTTAAATATTTAAAACTTCATATCTCGGCAACCAGCAGAGTGGAATGGCTGAGGCAGGTGTCATCCGGAGCGGCACAGCTCCTTTTATCCCAGTACCAAATTTTAGTCCGTTACGACGATTAGTTTTGGCGTTATAGCGTTTCTAGCAAACCAGTCAATGTCATTGGAAACTTTCAATGTTATCAGTACTGATAAGGGCAAAACTTTTTCGCCAAGTATAGCAAATTTTTAGAATTAAATAAATCTCTTACCAGACTTCTTAGAGGGGTGATATATACCTCATATTAATCAGCTTGACATCTACTACCAAATTTCACCGAAATCGGCATAAAAAATTTTAAAAGAAAATAACTCAATAACTGGACTTGCACAAAGGCTCTGTTATATCTCATTCTAACCCGTAAATCCACTTCTATCTGTTTATAAAATTTCAGCGCTTCGCGTCAATTAGTTTCCGCCCTAGCACGTTTCTAATTTAAATATTTTAAAAAATCATATCTCGGCAACCAGCAGCGCTGAAGGGCTGAGGCAGGTGTCATGCGGAGCAACACAACTTCTTCTATCCGTGTACCAAATTTCAGCCCTT
Organism: Aleochara curtula; assembly: GCA_963978815.1. NCBI lineage: Eukaryota > Metazoa > Arthropoda > Insecta > Coleoptera > Staphylinidae > Aleochara > Aleochara curtula. The sequence goes on along the minus strand of OZ022219.1, from coordinate 10,976,273 downwards.
CGCGTCAATTAGTTTCCGCCCGAGAACGTTTCTAATTTAAATATTTAAACACATATATCTCGGCAACCAGCACCGCTGAAGGGTTGGGGCAGGTGTCATCCGGAGCGACATAATTTCTTCTATCCGTGTTCCAAATTTCAGCCCTTCGCGTCAATTAGTTTCCGCCCTAGAACGTTTTTAATTTAAATATTTAAAAATTCATTTCTCGGCAACCAGCAGAGTTGAAGGGCTGAGGCAGGTGTCATCCGGAGCGACACAACCTCTTCTATTCGTGTTCCAAATTTCAGCCCTTTGCGTAAATTATTTTCCGCCCTGGCACGTTTTTAATTTAAATATTTAAAAAAATCATATCTCGGCAACCAGCAGCGCTGAAGAGCTGAGGCAGGTGTCGTCCGGAGTGGCACAGCCTCTTCTATCTGCTTACAAAATTTCAGGCCTTCGCGTCAATTAGTTTTCGCCCTAGAACGTTTCTAATTTAAATATTTAAACACATATATCTAGGCAACCAGCACCGCTGAAGGGTTGGGGCAGGTGTCGTCCGGAGCAACACATCCTCTTCTAACCGTGTACCAAATTTCAGCCCTTCGCGTCGATTAGTTTCCGCCCTAGAACGTTTTTAATTTAAATATTTAAAAATTCATTTCTCGGCAACCAGCAGAGTTGAAGGGCTGAGGCAGGTGTCATCCGGAGCGACACAACCTCTTCTATTCGTGTTCCAAATTTCAGCCCTTTGCGTAAATTATTTTCCGCCCTGGCACGTTTTTAATTTAAATATTTAAAAAAATCATATCTCGGCAACCAGCAGCGCTGAAGAGCTGAGGCAGGTGTCGTCCGGAGTGGCACAGCCTCTTCTATCTGCTTACAAAATTTCAGGCCTTCGCGTCAATTAGTTTTCGCCCTAGAACGTTTCTAATTTAAATATTTAAACACATATATCTCGGCAACCAGCACCGCTGAAGGGTTGGGGCAGGTGTCGTCCGGAGCAACACATCCTCTTCTAACCGTGTACCAAATTTCAGCCCTTCGCGTCAATTAGTTTCCGCCCTAGCACGTTTCTAATTTAAATATTTAAAAAATCATATCTCGGCAACTAGGAGTGCTGAAGGGCTGAGGCAGGTGTCATCAGGAGCGACAAAACCTCTTCTATCCGTGTACCAAATTTCAGCCCTTCGCGTCAATTACTTTCCGCCCTAGAACGTTTTTAATTTAAATATTTAAAAATTCATATCTCGGCAACCAGCAGCGCTGAAGGGTTGGGGCAGGTGTCGTCCGGAGCAACACATCCTCTTCTATCCGTGTACCAAATTTCAGCCCTTCGCGTCAATTAGTTTCCGCCCTAGCACGTTTCTAATTTAAATATTTAAAAAATCATATCTCGGCAACTAGGAGTGCTGAAGGGCTGAGGCAGGTGTCATCAGGAGCGACAAAACCTCTTCTATCCGTGTACCAAATTTCAGCCCTTCGCGTCAATTACTTTCCGCCCTAGAACGTTTTTAATTTAAATATTTAAAAATTCATATCTCGGCAACCAGCAGCGCTGAAGGGTTGGGGCAGGTGTCGTCCGGAGCAACACATCCTCTTCTATCCGTGTACCAAATTTCAGCCCTTCGTGTCAATTAGTTTCCGCCTTAGCACGTTTCTAATTTAAATATTTAAAAAAATCATATCTCGGCAACCAGCAGCGCTGAAGGGCTGAGGCAGATGTCATCCGGAGCAACACAACTTCTTCTATCCCTGTACCAAATTTCAGCCCTTCGCGTCAATTAGTTTCCGCCCTAGAACGTTTTTAATTTAAATATTTAAACAGTTATATTTAGGCAACCAGCAGCGCTGAAGGGCTGAGGCAGGTGTCGTCCGGAGCGGCACAGCCTCTTCTATCTGCTTACAAAATTTCAGGCCTTCGCGTCAATTAGTTTCCGCCCTAGAACGTTTCTAATTTAAATATTTAAACACATATATCTCGGCAACCAGCACCGCTGAAGGGTTGGAGCAGGTGTCATCCGGAGCGACACAACCTCTTCTATCCGTGTTCCAAATTTCAGCCCTTCGCGTCGATTAGTTTCCGCCCTAGAACGTTTTTAATTTAAATATTTAAAACTTCATATCTCGGCAACCAGCAGAGTGGAATGGCTGAGGCAGGTGTCATCCGGAGCGGCACAGCTCCTTTTATCCCAGTACCAAATTTTAGTCCGTTACGACGATTAGTTTTGGCGGTATAGCGTTTCTAGCAAACCAGTCAATGTCATTGGAAACTTTCAATGTTATCAGTACTGATAAGGGCAAAACTTTTTCGCCAAGTATAGCAAATTTTTAGAATTAAATAACTCTCTTACCAGACTTCTTAGAGGGGTGATATATACCTCATATTAATCAGCTTGACAGCTACTACCAAATTTCACCGAAATCGGCATAAAAAATTTAAAAAGAAAATAACTCAATAACTGGACTTGCACAAAGGCTCTGTTATATCTCATTCTAACCCGTAAATCCACTTCTATCTGTTTATAAAATTTCAGCGCTTCGCGTCAATTAGTTTCCGCCCTAGAACGTTTTTAATTTAAATATTTAAAAATTCATTTCTCGGCAACCAGCAGAGTTGAAGGGCTGAGGCAGGTGTCATCCGGAGCGACACAACCTCTTCTATTCGTGTTCCAAATTTCAGCCCTTTGCGTATATTATTTTCCGCCCTGGCACGTTTCTAATTTAAATATTTTAAAAAATCATATCTCGGCAACCAGCAGCGCTGAAGAGCTGAGGCAGGTGTCGTCCGGAGTGGCACAGCCTCTTCTATCTGCTTACAAAATTTCAAGCCTTCGCGTCAATTAGTTTTCGCCCTAGAACGTTTCTAATTTAAATATTTAAACACATATATCTCGGCAACCAGCACCGCTGAAGGGTTGGGGCAGGTGTCGTCCGGAGCAACACATCCTCTTCTAACCGTGTACCAAATTTCAGCCCTTCGCGTCAATTACTTTCCGCCCTAGAACGTTTTTAATTTAAATATTTAAAAATTCATATCTCGGCAACCAGCAGCGCTGAAGGGTTGAGGCAGGTGTCATCCGGAGCAACACATCCTCTTCTATCTGTGTACCAAATTTCAGCCCTTCGCGTCAATTACTTTCCGCCCTAGAACGTTTTTAATTTAAATATTTAAACACATATATCTCGGCAACCAGCACCGCTGAAGGGTTGGGGCAGGTGTCATCCGGAGCGACACAACCTCTTCTATCCGTGTTCCAAATTTCAGCCCTTCGCGTCGATTAGTTTCCGCCGTAGAACGTTTTTAATTTAAATATTTAAAACTTCATATCTCGGCAACCAGCAGAGTGGAATGGCTGAGGCAGGTGTCATCCGGGGCGGCACAGCTCCTTTTATCCCAGTACCAAATTTTAGTCCGTTACGACGATTAGTTTTGGCGTTATAGCGTTTCTAGCAAACCAGTCAATGTCATTGGAAACTTTCAATGTTATCAGTACTGATAAGGGCAAAACTTTTTCGCCAAGTATAGCAAATTTTTAGAATTAAATAAATCTCTTACCAGACTTCTTAGAGGGGTGATATATACCTCATATTAATCAGCTTGACAGCTACTACCAAATTTCACCGAAATCGGCATAAAAAATTTAAAAAGAAAATAACTCAATAACTGGACTTGCACAAAGGCTCTGTTATATCTCATTCTAACCCGTAAATCCACTTCTATCTGTTTATAAAATTTCAGCGCTTCGCGTCAATTAGTTTCAGCCCTAGAACGTTTTTGATTTAAATATTTAAAAAATTCATATCTCGGCAACCAGCAGCGCTGAAGGGTTGAGGCAGGTGTCATCCGGAGCAACACATCCTCTTCTATCTGTGTACCAAATTTCAGCCGTTTGCGTAAATTATTTTCCGCCCTGGCACGTTTCTAATTTAAATATTTAAAAAAATCATATCTCGGCAACCAGCAGCGCTGAAGAGCTGAGGCAGGTGTGGTCCGGAGTGGCACAGCCTCTTCTATCTCCTTACAAAATTTCAGGCCTTCGCATCAATTAGTTTTCGCCCTAGAACGTTTTTAATTTAAATATTTAAAAATTCATTTCTCGGCAACCAGCAGAGTTGAAGGGCTGAGGCAGGTGTCATCCGGAGCGACACAACCTCTTCTATTCGTGTTCCAAATTTCAGCCCTTTGCGTAAATTATTTTCCGCCCTGGCACGTTTTTAATTTAAATATTTTAAAAAATCATATCTCGGCAACCAGCAGCGCTGAAGAGCTGAGGCAGGTGTCGTCCGGAGTGGCACAGCCTCTTCTATCTGCTTACAAAATTTCAGGCCTTCGCGTCAATTAGTTTTCGCCCTAGAACGTTTCTAATTTAAATATTTAAACACATATATCTCGGCAACCAGCACCGCTGAAGGGTTGGGGCAGGTGTCGTCCGGAGCAACACATCCTCTTCTAACCGTGTACCAAATTTCAGCCCTTCGCGTCAATTAGTTTCCGCTCTAGCACGTTTCTAATTTAAATATTTAAAAAAATCATATCTCGGCAACCAGCAGCGCTGAAGAGCTGAGGCAGGTGTCGTCCGGAGTGGCAGAGCCTCTTCTATCTGCTTACAAAATTTCAGGCCTCCGCGTCAATTAGTTTCCGCCCTAGAACGTTTCTAATTTAATTATTTAAACACATATATCTCGGCAACCAGCACCGCTGAAGGGTTGGGGCAGGTGTCGTCCGGAGCAACACATCCTCTTCTATCCGTGTACCAAATTTCAGCCCTTCGTGTCAATTAGTTTCCGCCCTAGCACGTTTCTAATTTAAATATTTAAACACATATATCTCGGCAACCAGCAGCGCTGAAGGGCTGAGGCAGATGTCATCCGGAGCAACACAACTTCTTCTATCCCTGTACCAAATTTCAGCCCTTCGCGTCAATTAGTTTCCGCCCTAGAACGTTTCTAATTTAAATATTTAAACACATATATCTCGGCAACCAGCACCGCTGAAGGGTTGGGGCAGGTGTCATCCGGAGCGACACAACCTCTTCTATCCGTGTTCCAAATTTCAGCCCTTCGCGTCGATTAGTTTCCGCCCTAGAACGTTTTTAATTTAAATATTTAAAACTTCATATCTCGGCAACCAGCAGAGTGGAATGGCTGAGGCAGGTGTCATCCGGAGCGGCACAGCTCCTTTTATCCCAGTACCAAATTTTAGTCCGTTACGACGATTAGTTTTGGCGGTATAGCGTTTCTAGCAAACCAGTCAATGTCATTGGAAACTTTCAATGTTATCAGTACTGATAAGGGCAAAACTTTTTCGCCAAGTATAGCAAATTTTTAGAATTAAATAACTCTCTTACCAGACTTCTTAGAGGGGTGATATATACCTCATATTAATCAGCTTGACAGCTACTACCAAATTTCACCGGAATCGGCATAAAAAATTTAAAAAGAAAATAACTTAATAACTGGACTTGCACAAAGGCTCTGTTATATCTCATTCTAACCCGTAAATCCACTTCTATCTGTTTATAAAATTTCAGCCCTTCGCGTCAATTAGTTTCCGCCATAGAACGTTTCTAATTTAAATATTTAAAAAAATCATATCTCGGCAACCAGCAGCGCTGAAGGGCTAAGGCAGGTGTCATCGGGAGCAACACAACCTCTTCTATCCGTGTACCAAATTTCAGCCCTACGCGTGAATTACTTTCCGCCCTAGAACGTTTTTAATTTAAATATTTAAAAATTCATATCTCGGCAACCAGCAGCGCTGAAGGGCTGACGCAGGTGTCAGCCGGAGCAACACATCCTCTTCTATCCGTGTACCAAATTTCAGCCCTTCGCGTCAATTAGTTTCCGCCCTAGCTCGTTTCTAATTTAAATATTTAAACATTCATATTTAGGCAACTAGCAGCGCTGAAGGGCTGAGGCAGGTGTTATCCGGAGCAACACAACTTCTTCTATCCGTGTTCCAAATTTCAGCCCTTCGCGTCGATTAGTTTCCGCCCTAGAACGTTTTTAATTTAAATATTTAAAAATTCATTTCTCGGCAACCAGCAGAGTTGAAGGGCTGAGGCAGGTGTCATCCGGAGCGACACAACCTCTTCTATTCGTGTTCCAAATTTCAGCCCTTTGCGTATATTATTTTCCGCCCTGGCACGTTTCTAATTTAAATATTTAAAAAAATCATATCTCGGCAACCAGCAGCGCTGAAGAGCTGAGGCAGGTGTCGTCCGGAGTGGCACAGCCTCTTCTATCTGCTTACAAAATTTCAGGCCTTCGCGTCAATTAGTTTTCGCCCTAGAACGTTTCTAATTTAAATATTTAAACACATATATCTCGGCAACCAGCACCGCTGAAGGGTTGGGGCAGGTGTCGTCCGGAGCAACACATCTTCTTCTAACCGTGTACCAAATTTCAGTCCTTCGCGTCAATTAGTTTCCGCCCTAGCACGTTTCTAATTTAAATATTTAAAAAAATCATATCTCGGCTACTAGGAGTGCTGAAGGGCTGAGGCAGGTGTCATCAGGAGCGACAAAACCTCTTCTATCCGTGTACCAAATTTCAGCCCTTCGCGTCAATTACTTTCCGCCCTAGAACGTTTTTAATTTAAATATTTAAAAATTCATATCTCGGCAACCAGCAGCGCTGAAGGGTTGAGGCAGGTGTCATCCGGAGCAACACATCCTCTTCTATCTGTGTACCAAATTTCAGCCCTTCGCGTCAATTACTTTCCGCCCTAGCACGTTTCTAATTTAAATATTTTAAAAAATCATATCTCGGCAACCAGCAGCGCTGAAAAGCTGAGGCAGGTGTCGTCCGGAGTGGCACAGCCTCTTCTATCTGCTTACAAAATTTCAGGCCTTCGCGTCAATTAGTTTTCGCCCTAGAACGTTTCTAATTTAAATATTTAAACACATATATCTCGGCAACCAGCACCGCTGAAGGGTTGGGGCAGGTGTCGTCCGGAGCAACACATCCTCTTCTAACCGTGTACCAAATTTCAGCCCTTCGCGTCAATTACTTTCCGCCCTAGAACGTTTTTAATTTAAATATTTAAAAATTCATATCTCGGCAACCAGCAGCGCTGAAGGGTTGAGGCAGGTGTCATCCGGAGCAACACATCCTCTTCTATCTGTGTACCAAATTTCAGCCCTTCGCGTCATTTAGTTTCCGCCCTAGCACGTTTCTAATTTAAATATTTAAAAAAATCATATCTCGGCAACCAGCAGCGCTGAAGAGCTGAGGCAGGTGTCGTCCGGAGTGGCACAGCCTCTTCTATCTGCTTACAAAATTTCAGGCCTTCGCGTCAATTAGTTTCCGCCCTAGAACGTTTTTAATTTAAATATTTAAAACTTCATATCTCGGCAACCAGCAGAGTGGAATGGCTGAGGCAGGTGTCATCCGGAGCGGCACAGCTCCTTTTATCCCAGTACCAAATTTTAGTCCGTTACGACGATTAGTTTTGGCGTTATAGCGTTTCTAGCAAACCAGTCAATGTCATTGAAAACTTTCAATGTTATCAGTACTGATAAGTGCAAAACTTTTTCGCCAAGTATAGAAAATTCTTAGAATTAAATAACTCTATTACCAGACTTCTTAGAGGGGTAATATATACCTCATATTAATCAGCTTTACAACCACTACCAAATTTCACCGGAATCGGCATAAAAAATTTAAAAAGAAAATAACTCAATAACTGGACCTGCAAAACGGTTCTGTTATATCTCATTCTAACCCCCAAATCTTCTTCTATCTGTGTACGAAATTTCAGCCCATCCCGCCAATTACTTTCCGCCTTACAGCGTTTTTAATTTAAATATTTAGACATTTATATCTCGGCAACCAGCAGCGCGGAAGGGCTGAGGCACGTGTCATCCGGAACAGCACTGCCTCTTCTATCTGTTTACAAAATTTCATCCCTTCACGTCGATTACTTTTAGCCCTAGAACGTATTTAATTTAAATATTTAAAGATTTATATCTCGGCAACCAGCAGCGCTGACGGGCTGAGGCAGGTGTCATCCGGAGCGGCACAGCTCCTTTTATCCCTGTACCAAATTTCAGTCCATTAGGACGATTAGTTTCGACGTTATAGCGTTTCTAGCAAACCAGGCAATGTCATTAAAAACTTTCAATGTTATCAGTACTGATAAGGGCAAAACTTTTTCGCCAAGTATGGCAAATTTCTAGAATTAAATAACTCTCTTACCAGACTTCCTGGAAGGGTGATATATACTTCATTTTTATCAGCTTGACCACTACTACCAACTTTCACGGAAATCGGCATAAAAAATTACAAAAATAATAACTCAATAACTAGACATGCAGAAAGGTTCTGTTATATCTCATTCATACCTGCGAATCCCTTTCTATCTCTGTACCAAATTTCAGCTCTTTGCGTCAATTAGTTTCCGCCCTAGAACGTTTTTAAATTAAATATTTAAAAATTCATATCTCGGTAACCAGCAGCGCTGAGAACCTGTAGCAGCTATCACCCGGAGCAGCACAGCTCCTTTTATCCCTGTACCAAATTTCAGTCCATTAGGACGATTAGTTTCGACGTTATAGCGTATCTAGCAAACTAGTCAATGTCATTGAAAACTTTCAATGTTATCAGTACTGATAATGGCAAAACGTTTTCGCCAAGTATAGCAAAATTCTAGAATTAAATAACACCTTATCAGACTGGCTAGAGGGGTGACACATACCTTATTTTAATCAGCTTTGCCTATACTACCACATTTCACTTATTCGATTCTAATTGGATTCTTATTGGATTTTTATTGAATTGATCTAATGAATTCCTCTTTCCAGAAGAAATTACTACTTAGTGACACCAAATTGTTAATCATTTTTGGAATGTTTTAAGAGGTAGGTTTAATTTTTTATTTTTAGCTTTTAGGTTTTGGTAATCCCTGAATGCATGTAAAATACGGTGGAATTTTACATTCACATTTTGTCGTTACATAAAGTTCCTCTTCAGAATATTCATATTTTTCTATTCGTTTAAACCTCACTCCAATCTCGTACAACTTATTTCCAAAACGACATTGTTTACAATTACCTGGTGAACAAATATCGTTACTTACTGGACAAAACAAATCAGAATCCAAGCCCAAATCATAACTACACGATGCTATGAAAACATCATCCTCACGTGCTGAAACAAACGTAAACTGTTGCTGTTATTGTACTTAACAATAAGTTTCGGCAAATTAAAATGTACTTACGACAAATATAAGTCATAGGACAACAATCTGTGCGTTTATTATAAACTGGTGCACAATATGCTAAAATATTATTGCTTTGGAATAATTCAATGTCACAAGCATTTTTTGCGCAGTGCGGATCTCCAGGTTTTCCAGTTACTCCAGGAACACATTCACATCTACTGCAGGGATCTCTCGGATTCGGAAATACTTGATCCAGGTAGTAATTTTGTTCGTTTACGTCACAGTGGAATGTATTGTTATTAACTAAAAAGAGTCAAAAATTAAACAATTATAGATTGCTACATGTGGACTTTGATCTGATCCGGTCCTGTCTCTCTGTTTCAACCCATTTTTCAACGAAAGCCAGGACAGTGAGGTGAGTAATTTCTTTATAGCGTTGTTGATTAGTGAACCACATGAACAATATAAAAGTGTGTGATACGCCAACGCAATTGATTTTAAAACAATATAAACACCGAAATAAAAAAGTAATTGGCTATCATCTCACATTACTTCGCAATATTTTTCTCTTACTATAAAAACACAAAATGGGATTGATTGTATAGTGTGAAAAGGGTAATGGGGATCACCTGAGCAACATACCAAATAACGGCCTATTTCAAAATGATATCTTTCTGGAAACGTTTTATAATTAAACTTTAGTTATCTATCTATGAATTGAGATCCCTTTTAATAATAAAGGCAATCGATTTCTGATACTCATCAAGTTTGGTACTAATCAACTCACCTTTGCGCAATGTGAATTTTAAAAGTTTATAATAAGAGAGAACACTATGGCAATAGAGAAAGAGTTTAATTTTCGCGTTATTTTAATCAGTACATCACGTAGGCAAATAACACGGGTGTTACGAATTAAGATAAGAAAATTTGGATTTATTAAATCAGAACGTTTATTATGCACTTGTTTATGCAAAGTTTAGCATTTTATGCATATTTTTATTTAAATTTAAAATTTTACGTAGCGTACCTTGTTATGCATACATTCGTTTTATTATAATATTATCACGTAACGTGCTTTTCATAATAAAAGAGAAACCGTGCGGATGCGAGGAACCTCGCATAACGCCTGTTTCGCTTAACGCACGAATTCCTATACACAATTATGATATGAATCTAGCCTGTACTAAGTTCTTACTTAAGTTCAGTAAGAAGCAAATTTCGAAATAAAGTTTTCAACTGAGTTTCAAGTGAAAGCAGCTCGAAGAGACTAAAAATGTCTGCACAAATTTAATCAGAAATTATTGCCAGCAATTAAAATTGTATTTTACATGGATTTATATGGCAAAAATTGTTTCGCTTAACGAACATTTGTCTTAAGAACTAAAGCTCAGAAAGAATTAGATTTGTTATGCGAGGTTCACCTGTAAATATCAGTTTGTTATGGTAACTAAAATCAGATGCGTTGGTGTATCACGTCTATCAGGTTTACGCACTATACTCCTACATAATACAACGATTAAAAATTTGTACGCATAAAATGAAACAAAAGACAAACAAAGCTTCACTTCAATGAATGTCATCTGTTAATTCTAGAACTTTCTAGAAAGATTCGAGAATGATCAGAAACTTCTTCAGCGGATGATTCCAGAATGAATGTCAAGCATTTAAAAAACGTATAAAAAAACTTACTGCAATTATATGTGGTTGGACAACAACCACTTAAACCAGGTGTATGGTAGCAATTTTCCGGAATATTCTTAAATGCACAATCTGCTACTGCACATACAAACGATAAACTACAATCAAACAAATCATATACTTAACCTCAAAATAAATAATCACTCATAATTTACTCTTCTGTACATGTGCAACCCATATAGCAATTGGGCAAATTCGCACATCCATTAATCTCTTCACCAAACGCGTAATATTTTCCTTGGTAGTAACACTTCTTCACAACCGGATTAATTTGTGAGCAATCAAAACAATCCGGACATAGATTCTCGTCGCCATGTTTATTTTTACTATAAACAGCATTGCAACCGAGACTCTCGTAGATATTCAAAGGCTCTTTACACCTCGAGATAAATAATTGAACACATTGATTTACATTACACTGGTTCAATAGTAAAATGATTGTTAAATAATGCACGAGATGTATAACTTTTATCGACAACATGTTCAATGGCCAAATGTAATGTAAATGCTTTTTTTATGTTGTAATATAGCCTTGCACCGCTGCTGCACACGTCATAAATATCATAAATAACTTTTATCTTGAATGGAGAAATAATCAATTAACATACATTCAACGTACTATTGTTCGCCAGTAAAGTACTTACATCAATTTTTATAGATTTATTGTATTATAATATATATAATATAATTATTTATAGTTTGCCACGTATTTAAACAATTTTAGCAACATATTTTACTAATTATTATTATGTTTTACCTACGTATGAAACAATTCTTTTTTCAATTAATTGTAAATCAAAAAAACTCATTTAAATTACAATATACTCATTGAATCTGTAATGAAGCTTCAAGTCAAAATAAAACAGTGCATAATTAATGGGTGATTAAAGTGTCTCGTTTGTTAATTAAAATTACTTACATTCAAATTAATAAATATAAATTAATAATTAAAGAACCCATAACATAATGAGTAATAAATTAATAAGATAATTATACCGATTAAATAGGAATGAGATAATAAAATGTAAAGTGTGTCGCATTATGTTAATAAATTTATCTGTGTTTGATCTAGAAAGATTCTAGAAAGTTTCAAGAAAGATTCTAGAATGTTCTAGAAAGTTTCAAGAATGATTAGAAACTTCTTCAGCAAATACTAGCTAAAATGTTTATATAGCAACGAAAAATTAAAATATGTGTACTGCATTGTGTTTATAAATTTATTTGTTTTTGATAAATATTTTTGACATTGAAAATTGTTTAATTATTTATTTATTTATGGGCCAGTTTGTGTGCAGGTGAAATATGGTGGAATTTTACATTCGCATTTAGTGATAATAGATTGGTTATTATCATATGTTTCAACTCGTTTAAATCTCATGCCAATATCGTAATACTTTTTGCCATAACGGCATTGTTTACAATTGCCATTTTCACATGGATTCTGAGGGTGAACTTCAGTTGAACCCTTTGGTCCTGGATTTCCACAAGTGCCAGTGAAGATATCGTCGTCACGTGCTAATAACCAATGCAAATTTGTTGTTGAAGTAATAAAAAGGATGAGTACTTACGGCAAATGTAATTATTTGGACAACAATCAGTTAGAGATGAGTAAACTGGTGCACAGTAACCAAGAATATGATTACTTTCATAGAATTCAACATTGCACACGGTTTTTTTGCAATATGGATCTCCAAAATCTCCAGTTACACCTTGAGTGCATAAACACGTTGAGCAAGGATCATTTGGGCTTTGAAAGTATTGTCCTTCATAATAAGTCTCACCATTAACATGACAAGTTAATGTATTGTTATCACCTGTAAATAATGATATTAAATATTTGAAATCTTCTTTAATAACAGTGTTTCCCAAACTTATTTGACTGATACCATCCAGTACCTTCCCTTATATGTTGTAAAATTTAAGAATTTTAATAGGGTTGTTTATAGTTGCACAGGAGAGAAACTGTGTTATCTAATATTTGAGATTTTTTCTGCGCTTTTATGAATAGTTTTTAAAATGTATCAGTGTTATTCTTATTCCTTCTTATTCACTTTATACATTTTTTTATCGATAAATTATTCAAAATGGCCGATAACTATGTTATTTGCCGAAGGGCGTTTTCTAAAACACGTATTGTGTATGTACACGTTTATTCTCTTAAATGCATCACTACCCAAAAAAATTGGCAAAACTCCAGTTCGAATAGAAATGGTGAATGTTTGAACACAAAACCTGAGTTTTGCTACGTTTTTCTTTTATTTTCCTTTTTTAAATAAAAGTTTTACGATTGTTATAAACTTGTTGAAAGATTTAGTGTGGTTCGCTTTATAGTTTTGAAGTAATTCGGACAATAAAAATTGCAAATCCTATAAAGAATTTTACGAAATAATTGCGTTTAAAGTTTAGCGCGAGTAATATAGAGATTGAGTACTATATGTGGCAATAACTTTGGTTTTATCGCATTATTCGCTCTTTTAATTTTGTTGATTGGAGTCTTAACTAAGCCTACTAAAAAAATGTGTAAAAAATATTTCCCATTTTTTCGATAATTGCAACTGTATACAACCCCTTAAACGAGTTTCTCTCTGAATTATTCGATACTCGATACTCAACATCAGTCTACATCATTCTACAACCCCTAGGTAGATTATAATCCCAATTTTGGGAATTACTGGTTTATATAAAAACTTACGGCATCTATATTGTGGACAACAACTGCCAGAAACAATACTATAATAACAATCTCCGTAAGGAACCATCATCATTGGACACATATACAACGGACATGAAAATGTCAATCTACAAATTTAATCATTATTAATTAAAAACAATAACTTATAGATGTTAATTGATTACTTACTCTTCTGTACATACACAACCTTGATGACAATTTGGTACATTAGTACATTCATTACCAATTGTTTCTCCAATTGGATAATAACGTCCTTCGTAATAACATTTATTTACGACAGGATTAATTTGCGAACAATCAAAACAATCAGGACACAGTTTTTTCTGACCGTTCTTATCAACACTGTAAATTGGATTGCAATCTAGATTTTCGTATATGTTTAATGGCTCATTGCACTTCGGCGACGGAATGCGTACGCAAAGTATTGAATTATAATTGAATTGATAAATTATAAATATAAATATTACGCATCTGATCACAAATACCATCTTGTTGATAGATGGGAAAATGAATAAGTAACTGTGTCATAAATTCATGGTTTTATTATATATTGGCTGACTGCTTGAAATATTTAACAAATCACGTGCGACAACAGCTACATTTGCCACGATAAGGAAATCAATTAACATTGTTTAACATTAAATTACATTCATGTACGTGTTGTATTTATATTTTCGAATTTATTTTATTCATTATTTATATCGACAATATTTTTTGCTGCAATTTAAACACTCTTATCATATGATAATATTGAACAATAATTAATGCTTTGCAAATGTGAGACTAAAATATAATTGTTCAATGAATTCAACAGTTCGAGCTGTAATGGGAACAATTACAATTATTACGTAGAAATTGTGAAAAATATTAAATTAAATATTAAATTGCATACACAGAGAAAAGATAAATTTGGATACTAAAGGAAATGAACGAATTATAACTCATTATGGTAGATTCTAAATAATAAGCAATCAATCAATTGCATTATATTTCATTCCACTACTGTTTAAATTATCACTAAGTCTGAATTAAATTGTTTGATTATTGCAGTACAAATAGCCATAACTTGAATAAGTAATTGAAGTTGCATAAGATACAAGGTTTGCCGGATTCTAAACATCCTAAACTGGACGTAATGATATTACCAGATATAATGCAATTACATGATGATTCTGTTTCATTTGGTTGCAATTTGTAATGTTGGGAATCGGTTATATTTAGTTTTAAACTAAGCAAAGCGTAAATGTGGTTGCATATATAAGGATATTTTATTAGCTGTTTAAAAGTTTTACTCTGACAGTTTAAAATCGAAGATGGAAGTATTAACTGAGCAGCTTTTATGTCTGAATAAATTTACTAGCCCCAATTAATATATTACTTTGCCGTTATAATTTTAAACTATAAAGAATAATATCTCTTGCTGACTATCATTTATTAATTTAAAAATTAGTCTATTATACTACAATATTATTTTGGATTTGAAAAATCTTGAGTGCATGTAAAATATGGTGGAATTTTACATTCGCATTTTGTTGTAATATATTGTCCATCATCTCCATTTTTCTCAGTTCTTTTAAACCTTGTACCAATATCGTAATATCTCTTTCCATAACGACATTGTTTACAGTTTTCAGTTACACAAACTGATTGATTATCAGGTTCATTATCTCCACATGATCCCAGGAATACATCATCGTCGCGTGCTTCAAAAATAAGATTAAATCACTCCTAAATATTCTCACATACACAACTTACGGCAAATATAATTATTTGGACAACACTCTCCTAATGAAGAATAAATCGGCGCGCAATATCCAAGTATGAGATTGCTTTGATACAACTCTACAGGACATACATTCTTCTTGCAATTAGGATCACCCGGATCTCCAGTTACACCCGATGCGCACTCGCAGGTGCTGCAAGGATCTTGTGGATTTGGAAATAGTTGTCCTTCGTAATATTTGTGTCCATTAATATTACATACATAAGTGTTATTATCAGCTGAAATGTAAAGATAACAACTTTGTCAATTTCTTTTTGCTTTTAAAGAACTATATAGAGTTACAGGAAATAAATTGTCCTATTTTTTTGATATTTTATCTGCTGTTATAAGTTATCTTTGTAAAAGTTTTATCTAACATGTTTCACGTGTGGTCATGATAATTCTAAAAGGTTTCAATGTTCTTCAAAATTTCCAACAAAACAATTGGCACTTTAGTTTATTGTTAAATCAAGCAATTCTCAAAACTGACTTTCAAAAAGAAATAGCGAAGATTTGAATACACAATTTTAGTTTTTATATCATAATTTCGTCTATTTTCTTCTAATAAACGAAAAATTTTCCATGTAATTTAAAAATTCCTCAATTTACTAAACAATTAAGTAATAAATAGTAACTTACGGCAACGAAGATGTGGACAACAACCATTTAAACCAGACACATAATAACAATCGCCTGTTGGGTCTTCAACCCTGGCACAATCAAAAACCGGGCATTCAAACGTTAAACTAAAATCAAACATGCTTAAGATTACGATAAACAACTTAATAATTAAATTACGCATCAGTGCAAGTGCATTCAGCATAGCAATTAGGCAAATTCGCGCATTTATCAACGCGTTGTCCAATCGGGTAGTAACGCCCCTCATAATAACACTTATTTACCACTGGATTAATTTGAGTACAATCAAAACAATCCGGGCAAAGTTTCTTGTTGCCATTTTTATCACTACTATAAATTGGATTACAATTGAGATTTTCGTAAAGGTTTAATGGCTCGTTACATTTTCCTTGTGATATTAATTCACCAAATATCAAATTCCACTCGTACAATACCGTAATAAATAATAAATATTTTCTAGATATTGACTTCATCTTAATAGCTTTTACACTGAGCTACAGCAATATTTTACTGTAATTTATAAACTTTGTTATATATTAATGAAGAAGATAATAACATTGTACAAGCACGTCAGTAACTAAAACAATTTTATTTTTACGTACTTACTAAATGATCAAGTGTGAATATGACTTATCGTACATAACTTTGATTTACGTGTTATTTTGTATATATGTACGGTATTTACATATGTAAGCTGCAAATATGTCGTTATTTATTTAAGTTACGTTCTACTTAAATATTACAATTGTTTTTATTATACTTGCACCAATTATAAATTTATTTAATTATCACTGATTATCACTTTATTTATAGGTTAAGCATAATCATCATCTGTTTGTACTGGATCATGAACACGATTAAACAACGATGGAATTATACATTCACTGCGAATATTTAAACTATTTTTACAAAAACAACATTTTAATTAATAGGCTTATATATGCAAATCATTAACAACAATATTATAATTTTCAAATATCAATCCATCAAATTCCAGTACGTGTTAATATTTTCCCTTTCCTAATTTTCTTGAGATAATAAAAAATCTGCTAACGTTCCGTTCATCATATAATTAACACAAACAAATATCCTCAATTTCTTTAAGTTACATTTTACTTAAATATTTAATCTGTTTTTTATTATGCTTGCACAATTATAAGTTTATTTAAATATAACTTCATTTATAAGTTAATCATCATCATCTGGTGGAACTGGATCACGAACACAAGTAAAGAATGGAGGAATTATACATTCACAACGATAGTATAAACTATTTTCGTCATCAAATACTTCCTTGCGTTTGAATTTAGCACCAATATTGTAATAATTATCACCATAACGGCATTGGTATACTAAAAAACAATTCAAATTTAGTTTGACACATGAAGACTTAACGAATTACTAATACCATGTTTGTCTTCTGGTTTTGCTAAAGCTGTTGATGAAGATGATGATGATGATGAGGAAGAGGAGGAACAAGACGATGAACAACAAGAACAAGAACACTTCTTTTTCTCATGATGACGAGGCCAAATATCTTCATCAGAAGCTGGAATATTGTTAATAATAATAAATGAATGAAATCAGAATTAAACTAAATCTTACGACAAATTATTTCCATTGGGCAACATTCAGACTTGAGTAGATAGACCATAGCGCAGTATGATTGTACTTTCAAGCTGAGATACAATTCCGCATCGCAAATTGATTTCTTGCAATGAGGATCATTTGGCTGACCTGTGTATCCTGGATAACATTCACAAACAGCACAAGGAACAGTTGGTGATTCAAAAATTTGTCCATAACTATGCGTATAATCCTTGCCTTTGCATTGTAAAGTATTACAATCAGCTATAAGAATATAAAGCAATTAGTACTTCTGAGTTTTTAAATTTGGATAAACTTACGACAATGATATCCAATTGAACAGCATCTTCTCAAGTTATAAGTATTATAACAACCATCGGGTGCTACGATTATATGACAGGAGTATACCAAGCAATCAAATTCCAAGCTGAAAATATATCAAAATGGGTAACGGGTTGTATACAGTTGCATTTTTACAGTTCCGCTCAACTTTACAGTTCCGCAGAACTTTAAATGTGATTTCGAATTATCGTGAGTAAAATGCATTAAACGGCCTTCAGCAAAGCACGTGTTGTACGCCTATCTTTAATAATTTTAACATAAAAGAAATATTTGAAGTAGTAAAGGGATAATAAACGCTACGAAGATTAAAAGAAATATTTATAAACTTACTTTGAATTACAGGTGCAATTTAAGACACATGACGGAAGGTTTTGGTTGTGCTCCGTTATCATCTGACCAACTTTGTAATACTTGCCATTGTAAAAACACTTGTTATTGTCATTTGTTAAATGACTGCAATCATACGCATCTGGACATCGATTACGATGAGGATGATGTTTATACAATGGTTTGCAATGTAAATCATCATAAATGTTGATTGGTTCTCTACATTTCGTGATTGCGAATGGAATCCAAGAAGCAAATATTAAAACAATTATAACTATTTTTAATATCATATTAACACAAGCCATTCAATATTTTCAACTACCACGTGAAAATACTTAGTAACCTGCAATCGCCATTGCAATAAATATTAATGAATGATCAATTTGTTTATATACCTATCAGGAAACTTTACGTGACTACTGGAGCAATTCCGTATCGGGAAAATAAATATACGCAAATGCTTTATTTACTATCAACAAAACATTTTAATTAACTTTGCACATAATTAAGTAACAGGCGATTTATATTTGAAGATCGTTAACAACAATATTAATATCTTCATATGTTAATTCATCAAATTCCAGTTCGTGTAAATGTTTTCCGCATATCATTGAGACAATAAAATATGTACCAACATTCCGTTCATAATATAATTAACAAAAACAAATGTTCTTCAATAAATATTTTTTATTGAATTGTAATATAACTTTGGTATCCATGTCCATGCGCGACGCTGTAAACTTTGATGAAACACGTTGTGATTAACATTTTGCAATCGTTTTAAATAGTTTTCAACTAAAATCGCTGGCAGGAAAACATGCTTTGCATCATTAGGAATATTTTTCAATAAAGCTCTTGATTTAACTAAGTGAATATGTGCCTGACTTGCTACTTCAAAAGCACACTCATTTAATTTTTCACTTTCCTTGCCTCTGAAGACTTCTTCATGGCTTACTTTGTGTTTGGCCAAAATATCCTGAGGGATTGCAATGAAATTTATACTTTTGGCAACTGGTATACTCCTAAAACAACCATTTACATTATAAATAAAGCTGTTATATTATTAATTGGCAAAACAACCACCTTAATTGTTGAAGTATTCCTTGTGCTTTTCCTAAATGTGATGCTGCATGATCAGCATGTATATTTCGAACACCACTTCCTTCCAATAAAAGAAAATACACATTGGATACTGACTGTTCTGCATATTTCTCCATTGCATCCATATTTAGAAAGTGTGTTTTATTAATATTGTCTGACCGACACGCTACCAAGTTTTGTAAATACCTTTTTGTTAACTTTGTCTTCATGATAATCTAAAACTAGGGATTTAACACACAATACCACTTTGTAATGTAGCATATACATTATATAATTCTAATGCAACTGGATGTTTAGGTACTTTGTTAATGTCTTTCATAAAGCATTTGTCAATAGCTTCCTCCCAGAACTTCAACCTCATTAATCCTATATTTGGTTGTGATACTTGTTCAGCTACTCTGGCAACTTCAATATTAAAGCCTCTAATTGCAATAGCTGCAGCTCTACTCTCAGTGCCTTTAAGCAGCAATGTGCACAGATAATTTTCATAGTCATGTTTCCTGAAATTAAACACAATCTATTAAACAAATTTAAAAAGCAGTTAATCAACAATTCAGTATACTTTAGGGATTCCAAACAGTAGTCAGTACTATATGCATGTGAATTATTAGAAAGACATCTAATAATCACAGAATAATTAGGTCTAAATGTATATAAAACCGTTCTCGCGTTATTCATTTTAATATTATGCACATTTATTATTGATATCACATAGAAGCCTTATAAGCACTGAAGAAATCACAATTACTGCCCTGTTAATAACAGAAACAAATGGTGGTATCAAATAAAATGAGGTTAGACTTCAAATCCTTAAAAATAAACATTAAAAAGAATCAGGGAAATAATATTAAAATATATATTTAACGCAGAATACTTTAATAAAATCATCATCAATTTATTTCATGTATTTGCACAATATAAAACTTCAGTCTTTTTTCTTCAGATCATATCTCATTAAAAACAATATCACAGAATAATCACCTATTAAAATCCAGATCCTCCATCTTGCATATTATCTACATCCAATCTGAAAAAAAAATTCTTTATAAAAATGCTCTTTAAAATAACAAACCATCAATATCAAAATCCCAAGCATCATTTAACATTGCAGCACCTTTATAGAAACCATGAAATATAAATATCTGAAACAAAAAAATACCCATAAATTATCAATCACAAAAATAAACATAATATCAAAAACTCAATCAGTGTGTACCATGCTATCATCTCTTAATCATCATTATCACCTAATAGGAGTATCAAACCGATATAAATACACGTAGAACGTTCTTAATATTAATTTTTATTCGAAAAATAAATCGTTTATACATGTCGTCTACTTGAAATACTCCTACAATAAAACAGTAGCCAATAGCAATGTCTAAATAAATTACGAGAAAGCAAATAGAAGATAAAATAATTCTTTGTATGATACAGCGTTTAAATTAGATCCAAATTTATAATTGCAAACATCATTGCGATACTATCAATATTCCAATAAATATAGTTCCTTTTTTTGTTTGTTAATTACTAGCTAATTGAACCATAGATCATAGACCAGTTAATCTATACAACTTCAGACTCTGCCGGCAAGGAATCACTTGTGGACTTACTTAAGTAATTAAGTCGCAATTAGCATTTTAAAATTGATTGCAGCAGATCTGACGTTCAAACTTAGGCCATACGCGACGTTCTAGTTGAAAGGGAAAGCGTTTTGCGAGTATGCTAATTTGAGCACATGGACAATATGAACGAATTCACATTCAACAAACGTATGCATTCAATTATTTAAAACTTATAACGAGAATTGGAAGCAATCCATATCTTGCATTAGATATTTCTTCTACACTACTTGCTCATCATGTCTGCATTTTACACACTTCGACCATCGTTAAAATACAGTACAGTTCGACCATCGTTAAAAATACTCACAAAATCATCATCATCATCATTATTTACTCTAAAGGTGTGTGTAATAATCCCTGACTGTTTCTTGTTTCTTCAATTATTTAAAACTAACAAGTGCAGGTTTGGTCAGTAATAAAATTGCACCAATTGCATCATACACATTAGATGGCAACAACCCTCATTTGTTGTCTTTCAAATTACAAAATTATGAATTGAATAGCCTGCATATAGTGTCATCGTAATAATAATTAATAATAATCAATAAGAATAATCCATCATGATAATGCAATTAGCCAAACTAAACTAAAGATATACTGATAATTATAATGTAACATTATCATCAATTTGAAAAAAGAGATGCTATCTACCCCTATTTTACTATTATTAATTATATATCACTTATCATACAACAAATTTTTTAGTTTTTAATATATATGCATGCAAGCATCCATGTACATCATTTTTCTAGTGTATTTCTCCAAATCTCTAACCAACGTCTGTTAGGAATCATTATTATTGTAGAAAAATAAACAATTCACATTAGTTTGGGAAATCAAACAACGACAACAACGCAAAACTGATCGTTCAAATTACGTTCGATTAATTTGATTAGTTAGTGCGTCTCTATTGAGCGTTGGGGCTGTCCGTTCCGCTTCCGCTATTATTTGAACTACCCTTGGCAGCAGATAATCGATCTCGTTTGGTTAACTTTGATAGACTAGCGACTTCTTTCAACAACGATTGAATGCGTGCGTTCAACGCTTCGACCTTATTATCGTACTCTTTCTGCGAGGTCTTCATTTTACTGCGCAATTCGTTCTCGGTTGTAAAATGTTTTGCTTTTAATTCTGTTATCTATAAATCAATTAAAAGAGATGATAGCATGTGTCACACTGGCAACGTCAACATACTGTTGATAGATATTAATTAATTACACTTGTATAATGTGTTATACAAGAGATGTAATAGTTCTTCTAGTAATCTTATTTAATGCAAAACATTCAGTTTGAAGGACAGTTAAAAACGCGATACGAAATTAGTTTTGTGTTCGTTTTCTCGTCGCGTCGCATGTGGATTAATTAATCAACAATCAACGTAAAACAACTTTCCGAGTGGATATATAATGTTATTGAATTGAATAAGATTACTAGGAAGCAAAAAATTTAAAGTGTGCTTACATGTTTATCCTTGGTTAACATCTGCGAGTCTTTCTGACTCAGCTGCTTCTGTAAGCTGGCAATCTGCTCCTTCAACTGGGTCATTGCAACCATATGATCGGAACTGTTTGGATCCAGGTCTGCGCGTGTTAACCCAGGTCCGTTATTGCGTGCAATCTTGTTTGCCGGTCCATTATCATTCTCCGGCGGCTGTATCTTGGTCACATCAACGCGTTGCGGTCTCTTGTTGTGAGAGCGCAGTCTGTAAACATTGTTCACAAGGCAAACAATTAGAAACTTGCAAAATAGAAACCCACAACAAATCAAAGAGAATCAGACTAGAGTACTACTTGTTTGGTATCACACTTACTTGCCGTCTTTGTGCTTATTGCGCATTTGGGACATTTTCAGGTGTCGTCTATCGGCGTCAGACTGTTTTGTTTTTGCCAAAGCACGTTTGTACGAAAGCGTGCACAACCAACACAACAATTTGCCATCCACCTAAAACGATTTGTTTCAAACGTCCGGCCATTGCTCGTAAGCCATTAACAGATTATGTATGCAAAGTGGAAATACCTTTTTGTCATCATCTTGCCGATCAAACGCACACTTTTGCTTGCACTGCTCGCAATTGACGGGTGGTCCATATTTCAGTTCGGAGTTCGTACAGCGCTGGCACTTATTGCCGATGAACGCAGCGATTATGTTGCAATATTCACACGCGCTGGGTTTGCCATACGCTTTAACATTCTGCTCGCATTTTTTGCAAATCGTGCTCGTGCTCCCTTTCGACGTCTGCTGAAACTCGGATCGGCAGTACGTGCACTTGACGACGGGAAAAGCACCTCGGCATTCCTACACAAACAACCACAATTTGCAAATTGCGTGAGACAAACAAAACAATCGCACGGACATTGCTGGCACACAATGCATAAACAATGTGCGCAGTAACGCCTTTGAATTACGCACGTAGGGCGTTTCGCAGAGGCGAAAAATAAATCATTTGACGAATGCAAAACAGATCACAACCTTTCAAGAAGTCCACTTTCACATGTAACCTAACTTAAATGCGTCTAAAAAAAGATCCTACCTTACACAACTGCTGTCCCGGTGAGAGCTCTTCGAATGGGTGTCTGGAGAAACATCTCGAACAGGCAAACAGCGGCGTACTCATTTTAACAACACCTATTGCTTAATTACACAACTCGGAGAGAGGATTTAATTACGGATTGCACAAACAGAAAATATTTTAGCAACTACTCCAGAGAACCACACACATCAAATGGCTACCGTTCACCAAGTCATAGCTGGCCTGATCGCCAGATTTTATATTCTGTAACAGCGCCATCATATGGATGTGAAAAATTATTTAAATATCTAATTAACTTTTTAAACTTATTAAATCAGTATTCATTTATCACCAACTCTTGAGACGATAACGTGAATTAAAATTAAACTTTATTAGAAATGATTTTATCAAATTAAAACGGGGGTAATTGTTCGTCGGGGCAAACTCTCATTATTTTATCAGTCAAAATCATTTTATTGATTTTTTTCTGCTGATCATGTTCGCCAATTCCTCCGACTCTTGCCAAATAAAAGCCCTTTTCTAATATATTGCGACTAGCTTTGGGCAGATGCGAAGGATATTGCACTTTAAATCTAATTATCAAATTTCCCTTTTCCCCTGGCTTGTCGACAATTGGCATGCCTTCATTTATTACGA
Source organism: Aleochara curtula (assembly GCA_963978815.1). Lineage (NCBI taxonomy): Eukaryota > Metazoa > Arthropoda > Insecta > Coleoptera > Staphylinidae > Aleochara > Aleochara curtula. The sequence goes on along the minus strand of OZ022219.1, from coordinate 10,952,189 downwards.
CTTTTTCAAAATTCGGATGAACAATATCAGTTATTGGAACTCTAATCGTTCGATGATCAATCGTACAGATTGTAATCATGGTGCCAAGCAACGACTCTTGCAATGAAATCACAGCCTGAGTGACTAAATCGTTGCCTTCGCGTATAAAATGTTCATGTGGGCGATCATGTACAATAAATATAATATCAGCCGGTAATTGCGTGGGATTTTGATCACCTTCTTCGGGTAATACAATTTCCGTGCTTGCCGGAATACCTGGTTTGATTGGAATGGACAATATCTTTTCGCGCACTTCCGTTTTGCTTTTATCTGGGGTTATGTATTCAAGCCTCTGAATTTTCATCTTTTTAACACCACCAAAGTATATTTCATGCAGCGTTAAATAGAGTTTATGATAAATTGGGGGTTGTTTCTCTCGAAAACCCGTACCTTCACCTTCCACGTCAAATGACTGCCGCGGATTCAAGTAGTAATCAAGAAGATCCGCAAACGGCGAATCAGTTCCGAAGAATTCTCTATCAAATACGTACAAACATTACTAATCCATAGGTAAATAGCAAAAGTTATACTTATATGTTATCATTGGATCACCATGATATCTAAAGGGTTGAATATATTTATCAGGACCAGGAACACCTCGTTTTAAACCTTCCTCGCCATATTGATCAAAAACTGCGCGTGTAAGGGGATTTGAAAGAACTTCGAAAGCTTCACCAAGAAGTTCAAATACTTTTTGTACACTCTCATTTTGTAAGCTCTGTTTATTAAAACCCAGCGCTAAATTTCGATACCTAAAATTCAAATCATTTCGTAAATTGCATAATTGAATAACTAGTTATAATACATACGCTTTCTTAATTTCCAAATCTGACGCATTGCGTGTTATTTGCAGCACACCGTAATAATCAATTCCCATTGCAATTATATAGAATCGGCAATTAAAGTAAATGACATCGTTAAATACATATAATTTATTATTTGCACGTTGTACATTGACAGTAACTATAAAACAAATTATAATTCTATCAAAACAATAGATTGATTTATAAATTTAACTCTTAGTTATGGCGCGTTTCCATCAAGGCAACATTTGCCCGAATCTGATTGGTCCTGATCGGGCAGCTCGATCTAAAGATTGGTTAAGATGAGGCACGTGATCAAATCAATCTAAATGTCACTAAACGTTAGCCCTATTAAAAACGCGATACTCTCCTTGGAAGACATGATATATATTTCTTATATAAAATAATATAATTTAACATTTAAACAGCAACTTTTTGCGCCTTACTTTCGATGCATGGATTTTCAATGTCACTTTTACTTTGAATTAATTTCAATTCTAAACTCTTTGCCGAATTACCAACTGAATTTGCATGTATTAACGTTCGATGAAGGACAGCATGAAGAGTAGCAATGGTTTTCTCAAGAGCAATTTGCAAATCCCTGGATTTATGCATCCATGCTAAGAAAGTGGCAGCAAATAAATCACCAGAGCCGGTAAATGACGCCGATAATTTCGGAATCTCTATTTTCAGTCGTTGCTTCCCATCCAATATGCTACTGGCCAATGCTAATAAATTACCATTTTCTCCAAGCTCACTCGAGGAAAGTACAACAATTTTACAACCTTTTTCATGCAACACATCAATTGCTTTCCATGCATCACTAATGTTGTTTACTTTAGTGTCAGTCAACAATTCAACTTCAAATTGGTTTGGAGTGATTATATCTGCTTGTGGCAATATCAAACTTTTGTACAAAGGCAGAAGTTCTTTGGGAACATACATTGCACCATTGTCACCCATCACCGGATCGCAAACTATCAAGATATATTTACAAAGTTTCTGGAATTATTATTCATGGCAATTGACTTACCATAGAGTAAATGGGGATTAACACATTTTAAATCTTGAACAACTTTTGCAACTCTCTCTAGGAATAGAGGAGATCCAATGTACCCTGTTAATAAATGCGTGTAACCATCATCAAGATGATTTACCTTCAGTCCATCAATTAATTCACCAAGATCAACATCTGAAAGGACTTGACCTTTAAAGCAAGAATATCCAGTATGGTTACAAAACTGGACTGAATTTATTGCATCTACTTCAAATCCTAACAGCTAAAATTATTCACAATTAACCACCTTATTTAAAGAAAACAATTAATAAAAACTCACCTGAAGTGGAAATGTTGCACTTTTGTTTCCAACATAGCCAGACACCACATGACTTTGAATAGATAACACTCGCGGATGCGTTGTCATTTTTGCATAAGAAGTTTGATAACTGCACGTTAGCAGTTGTCGCGGCCACTTTACAACAAATAATGAGCCAAGTTGCCTTGCAGTCGACTGCTAAACCGAATAGAAATAAGTGTCAATATGATTCCAATGCAAACAGAATTTATAATGCATGTATCTGCTACTTATGTACACATAGTCACTGACTCAAGTCTACAAGGCACTTAAATTTGTTTGCTAACCAGATAACCATGCAAGGTCAACATGTTATATCTAACGTTTATATCTTTCCATTGTGGCTGGTGTTTAGTAATAAGAAATAAATAATCACACACACAATTCCAGGTTATGACCATTTGCACTGTGTCAAACTAATGCTAATTTTATTGATTATTTCATGATTGATTTAATTAGAATAATGCTTGTCTGTACTTGCCTAATTGAGTACAAGTCAATTGCTTACTTAAAATATGTCAATTGCACTGTGTCCTAATTCTTAAAGTGAATTAATTAAAATTTTGTTATTCAGAATTATCTACATAGGCAACCCAACCATCTGCATCTATTAATAACCATGTTGTGGCTGTGCCTTAACTACATTGTTTGCATCAGTTTGCATTACTTTCCGAAAAGCATAAAAAAGCAATCATAAGAATATTTACACATGTAATTTGATACAAGTTTCATAAACATACATTGACATCAAGCAGCTGATTGTGCGCGGTCATCGACCTCGCTCACATTGATCTTCATAAGTATTGCGGGCAGATCAGAGCGAATCTCGTACGTAAAAAGTCATCGCCCTCAATAGTTGCACCAAAACAGTGTTTCAATGACTTACTAATTAAGTATGCTACAAATCAGTTATTGAATCCAAGTGGTGGCAATGCATCGCAAGGAGGACGTGTTTGAGCAGAAGAAAATTGAGATAGAGTCATGGCTACAACGATTAGAGAAACGGATCGGGCAAATGGCCCCAGTTGGGCACACCGCCGATGTTCTTGAGATTCAATTGCGTGAGCAGAAGAGCCTGCACGCTGAACTGCACACGTTCAAACTACAAATTGAATCGTTCCAGCAGCTTGCACAGAAACTGATAGTCATTCATCAGCATGAAGACACCAGCAGATATAAGAAGGTAATTAATCATTCTTATTTATCTATTGATACAATACAATATTAATGTTTGCTAGCCACTAGATAATAATTGAATTAATATTATATCAGGGCGTATCAGACGTAAGTCAACTGTACACGCGGATGGACGCATGTGTAATTAATCGAGGAAAGCTGTTGCATGCCGCAATGAGCTCACTGCAGAACTTGGATAGATCTATTGATAAGTTTCTGGCATGGCTCAGTGAAGTGGAGTCTGTTTTGGAATCATTAGAAGCAGACAGTGATTCGAGGCGCGGCGCGATCGGCTTGAAAGAACTCCAGGCGGATATTGACAGACAGTCAACTACGCATCAAGCACTCAGGACTTCCAGTTTAGCACTTTTGGGCACCCTAGCACCAGAAGATGCATTAATGTTGCAACTGCGTGGTGACGAAATCGAACGACGTTGGGTAGCTTTGAAATCACGCACGATGGAGTTGCGAAATCGTCTAGAACACAATACCGAGTATTGGAATGCACTGCTATTATCCTTGCGTGAATTAACCGAATGGGTTATACGGAAGGATACCGAACTTGGCTTGGCATCGAGACATGACGATTATCGTGCATTTCGTCAGCAGTTGGAGGATAAACGACCTATGGTTGAGAGCAGTTTGCGATCGGCGAGACAGTTTGTTGCCGGCGAACCGTCCGGGGAGTTGCCGCGCAACCTCCGTCGAGAACTGGTGAAACTAAGCGACAAGTGGAACGCGCTAATAGACAGATCCGATCAACTTGCAGCGCGCTTCGAGCTGAACAACGCGAAACTTAAACAATTGTCATCCACACTGGAGGAATCTTCAGCAGCCGTGGCTCGATTGGAACGCGCCACGCTCAGTTGGAGTGGTCCACGAAATGCATCCGAAGCGCGTGATTTGCTTAATGGCTTGAGAGCTCTCGAACAACAATTACCACTTTTGCAACGATCCCTGGAGGATGCGCGTCATCAGGCGTCAGTTTTAGGTAATAGTTTACCTGCAGCACCAGCGACTCAGTTGGAAGATTGCACAGCAAGATGCAGAGCATTACAAGCCGCAATTCGTGAACGTCGCGATGTACTGATGACTGCATGTCAAGGTGAGCTATCACCAGGGCCTTCCAGCGTGCAAGCACCTTGGGAGCGGGCAACCACACCCAACAAAGTACCTTATTATATTAATCATAGCACAGAGACCACTCATTGGGATCATCCGCATATGCTCGAGTTGGCACTGTGCTTATTGCAGCTGAACGAAGTACGTTTTTCAGCGTATAGAACTGCGTTGAAATTACGTACAATACAAAAGAAGCTTTGCTTGGATCTAGTTACATTAACTACTGCTTCCGAATCATTCGATGTGCATGGACTTCGTGCACAAAACGACCGACTTTTAGACGTAACCGATATGATGATGGTATTACGTTCGCTGTTTAATATCACAGCGCAACAAAATCCGAATTTGATTGATGTACCTTTATGCGTTGACCTGACACTTAACTGGATATTAAATGTGTACGATAGCCAGCGAACTGGACAAATCAGAGTTTTGAGTTTCAAAGTGGGATTAATTTTATTGGCAAAGGGGCATTTGGAGGATAAGTATCGTTATCTCTTCCGACTCATTGCCGACCTGCAGCAGAAAGCTGATCAAAGAAAGCTTGGCTTGTTGCTTCATGATGTGCTACAAGTACCTCGGCAATTAGGCGAAGTTGCTGCGTTTGGCGGATCGAATATCGAACCGAGCGTGCGTAGTTGCTTGGGCGAACGTGAAGAACTCGAAGCGACCCATTTTCTTGCATGGCTGAAACAGGAACCGCAATCATTGGTATGGCTGCCGGTTTTACATCGTTTGGCAGCCGCTGAATCAGCGAAACATCAAGCCAAATGCAATTCATGCAAGCAGTATCCAATTGTGGGATTGCGCTATAGATGCTTGAAGTGTTTCAACTTTGATATGTGTCAAAGTTGCTTTTTCTCTGGCCGATTGACCAAAGGACATAAATTATCGCATCCGATGCATGAATATTGCGCGGCGACCACATCTGTGGAAGATGTACGTGACTTTACGAAAGCACTGCGCAACAAGTTCAAGAGCAAGCGGCATTTCGTCAAGCATCCCCGGGTGGGATATCTGCCAGTACGGTCAGTGCTCGAGGGTGATGAACTTGAGAGTCCTGTTGCGTCGCCGCAACATAATGACATGCATTCACGTCTGGAGATTTACGCGAGTCGTTTGGCTGAAGTTGAATTGCGCGCTGCATCGCCGGAAGATGAACATAGATTGATTGCGGATCTTTGTCATTCTCTCGAGGGTGCACCAGCTAGTCCAGGGCAGCTTATGCTCGTCATTGATGAAGAACAACGTGCTGAATTGCAGGATATGATCAGAGAACTGGAAGCTGAAAACACTGCATTACGACAAGAATATGAACAATTGCAAAGAGGTAACCCTATTAATTTTGAATTAACTCCTATATTTGTTATTAATCTGTTTTTGCGTGTGTTAGGTTCAAATCCACAACCTCCACCAGCCCAACATGATGTGGTGGCTGAAGCGCGCTTACTCCGTCAGCACAAAGGACGCCTTGAAGCACGCATGCAAATTCTGGAAGATCATAATCGTCAGTTGGAAGCACAATTGCAACGTTTGCGACAATTGTTGGACGAGCCCGGAGCGACAACAACCACCCTACAAACACGCTCCGTGACGGCATCGCAATTGAATCAGGATATTCCGGGACGGGTAAATCAATTACCGCCGCCATTAAACGATCATCGTTAACATTTACTCATTTAGTTAGAGATACATTAATCAAATATTTACACATCTGCTCTAACCGACACATAATCAACAAGTGCATATCCTAGTAGACAATGTCCCAGGCTTACTACTAATTACTTAACGTAAAACAAAAGGAAACTTACGTCTAGGCTGTATTGTGCGTTAACGTAAATTTTAAGAAGACAATTTGTATGTTTGATATTGGCATCAGTACTTGAACATTCATGGCATGTTGTCAGTAGTGGTTTACTCGTGTAAGTAAGTAATGTTTAGAGCTGCTTTAGCAACTAAAAAAAGCGCCAACAAGACAAATGCGTAATTTATCAGCTGAAGTAGCGCGCATTGATTACGTACATATGTGTTGACATATCATAAATCTCAATCATCATTACGCGTTTTATTTGCGTGAAATTCACATATCGATCGAATTGATTTTATAAATTTATTTATACATTATGCATATCTAGACTTCAATGCATTTTACACATATGATTTTATACACCTAATATATACAAGGAAAACTGGCGTAAATTTAGCAGAACCGATATTGTAGTACACTCATAACAATTGAGGCCATTTATAATCGTGTTTCATGGAGCTTTATGAAAACCAATCAGTATTTAAAAAGCAATACGACTACGAATAATGCATATAACAAATGATCAATCAACCTGCTCGTATATGTATTATTTAATAAGTAAAGTGCACACTGCTTATAAACTGAACAGCATCATCATCATCCTTAATATCCTGCTTTTATGCTTTCATTTCATTAGCGCAGTAATGCGTAACGTGCTTGCATTCGCCGCTTCAATTTTAGATTATTTATGCCATAACTAATAAGCGTATATAAATATGTATCATAAAAACGAATTGATAAATAATAAATGTCGCATTATCTTGCCAAGTGGTTGTTATGAAATTTTTGTTACAAAAATGAAAAAACAACGCCATTACTTTTACGATCTATTCACGTTATTTATGACTTTACATTCTAAAGACACTATGGTTGAGTTTGTTAATTTACAATCACATTAAGTATTTGTATACGATAACAACTGAGCCACTCGAATGACTAAGAATCACATCGGTTCATTTGCATTTCACGTGGGTGATTAAGTAGCATGCGATGCGCGTGCGCTGCGAGACATGCATCCATCAAGAGAATGTGACATAGAATTAAGATAACAAATAGAAAAATTATTAGGTCTTTCGCTCGCTGTTCTATGTATCACTGTGCCGCCAGGACTTCGCCGTGCATACGCCAGGCCCGCGCCACCAATCGTTTACGTCCTCGTAGTGTTTGTACTGAAGAGGTGCATGCAGCATTGCGCACAGCCGACACCAGAAATATGTGTTTATAAACTCACCCGTGCCTTTCCACTTGAAATAACTATTATACAATCTATCGTCCTGGTCCAGTCTGTGTAGATAGGCGGCTAGTTCGGCCGGTCCGGCAAATTCGTCCACGTGAATGTACGAACCCTCCGGCGCGCTGCGCTCGTAGTCCTCCGGACGTGCGCCAAGGACTATGGGAAGCACATTATGACCTAGGCCATTAACATACAGCTTCTCGGTTATGTAATCGCGGCAATTCGAATTCTCGAATGCAAGGTAGAACTTGTAATCACGATCGAGCAATTCGAAGCAAGCCTTATCATGCCGTGGACAGCGTAACGGGCCGCATGTGCCATAAATATCAACAGGTATAAACTTTGACAGCTCGCGCGCATACGCCAATCGGCCATTACGCGAGCCGCAGTTGGACACGAACCAGGCAACCTTCTTGGTTTTATTCGCCGCATAGTTGATGTGCTGCGGCTTTTGGCGAACCTGCAATGCAAACAATATTCTAATTGAATTAGCGCACGGCGAATGTAGTGAAATGCACGTCAAACATGCATGAAATAATGGCAATTACATGGGTTGTTAACTCCCACCCACTATCTGTGGAGGTACCTAACACTCGGCATATAATTGGATTGGCTAGGATTATCTCGCATACAGTGCGAATGACACATGGTCGGATGTGTATTACTTAAGTTAATTAATATTTGTGCAAATAGCATTCAACTCACTTTGGGATTATAATACGTCCATCGTTCGTAGGGTGCAACAAGCGTTGAATCTCGCCGATACGTTGCCGTCCAGTTAAATAAATCCGCATATTTGATGTTTTGCGTGTGATACGGGCATTCCAGAAAGTACAACATCCATATCTGATTGATTGGACGCACAATACCAGGGTGCGTAAAATGATCTTTGTAAATTATGGCGTCCGCGTCGCTCGCCCGATTCTTATCATCTGTCAGTGAACATCTGTTCACCGGGCAGCCATGAAATGCCCCAGTTCCAGCACGTTTGTCCCATTGGCCAAGCCCATTGTACGCAAGGATAACCTTTTCAGGACTATCATATCCTACAACACAAAAGCACACAACTTCTTTATAAGTACACCACTTGGTCCGAGGCCGTTTTGTTTTCTGCGTAGCTGAGTTCAAAAGCAACGAAAACAAATTATTTACCTGTGATGATAATTTTCAAACTCTTGATACAAATGAATGGGGATGAGCAACTTCGTAAATCAAAAAGAAGCACAACACAAACAAAACTAAAAGCATTCGTTAATTACACAAAAATGACATCGAATCGCACGCTTGGGGATGCTACCTTCAAAGTCGTCAGGTATGTACATCAATTGGTTCAGAATGCGATCGCTGGGGTCGTCGTAGGGGAATAATTTGTGCGGTCCATTCTTCTTCTCCGGATACTCGCTGCCCCCGGAGAAATACCACGGCTTCCTTCGATTCGCATCTTCCAGCTGCTCGCGATGCCAATGCTCTTTCTCCGTGTGGAAGGACGGCGGAAGATCCCAGGCGAGTTCCGTCGCGTCCTGATCCTCGGCGAAGAGCGACGTTTGCGAAGCGCCACCGTTGGTGAGTGCGTCAATCGTGTGCAGCAGATGTCGATGGTGGAAGATGACGAGGACGAGGAGCAAGCCTCCGCAGCAGACCAACCACAGGAAGAACCTGCGGACCGAGAGTCGCGGAGGCATCACTGCGTCATTCTCGTGCGCTGTGATGGACTACTGTAAAGTGATAACACGTATTGAACAGGACCATTCATACCACATATTCTACTACCACATAACAATATGAAATAAAAGCAGATATTTACCGGTGCACAAGTTATGCGCACGAAAACACGTTATCGTTAATATGTATCTCTCCATAACATTCAAATGAATACGAGCAGCAACATAAACGTAAAAGAAATGTAGATTTGCATTCGACCAAGTGCCGCAACTCGATTGGTACAATCGAAAATCTAATTAAGTTATACGTCGAATTCGTTTTGGGTTGATGCGTGCAACGTTAAAGTACTTTCATGAATTATGTTTCTATCAATTACACGCACCGCTCCAGTGCCGAAAATAGTTTTTATTTACATTAAACAAGTGCTGCACATGTTGTATGTACCACATGAGTATCCCCATCGGAAAAATACTAAAATAAAATAAAACAATGCATTTTAATGAAGCGGCAAATTGTTTGCGGCAAGTTAGCGCGTTCAAAATATCATTTTATACGCTCGCCAAGTATATGCGCTATAAAATTATATGCGTTCATTGAAACAATAAATTATAAGCGGATGCTTTCATTTATCCATACGCTTTTTGAGCCACCGATGCGTTTTTGTTATAAAAAAAACGGGGGGCGTTTATTTTTCCATTACCACGAGCACATTAGCGAATATGCGTATATCAATCGCATCATCATCAGCACTCCAAAGTATGAGCTATACATTCATTACGCGCAATTCTCTACGGTCGCATGTAATTGCATTGTTCCAATACGAGCGGAGCGAATCAAGTTTAGCATTATTTAAATGCGAGAAAATACATCATCGCTGACACTTCATTCGACATGAATTGGAGCAGCAGTCAAGATTTATTATCACGTCTCAAATCATCCAGGCAATCGCCTTTTGTCCGAGCGACAATCGTCCGTGAAGTTGGTTATCATTCGTTTATCCCACATAGCTTGTTATTGTACAAATACGGCACGTAAAGCACACGCGGCACAAATAAATAAATTATCTATTTGGATGTGAAAACAAATGAGAAACCAGACGCGCTTTCATTATACGCCTCGTTTATCCTCGACGTGAACAACACTTGCGCTTGATACGTGCGCTTGTGAAACAATCCATCTTTTTTCGGGGGTTGTTTGGCTGATGATGAGACACGCACTGATTTAATTCATTATTATGCACCCCTTGCTGTGCTGGAACGACGCCGGTAAATGTTGTGAATGGTTTTCAGTGACCGTTTCTTAACTGGGAAGCGCGTTGTTCGCATATTGATATTACATTTTGTCTGTTTTTTTCGCACGACAAATGTAAACTAGTTTACGAATTGCCTGCTCCTGGTCTCGGATAATACGCGCAATAAACAACCTACACGCCGAAACAAAGAATACAGTTTTGGGCAATTATCGTTAAACTATATAGTTTAATTGAGTTAAACTATATGCTTTTGTTTTGGATAATGAAAAATGTAAATGGCCAAAACTCACTCACCGGCTCGCTCGTTGATCGTTGTTGTGAGGCAGCAACATAGTTGGTGTGTAAGTGGGTGAAGTTGTGCGCGTTCCGCACCACCGCCGAGCAACACACCGACCAGCACTGTGCGGAAAACGCTGCTTTTCCGTGCGAACCACCACCATGTAACTGACAGCAGCGGCAGCATCCCTCAGGAAAATCCATATTCCTGCTGGCGGCGGCTGCGCGCGCGCTCGCTTCTTCGACGAGTGCCTGCCGCCAGTGCCAGTCGCTCAACCAACGACCATACCGTTTCGTTCATCGAACATCATTATGCAATTTAGAGTTGTGCTTATTTCACTTTTGGCAAGTTGCAGCGCGCAAAACTTTGATATTGATTTCTGCCACGGAAGGTGATTTGCTATTGCTCTATTGAAATCAAGTACTTGAGACTCCTCAGCTACATTGATTTATGAAAATAAAGTTACAAGATTGATTGAATTGAAAATTACGTACGCAAATTTCGTGGTATTTTGCTATTTACTTGTTGAATATTTCGTTTACACTATTTAGCTATGTACACATTTGATAAGATAATAAATTATGAACGTCATTCATCCCATCTAGACTTTTTCTTGGTGAATTTTTCTACACCTTCTGCAGTGTATGTTGAATAATAACCCAAATCATTCCATTTATGCCGCATGTATGCAATGTACAGAGAACAGCCTATGAATGCAGTAAGTCCAAAGGCCATGATAACAATATTCTGCAAAATATAAAAAACAATTACGTGCACATAAAGTTTGTTTGAAGAATGACTCACAGGTTTCGCGTACAACTCAAAATTCACAACGCGAAATATTCTTGATGTTTGAAGTGATCGTATACCATCTCCAGGTTGATGTTCCTTTGCTTTTATCTCTGCATTCGTTGGTTTACTAGACATTGTTTTAGTAATAATTTCAACAACTCTTTGCGTATTTTGGTGTTTTGTTTAACAGCTGAAAATTCGAGGTTGTGTTATTTGCGGATTGTTGCGGATACTCAATAGGCAACTTTACACACTTGAGTTTAAAATAATTTAACTTGTCTGAAAGTTTTATTCCTAGTTAATGCTATTGTTTCTGACTTTCTTACATACATTTGCAACAAAAACAAATTTGCAACATTTTTGTTGTATTGTGCTATCAACATTATTGGAATTCATATTTGGCAGGCCACTCAATATTAACTGTAGCAATAAAAATTACACCCAAATTCGAATAAAATCTAAGTATATGAAAAAGCTTTTCAATTAAATTAGTTATCATAAGCAAAACGATGTAATTATTTTAATCAAAACTAATTAATATCTGCCCAGGCAGCCTTAATAAAAAGTTGCTTACATACAGCGAATGGCACACGAATATAAATTTGCATTGTTTAAAAAATGTTACAAACAAACCATGCCAGTTAACTCCATTCCGAATCATGCTCTCACTTCATATACAGTTGGGTGCGTACCCTTCACAACACAAATAAATCATCTCAATGCTTGTACGACATAAACAAGGCAACTCAAAACAAATATTACCACAAACCAATCAAAAATTCAATTAAATTAATACTCCCAATCAAAATAAAGCTAAATTCAATCAGACGCAATAATTGCCAGTAGTTAAACGTTATCGATCACACTCGTTACTAAATAAAGGAAATTAAATTATTCTAAACAAATCGAGAAACACGTGACAAATTAATTAGCTAATCAATTACACTAAAATGTAACTTAAAACTAAAAAAAAGTGCTCGATTCCCGCAACACGCGAAATCAAGCCGTTGCAAGTTACTTAATTTTCTCTTAATTATATGTTTAGTTAACCAACAAATTAAATGTATAGACTGGTATACGCTGGTATACACTTATTATCCAAACCGTGAATTCGTATATTCAATGTATAAGGCTTTATACGTTGATTGTGGTCTCACCTGGGTAAATCTTGGCAGGCGCGTCTTAGACGCGGGGGTGGGCACGGTGGGCACACAATATTTAATTAATTGGCGTATGTGCAACTTTATTAGTGTTTACACAATCTAATTTTTATCTTAAAAAAATCAAATGGTACGCGCATCCTCAACTATAAAGTGGTCGAAAGCAGCTGGAAGCACGCTTTTTGCAGCAAATTGTACGATAGTTCACTTTAGGTTCTCTGCCAGGCAAGATAGTTAATCAATTTTATTTCTTTGTAAATATTAGGTTCCCAAATATTATTTTAGATTCATAAATAAACTAAATAAAAAGCGCGGTATAACTGCGTATCTAGAGTTTGTAGAAAAATTGCAGTAACCGCATGCAACCACATTGAAAACAAACATATCAGAGACAAATTTGTAGTATTGCTCTCAGCGTTATGTTGATTTTAGCGTAGTGCTGCGCTCTATATGAGTAATACTGTTTTCTCTCTTTTGCCAAAGGTAAACGAATAGCGCTTTTACAGTCACACTGTTTTTATTATTTACATATCAACTGTCAATTCTAAAGATTTAACCAGATTCGACGCCTCGAGTACTTGTTCACTCTTTGTTAATATCAAGTTCGGGGTGCATGGTGGTTCGTTTTCATCTGGTTGTTTTTAATCATAATTGACGATGTCCGAAAAAGTAGATTGGTCACAATATGTATCCGAACAGGAGAGGCTCGTCGTTAATAAGGTAAGCTATTAAAATCACTTAATATATTCATTTACGTAAACTGCGTTTAGATGTCTTCTGTCGGCATTTCAACACCAAATGTAAGAGATGCACCGCCAAATGCAAATGCGGCTCCAGCCCCTGCTAAAGGTGAACCAGAAGAATTTAGTGCCGCTGATGTCAGTTATCTCCAGAAAGTTATTCGCAAAGGCCTTGTAGAAAACAAGAATGCTTTGGAGGTACAAAGAAAGGACCCAAGTTCACCATTATACTCAGTAAAGAGTTTTGCAGCTTTAAATCTGTAAGTTGCATTATTAGCATATCCTATGTGATTTTAATTAAGTAATTACTGCTTAATGTAGGAGAGAAGAGCTTCTTAATGGAGTATATGATATGGGTTTCAATGCACCATCTAAAATTCAAGAGGCTGCTTTGCCAACATTGCTTGCAGAGCCTCCACAAAACCTAATTGCACAATCACAGTCTGGTACTGGAAAAACAGCTGCATTTGTTTTAGCAATGCTTAGCAGGGTTAATTCCAGATTAAAGTATCCACAGGTCTTATGCTTGTCTCCAACTTATGAGTTAGCTATACAAACTGGTGAAGTGGCAGCTAAAATGGGTAAATTCTGTCCAGATATTGAGTTACGGTTTGCTGTAAGGGGTGAAGAACTACCAAGGAATTCAAAAATTTCTGAGCATGTCATTATTGGTACTCCAGGCAAAGTGATGGATTGGGCATTAAAAATGCACATGTTTGATTTAACAAAAATCCGTGTTTTTGTACTTGACGAAGCCGACGTCATGATTGCCACACAAGGACATCAAGATCAATGCATAAGAATTCACAAGTATGTCTAATTAATTAATTCTTATAGGCATAAATATACTTTAACAATGTTATAGGAAACTGGACCACACTATTTGCCAAATGATGTTCTTTTCAGCAACTTATGATCAAGAAGTAATGGATTTTGCCGAAATCATTGTTAATGATCCTGTTATTATTCGATTAAGACGTGAGGAGGAAAGTCTGGATAACATTAAACAATACTATGTGAAATGTAACAATGAGCAGCAGAAGTATGTAGCTGTGACCAACATTTATGGTACAGTTGGTGTGGGTCAAGCGATAATTTTCTGTAAAACACGTAAAACAGCCAGTTGGCTTGCTGACAAGATGAAAAAAGATGGTCATGCTGTTGCATTACTCACTGGTGAACAAAGTGTTGAGGAACGTATTGATGTATTGGATAGGTATCGCACAGGACAAGAAAAAGTTTTAATTACAACAAATGTACTCTCTCGTGGTATGTAATCATGAATCAACCATGAACACAGTTAATGCAACTTTCTGCTTTAGGTATTGATGTTGAACAAGTTACAATTGTGGTCAACTTTGACTTACCAACTGATATTAATGGCAAAGCAGATTGCGAAACCTATCTGCATAGGATAGGACGCACTGGTCGATTTGGCAAACATGGCATTGCAATCAACTTGGTGGATGGACCACAGACTGAAGAAATCTGTCGTGCCATTGAGGGACACTTTAATAAGAAAATTCATTATTTGAATGCCAACGACGCAGATGAGATCGAAAAAATCGGCGCCTAAGACATTGTTTTGTAATCAGCAAATCTATTACGTACTGTTCTGTCCAAACTTTCTAGAATCATAACATGCCTATTGAAGAAGTTATTAAACTGTTTTAAAGCAAGGGCAGGAGTTCCATTTGTCTCATGGTAGATCAGCATGTTATAGATGTAATTCTTAATATTTACTTTACAATTTCCCACACAATAAAGGGACATATATATAAAATGTATATCAAAATGTAAAGCTCATTTAAACCTTAATCATTATCATGAATGAACATAAAATTTCAAAAACAAATCAAATCAATTTGCTCAATGTCCCCAAAACACATTCGTAATTCATATGGATTGTTAATTTAAGTAAAGACGAGGTAGAATCTGTTCAATTTTTAATTTTTGCATATTGTTTGTCTTTTAGTGTAAAATTAACGCATGTACCTTTTGTATCAACTTAAAAATGCAATGATTTAGCAAAAAGTGAAGCAGTAGCTTGCTGCTTATCGCCATTAAAACGAGATAATTCGTCGATGACTGCCTCTCTGCTGAATCCAAATGCCATCAGTTCAGCAATATCTTTTTCCGGAAAAGTCGCTTGTTGCATTGATGCCGAAGGAGTGTGTTCAGCACTTGGTCCTGATCCATCATCTACAATTAAACACATGAAATTCTGCAAGCATGTGATGATAATTACTCTATGTTAACGAAAATGATGATAGATAGAGATGATACAACTTTCTGCAAACGTTATTTATTAATCAGCAATTGGTTATGGTGAATTTGCTATCATGTCAAAATAAAGCAATCGTTGTTGTCGGTTCCATTAAAGGCATAAGGAGATAGGAGGATAAATTCAATTCAATGTGTTAGGAATTTCTCTCGCCTGACTTATGACGTTTACTGTCGCGTGAGGAATGTTCATGCTTGGATTCTACAAGAAAATCAAAAATAGCATGCGTTAGATGCACTTGTGCAATACGTACTTTCTTTGATACTTTGTTTAATTGCACGCTGTAAATCCAATTCTTCCGCAGTTTTCCGATTTTCTTTCAGCATATCATCCTCGGAAGTGTTACTGAGACGTGCGCAGTCGGGAAGTTCCGCTTCCGGTAAGAACTTTGTCTCTGTGCCAGTTGTGCCGATTCGGAGCACATTACCTTTGAGATCAATGGAGCACTAAAACAATTTAAGCAATTATTTAATTATCTTTGAAATTATTTGAGGATTATTCATACTTGATGTCTTTTGAGCATGTCTAGGCCAAGAAGCATATCCATAGGTTGCTCCTCAAGGACGGAAAAGCTAGTTGTTAGGTAATCTTTCTCGATTTGAATTTGCACCATATGAATACGTCCGATAATACGCTGGACGCCAACACCTTTCGCAATACCCGCCCATCGAGTGTCCACTAAGCGCATTATATTGCAGCGTTCCGCGCATGCACTTGACATAATTGTCGTTTGAGCACCTGAAATCATTGAGAAATTACAAAAGATTCAGTCATTGTTTAGAATGAATGCAAACCTGAATCGATAAATGCTTTAACAGGATGTCCATTAACCCGGCAATGAATGTATAGCATAACAACGGTTCCAAAAGATTCTGGATTGTATTCCATAGCAGCTTCCATATTAGCTTCAATATTTTTCTGTCTTATCTCTTCGGCAATTAATCGCTGTGCCTCTGTATCAAACGGATGGGCATTCATCATACGAAGACGTTGACGCTCTCGTTCTTGGCGAGCACTCACTTGCTCTTTCAGTACAGCAGAAAACAGTTCTTAAAATAGCAACATTTCGTAAACAATAAACCACATACAAAATGTGAGTAATTAGAGAGACTTACCAATGTTTCCTGAGAGCAAGGCATCTGCTAATCTAGGATTATTCTGCTTGAGCAAAGACAGTTGGTCGGGGTTAGCTAGGAACATATCTCTTATCATGACAGGGTCATCCTCAGTGGAGGTCCTTGTGGATGTGGCCGCTCTGGTGGTGGTGCCCCCCTGGCCATTGTTATTAGTACGATTTCCTCGGATGTGCATCGGCACTTGTATAGCGCTAAAGTCTAAACTAGGAACTGCATTAAACGGAATACAATTAACAAATTTTGCCCTTTCGTAACATAGCGTTTTGTCGTTGAACAATCAATTTAATGCCACTCAAACGTCTGTCAGCAAACGTACCTGCCAAATCAACCTGTGACGCTGGCTGTAGCATGTGTTGTAAAATCACAGCATCCCCATCTTTTATTCCAAGATCACGCATTGTTTTCTTATCGTCCAGCAAGGGACGGCCGTTGAACGCTATGACGATTTCGGACGCTGGAAAACCAGACTCGACTTCACAGAAAGCTTTAAAGTTCTCCAGCTCCAAATCATCGGCGATATCCAGTACGAAGATATAATCAGTCAGTGTCGTTACAGTCACCTTCATCTCGGCCGCTTTTTGTTTAACTTCAACAAATGAGCGTTTGCTTTTCGGCACAATAACCTGCTTTTGTCACGACCAATACAACATTAAGTGCGTTTGCTAGCGAATGAAATGTATTTTAAATATATATTATTGTATGTAGTACACTACACCAGAATTTTTATTTATATTAAACCTAACCAACGATCCAACACTATGATTTGCAACAATCATAACACAGCTCAGCAAAAATAACAAGCATTCAATGACAGCTGTTTGAGGTGGAACTGAAACTGCATCTAGCGACATCAAGCTTCAATTGAGTAAAGTAACAGTACAAAATTTTATTAAATAATACTTAGTTATTAATTTTATAACACAAATAATTCTCGGACACTATTCTAATATATAATCAGGATCTTGTTTAATCAGAAACTCGGTTGACAATTCATCAACTGAACCAGTTTTAGTATTTGTGGTATCACTTTTGTTATCAACATATTGGTTTGTTATATGCTCCAATAATGTACTTTTAAAACTCTCAAAATTATCAGATGTTTCTAAATAAGAATTTAATAGAAGTGCAACATCTGTATTAATCCCTGGCTTTTTAGTATTAGATATTGATAAGTTATGAGTTTTTATAAAATTATAATACCATTTTTTGCCAGCCATTTTTGCTTGTTTGTTAAACTTATGTGGTATATTCTTCCTCTCTGCCATTTGATATGCCAGCTTTCTTATATCCATTGAAGTGAGTTTGCATGAATATGATTGTAAGCAATGAATAAGTTGTATTAGCTCCTTTTCTTGAGCATTTGTAAAATGTTTAGGCCTTCCAAGAACATCATATTTGTTTAATTCCAGGAAATATCGACGGAGCGTTGGTTTAGGTACATTGTATTTTCTGTGGGCAGCATTGAAGCCAATTTCACCTTTTTGTAATTTGTCTACTGCAGCATCCATATCTTCTCGCCGCCACTGTTTACACACTCGTTTTGCCATATTGGCAATCTAGAAATAATATAAAAAAATAATTGCAATAAGATTATCTTGAAATTATTAAACTCCTAATACATTTAATGTAGTGTAACGTAGAGTAAACCCCGTAATACTTTGTTTAGATTATTCGATGTTTGTAAACATCTGTGGCAATTTGGGGAAAATATGAAGTTATTCATGGAATAAGGTATTGATTTCTATAATCTTTCTCCATTATTGAGGACTGCGCCTCTGTCTGCCAATAATTAAACTACATTAAGTGGTTAAAACTTTTAAAACGTACAATTTTCAGCTAATTTTTATTTTCCTCATTTCCGTTTCTTAAGGAATAACTCAATCAATGTTTGCACTGAATTAGACAATTTTTTATATTCGGGCAACCGAAAGTGATAAACCTTTCCAGGATATAAACTATACGATGATAAATGCGTATTTGATTAATAATCAATACTTGCGTATTATGAATTTGTTTAAACAATATATCCTCACACCCGAAAGGATAATTGGTTTAAACAATATAGCATTATTTATACCTGGGCATCCTTTAGCTTTCTCATATCAGTACGGAATAATGCAGAAAATGTTGAAGTCCTGTCGCATATAAATGCAGTTGATATGTGTTGTACCGCATTGTTTGTTAATTAATGCATGTGTTAATAGGCACATGTAAATGCATAGCAGTTGTGTATTAAACATACACGTTTATCGAGTGATACTGGTCAAATTTTGTGGAAGACCTTGCTTATTCTATTCTAAGTTCATAAGCGTTATGATTATAATTTGTGCCTTAAGGATATTTAATATTTTATGTTCAACATTAATGTTAAATCACGTTAGAACGTGAGTTACATTTTAAAGTTTTTTTCCTATGCATGCCAAAACACACATTGTATATGATAAACAGCGATTTTATCAATAGGTTATCCGGTTTTGTGATTATGTATTTTAATTTTATGATATTATTTACCTATTTCAATGAATGGACCGTGGATAACTGTTAGAAAACAAATTCTAGATTAGAAGCGTGTGTCCTGAATTTAATGAGATGAACTACCGTTCAACTTGTAAAAGTTGTATACTGTTGTACTTGTATATTAAGTTTTCGTACACTCAATAGTATCTTTTTATTTTAAATACGTACCCATGCATGTATATATTTATGGACGAAGTATGCAACTTGTATAACCCGTTTATGCGCAGTACTTTCTAACCTTACCTCTCGAGCATTGATTTTCATCAGTCGCTCATAGATTATCGCGGTTCTCGGTGGTATCGGAACGTATTTCCGTGAAAATAATAACACAACACGTGCTACACAATAAATTCAGTGAATTAACATAAATATGGGGTTTAGTGAAGGTATTTAATAACTAGTATAGCGCAAAAGTGAGTTGTCGATGCATTGTGCAAAGATACGATCATTATCGTAATTGGTGGATTGCCTATTTACAATAACGTGGTGCATTTTCATTGCCACTACCGTATGTTGGAAACCCAGGTCAGTGTCGGACGGTATCAACATTATAGATGTTGATTGATTGCTTGTGAACACGTAGTTGTACTGATACTTACAATTATTGCTATCGTACTCATAATTATGTGTTAAATGAGTTATCATTAAACCAGTGTGTCAGTCTGCACTCTTATAATACGCAATGAGATTGCTTTGTTTACGACTACAACTGCTATAATTGTTCTTTAAGTGTAATAAATATTGAACAATTACATAAATTAGTTGTACCGATAAGTGTGAGGTTATAATTGCATCATCCATAAAAAGTGGCGGAGTGAGTGCGAATTTAAATTTAATGAGCCATAACTTATTATTAATGTAATGCACGCCTGTCATATATTTGCAGAAAAGTTATTACCTAATGACTACAAACATTGCAATTTGCATGAAATTTAAGGCAGCGCTATTTATAAGTAAAAGCGACATAGCATGCCAAATTCCACCGACTGAAAGCCATTGGATACAAAGAGATTAAGAAAGGAATTGTAGGAAAGGCAAATATAGTAATGACAGTTCAATTAGATTGTTAAATATTGCAAGTAAATCGTAATTGAATGTCGCTATTGTTGGCTGATATAAATATTATCAAAGATATACATTATGTCGGAGTGCGCGCTCAACTGCTACTCAACACGATTGATCTTGCTTTCAAAAGTTTAAACGTTTCCTGCCTTAAACAAAACGAATGTGTACTCAGCTTCCTTGATAACCTTGGCGCTCCGATACATTAAGACATTATTACAATCGCTTATGCTCCATTGTAATGCTTATTAAGGCTTTTAACATCGGCGGCTTTAATTAATTGCACGTTTATAATTTCAGTCTATCTGCTAAACAAATCAAAATAAATGAGTAGTTAGCATGCTTACGTAAGAATACGATCGGAGACCTGTTCAATTCGGTTCAATTCAATCACAACAAATAAGTGATTGATGCGACTTGCGTTGGCTGAACGTTGGCGAGCTCAATTTGCTCGCACTGTACGCATTCGACGCTTGATTAAGAGCCATTCGCACATATCCTAAACGTAATTACCGACTAACTGGTTAATTGAATGATAAGTTTATCGCGTTAAATGCGTTCGATGCATGTAGAAAAAGAGAAGTGTGTGTTGATGATGCTTGTTTATACTGCGAATTCTTTTCGTGCTATTTTCAGTCGATATTTACGTTTCGGTTTGGTTTCAGATGATGGAAATATGATAATATGAACGTACGCATTCCGAATGCTTTTAGAGCTGCAATGTTGTTATTATTATTGCCACCTGCTGGATAAGTTGAAGACGACGACGACGAGATCATTCAGAGTTTAAACGTCCGTGGGCTTGATTGTCTCCAACGTCGGCTGTTGGTATCTTGTAAATGGGAGACAACCGCAGGGGCGGCGGACGCTCTGCCGGCACCTCGAATAAGAGTACCGCATTGCCGGAACGTGTCGCTCAGCTTTATTATGCCCATGGCTTGTTCTGCAGTTCGTATCCGATCACTGCGATTTTCATCGCCGTCATTGTTGCTGTGCTATGCGCGTGAGTCATATGCGCAATTTAAATTTAGCAGTCGCTTTTAAGTGGTTTTTCGTTTACAGATATCCGTTATTGAATTTACCCTTATCGGGTAATCCAACAATTATTTGGAACAATGGCACCATACCTACATCGTCGGAGAACAAGCCGAAATTCTATGTGCAACAAGTGGTGCTTAAGTCGGCTGTGGTGCCATGGAATTTGGGGCTTGAGGTTGGAGATGCGTTCAGGGCGCCACTGTATGAGGCGTTCAAGCTGTTGGATGTGGTGCGCAACTATCAGGATCCGGTGACGATGAAAACCCTAGGTCATGTATGTTTTCACGTGGAGAGCTTGAAGCGTCGTAAACAAGATAAAATTGATGTGCTGCCTGAATACAGCTGTCTGGTTCTTTCGCCGGCGAATTTCTGGAAACAGGATGTTCAGCAGTTCTCACAGGACCCGTCCATCTTGGCCACAATCTTCAGCTATCAGAGTATACAAAAGAGCAAGACGTCAATTGCTGAAATGCTCTTTGGTATGCATTTAGTGGATACGGGCATAAAACGATATCCATTGAGAAATCGACAACGCGTGCTGCAGTATGCGGTGACGCTAATGTTTGCGGAGCATGATGAGCAATTTATTAATGGTTTGCGAGCGAAATTACATCATTTGTATCCGTTGCATAATAATCCGAATGCCACGGACGCGGATGAGATTGATACGGATACGGTCCTAATACATTATCCGGGAGAAATAAGCTACTATGAGCACATTCCCTTGGCCATCACATATTTATTATTATTTTTCTACTACTATTTTTCAGTGCGTAAAATCGAACTGATTAGTTCACGCGTCGGGATGGCCTTTGCCGTGCTTGTTACTGTGATAAGCAGCCTATTAATGACATTGGGTGTGTGTTGCTTTTTTGGCTTGACGCTGAGCGTGCACAACCGACAAGTGTTTCCTTATCTGGTCATCTTGGTGGGCATAGAGAACGTACTGGTGCTGACGAAAAGTGTAGTTTCGACGCCAGCACATTTGGATATTAAGATTCGGGTCGCTCAGGGTTTGAGCAAAGAGGGATGGTCAACAACGAAGAATTTACTTATTGAAATTACAATTTTAACAATTGGATTGTTCACGTTTGTACCAACGATTCAAGAACTTTGCATCTTTTCAATTGTTGGACTGCTGTCAGACTTCTTCTTGCAAATGCTGTTCTTCTCGACGATTCTTGGGATTGACACGCGTAAATTGGAACAAACGGATAAAAACAATTTCCGCAATACGCTGTATCAGTCGCAAAATTATGAGAAGAGTAGTATGGGAATGCATCGATCAAAATCGCATCCGAGGTTGAATTCAATCCCGACTAATATTGTGGCGGGGCAAACGCAAAAGAAACAAGAAAAGAAAATACCAAAACGCTTAAGACTGGTTAATATTTGGGCGAGAACAAGGTTCTTTCAACGTGCATTCATGACCATTATGGTTGTATGGATTGGAATAATATTGTACAACAGTGGCATAATCGAACAATATCTTTTGGATCTCAATGACACAGCTAAATCGACTGATGATAAGAGTAGTGATGATAAACAGACATTTAATATTTTACCTATACTGAACACAAACGAGAAATATATGGTGAATTTTGTTACGCAGAAGAGTAGTGTGCTTAACTATCAGAACAATAGTGATGATTTGGATCGGCTTAAGCATTCTGCGTACAAACCGTGGTTGAGTTTAAATACGCAACATTGGTCTAGCATTTTACGAAAGTATAATGTTAGTGTTAGCGATGGATATGTCGTAGTTTTGCCCAGTATCAAACTATCGCATGTGGTAGCACCCGAACAAGCCGTTTTGCTAAGAAACCCCGAGGAAAAGTACGGAAAATTCGAATGGCACGCGTTGGCAATGGCTTTAGATCCAATAGATTTCAGCGGTATGTAATTTAATCTTGTTTATTCATTCATTATTATATTAATGTAGTGATTATTCATACAGATAGTAACGGAAACGCTAAAGCAAGTCATTATAGACAAAGCGAACGACCATTTTATCCCACTTCGCCGATGGAGATATTCCTCACAGCAATTTTGTGCCTTATTAGTGTTATCGTCTTGGGATACACTGTGTTTGTGCTCTACAAGTGTATCTGCTCGAGGAACTATGCCGAATGGAGAGCGTCATGGACAGCAGAGAAGCCAGAACAGGAAACAGATGTGCCTGTTCACTTGGAAGCTGTACCTGTGGTTCTGGATGGTCATAAGCAGGATATAGAGTGTATGGCTTCGGATGGACGAAGTATTGCGTCCAGTTGTTTGGGAGGAACTCTCAAAATCTGGAATATTGTCACTGGCGAGTTGATATCAACTATTGTTAGGAATCCAGAATATTCCTACAATGGTATAGGAAATGAAGATTATGAGGATATCAATTCCGACTGCGATTCAGGATCACCACCATCGCGTGACGAGAATGTGATTGCGTTTTTAAAGCAGAAAATCAACACCAAGTTTGTGCATCTGCGTCTTAAAGGGGTGGATACAAGTAAAAAGTTTGATTTCGGCGATGAGTACAAGCAAATTTCGAATACGAATCATTTGAATGCTAACTTACGTAATCGAAATATGAACAATCATCGTCACATTCCAACGCATGCGAGTGTTTTGAACCGCAGCTTACCAATTGATCTTCCGTTTCCCAGGCATCGACAAAATGGTAATGTGGGAAGTCCGGCGAATGATTGTAGTGTTAAAGAAACATATAACAAAGTGCCTTCAATTTGGTGTATAGACTTTATGGATAATTTAATTGTGATTGGCTGTGCGGATGGTCGGTTGGAGTTTTGGGAAGGAACAACTGCAAAGTTTAAGGTATTTGGCAATTGTTTATGGCGTAAAAGATGTTATTAAGTTTTATTTTTAGTGTATGTGTGAAGATCCAGGAAAATCAGGAGTGACTGCTATTAAAATTATTGGATCACGAGTGGTTGCTGCGAGAATCTATGGCACGCTAGATTTTTTCCATTTGCAGACTTACAATCAAGGGCGACCGATTGATTGGAATTTTACGTGCGCTTATCGACGAACGCACGTGCGTACCGGAAGTGCCGGTTCAATTTCTGACTTTTCCCATGGAAAAGTAAGTTAATTTTCTCGATTTTACTTGTTACTTATTATTAATTGCTTGTTTTGACAGTCTGATAATACCAAAGAAGATTTACGCTGTATCAAAGTGCATAGCACTAAAGCTCATCAGCAACCGATTACTTGCTTGGATTGTGAAGGAGGTCGGGTGCTCACTGGCTCCCAGGATCATACATTGAAAGTCTTTCGACTTGAAGATGGCAGCCATTTGTACACGCTTCATGGGCATTATGGACCCGTTAGTTGTATGTTCATTGATCGCATTAGTCCCGCAACGTCCGGAAGTGGTTCACAGGATGGCATGCTGTGCGTTTGGGATTTACTTACAGGCGCTTGCATGTACAGCCTGCAGGCACACGATGGATGCATCACATCGCTGACATATTCGGCGAGTTATGTGATCTCGCTGGGTGTGGATGAACGCTTATGTGTTTGGGAACGATTCCAAGGGCATTTGCTTAATACGATTCATGTAAATGGAACATTTACTTGCCAAATTCTTATGCTAACGCCGTATTTAGTTGTGGCGGCACGCTCGGGCGGTTTGGCGTTGTGGGATGTCCGCACGGGCGAGAATGTAAAA
This sequence comes from Aleochara curtula, assembly GCA_963978815.1. Lineage (NCBI taxonomy): Eukaryota > Metazoa > Arthropoda > Insecta > Coleoptera > Staphylinidae > Aleochara > Aleochara curtula. The sequence continues at coordinate 10,927,048 of OZ022219.1, read as the reverse complement.
TCGGTTATTTTAGGTCATACACCGTATGTATTCGTTAAACAAATGGTTGTTTTGCGTGATGCCGTCCTATGCGATTTTGGCCATCAATTGCGCATTGTCCGCTTTCCTCTAATAACACATAAATATGACTAACTTGGTGAGCTTTTGCACGATTTAATTCATTATCTTAATTGTATCATGTCCATCCTAATGTACAAATTACCCATTATAAGTACTCAGATTCACTTATTACGATTATGAGTTCAATCCATGATTTGTAGACTCACTGTTTGAGTAGCTAGTGTATTTTTTTATTTATATTTTAGTCATGTCGATTGCAATCGTTTATTATAGTAATTCGATCAATTTCGTTGATGATCAATGAAAGAGTTGCTTACATTTTATAAAAACAAACCACTAAATTCTTGTTAAATATAAAATTTACTTATCTATTAACGTCCCTCGAACTTTCTTGAGGTGTTGCTCTTCTTGTTCTTGTTTCCTTTTGTTGCCTCCTTTACGTTCTAATTGTTTTTCAATAATTCTTGCATTATTCGCATAAGAGTCAGCAACTTCGCGCTAAAAATAATAGAATTTGATTATTGGTAAGTGATCTAGAGTAAGAAGAGTAGTATAACTTACAGCTTCAATTTCATCTTCTTCTTCATCAATTGTTGAAACTGTGACTGAACTGAATTTACCCATGTTCTTTGTATGTTTAGTAACCATTACTTTCTTGGGCTTTTCTGCTGATACTTGATTGTAGATATCACTAATTGGACCTTCATTTGAAGATTTGATTAAAGCGCCTAAAATTATTCAGAATGTGATATAAATATTATCATGGACTAAGTGGATTACTATACCTTTAACTATGAAAGTGATAAGACTTTGTGTTTCATGTTTGTAATACAACAGCAAATTACATTTTTTGCATTTTAGTCGATACTGTCTCTCAATGCCTTCAGCCCTTTTAATATATGTGGTTTCATCAGGATCGGAGATAATTTTATGAGCATGTCTGACTGCATCTAGAACCCTTGCACCATCACGTTTCCTTAAGGGTAGTTCTTCTAATGTGCAATCTAAATGAAGAAATAAATGTTAATTTGGTTACTAATTTACTATTTGGTTCCTGATAATCTGCTTACCTAAAATTAAAGTCATCTGACCACATAGGCAATAATAGCAGTAAAGTGGTTGTTTCTCTTCACTGTATTCTTCCTGATCTTTAGAATCAGTACACGCAATACTTTTCGACACAACTTTCGGCATTATCACAAAATATCGTCGGAATTTTCTTCACCAATTAAATTAATGTTTTGTTATTTTGCTCATAACCTAATGACAATATAGGCTACCAATAGATCAGCAATACGTATAACCTGAAAATAGTAGTTGGACATTGAATCAGTGTGCTTTTATAATTTTATAGTTTTGTTTCAATTTAGTCAACAGTTTGCCCAAACATGGATAGTGAAGTTTGCAATTCGGATAACGAAGAAATAATCCAGCGACATCGACAAGAACGGAAGGAATTACAAGCGCGAATAACCGCACTCAAGAAGACGGTGCCCAAAAACGACAAGAAACGTAAAAAAGAAATAGCGGAGGAGGTTATTCGATTGGAGGCTGAACTCGACAATAGGCATACGCAAGAATTAAGCAATTTAAACACAAACACCACACCTCAGGGCACAGCAATCACAAATAATAAGACTGATACCACACCAACAATTTCGGAAAATGATGATTCAACTACTGATCAGGTAACTGAGGGTCGTCTTACACGGGCTCAACGCCGTCGGAACAAGAAGGAAATTGAGAATAAGGAACGTAATCAGCGTATCCAGGAACAGGAAGAGGTTAATCGCAACGGACCACGCGTTACAGAGTTGAATTCCATTAACAAGTCATTGAAAGCCCTTGGCTTACAAATTCACAATGTGCCAGCTGATGGTAACTGCCTGTATTGCTCAATTAAACATCAACTAGAAGTCACTGGTCGGCAAACTTATAAAGTCCCTGATTTACGACGGCTGACCGCTACGTTTATTCGTGAAAACAAAGACGAATTTCTTCCATTTATGTACAGTGAGAATGAGGAGCCTGTTGATGAAACACAGTTTTACAAGTACTGTAGTGATGTGGCAACGACGAAACTGTGGGGCGGTCAACTAGAGCTGCGTGCTATATCAAACATTCTGCAGTGTCCCATTAAAATCATTCAAGCGGCCGGCCCGCCAACGATACAAGGGGAACAGTTCGATGGTGAGCCATTAATTTTAACTTACCATCGGCATTTGTACAGACTAGGTGAACATTACAACTCAACGAGAGGTATTGACAAAGCGGATAACGAAGATGATGATGACGATAACACTGAATAGCAGCAGCATAAAAAACGTTGCAGGATGCAGTAGAGATGAAAGATTGATAAAGTATAAAACAATAATCTAGTGTTTACATTGGCGTTTTATACTTTATGAATAAAACATTATTTAACATGCCAATCGAATTTATTCAGTTTTAGTTGCGGTTGTCGTTGATGCTCCTTCTTCCTTTCCCTTGTTAGGGTCGTCTGGTTTCATCGCGGGGAACAGCAGTACTTCTTTAATGTTGTTGTTATCAGTCAGAAACATTGTCAACCTATCAATACCCATCCCCCAGCCGGCTGTGGGTGGCAAGCCATATTCCAATGCATTGCAGAATGTTTCATCCACCATTTGAGCCTCATCATCACCAGCTGCCTTTTGCTTGGCCTGTTCTTCGAAGCGCTGACGTTGAACAAGCGGATCATTCAATTCGGTATACGCATTGCAGATCTCTTTCTTCATAACGAACAGTTCAAAGCGTTCAGTAAGCCCGGGAATGGACCTATGCCATTTTGCAAGCGGACTCATGATGTGAGGATGCTCTATAATAAATGCTGGATTAATGCATTTCTCTTCAATGAATTCACCAACGAGTTTATCCAGGAGACGAGCAGTGGTGCGCGGTGGTGTGCATTCCACTTGATGCGTGGCGCATAATTCACTGAGGAATTTATTGGTTGCTTCTGATCCAAATTCTGTAGCTGGTGGGAAGCGGACTCCCAATGCTTGTTCAAGCGTAGGAATCATTGGGATTCGTTTGAATGGTGGAGTGAAATCAATTTCATATTCCTCTCCTTCGGGACCATCCGGATGGTATTTGATCTTGTACGAATTATGAATGCTCTTGACCATTCCAGAAATAAGAGTTTCAGTGATAGTGAGCAAGTCGTGATAGTCTGCATAAGCCATGTAAAATTCACAAGTGGTGAATTCTGGATTATGTGTTAAGTCGATGCCTTCATTACGGAATTGTCGGCCGATTTCGTAGACACGATCAAAGCCACCAACCACCAACATTTTGAGGTATAATTCCGGAGCTATGCGCATGTACAAATCCATGTTTAAGTCATTATGATGAGTAATAAATGGTTTTGCTGTTGCTCCACCAGCAACCATATTCATCATGGGTGTTTCCACTTCAAGGAAACCATAGTCGTCGAAGAATCTTCGTACGTATGCAATGATTTTTGCGCGTATTTGGAAAATATCCCGCACTCGATTGTTTAAAATTATGTCCAGATAACGCTGCCGGAAACGCGTTTCCTTATCCTTAAGACCATAATGCAGATGGGGCAACATATGCAGACATGGTGCTAAGAGCACAATGCGTTTTGGCATCACAGATAATTCACCCTTTTTGGTTTTAGTTGGTACTCCCTCAATGCCAATGATGTCACCACGTCGAATTTTGGCAGTGTCTTCAGCAAATTTTTCTTCATTGGCATATCCACGAGCAGTGGCCATCACCTGGATTTTAAGTCCTTCACCGCGCAAATCATAGAAGATTAGTTTAGCGCTTGATTCGCGGATGGCGTGTACGCGTCCGGCGACACTTAGTGGTTCATTTTCTCTGCATTCCCCATCAGACAATGAGCTGTAATCTTTGATAAATTGTTCTAATGAAGTGGACACATGGAACTTGTGAGGATATGGATGATTATCACCACCCAATGCTTTCAAGTTGGCCACAGTTTGTGTACGTAGCGTGAAATACTCATTGGGACTAATCTCCTCCTCCTTCTCCTTTTTAGGCGCTGCAGCATTTGGGACCACTTGGGTTGCTGATTTCTCAGCCTTCTCCTTGGCTTTTTGCTCTGCTTTCATGCGCCGCTTCAATTCACTGAAACAACGTTAAATTTTATTGCTTCACAATGTACTATTGAAGGTGAAAAACTACCTTTTAGACACTTGTGTATAAGTCCGCAAGGCACTAGATGACTTAATAACATTGAAAACTTTTAGCATTGTGCAACAGCTGTTACAGCTCACAATTTTAGCAAAATAAAGGCAACAACTTACTTTTTGGAAAGCTTTTCACTGGCGTTATCTTCCATAATACACTTCTTAGTTACACTCTTATATATACGTTCTTAAACAATTGAAATAAATAATTAGCCGCGTGGTTAACAACACAGCTAAATAAGGTTAAGCAACTCTTAGTTACAGGCGCATCCAGCGCCACGCGAATTAATTATTCTTGCCGCGGGAAATGTTTAAAATATATTTATTGAAACAGTAAGAAATTTAATCTAATATGATAATCTATTCAGTAAGAATTTCAATTGTAATCCCGATTTCCTATTTGTGTTCTCAATAACTTAAACAATACACTAACTATTTACAGGGAGGGAGAAAAATTGTTATACACTCATACCTCGTTTTACGGCCTACATACGTTCCACGAAACTAAAAATATATACATGGTTTATCACTCAAAATGCATTTTATCTTTTTATTTCATTTAAATGAAAAATATATACATATCAATCACATTGCCATGCATATTTCAACAATTTTCTCTCCAGCTTCTATGACTGATTTTCAGCATTTCAACGCTCGTAAAGAAGAGGAAATAGAAAAGAGTATGTATCGAGATTGCTTACACAAGATTAGCAACGTAAGCGAAAAAGTATATCGACAATGAAAAAAGGTTTTTTGCCGTTATTGCAAAACATTCTAGGCTTTAATCGAAAACGTGCCTTACTTGATGAGGACCGTTATAGCGAAATACCTTATAGCGAGGTATGAGTGTATAAAAAAATATTTATCACAAAGTGCAAACCAGCCGGTTTTTGAGCACAGACTGAACAACGCTCGTAAACAAGAGGAAATAGAAGAGTGTGTATCGAGATTGCTTACACAAGATTGGCAACGTAATCGAAAAAAAGTATATCGACATTGAAAAAATTTTTAGGCTGTAAATCGTTTTAGGCTGTAAATCGAAAACGTGCCTTAATTGAAGAGGGCCATTATAGCGAAATGCCGTATAAAAAGCGGTCGTATAGCGAGTTATGAGTGTATTCGTATTATATCTAGTTCTTATACACCCAGACCTCGCTATACAGCCGCACCTTTATACGGCTTGATACGGCTATAACGGTCGTATTCAATTAAGGCACGTTTTCTATTTACGGCCTAAATTGTTTCGCTAAAATGGCAAAAAAAATTTTTTCCATGTCGATATATCTACATGTTACCACTCTTGCGCAAGCGCAATCTCCATGCGCACTCTTTTCTTGTTTATGAGCGTTATTCCAGTTGTTCAGTGCCTGTTCATAGAGCGGCTGGTTTTGACTTGCTGTGGGTTTTTTATGTACATATTTATTTCTGATTGTTACACATTAACTGAAAATTGGAAACAATTGGGGACATTTTTGGTACGTAAGTACATATGTATATATGTACAAATAAATATTTTTCGTATGTATTTTTTTTTATTAAACTAATTTAATTATTTTTTAGACAAAATGCCACCTAAACGATTATCGACTTCGGAAACTCATAAAAAGAGATGCCGAAAATCAGTCACGCTAGCAACTAAAGTAGAAGTATTACGTCGTATAGAAGATGGAGAGAAAATTGTTCATATTTGCAAGGCAATGGGACTTGCAAAATCTACTATTCAAAGTATTCGCGATAAAAAAGAGGACATTAATACATATTTGCAATCTGCTGCACCTTTAAATATTTCGAGATTAACACGCCAAAGAAACTGGATTATGGAAAAAATGGAAAACCTTTTGATTATATGGATTGAGGACAATAACAAATCGAGGATACCAATGAGTCAAATATCTATCCAGGAAAAAGCTTTAAGTATTTTCGAAAATTTGAAGAATGAAGATACCACTGAATCTGCTGAAGGTGTCACATTTCAAGCAAGCCGAGGATGGTTTGAAAAATTTAAAAATAGATATAATTTGTATAAGTTGAAAGTGAATGATGAAGCAGCTGATAATAACCCTGAACAAGAGTTTAACGTAGACGAAATAGGGGTTTTTTGGAAGCGAATGCCAACGTGCGATACGCATATTTCGAAAACCAAAAAATCTCCGCCTGGTTATTATAAGGTGTCTAAAGAACGATTAGCTTTGCTCATTCGGTTGCTAGCAGATACAGCATTTGATGAAGGGACAGAGCCTGCTATATCCAAACAGCCAACATCAAAAAATTTGTTAGAAGCTTTTTCCAACTTTGAACAAGGAATAAACATCCTCCTTAAAAACGATCCTGACGTCGCACGTAGCGCTAAAGTTTCTCGAGGAATTTATTCGGCCCTTAGCTGTTATAAATCACTGAATAAAAAAATAGACAAGAAGGCAAGACAAATAACGTTGGATAATTTTGTTAAGCCAGGCCCATCCTTACCATCGAAAAATGATCACGATAGTGATCTGCATGTGAGCATTTCTTCGTCGTCTTCAGGTTAGCGCCATTAAAAAAAATTATGTATCTAAACATGCGCATATTTTATGTAACATGAAGTTGTTTAATTTTGGTTTATAGATTATTGTTGGTTTTTGGTCTGTTCTTATATTATGTACAAATGTATACTTTTGATTTATATGAAATAAAAGTTGCTTTTTGAATGATAAACCATATTACATATTTAGCAAATTTGGAACCGATCCTATTGAATTTTTATTATAATAAGTGATTCCTTATACGGCTTGTGGATGTTTAATCCCAGCTAATCTTCTGATCCCAGTGCCGAGCTCGACCGTTCATGATGTAGATAACCACATGAACAATGTTGCTACAATTTCTATCGCAGCTGTTAAATGCTGTCAAATTTCAGGTTACGCGACCATAGAATAACTGATATAGAAGTGACACTCACATGTATTTTCTACTGATGTCGTCCATCTATGAAACCCTTATGGTACTAATCATATTCTATCCTTCTCTAATATCATTCCATGCGGGTTCCTTTTCTATCCCATATTAAAATATTCACATATATTCAAACAACAGTAAAGTTACAGACAATTTGCTTAAATTCATATTTATTTAAGCACATGCATTTTTATGTATTTACAATATATATATATTACATAATGAATTTGCTTTCTATCACTTATTGGTGTAGAGTCACAATATATAATAATACAATTACGTGTCTGTTTGTTTCGAGTTATAGAGTTCAATCGATATTATATTATAATTGTTCTTGTATGAAAGTGCAATATAATTTAATCGCAACTGTATTTGTGATAATTACTTACAAAAATTGATGCTGTTAGCAGAAACAGACACTAACTCAATAATTAAATTGTTAATATATTATGAAATATATAGCTGATACACCAAGAAGTAAATGTATCTTTCAAAACACAGATTCACTATGACTGATAATTTGACTTTTATTAATTAGAAGATCTTTACAAAAAACAATGCAATGGCGTACTTGATCATTCGGGGAAAAAAACTTTATGAAATGTCAAATTATAAATTAGTCGAACATGTAGCCTACATTAGTTAAGACGGGCAAGTGCGGACCAGTGTGGACCTCTAGAAAACCCTTTTGGAACTAAAATCATAAAATTTCTCATTTTCCATAAGCGTGACACAGCCCTGTTACGCGACATTATACATTTTGTGCCGGCTTAGATATAGTTGGATGGAATGTGCCGGTAAGTGGCGGTTAGTGCGAGAGTGATCTGATTACCACTATTTCTTTTGAGAATCGCGCCGCCCCACATAATATAATAAATGGATGTGTTGACGGGTATCATTTGTATGGTTGTTAACGCTGAAGTGAACACTAGCTTATTGTACCAATTCAATGAGTGGGGTTCTTGATAACAACTTCTCTTATGGAGTTCTGCGGGTATGTTCAATACTCCAGCGGCGGTGTAGAGGCGGCAATAAGAATATCAATAATATTTCCCAAGGATTGATTTACTGTGAGTGATCAACACAACAAAAAATGGTTAGTATTTATGATAAGAAACATTGTAATACAGTGCCATTCAGCTGGTGGCAAGAATCATCTTTGACAACGCAAGTGTGTTATTAATTAATTCACTTGCAACATGATTAGGAATATTTAATGCATTCTTAATAGTACATATTTTCTCTTCACATACTATAATGCATGTCCTATATGGGAGATTGAAAAATTAGCAGCCATTTTTAATTTAATTTTTAACTAAATTAATCTTAGCCCACTGTTTAGTACAAGAAATTGTTTATTGTAGCTTATACATACAAATTTATTGTAGCTTATACATATTTATCTTTAATTCTTTCAGGTTTCAACACTTACATCTCTTTCTAAGAAGTTTGGTCTTGCTGTACTCACCTGATAATCAGCACCAACATGAGGAATGATTAAAGAAAATGTAATGAAATTGAGTTTCATAATATCCTATCAGAAAGCTGGTTGCAACCATGATATGGTAAGTTTTAACACTATATATATATTATATAATGATCATTTACGATGATTTTCGTCTTCTGATTCCTAACTTCCACCTTGGACGGTCTTCCCAGTCTCCGTTTTGTAAGCCTTTCCCTTCCATATTCGCGTCGTTTCGGTTTTCCCACATTCGCTGCACGTGCGGAACCATCTTAATTGCTGCGTTCTGATACCATCCACAATCTTGTGCTTATCGTTCATTATCGATCTTATGTCCTTATTTGTTTTGAAATTGCAAGACTAGGCATAAAACTCATGAGCATACTGAATGAAGTGCAAGGCACAGAAGGACAGTATGTTGAGCTTAATAAAACAAGACATGAGTCAGGCAACATATAAATCTTCAGGATACAGGAAGAACGATACGCGTAAAAGAAAGCCCTACTAGTGGACAAGTGAAGTAGCAAGTATCATCTTGACTAAGATAAAGGCGAACATACTAACTGAAGAGCGAGCGAAATTCCAAACGACATTTATTAGTATTAATCTAGGGTGTCCCGACAATCTCGATTGTCCGGGAACCGTAATCCAGTTGTGATAGACATGCCCGTAGTTATTAGAGCATTACGGCAGAAGAAGTTCGGAATGCTTGTATCGGTCTACGTAATGGGCGGTCCGCAGGACCAGAAGAGGGATAAACCTATCACCTATGCCCGAGAAGCATAGGTTCAACCATAGCAAACATCCTTCAAAAATGTATCGATAAACACAGGGTACCTAATGAATGGAAGGAGGGACATGTATCCATAATTTTCAAGAAGGGTGATAGAGCTAGGTAGGAGAACTATTGAGATATAGAAGTTGAACCAGCTGAGCATATTATGTGGCAAAAAAATACACATATAAAAACTATGCAAACTAAGAGGCAGATGAGCAAGTCAAATTTATTAATATGCATTCCACTTGAAAGATGCCTTACAAGACTGGCAATCTTCTGTAAATGAAGAACTATTAGAATCCAAACATAAGGGTGTAGCTTATACAAAGTTAATTAGTCATCCCGTTTTGAATCAAAAGCGCTTTTTTGATTACCTGATGTGACACTAGAGATGATATTTAGAACATGTAACTGTCCCACACTTCACATTTACTGCTCCAATTTATACCAACCATTATAGCTGTTGTAGTTAAAGAATTATGACTAATTATATATGTGTTTTCAGTAATTTCATCTTGATTCTATTTCCAATGGAGTTGGCTGCAATAAAGATGGTGAGTACGTAGGCATTTGTGCTTTGGTACCTACTTGCCACTTAGTTTTAACCTATCTATTATAGTTTATAAATTATGGCTAATTATGTATTTGTTCTAGATTTTGCTTCATAGTTCCTCTACTGATGATGCCAGCTGGAATGAACTGGGTGAGTATGTTAGCATTTGTGCTTCGGTATATACTTGCCACTTAGTTTTAACCTATCTATTATAGTTTACAAATTATGGGTAATTATGTATTTGTTTTAGATTTTGCTTCATAGTTCCTCTTCTGATGATGTCAGTTGAAACAAACTTGGTGGGAATGTTGGCATTTGTGCTTCGGTGCATACTTGCTACTTAGAGTTATCCTATCTATTATAGATTACAAATTATGGCTAATTATGTATTTGTTTTAGATTTTGCTTCATAGTTCCTTTTCTGATGATGCCAGCTGAAACGAACTTGGTGAGTATGTTGGCATTTGTGCTTCGGTACATACTTGCCACTTAGTTTTAACCTATCTATTATAGTTTACAAATTATGGCTAATTATGTATTTGTTTTAGATTTTGCTTCATAGTTCCTCTTCTGATGATGTCAGTTGAAACAAACTGGGTGAGTATGTTGGCATTTGTGCTTAGGTACATACTTGCCACTTAGAGTTATCCTAGCTATTATAGTTTACAAATTATGGCTAATTATGTATTTTTTTTAGATTTTGCTTCATAGTTCCTCTTCTGATGATGCCAGTTGGAACAAACTTGGTGAGTATGTGGGCATTTGTGCTTCGGTACATACTTGCCACGTAGTTTTAACCTATCTATTATAGTTTACAAATTATGGGTAATTATGTATTTGTTTTAGATTTTGCTTCATAGTTCCTCTTCTGATGATGCCAGTTGGAACAAACTTGGTGAGTATGTGGGCATTTGTGCTTCGGTACATACTTGCCACTTAGTTTTAACCTATCTATTATAGTTTACAAATTATGGGTAATTATGTATTTGTTTTAGATTTTGCTTCATAGTTCCTCTTCTGATGATGCCAGTTGGAACAAACTTGGTGAGTATGTGGGCATTTGTGCTTCGGTACATACTTGCCACTTAGTTTTAACCTATCTATTATAGTTTACAAATTATGGCTAATTATGTATTTGTTTTAGATTTTGCTTCATAGTTCCTCTTCTGATGATGTCAGTTGAAACAAACTGGGTGAGTATGTTGGCATTTGTGCTTAGGTACATACTTGCCACTTAGAGTTATCCTAGCTATTATAGTTTACAAATTATGGCTAATTATGTATTTTTTTTAGATTTTGCTTCATAGTTCCTCTTCTGATGATGCCAGTTGGAACAAACTTGGTGAGTATGTGGGCATTTGTGCTTCGGTACATACTTGCCACTTAGTTTTAACCTATCTATTATAGTTTACAAATTATGGGTAATTATGTATTTGTTTTAGATTTTGCTTCATAGTTCCTCTTCTGATGATGCCAGTTGGAACAAACTTGGTGAGTATGTGGGCATTTGTGCTTCGGTACATACTTGCCACTTAGTTTTAACCTATCTATTATAGTTTACAAATTATGGGTAATTATGTATTTGTTTTAGATTTTGCTTCATAGTTCCTCTTCTGATGATGCCAGTTGGAACAAACTTGGTGAGTATGTGGGCATTTGTGCTTCGGTACATACTTGCCACTTAGTTTTAACCTATCTATTATAGTTTACAAATTATGGGTAATTATGTATTTGTTTTAGATTTTGCTTCATAGTTCCTCTTCTGATGATGCCAGTTGGAACAAACTTGGTGAGTATGTGGGCATTTGTGCTTCGGTACATACTTGCCACTTAGTTTTAACCTATCTATTATAGTTTACAAATTATGGCTAATTATGTATTTGTTTTAGATTTTGCTTCATAGTTCCTCTTCTGATGATGTCAGTTGAAACAAACTGGGTGAGTATGTTGGCATTTGTGCTTAGGTACATACTTGCCACTTAGAGTTATCCTAGCTATTATAGTTTACAAATTATGGCTAATTATGTATTTTTTTTAGATTTTGCTTCATAGTTCCTCTTCTGATGATGCCAGTTGGAACAAACTTGGTGAGTATGTGGGCATTTGTGCTTCGGTACATACTTGCCACTTAGTTTTAACCTATCTATTATAGTTTACAAATTATGGGTAATTATGTATTTGTTTTAGATTTTGCTTCATAGTTCCTCTTCTGATGATGCCAGTTGGAACAAACTTGGTGAGTATGTGGGCATTTGTGCTTCGGTACATACTTGCCACTTAGTTTTAACCTATCTATTATAGTTTACAAATTATGGGTAATTATGTATTTGTTTTAGATTTTGCTTCATAGTTCCTCTTCTGATGATGCCAGTTGGAACAAACTTGGTGAGTATGTGGGCATTTGTGCTTCGGTACATACTTGCCACTTAGTTTTAACCTATCTATTATAGTTTACAAATTATGGGTAATTATGTATTTGTTTTAGATTTTGCTTCATAGTTCCTCTACTGATGATGCCAGTTGGAACGAACTTGGTGAGTATGTTGGCATTTGTGCTTCGGTACATAATTGCCACTTAGTTTTTAGATATCTATTATAGTTTATTTCTAATTTTATGTCTAGATATTTGCGTACAAATCCAGGTCAATTCATATGTAGGATGAGGCACGGAGAAGATTTCTAGCTGTTACGTACAAAACATTATTAAATTTGTACTTTATTTTGCAATTATTGGGTTATTAAATTTCAATTACAAGTAGTGACATCTTTCGGAAGATCTTGAAGTTTGTTACAGGTACCTTACCGAAGGTTAGTTCATTTTATCACTATGAGATGGCGCCACCATAATAAAAATTTGTGTTACGTGTGGTGACATCTGTCGGAAAAGTTCAAAATTCATTACAGATGCCTACCTAACTTTAGTTCTCCATATTTTAACGAGAAAGCGCCACTATATCCAACAAAATTTCAAAATTATATATATCGCGCTCTATCCGCGTCATTGAAAAAGTTTCAATGTTATCAGCACTGATAAGACGAAAACTTTTTCCTCACAAAAGTGAATTTTTCAAAAACGAATAACTTCTAAACTAAACGTCATACAGTGTTGTGCGATAGCTCATTTTGATCAGCTTGTAGAGCTTAACCCGTATACAAAATTTCAGCAGATTTTATTTTCAACACCAATAAAATATAAAATAGCTGAAATTTGGTACACGGATTAACCTCGTCAAGCTGATCAAAATAAGCTATCGCACAACACGCTATGACGCTTAGTTTAGAAGTTATTCATTTTTGAAAAATTCACTTTTGTGAGGAAAAAGTTTTCGTCTTATCAGTGCTGATAACATTGAAACTTTTTCAATGACGCGGATAGAGCGCGATATATATAATTTTGAAATTTTGTTGGATATCGTAGCGCTTTCTCGTTATAATATGGAGAAACTAAAGGCATCTGTAATGCATTTTGAATCTTTTCCGACAGATGTCACTACACGCAACACAAATTTTAATCATGGTGGCGCCATCTCAGAGTGACTAAATGAACTAACTGTCGGTAAGGTACCTGTAACAAACTTCAAGATCTTCCGAAAGATGTCACTACTTGTAATTGAAATTTAATAACCCATTAATTGCAACATAAAGTATAAATTTAATAATGTTTTGTACGTAACAGCTAGAAATCCTCTCCGTGCCTCATCCTACATATGAATTTACCTGGATTTGTACGCAACTATCTAGACATAAAATTAGAAATAAACTATAATAGATATTTAAAAACTAAGTGGCAATTATGTACCAAAGCACAAATGCCTACATACTCACCAAGTTCGTCCCAAGTGGCATCATCAGTAGAGGAACTATGAAGCAAAATCTAAAACAAATACATAATTAGCCATAATTTATAAACTATAATAGATAGGTTAAAACTAAATAGCAAGTAGGTGCCGAAGCACAAATGCCTACATACTTACCAATTTCGTACTAGCTGGCATCACCAGAAGAGGAACTATGAAGCAAAATCTAAAACAAATACATAATTAGCCATAATTTGTAAATTATAATAGATAGGTTAAAACTAAGTGGCAAGTATGTACCGAAGTACAAATGCCTACATACTTACCAATTTCGTACTAGCTGGCATCACCAAAAGAGGAACTATGAAGCAAAATCTAAAACAAATACATAATTAGCCATAATTTGTAAATTATAATAGATAGGTTAAAACTAAGTGGCAAGTATGTACTGAAGTACAAATGCCTACATACTTACCAATTTTGTACATGCTGGCATCCCCAGAAGAGGAACTATGAAGCAAAATCTAAAACAAGTACATAATTAGCCATAATTTATAAACTATAATAGATAGCTTAAAACTAAGTGGCAAGTATGTACAGAAGCACAAATGCTAAGGTACTCACCAATTTCGTTCCAGCTTGTATCATTGGAAGTGGTACCATGAGGCAAAATCTAAAACAAATGCTTGATTAGTCATTATTTATAAACTATAATAGATAGGTTTAAACTAAGTGGCAGGTATGTACCGAAGTACAAATGCCAAAACACTTACCAAGTTCATTCCAGCTGGCAGGTGGAACTTCGAAGCAAAATATAAAACAAATGCATTGTCAGCCATAATTTAAATAGGTTTAAACTAAGTGGCAGGTATGTACTATGTACTACATGCAGTTTAGTACAAATGTTAAGACACTTACCAAACTTGTTCCAGCTGGCGACAACAGAAGTGGAATTATAGAGCAAAACCTGAAAAAAATGCATAATTATTCATAGTTATAATTGGTAGACTAAATTTATAGAAAAAGTAACATCAATGAATTTAGTTAGGGTACAGACTTGGAGATTACTGATTCAGTGTGATTTGTTTTGCAGACGACGCTGTTCTGATTGCAAACACAGAGGACAATCTGCAGCGGCAATTACACCAATTCAACCGCAGTTCGGAGAAATTCAAATTAGAGCTATCAACGGAAAAAACGAAGAGTAAGACTTTTAGCAAAATACCAGTCCGATGTAAGCTAACAGTAGACAACAAGCCCACTGAGCAAATAATGTACTTCGATTATCTTAGCGCACGCATTCTTAGTTACAGGGATACCCCGTGGGAAGCGACATTCCACACAAAAAACGGCAGTGTGGAAATGATTACGAGACGGAATATGAAGCAACAAGCATAACGTTTTTAATAGCAGAATTATCATAAAATCCTTGCAAAAATCAGAAACTGTAAGAGTTAGGTAGAGAAATGTCTGTTTTCAATTGTTTATCAGTACAAGATAAATTAAAATAAACACACCAAAAGGAGAGCAAAACTAATATTAAAATAATGTGAAATAGTTCAAATTCTATCTAATCAAATGACAGCAAGTAAAATAATGATCATATTTGCAATCTGCATTGACAACAAACATTTGTGATAAATTAAATCAACACATTTATGCTTAGGGCAAACATATAAATTATTGTTTGAAAGAAGAGTTATCTTGAGAACATGAAATTGATTGACTAGTAATTGCAATATGCTACCAACATTAACAATGAAGCTATTATGAATCGTAATAATAACATTGATGTGCTTGCCAAACATGATTAACTCTCTGATTCACTGCACCTTGGGCCCAGTTATTCTATGCTTGGGCCTGATGCAAGAAACAAATATGTCAAATTGAAGTAAATCAAATACACTTACCCATAATCTCTCCTATGAAGATATTAAACCGCAACACTCAGTATTAATCAACTTTCATTTTAATTCCTAATAATCTATTATAATGAATGATAAACAAACGAACCGGTTGATCACCGAAAAAAGGTTAGAACACAAACTGCCATTAAAATTCACTGGTGCCCCCAGTGTGATTTTTGCTGACTAAGCCTTGGTAAACCCGGCGAGCCCTCTGTTTACTTTTGCTTTTGTATACTACATTTGAAAGTGATTTAGTTTGTAAAATATAATTTTAAGTGCTTTTAATTTACCACTTGATTTAAAGCAAGTGTAGTGCTGTTTAATAGAATGATGCTTTTTAAGTTAGCATAAATCAGATTTATATTTGATTGGTTGTTATAGGTTATTGGATCCAGTAATATTTGAATTGTTGTTGAATGTTTTAGCATAATTCTCTGTGATTAAGACTTGTTCTATTAGTACAATCATAAAAAATGGTATTACTAATTAATATACTATTTAGTATTGTTTAACACACCAATAAATTATTTTTAGTTGAGAAGCAGAGCACCAAGTCAAATTGAAAAACGAAAGGAATTCAATTCTCCATTGAAAGAAAATTCATTGATTATTAACACCAAAAGGCGCCGGACTAATGTTGAAGATAATAAAGTCAATGAGATAGAGTTAAGCAAGCCATTTACCATTAATTATGTAAGTATTAAACTAAACTAATAGAAAAAAAAGAACTACATATTTTTAATTGATTACAGGAAGAAGCTTTCAAGGCAGCTTCAAGACCATACAAATGTCCTTTAATCGACTACATTCCAACAAACTCAAGAAAAACCCTTGGTATGCAAAGACCAAGACCAAGAAAATCTCTTTATGATCCAGACATGCCAAATGCATTAATTTTATATACTCCACCAGTATTAACAATTGAAGAAAAGATCAAAGACAATTCGTATGTTTTTCAATATATAATTCAACAGAGTATCTAATTTTCAATGTTCTAGGAATCGTTTAGTACATGTAGTGGTTGATCCAATGTTAGGAAATGTTCTAAGGCCTCATCAACGTGAAGGCGTTAAATTTATGTATGATTGTGTTACTGGCATTCAAATCCCTGATTCTTATGGGTGTATAATGGCTGATGAGATGGGTCTAGGAAAAACACTACAATGTATAACGTTATTATGGACATTACTGCGCCAAGGACCAGAATGCAAGCCAGTGTGTGACAAAGGAATTATTGTATGTCCCAGTTCTTTAGTTAAAAACTGGAGTAATGAAATCAGCAAGTGGTTGGGAAACAGACTTTTGCATTACATAATGGATGGTGGTCCAGATGTTAAACAAAAACTAACACAGTTTATGAACGGAATTGGTTCAACTGCTATACGTTTACTAATCATTTCCTACGAGACTTTTCGCATGCATTGCAAAATACTGCAAAGTCGTGAAATTGGGGTTGTAATGTGCGATGAGGGGCATCGTTTGAAAAATTGTGAAAATCAGACTTATAGGTACAAATGAATACTCTTTATCTAATAACTAATCAATCAACTATTTTTTTAGAGCGCTCATGGGTCTGAATTGCAAAAGACGTGTTTTACTTAGTGGTACGCCAATTCAAAATGACTTGACTGAGTATTTTAGTTTAATCCACTTCGTTAATGAGGGGTTGCTGGGTAACGCGCAGGAATTTCGTAAGAAATACGAAAACCATATTATTAAAGGTAAATGTTTATAATGAAAGTGATTATTTAATGAAACATTTATCAATAATTGTTTTATCACAGGTCAAGACGCATGTGCAAGTGACAAGGAGCGTCAACAAGCACAAGAATGTCTTGTAGAATTATCCAACTTGGTCAATAAATGTCTAATTCGTCGTACCAGCGCACTTCTAACAAAATACTTGCCAATCAAGTTTGAAATGATAGTGTGCTGTAAGCTTACACCCTTACAGAAACGCATATATGAGGAATTCATTAATTCAGATGCGGTAAAACGTACAGTTCGAGAGGATGGCAAAAGCAGTCTCAGTACACTTGCGGCAATCACAAGCTTAAAGAAATTGTGTAACCACCCCGATTTAATCATGGATAAGATCCGCAAAGGTTCTGAAGGATTTGAAAAAGTGGCAAATATAATTCCAACTACAAAAGACAGCGACGTGCGACCGGAATATTCCGGAAAATTGATACTCCTCGATTGCTTATTGGCAAACATGAAAGCAAACTACCAAGAAAAGATTGTCTTAGTCTCCAACTACACGCAAACCCTAGACTTATTTGAGAAATTGTGCAAGAAGCGAGCATACTTATATGTCAGATTAGACGGAAGTATGACCATTAAGAAACGCGCAAAAGTGGTTGAAAATTTCAATAAGCCTGATTCACCCGAATGGATTTTCATGCTCAGTTCTAAAGCAGGAGGATGTGGGTTAAATTTAATCGGCGCAAACCGTCTCGTAATGTTTGATCCTGATTGGAACCCTGCAAACGACGACCAAGCAATGGCACGGGTTTGGCGTGATGGTCAAAAGAAACCCTGCTTCATATACAGATTCCTCGCAGTAAGTTCCTGCCTCTCTATTACCACATTCACTCAACTCTTTTTATTTCTAGACTGGTACTATCGAAGAAAAAATATTCCAACGCCAAGCGCATAAAAAGGCGTTAAGTTCAACAGTGGTAGATAACAACGAAGACACCTTGCGCCATTTCACTGCATCTGAGCTCAAGGACTTGTTTAAATTAGAAGATACAAATTCAGATACTCATGATAAACTAAAATGCAGACGATGCGTTAACAAGATCCAGATTAAAAATCCAGATGATAAGGCTGATTGCACCTCTGATCTTGCCAATTGGTACCACGGTTGGGACAGGAAGCATCTTGCTGATATTGTGCTAAAACAAATATGGGAAGTAGCTAAATGCGTGTCATTCGTTTTCCATCAAAAGTCAGCCAACGAAGTGATAAAACCTAAGAAACCCGAAAAAACCGAGGAGGATGAAGACGAAGATTACAAGGAGGACAATGATGAAGATTACTCAGATTGATTTTATATCTTTAGTTTTAGGTATGTTTGTTTCTTTTTACAAAATCAAAATGAATAATAGCTTAATTAAATGTTAGTGACGATGATCCTTGTAAAAGAAATCCTTTCCTATAAGAAAAAAGATCAACAAATGTTTTTTACAAATCACGACGCTTCATTCACACTCTTAAAATACAACCACAATAGTTTCTCTTTGGAGTCAACCGCTTCAGTTGTGGTTACGAATTTGTTAACTTGATTGAAATAAAATTCATACTTTTAGCGACAAACACGCATTTGTACACATACGGTTCGCGTCTCTCCTCTATTGCACAATCAGCCAACAAATTCACCGCAAACGCCCGCACACTTATTCCAACGCATTGCTGTTGTAAATATATAGTGGTTATAACCTGATACGTAGTATTACGTTATGTAAGAACCCTAATATCGCCGTCTGTAGGGTCCACCACCCCGAACACGGTCGGAATTTCGTCGGGGTCGCGCTTGCGTTTCCATTTTTCGCTTGTGAGCTTCCATACGTTGCTGCCGTTGTTGTTGCTTTAATGAAATCTGTTATAGATATGAAGATCATTAATAAACTATGTCTCTGCATCTAAGACTTTCTATACGTACTTCCTCGGGTGAAAGTGGCTGCCAATAAATACTTGGTGTTGCTTCAGTTCGTCTAAACAAATCGTCCATCGCACGTTGTTGGCCTGGTTCATCACGCTTCGCTCGTTTCCGGGGCTCTAAATTAAAATAATTAGAATGCAATCCAATATCATTTGGATTAGTAACATGCCTTCTGATGGGGACGGTGACCGTGTGGGTTTTTGATGTGGACGTTTAAGGTCTTGTTCATCCCAACTGTCTGTTCGTTTAATGCGGGACTCTTTATCGCTCCATGCCGGCTGTTTCTTCTCCTCTGGCTCTTCAACAGTAGCTTCGAAATTAGGTTTCTTCACTTGTGGTTCCTATGAAAGTTCAAATAAGTCATAAGAAAACCTTGAGTACTTATGATTTGATTTAATTTACCTGATTTTCCTTGCCAGCTTCAGCTGGTGGTGGTACGGGTGCCACAGCAGGAGGATTCTTTGCATTCTCCAGTTCAATTTGAGTTGAGTAATCAATTATCAACTTTTTGCCATTACCAATTGGCCACAAAACCCCATGCAGAGCATTCCTCGTAGTTTCCGCTTCCCTATAAAAGTAAAAACCATTGAAATTCTGCTTTAAAAATTGCTGAAATTCTGACTTACTCTTCAGTTTCGTATTCTACGAAACACTTGGATTTGATTTTATCCGTCCAGAAACCATCTTCGACAATTTTGCCAGTTCGTTCAAGCAATCCTCGAAGTTGTTTCACCGTAAATGGACGTACTAAGTTTGTTATGAATAAAACACTTGATTTGTCATTCTTTGAAGGACTTGGCGGCGGTTTCAACGAGCTGGCTTCATCTTGCACTATTGATATTTTGCGATTCAATGCAATTCCATTCGTTGTTTCTTCAGTGGCTGAAGCTGGTGCTACCTTTTCGCTTACGGTATCCAATGAGACTCGTCGTTGCGCCGCACTTTGTTGTCGTTGAATCTTTTCCTTTTGACGATCTCGTTGAGCATTACCCAGTCGCACGTTGTTTTCGTCCAATAGTGTTAGAGATGGATACATCTCAACGAGTTTCAATGAAGTGACCTGTAGTATGTCGAACGCATGTACATTATCTCCCCATGATTTTGGTTTTCGTCGAATTCTCGGTTTAGACTCGCATTGAGATGACTTTTTATCGTCAGAATCAGGCTCAACTGACTTATTGTTGACTGATTCCTCGTCTATCTTTGTACTCTCCAAATTTGTTTTTCTTGTATCATTTTCCTTATCATCCGATAATGGAATACTTGGTTCTTCTTTACCATTTGTCTCTTCCGCAACACATTCATCTGTTTTCACTTCCAATGTTTCACATTTCTCTCTTACTTCGGCAACTTCCATAGCGGGTTCCTCATTTACTCTTTCAGCCAATTCCGGTTTAAGATTATCATCTTCTGCCTTTGTCTCATTTTCCGGCATTGATTCTAACTTCTCTGAAGAAGTTGTGATGGGTGTTGTTTGCTCCTTACTTTCTTCCACAACCGGTGAATGTACATTTTCTGATTCAGTTTCCGCTTTTATCTCGTCAGAAGTACTTTCTTTAGGAGTAATGGTTGGTTCAACTGAAACATTGGACTCTTCAGACTTGATCGAACCAATAGGTTTCTCCATTTCATTGTTCTTTATCTTTGGAACATCTATCACTTCAACATCTTCTTGTTCAAAAGTATTATCCATACTAACAATTTCAGCATTCTCTTGTGATACAATTTCAGGAATCACACTCTCAGATTTTTCTTCATTGCTTTCTTTCATCTCGTCTTTTACTTTAGTAAGATCCCCATCAACTTCTGACTTTTCTTCAGAGTGTATAGCGTCAGTTACAGATTCCTCCATTGTTTCTGTTTTACTTGGAGGAGGATCTGATGATTCTACCACACTATCCTTTGCAACATGACTTGCTAGTGGCTCAGTAATTGAAGGCGTTTCTTGTTCAGTGACTGTTGGTTTAATTTCTTTCACCTCTTCTACCGGTTCAGATATTTTTGGTATATCTTGAACTGCACTTTCATCTAAAATAAATTGCAATTACTATTTGAACTTTGGAGAAGTATTATAAATTGACATACCTGTAATGTTGCAAGCCTCATCTTTGACGCTATCTTCACCTTGTTCTTGGACAGTATTGTTAGTGTCAAGAGGGGGTGGATTATCATGTTCATTCGCGTTATTATTATTCGAAATATCATTGTTTTCATTAGATTGATCACAAGGATCCAAGGCAACACTATCGGTAGTGCTTTGACAATCAACAATTTCCGGCTGCTGTACCTCAAGATCAGCACTCTTAGTTACACTATTTTCATCCTCAAACTGGTTCAAATCACAATCAACAATTGTCGCATCAGTGTCAGTTAAATCAACGTTTTGGGGTGACTGAGCCGTCACCTGTACATTTTCAGAAATTTCACTTGGCATCTCATTGGAGTCATGTGCTGTCTGTTCAACAATCTTTGACTTATGTTTACCTTTAGACTTACCTTTACCCTTCTTTTCTTCAACGTGTTCAACTTCTTGCGGCTGTTGTAGGGGCGGTTGTTCGTCTTTCGTCAATGGCGATGCGCCACCTCGTCTGCGGCTTCGCCGTGTCGGCTTTTCTTCGATGGCTGGCGGCGAATCTTCTATGTTTGTAAATGATTTGTTCCGGAGACGCTTGCTTACTCGCTCAGGCGTAGCAGGACTTGGTCTGGCCAAACATATTTTAATTTTGCCAATGTCACTATTTGATTGCTCCGTTTGCGTTACGGTCCACATTTCAGGCACAGTCTGAGTGCTCCCATTGTCAACATTCGAAACGGTAGCTTCATCTTCAGAAGCACTTTCAGAGCTAGTGCCTTTATGTCGCTTGGAATGACGTCGCGTTTTCTTCGTCGATTTCTCCTCCTTGAATTTCTCAGGAGATACTTTCGCAGCATTTCGCGTACTTTTTCGTCGCATTTTCGTTCTGCAAGCACGCACACAAATACCGTATTAACCTCTGCGCATTACACCAAGAATCGGATTTTCCTGGCGCCATTACCAGCTACACCACACAAACACTACATAAATTATCATCCACCTACCGTGTATGCTATCCCCTGGTATCCAACACTAACTGAACTCACAAATTAAAACGCACAATTTGGCTTTAAACAACTCTCGCACCTTTTTAGCTTAATCTTTTTTATAATTGATTCACTCCGCGTTTGAGGAAACTCCATTGATTTGCGGTAGAAGTAGAAGCGTGGATTAGTTCTGAACGCTTCCGACGCTTACGATGGCGCTGCACAATCGCATTTATGGATTGCCCATCATTTCTAATTAATCTTTAATACAACTTTATTCGCAGTAAATAATGCATAAACTAGTAATTAATGTTGTCATCCATTATTATTGAATATTCTTACTTGCCTTCCAATGTGGATGCATCCGATATGATTATCTAAAAAGAAAAATTGATTAAAATATTACTACCGCAAAGAAATAACTATGCAACCAAACAAGCAATTTCACGTAAAAGATCCATTCCTATTTAAACTTCTTAATCATCTCCTATTACTTAGAGATTACACTCATTCCTTGTCAACCATTTAGTAAATGGAAGTTTAGCCATTAAACTGGTTTATTACTTCATATATAAAGTTATATCCAATTTATTAACTTTTCCTTTCAAACTTGCAAATTTATCAATCATGCCGTGAAGCGTGCGTGCGTCTCTTGCTAATTGATCAAATACAAAATAAGGCAACATGGATAAAAGAAGAGAATAATTACATTTACTAAGTTAAATCAACATTTGCTAGTATTTATCAAAAATGGATTAAACATTAGATTTCCTGCATAGATATTGCTACCTCATGAATCCAGTGACTTTCATTCTTGAACACTCAGCTTAAATATAAAAACTATGCGGGAATATGTATAATATATATAATTATATACAAATAGACAAATATTCGTTTGAAAATAACCAAGGGTAGGACAAATCATTAACATAATAGGATACTCAAAAAATTAATTTATCATTTGCGCTGATTTTTGTTTAGTTATTATTACATTTATAGGAGCAGCGTGCACATTTTATTGCAAATGGCAATTTAGTGGCTTATGTTAGAAATAAAAATATATTACTTTAATTACTGATTTAAATCGTAAAAACTTATCCCTAAATGCGCAAACGTTTCATATAACACATGCGATCGCAACTCTTATTATCCTTTCTCATTTCTCTAAGGGGCGGGTGCCTTCATTTTCATTTCCAACATAAACCATTACTTGATGACAACATCGTAAGCTCGAAAGCGCCATATAATGATCAATATCAGTAATTGCAGACGTTTTGTTATGCCATGATCAATGAGTGATATGATTAAACTGTTTCCCAAAAAGTAATTCTCTGTAGAAAATGCAGCAAAATTATATCCATTTTAATAGAACATATTTTGTGAGAAAAATGCTTCGTTATATAAGTTATATACATACATACATATCACAAGTCCCCTTGAAATTAAATAATAATAGAAGTAAACAACAAAATTTGTATACACATACTAAGAATTCATATAACGTTCTTAATGCTGCGCTATACTCTACACTGCATACCAATGTATTATAATGCATTGTTTTAGTGGCTGCTGCTTGTTTTCATCCAATTTCTCTCGGTTTATTGATTATTATATTTAGGTTCTAAACACTTACCATGTTGTTCCACAATACATTGTTTATATGTACACAGGAGAAATAATAAAGCGCGTCAATGGCCATCAACTAAGTATTGGGATTGCTCGTGGTGGGATCACTTGTCTGTGTTACATCAGGCAAATCCTCTCTTTGAACTGATGTCATAACAACGGCCGAAGTCGATTGCGACGACGGCGACTCATCCTGATTGGTTTCGGTAATTTCCTCCTGCGATTCCTGCTCTTCGCTTGCGTCGTCCTCTTCGCGCTCGCTCTCCGGCATCAATTCCAATGCGCGCTCCAATGTTTTGCGCGCGCTATTGGAACGCTCCAGAAAGTAACCGTTTGAATTCTCGTTACTCTGCGGCGGAGGCGACCATGTGCTGTATGTATATTGTGGATTCGATTGATATCTACGTTCTAATTCATCTTGCAGCCAGGCCACAGCTTGGCTCCACTGCTTTCGAACATCATTATGCTTGTGTAACATTAACAAAGCCGGCCGACACTTACTGAACAATGCTACCATACATTTAACACACTGATAGGCACGTTTTTGGTAGTGATTCTTTGAGCGAGCTATGGTTTCCAGTAGTCCTTCGCGTTCCTCCTGAATGCCTTTAATAGCATTATGAACGCGATGCGTTTGCCACGAGTCCTCCAGTAGCAGTACAGCGAGAAGTAATTCAATATGATGTCGCAACTCTTGGCAATAAGCGAACGCAATCTGCCATAATAATTCAGAGAGCACCGTGCGTGAAAATGTCGGATTCTCCCACGAACAGTATTCAAGAAGTTTTATCGATTCCTCCGTCAGATTTGAATCTTCAATCACTTTCTTGATGTAACTAAAGCCATACAAACAAATTAATACATAGGTCATGCATAATCTATGAGAGAATATCAAGTAATTTCACTCACCTAGTGCGAGAAAATAAGATTTCACTAGCTTGCGGAGACAAAGGCATAATGTACTCGGGACATGTATGATCAACATATGGATTTGGTAGAATTAGCTCGCCTGTACTCGATTTACATAGCGAACTGATGTCACAGCACCGAATTAAACACGAAACTACTTGATGTAGCTTTCCTAGTTCAGTGTACTGGTATTTTATTGGTGGTCCCGGTCCTTCATCCAATGCTACTAACATGAAAGTTGCTGGCACGTTAAGTTTTAAAAGTTGCTCCTTTTCACATGTTCCTACAAAATTCACATATTTATTGCAAATGCCTGCGTGTAACAATCTCGAAAAGCTTACCTTGACTAGCATACATATGAAATACGTTGCAATAGTGTGGTAAATGTCTGCCGTGTTCACTAACTTCGCGTTGCAATAAGCCTAGCAGCGCCCATAATATATGATCGCTTAGCGTGGCCGTATTATCCGTATTGTTAAGTCCTGGCGGGCACGGACACGGTCCATCATTCATAGCAAAATGAGCCAGCAGCACAATGATTTTCATAAATGCAGAGCGCACTTCGTTGCTCGGACAGCTAAGCAGGTATTCGCAAAAACGATGTGGATAATTGAAAAGCATTTGCTGCGCGAACCAAGAGCGTATCGAAGGTGCTGCACGTAAATGCAAACATAAAACGTCACACCACTCCATCGCCGAACCACGTAGATTCTTCTTCGTATGCCAGCCGGTGTGGAATAGGAACTTACTCGCTAATTGCATACTAAGCATTGACATCTGCTCGATTTCGGGCTGTAATGGTTGAATAATTCTTGGTCCGGGCGGTGCGTTGCCGTGAACAAATTTGCGTATAAATGTAAAATATTCCGCGGAAAACTGGCTTCGATGATGAAGGAACTTAATGTTTTGGCGACGAATGCTATTTTCGATGGCCAGGGGCATTTTCAGACTTGATGTTTCCTTCCTATCATCTGTAACCAACACTCAATTAGATAATAATTCTTAATTCACCCACAATTCACTTACGCAAAGACAATTCTCCGAGTTTATTGACTAGTCCACACTCTTCGACATCCAACCGAGTATAGAATAACATGTACGCATTCCACCAACGTTTTTGTCGACGATAGGTCGTCCGCTTCAACATGGGATCGAATACTTCGCCCATGTAATCACCGCCAAAGCACTGCACCTTCATCTCCTCATCTTCGCCCATACGACAATCAGATACATCACCATCGTCAAACTTGTACCACCTCGCCTCGGTGTTCACGTCCTTGCTCTTAATGTACGAGTAGTAATGGCCACCGGATGCCTGCCCCGAATGCACCACAATTCCCGATAATCTGTAGGTGGTGCAAATGTCCGCAGCGCTCGGATCAATGTCACAGTCTATGATCTCTCCTTCAAGACGAGCGAGTCCCGAAACTGTGTACGGTTCCATGTCCAGGTCCCTTGGAAATTCGAAGTAGTCGTTGAATTTGATGGCGCAGAGTCTCTCGAAATCGTACTCGAAACGCTTCAATTGGATCGCCAACACTGGCGGCAATTTCTTAACACACAAACGTTTCACAGTGACTACTTTCTTGGCACATTTTTCGCAGTGATACGCGTCTGCACCCTCCAATAATTCACCTAAGAACAAAACAACAAAAATTAATGACTGCACACTTAATCCAAAAGCTACGCTAGTTCAAACCTTTTACGTATTGTTCCAATGAATCGGAAAGGTTACTATGATTTCGGATATCAACACTGATAACACTAAATGGCTCTTCTTTCGAATAGCGATGCGGGCAACCTTTGCAAATCTTCTGATCCGAGTACGAACCGCCCAATATTTTACTCATTATTTGTTCATGCCCCAACGTTTTAAGCGCCTCATCCAAACTCTCCACCAATGCCATAAAGAATTCCACAGCATCTTGTTGTTCGCGCAAGTTTACGGGTTCGCCTTGCAGTTTGAAGTGCCTCCATAAGCCTTTCGGTACATAGAATTGCAATCTCGAACACGCCAAGTGCCCAAATATTGCCTGCACCTGCTTCAGTATACCCACATTATAATCTTTTCTATTGTCATCTCTATCATCACAGTCTGTGTTATCAATGTCATTACCCTCGCCGCTAAAGTCTTCGTTTGCGTTCGTAGCAGCTCCCTCACAGGCCAAAATACCCTCGCGAATACTGTTCACCATGTACAACTGTTGCAGCACAGAGTTCATGTAACATGTTGCGCCGGCATTCTTGAGGCCGACAAAGCCTTGCAAGGGTCGCGGACCGACACCCGGTAGGTAGTCCCAATCGATAATAGCCGTTTCTTGATCACCGTAAAACATGTCCGTCAACATAAACACCAGTTGCTTGCAATTCGGAACACAGTTAATGCATAAACTAATCAGTAATTCAAAGGCGGCAGCTTGTGTTTGCGGCGTGTCACAAATCGGTGTCGCCGGATCTTCGCCCATCTGTCCAGTTCGTTGGTACTGCAGCATTAGCTTGCTCGCTGGAAAGAGAAAATCTTCGATGAGCTCGCGTATAAAACTGCTCTTATCTGTATAGCCCAATTCGCATTTCTGTTCGGGAGTCATAAAACTCAGCAGCTCCCTCGCCAGACTCAAATGTCCCTCCAGGAGCACTTCGTGCTGGCCGCGTGCCTTGCGCAGCCAGGCAATCTCGGAGGCGAGCAGCGATTCCGTATTTGCCAGTGGGCACTTTGACACATATGCTTCATTCACTAATCTACATAACAACTGGAAATATTCGTGCGATGTTGTTGCGTTTTCCAAGACTAGATTATCCAACAATGAAAACAACAGTGGCGTCACCAGCTCCAACGCAGTGCGACTCGCCGAACCGTAGGTAAAAATCGTAAGAAACTGTTCGGCGGCGGCGATTCGTACGGCCCGGCTTGGATTCAGTAGCAGTAAATCAGTCAGAAACAGCGGAAACGGAAAATGTTCGTTCGAGCACAAATCCTCCAGGCTGCTGGGATTAAGTACCAGGCTGATACTTAGCAATTCAAACGCCTCCTTGCACAACAATATATCGTCGGGATGCAGCTCCAGCGGAGCGTTACGCTTCGTTGGATCGCACAGCGAATGCAACATGTCTGGTGATGCATTCAAAGACTGCAGATTCGCACTGCTCGCGGCCCAAACGAGTCGCAGCAATGCATTAATTGTAGCGCTATTCGGTAACTCCCAATTCAATGCCTGCGTAAATAGCGCCTGTGGAGCACGTCCCATATTGTTTCCACTCTCAGCAAACATCAGTTCAGCTAATCGCTGCGACAATTTCGACGACACTTGTTTAATCACCTGAGAACATTCACAAATCATTAACTAATGGCAGAAATAATCAAAGCAATCAACTCACTTGATCGGCATGTCCAGGTATAGATCTTAGCGCGCGTTTCAAATACATTCCTGGTGTGGTTGCATTCTCATTTGCATCAATTTCATCTTCAGTTAATCGCACAAGTACATTTGCAATACTGGTCAGTATCAACTTGCATATCTTAAGAACCACTAAATATGCCGATCGCTTCGTCACCGTATCCGCCGATGACATAAAATTATTCTTGGTCAGCATTTCCAGAAATATGTGTGCATGACCGGACACCATAAAATTGTATTGAATATCCAAAGATTTCTCCGACAACGTATCCAAAGCGGGCATTAAAAGTACATAGAGGATTTCCAAATTATACAAAACCTATAAAAAAAAATCATCATATAACACATATAAGAGTCGAGAATCAAACCGCAACTTACTTCTGCAGATGAATCATTAAAAAACAAATTTTCCAGTTCATTTTCATTGCTCTCGACGTCATCATTGCCAGAGAAGAAGCGCAGTAGACGTTGCATAACTCGTGAATCACATGGGATCAGTTGAAGAAGTGCCCGAGCACCATCCCGAAGAGGTGGATATTCTAAACTGCTACCCAATGCCGAAAGTTGGCAGAAGAATGTTGCATAGTATGGCTGCATTGACATCAAGACGCCGGGCAAATAATTTTCAGCTTCCATATTAGGCCCATCGTACGGATGTTGAGGTGACGACGTTGAACTATCTGAGCTACTGTCTTGAGACGATGCAATGTTTGAATTTACTTGCGTGACCTTTGCTGATATCAACTGCAATACAATCAAATTAATTAACCTCCCCCTTAGACACTCAACTCATTCACGTACCGCTTTATCCCTTAGTGATATTTGTGATAACATTTTCCTATCATCCGCTGTGTCCAATGGCTCGCCATTCACGTAAAGCTCCAATTTACAGTGCACTCCCGGTTTGATCCGTCGCAATATGTTTCTACGCAATGAGGCTAGTGTATCATTACTATGCGTGTACACTTCAAAATCGTCAATCGTTCGATTCGGGCTTGAGAAACGAACGAGCAGCGACAGGTGTTTTCCTCGACATGCACGATGCAGCGGTAGAATTTTACGCTCGCCGACAAAACCATTGTCACATTCACTGATGTACTCATGCAAAACATGCATGACTCGGCAGATCTTAATTGCTTCAGCGCGGATGCGTGTATTCTTTAATTCGACACTGAAATCTTTATCACTCTGGGTCTGAAGAACCTTGATGGTGTCGAAATACGCCCGCAGACGATCGAAGCATTCGGTAATATAACTCTCGTGGAACTCCAGCTGGGAGCCCAGGAGGCGAGGTCCTAAATTTGTACTAACTTCGCGCAGCAATTCAATCGCGCGTGCAGCAATATCGTCCGGACACAACGTCACCACCTTCCATAGATACTCCAATCCGATCAAGTCCGGATCCTCGGTGAGCAAACACCGCCGCTTCGCCTTCAATTTGCCCTCCTTCGTATTCACAGCTTTAAAAAAACGTTCGAAACACTTGATGCCACTCTCCGTCAGCAGTGTGGGCTCCAATTGCAAAATGTTGTTCTCGAAAAAATCCTTGTTAATGCCTGGGTCGAGATCCGGCTCTTCGCCCATCAACTTGGAAAACCACTTAAAACAAGACTCGCGATCTGATGCAAACACGGCATTTTCTGCAAGGCACTGCCATATTTGCTTTGCTTGTTCAGCGCACAGCCACAATTGACCATCTTTCAATAAAAATCTACAAAAAGCATCAAACACACGATTAACACAATGCCAACAGGCAAATGACATGAAAACTCACCTTAAAAAATTTAATCTCTCCTGAACTTGCAACACATGACAGTAACGACCATCAGGCAAATAATTTTCACTAGTCAAATCCGTATTCGACTTTACAAGTAATCTCAATTTGTTCATATAAGACGTTAAACTTTTTGTTACTAAAATTACAAGCGAATGCTGCGTCTGCAATCGCTCAATCACTTCTTGTCTATAGTACATGTGATGCCCCCGCTGCGGCAACATTCCGTTCGCCGACGGCTCGTACAGGCAGCAGATTTCTCGAATTTGCTTCAAGGCGGGCAGCACCCACACGTCCCCGCTTTTCAGTTCGTCCACGCACTTATCCAGCCATACGGTTTTCTGCGCATCCCGCTCCTGTGAGCATGAGTAATCCAGAATTTTCACGTGGGCTGTGAGCGCCTGATCCATAATCTCGGTGGGCATCTCCTCGGAATGCGCCAAATTCCAAAAGAGCGTGAGCACTTTATGTGCCATAACACCGTCCTTATCATCTTCGGCCAATCGACGTATCAATTCGAGCAGACGTTCGCGTTGTCGTCGCGATGCAGACGTCCACGACGCTTGAAAACACTCGAACAAATGATCCAATTGCTCCGGACTAAAGTCCCATGCCAATTTCGCCAACAAATCGTGAACGTTCTTCACGATAGCCTCATGCTTCCCCACCTGCGCCGCCCACACGGCGTCCAGATCGGTGAGACTCAATGCGTGTTCCTTAATCACAAAACGCAATATCTTCTCCAACTTCTCCACGTACTGTGGCTGATGCAGAGAATCTCGAAGAACGATTTCAAGCACGCGATTTTCGTTGATCCATTTTGCCATGCGTTCCGGCGTAAGGTACTCTTCCTCCTCAATGCCCTGATGCCGGTTCGGATAATAAGACACACTCGAAATCACCTTATTGATTTCATTCAGTGCGTTCATCTTGCCATTGAAGCTCGATATTTGTAATTGGCGCAGAATCATTTTTAGACGAAATCCCTCCAATGTTCGTATTAATTCATCCTGATTCACGACACGTGACGCTAAATTCTTGGACGATTTAATAATCGCTGACACAATATCACTTTTCGATTCGTTTTTCGCCTCACGCTTCAATTCATCATCTGTTAGTTTATCTAATATTCCAGGCACCATTTCCTGTTTCAAACAAATCAAAGATTAGAAAACCTGCAGGAATATCCAAGAAGCAGGGTTCGACTTACCAATATTGGGAGGAGAAACTTATTAATGGTATGCGGTGTTAAATATTCATAGGCAAAACCAAAAGGTCGCAATAATGCGTGAACTATTGCAACGCTTAGATTCTTGCCACTCTGAAATCGCTCGAGAAGATTCTGGAAGCCACCCAACTCACCAAAGTGATTGATCAAATCGACCAACCAGCCACGAGTGTTGCGAATGTCATTGTAAGGACGAGCGTACAATTCTTCCTCGGAAAGATTACACGTTGGATTGACGGACTCACTCTGGCGTGATGCATTGAACGTGTGAAACTTGTTGTTGGGGTTCAAGACCATTGCGAGAAGATCAAGTAATGGGAACCAATCCTGCGGTAATTTAATGACACACAACTCGACCAGCTTGATGCAGTTCTGATTAATGCACGCCTGAATATTGGGCTTCCAACTCGTCACCGCATCGTCGGTGAGGATTTTGGTGAAGGACACCGTCAACCCCTCGCGAAAGAAACGCTGACAGGCCTCTGATCTTATATCGCCGCCTGTGCGCGATAACTCGATCGCCGCCTTCAGGAGGCATTCCAGCTCTTGATCAGGTAACACAGGCACCACCCATCGTAAGTTTGAAATTTTCTCCTCCAACGACGCGAGCTTATCCAGAGGAAAATCGGGTTCTAAATTTTCGTCTAATTGACTATTGCATGGCACTTCAGCAGTACTTGGAAGTGAATTGATTGCCTTAAATAAACAACGCATAGATTAATACCACAAATTAAGTGGACACGCAGATTGAAGGCTGTTTTACCTGACTATTTTCGGACGTATCTCCAGGCAGGCCCTGTCCTCTTGTGGCAATGGTCATTTTGATTCCTTTGCTTATAGGTTATACTATTCAACTGAATACATTCTATTCTGCAAAAGAAAGAAGGAACTAAGTACAAGACTATGGAATCAGCGCACTAACGATTTACAAATATTAGTGGTGGATACACAAACAGATAGAGCATGATTATCGCGGGCACATGTGAGAGTAAATAAGTTGTAAAAACGATTATCTAATATGGCAGAATTAGTCTGTATCGTTACTGTAGTCGCAAACTTCAACAGTTCGGTGTTCTTGCAACTATGTTTAAAGCAATCCGCATAGTGGCTAAAACAAACATTCGTAATTTATGTGCGTGGCTTTCAGCGAGATGCCTTGCTCTCGCCGAGCACACGGATTTACTGAAGCGCAGAGAGGCAGCAAGAGTTTATTGATATTTCGAGTATAACAACTGCACAAGTTGTGCAAATGAATTTCTACCCTTTTTGCAAAGGCGACGAAATGTCAAGTGTGTCATATTATTGTAGCAACTATTGGGGAGTGACACACTGGCCACTGCAACACACCAACCACATGAGAATGCGTAAATTAAATCATGACAGATCACCGCCGCACGGGAGCAGCTGTATTGGTGCCGTGTTCACATCACATCACCGAGAGACACACTATTACGCGACGAACGGAAAAATAAACGATGATATCATAGTGTATGTGCACACTATGGAATTGCCCAAGTCAATGCGACGACAATAATAACAACCCCCATTTAGAGATTCGTTCGCTAAGGACGACACTCACCTACTTCAATGTTGTTGAAGTTGTTGAAGTCGTGCAGACTCGATGCAGCAATGCCCAAAAAGCCCCGACGTAGAAAAATAGAAAAAGCTATTTGGTTAGAAAACGAAAAATTGTCGCCCTAACGAAGCCAGCCGCCGCTTCTCATGTGAACTCCTTGGATGGGAAACGCGCTTCTTAGGTATTGATACACACTTCGCATTTGCCAATTGTGCACTACCCGTGTATTTCCAACGCCACCACCACCGCACAAATGAGCGTACTGCGTTTCACCCGTTGCAAGCCTCGTCCGCCGATTCACACAGCACCAATTATCGACGGCAAACGCACACGACCGAGTTTCTTTTCAACAATATTTAAGTAAAATGTGTAAAACTAATACCCGGCACATACAAAATGGCGCCCCCCTCCTGAAATATCGTGTGTATTTTTGCTACAGCAAAATTAAAAATTCTATTTCTTATGTGTGAGAGGTGCAACGTTCGTCGGCCATCGCAACCACTGCCCGAATTATCCGGTTGCACTGCAAGACTTAACCACCCTCGTAAACTGATGATGTTACCCGATACGCCAACAATGCGTGTTTCAAACCCGACAATCAGGATCGGAATTTCCCTTGCCTTACTTTGTGTGTTGACGGCGATCACCGTGCAGACGATGTTGACGTACGGTATAGGCCGAACACTTTTTTGCATGCAACGCATAGAACCGATGCTGACACCGCCAAACTTCTGCCGATCCATTGCATGTGTTGAAAATGCATTGGATGGCATCTGCCTTATCGACATTGTCAATTTGATGCAAACATTCTAACCCTTTTATAATAATTAAATTGTTTAACAAATCCTTGAAAATATTCTAGTTGGAATGTTTAACGAGCATTTCAAATAATATGTACTTTGCTTATCAATCATGCTTGCATTAACGCCCTCATTGGCTTACTTTTTTGATATATCATAAATCTATTATTTATAGCTGTTAAACACTATATAAATAGTTCTTAATCTGTTTGTGTAATGATAAGAATTCATATAAAGTTATATTTAATACATGTATTTAAAGTTGTATATGCAGTGAACTACTTGCTCTAGCGGACTCCTGATGAACTACATTGATAAACAAAGTACATAGTATAACAATTGAAAGTAAACAGCGGAATTAAGACAAAATATATTGTGTCGTCAATTTTTAACATAATGTCTCAGTTAATTCGTGTTGTGCGTTGTTACAGCTGTGAATTATTTCAAGTAAGTGCTGTCTGAATGAGTGTTGCTCGTACATGAATTTAATATAAATTTTTCTTTAGTGCGATATTGCGAAGAAAAGTAATAAATGGACCTGTAAGATTTGCAATGAGAAACAAAGTTTTCAAAAGGTAAAATAATCATTATCTCATCATGAAACGCATTGCTTTTAATGAGCCTGATTGCAGGTTTATTGTGAAGGTACAGGAAAAATATGCAGGGAATTTGTTCAAACACAAAACTTGAAGAGGGGCGATTGTGAATCAAATATGTCAAGTCTCAATGACGCCAATGCAAAAAATACATTAAGCAGCCAGAACAATGCACCTACAATAGATAGTAGTAGTAGTAGTGACTTGAATGAGCAATTACTATCAGCTGAAGATTTTCATTGCAAATTGGATGAAACTGTGCCATCGCCTATGAAGAAACAAAAGATGAATTTTGAAAACAAATCTTTAGAATATGATAGTGTGTTTAATGATAGCAGCGAAGATATATCAGCATTATTAGAATAATAAATTTGAATATGCAATATTCCCGCCACTAAATATGTCAAAGACTTGTAAATAAACATAACCTACCTTCATAAGAGCCAGATAAAAATGATGTAATTTTAACTCGATAAAAAATGGATCACACATCGTCATTGTTTAATGGTGTGGACGAAAAAACACAGAATGGTACTTGGTATTTGATATTTCCCTTGTGGCGTAAATGAAAATGTTTGGTTATAGATGCCCCAGAGTACCCATTATGTGGAATCTGTGGTGAGCCACATGAATCATCTGACTGTGATATTGTTTGCTTAAAAACGACAATAAGAGACACACCAGTATTATCTAAAGCACGGCTCTCGTTACCTTCTAATTTACAATTGGTTATAATGGCTGATGGCACCAATTCTATCATTACCAATCAAGTGATAGAAAAGGGCACCAGATTTGGCCCATATGAAGCTAAAGAGCAGTTTACTATCTCACCTAGCGTTGATTTACCATTAAAAGTGTTCAAAGATGCTGAGGATAACTATTTTAAAGAATATTACTTGAACAATACCAATGAATTTGAGTGTAACTGGATGTACTTTGTAAACAAGGCCAACAACTTAGATGAGCAGAACCTGATTTGTTTCCAGGATAAGGGAAGGATTTATTACATATCTGTTAGGGACATTCAGAGAGGAGAGCATTTACATGTCTGGTATGCACCTTACTATGGGAAGCTAATGAAAATGGGTTCCTATTATGATAAAGTACAAAGTGAAGATGATTCTTCCCAAAGCAATATTGGTAAGTCTTAAAAACCAATGTGTAGCTTCTTCTATTCTTTGCTGTTCTAGATGTTAATGAATTAATGAAGAAGCAACATAATATTAGAGATAGGAAAACATGGATATGCAAGTTTTGTGGGAAACAGGAAGAAAACATACAAAAGTTTGCAATACATATTACAGATCATTATACTGCACAGCTTAGGAAAACTTGCGAAATTTGCAAACAACGTTTTTTCACTGTTCAGGCAAGTTACTTCATTTAATCATAACATTTAAGTTTAATACATAGTTTAATTGTAGAGTTTGAAGAAACATATGTTTCTTGCTCATAATGAAACAGCCACACAAAGCAAAAGTCCAATTGAAGTACAAAATAAAGAGTCAATTGATACAGATCAAGAAAACCTTTTTGGTCCTTTGTTGAACGAAGTGCCCACTGAAAGTAATGTGCTGTTTGAGCATTTAAACTTTCAGGACACGTCATCAATGCAAAGTGAAACAATGACATTAAACGTGGACAATATTTTAAACGAGGATGAAAATTTCAACTTTGAAATGCCAAAGGATATGGACAAGGATAAGTTCGTATGCGATATATGCCTCAAGAAGTTTGTTCGTCTTAAGTTTCTAATTATTCATCTGAGTGCGCATACGGGGAAGAACACATGTAAGCAATGCTTGACTGTGTTTACTCGCAAGGAGAATTTGATGGCGCATAAATGCCTTAGTTGTACGACTACAACCGATATAAAATGCACGATATGTGCAAAGCGTTTTACGCTTAGCAAATATCTTAGGCGGCATATGATTTTTACGCACGGACAGGGTTTTACATGTACCAAACAATGTAAGCGAAAGTTTGCGACGCAGAAAACTTTAGAAGCGCATAATTGCGAGCAGCCAAAGGACGGACCAACCGGCGACAATGCATTTACGTGCCAGTTGTGCGCGAAAAAGTTTGGAAACGGTCGCAATCTTCGGCGTCATTTGAAGACGCACGAAAACAATAGTACAAATGTGACAAATGTTTATATATGCGAAGTATGTTCAAAACAATTTAAAAGTAAGAAGAGTTTGAAACAACACTTGAATTCCCACAAGGAGCCGGAGTTTTCGTGTAAATTATGCGATAAGACGTTTACGCGACGATCAGCGTTTACGGAACACATGGATATTCATAAAAACGAGGTAATTATTGCGAAAAAAGAATTGTTTAAGGTATGAGGTTAATTTGAATCATTTTTAGACGCCGCACGTTTGTAACATATGTAATGCAAAGTTTACTCTTAAGAAATATCTCACAAATCATCAACTTTTGCACACGGACGAGTTAAAGTTTAAATGCAACGAGTGTCCGCAACGATTTCGGCACAAAGTTAATTTAACGAAGCACCATAATAATTCGCACGTGAAAACATGCAAAGAGTGTTCGAAAAACTTTAGTACGGTGGACGAGTACAAAAATCATTTGCTAGTGGCACATATGGAAAAAGTGTATGAATGTCCAGTGTGTAAAATACGTGTCAAGTTGCGCAGTTCGCTGAAGCGGCATGTAAAGCAGAAACACGCTCAGGACGACTTTGATATCTCAAAGTTGGACGAGTACATTAGCGAAAATGCATCGAAGGATGCGAAAACGGCACAGGGTAAAAGCAATTTCATTGTGGACAGTCCTTCAACGTCTGAGGGAGTTCCTGGTCTTGTGCCAGTTAGCAGTTCCAGCGCGGATGTGAGAATTCGAGGAGCTTCCCAGAGCGTTCCAGTACAAACGAGAGACGACGTTCTCAAACTTAAAGTGCCACCTGATGACATGCTTAATCAGTGTCTGCTGCCAGACAGTTTGCAAGTGAATGTAATGCAAGACCTGGAGAGTAATCTCCAGCTGGATGATATTGTTAATGTTCTTGGAGGCAAGCCGGGTGAAAGCAATGAAAACGTTTTGGATTATGGTAATATTGCAATGGATTTTGATAATAGCTACGTGAAGCAGGGAATGACAAGCCAAGCAGATGTTGGTATTACGCATTCGTTCGATAATGGCACTGTGTGCCTATCGATGCCGGAACTGAATGAACATGGCCAACCCGTCAGCTTGGGTAAGATATTTTGGGGGTGGTGCGCGTTAATAAATTAAATTTGGTGGTTGTATTTCAGGTGATAATCTGCATTCGTCGCTCATCTTGGAAAACGTATGCTTAAATGATGGACAAGAACCTGTCGTATTGTATATCCTGGATCAGAAACCAAGTTAGTAGACTCATCAGTGAGATGACTCTAGCATCAGTGATGGCACAGATAAATAACTAGAAATGCTACTGCTAAATGTATATGCATAAATGAAATTGTTCTACAATTCCAATTTGATGTGATACTTGTCGTTACTTTTTAAGGAAAAAAATATTTTATGTTATACTTTCCTATTTTATATGAATTCATATGTATATATTTACTAAACTAAAATCCATATGAATAAACGTATTTTATTTAGATATTAGCTGACCTGGCGGGTCGCCTAACGGTGTTTTTCATAAATATTTCTTTTTACGCCAACGACGACTTCCCGGAAAATGGAGTTTATCAAAAAGGTATTGGAAAAGGACCGGTGTGAAAAGCGTTATCAATTACAAAAGAAGATGGCGCGAATTTGTTGAGGATCCATACTCTTCGCAAGTAACAGAATGCTATGGTAATGATAAAAATCCACAATTTAACATATTTTATTTAGATATATTATAAATGTTTGCTTTCTTGGTACTTATTACTTGATTGGTAGTTGACCTAATATAGTACGAAACGACGACATCATGAGGATCACTAACCTAAAAGAAGTAGTTGATTAAGTCTAGGAAATGGGGTTGGAACGAACAGACTGATTGGCAATACCATGAAAGTATATCAAAGATTAATGAATTAGAATTTTAAAGGGAAGAAAATGAGAGGAAGGCTAACAAATTAAAAAAGAACCGGACTGAAATAAAAGCGCTGACGAAACAAGGACAACATGGCGCGTATTTGTACAGGTTGTACGCTCCTCCGAGGACTAATAGAAAGCTAAAATAATGATAAAAATCCATATCAATTAACGTATTTTATTATGATATATTAATATTATAGATATTTGTCTTGTACGTACTTCTTATTTCATTAGCTGACAATGATGGCTATTATGCGAATTAACAGGTAAGATATGCTGCTGATAGCAGTTTTTATACTGGTCCTGGTAGGTATTTTCCGGTAGACGATATTTGATTAATTGTTGATACACTTGTTTCATGCGTTGAATGTTGATTCGACTTGCGGCTGAATGGTTGACCATGGGTAATGGATAATCTTTACCGATTATACATTTGGCGGCGCGTTGGATGTTCTCAGGTGCTGTCCAAGGTTCATGAATGTATTGAGTGTGCATGTTTTTTAATACTGGTACATATTTTCTATAAAAAATGCGTTAGTTATTCAATTGCATGATATTGATGATAGTGTTAAAACCTTATGTAATCTCCATTCGGATCTGCTTTCCGCCCAAATTTGACAGGACAATAGCAATGAAAAAATTGTTGGAAGAAGCTTGAACAGGAAAGCCACATCCACATGCCAGCGTTTACTGACCAATCAGCATCTAGTAAAAGTTCTTCAAATACCTTGAAAGGAAAATTTAAATATCTGTTATGTACAGTAAGGGTTATGTACAGTTGCTCAGGTGCAAAATCGTCTAATATTTTTACAAATTTTTCATTTAGTACATCTTTTTATATACTTTGTATAAGTTCTTCATCTAGGAATATATTAAAAATGGCCGAACAACACGTCATTTGCCGATACGCGTATTCTTTTTTTCGACAATTGCAACTGTATATTATCCCTTAGAAATTATACCTTCATTCCTTCTTCCCAGGATATCCATAAATCTCCTCTAGTTAAAAAACAAGCAACTGCATGCCTTGCCAAATGATGTATCCACCCTTCTTCCCGTAATTGCGCCATTATAGCATCAATCCATGGAAATCCAGTTTGCCCCTGGATTTTTTTTTGCAAATTCTTATTAAAATCATCATTTTCTTTCATTATATTTACTTACATTTGCCCATTTAGCTAATGCTTCCGCATTCTTATCCCATGGTATTTGTACGCAAATTGGATTGCCAATCATCTTATCAAAATTGGGATTTTTAGTTGCAGCGCAATAGAAAAACTCTCTCCATAGCAATTGTCCATGCAATGATAATGGCGGAAACGCCTTCTTAATTTTCTTATACAAATCCGTCAATTGATAGTAAAATAACCGAGTGGACAAACATCCAAATCGCAAAT
Organism: Aleochara curtula; assembly: GCA_963978815.1. Lineage (NCBI taxonomy): Eukaryota > Metazoa > Arthropoda > Insecta > Coleoptera > Staphylinidae > Aleochara > Aleochara curtula. Next base: position 10,887,292 of record OZ022219.1, on the reverse strand, counting down.
ACGGTGAGAGTCCTGTTTGAGACGGCAATAAACTTTGCGGTGTCATTTTAGGTCTTCCAAAGGATGCAACCCATGCTTTACGTTCAAGATGGCGTTCTAATCTTCGAAGAGCTTCCGTTTCTCCACCGTTCCATACTGGCGGTAAAAGTCCTTCGGTATCAAAACCTAATTCCTCCAAAGTTGGCACACCGTACTTGTCATCATGATCTTCAGTTATGGGCGTGTGCGCAGCGTGAAGTGATTTAATTGTTACCGGTGCTTCGGCAGGTGGTGGTGCATTCATGCATGCAATGACAGCAAGAAATTGATGATATGTCAAAGGTGCACGACCATTATTTCTATCAATAATCTGCTGAAGATGATACAGTGTATGCGATACTTTTTGAATAACCGTAATGCCCAATTCTTTGCATAAGGTGGTTATGTTATGATCGCGCACGCGCCCAAATGGTTCTGGATCCTCTTCAAATGTCAACGCAGTTGTTCCCCATTCCTTAAATAATTTCGGAAGGGCATCTGCTGGTTGTCCACGTACAACAAATAGACGTGAATTCAATTTACGCAGAGATTTATCTAAATCTTCTAAGCATTGCAACAAGAATCTAAAACAAGATTTTTGCTAGGCATTTGAATGATTAGTTGATGAATCACATACCGCCATTTGTTAATACCAACATTGGATGAGCCGGCAAACCATGGATCCAAGATGAAAACACATCGAAATGTTGTTGCACCCTTCAATCCTTCGCGCAGTGAGGGATTATCATGGAGTCGTAATCCTTTGCGGAACCAATGGACCATGTGTTTTTCGGGAGGTGCCTCCCGACCGCCCCCCAATTGGCAGTTCATGTACCGCGGAGATGTACACGCGCCATTATTAATGCAACACCACAAATGAATCACACACTAATCGTTGCAAGAGTAATTAATGCAGCACAGCGTTGTTGCGCATCACTATTCAACTGCGTTCTAACTTTGTTTCTGGATCGAAGTAACGAAGGTGCACGTCTGCTTCAACGTGACGATTAATCTTACATTCCGGCTGCGTTTGGGGCCCACGATTGGCGCATCATGTCACGAGGTGCTTGCTTGGTCACGTTGACAAAGACGTGCAAGCGGTAGCTGTGGGCCCCATTCATAGCAACCACCATCCACTGCGTGAATATATTTACCTGATTCACCTACTTCAATGTGCTGAAAACGTGCGTATCAACGCTTGTCAATTGCATTGTACGTGAACTTTGCAAACGGCGATTGAACCTCTATTATGAAGCAGTTTATTCGCATACAAATATTTTGCGTGCGTCATGGAAATTAACCTTGTCCTTTCTTGAAGATCAAGATGAATTAATTGATTAATTATGAAGCAAATTAAAGAGTTTATCACAAATTTATTTAGTACATCAATAAATTGTAAGAATGTAAACTTGAAATTTTTAAGGTTATTAAAGCGAGAATTTTTTTTGAATTTGAAATTGCTGTGGTCAGGATTACTCAAAAACTATTTATTCGATCAACATTAAATTTTCAGGAATTATTTATAATGAGATGAGCTAAAGGATGAACCAAGGATTTTGAATTTAATTAGAAAATATTTGTTTGAAAGAGTAAAAATGAAGAAAATTGGGTATGAAAATTGAAATTTTGTGTTTAAAGCTTTACAGTTTCGTTTTGAATATGACCTTTGGCAAATTCTATGGTTAATGAGGGAATAAACTAACATGCTAACAAATTGTTTTTGAAAATTTGTAATTACAATAATCCGTTTTTGAATTATCGTGACCAAATGCAAAAGGAGCTTTGAAAAGCGCGTTTTGGTTAATCACTTGTAAGACCGCCATTTTTAATAATTTTTAGACGAAAAAAATACACAAAGTAGATAATGAGATGTACTAAACGTTAGTGATAAAACTTTTTAGAAAATACGCAGCTAAAAAAAAGTTTGAAAGATTAGAGAATTTTAAACTTGCGCAAACTTATAATAAATTTGAAATATTTTAAATGAAAATTTATCAAGTAGTTGATATCAATCAACACTAAATAAATCTTGGCATATTTTTCGTACTTGGGAATAATTATTAGGTGTTGTTGACCTCTTTTAATTAACAATAACTTTTTCCATCATTATCCTAATTTTACACATTGTTTTATGAATATGTAATTAAATATTTTTATTCACGTACTTACAGCATTTAATTCTTCTTTTTTGCTGCAAGTGCTTTTGCCAAAAGTATCTAACAATCGAGGACGATGTGTTAATTAGAAATGATAATTACTCTCCTGTCCTTGTTCTGATCTCCAAGATGATTTCTAATTGAATGAAGAAGATCATAATCAACTCAAACAATTATTTAAGTAATGATTAGATTAAATACAATACAATAAGTTTGTTGAACATACAAGAATAATTTATAATTATTAAAAACCAATTATAAACTTTTATTTTGTTCAACAGATAATATCTAAATTAATGCTGCTAAGTTTTCTCATTAAAATGAAGAAAAATCACAGGAAAATTTCAATTCTAAAAACCAATAAGATTGAAATATATTCAAGAAAAGTGGAAATACACGCTAAAGGGTTAAAATGTAAAAGTTTTGAAGGAAAAGTGCTATAAAGATTTCTGTTTTAAAAATGTTATATACAGGGTGCTGCGCAGAAACTTGCTTAATTGAAAGGTCAATAAAAGAAAAAGTATTTTATTGTACATATCCTGAATTTTTGTTTTAAGTTGTTTTATAAATGACATCGTACAAATGGCGGCCCTTTGTCCAACGTATGATGACAACAGGGTTAACCGGTAAAGAAACTTCAAGATCCCTTATATCGAGACCCTTCCTACCCTTTTCAGACCACGTCTCGCTCGTTTAGCCGCTAATGTATTCAAATAAGCAAGAGTTTGCGACGCACCCTGTACAAAGCGTTACGATAAACGTTAGAGTGTTAGATCAAAGCGCAAATACTTGATTTGTATCCAAAATTTACGACAGATCTGACACTGAGGGTCATTAGATTTTAGTTATCACACATTAAGCTGTCATCTCTGTTTACTTTTCACTATTTCACTCTTACATTAGACTGAGTGTATTAAAGCAGGTCACGTGATAATAACAGTTCTTTAAATTTGTCCACATTACCAGTAATAATTTTGAAATTAAATTTTAAAACTGATTGGAATTTTTACAACATATTTAAATAAGGTTGACACTAAAATACTGATATCTCATTTTAGTTATCATTAGCCAATGATAATACTTTTAGAATATTACTGGTAATTTTGTTCACTTCCCTTGCGAGTTTATGTGGGTGAGGCACTCATTATTGATGAATAATTTATTTTCTTTGGGTTACTGTAATTCAGTCACTTTACCATGTACAGCATGATTCTTCATTAAGGATGAAAATTAACCTAGGAACGTGTACGACAACATGCGACCGCACAATGGACATACAAAGTATTCCTACCCTTCATGTAAGGGTGAAACTGCTGAAACATTATCATTAAATGTTAGTTTATCTATATTTAAAAGGGGTGGCTATTGATAGCACAGTAGCTCCCTCTTTAAGAATGAGAGAATGGGAGAATGAGGAGAATGAGAAATCAAAAGTGAAAGTTCCAGAATATGTTCAATTAAAATATTTGAACCAATTATTTCATCTTTGCCATCTGGTTAATCCTAAAATTAACCAAAAATAACAAACATCTGCCCATTGCCAATACTGCAAGGAGCACATGGTAATCGTTGGAAAGAGAGAAAACTTTTAAAGTTGGTTTAATTTTGCTTTAGTTTTCACATAAAAAAAATCAAATTACGGCTTCTGCTGCTGCTGTTGCCGCCTGTTGTACTTGTGATAGCAATTGGTGTGTGGCGTATACGGTGAATGCACACAGAAAACTCTTTGAGTGAAATACAGGTGCGCAGTCAGTCAGTCGAACGAATCGTTTGCCAAGCGGTGGGCAAAGGCGTGCTCGGTAGCTGCACGTATTGTACATTGTCTTCATCATTTCTACGGTAACCATCAAACACTACAAGTGCGCTGTGCGAGGCGGCGAGGACGCGCCGGTTTGCGACGTCAATTACTACACAATACGCGACGCCGCAAACTGTAACAAAAACACATTTTTGGCGTGCGTCGAGATTTCTTCTGCCAATTCTGCGGTTTACTGTTAAGACTATAAAAAAACTAAACGTTCTTTTGTGGTTCACGTAATATTCGTATCAACAATAAAGTGGAAAAACTTGCAAAATAAGATAAGAAATAAGGATTTGTTGAATTTGTGACTACTGGATGTATTTGCTGAATTAAAGTGCAAGTGTTTTGAATGTTTTTCGGTGGGGAATTATATTCTTTTGAACAATGAGTAATACATAAGGTTAGTTTCTAATTTATTACTTGGATATATTTTATTTTCTTGGATATGAAATGCATGTTTGATTATTGTTCATCGTTGCATGCTTTGATTCGTCCAACTGCGAATGCGTCAAGCAAGAATAAACAGGCTGAGACGTTGATGCACTAATAGTGCAATTGCAAATAATGTTCAGTTTGAAAAATGGCAAGCGCAATGAAAGCGTAATGAATTGCATGTTATTGCTGCTTGGGCTTTAAACCTTAACCAAACAAATGCTAACTATTCTAGAAACTTTTATACTTACCGGGATTAAATATTTGCGAATAATTTGCATAACAAGTTCCGTTTATATCTAGGAATAGCATAAAATCGGCGTAAAAATAGAAAAAAGTACAAATCACCTCTAAATTTTTTTTCGGATTGAGGTTATATTTTGTTAAGTAAAATATTCTTATATATGGGATGTACCTGTCTTATTATTACTATTTTGTAATGCTTTCTAGTATTTTATTCTTAACCAAGCGAACTATTCTAGAAACTTTTACAGTTGGATAAAATATTTGCGAATAATTTGCATAATAAATTGGATTTAAATCTAGAAAAAGCATAAAATAGACGTAAGCATTTGATATTATTGAATAAGATTAAAGAATCTCGTAATATCTTAAAAATCTGCGTAAAAACTGGAAAAAATACAAATCATCCCTTAATTGTTTTTCTTAATTGAGGTTATGTCTTATTATAAAGTAAAATCTTCTTATATATAGGGTGTGCCACAACCGATTAATTTACGTACTAAAACTTGACAATCATGAATAACAAGATAATTTTTGCAAAATTCAAGGAAAGGTTCAAAAATAAAATTCAACTATTTATCATCCCTTAACCTTTTTAGAAATGAGGTTATATCTTGTCCTATAGGAGAATATAGATTGTGTCGTTTTATTGCTTGTTTGTTTTTGATTAAGTTTCTAGATATTTAAGTTTATTAAACACTTGGTATTAAGCGTAATTCGTTCTGGTCAAAGTGTTTAGCATTTGTGGGCAAATAGCAGAAACCAATAGAGGTTTCCTATGCTTATATTCTTCATCATGCATTCAGTCCAGTAGTCTTTGCACTATTATTAACTTCTTTGTATTAATTGGTACGTGGATTCGATGAAAGAATTCAGACGAATCGTAAATTCAAATAACCGTAAAACTTAACAAAACATGATACCTATCAAGTCGATAAAAGTTTGAATTGACTTTGTTCAAGGATTGAAGATCTCGCATTGTTGAATTGTTGCAAGAAAATTGAAGTTTAACTGTTGTTATTTGTTTTATCAATTCGCATCTTTAACGTTTTAATCGTGGAACAAAATACATTTAGTAATCGCAGTTCATAGTCCTCAAAGTTTAAGTAGTTTTTGCTACTTGGATTAAGATTGTAAATGATGGGAAAACATGGTACAACGAATTGGTATAGATTTGCGGCAAATGTGCATAAGTAATTGATAAAATTGCGCGAATAAATAAAATCCGCTCCAGTTGCGAAAGAAAATACTGATTTTGTTGTTTCGCTGAGCGTATTGCGATATTATTACGATTATGCGGTATATGCTCATTATCTATTTGATTCCGTTGTGTATTTTGCATAAACTTTATTGGGAAGAAAAGCTATATTGTGCATGATTAATAAATATATAATACTTGTAAAACGGTTAAATACAGTTGCGCAAGGTGGAAAATCGTCTGACAAAATTGTATTAAGAATATTCAAAAAAAGGTTTATTACTATCTTTTGGTACATCTCTTTATCCTTCTTTAAATTTTTTTCGAACAAAAATGATTTAAAATGGCTGAACTACACGTGATTTGCAGAAGCGCGTTTTTTAATGCACGTTTTGCGGCATAACTTGAAAATAATTTGAAAACGGTTAACCTGCAAATCAAAATTTAACAAAGATTTTGTCTGAATGTTATCGATCGAAAGGATGTGAATAAACATTGCTGCCAGCATTCGGGCTAAAGAATAAAAGATTCTAAAAATTTCTCTTAACACTATAACACATTGTTGCGAATGAGACGCAACAGATGAAGCAAAAATATCGATTTCCTCAAACAAGGGAACACCTGCAGCTGCATTGTTGCGCAGTTAGCCCAGCGTCCAATAGAAAGCAGAGCAGGAAGATGTGACCAAATATGGTCAAATAGAATTCACATCGATCGAGAGCAGGGCTGGCATCAAGAATAAGAACACTGCCAATTAACACGTTGACAAGTCAACACCTAGAGAATTCTGTGTCTTTCCTTATTGTTGCGTTCCAACTATGAAATAAAAATAGATTATTCATCGGAGTACTCCACCAAAACATCTGGTGGTTCGAACATAGTGCGGTACAGCGAAACGCTACACATTTAAATAAATGTTTTTCCAGCAAATTTTAAATGCTTCGTTCCAGTAGTAGTATGACTTACTATAAACACTTGGTATAAATTTGACAATGATTGACATCATGGTTTCTGAGTAATTTTAATCGCCAATATTTTAAATTTACGTTTAAAATTTCGAGTTTAGCGCATGTAGTGCCCTATAATTAGGAGTAATTCCGAGTATACATTATAGATCTTACCTGCTCGCAGTGCCAGAGGCTCCCCTTGGGTGGACCACACGACGAATAGACATTGCTTGATTCCTTCTTAAATTTCTAGAACTCTGGACTAAATGTCCTTAACGAATATGTAATACATAACCTTACCGTTTTTCCGAGAATGGCAACTGTATATACTTAACTATTTCAATTCTTTGCTTAAAAGACTTTTTATACCTCTTGTCAAACAGCAAGATTAAGACCAAGTACAGTTGTAAATGTTTTATGCAAATAACACAACTAGACAAATAAAAATAAACTTATTATACATAATGATCATTTATTTATCATTATAATTTTTTTCAATACCTTGATGCGATGCTTTCTGCTATTGTGTCATTGTGTTTCTTCATTGTTATGAGTAATGATGAATTAATGTTAAAGTTGTTCATGATTATCATTATCATTGTATGTTTAATTAGAAATATGCTTACAAACGTTTTAAGATTTTCATCAATAATTAGATAACTAATGTAATTGTTAAGGTTGTATTCAAGTACATAACATATAATTAACTGAATTTTATGTTTATCTAAAAGTTAGTTAAAGTAAGCCTATTAAGAAGTGTACAGTCTAACCTCGCATAACAAAGCTAATTCGTTGAAACATTCGTTAAGCGAAACAATTTTTACCATATAAATCCATGTAAAAATCAATAATGCGTTCAGTTAACTTAACCAAGCTCACTGCCTGTTCCCTCTTTGCAACCGTTCAAAATTGTTGCTAAAGATAAATTGTTTGTTAAGTGAGTCATTTTGTTCGTTATGCGAGGTTGTACCGTAAGTATATTTAAAGTTGTGTTTTATAATTCGCAACGGTTTGAGACATCCGTTGAAACAGATTGAAAAAGTGGATATGTTGCAAACGCCGCATCAACTCTTGTCAAACGCCCAAGAAACAAAGACGCACGCTTACAACAATCATTGTAATTTGTCACATTGTTGAATGGAAAATTGCCAAAGCCCATGCGCGAGTTGACTCAAACATACGCGTGCAAACCTCAAAGAGTTGCAGTGAATTAACTATGAAAAATGCGAATAGCCAGCAATAAAAAGCAAACAACAACGCAAATTGCGATTCAAGAAAGGCATTTGTGAAACTTATTAAACGACATCGTGTTCGACTCTTACCTACGCCATGTGTATAAATCTTACGTTAAACGGAAGCAGCGCATTTCACAATTTTTAGTTGTTTACTTGCATGTTGATAAATTATTGAGTTTACGTGTAAATTGCATGCGAATGTGATTGGCATTCATGATGATGAAGTAGCAGAAGAAGAAAAATAAGTAAATTTTAGTTGTTTTATTGGCAATTTATTATTACAAGTACTTGCGCGATGATTGTTAGAAAGCATTTTGTTATTCATTTGTATTACAAATTGGCTTTACTGATGATTTTTATCTTATTATAGTTTTCACTGTAATTTAATCATAATTAGGTAGGATCTTGCGGATGTGTCGGTTTAACAAGAAACTTTCGATGGAATGTGGGAAATAGTTTGCAAGGTTTGTAGATCAAAATCAAATACCACATCAAAATCGTGCAGAAATAATTAGTTTAGTTATAGAACATTGGCAAGTAAAGGTTAGGTGAAAGATATAGCCATACTGTTCATGGTTTACAATAACATTTCTAAAAGTTAGAAAATTTTGAAAGGATATTAACTTTTTTTAAAGATTATCGAAAAAAGAGATAAATTTTTTATTACATATTATTTTTGCACATGTAGTGGAGAATGTAACCAACAAATTTCATAATGATTGTTGTAATAGAAACAAAGTTATTGCTATTTAAAGCGCAATATTTGCGTATAACTTGCTGTAAACTTGAAACTTGAAACGCGATTATCTCGAAAACTTTTTTATTCAAATTTGTTCTTTTGTTGATTGAGATTACTCGAAAACTATGAATCCCATGAACACCAAATTTACATCAATTATTTATAATGAGACGTGCTAGTAAATGCATGACGGATTTTAAATTTACTTGGAAAACATTTATTTAAATAAGTAAAATCAATGAAAAAAGTATAAAAACTGAACTTTTGCATTTACACCTTCACCATTTTAGTTTGAATGTGAGTCTTGACAAATCCTTTTGTCAACGAGTAAATAAGCTAATATGCTAACTAAGTCTTTTTGAAAATTTAAATTATAATGAACGGTTTTTGAATTACAATAATTAGCCGCAAAACATCTATTAAAAAACGCATTTTTGGAAATTACCTGTATTTTGATCATTTTTAGTTTCGATGAAGTTTCGATGAAAAAAATACTCAATATAGATAAAAGAATGTACTAAATGATGATGATGAAGAAATTATTATATAAATATTCATTGATTTGAACATTTTCCGCCCATCATAAATCGAAAATTTTTCAAAAATTAATTTCTAATTGAAAATATAACATCTAGAAAACGGCATTGAAACCATTAGAAAGATTATTAGTTGTAGTTTGTGCGCATCCAAAGAATTTTAATGTAGGATGACTACGAGCTGGGAAAATGAATTTTGAATATGACGTTTCGATGAGAAGTAAATCTCTACCACGAAATTCTTAAACTTTGTCTTTAAATTGTTGCTAAACTATCCATCCGATTTGAATCATATTTTCACATTCATAAAATTCAGTTATTCCTTTAACTGCCAGTAGAATTTATTTTTCAAAAAAGTCGTTATTTTCTAGACCAATATGTGACGCAACAAAAAAAAACCTATAAATTCTTAAGTGAAATAGCAATAATACTTAATGGTTGTATTTGTTTAAAATGCTAATAAGAACATTATAGATGCAATTAAACCACTAAAATTTGCGAAGAGATAATTAACTTTGTTATTAGTTATAAGGCTTCAAAAAATAAAGGTTAGGTAAATTTAAAGTAAATATTTAATTGAAGTTATAAGCACGGAAGTTACATAAAATATTACTTGAAAGCACCCAAAAAAGAAATAATAATCACTTTATCAAAAATTTCATCAATAACACAATACACACATTGTGCATTCAGTATATTATTATTTCGAGTTGTAAATTCAATTACATAGTGAATTATTCTCTGCAGTCTAGTTATTGCCGATTTAAACACGACCTGGAAGGCACGATGTTCAATTAGAAATTGAATTTGAAATTATACAATCTCGGAAACAAAGCGAAGAGGCTTGAATAGATTCACAATAAGCACTTCGCATTTCACTACGGACAGTAATTATGTGGGTTATCTAATTAATTTGCCAATAACACTGGAGAAGGAACGTGCATGAACAAGTGAACGGTACTGTGCTTAAATTATATTCAATCGTAGTGGATTGGACCGCAAAAACCGTAAATATATGCTGACCACAAGTTAATTATTAATTTATACTGTAATTTTAAGTATTATGGATTCTAATTGCACCGCTGAATTATAATTGTTGTATTAATTTAGCAGTTTTAACTGTTATAACCTCAAAAATAATTCAAATGTGATTAACTGTTTTATAGTATTAAATGAATAATTTATTAAAGAAAGTTAATTAATGATTTATTTATTTATTTCTAGATGCATATTAATTATGGAGCTGCACATCTTCGTTTCATGGATTATTTGGATTTTTCATTTTCAACAGGTGTTAAATCAAGGTACGTTTAAGGGGTTACATTTTTTATTAGATATTTAATTAGTGTGTTTAATCAAGAATACTGTCGAGAAATTTTAATACGATTGCTGAAATAGAACCAAAGTTATTAGCTACTAAAGCTAAAGTTTTTTTTTTTGACAGGTTTAATTAAAAACTATGAACACCAAATTTTCATTAGTTATTTATAAAAAGGTGAGCTACTAATTGAACTAAAAATTTAGAATTTGCTTGGAAAATGTTCATTTAAAGAAATAAAATCAAAGAACAAAGTGGATGAAAATTGAAATTTTGTCTTTAAACCTTCACCATTTCTATTTGAACTTAAATTTTACCAAATTCTTGGGTCAACAATGAAATAATCATTTATACAAACAATATCTTTTTGAAATTTTGAATTTCAATTAATCAGTTTGAAGTTATCTTAATTACCGCAAACCGTGTTTTAAACGTGGTCAAAGAGTAAACTTATTTTTCGAAATTGCAAATTTGTTGGTTAGGATTCCTCAAAAACTACCAGTGCCATCAACACCAAACGTTCACCAAATATATATAATGAGTTGAGCTAGTAGATGAATGAAAGATTTTAAATTTGCCTGAAAAACATTTACTTAAATCAATAAAATCCTAGAAAAATGTCTATAATAACTCAAATTTTGTGTTTAAAGGTTCACCATTTCTTTCTGGACTTGAATTTTAACAAATCCTTAGGTGAACAATGGCATTAACTAATACACTAACAAAATCTTTTTGAAATTTTCAATTACGATCGATAGTTGTCGAATTATCGTGTAAACTGCAAAACATGATTTAAAAAGCGCGTTTCGGCAAATCACGTGTAGTATCGCCATTTTAAATCATGTTTGCATAAAAAATATAGATAATATAAATAATAAGCTGTACTAAAAAATTTAAAAAAAATTCATTAAGAATTCTAAAAAAATTCACTAAAATTCGTTAATTATTCAACTGCGCATATGTCTAGAACCCTTCAACTCTTACCTAATAGACTATTTCTTACAAAAGAATAGAAAGAATAGTTAATTTACGAAAAAGTACATTTGTAAAGATACGTAAATTTCATTGGTTGTTCTGCTTTCATTAACATGGATGCGTTTAACATGGACTTCCTGGTCTTACTGATTGCGAAATTAGAAAATCTTGAGCGCTCTTACAAATAAACTTCCACAACTTGTAACCGCATTATTTGCTTTGTAATCAATAATCAACTCGTTAAGCATTCGAATAAATTAAGTAAATAATTTTCACCGCACTAACCAATTAATACCGTGTCATTGTTTTCAGTTTCTTTGGTAATCACAAGCAATCTTAGTGAATAAATCACTTTACTTCATAAACACGTTGTAATTAACATAAAGAAACTGCTTTTGTTTGGTTCTTTTGAACGAAATTTCGATTTCATTGATATTCAAACTCAATGAACGTATTGTTAGCGTTGGCCAGAGGTAATGAGAAACGGTCTTGGTGTCCAATTGCTCTGGATTCACAAACCGGAAAGGTGCGCAAGGGTGCGTAGTTCCTTCCGGTTCAACCTGTTCGACTTTAAGACTCTGCATTCGCGACGCTCGCCGTCTCAAATTTACAAACGGTGTTTCTAGCGTTTTCTCAACGTTACTTCACGTTGTATCTCTTTGCGGTTCTTTCTTGCTTTATCATCACTCACATCAGAGTGTAATAACAATAATTAGGTATTTTCTAAAGTGCAAATAATTACCATTTGTCTTAATTGCGAATTTGTATACAGCAGACAGCATAACCTCAACTTAAAGAGTTTTAAATTATTCCAGAAACTTTCTTGCTTTTTATATTCAAATTTAATGAGAAATGAAAATGAAATTTGGTTTGTAATAATATGTCGTGGTTAATTCCATGACCTTGTTCTTCAACTTCCAAAGATATCCTAACGTGGGAATTAACCTCTCTTTGTTAACTGGTAATTCATGCGTCCACTGCGCATCAAACAGCTTGAAAGCATTAAATGCACATTTGCCATGTATAATTAATTATTTATTCATTTATTGTATGAAATTTATCAACATTGCGTGTGAAAATTGGTCAATGTATTCGCATTATTCAAAACTGTGCTCGTTAAGTGTTAATTGCTTATTCTTTGGCATTTTAGCAATACCTGACAATCGTTGCTATTTGGAAAATGGCGCCTCATCTGAAAGCTTCTTCGTGTCAGAGGACAAACCAATTGGTTCTACGATTGGTCAATTACGGGTGCATGGAGATCCAAGACCTGGAGGAACAATTGCTTTACATCTTCAGGAACCTGACAATCCGGTAGCCATTGCTCCCGGCACTCGTAACCTAACCTTACGTCGACGTTTAGATAAGGAGGGCATTGATGGTCCTTCGTCCGTATTCATTAATCTCATTTGTGAACGATTGCATACGCTTGATCCCGGCTTTGTTATTCCGGTTAATATTCGTGTAACGGATGCTAATGATAATGCTCCGGTATTTATTAACGCGCCGTACATTTTGAACATTTCCGAAGTTACCGTAGTGGGTACGCGTGTTCTGCAAGGAGTGCACGCTGTGGATGCTGACCAACAAGGACCATTCAGTAGTGTGCGGTATTCAGTGCTTCCTGGCGAGCATGCAGATTATTTCGAGTTTGAAAATGAACTTGAGGGAACATTGGTGTTGAAGAAGCCATTGGATTATGAATCATTGCGCAGCTTCGATGTGAATATTCGCGCACAAGATCATGGCGAACCGCCGAAAATATCCGACACCGTTCTTACGGTTCACGTCGTTGATGCTGATGATCAAAACCCGAAATTCCGCGACGAACGGTACACGAGTTACTTGCCCGAGTTGCTCATTAAAGGCGCCAACTTGCAAGTTAAACCGCGTGACATTTTCGCTGAAGATCAAGACTTGGGTATTCGAAGCCCAGTTTATTATTCGTTCGGTGGAAGTAGCGGTGACTACGCGTTCTTTAAGATTAACAAAAACACTGGGAGGATATCATTGGCAAAAGATGTTCTCGAGAGTGATTTGATGCATCCGGCGACACTTGTAATCAAAGCAATTCAACAAGATAATTCAGATCGATATGCACTTGCTACTTTGACAGTTTCAAGAAGAAGTTCGATTGGTTTAAGATTCCTCAAGAGAATTTATAATGTGCGCGCAAGTGAAGCTTTGCCACCTGGTGCAGTTCTTACTGTTTTGTCTAACAATCGGCCAGGAGAACATCTCAGGTATTTTGTAAGTGAACAAGGATTACTTAAAGTTTTCAGTATTAATACGCGAGGAGAATTGGGATTAAGGAAGAAGCTTGATTATGAAGAACGTTCGGAGTATATTTTTAAAGTATTTGCGACAGACGGTATAACAGTAAGTACATTATATATTGTATGTTGAAATGTGATAGACTAATGCTGGATTCTTCTAGAATGATTCTTCAGTTGTTAATGTCACCGTAGAAGATGTAAACGAGTGGGAGCCACGATTTCGTTATCCACATTACGAATTCTTCGTATCCGGCCAACCGAATGAAATCCTTGGCCGCATTGAAGCTGCGGATGGCGATAAAGGGGACAACGTGCATTTGTCATTGACTGGAATAAATGCGTCATTGTTTCAAATTAGTCACAATGGCGAATTGATGTTAAAAGATGGCAATGCGCAAAGAAACGCAGCGATTGCAACGTTTGCGGTATTGGCAACTGATTCAGGAGAACCACCAAAGCGTGCCAGTGTTCCTGTAACTGTGCATTTCCCCGTTCTGGGCAAACAAGGGGCGGTTATTAAAACTAGCGGCGGCAGTTCACTTATATTAGCCGGGCTTGGAGGCGTTCTTTTAGTTCTGGCATTCGTTATTGCTATTTTGATTGCCTACATTGTCAAAGCGTAAGATTTTTGTTGTTTTATTTGAAAGGTTGTAATGTTACAAGAATAAATTTCCAGAAGAAAGCGTCGAAGACATGGAGAACTTCCAAGTCTTCAGCCTGAAAAATCACAATCGACGTCTCCACCAATGGTGGAGAAAGTTAGTAATCCAATGTTTGCTGGCGTCCGACCGTTAAATGTGCGCTCACCCACAGCGAGCGCCATGGGTGGAATTCCATCCTTAAGTACAGACTTTAAAACAAGGATACCAAGCCCAAAGGTACATCCAGCACCGCAACCGCCGAATTGGCCTACGTCGGCAAACTCACAGCGTGTTAAAAAGTTGAGCTGGGGAGACGACAAGGTATAACAATTTGAATACTTGATTTATGATAAAGTAATGTTAAATCTTTCGAACGTTTCAGACTGATTCGGATAGCGTAAATACGGATAATATGAATAATATTGACGTCACTCCAAAAACCACCGACAATACTAACTTGACCGTGTATTTTTAAGTAATTAACAAGCGAACGATCTTCAATTTAATTGGCTTAATTTTAGTTGTATACAGTGATAATTTACTTTAATTTTTGTCCATTAATTTTGTAAATTATTTTTCTAATATTAAGTGGTAATAATTAATATAGTTGTAAAATATATTGATTTTACTTTATTACAAAAGAAAAGTTACCTGAAAATCAAACAAATTTTTGGCATGTAAAGAGGTTATAAAAAACGGAGTTATAAAACAGTCTCTTATTCAGAAACTATAAATACAATCAACACCAATATTTTACTGTCTATTTATAATATCAACAATGGAAGCATTAACAAAATCTTTTTGATATTTTGAATTACAATGAAGCATATCCGAATTATCACGACACACGCAAAACGAGCTTTAAAAACGCGCTTTGGCAAATCACGTGTAATTCAGCCATTTTTAATCATTTATTGAGGAAAAAATATTCCAAGTAGATAAATTCATTAAACGATAGTAATAAAACTTTTGAAACAAATATTCATGAAGCCGCTGGAAAAAACCTAAAAAATCAGACAGTATCTCATCTGCGCAAGTGTATGTAACCCCTTAATATCATAAATCAAGATGTTTCCAACAAATTAAGTGCGCAAGAGAATATCTCGCATTCGGCGAAACGTTGGTGAAAGTCCACCACTCTTTGAATACATTAAAAACATGATAGCAACAAAACCAATAAGTAAGCATTGATGAAAGACGCGCGCTCACGCTTCAGTTTTCGTTTTCACGCGAACGAAGAAAGTTGATTCCAAATATAGGTTGAAGTTGTAATAATAAGAAGTGAAACAGAATAATTTAAATATACGAATGCAAAAATGATTATAAAATTAATTTGTTTACTATTCATATTTAAAAATGTTGCCTGCTTATACTTAATGAATGCAACAAATTCAGAAAACAATGTCGAAACTGCAAATTATTGTACAGAAAGTGAAGGAATTTGGGGTCCAATGCTTGAAGAATGGGCATTAACAAATCGCCGGTAAGTTTGACCATTATTTACTTCACAATTAAGTACAATTCCTAATTAAACGTTTTTCATGTTCTGATCATTAGCGAAAAACGTATTATGCAGTTTTCTGCACCCTTAGAGCTAACAGTGCAACGTATAGATAAATTTATAGAAATCCCTCTGCAGCGTGTTGACACAATTCCAAAAAATGACAATAACAAGGAATCCAAAATAGCTTCTAGTCCAACATTTAATGCCATTCAACAAGTTGCTCCACCCGGAAAGATCATAAACAGTGGTAATATATCGGTCAATAAAAAACCTCCGGGTAGACAAGTAACCGAAACAGATCTGTACCTTCTTGGAGCTATTGAAAAACTTGTATATCGCGTAGACTTTATGGAAAAACGTCTAAGACGTGTTGAAGAAATGTTGTACTTTGTTATGGCCGGTAATCGAATCGATACAGGTAATTAAGCTATCAATGTCTTATCAACAAATTGCCTAATTGTTTAAAATCATATTGATGTAGTTCCTTGCCCTGCTAATTTCACGCGTGTGAGTCACAATTGCTATTTCTTCGGAAGCAGCGCAGGCCGTGAACTCGATTGGAAAGCGGCGAGCAAACATTGCTACAAATTGGGTGCAACTCTCGTTGAACTTGATTCAATTGAAGAGAACCAGGATGTTATTACGCACATACAAAACAATCCAAAACTAAGAGGTAACTCAAATTTATTTATATGCAAAATAACTTTCGTTTATCATTTGACTTAGAAAGTTACTTAGTACGTATTTGTTATTTACATACGATTTGTGTCTAGGTAAAGACTACTGGACCAGTGGGTTAAATCCAGGCCTGTTATGGATATGGAGTGTCAGTGCACGACCGGTGGCCGCCACTGATAAGAATAAAAAACCAACAACTTTGATTTCTGGTGATGGCCGTTGTCTTCGTTTAGCCTACGAACCAGCCACTCGATCTTATATTTACAAAGGCACCGACTGCTCAATACGTTACAACTACATTTGCGAACAACCAGATACAACAAGCAGTAATGAGGTGCGTCGACTTGGTCGCATGCGTGGCATATTTGAGAAAACTATAAACAATTAATACTCTTTATGCACTGCCATTGTAAATTATAATTTATAAAGTAAACTGTATCTCCTCAAAACGTGTTAAACTGTGAAAACTCCCTCATTGTGCCGAGATCTTTAACCAACATTGACGTACTGAGAAGAAAATCATTTTCGTCTTTCGTCGTTAGCGGATTTGGCACAAGTTCGTTAATTTTACTTTCAAAGTAATCCAATCGGCTTTCTATCAACGTCTGACAATGACTGATATGATCCAACAGATTCAATCGGCAATCAGCCGTTTCTATTGCTGCCTCCGGTTGCGGAATATTCGAGAATTCATTTACGTCATTCTCTACCTTAATTTCCTCCGTATTCTCCTTTGGTTCTTCAGGTTCCTTTTTGACTGTAGTCTTGTTACGTTCCTCGGGCAAATCATACTTTTCCCAAGGTTTAGACCACAAATACAATTTTGGATGATTTTTCATTCTGCAACAGAAATCATAAATTAATATTTAAACAATAAACGCCTGCAAATATGTACTTACTCTCCAATTTTTGCCTTATATTTCAACGAATGCAGGTAGTCCTTCAACTCTATAAGACCACCGGTCAAATCATGAGACACGCGCAAATTCTCAAAGCGCTTTTGGTAGACTTCTTCATCCTTGTAATGATAACTTCCTGTGGGTAAAACTCCATGCTTCAACCAGTCCTGATCATGGAAATATTTCAAACTAGTCCTTTGGCCATACGGATGTTGGCAAATATAGCACACATATTTCTCGGGCACTTCTACTTCACGATAAATATTATTGCAATGCGCATGCTGCCAACACATGCAAATTTCGCACTGAATCATCAGACCGTCCTCTTCGGTGATCCCGCAAGTGCAATTAATGATTTCCTCCTTACGCATGTGCTCGATTTTGATGACTTTACCATCTGAAAATTTCAATCGGCAAACAATTAATTGATAGCTTGCAACAAACAAACAACCATAATTATAGACAGGATACCGTAAACGCAACCTATTCACTATTGCAAATCAAAATCAGTCAATATTTCTGATTAGATTAAACTAATGCATTTCATTATCTATCCCTCACCCAGTACTAAGTAAACTATGAACATACCTTCGCCAATAATGTGGTCTAAAGTTGGCTGTGGTTGCTGCATTACAAATTCATTTTCGCCAAGCAATCCACTATCACTAGATTGCCCCTCGAAATCCGCACCCAACTCTTCAATTTTTCGCTTTCGTGGCAAATCCTTCTTATCGCTATCATCCACGACCTTTTTCAGCGGCGGGATCGTTTTCAATCCACTCTTGGTTGTAACTGCCAACGCTTTCAAGTCAGGCCCTCGATCAGTTGGTGAATCTGTTGAGAGTTCTTTAAGTTTACGTTCTGGCAAACTTGTGCTTGCTGTCGAACTCTGTGAACCACCTTCCGAACAATCCAACGGGCTGGTTAATAACTTTTTAATTTCGCTATTCTTTTGTTCAAATATCAATGCATCATTCGCATTAGTGTTCGTAATTTCGTCAATTGGAGCTGAGGTTTTCTTACTGTATTCACCACTGCTTCGACTGGGCGATAATTCAAAGTCGTCTCCATGCAATCGTTGATAGACCAGATCCAAGACATTCGGAGTGCTTTCGAGATATTTCTTGAATTCGGGATGATAATGTTTGACATGCATCTGTACGAGGTTCTCCCGCCGGAAATTCTTGCCGCACCCTTCAATAGGACATTGAAATCCCCCATCAACCTGTAAAATTTTCAACTGCGGTTCAATTCTTGACGGTGTCGCTGCGCATGGTGGTGTTGTTTCTACATCGGGCTCAGATTTTTCTTGACTTGCACTGGTCGAAGCAACTTGTGGTTGTTGCTTGATACGACGAGGTATCAGAAAACTGTTGATAGAATAATCATCAATCTTGAAATCAGGATTTTCAGCTGCGTAACGTTGAATGTCCGATCGGCAGCGTAGTTTTCGGCCATCAGGACTAGAAACAATAAATAATATGTAGAATATTTCTAAAATTTATTGACTGACTATTTAAGAGTACTTACGTAACAATAATGCAGTTCCACTTGCCTGCCTCACGTTTCATTGCATGCTTCTCCCAGCCTTCAGGCAAATTTGGATCACTGACAATAATTGTACTCTTATTACCCTTTTTTGTCTTTATGTGTGATGGTACACCAACTGGAGTTCCTCCCACAAATCTAATTATAAATAACATTCTTAGAACTGCATAAGAACACATTATGAGAAATCAACGTACGTTGGATACCATAAATTATCATTCCAAATATATCCTGATTCCTGCGATGTTAACGACTCACTCGACGTAGTCTTATCCAAAGAGGAACTTGTTGATTTATTAGATTTTACACGTTTTTTAAAGAGCCCTTGAACATTTAGTCTGCGACTTTCAATCCGCCTGTGTTGTTTTGTCTTCTTGGATCGTTTATATGCAGTGCCCTTCATTATCTTTGAGACGTTTAACGTTTTTAGGTATCCGTCATCAAACTCTACCACATACGTTTCTAGAATACAAATATAACATAATTTGTTTAAATAAATTAACCAACCAAATAAAGTCAATCTCACCATGATCAATAACCTCTTTAATAAATCCTGGAAACTTTTTGTGTTCTGTCCAATACGCATTACATCTATCTCCTTGTTCAAATTTTAATATCTCTGGTTCTTTTGGTGGATCATTGATTGGTTTTTCTCCATCAGCTGTCTCTTTCTTGGGGAATCTTATTGAAGAACTGTTAATTGCAATCCACTCATCATATTTATTACTGTATGAATCGAAATGAACCAACACTTCATTTTCTTCATAGTCCACTTCTAGAATAATTGCAGGTCTCCATGATTGATTAAAATCCAGAGCTTCAATCCTGGTTTGAGGCTCAAATAATTTAGAATGTGTTGATGGTGTTTTAGGACTATCCATCACTGCCTTCTCAGATGTTTTTAGGGATTTTACTGGTGTTGTTGGAGATTGTTGATTTTCATCAATTTGTTTTTCTTTCAGCTTACTTCTCTCCATGATTTCATGTGTTTTAATCTCCAATGGACTGCACTTGTCTTCAACAATGATTTTTGATTTAATTATTGATGTTGTTGGTGTTGCTGGTTCTGTTTTCCTCTTTTTGAAGGGACCCAAATTCCCATCAGATTTTGTTGATAGTTCCAACTTTGGAATGTTATCATTGTCAACCTTTGGTAACCCAAAATTCTCTGGTTCCAAAACAGGGGGCATGCTTTCTTCGGATGTGCTTTCTTCAGATTCCTGTGTCTTTTTACCATCACTGACATCTGGCACTTTCTCACTTGCTTTTGGTTCACTTTTCTTCTTCCTGCTTTCACCAGTGACATAATCTGGATTGAGTTTCTGCTTTCTGATACGTTTACCAAGAAGGTCTGTGGTTTTAGCTTTGGTTTTTTCACTCTTTTTTAAATGTTTATTCCATGGGAAGATTGAGGGTAAAATACCCTGCCGCAACATGTATTTCGAGCCATTAAAACTGCGAAAATCTGCGCGTAAAAAGTGCCGAGAGCAAACATACAATAATTTCCTATCTTCACTAATATGACACTCTTTTAACCACTTGGGTCGAATTTCGGGGTTTGGAGGAACCTTGTGAAAAGTCACACCAATGTGTTCCGGGAGATGCGATTCAGATTTGCATCCATCCACACTGCATTTACGTTTACCCATTGTTATTTTCTTCGTGTATATATGTTAAAAGCAAAACACAATAATTAATGCACTCTTCGCATCTATCACATAGGAATACAACATTGTTTAAAAGCACAGGCCTTCTTGTTGTATTATTACACAATTTTTCTTTAGTACTGCTTAGCACACTATATATTGAACAAATTAAGTCAATTCTTATAAATATCACGACATTTGTGAACGCCGTACATCAAGCACTGCGACGGATAAACAAAAATAACAATGTGCTGCGCAGCGCCACATATTATGACATCAAGTTAATTTTCTCTACTTTTTCTACATTTTATGATGGAACACTATCGAAAATACAATTACCATGTTAAATACTTATAAAAGAAATTATGTGTTGTCTTTACTTTAAAATATCCTTTAAAGATCCCACATTCAACTTAAACTTGGCAACGCTGTTTTTCAAAACAGTATCAACGTGCGCTTACCGCGACACACTCTTTCCGCTTTAAACCTTTGAAAGAGACGAGTGCTTGTTCTCTTCGTGAGCTAAGGCCAACAATTTATCGGCGACTTGCACAATTTTTGTTAGTAACAAATAAACCATCATGAGCACCAACGCTGAATTAGCCTGTGTCTACTCTGCCCTTATTCTGGCTGACGATGATGTCGCAGTTACCGTAAGTAAAATAAACAACATTCTGTTATAACCTAAAAATATAACCTACATCATTAGGAATAATCCCTTAATATTTCGATTAAAACAGTCCATCCACTTGGAATTATAACAGAGAATCGATGTAATTGTGTTCAGTGTGTTAATAAAAGTTGTATTTGTTTTAGGGCGAGAAGATTCAGACAATCCTGAAGGCTGCCAATGTTGATGTTGAGCCATACTGGCCAGGTCTCTTTGCCAAAGCCTTAGAAGGTGTAAACATTAAGGAACTGATCACCAACATTGGCTCAGGAGTTGGTGCTGCACCAGCTGGTGGTGCTCCAGCCGCCGCGGCCGCTGCCGCCCCTGCAGCTGAAGCTCCAGCCAAGAAGGAGAAGGAACCAGAACCAGAAGAATCTGATGATGATATGGGTCTTGGTCTCTTTGATTAGATTAAGTTTATTCCAACAACTTAAAAAAATGTTATGCAGCATTTTGTTTGCATAAAAACAATAAAAATTTTATAATTTAATCTATATTTATGTGTTATTTGCATGTGGTGGAATAGTAGTGGCCTAACGTTTTAAACTTTAATTTCCTCTGAAAATAATTCAAGGTCGACGAATTGCCTATGTAATAAATAAAAAATGAAACTAAATGTTTAAAATGTACATATTAACACAATTAATACTTTGCAATATTGTTATTGTTCGTGCTTTATGATCCAAGCAGAGTGTAAACAATGCATTAATTACAAGATTTATATATTGTTGCGATACTTCTGCCATCTGGTCAGCACGTTAGTGAACTTGCTTGCTGCTGTGCATAATCGTACACAAGTTAGTGCGTCAAAGACAGCAAACCGCTGCTGAATATAGTAAATCAACGATGAGTGGTTTGTGTCGTCGTTGGTGTAGTTTTCAAGGTGTTTACCGTGTTTACATTGTGTAGTGCAAAAGCCACCATCCCTACAACCTAAACAGTGTTTCGCGAACTTGACGGGACCCGCAGTGTGTCGAATGAACAATTACAAGTGCGCACACCATTGTCTCCATCAATAAGTGTTCGTTGTATGTTGCAATCGGGCAACGATTAGATGACTCGGTGACAAACAAGATTAAACGCATTTAATTGTGATTGTGGGCTGTGAATAACGACTGCAATCCAAGCAAACGTTCGAGTACAGGCTGTGCCAGCGATTGTTTTCAATCATACAATCCATTCATAGATTTCCAGCCATTTACATGCATATCTAGCTAATGGTAATGAATATTAGGGTCTAATTATAATAGGAATCACCTTCCAACCTATGTATGACAATCAGCTGACGATTTAGTAGCCAAACGTTTACGTAGCAACATGCATTATACTCTCAAAGCATGATACATGGAGCGTTGTATGAAGAAGTAAATTGACATGAAATTTATCAGTTTGTTTTTGGGGAGGCTTTGTATTATTAGCTGTATGCGTTTGCAATTTATCAGATCTTTGCGTTTGTTTTTATGGCCTCTGCACCAATAGTGGCACTAAATCGTATATATATATAGTTTAGCCATTTGCAAAACGTGATAAGGATTGTTTATTTACACAATAAGCTTCTTTCAATAGTCGCGATATTCCAGAGGCTTTTATTATTAACCCATATCTTTTACGATAGGTCGGTTTTCATTAATACTTAAACGTATAGTGACGTTGTCAGTGAATATGGTTTATTAATATTATTGTTTTCTTTTTTTTTAGGTAATTCTTAACGTAATAAATGCTTCTTGAGATGGTTTGAAAACTCACGGCTGACTCTACAATTATATCAATTTTGATACGTAGCAAGAAGAGGGTTGCAAAGATGTGGATACTTTTGATTGCCATTATACAAATAACAGGATCATTAGCGGATATTCTAGTTTTACCTTATGTAAGTACATTAACTTGTAGTTTTGCATGTAATTTATCTTCAAGCATGAAGTGATTCATCAATTTGCTGTAGTAAACATTGTTTGTTCCTGCTTCAACAATGAACTTGATTAAAATTCGTTTTTTAGAATAAATGAGATAATAATGTCAAGCAATATAAATATTTACTTTTGATTCGGGCATGTTCAAAGGAAATTCATTAGGCGTTATTTGATTGTTAACTGATATAGTTTTATCTTATTTATTTTAGGAGGGCAGATTTATTGAAGCTGAAATTTATGATGAACCTGCATTGTTTGGTAATGGCTTGCCGTATGAAGGACTTCATGGAATGGTTGTTAATGCTGAACCACCAAACGGATGTGAACCACTAAGACCAGCACCACCACTAAAACACAATCCGACTGGTCGTTGGATTTTGTTAATTGCGAGATACAATTGCTCGTTTGAGGTGAAAGTGCGCAATGCACAACAGGCGAATTACGATGCTGTTATCGTGCATAATGTTGATTCCGATACGCTGGAAAGAATGTCCGCGAATAATTCGACTGGCATACACATTCCATCCGTCTTTATCGGCCAAACGGACGGATTTACAATGCAGGAGATCTATGCGAATAATTCGGAATACTTTGTCATTATTAACACAGAGACAAAAGTGAACTGGAACAAGCTTTTAATACCGTTTCTGATTGTGGTTGGCATCTGCTTCTTGGTCATGGTGATTTTTATGGTTTGAAATAGTCAATTATCATTTATTTCCAACTCTAAACTAATGACAGCTTTCGATACAGGTGATTAAATGCGCGCGGGAACGTAGGAGACAACGAAGAGAACGACTAAGCTCTTCAGCTTTGAACAAGATGCCCACGCATAAATTCCAGAAAGGGGACCCGTACGAAACGTGTGCGATATGCTTGGACGACTATGTGGATGGTGAAAAGCTTCGAGTTCTACCTTGCGCGCATGGTAAAATTACTGGTTTTGAGTGGAATTATTATAGATAGTAATTTATGCTTGCCTTTTAGCGTATCACTCCAAGTGTATTGACCCTTGGTTGACGAAAAATCGACGAGTGTGCCCGGTGTGTAAACGTCGCGTTTTTGCGCAGGACGAAACGCCTTATTCCGATTCGGAAAATGACACGGACACGGATGATACCACGCCATTGTTGACTGGTGGTGTACGAGGTACCCAGGGTGGTACGTTTTCCCAGCGGCGTTTCTTTGGTCTGCTGCCAGCATTGCAAAACACTGAGCCGGGCACGCTGGCGTCGGATCATCATAGCATTAATGGCGAAATTGAAGACGCCCAATCTCAAGGGTATAGTACGGATTCGGTGTATTCCACCTCCGAGGACGAAGTTCCGGCCGCAACGACCAGACCAAGCACTTCCAACCACGACGATGAAGTTATTGTTTAGGAATTAGATGTAAAGTGTCTTACATAAATATTATTTTCATTCGGTGTTCTTTGGTCAGGTCGGCCAAGCGCATCATTTGGAATACGAATTTCTACGAATGCATGCGATTGAATGCTTGTTGAATGAATATTAATAATGAAGTTGCTTTAAAAGCTATAATCTACGCAATCTCTGGTTTAAAAACATTTATTATTAAATTTTTGGTGCTGTTTCAAGAAGGTCATTTTGGTCTGAATGGCAATTTGACTTTATTTTTGTTAGGAATATTTTTATTAATTGATTTAGGACATACAACCAAAGATGTACTCGGAACGTTTCAACTAATTTGCTTGCAGTAATTTACTTGATATGCAAACTAATAATGAGAAAAGTGCACATCACATTGCATATACACATACATCGGCCATGTGATTGATAACGGCGGTAGTGTGATGAGATTAATATAAATTTACAAATAGTGCATAAGATTATTATCTATTTCGCGTAGAGATGAAATCGATTGTTGAATCTTTTTATTAACGTAATTCTAATGGAATGCATCTTGATTGACCCTATTTGAATTAAGGGAGGAAATGTGATTTGCATCATTTGTCGCCCCCATTGGCGCGATGATGTTTAACTGATGGATGGTAGCAACAATTAATATATAATTAATGTATTCATGTAAATATTTCTTTGTTTGTAGACCCTCCAACGTTAGATTCGCATAAACAAATTGTAAATATTTATACATGAAGTTTTGTTTGAAATGATCAATGACGAAGCCATGAGTTTTATCTGTTTTCAGGAGTTATTTTGTGTATGGTAAATTATTGGTGGCCATTTGTTTTACTTTCGCTTCTTTTCGCATTTGTCTGTAATGTCGACATTGACCACGGAATAATATAAAGTAAATAATCTCAACTGCACTCAAGAAACTGAACCCAAGAAATAAGCCGAGCAAACCACCAGTATTTGCTGAAATATAATGAGGAATTATGATTAGAGTTGATAATTTAGATGTAACTTACATAGAAATTCAGAAAAGCCATAAATTAGACTTTTTGTTTGCTTGGTAAACTTGTCATACTCGAAATAGAAATGAACAACAGCCATATTACGTCTACAATATAAGAGGGCATTAAGAGATAATGATAACGATGAGTGAAACCTTACGCAAAGTATTTATATGTAACATTTTCTAATCCATTCATGTTAGATGTAGGAGTTGCAGATACAATTTTACCAATTGTCATTGCATCCAGTTTGTAACTAACGTCGTAACATGAAGGCAAACATCGACATGATGATCTACAAATTACAACATTTAACTAATTGAAGTAAAGAGGAATGTAATAAACCTTTCTGGAGTAAAACGTTCGACTACATCTTTCGCTTTTGCACTGCAACCTTCTTTTTCTTTATCACAAATTGGTGAATCTGGATTTCCTGGAATTGCTAAAGTTTGTAGATTTACAAAGAAATCGAGAGAAACTTACTTGGTAAATAATATGGTACACAATCACATCGTTGCATTGTATAATTTGCTTGACACTCTAATCTGCAATTCTTCTCTGTGTAAATTAAAAAATATTTGAGTGATCGTTCTCGTGCAAAGAAACATTGTCGTTTGTTGACATCGATTGAACGAACACCGTCAGTAGCATCTTTGATATCTGGTAAGATGGAAATCCGGGCTTCATCTCCTGGTGATAGTAGCAGTCCAACTTCAGCAATTTTAGGACTTTCTGTTGGGCTTGAAAACATTAATTTGAATCCAATGCTGTTGGTTGATGTGCAGTAATATTCATTCAGTTGCGCATCTAATATCAGGGAAAGTCCTAGCGATTGACCAGGACCTTCACTCCTGTAAGGATAATAATGTAATGGTGCATCTCCATATCCATCTTCTTCATTCCAATTCACAATGTTGGCAGGATAATAACCACTATCATTACTGAAAATACTAAAGCCGATAAGGATAATTCATTTGGGATTCATTATTACATTCTTACACTTCTGCTCGAAGGGATAAATTAGTGGGTAAACGATTAAACGAGCAACAGTATCCTTCATCAGTTAGTACCGAATTGATCAATTTTCTGCAATTGTAGTATGTTCCATTCCATCTGCACATTCTCACCATGTCGTAACATTTTTGATTTACCTAAAAGAAGCGATTTGAAAGTTAGGTACGCTAGGGTAGATGATTTTACTTTTATTATAAAGTTTTCAACTACACTCCAATTTTTAGTGCTTGAATCACTATAAGTTTTGTATTCGTCATCCACATTTTCATTGCATATGTCTGAAAGTAATCTCTTTTGCGTTGAAGAGCTAAAAAACAAATTTTACTCTTTGTAATTTACTCTTTGAACTTGGATTTTACTTGGACTGGAGGATATCGTCTGCTCTGGATCTAAGCACCAAATTAACATTGCAAATAGTAATTGCAGGAAAGGGTATTTGAGTTAATCTAACCATTTTTGGGTTGAAACTTATAACCATTGGACTTTGATCATATTTTTGATATATACTGGAGATGAAGTAAGCAGCAAAGCTTAAACCAGTCAAGAAAGCTCCAAACCAAAATAATCTACAGGAAAATGATGTTATTCTTTCTAAACTATAAAAGACATTTCAATAACCTTTCAAAGATACTTATAGTTGTATCACCAACATATTTCAACCCATGCAAAGTTGTTGTTTCAAAGTATTCATCAAGTGCGTTCATTACTCTATCAATTATCTTTCTACATCTTCTTGGTTCATAGTTAACTTTAGCATTCTTCAGATTTCTATGAAACATTTAAAAAATTTAGAACAATCTTTTGGAATGTGAGTAACTTACTTAGTTTTGACACTCTCTTCGTCGGAATTAATGCAATTCTTTGTTTCAGGAGCATCAAATACGTTACCCGAATAAATAAAGTGTTGATGAAGTCCATAATGTTGTTTATGATCTTGAATTTCAATTGGTACCAATTGATTATTCTGTTTTGCTTGGACATTAAACACATTAAATTCCGAAGCATGATGTAATGGTCTTCTTGGTTTTACATTAAAGTCCATTGCACTTCCACCCTCTGTCCAATCAACTAAAGAACAATGTGGTTCAAAGGATTTCAGTCGCATGTTTTAAAATTGTTTCATCAACCAAGGTCGTAATTACTATTTAAATAGATATTACTTGATAGTTACATTGTCAGTAAATATAATAAACATGCAAAAAAGTTCTCTGAAAATTATTGACCATCCTTTACTGATTCCATCATGGTATTCGTGCTGATAACAATTTCACATTTAATTTGAACGTAATGTCGAAAAAAAGTTGCCTCATAAGTTGCACATTGATATTATTTGCTTGTTTATCTCAATACATAATCTGGTCTTGACATATTTGAAGCATTTGAATACGTGTAAAATTCTTCTTTTGCGTGTAAAATGTTTTATCAGCGAGCATCATTACAAATATGAAAACTTGTCATTATGGGCACTGTTTACATTTACTGCTATAAAGTGTATGATAATTATGTTTACTCTACTTCTTTTTATTTCTATAAAATTTGCATATAACTATTAAATTGTTATCTATTTTATTATTATATCAGTTAAGAGCATGTCCAAGTTTGTTTAGAATAGACATGGAAAAGTCGTGACGCGTTTAGATGGATTTAATGAGGCAATGCCTGCATATAATTAAATGCAAGTTATGAATCATAAAACATATTAGCGTAATTAAAAAAGTGTGTTGGTTAATTAGTCATATTTGAATGGAATGTAATAAATGTTGTCCTTGCATTTTTATAAATGGTGCGCTCGTTGCTATTACAGCAGCAATTAATTATAATGTGCGGATGGCATATAACAGTTAAAAGACAATGAGTTACATGTTTTCTGCAGGACTACAAGTACATGATAACGTGACTAGATTACTTTACTGAATCGCTACAATTCAAGATAAATGATAGTTCTATTTGTGAGCTGTTTTTACGATTGTACAACTGAGTGAAATTGCAATAGGATTTATATTCAGGATAAATGTTTATTAACACATTGTTTAAAATTAGGGAAAGAGAAACATTTTGTTTGTCTAGCAATGTTAAGATGATAAATTCTGTCAGCAGTAAGATTTTAACAATTTGCAACAAATTCCGCCCTTATGGCCGTTCAATGAGAGCAATAACCACCAAATTTTTGAATAAATAGCCTTATTTTGACGAATCTGCCAAACTATAACTTGTCTTTCTAACATTGCTATTTAAGTTATTAAGCTTTGTGTGAAGTTATCCTAACTACACTTTTCATAAATTTCGGCGTTGCCGCCGTTATATAAGGGCTACGATAATCAAATTACGTGAGTAAATAGCCCTTATTATGTCGAGTATCATAAGCTACCACACAATTTTCTATTGTTACTACTTTTTGAGTTATTTAACCTTTTGTAAATTTGCCAATTTTGAATTTTGCACAAATTCCAGTTTTGCGGCGGTTCTATAAGGGCTAAGATAACCAAATTACGTGAGCAAATAGCCCTTATTATGTCGAGTATGATAAGCTATACCACAATTTTCTATCATTGCTACTTTTTGAGTTATTTGACTTTTTGTAAATTGGTCATTTTTTGAATTTTCCACAAATTCCAGCTTTGCGGCGGTTCTATAAGGGCTAAGATAACCAAATTACGTGAGTAAATAGCCCTTATTATGTCGAGTATGATAAGCTATACCACAATTTTCTATCATTGCTACTTTTTGAGTTATTTGACTTTTTGTAAATTGGGCATTTTTTGAATTTTCCACAAATTCCAGCTTTGCGGCGGTTCTATAAGGGCTAAGATAACCAAATTACGTGAGTAAATAGCCCTTATTATGTCGAGTATGATAAGCTATACCACAATTTTCTATCATTGCTACTTTTTGAGTTATTTGACTTTTTGTAAATTGGTCATTTTTTGAATTTTCCACAAATTCCAGCTTTGAGGCGGTTCTATAAGGGCTAAGATAACCAAATTACGTGAGTAAATAGCCCTTATTATGTCGAGTATGATAAGCTATACCACAATTTTCTATCATTGCTACTTTTTGAGTTATTTGACTTTTTGTAAATTGGTCATTTTTTGAATTTTCCACAAATTCCAGCTTTGCGGCGGTTCTATAAGGGCTAAGATAAACAAATTACGTGAGTAAATAGCCCTTATTATGTCGAGTATGATAAGCTATACCACAATTTTCTATCATTGCTACTTTTTGAGTTATTTGACTTTTTGTAAATTGGTCATTTTTTGAATTTTCCACAAATTCCAGCTTTGCGGCGGTTCTATAAGGGCTAAGATAACCAAATTACGTGAGTAAATAGCCCTTATTATGTCGAGTATGATAAGCTATACCACAATTTTCTATCATTGCTACTTTTTGTAAATTGGTCATTTTTTGAATTTTCCACAAATTCCAGCTTTGCGGCGGTTCTATAAGGGCTAAGATAAACAAATTACGTGAGTAAATAGCCCTTATTATGTCGAGTATGATAAGCTATACCACAATTTTCTATCATTGCTACTTTTTGAGTTATTTGACTTTTTGTAAATTGGTCATTTTTTGAATTTTCCACAAATTCCAGCTTTGCGGCGGTTCTATAAGGGCTAAGATAACCAAATTACGTGAGTAAATAGCCCTTATTATGTCGAGTATGATAAGCTATACCACAATTTTCTATCATTGCTACTTTTTGAGTTATTTGACTTTTTGTAAATTGGTCATTTTTTGAATTTTCCACAAATTCCAGCTTTGCGGCGGTTCTATAAGGGCTAAGATAACCAAATTACGTGAGTAAATAGCCCTTATTATGTCGAGTATGATAAGCTATACCACAATTTTCTATCATTGCTACTTTTTGAGTTATTTGACTTTTTGTAAATTGGTCATTTTTTGAATTTTCCACAAATTCCAGCTTTGCGGCGGTTCTATAAGGGCTAAGATAACCAAATTACGTGAGTAAATAGCCCTTATTATGTCGAGTATGATAAGCTATACCACAATTTTCTATCATTGCTACTTTTTGAGTTATTTGACTTTTTGTAAATTGGTCATTTTTTGAATTTTCCACAAATTCCAGCTTTGCGGCGGTTCTATAAGGGCTAAGATAACCAAATTACGTGAGTAAATAGCCCTTATTATGTCGAGTATGATAAGCTATACCACAATTTTCTATCATTGCTACTTTTTGAGTTATTTGACTTTTTGTAAATTGGGCATTTTTTGAATTTTCCACAAATTCCAGCTTTGCGGCGGTTCTATAAGGGCTAAGATAACCAAATTACGTGAGTAAATAGCCCTTATTATGTCGAGTATGATAAGCTATACCACAATTTTCTATCATTGCTACTTTTTGAGTTATTTGACTTTTTGTAAATTGGTCATTTTTTGAATTTTCCACAAATTCCAGCTTTGAGGCGGTTCTATAAGGGCTAAGATAACCAAATTACGTGAGTAAATAGCCCTTATTATGTCGAGTATGATAAGCTATACCACAATTTTCTATCATTGCTACTTTTTGAGTTATTTGACTTTTTGTAAATTGGTCATTTTTTGAATTTTCCACAAATTCCAGCTTTGCGGCGGTTCTATAAGGGCTAAGATAACCAAATTACGTGAGTAAATAGCCCTTATTGTCGAGTATGATAAGCTATACCACAATTTTCTATCATTGCTACTTTTTGAGTTATTTGACTTTTTGTAAATTGGTCATTTTTTGAATTTTCCACAAATTCCAGCTTTGCGGCGGTTCTATAAGGGCTAAGATAACCAAATTACGTGAGCAAATAGCCCTTATTATGTCGAGTATGATAAGCTATACCACAATTTTCTATCATTGCTACTTTTTGAGTTATTTGACTTTTTGTAAATTGGTCATTTTTTGAATTTTCCACAAATTCCAGCTTTGCGGCGGTTCTATAAGGGCTAAGATAACCAAATTACGTGAGTAAATAGCCCTTATTATGTCGAGTATGATAAGCTATACCACAATTTTCTATCATTGCTACTTTTTGAGTTATTTGACTTTTTGTAAATTGGTCATTTTTTGAATTTTCCACAAATTCCAGCTTTGCGGCGGTTCTATAAGGGCTAAGATAACCAAATTACGTGAGTAAATAGCCCTTATTATGTCGAGTATGATAAGCTATACCACAATTTTCTATCATTGCTACTTTTTGAGTTATTTGACTTTTTGTAAATTGGTCATTTTTTGAATTTTCCACAAATTCCAGCTTTGCGGCGGTTCTATAAGGGCTAAGATAACCAAATTACGTGAGTAAATAGCCCTTATTATGTCGAGTATGATAAGCTATACCACAATTTTCTATCATTGCTACTTTTTGAGTTATTTGACTTTTTGTAAATTGGTCATTTTTTGAATTTTCCACAAATTCCAGCTTTGCGGCGGTTCTATAAGGGCTAAGATAACCAAATTACGTGCGTAAATAGCCCTTATTGTGTGAAGTATGACCAGCTATCGCACGCTTTCCTATCGCTATTAGTTTTTGTGGTATTTGAATTTTTGTAAATTTGCTATTTTTAGAAGTTTGTACAAATTCTGCTTTTGCGGCCGTTTTATGTGGGTTAAGACAACCAAACTAAGTGAGTAAGTACTACTTTCGATGTAGAGTGCGATTAAGTGCTCTTTGTCTTTCTAGCACAGCTACTTTATGAGTTATTTAGTTTTGTATAATTGCTAGTTTTAGTATTTTGTCCAATTTCACTTTTACGGCTGTGTATTGATCAGCTTTTGTATGTCATTGGAAAACTTTAAATGTTATCAGCGCTGATAAATGCAAAACTTTTTCGCTCACATTATCACTACAAAACTTACAAATTTGTTGTAATTAGAGGAGCCTCTTCTGTTTGAATATTATGCAGAACAACAAACTTCAGCTCAATCCGCCCCTTAGTTTTCAAATTAAACCGACCTTAACTAATATATTCTAACATTCTTAATTTGTAAGGGTTTCGGGTATTCCAAATGTTGCAAATTATTATTTCTTATTTATATTTCAATTTATTAAAGCCCTGGAATACACCTTTCTTGGAAAAGAATGTCCAATTTATCATTTAGTTATTGCTTAGCTGGAGAATCATGTAATCATATTCTTCAGTTTCCCTGACCTTAAGTCCTTAATAGCCAAATTGGTATAGTGCTTGCTTTCGACTTGGGTGCCCGGGGTTCAAATCCCAGCACGAGGCGTTCTCTTTTTTAAAGAATTTAATAGAGTAACAACTTTGCAGTTAGTAGGAGAGCCATTCAATTGGCTATAACGCTTGAATTCAAATCAAGCACTTAGAAAACAATTCTAAGTCCTACGTTACATTGGGCAGCGCCCCCAAAGTTATAGAACATGACGTCAGAATACGCGGCCTGTTGGTAACGAAAATCGGGAATGGGGAGGCAGTTGCTAGTTGAACAGCGACCGAGCTGGTCGACAAGCAATCTGCCGGGGAGCGAAGCTGGGGTGGGTTTACTTGGAACGATCTTGGAAATACGGGCTTAAAAATTAAAAAGGGGGCCTTTGTACGCCAACGGGGGCTCCACTGGACTTAGAATTACGTCCATTGGGGCCCCAAACGTGCAAAGAATTGAAAAGTTGCAAATTGAATTTTCTTTTTACCCGGGATTCGAACCCGAGACACTCAGACCACTTCCACAGACTCTACCACTAGACTATGGAGTGTTACTGCTTCAGCTAAATTTGATCTTGACCTTATACGCTCGTATTCAAAACTTAAATCAAAATTGTCGTTCTCGGGGATCGAACCCGAGATTCCCAAATCGTGTACCATGCAATCACCCATGTAGGCTTGTGTAGGCTGTTGCCAGCATTTGTAGTTTAAAGGATATATTCTTACTATTAACAAGGAAATGTAACATAAGACAGACTAGCAACCCAAAGATCAGTTGAAGAATATGATTGTCTTACAAATCCCCCAATGGTTGCAAAGTTATTTTCTCATCGTTCTTTACGAGAGTTTATGAGAATGAATAGCTGCAAATGAAACACACAATTAATTAAGAGATTGATCAATTGCATTAATACATTCACTCACCATTTTCGAAACAACATCATATTTCTTTAGAAAACCATCTCTCATAATTTCTATATTGTATTTTATCCCTAATGTATAATGAATGATGCAACATTATAAAGATTAAAGTTGATAAATTCTATGGGCTAATTGATTTTGTTCATTTAGAGACCCATCTTATAAGTTGAAACCAAAATTGTGAATGAAATGAAGTAGTAAAGGTCAAAATGTTTACCTTTCTACATTAGCAAGACTGCAGGAATTAATGAAGTAGATCTGTGTTTCATCCTGAACAACAATTAAGTCCTGTAGTATACCTTGGAGCATTCGTTACATATTGAATGGTGCAATATAATTAATAATGGAAATGAACCTTGTAGCTCTTGACAACATCACTGCTAAGATCTCCAAAGACTTATGTTTGATTAATTCATAGCCTGGTTCACTTCAACAATTAATTATTGCTTTTTGTGGTAAGTGTATATCTTCCTCCATAACAAGACCAAATGAATGTAAAAATGACATTACCTGATATCTCCAGTAGTTGATAGATTAAACATTAGTTTATCATATTTTCGAAGCCTGTTTAATAATACTTCATTATTTATTCCAAGACTTAACAAATTACCAACATTTCTTTCACTGTTTCTTGTGAGTTTTTGTCGTCAACATTAAGGTTGTGTTTACATTACACCGGTGATGGTAATTTCTTGAATATAGTAATATTATTATAATTTGAAGTCGAGTTAGTGGATTAATTATTAGTTATTTGCTATAGTTTAATACTTTGTTGCGGTAATAAATAATTTTTTTACGGTAATAAATAAAGTGTACTTCGAGCGCCGCCTATCGAATAACTTGTAAACCCGCATAAGAAGTATAGCAGTAGGCAAAATTCTTATACAATTCTCAAACGAGGAGACTCCGCGAACCACAGGTTAATCTTCAATGGGCCGCGGCGCCACAGGAGTGATATAAGTGCCTGGTGTTAATCAAGGGTCTAGAAACATAAATATGTTCTTGTTATCTATGTCAACTAAGTTATAAATGTTTATTTGTGAGTTGTTTGTAGTTAATATCTTATAAATATATATTTTAGAAACATTTTGGGATTCGAATGTAGCCAGCTGTAATATCGTACCATGCTTATCATTTGTGCCTAACTAACAATTATTTGTATACTTAATTGGCTTCTCTTATTAAGTAATCGAAAATGGAATGCAGATTAAGCATAAATTGAACCATTCAGGTAAAAGTACCTGCTGTTATTGAAGTACCAGGGAGACTCGATAAAGAAAATGTGGAACTTCAAAGATGTTAGACAAAGTATAACCACAGATTGACTAGTGTTTATATGATAATAATTTAATTAATTTCAGGATTGTGACCAATTGCATTATGTTGCTTTGGTATATTGACACAGTGAAACATGCTCTGAATTAGTGCAAGCCATATGCAAGAAATCATGTTTATCAAAAGTGAGAATAGATTCCTCCAGACAGTGTGATTGTTATATATGAAGAATGAAAATCAAATATTGCAGGCAATACATTAAGTTGACTGATTTATATTTTGTTGCTTTTTATAAAATTGCAGAAAATATCATTTATCGAAATTGATTGAAACATGAATCAGTGAATGGATTAAATCATTATATGAATTCAATGAATTACAATTCAATTTATTCTAAACTTTTATATAATTATATACTTAAGTATTATTAAATTTAACCCTTCGTCTCTTTATTAGTTAAATAAGTAATGTTCATATACAAAATTTGTTGTTGGTTTCAATAATATTCACTAGATGTCGACCAATGTATCAATTTCATTAATTTCCAAGCTTTTCAAAATCATCTCAGGGCGAACCTTTAAAACTAATATAACTTTAAAAGTTGACAACTGATTTTGATAAATTAACAACTACAATAAAGTCGCTTTAGTCATGTGTAATATTCATTATGACAATAATGGTTATAACTTCGTTATATTCATTAAATGGCAAGATTTAATCATTATTGCTATTCGTATGTGCCATTAGAATATTTCCGATTAATTAACATTTAATTACCCGTTTAATTGTTTAATTTGCGGCAAGATTGTTTAAATTAGTTATTGAGAAATATAAATATATATGATTTTCTTCTCTTAACGGACATTATTTCGTTTTACAAACACCCTAATTAACATACATTTAGTACATGATTTGTAAACCAGTTGATTGTCTCTTGTAGTTGAATAAAAGTGAATAATTATTATTAATTAGTACTTTTATATCTAATTATGCCCAAACTTTTAAGTTACTGGCCTTAATAATGCCCGATGTATCATGAAATAACTCAAAAAATACTCCGAATTAGTCAAATTGATTGATTAACGATTGATGAAAAAGGTTGCTAGCGCACAACTAGGCCCTAATGGACCCGTAATTAGTCAAATTAATTAATTGGAAAATTATTCCAGGCCTCGTCTATATGAATTAAGTTTAATCTCAGATGACCTACCTCAACAGCTGTCTTCCCCATTCTCAAGTTTCCTGTGAAACATGCCTATTTTTTTAATGAATTAGTGACAAAGTGTTAATGATACTAATGTTAGAGGAAAATTGTTTTAATACGCTTATAACCAAAATCAGAGTGAATTAGCTTTGGAATTGAGCATCTGTACATAGTTGAGCAGAGCAATAGAATGGAAATTAATATTGCATTGCGAATCAAAGCGCATTTGGCAAATTCTCTTGTGAGATACACATGCGTCGGGCGCTTGTTCAGACGCGTTTTGCTCCCTGATAATAACAAGGCGGGAGATCGTACAGGCTTCCTGTGGATATCGAGTCCACATCATTTCGAAAAGGGCCACCCTGAGGGCTCTACATACAGGCATTGTGTCGCTCAAGAGAAGTGCACACACGTGCTGCCTGTTTGTCGACAATGTTCCGGTAATATGCAAAGGCTTGACATTTGCCAAAGACATTTCTGTAGTACTACTGCTAACGCACACACGCTCAACGTTAAGTACGCTTCCGGTTGGCAAAACACGAAAAGCAAACAAAGAAGTATAAATTCAGTAATGTTATAAATTTGCCACACTTGCCATCGTTTTACGAGTGCGCAGCATCTTTGCGAATTGAATGCATAAATCAAGCGCGCTTGGCATCGACAATAAATTCGGCGAAAATGTTGGCGCCTCTTTATTTTTACGCGCGTATTCTGTCATGGCTTATAAATCCAGACTGCCAGCCTCCTCCTCGAAGTCTCGGCGTCCAGCATTTTGTCATGTTTATTACATAAGTTCATGTACGTGTCGCGTGCGAGTGCACAAGCAACGAACTCTTCTCCTCTTGAAACGAGTGCGATGGTTTTGCGCGCGCGAAACGGCTGCCAGCACCGATGGGGGGTTGCGTTCCTGTCGTTTCGGCGCGGCCGCCCCCGGGTGGTCGTCGACTTTAAACAATCCGAGAAATGTTTGCCGGCGCACGGGAGGTCGGCTACCGATTTCAATGCGTGCGTGTCTCGTTTCTTTTCGCCGCATTGACGACAAATACCTATCATAATTTTCGTAAAAAAATAATCGCATACTGGATGGATTTGAAAGCGACGTGGTGGCCGCGTGTGGAGTTGTGCACGCCAGGATTTCATTCAATTCGGGGGGCACATGCGGGACCCCCGTACGACATTGCACAATGCGGTTACTGGGACGTGCATACGCCACCCGGAACTACAAATCCTGCAATTAATTTATTCCTGGCTTGGCTCCGGAGTGCATCACAAAGCTCTTCACGTTCGAGAATTGACCGTTGATGGTGTTTCGTCGTGACTTTTTTAAAACACAAATTAGACTTTATATGCCTTTTTGGAATTATTCTACTTTTGATATTATTTACTATTAAGCTTTCTAGATAAGAGTGTGGAAATAGTCTTTTAATATTATCAGTAGTTTAGTAACAATTTAGCTTTAATGTTGAATTCGAGGTTAATTTCAAAAATAATTTAGAAATTCAAAATTGGATTAACATAAGACGGAAATTAGATTGTAAAAAGTAATTAAAAGTTTAATTGACTGAGAATTTGTGAAATGTAATAAAATTATTCTTTTGGAAAGAAGAAATTTGATAAAAATAATGTTTGGCATACTTGGACTGTATGCAACCCGTGCTTTCACCAAAGTAAACAAACTGCATACATGCTTGTGAGATGTAAATATTTGCGGTAACTTTGGACATATTTGTAAACTTTTATCATGTAAATGGCATGGTGCATAGTTTGTAAGTTATTTCGCAGGAGATATCATCAATTAATTACAACGTTTTCGTAGGTAACAAGCGAAATATGTGTACGGATCGTACTCGTGAGGAGCAGCTACAAGGCACATCAATTACATTGATGATTTATGCATTGTAAGAATGTTAATATGTTGCGTGTACCAACACGGTGTGTATCCTGAATGTCATTTGACAAGCAACAAGAACCTGCAAGATACAAGCAAATACGCAACTATCCGACAAGACAATGATTGGTTGCTGTTATCGTTGATTTAACTAGCAGTTATGCGAAGACTTTTCGATTAATTATATCTACATTTAAATATGAATACTCAGCATTTAATTCACTTGGCCAATTGAAATGAGGTTTAGAAAACTTTAACGCAAGAAAGATTGTTTTTTGATGAACAACTACTTATTACAAAATTAATTTCAAAGTTTGGTCAAAGAAAAGTTGAAAATCTTTGAGTTAAATATTTAATTATTTATCTCATTATAGGTAAAAATTTAACAATTTTTGGTTTGTTTAAATTTAACCTTGAAATGAGTTTTTGCGCAAGAAACATAGAGGTAAGGGCAATGGGAGTCAAAAATGTTTGTTTAAAAGTTGATTTGTACCTAAAGTTGAATAATTAAATAATTAAAATTTATCTCCATTCATAGATAGACAAGTAAAGTTTTGCTGTAAAAAGTTTCCGGAAAGATATTATTTTAAACTAGTCTGTTATTTGAAATATCGCATAAGTGACTCCCATTACCCGCATCTGGCTTACTCCTTCTTTAAATTTGTTTAAAAAATATCTGAAAATATTGCATTTAAAGATTTAAATACTTATTTTTACGTTTTTTTATTATTAAACTAAGCTTAAGCAATATCTTTTAATTAATTTCATGATTTTGAATAAGAATTTTTTATTAGGATTTTGTTAATACACGAAGAAACTATTTACACTTGATTATAAGTTATGTCAAATAAACAAATATTTACTTCACGCAAATTGGATTTTATATTGAGTTCTTTTTTTGTGGTTAGTTATGCGCAAAGCAAAAGATCAAAGTGTTTTCAACACACCATAAATTAAAGAGTAATAAACGTATGCGGATTGCTGGCGAATCTAATTCGCAATCATGTTTCAGCTTGATTTTGTCGACCACCTAGGTGTACACCGTAATGAAATTCGTTTGAAATTTCATAATTTTTTCCCTCATTTCCCTCAGTGCCCGTGTGGAATTTACATTGAATATTATGCGCAAAAACGTAGCATTCAATTCCTTGAATTTACTTTGCATTAGCAATTTCACACGTTTGGAATTTCAAAACAAATTTCGCGAATCGTTACTTGACGTAATTGTACGTTAATAAACAATATTCTGTTGCATTCATTGCTTGATTGATTTTAATGCGGAATGCATCGTAAAAATTAATTGAAATTTATACTTATTATGCTTTGCTTGTACTTATTAAATTACTTATTTGGTTGCAACTTGTTAAAATTTAATAACCCAGTGAACCAAAATTGGACGTGTATTTTGATAGCGGCCGATTTGTTATAATCAGCTTGGAAGGCAAACGTTCCGTTCATAATTAAATTAGCTGCTGCGAAAAAATGGTTAATTATTTGTTAATATCGGTAATACGCTTGCGCTGTATGAAGTCAGCGCTTACCTACTGGCAAAACGAAATGAAGCTGTAAAAATGCGTTTAACCGCTTTATTATAATTATTTGCTTGCATGAACGCAGCGAATATTGTTTTCGTTTCAGTTCGTTTGCGTTGTGCGAACTGAACAAATACGTTTCTTTCATTAGCGTGCGCTTTCTCCACGGCATTCTTTCGCAATTAAGTCTCATTATCGCATCACGCATTCATTCATTACTCGATTTTATGATTCCGGAATGTGATTCGCATGCTGCGTGCGTTGAGATGGCTTGACTATAAAAATTTAATGCTTTAGCATCAGGCACATCAGGCACGTCAAGCACGTCAACATAAATGTCATATTTTGTTATGAAGAAGAATGTTTAGTGATTCATTTTTATGTTAATTGTTACGGTGCAGTGGGGCAAAAATTACATAGTCAGTAAAAAGAATAACTGAATTTTATGAATGTGAAAATATGATTCAAATCGGATGAATAGTTTAGCAACAAATTACCGACAAAGTCGAACAATTTCTGGATCGTGATTTACTTGTCATTAAAACGTCATATTCAAAATTCATTTTCCAAGCTCGTAGTCGTCCAACATTAAAATTCTTTAGATGTGTATAAAGTACAACTAATAATCTTTCGAAAGATTCCAATATCGTTTTTTAGATATTATATTTTCAATTAGAAATTGATTTTTGAAAAATTTCCGATTATTGATGGACGGAAAATTTTCAAGTCGCCTTTTACTAATGTGCTTCTTGTTGTGTGAAAGAGATATTACCACTGGTAGATAGATAATTAAATGAAGATTCACGCCTGCCATGTCTGATCGTGCCCAAACCCGCCCATAAGAAAGTTATGACAGTTTAAAGATTTACAATTTCTAGAACAATTTTACCCAATCTCTAGCTCAAATTTAAAGGGATTTAAAAGGAAATGTATGCATTAATTATTGATAGAAAAGGATGTCATTAGTGAGAGGATGATTTATCTTGTGCAGTCATGTTTATGTGATGCTAATTGCGGCGCAGAGAGTTGTTAATTAATTGTAAATGATGATAAAGCATTTGCATACCAACATGTATTTCATATTCATGGTGTGCAAACAGCATGCAAATTTCAACGCTTCAAGCTATTTATTTATACGAATAGATACGAGTTTCTTGCATTAACTATTCTGCTTCGAATATCTTTTAAAATTTAAATCATGTAGGTAAAAATTTAAATAGCTACTTTCAAATTTCTAAATTCAGGCATACAGTTGTTCCATTTTTACTCACTTACAACCAAAATAATAGTGGTATTTTGAATTTTTTTTCTGCCGTTTGATAGCTAATTAAATACTGATTCTGAATATGAAAAAATTATTTTGATATCATTTATTGTTTAGGCAGAATTTAGAGTTAAAATTCAACCATCACATTTTAGTCGCGATTTAAATCTTAATTTGAAATCAATTTTCCCTGTATCTGATGAAAATTAAAAAAATATTTTTCACTGATTTATTCTCTATTTAATGACGAATGGATTAGTATAAATTGTTTCACAATAAATGATAAATACTGAGTTTTTTTACCATTAAATGAAATTATCTTGCGTTTTATAAGCTTACATTAAATGGAAGATAAGGATTAGTGATATTTAAATAACAATTTCTAGAATAATCTTCAAAAAATTAAGCATTCTGGGGGGTTGACTAAATACAAAAATGGAAAAGATTTGCTTAAAATTTAGAAAAATTTAAATTAATTCTGGTTTTTATTATTTTAGTTCTTAATTGTACTCAAAACGAAGAAAAAAACGTGAAAATGAAATAAATAAATGATTTTTGTAGTTTTGAGATGAAGCGTTTAGAAAAATGGGAAAAATTTAAGAAAATTTATCAAAGTAATTAAAGAACAATAATTTCTTGAATTAATCTTGCAAAATAGGTAAATATTTGAACATTTAACACATTTTTCGTTGATTTTATTTAAAGAAGAAAATATTGTGCTAAAAATTAAGCTCTTTTGTTATTAATGTGCTTTATCAAATTAACAATGCGAGGTACACAAAGTGAGTATTTAATTGAACCTGTAGAAATGAACGCAATGAGAATTCGTTTCGTTACTGAATTGACGATTTGTACGAGTAGCCAATTATTAACCGAATTCCAATTAATATCGCATTATGTAATTTAATCGGCTCGCTTTATTCGGATGCTCAATAATATTGTCGGATCCTTTGTCGGCGTTCTTCGGTACACGTTTCAGCACTGCGCTTAACAATGAAATGTTCACAAAATGTTTTCTCTTGTCAGTTAATTCAACATTTTTTGGTTATCACCACTCGAATCAAATATCCATACAAGTAAATACGCGTTAATTTAGTTTTTAATTACATTTCCATATAAATAGATTTAACTGTGATTTTTATTATTGTTTTATACGTAGGTAATTATTATTCAGGTGATTTTCAAACTTGTGCTTTCAATGTGCACCTAACCTTTATGAAAAATGTCTCAATTCTATCTTTATTCTTCATTTATTACCCTTGGCTAAGGGTTTCCTTGAAATCGTAATTTCGTTTCGACCATTTGACTTTTGTTCATTATATCCACACATTGATTTTCTGCATCTTTTTGTGCATCTTGGGTGGGCATTTAGCCATTATTTGTAATGGCAGCACGCACAATTGTTAATGCATTGTGCTTCATCGCAATGGCATTAAGGCAATGTCAAAAATGAAACATTTGTAACAACTTTGTAACGAACACCAAGCAACTGTTACAACTGTATTGTGGTTCATCCAACTAGAAGAAGCGAAGCAGCGAGCAAAGTGGAGAAGTAGAATAAGAAATCAAGAAATCATACTGTGGAAAAAGTTAAAAAGTTAATCGCTTGTAAATGAAGTTTTCTCTTCATAATATAGGTTTTTCTTAAAGAAAATCAAAGTAAGTTGGAATAAATAGAATTATCACTAAAATTTGTGTTGGGAAAATTAATTTGAATAAATTGAAAAAAATTAATATCTTTTGATAATGAGAAATAAATTTTCCAATCATTCTCTTAAGTAAAATGATCAAAAATCATATATTTTTAAGGGTAATTATTTATTATAACATTTCCACCCTCTTTACTTGGTGCACTGTTAAAGTACAATGCTATGACTATGAAATCAGAAAATATCAAAATGTCATATTCAAACCGTCATAACTTCCTTAGGGGCGGCTTGGGCGTGATTAGACAAGGCATACATGATTCTCCATTTAATTATGTATCTGTCAGTAATAATATCTTCTTGAGATAACTTGACACACTTTAGTAAAAATTAGTTTTAAAATTTTACGTCCATTAAAAATCTGAAATTTTTCAAAAATTAATTTCTAATCGAAAATATAATATCTAAAAGACGATATTGACACCATTCGATAGATTATTAGTTGTAGTTTGTACATATCTAAAGAATTTTAATCTAGGATGACGATGAGCTTGGAAAATGATTTTTGAATATGACGTTTA
Source organism: Aleochara curtula (assembly GCA_963978815.1). Lineage (NCBI taxonomy): Eukaryota > Metazoa > Arthropoda > Insecta > Coleoptera > Staphylinidae > Aleochara > Aleochara curtula. The sequence goes on along the minus strand of OZ022219.1, from coordinate 10,844,076 downwards.
CTTGTAAAGTAGATTTCGATCCAAAAATTGTTCGACTTTGTCGGTAAATTGTTGCTAAACTATTCATCCGATTTTAATCATATTTTTACATTCATAGAACACATTTATTTCTTTTTCTCTGAGTAAAAAAGAATTCTCAAAAATTTCATTATTTAATTACACGACAAATGAAACAAACAAAAAATGATAATCTACTCTTCGAGGAGTAATTTTCGTTGTTTAGTAAAATCCTGAAAATGTCAAAAATTCTTACATTTTTAAAACTTTTAAAATTACTTTTGAATAGCTGAAATATTAATTAATCATATAATGAATTTTCATTAATTTACGACTATTCCTTCTATGATAAAAAAATTATCAAACATTTAATATTTTTCGCTTTCCACTGTTAACCCCTTAAAGCATGCAACTCTTTATACATTCTTGTTTACTCCTTGTTCTTTATTTCTTCAAGATACTAATCAACAAAACAATAGAGATATTCATTCACCCGCCAGATTGTCTATCTTTATTACATATTTATTCATCTGTTTCTGTGTTTGCTAATAAATATTGTGAAATGTCTCCATTTAGTCTGGTTCACTTGGTTCACGGAAGTAAACATAGATTTAGACCTCAAGCTTTGGGCATTTTGGGCTGTGAGGCCGTTTTGAAAATTTGCAAGTCAAGTAGTGACGACGACTTGGGTGTTATTCATGTCCATTCCAAAGAAGTCAAACGACATTTATATAAATGAATTCTTCGATTGTGCATATTCGAGTCGCACACATAGATAATGTGAAAAGGCCACAGAAGTTAATGTGAAAATATTTTCGCTTTCCCTTCATTTTTCTTCTTCTTCTTGACCGTTTACGCGAGAAAATAATGGAATCTATCGATGAAAAGCAACAGCAAACGTATTTCCAATTGGCATTGAACGCACACTAGAACGTAATAGATGAATGCGGAAAGGAGGAGATGTTGGACATTTTCGAGAAATAGATGTGTAATGCTCGAAGGGCACAGGGCGAATATAGTGTATGTGTGCGTGTGTGTGTGAGAGTGTGTTTATCAGACAATTGACCACCCATGAAATTTCGAAGGCGGACTGCTGTAAACATAACGCATTATGTTTGTAAGTTTTGGGGTGTTATTGCTGTCGTTTCGAACAATTTTCCACGTTTTCTTTCTTGGGATTGTACTCAAATTCTTTTATTTTTACGGAAATCTTATTTATAGCTATTTCCGGGTAAATTTTCTTATACTTTCTTATGCAAAACTATTTAAGAATTAATTAATGCAAAATAGCGGTTTTCTCAGTAAATTTTGATTCAATGTAAACTTTAATTAATATTCTTTATACCTACGAAAAATCAACTTAAAAAACACAAAATTACCTTAAAAATAACGACACTTTATTGATTATGTCAATGTTTGTTGCTTACTTCACTCGTTGTACTTTTAAATGGAAATATAAAAGGATTATTCCCGGTATGAATAAAATACATCTAATTTTTGGGTTATGCAATTAACGATTTTGCCCCGTGTACGATTTTAATAAATTGCACTTTACCGTTATATTTCATTTGAATGTTTATTTTCGGTGTAATCAACAAATAACAATTATACTATAATAATGAAGAAATGTAGTTGAACATAAAATGATTTGAAGCATGCAATTCTATAATTGTGTTGACATAATGCAAATAAATCAAATTTTATACAAGCGAGTGAATAACTCATTGTTTCAATTCAGTCGCACGGAATTGATTGAATGTGCATATTGCGTTTTAAGCAAATACCTTGTATTTCTCCTCCAAGTATTTTATTAGCGCGTCGTATTTAATTTGCGTCGTAAAGTTAGAATAAAATACACAAAGCGTATCGTCGATAAATGGGGCAGCATTCAAGCAAACGATTGCATCGCGTATGGTTTTTAATAAGTACGTTTGCGCATTTAATGGGAATTCGATAAGCACGGCGACAGCGCGTCGTGCACCGTGTTACCCATAAACGCTTGCCAAATACAGAACTTGAACTAAACAACAACCAGCAAGAAGTCCAAGAAAATTATACCACTCTCTGCTGCTGCTGCTGCTGCTGCATGCAATGCAATGCAAGAAATCACCGCATGGAATTTTAACGAGCGTTTTAACCATTTATTTGTTTGATGCATTAATTCAACATGTGTTCATGATTAAAAATGATGTTGTTAGTATTTCAAAGTTTAATAGTAAAATTAATTAGACAAACAAATGCTAATAAACAATTTAAATCAAGTAATCAAGAAATTAAAGTAAGTAATTTCATTGATTGTTACATTCAATTTTCTTCTAATTAAATTAAAAACAATTGTATTCAAAAGCAAAACTAAATCAATTTGTTGATTAATTAAACAAGATTCATTACTTGATTTCTGCAAAAGTAAGAATATTTGTTAAAGCAACTACAGTTATTTATGCATCTACTGAATGGTGTAAATATTATGGCAACCCTTTGTAGCATACATTATTAAAATGGAATTTTAAGTTGATTTTCATTCGAATAATTTGCCAATTTTCAAACGCAAATTAGTAATATAATTATTTACTTACTAGTACTATATTTTGGATGTTATTATTCTGCTTTAAACATACTTTTCATTGGTATAATTGGTTTTCTTTAATGTTTTCTGAGTCTTGAGATAATGAATTTTAAACTTGGGATATGCAATCCATGCCAAGTTGCACATCAAATTTGTTGAACTTTGGAACGCAATAGTTGCTAAACTAGTGATCGGATTGACATAAAATTTTCATATTTGTAAACTACGATTAATGCTTTACCGATTCATAAAAAATGTGCTATAGAATAATGTATGAATTATGTTAAATAAATAGATTAAATATTGGGAATGCCAAAATTTCTGCTTGTATAGCGATTTGTCAATAAAAAAGAATGAAATGCTCTGCATGCTGTGTATGGGTAAGTTTTCGCACCTAGGTGTGAAATGTACATCGACAATACATAATTGTTTATTATTATATCATTATCAATGGTTAATATTCATTAGTATTTTAACAAGATAAGAATTTATCGCACACTTTTTCACACCTCTGCATTTTATTGATAAACAACTATTTTAACACGCCGTTACACGTGCAACATGTAGATTAAGAAATACAGGTAACGCGTGACAGCGGGCAATGGGAATCACATCTACGTAAATTTAAAAAATGCCTTTTTCACCGTTTCTGTACCCTGATGTAAAGGTAATGAGAGTTATTTATAAAAATTTGATTTGTACCCAAAGTTGATTACCTAATTAATTAATAGCCATCTCAATTCGTGTATAGATAAGTAAACTTTTGTTATGAATAGTTTCCAGAAACATGTTATTTTAAAATAGGCTGCTATTTGAAATCTCGTTTCGGTGACTCCCATTACCCTGTTCTCCTCTTAAAAATGAATTTCTTTAATTTCTTTATTAATTGAGTAAAATATGAATTTCTTCCTAATTACTTTATTTCATTCACTTATTATAATTTACGCACTTACCCCAACTTGAGTCGAAATGAAATAATTAGTTTTATTTGGAATTTTTATTTTCTTATGACAATTTTCTTCTAGAACATAATATTTTATGAAATTTTGTTTTGTTGTCAATATTAAGTGGATACGTAATAAAAATTTACGATTCTCGTATTTTGTGTAAAACAACAAAGAACAAAAAACGCATAAAATGTTTTTGCATCGTAAAAAAAGGCTTAAAATTTTGAGTTAATGATTGACATTTGCACATGACGAGAAAACATTGGTTTTTGATTACTCATTATGCGTTTAATTAGCAATTTTAATGAATCTGTCGAATCGTATGACGGCGCACAAAACGAATTACGAAGATAATTAATTGATGAGGAAAGGAGGCGGACGTGTGCGCCAGACGCGTCTCCTGCTTGTAGAGACATAAAGATTCGTGTTTATGTGATGTCCACTTCTGTTATGAGCATTGTCATTAAATCGCGTTAGGCGTAGTATGAATATTCATAACTGCAACACAAATAGTCTCAGTTTTGTTCGATTTTTGAAACATTCACTATAATTGCTCGACCAGCAATCAGCTTTTCTGCTTCGCATGCTTTTAAACAATGATAATCAATTAATATTTTTATGCTCGTGTCGCATTGTCGTTTATGTGTCGACGTCTTTTTATTGAAACATTTTATGATAATTGTAAGTTTAATAATAATATTAATAGCTTTTGAATACTTAGGTACTTCTATTTTTTAACTTAATAAAAATTAGTTTTCTTTGGAAAATGTAAGTTTCCTTATGAATTTACGTATTAATTACTTAGAAAAATGTAATCAATTTTTAGGTGAAAATTTAGAGAAGGAGAGGGAATTTTGCGCGTTTTTCTACGATCGATAAAACCAAAGCTATTGATACCCTACTTTCTATTTTTTTATCACTTGTTAGAAAATTAGAAAATAATTAAATTTCGAGAAGTTATGCGTCGTTGAATTTGAGGAGAAACAACAATCACCACGTCCATCTTGTCACAATTCCGGGCCTTCTGGTGATCCGAAGAATAAAATCCGGGTAGATTCCTGTTTAGTACAAATGTAATGACGATGCGAACCAAGAAAATCAGCAATAAACAATTTTCTTGCAAAATGGCAGCTACTCAAATAAAAAGTTTATTTTTTCACTCATTTTGTAATTTTCCAGAATTTTTAAAACGTAGTAAGAATTGGAAATTTCTAGGTTTTTTTTTAGTTCCTACCGTAGGGAGATATCTAAAGAATATTCAGGCTAAATTTCAAGAGAATCGGCTGATTAGAACTTGAGATTTAATGACAAACGTTGCGAAAAAAGTAGTTTCGAGAAAAACGCGTTTAAAGTTTTCGTGTTGCTTCAACAGCTCGAGTTGCACTAAAATGGCTATACCTTTTAAAATAATTCGAATTTTATAAAATCCTTCTAGTGAGATATTTTTGAATAGCTAAATTATCAAAATATAGGAAAACATGTTTTCGATTTTTTCAAATTTCTAGGCTGGAACATTTTTAAAATTGATAACTTGATAGAGAACTTTTATCATTAACTTACTTGTATGATTTACAACGTTAATTGACTTTATAACAATTGAATTCTGAATATATGTGAATCCTTGACTTTTACAAACATTATTATAAAATTCTACGAGACGTTATAAAATTTGATTGCACACATAAATCACAATATATTGACAACGACGAACCACAGAATGAAAAAAAGTCACCAAAACTTTAAACGTTTATGAGCTAATAGCCTCCAATAAACAGTTTACACTCAAAGGACTGATAAAGCTTTGAAAGCAATCTGATCGTCCATGTGCCCCATTGCACTAGAAACGGAACAATGCGAGTGTCGTGCATGACGAACGAATACTCTATGTGCGTCCAGTTGGACAACTTTTCTATACACGCCAATTGTTACACCGATTGTAAATCACCTCCGGAGACTCGAAAAGCGAGACGAGACGCGTTGAGAGAATGGAACTGCTCATCAGAATCAGACCAATGTATTGTAAATAGAATTTCCTTGGAGGTTTCAATAAATCTCTGTTAAATGTCTTCTTCTTCTTCTTTTTCTTCTTCTTGTTATGCTATTGCAAATGTCAAAAGTAGCTCTACGTAATTATTTTTAGAAAGCGTAAAAATTTACTAAAATTCACAGAAATTATTTAATGACTTTAAAATGTATTTTCAATGAGATTTTAAGGCATGGATTACATTATTACATTAAGCATTATTGACTCTCATTACCCGATTCTATTCATTTTTAAACGTAATAGTTTATGGGAGTATAATCAAGAAATTTAAAAAATTTTTAAAATGTTTTTTTCAATATTTTGAATGATTAGTTATTCAAAAATGTCTTCCTAAAAGGATTTTTTAATATTTCGAATTATTTCAACAGGATAACTTTTTTCGCAACGTTTGTCATAAAATTTCAAGTTCTAATCGGTCGATTCTCTTGAAATTTGGCCTGAATATTCTATTCTTCTTATATATCTCCCTATAGTTGGAATCAACAATACCTAGAAAATTTCAATTTTTTCTACGTTTAAAAAATTCTGGAAAATTTCAAAATGAGTGAAAAAATAAACTTTTTATTTAAGTACTTGCCATTCTGTTGGAAAATTGTTTATTGCGGATTTTTTTAGCTTTTAACATAATGACCTTTGTACTAAACAAGAATCTATCCAGTTTTCATTTTTCGAATCACCAGATAAGCCGGAATCGTGACAAAAATGGACATGGTGATCGTTTTTTCTCCTCTACTTCAAGGACGCATAACTTCCGGAAATTTAATTATTTTCTAATGAAATTTTTGTTATATATCCTTGAATTATGAACAAATAAATGATGCAAAAATGGAAAGTAAAATATCAATAGTTTTGTTCTTATCGATCGTAGAAAAACGCAAGAAATTCGAGTGTCAATTCGGATGTCTTAAAGCATTTTTTCTTTTTGGATATTTTTTTTTCTTATAATTTCTTTGCTTTTCTTTTAACATCTCTCCATTAAATAATGCTTAACTTTAGTAGTCTTTTGAGCATTCTTTCTGTCACTGCATGACGTCGTCCATTTGGCATGAATCGGTCGTTCAATTTGTATTCTAACCTTATCATAATACACTCAACTGGCAATAGTGAACCGATTACTTTCACGACTGCTTCGCGCGGTGCGTAACCAAAGTGATGATGCCGTACAAAATGCACAAAAGTAACAAAAACATCATGGATCATGTGCATCCCGAATGAATGACACACTGAGAACATCTGCGCATTGTGCACAATGGAAAAGAAAAAGGAAATTATCAAACGAAAGAAAAGCCAGTTATTATCATCTAATAACTCGCAGTAATTAAACTCGGAATTGGAATTACGATGGTTAATTTCTAATTCTTAATCAAACAAACAAAGTAATAAGAGAATTATGAACGTAGATAATTAACGATTGTGCGCATGCGTACGTGAGAGGTTTTTTTTGTTGTTTTTTGTTTTCGGGATGTTTTCAGGGATACGATGGATTAATAAAATGATAGGAGTTAATAAGCAGCAGCTTTATTTATGGGAAAGGCGACTGCAACCCTTATGCTACTTTAATTTATTTCGAATTATCACATGCTGTGAGGCGCTGTGCGCGCACACACAAAATTCATGTTTGTGGCTGCATGCATCGCACGCAGTTTCGATTCGGTAGACAGAAAAACGTACAAACGTTTTATTTATTTTCATTTCGGATGTATTTGCTTTATTTCTCTGTGTTTTAACGTTTTACTTTTGCGTCCGTTATTGCATCACGTGTCTTTGCATGTGGTCTGCAGAGTGAACAAAAATTAATTTCTTAGAGAAATTCACATAAAATATAATTATTTAATTCAATAAAAGTAAATTTAGTTAATTCAAATTTATAAGAAAATATTGTTACTTAAAGTAAATAATTATCCTTGTAATTATCCTTAAACCAAAAAACTTACTTAGAATTACAATTGATTATTAATACTAATTTTATTATCCTTAGAAAAATATAATACAATTTTAGCTTATCACTTAGTTTAAAAATTGGATTAATAATTGGATTATTACGAAGGATATCTTAAAAAAAAGTTAGTCCTTAATATTTTGTCCTTAAAAACTAGCTCCATTATTAATACAGATTAGTATTAATAATGATTACTTTTAAATGAAGTATTGATAAGAATTATTTTTATTGCTTTTGTTTTATTGGGAAAATAATTAAGTAGTAGGTAGATAATTGAGTTTTTAATAAGAAACAATTAGATGTTATTTATTCTCACTTAAAATAGCACTTTGTGTAACATCTATTTTTATTGTGGAACAAACGTTAACAAGCTACAAATGCGCACGTGGCCAAACAATATAAATCCATTGTCATATCAATAAAGCATCGTTTATTGCTTGTTAATCCTGTTGGCACATCCAATTTCGATGTCAACATGCGAGGAAACATGTCACAACATTGCCACCGAAAATAGAATTGTCTAACAACAGTTAGGTTACGAATGATAAATTTACTTCCCTTAAAATAATTTATGTTTTCTGTAGGGTTTTAATAAATTATTGAAAATGCACATGATTATTTACTTGCTATTCACGTGTCTGCATCTAAGCTCTAAAAATGACAAAATTCAGTTACTTTTCCTTCTTAATTTTCACTTCTAAGTTAGCACAATCGATTACTTAAAAATTTCCCGTAATAATGATATGACGTCCAAGGCAAGATAATACTGCAAATTCAACTAAACCTCAATTTGACAATTATTCACTCTCAAATAATCTGGATAATTTTGAACGCTAATTATTTATATTTCTAATTATTCGATAGTATTAGGTGTTATATATTATTAATCTAGATTAGATAATCCTCCCAATAGTGTAATTAGTTTTCTTTAATGTTTATAAAATTACGAGATAATGAATTTTAAAGTTGACAAATGCTTTTACACCTGGCTGTGATGTCAAAATTATTCAACTTTGAGACTAGATTGTTGCTAAACTAATGATCTCATTCAAATAAAATTTACATATTGATAAACTACAATAATTAATCAATTGATTGGTCGATATTTTTATTCTGAAATATTAATATTTAAACCAGTATGCCCTAAGTTGTATTTTTCGAGAGATCACTGATTCTTTCGTCAAGAAAAGTAGTTCTTTTTAACTCTTTTTATTTATTATTATTAATTGAGGGTGAAAATAGTAATATGTATCTTATGCTAGATTAACAACTTATTTAAGGGTTCATAAAGGTATAACTTAAGGGTTTAAAGTAAAAATTGTGAAACATCTGCAGTAATGGCAGAAATTAAATTTTATACTTACGCAAAGTCTTTAAATTTACATCTCATTTACGATACGAAATGTAAATGAATATTTGAATGCAAATGCCATTGGTAGTCACGACCAATCGCGCGATCCTTGCGAGGTGGATTCAGGCGTGTCTCAAGTCCAACACCTTCGCATTCCGTCCTGGCGTATTAAAACGCGCACTCACTTGCACGCACGCACGGAATTGAATTGCCACCTGATTCCCTCACTGCAGCAGGCGCCACAACTTTCTTCGACTTCTTCGTCAGCGTCTCGCGCCACCAATCGGACTTTTTCTCAGCCTCGCCATTGCGCGTTCAATTCCGAGGTGATATAAAATATTGCGTGCGGATGTCAATTACCTCCACTTTAATTGCATTTTATTCAAAATAGACCAGAGCAATGCGGATATTCATAATCTTTCTTTTTTTCTCTGTAGGTGCGCGATTTACATAAATAAAACGAAATAAAACAATGCAAATGATGTTGAATATTTTATCGTAATTACGCCTAATTACAGTTAATTGCAGTTGTTAAAATAATAACGAATGAAGAGAGAGAGGGGGGTTTTAATAAGTGTATAGATTATGAGAAACGTGGAGCGTTAAGAGCGGGGTAAAAAATAATATCAATTTGTTTTTTATTGCGAATGCTTCGTGGCGTGCGTAACGTCCGTATACAGAGATGTTAAATTGCAAGTTCTATACGTACTGAATTATGCAATGTTTTTCAGTGCGATATTTAATGGAAAAATTTAAACAGCATGATCTTTTTTATTTCACGCACGAATTAAGACTTTGCAGCACGCAATGTCCTAATTGTTTTTTCATAAATTTTCTAGATTTCTTTGTTAGTTCAAGAGAAATATATTCAAAATTATTTATAATTTTTGAAATTGTAAGCCCAATTTTGAAAGAAAATATAAGAAAAATCTTTCAGTTGCGGAGATTTAATATCAAAAGTTTTAAGGGAGTATTTAGGGTGTTTTTAGGGATTTTTTTTGTTTTTCACTTGATTTCATTAGTTTAAAATGTATTTATTTTCGATTAATTCAATATTTATTTTGTTATAACAAAGGCACATTTGTTAATTTTAAATATAAAGACTGGTTATTATTTTAGGATATAATGATGCAATCTTCAAAACCCAGATAATTTCATTTTCAAACTGATATAACTTTTTTAGGGGAGAGTTGGGGATGATCGAATATAGCAGACGTGATTCTTCATTTAATTATCTATCAACCAGTGGTAATATCTCCTTGACACAACATGATATACATTAGTAAAAATCGAATTGAAAATTTTCCGTCCATTAAAAATCGGAAATTTGTAAATAATTAATTTCTAATTGAAAATATTATATTTAACAAACGATATTGTAATTATTTGAAAGATTATTAGTTGTAGTTTGTACATATGTAAAGAATTTTAATGTAAGACGACTACGAGCTTGGAAAATGATGTTTGAATATGACGTTTACATGACAAGTAAATCTTGATCCAGAATCGGTAAATTGTTGCTAAACTATCCAAGCGATTTCCATAATATTTTCGCATTCATTAAAAAGTTATTTCTTTTTCTTTCAGTAAAAGAATTTTTACTAAAATGTCATTAGTCATTTAATTATAGGACAATTTCCCATTCAAAAGTAGTATGCACTAGAGTGTACCTTGTGTAATTTAAAAAATCACTCATAAAATAATGTACTTATTATTTGTTACTTTTTCAAAAATATTTCGAGGTATTAATTATTTTTGGAAATAGCAGGTAAGGAATACCACATTTCTTTAATAATTTAATCATTACTTCTTTATAACTTAAATCTTACATTTTTGATAAGAACATGAAGTAAAGTTGGGAAATTATGTATAATCTGAAAAATAATCTACCCTTGAATTGACAGTTAAATTTCTCACGAATCTAAAATATCATCGATTGAACCTTTACGAACTCAGTGACTTCTTTGAGTCATTCTTCGACATTCAAATTGTGGTGTTGTTGCATTTGGAACAAAAGACGAACGTGAATGGCGGATAAGCAAAGAAAAGAAGTCCCAATATTTATGCACTCGTTGCAATTGCCCCGCAAAACATCAATACACTCGAGCGCACAATGGCAATCGCCTTTTACCTTTCGTGCTTTTGTACAAAAGTGCGCATACTGAGCATCGCACGTAATTACACACATATTTGCGACGCGAATAATGAGAGCAAAAGCCAACGTAATAATACGGAACGCTGCTGCAGTCGCGCCGGAAATGCGGCAAGTTGTATTGTTGACGCGCATTCGCGTCGCGTCAGCAACCCTCCGTGCGCGCAACCCCAAAAACCATGCTCGCAGTCGTTCATTCATCGTCGTCGTCGTGTTTGTTTAACACTGTTCCTACCTACGAACGCCGTTCATCTTGTCGAATTTGATGAGGTGTGCTGATATGTGCGCTCACCTTTTAAACCAGAAACGTTGACGACAAGCGCACAGCAACGTTCACTTCTCAGCGTGATTCTTGTAGAATGAAATTCGTATCCCGCTGCACCATAGGGATGATAGGGGAATGCCGAAAGCCTTTTGACTGATGGAATGTAAAACCGGAAGTCGCACGTGCGATGTACACTAATTACAATCATTATTTTTCCTGTTCTATTATTATCTGTTTCAAAAAGTTAAAAAGAATTATTTAAGGGTTGATTTTAATCATATAAAAAACCATATTATTTATTCTTCGTTTTTTAAAAGTTCTAGTTTATAAATTTAGCTAAATTTTTAGTAAATTTAATTTCAAAGTGAAAGGGTGGAAAAGTATTTTCCACCCTTTTCTAATAATTTGTGTAATTTTTAGATGACACTAAAACTATTTGAAGGTTATGTTGAATTTGAATTAATTTTCCAAAATATTTTCTGGAATAATTTATTGTAAAATAATTAGCATTTTTGTTTTGTTAATTTGTTTTTCTTACACTTGGTACCTACAATTTTTCTTTTCTTTATAACTTCCGCTTCAAACCCCTCAATTTCATTCGTTTTTCTCTACTTCATTGTTGAAATCTTTCATCATGTAGTGTGAGGAAGTCAATGATCAAGTCAGTGCGTACAAGCAATTGGCGTCTTTGAGCATTCATCTAAAGCGGATTAATAATAACCTGACGACATGACGCCTTTGCTGCTTGCTCTCAAACCAATTCTTTTTACATTCGTTATTCCATTCGAGTTGCTTGTTCTTTTCCCCATTCTTATTCATTTCTTTTCTCGTTTCTTTTCCTATTATTATTATTAGTACTTGCTTGCATGCCTGCTCTCAGGTTATTGCTACTTGTTTTCTACGTCTGGTGCGCATTCGGTGCATTCATGCGCCTGAATTATAAGGGCAAAACAACTGAAAGAAACGAACTTTCCAGAATCAATAACGCGAATAAATACTATAAAGTGCTTTGTCCCATGCACTCGTTGATTGTTACACATGCTATTCAAGTTATTTTCAACGACTTTCCATGAATATTTATGCATCTTTGATTGTGAATCACCTCGATTCGGTGAATATTTCACTTTTCGAATGGGCGGATTTTTCAAGAATACTTGAAAAACTTGAATTAATGCAAAGTGTACCAGCATCAAATGTAAATGTTGATTTGATTATGGAAATGAGTACAAAAAGGGTTGAAATTTCAAGGGTTGAAAACTTCAAAAACATAAAATTCTCTTGGTTTAGTATATGGAAAATGCCAAAAGTGATTTAAACAAAGTAAAACTAAGTTTTTTCTTTGTATTTAGTAAATTATCAGCTAATTATTGAAATTAATAAGAAAATTATGAATTAATTAAGCAATTCTTAGAAAATTCAAGAGGGTTTAAATGATTATAACCTTAAAATTGGCATTTTAATTTTTCATTTGATTAATGATTTTAATTCATAAGGGTTCTAATTAAAGGGTTGTTAGCATTAAAATTTGTGCAATTTATTAATTATCAATAAATACTTGAAAGGGTTGAAAGTTTAGAACAAAATTCCTCAAACAATATTAAATTATTAGCAATTGAAATAATTAATTCAAATTTTCATCATCTATGAAGATCTAAAGAGCTTAAATTGTTTATAACCTTAAAAGTAGGTATTTCATTGTATAATTTATTGTAAAATAAAAATATAATTTTTCAAGACATAAAAACGTCATCCAAACAATTATTAAATTATACAAAATGCCATCAAACCGAGTGTTTATTAACTTATTCGTAAACGGCTAACTAAAAATTATTATTAGTTTCAGCTAATATATTAATAGTCTATTTTGAAATATTTACAAGTGTGTGAAACTCGTAAAACCTTTTCAGTAAACGTTTATGTTATGGGGCCGAAAGATACAGAGACAGAGACAGAAACAACCCACGCAAAACGCGCATCTTTATAGTAAATTGATTAGTTATTTTTATATGTCAATTTTATGTCGCGCGCAGCCAACCAAGTATCGGTCATTCCATTCAAATTATTCAAATTCCTCTCAAACTTTTATTACAATCCAATTAGTATTCAACGCATCTCGCATTTATCACCGCCTCTTTTATTGTTGCTCACGGTCCACGCTTTCGCCTCGTGTTTGTGTTTTGTTTTTCATATTCATTTTTCGCATGTTTACAATGCACGTTGCGTTTTTTAATTCTTTGATTTTGCACATTTTCGGTTGAGTCATTTGAGTAGAAAATTTACGATATTGCTGATCGGTTTTACACTCTTTGGTTGAACGCAAGGTTTCTCGTTATTATTTTACGGATTCATCTGCTCCTTGATATTTCATTTTATTTTATTTTATTGTTTTATTATGTTTATTTAATAAAATTGTTGTTTTATGTTTTGCATTGTGGTCGAATCATAATAATTGCTTAATAAAATTTTATTACGGTTAAAATATTTATGTTCCTGAAAAAAAAATAAAGCTATTAATAGAGTTTGCTTATTAAAAATAATTTAATTAATGTAATTAATCAGAATTAATCAAAGCATTTATATAGATAATGAAACAATGCACAGTTGGATCAAAGCGTCGTAGAATTGATAATTTTTATATTTTTGAAAATTTCTTTATGAGAATATATAAAGAATTAACTATAGTATATGAATCTGAAAGAATCAATGCGATCCGATAATTAGTTTAGCCGCAATTTAGCGCCAAAGTTGAACAATTTTCGGGTCAAAAAGAGAGCAGAAAATTTGGTCAACTTTGAATAATTATTTCCATACTTTATAATAATAGTACAAAAAAAGCAAGTACAGATTCTGAAAGTAGAACTAACGAAGATTATGATAGTGTAATAAAATTTTGAAAATGATTAATAATTAAATGATTTATGTGTAATTACAAATATTCCGTTTTTGCGGAATTTCACAAAATCAACTTTTTGTTTGGTTATGTCAGAGTCATTTTGCGCTGATTAAACAATTAATTTTATTCATCAAAATAGTGATTGATAAACTAAAAGAAAGACTGCATAAATCTAGACGAAATTTGAAAGGTATGCTCATCAATAAGTCGAAAGTTCATTTGCATGGATGAGTTTGAATTCAGTTTTTGATTGCAATCATAATGATTACGAATATTTATAGTGATTTAGGAACGCGGGACGCCAATTATTTATCATAAACAGCGCCCGAGCCTATATATAGCATAAAGACTATAATGTTTCAAGCATCACCATTTAACCACCATGTTGCGGGCATCGTGGAGCAGTTCAACTTTTCGATATTTTCGATTGAGTTGAATCATTATCAACCATTACGTTTTGATGGCTGCGCGCCTGCGCGATCGCCGATGCCGGTGAACGTGCACCATTACGAATTATTATTTATTTGCTCTGCGTTTCAATAATTTCAATATTCGCTCGGCGCATCCAGCTTCGGTGCGCTGATAATTTCATCAATATTTCATTGCATCGTCATTGCGTCTAATGATCCGCATCTTGCTTCAATGCACGTGCACGTACATTCACTCATTGCAGCTCTAATCTTTTAATAGTTTCATTTCAATTGATTTTAAAATGTAATTCTATTTCTTTTTATTCATTTAAAACAAAAGAATTAATTAATTTAATTTAAAGCTTGTATGATAAGCTTAGCGGAAAAAATATTGAATTTTAGACACTTTGTATAATAGTTGGATATAAGTTGAAAGAAAATTCATTAAATTTTTGATAAGAGTTTGCAACACTTTGTATACTAATTTTACCTTAGAATTTGTCCATTAATCAACATAAAATTAATTAAAATATTTCTAAAGTTAATTAAATTGTTATTGCAATTGAAACATTTTAGATAATAATTTTATTAATTTATTAATTATTTGCCAAAATTTTAAACAATGGAAATTAATTAATTAAATTAATATTATATGAAAAAAAAATAATTTTTTTAATGAGATTGAAACACTTTGTATATTAATTTTATTTTAGAATTTATGCATTACTCGTCATGAAAGTAATTTGCATCTTTCGATACTAATCACAGATGGAACTGAAATATTAGTTTAATTCGTTAAGGAATTCAATAATATTGTAAGTAATTAGATGATTAACGGTTCTATGTAAAGTTATCATAGATAATTGCTTAATCTGCACAATTTAAATGCATTTAATGTAAACACATTTTACATTCCTCAAAGAAACGTGGGTTAATTAAATACATTTTTGGCTGTAAGTGATAAATATTTATTAAGTACTTACTTATTCATTGTTTAGAGAAAAGAAAAGAAAAGAAAAGAAAAGGATTGACTTTCATATTAAAATTTTATTATTTGAATTTATTAAACTCCCTTTTAAATATTCTATTAAAAAAAACGAGAGAAAAAAAGAGTTAAAGTCAACAGAGCTGAACGTCACGAGACTTATAAGCATATTATAGACAAAACGGTTATGGCGCATAAATATCAGTTAGGTAAGACGAAAAGACATGCATTAGACGATATGTAATTCGGGATTATGAATGTTTTGATTATGCTAATCAGGCAGCCACAAGCTATGAAAAAGAGTTTTCTCCCTCGCTTCTTTAGCGTTTCGCCTTCGCTCATAATTCCTAGACTACATGTTACATGCAACAGGCAAGCGATAAATATTAGAAAAATGATCCCAAACTACTTTATACAAAACGGAAAAAAAACAACAAAAATGGAAAAAAATTGTTGAGTGTATCATAATGTTCGTGAGCAAATAAAATGTTTATACAAAGTGTTAAAACAAGATTTAACATTTGAATTTAGAAGATTTGAAACTTCCCTTGATTGTAAGTAACCGAAATTTTAAGATACAAAGTGTTCAAAACAAATAATTAAAAATCCAGCTATTGAATCATGATTTATTTTAAGGTTATGTTAGTTTCAGTATTTCAATTTTATCTTGCTTGCGGACCACTGAAATTTCGTTATACAGAGTGTTTGAAGAAAATAGACAATGATTTCAGACGTTCAGCTTTCAGTATCTGTTGTAAAAATTAAAGAATTTTTAATTATGTTTTTATTAATTAATTTTTTCACTTAACTTTTGTAATAATTTATTACTTAATTTTATACACTCGCTTTAATTTTATACACAATCATGAATTATTTAATTATGAATAAAATGTTTGGTTTGTCATTAAAATTATTTCGAAATTAAAACATGAATCATATCACATTTATCAAATAATTCTAAAGCTGTCGGACGAAATAAAACGAATGAAATTAAATAATAAAAATCTTGCTGATAAGATCAGATCTGCGATCCGCGTCGCGTTAGGAGTCACCGCAAACACACGAGTCGAAGTCGAGGTAAAATATGTACGAAATTCAAGAAAACGCTGTCGACTAAGAACCCGAAGAAATCTTTTGATGATTGTAAAACATTCGCTAACTGCTGCGCCGTACATTAATTTCTCATCTAACGACGTTGAACTTGACAATGCGAGACAATAAAGATCGCGCCTGAGAAAAGGGACACATTTAAGGGTTTCTGCGTTCATCTCTTATCATTCAAACGGATCTCTTCGTAACATCACAAGAAAAACAACGTCAGAGATTAATTTCCAAGACATCGTTTGTGTAACGTACCGAAATTGATGTTTTGCCAGGTCTTAAAAATGATAAAATATCAATCTGTTCGTTGGGTTATCTAATGATGATAAAACTCAGATATTAATCTAAAAAAAAATCATTATAATTTAAATCATTAATTTAATTACCAAAAATTTAAGTATTTCTAAACGAATATTTATGAGAATCATAATTCAATAATTAATTATTATTTAATTAATTAATTTTAGACGAAATTTGAAGTACGTTTGATAAAAATTAATTTTGAAATTTTACTTAATTAAAATAAATATTTAATGCTTTGAATATTTTTATTTTTAGTTTACAATAAATTTACTCATAATTTAAACAAAAAATATTTTTTTTAGTCAAAAGGCAGTTAAAATAATTTTAGAATTTGAATTAAGATGTCCTTGCAGATCTATTTGTTATTCACGAAACGTTAAAATTCCCGTTACCAACAAACAATCACCTTTTTGAAAATTCACTTGGCACGAAATTTATTCTACGGTCGTAAAATTTCACCGTGCTCTTTGGCTGCTTGCTTGGTGGCTGCTTTTGGAAGCAAGGCAAGTGCCCAAACACCTTACGCCAGTGACAGCAATAAATCAAAACGGGCAAACAGTGGAATGTAACAAAAAAAGGGAATGATACAAATTCAACTATTTGATTTATATTCCAAAGCATTTTTCAGAAATAGTCGTCATACAAATGGAAATATCTAATGTTTTTCTTCAGAACGCGAGCCAATAACTGCTAAATCAAAATAACAAAACGAGAAGGAAAGAGAAAAAATGAGAAATAAAAGAATATAAAGTGGTTGGCTATGGTTCATGGTTCATGGTTGAAACGTAAAGTGAAAAACAAACAACAATAACAGCAGTGTGTGCGTGTGCGTGTGTGTGGAGATAAATTATTTATGCGCGGGATGCAAATGGCCGAAGGAGAGTCAAACAAGATGCAAAGCACTACATTTATTATTTTCGGATACGTTCGATATTAATGTGTGTGTTGTGTGCGTAAAGGCATCATGCATTAGAGTTTTATGGCCATGCAAAGTTGCATCTTTTTTGTTCACGCTAATGGCGTGCATAGTCGTAAGAAATCTTAAGAATGTGCTAGGGCCAGTCAGCCAGCCACCAAGAGCGATTCAGCTATGCTAATTGAGCTGATTTTAGTTTACGACCCAATGCAAAAACACACAAGAGATAATTGGTTAATGTTTGCATGTGTTTGGAATCTTAAGAATTTCTTAAATTTAATTTAATTAATTTATAACTAATCATCCTGGGAAAAATATTTGTATTGATTAACTATGCAGAAAAGGCTGCTATATCTGCTAAACCCTCAGCAGTGTGCGGGTGGCTGTAGAAAGGGTGGAAAAGGCATTTTCTTAATTTTAAGAACTATAGTTTAATAAAAATGAGGGTGATTCCCATTGCCCGCTGATTTCTATTATCCAGTTTAATTTTTTCCTACTTATTGGGGTATTACATCAAGTACTTAGGTAATAATTAGGTAAGTAGATTTAAATTATATACCAATTTTAATTATGATATAATTTGACCAATAATTCTTTGCTGTATAAAAAGTTAGTAGAATTTTCTAGAACTTTCTAGAAATTATTTATGCATCTTTCGTTCTTTCCACACCACTAAAGTTCTCCAAGTTTTATTCGATTTTAACCAAGATTTGCGAAGATTTTACTTTTAGCTGGTTTATGATATGAAACCGAGAATATTAAGACGAAACGAAAAGTAACACTTTCTTTGATGGATTTGAAATATTTAAATACGTTTTGACCTGCCTACTTTGTAATAAAGAAAATCACATTAAATAACCCAAATATCTAGCATATGTTAATCTACAGGTAGGTAGGATCGTAAAACTTAATCTTTTAATTCGGTAATTCGCCTCAATCAGAAATCTATTTTGAATTGTCCTATTTATAATTCGTTGGTATTCTTCTACCTTTTTTCAGATAAAAGCAATTACGAAATGAACGTAGGTACGTGTATTGTCAGCAAATAATGTCAGCGTGAGTAAGCAATAAAGTAGTTCATACGCGTATGATAATAATAGGTGAGATGCCACCGCCTCGCGGACGCGGACGCGGACTCGAAGGAAAGATGGAATCCGATCAAAGATGGAGTCGATGATGATGATCATCATGATGATGATTGCCGGCGCGCACAACAACAGAAAATGACTTTAATTAACTCGAAGCGCGTAATACAATGCCGCGCCGACAATGCGCGCGGCTACCTCAAAAGCGCGAGCTCTTCTTTTGTGGTGCAGTCACACATATTGTGCTGATTAAAACGCGCAACGATTTTCAATTCGAATTGAAATTGCTTTTCTTCCATTCATCATATTGTATTTGAATTTACCTCTTGGAGCACGTCAACGTTTTTACTATTTTTTATTATTACTTTTGTTCTTCTTTTCTTCCTTTCAAATCAAATCAAAGAAAAATTATTTCAAAAATCTTTTGCTAAGTTGCAGCCTAAATACAAGGAAACAGGGTATTTGAACTTGGAAAATTGATGGGGATGAAAATTCGTGGAGACACTCTAAGTAGGGGTGGAACTTAAATCATTTGAAATCAACAAAAAAGTGTAGGAATTTGAAAAAAATTGAATTTTTTTTGAATCCAAAAGCAAGACAATTTGAAGCTACAAATCAAAAAATAATTTGAATCTGAAAAATAAAAAAACTTCAAACCGGAAAACAGCCAATTTTGAATCCGAAAATTCAAAATTGATGCATTTAACTACAGAGAACAACACAATTTGAGACCGGAAAAAAAATACAGAAAAGCCAAAAAGTTTGAATTTTATCAGGAAACTAACCAATTTGTTTTTAAATTTTGATTCAGTAAAATCAAAAATTATTTGTGAGAAATAAAATCTTGATATCTACTTAATGCAATAACATTCAACTTTAAGTACCTAAATAAAATTACTTAGGTAATCATTTAGAACGATTTAGTTGATTATTTGGTGCACTTTCGGTGAATTACCGCATTCATTCTCTTTCAGAAAAAAGGGGTGACACTCATCACGTCCATTGCGATCGTGTAATGCGATAAACACAATAATAAATAATCCGCAAATGAAAGCGAGTAGAGCAGAGTGAGCCACTTAACAACAATGCGATCATTGCGCCCTCCGGTTCCACGCTCGCCACTAACGAGGACGCGCGACGCCAACGCCTTGGACCGACCGACCAACCACCCTCAATTCGCCGCAAACGCAATTGATGCACTTTGCTTCATTGCTCGCGGCTAAAAGCATCAAGCGAAATGCGATTAACAACATGTATTTTTCCTTCATTTCCAACCGATCCAAGCGACACGTTGCTGTGCGGCATGTCGTGTAAACAGCAGGGGTGAGAGTGCATACTCACCAAGTAATTTAATTCATTCTCTACATTATTATTATTTATTTACTTTTTTCCACAAAGTTCCAAGTACATTTTCGAAATTCAATCATCCATCATTTTGTTTTAATTTATTCTTCATAATAATTTTCTTTCTTTTTAAGGTTAGGTAAATTTCAGCCATTGAACATCCTTTGTTTGTAAGCTACTGAAATTCTATTATACAAAAAGTGTTGAAATAAATTATTCAATGATTTTAGAAACAATAGAAAAGAAAAAAGATTTTTATAGTAAATTTTCAGGTTTCAGTATTTCAGCTGTTTAAATGTATTTTCCAGATAAGAAAGATGCATTTCAAACTTATTCTAGAATATTCTAAATTCATCATTGTTCTTTAATTATTTCTTTACTGAAATACTGAAATTGATAGAAATTTTATTGTTTTTAGAACATTTCAGCTTTTCTTGCATTAATTTTCTTTTAATTCAATCCATCATTGTCCTCTAATTCATTCTTTATTCGTTGTAATTAACACATTTTTAACAAATAGATTTGATCATACATCATAATCAGTCATAATATTAGTTCAGAAACTGTTTCTTCTGGTGACACGTGTCACGAAATGAAAAGTTTCCAAACAGATGCATTTCTTTCACGCCCTACAGCACGCAAACGGCGCGCGCGGCGGCTCATTAATGACATTTGTAACAATGCGTGTATCGCCCATTTTGTCAGCCAACACGAGCGGCGGCAATGGCGGTGGCAGTGGCAATGGCAGTGGCAACGGCACCACGTGGTACGTTCGCAGCTCATAACACGTTCCGAGTGCATTATTATTCCTTAGCTCCGAGGGACGACGCGACGCACAAAAGGAAACGAACAGCAACAAAACCAAAAATACGTTCGCGCTACAACATGCACCATTGAAATGAGTGATAGAACGAACGATGAGGACTCTCCAGAGTTGGTAATAAAAGCACGAAAGCGAAATGCGTGATGATCGTAATGTTGTTGTTGTTGTTGCTCGGTTTCAACTCACTCACACTCACACACGCGTGAAGTGAATCGAATGCATCGGGGAGGAAATGACGTGATTAATCTTAGTCAGACCGACTGTCAGGTGAAAAATATCGACGCGCCAACTTGTTCTTTATTAAATTATGCGACCAACGCCAGCAAATGGTCAAAAACCTCAAAACGTTTCTTGTTTTGCATTTAAAATTGATCCAATAAAATTTACCCATCGAGAATTATTTAAATAATTTACGGATTAAATCCATTTAAGTTTTACTACCTTTTTGAAAAAGTTAGAATTTTTCTTGAGGGTTATCTAATGCTAATTTTGAATACAATTTAAAAAGAAATAATGACTTTTGTTGGTTTCGTTTTATTGCAATATTAATCCAATAAATTTTCCCAATAAATTTTATAGGTAACCATAAAATGTATTATTTGCGGATTAAAAGTAATGGGATTAAATCCATATAATTTTTGTTACCATTCCGTAACGTAATTAACAAGTGAAAGGTTAGAATTCTACCTGAGAATTATCGAATGCTAATTTCAAACACAAGTGGCGCTGGTGTTGAAATTAACGTAATTGGACTTAACGCAAAAGAATGAAAAACGATTGGTGTGACATATGTAAATGAATGACAAATGCGTTGAAGAAATCCAAATCAACAAGTTTGTAATACGGAGAGACGGTATATGTGGAGCACGTGCAGTGTTGGCACGTAAGGCCCCTGGTGCGATTGGTGCTGGTAGCGCCAACGGGAGAGCCAATACTTCCTGTTCTCCGGCCACGATCCAATAGCAGGGGTCCTCGGCGGTAACCAATCGACGCGCTGGTGCTGCCTCGCTAACCTCTTGGGAGTCCTAGCGTTTCGCTCACCAGGCTCTCTCAGTCAAGCTGTGATCGTCGGTTAGAAAGGTCACCAGCGGCAGTCGTACACGCTTTTGAACGATATCAACACGTCGAGAAACAAGATCCTACCGCACGCATGCGGTACAAGACTTGCACACAATTTTTTGGTTAGAAGTGATTCGCGGAACAGCAGTGAAGTGTATTGTGACACGAGTGCGAACAGTTTTGAGACAATGATGAACACTGCGTTCCTGGATGGTGGGCATCATCATCATTTGACGGGATACGGGATCAAGATGAGTCCGAGCCATCAGAGTGGCAGCACGGGCATTCCGTCGCCGCATCATCAGAACCCGGCGGCGGCGATGACTCCGCCAGAGGCACAGAACCATCACTTTCAACCCAACTACGGCCACATGGGCCATTTGAATCCCCACGCTGGCTATGCGGCTCGTGATTTCCTCTTGCGTCGTGACCATCATGACTTTCCGACGGCCCAAACTGCGCCCAGTGATCCAGTGCTCTTTCATCACCATGGTGACATCTCAACGCATCATCAGCACCTTACACCACATCATCAAATGCTTTATTCACGAACGGACCATCATCCAGCTGCCTACCACCATGCGCAACCCAATCATCAGTATCTGAATCCGCATATGCCAATGCCGCACCATCCAAGCAACCATCCCGTGCACGGTGCGTTCTTCCGCTACATGCGGCAACCCATCAAACAGGAGATGCAATGTCTATGGGTCGATCCCGATCTGCCCCAGCCACGTAAAATGTGCGGCAAGCATTTCAACAGTATGCACGAGATTGTCACACATCTAACCGTGGAGCATGTTGGCGGTCCGGAATGCACAACGCACGCATGCTTTTGGCAGAACTGCGTGAGGAATGGACGACCGTTCAAGGCAAAGTACAAACTGGTCAATCACATTCGCGTCCACACTGGAGAAAAACCATTTCCGTGTCCATTTCCCGGCTGTGGAAAAGTCTTTGCGCGCAGCGAGAACCTCAAGATACACAAACGGACACATACCGGTGAGTACCCCCACAATCAATAATATCATTTACCGTCGCATGCGTCGTCCGTCGGGTGCATAACCTGAATTTATAATATGTTGTTGCGGTTGGAGTTTGCGGTTTTGCGGACGAATTGTCTTTAAAAGTTAACAGGCAAACAAATGCGTTACGTTGGAGAAGGCAGGGTTACATTAAAGCTGTTAAGAATTTACGTTTTGCTGACTATAATATCTATTCAGGTGCGAAGGCGTTTTAAGACGTTTCTAAGGTCGTAAGTCTCGCTTCTTCTATTGTCCGAGAAATACCTGGAACAACTATTTTTATTTATATTTATATGACTTGCCCGCACTAAGCTGACCCGGGCTCAGCCGTTTTTGGCTGTTTGGGTAGCGCGTCCCTCGTAACGTTCGCATGATTTGTGATGCAACCAAACCAAACTTATCCACTGCCAAGATGGACAGTTCTGGGTTAAACTCGCGCTATACGGGTAGCTGCCACCGCAGTTGGAACACCCAAAACGTCAAAGTTAATAGACAAGTAATAATTTCAGAAAAGAACCAACTTTTCTAACGATTTCAAATATTCATGAGCTTCGCTTCCACGAATGAATGAAATCACAATGATTTTGTGTTTTTATTACCATCATTCAAGTGATATACAAAAAATCTGGTTTAAAGTTAATTAGTTCTAAAAGTTTCCTTGAATCGAAGAGAATATATTAAATTTGCGCTTGTTCGGGTAGTAAGTTGATTGACAAGTATTAATTTCTAAAAAACAACCACCATTTTTAGTGTAAAGTTCTTCTAGAACTTTCTAGAACCAAAGAGGTTAAGTTTGTGGGTGTTGATATCAATAAGACAAGAGTTTTGGTTAAAATTTGCGCTTTTCGGGTAGTCACCACCTCAATTATCACCCCGAAAATGTCAAACTAAATTGACAAATTGGAATTTCTTAAAAAGAACCAACAATTTCTTTAGAAGCGCTGGTTTAAAGTTAGTTCTTCTAGAAGTTTCTAGAACCAATGAGGTTATATGTTGATATCGTTGCAATTAAATAATTTGTATCAATTTTATGCTTTTTGGTTAGCACGTAACAATTTCTTAAAGAACTTTTGCAAGTTAATTATCAAATGAAAAAATGATTAGGTAATTTCTTCTAGAAAATACATGGACCTGTTCATGTATGTTGATACGATTGTAATATTTAAATGATATTTAAAATTATTCATTGGAATTTATAACTTGTCATTGTTTCAATTGTTGTTAACGATTAACAAGTGTAGCAACATTAAATGCAGGTGTATAATATAATAATAGAGTTATTGTTTATGCGAGAAGGTGTAAAAACATTCAGTTTAGTACGGCACGGCTACTATTTAATTATAGCTTGAAGGGATACGCAATATTATTATAGCTTTGACCAGCAAATCAGCGGTCAGCACTTCTTGTTGAATGCTACCATTACGGTTGCTGCTGCTGGTGCTGCTGCTGCATCCATTGAAATATTACACGGGCACGTGGAACGCCCAAATCGAGCAATTAATTTCGATATAAGACAGAAGACAGTGGTAAATAGCCGTAGGGCGCACTGAAATTATTGTTTTATCCCGAGCCTTGAGTGGATGGAGGACCGAAGGAGAAACGAAGAGCGCACAGCAATTCGTAATTGGCTACTTTATAACTTTGGGCGAGTTCTACAAACAGAAAATAAATTACCAAAACGCCCAAGACAAATTGATCGACAACGATGAAATATTAAGTCATTTTTTACGATTCAAACTCGGCTGATTACATGTGATACATGGTGAAGAGGAAAAATTCATTAAACTCATGAAACATGTGTCTTAAATTCTGGCGTCGCTTAGCAACCCCATACAAGTTGAAAATTGATTATCGATTATCAGTCGTCCGCACACGTTTTGATCATTAATGAAGCGCAGCGAAAAATGCGGCATGAAAGAAGGCGGAAAAACGCGTCGTTAATGCTCGTATTGTGGTCGTGATATTCAAGTGTCTTTAATCGGTTCGTTACGCGTTTTACTCAACGAACGAAGCGACGCGCATAAGGGTGCGCAAAAGCGTTTTTTGTTGTTGTTGGCCGTATGCAACCTCGAAATCAAGTAGCGAGCAGGGCGGCTGTCCCTTCTTGTGTGTTAATGCTGGTGTGAAGTAGCCCCTCGAGGGGCCAATCATGAATAAATATTTCGCCAACATTGCGCATTGTCGTTTATGAGCAACCAAGTGCCATTGACGCATTGCATTGTTGGCCGAGTGAATAATACGCGGATGCACTCTTCAGGCGAAAATAGAAAATAAATGTGCTACTGATATTTTAAACATTACGTCATATTCTAATGAGTCGTTAAAGTTGCATAACTAATAAGGAAATGATGGATTCTTACGCAATGCAAAAATGAGAAGAAGATAATTGAGATTTTAGTAATAGCAGTGCAACTGACAACGCATCTGATTGAATTGTTTGAATTATACGAAACGTATGAATGAATGAGGGCAGTTGTCAACGTAATACGCGGTGCGCAGTAAAGCAACTGTGTAAATCAGGGTAGTTTTTCGATTGGGCCCTTGCAACAATGCAATCAAAAGCGTGTGCGTGAATAGGTGAATGGGGAGAGAGAAGACAGCTATTTATCCAACAAAGAGTACACTCACTATATGCCAGGTTTGTTCTTGAATGCATGTAATATTTCACGCTTCCATCTGCTTTTTATGCATTGTATCATTGATATCAATAGATGGCATTATTACATTTGCATTTGCATCACTAATGAGCAGCAACATCAAGGCATAAATAATAATTAAATATCAAATGATTGAATTTGACATTTGCGGCCATTTTGGAAACTGAATTAATACTACATACTTGAAATTCTCACTTGGAAGTTATGAACAAGTAATATTTGCTTGAATACGCATGAATACAATTTGCTATTGTGTTGAAAGCCCGCCGCATGTTTCATTCATAAATGCTGCTGCAGTTTTTGGTTATTTCCGCTAAGTACGTACGAATAATGCCCTTATTCAGATTAACCGTCGGTAATGCAGCTTTCGGTGCTGGATTTCTCCTTCAATTTGAAGTTGTTTGCTAGTTGTCGGCATCTTGAGCTTATTCACGGCATGTTTTATTGAAAAACTATAAGTATACGTGAAGAAAAAAGTAGCAGTGTAGTCAATAGATGTTGAACAACAATTGAGCCGTTTTCGGTAAACCAGTAGTAGCTAGCAGCGTGTGTTTTGGGGTCGTCTTCCGATTTACTTAACAAATATTTTCGTTTGTGGTTTAAACGCGTACGCAGCCTTCAATTCGATGCGTATTATTGCTTTTTTGCTTCAAGTGCTTTGCGGCGCGCACGGATTATCCCTTTGTCGAGGGCACATTTCACCAGCAGCCTGAAGTGGTACTTGAAAGCTGCTTAGCGCCTTTCTTGCCGTTTGCTTTTGACGCTTTTGCATGTCATTTTTGCTCGCACGGTTTGCACGTGCGACAAGTTAAGAGATGTGACTGATAAGTGCCTTATCATATTGGCGAATCGCAGTAATTCACTTATGATAAGGTGAAAGTTAATATGGCTTTAGATTTGTATCAAAATTTCATTAAACACTTAATATTTTGATAATTAGGTTAAAGTAATCATTTTATTAGGTGTGTGGCTTTGTAACTACTGTGATTAGTTTGAGAGAATTGCAAATCTAGTTTTGTTTAATTAATGACTTAAGTAATTCACAAATTCAGATATTCTACTCCCGAAGTACGAAATTTAGGTTATTAAACAAATTTTTAGTTTAGAATAACTTTGCGATCTGGTTAATTAAGGGTAGAGAAACGGAACATTAATAACTATTTTTTTTGTTTATTATTCTTCCTGCACGTCACGTGTCAAATTCATCAGCTGTCAGCTGTCAATCAAGAAGAACGAGCCGTACGCATTAATTCAACAATTTCTGGGCACTTTTGGCCCCGGAATGTTCTAGAATGTTTACTTTGTCATTCAATCCGTGCATGAAAATTCAATCCATCCGTCTTGGTTCTCTCTCTCTCTCCGTCTGCATTTTGGGGTTTGTGGCCGAAGCCTATCGAAAACAAACGAAATTAATTAGTAGTCGATGCGATTTATATTTAGACTTGGCACGCGTGCAATTGTGTTGGAAATTGTTTCATTATGCGTCTCGGTTGATCGCCGCAGTGGCGGTGGTGTGAGTGCGGCTGGTTTTTGTCCAAAGCGAGATTCCACAGTGGCATCGATCGCACTTTGCTGAAACAAGGGGGCTAACAAAGCAACAACGATGCAAGGAAGCTTTAGGGAAGCGACACACAACACAATTGCACACATACACACACTCGCACTCATACACACATCAACATAACATATATATCAGCCAACAGGCGCAGTAAGTGTGTTTGCGCATTTAATATACGGAGGCGGCAGTGGCAGCGGCAGCGGCGGTGGCAATACGCTTTGGTTATCTTCTTGTGTGGCGGTGTGTTGAATGCGTGTATACAGCCCCTTTTGCATTACGACTTGTCGCCGACAGCAGACAAAATGGCGCTGGCAGGGCTTTCATGCATTGCGTGTACCACATGCGTACATGATGATGGTGGTTGTTGTTGTTGTCGTTGTTCTGAAGAGAATGCAAATGCAAAGGCGCGGTAGTAATCGCGCCAAAACCGGTGCGAATAGAAATAATATTAGTGTACAAGCACATGCATTACTTGCATGTCTAACGCATGCAAAATTATCCATCTGCTGAGCATGTTTAGAGCATTTCCATCCCATTTCGGATAACCAAATAATGATCAAGTAATTAACGACAAACGCTATTTATAGGTTAAAAACAAAATCTACTAAATTAGATAGAGATTAATTAACCGAGCAATAATTTCATTTAGCAGAGGTAACGAGCGAACAAGATCTGATAAAATGTCGTGTTGTGTTGTCATAACAACGCATGGTCTGTCTGTAATTTGATACTGATAGTGCTACCAACCGTTTACGTTACATGTCTGTTAGTTATTTAATGTTTAATGTAGCTGAAAATGAACAAACATTCGAAGAATTTCAATTACACCTTCTGCGCATGCTTAAAGTTAGCGTTTTCCCCTAATATGTCATCATCACGTATTACAAGATGGCGGACGTCAAACAAAAAAGTAACTGACTGGTTACCCCATAGAGTGAATGAATTTTATACATCTTAATCGTACAGGCGCTCAAACATCTGTCCATCATCCAAACGGAAAGTGGGATAGTGTAACCAATGAGGGGTTGGTTGGCTGTTTTTAAAAAAATGCACCATATTTTAGCTTCGACATTATTTGAACACTCTGCGCATGTATTGTACTCGTAAGGAGATTAGTAGCGTTCTAATCCTTTCGGAACGAAGCAAAGGGATGAAAGGGATGAAGCGGAGGATAGATATAACCCCAATTTAGCTATTTATACGTCATGGATCGCTTGACATCTATGTTTTAGCTAAGCGTTGCTATGGTAACCGTTTTTTGTTTGTTGTTAAGCGGATGTCGTATTGTTTATGCACAAGTGGTGGTTGCGCCCTGGCACAGCCCACAATGGTGAAAAATACGCGATATGTCATACCGCAAATGCGGTGTGCGTGCACGAAAATCGCGCAATACGTAGGTAATATAAAAGATGAGAAGATATCAAATTTCTTGGTTTTTGAAATGAAATGGCAACAAGCGCACAACGCGCATTGTGGGTTGCAAGGATCTGTGTGTGAGATCTGAGAATGAAATCGAGAAAATGAGATGATGTTGGTTGAAATGCCAATTATAATCATACAAATCTTTCATGCGCGCAACGATAATACGAAGGAAGTATGGATTACACACAAATTGGCTCTCTTTTTTCTGTATACGTGACGCAACTGACGTATAATTAGCCGCCATATTGAATGGAATGAATCAGTGTTGCCAACTGATGGTGTTTTATGTTTTTGTTTTATATTTTGAACTAGAAATAGAACTAGAGTATAATAATTGTAATCATCACCCACCGCGTGACGAACAAAAGTGACGTGCGATTACATTTTTTTTGTTAACAAAAGTAAAAAAGAACAGGAAACAATACACAGCAGGGCGGAATTGGAATCTAGAAGGTTCCATTCGAATGACATATGGTGTGTGTGAAAAAATCATTTTAGCGAAAAGCAGCAATGTTAATGATGTTGCGATTTCTGGAAATGGAATGGAAAACTGTTTTTGAACAGTGAACAGTGGTAGTGAATGGATGATAAACGGGCAAGGTGTGAGTGGTTTTCTTTTGCGCTGTTGTCATTTGTTCGTCGCGTTTATCATCTGGCTATTAGCGCGCGGATAATGGACGGCGGCAATGGTTGGCGGTGCGCATTTGTCGGACGCGCAACTGGGGATGAATGAGTGCGTCGCGTCGTACGCTCGCGGATAACACAATAAAAAAGGAGAAAAAGTGAGACGCGACACTTTGGTCTACAGTGTGTATTAGCGGCAGCAGTGTGAAACAAAATGAAAAGAATCCGTGAGCAATATATCTGGATTACGCTGCTGGAAACGAGACCAGCTTAAAGAAGAAGCGCCTCTCGCTCGGGGGCCGATCGGATTAAACCTAAATGCATTTACAACTAACAACGCAATAATTCCAAATACAGCGCCTCTAGTGCGTTGACAAAAAAGCACAGCATGCGTTTCAATAGGGTTAATCTGTTATTTCTTAGTTATTTTTTAATAAGTATTTAATTTTGAACAGCTGCGTAAAATTTAAAAATTCAGTGAATTTGGGTTAAAAGGCGAAATACGTTGGGATATTTTAGATAACCTAAAAAGAGAGATAAATGCGGTATCAATTCCATTTTTCGAGTTTTATCCTGTAATTATCGGCTATTTATAGGTTAAATATAAAGTTCAGGTTAGCTAACGTCGCTAACCTAGAAAAAATAGATAAATTACATGCGCATTTCAGTCGTTATAACCGAATTTTTACGATTTATCGAGTAATTAACGGCTATTAGGTTTAAAATAATATTCAGAGCAACAAATAAGGCAGTTTCAAGTTAAGTAGCTAATTTAATACAAATTACCTAGATAACCTAGAAAAATAGATAAATTACATGCTCGCCTAAGTCGTTATAACCGAATTTTTACGATTTTTTGATGTTTTATTATTTTTTTTTTGTGGATGGTTTAATACAACCAGTAGCCAAGTATGAAATGATCATCCGTCGCAAGAAGTATCCAATTCTCCTCTTAAGGCACTCGTACGAAATGGTAGAGAGAAGCGATATTTATACTGTGACTGTACGAGTGGAGCGCACACGGCGCTTCTTCTTTGAGATGACAAAAGGACCAAAAATCCTCTACGATTTTTTTCGTCGTCTTCGTCGCGTTCGTGGCGCAGAGGGAAAATATATGAAGCACATTTGCTTACGTGAATGCGCAACATATAAAACATGTCAGTGGAGCAATATAAAAGTTGATAAATTGCTTGATTTTCACATCGTCGTACTCTTCTCACATTGCTCATCATATTTAAGTTCTCTTCTCTCTGTGTGTTTTCGTCGTCGTCTTGTTCTTTCCGCTGCATGCATTTCGCATCTGAATAAATTGCAGTGCATTCGTTGTGCATGTAAACATATGCAAAACTTTATTTTATTTGCTTTATTTTTTGGCGAGAAAACAGGATATATTATCCTTAATTTAGCTTAAAATTGCCAAAACAAAAAATAAATAATGTCGAGTACTTTCGGTAATAAATGATCTCTTTTCATGCGCATATAAAAAACAAATCAACAAATAAACAAACAAATGAGTGAGTGAACATTCCCCATGGATGCACACACATCACGCACGCGTGGTTTGGTTGGTTAGGTTGGTATATGGATATGATATTATAAGCTCCATCAATTTAACGTGTGCCTAACTCACAATGGTCTCATTATTCCCATACGTCTTCTCCATTCAAATCCATATATTCGAATGTCCCGATAGTCATTTGTCATGATATTATAATGGGGTGTGCGTGAATATCCACTCCACTGTTCTCGTCTCTCGATTCCAACTGTATATCTGCACCTCGTCTCATCGACCAGACTTTGTTGTTTGGTTATGAAGCTGCTGCTCTTTCTAGCTGTGCATCTTTATCATCATCTTCTCTTTTCGTGCTGCAAAATCTTCTCTTGCACTATTCATTGCATTTTTCTCGAACGTTTTTATTGCATTGTATGTTCGGAGGATAAATGATTGTGATGATGGTTTTTCAACATTTCAATATGCTGAGCGAAGGAGAAAACGGTGTGATTTTCATGAAATTGAAGTAAATGTCGCATGATTGATCATCTGCAGTAATGACAAATTCACACACGATACAAAGTGATGATTCGTGCTTTCGGCTGACAGCTGAATATACCTATGCTGAAATCGGACGCATGGGTGAAGGTGAATTTCGAATTGATATAAATTGCGGTGCGGTGTTCGTAGACCTCTTGACCTCTTCGCTGAACAATGATTTCGATTTGGCGAAGAATTCAACTCTATTGTTATGGCGCGTTCGGCACGAAGACGCATTCCTTCTTCGGATTTCTGCATTATCGACATTGCAATAATATTTTAGTTTACCAGCAACACGTTGACGAAATAAAGAAGTCAACAAACAAATTTTTAGTTGGTTCAAAATATCGTTGGAAATGTCAATGATCGATACGATGATGCACGAATGTTTCCGAAGGTATCAATGATGGCTGCAATATCTGCATTAATTGTTTAAAATATCAACGTTTAATACGATGATGTCCGAATGATTCCGAAGAGATTTACAGTTTTTGTATTATGTTTATTTGATTTGGAGTGACTAATTAGTGTTTTCTTCTGTTGTTTTAGGTGAAAAACCATTCAAATGTGAATATGAAGGCTGTGACCGACGCTTCGCTAATTCGAGTGACCGCAAAAAGCACTCGCACGTGCACACCTCCGATAAGCCGTACAATTGCCGGGTGTCTGGATGCGACAAGTCCTATACGCATCCGTCGTCCTTAAGGAAACATATGAAGGTGCATGGATGCGCTGGACGATCGCCGCAGCATTATGATAGCGATGGTGAGGATTCAAATTCGTCGTCGGCGGGCAGCATATCGGTGGCGGCGAGTCCGCAAGTGACGGCAGTGCATCCGCCGCAACCTCACGTGCCCGGCGCGACCTCCATCAGCGAGTGGTACATGACCTGTCAGCCCACGCCGCCGACGACGGACCCGCTCGGCGGCCTTAACCCCTTTGGTCATTTACACCACCACGGAGGTGCAGCTACCGCCTATTAGCCCGCTCTGCCCCCTTCGTATATCTAGCGAATATGAACGAAACAAACAAAGTGATATCATAACTTAATTTTTGTACATAAATAGCGCTTTATTTATTAATTATTTTGAGTAGACTATCGGAACAGGTGTGTTGCGCAAATTGAGTCTTTAGACGTATTATTGTATTATCCTGTGCAATCTTTAATCGTAAATTCACCATTTTCACCACTTTCAACTCAATAAGCAATTTCCGATCGAAATTGCTCTATAGGACCATTGACGTGTTAATTAATTAATCCAAGTATTGCACTTACAAATTTACAAGGCAGACGAAGAGTAGGGTTGTTGTACATAGTATTATTGTATATATAAATCTAGCTCTTATTTACTAATGATATAAGTCTATTGCAAACAAGTGAAAAGCTAGAAAAATATGCCGTATTTCCATTGGAATCACATTTGGTGTATTCGAATGACATTCGGGTCTGATCGGTTGTCATCGGAAGAGATGCTACTTCGTACTGATTGATTGCCTCATGAAGGGTAGCACGATTATAACCGATCTGAAACGAACATCATTACTTCTGGAGTAACTTTGTAGGAAAATATTGGTCTTTCCGATGGAAATGCGATTTTATATATCTCTTCAGGGATCTCTGTATATGCATCATTCACAGACAAAAAATATATTTGAAAGCACAAAACGAAATGAATGCAAAAAAGTTTATTATTATATTAATTTTATTGAAATGCGAAAACAATAAAGTTGACTGATGTAAATAAATGATGCAAAATTACATTCTTGTTGGAGATTGAACCAAAATTTATTTCAGACGAATGAAAATGTCTTCTTCGAGTAAGGCAAGGCAAGGTAAGGTAAGGTAAGGTAAGGTAAAGCACGAATGTGAACTGTTGACGTGTATTGGCGCTCACAAATTATTACATGATAAATAAGTTATGGCTGTTAGTTTTTTACGATTAAAAATGAGTCGGGTTGTTACCTGTGCACGGCTCATTAATAACGCGGACGCGTGAGAACGGTACGCGTGGCTTGGCTTGCCTGCAACATACATACGTCTTTTCTTCTTGCGCATACGATTTCTTTAATTTCATATGCACGCGTGTAATGCCCTTTGCGAAGATTCGGCGTGGAGTGAGATGCGATGAAGAAGAGCAGGAATTTAGTGGAATACTTGGCCAATAACGTGATGAAGACGTTATTTATGGAATTTCGACAAATATCTCTGCGCATGCGCTTTGGATATAAATTCATAAGTATCTGGATTTGTCCTCGGTAAGGTACGTCATAAAGCATATATTTTCAGTGCTGTGTTGCCAAGTTGCCTGCGAATAAGGTTGAATGGTTGCCTAAATGATGTAAATCCCCATTGATTCTAAAAATGTCTTCTGTGATTCCCACGTTTAATTTGTGGAAGCAAGTCAATTTTTTAATCCCGGGTCTTTAATTTATTAAGAACATCGTGTTTCTGAAGATATTTTGCAAATTGGGGAAGTTTCATCCCATTCCACCTTATCTCATTCACAGTTTATATATATTTTTTTGGTTATGTTTTTAGACATATTTTCAATACTGCGTTGCCAAGTTGAATGCGAGTGCGGTTGGTTGCCTAAATGATGAAGAAGAGATAATAAGGATGCGTTGTGCTAGGGACAAGGAATAGATGGGCGCAACGAATCGCCAGGCCGTCTTCGATTGCAATCAGTACCAAAGATCAGCTGACGCTTCTTTATGCGACGTTGAACTTGTGCAGGCGTTTCGTGCCTTGAACGCACACACAAATATTGTACGCAAGAGTTATTCGTTTCGTTTGCGCATTTCTTATGCATATGCGACATGCCATTCCAGAAACGCAACAAAACGACGACAATGTATGCACACGACGACGACGACGACGACGACGACGAACAATACAGGAATTGGGATTGCATTCGATGTTGTGCCAACGTTTCAATATCAGTTCTTGTATGTGCATGATGTGCGCACACAGGGCTTTTGTTTCGCGTGCATTTTCTGGTTGCTTGAGCGTTTCGCTCACGTTTCGTTCCGCGCAGCTTTTTTCGGTGCGGGATTCGTTTACTTATTTGTTGCTGTTGTGCGCTTTTTACGTAGGTTTGTGTAATAGGAATGGATAACGTACGGCTGCCACTAACTGCATAAACCTTGCTGGGGCTGCGCTGCTTGGCAAATGCCAAAGACAAACAGCGCGATGCATGACATAAATTCGCATCCGATGTTCGATAAGTCAATTGTTATCGGGCTTCTTGAATATTTACTATTTGCTCTTCAATGCTGCGTTTATTGCACGATATACAACATTGACATTTGCAATCGTTTATATTTATTTTCTTCTTCTAACGGATAAACTAGAATTTAAAGATGTTAATTTCATTCAAATTTCATCTTTAAATTGTCATTACTCTCTTATGGGCGAGTTTGGTATAATCTCATATGGCAGGCGTGATTCTTCATTTAATTATCTATCTGCTAGTGGTAATATCTCTTTGACAAAAGGTGAAATACATTAGTAAAAGTCGATTTGAAAATTTTCCGTAAGCCAAAAAGCGAAAATTTTTCAAAAATTAATTTCTATGTTAAATTATAATATCTAAAAAACGATGTTGAAACCATTCAAAAGATTATTAGTTGTAGTTTGTTCACTTTAAATGAATTTTGATGTAGGATGACTACGAGCTTGGAAAATGAATTTTGAATATGACGTTGAAATGAGAAGTAATTCTTGATTTGGAAATTGTTCGACTTTGGCGGTACTATTTATCCGATTTTAATAAACTTTCCACATTTATAAAATTCAGCTATTCCTTTATCTCCTAGCAATTTTTCTTTTCAAAAAGACAATATTTAATTTTAGGACAATTTCTTCTTCTGCATTGAATTCATCTCTAAAATATTGACTTATTCAAAAAAAATATTCAAAAATAATTGTAATTTACTCTTATATTTCTTATTATTTGTATCCTTTTTTCTTATTTTTGAGATTATATCCTTGAACGCATCCAGATTCATCCAGAAAATAACATTGTACTTGATTCACTCCCTAGAAATTGTCTCCTACTCCAGTTTCTTAAATTTTAGGATATATTCTAAAATAATTTTAATTCATCCTTAGAATTAGGATTTCCCTATCTGCATTTTTATTATTTTTTAGGCAATAATCTTAACAGATCCAGATTGATGCTGAAATTAATTAATTTATCCCTATTATATTTATGTACTCCTTTTAAGGTTAATTTTTAAGGAATGTTGAATGCTAAGTATTTTTGCTAACTTGCGGTCAGAGGAAAATTTATGAAGTAGCGATTGAGGGCGTGGTACGTTCAGCCCTGGCTGCCCCCAGGGCAAACTAACTCGAACGATAATCATTAAGACACCTATTTATTATCCCCTCAAACTATCTCCCAATAAGTTTCGCATCATTCATTCGAAACGAGCGACGCAGACTCGAGGTAATATTTGTTTACATGGAATAAAGTCGCAAAACGTAATTTGAATTTCAGTTCCAATTTTATTTCCATATTTAATTTATGTGTGTGTTTTTACTGACGGCGCTCTGGGGGCTGTGAAAATAATAAATAAAAAAGTGGGATTTTAATATGCCGTTTAGTTTGTGTGCGTTTGCTGGTTGAAGCGCACGAGAGAATTTCGAGAATGCTTATAGCAATCCACACATGCATATAACATATCAGTTTTTATGTTCTCGCTCGTATCGTCGACTGCCTACACGAATTAATTAGTGTCTCATAAGACCATCATCATTTATAGAGTCTTTAGCGTTTTTCCAACAAAACTCGTCAGCGTTCGCTCGATTTGCGTTTGCAATGCTTAAATGCTAATGACTACCTGGCCTTCTTCTTCTTCTTCTTCTTCTTCTACTTGGCCGCAAGTACGAGAAGACGATGATTCGCTTTATGAAATTTAAAATCTATAAATAAGTCTTAATTAAATAAATGTTCATAAATTTGCTCAATGGTTTGTACATTTTTGTGATGTGATGTAATTTATAATATCTAATTTTTAACACGAAATCACAAATAATTTTAATAAGTTGAGATTAGAATGATTGATTAATAGATTAATCGATTAAAGTTGAATTATTTTTAAAGCAGAAGCAAAAGAAATTACTTTTACACTAAATAAAGAATAATTTCATATCTTAATTACACTCATTAGAATTTGTTATACAATTGAAACTTGCAAAACGAATGGTTTGCTAAATAAACAAGATAAATCGTATAAATGATTCGCTTAACGAACGACGTTTCGCATAACGAGGGAATTTGCTGATTTCTGTAATTGCGGAGAATCACCGAACTCTTTTCCACTCTAATTTAGCACAATGTATTTTTTTCAGCATGGAACGCATTATTGCATTTTACATGGATGTATATGGTAAAAATTGTTTCGCTTAACGAGTACGACTACAAATTCAATTCGTTATGCGAGGTTTTACTATATTTATCTAATTTTTCGTCATGTTAGAATTTATTCATGATTGGCGTATTTGCAATGTTTGCGCTGTTTGCGGACGAACGATACAAATGATTTCTCAATAAATATGTAATTGCTCATAAATAATTTATGTGCTTCGAAGCTCGCGCACGCAGTCGCCGGTTTTTGGTACTGTACCGCGCGCGATGTTCGCATCATGGTCGAGCATTCTTCGGCGCTTCGGTGCATTATGCTATTACCTGGACGCGATGTTATTTACGATTTCATTTTCTTGCGCTGTTGGTTGCTGCTTTCGGTCCGCGCCTGCTTAATATGCGATGTGATTGAATGTCCCACATGTCCACTGACTATACCATACCCGTGCACACGATTTTCCCCATGCGATGCGGGCTTTTCCTTTTTTATTTTCCTTGTGCGCAGCAGCGAAAGCGATTTCGATTTTACGAGCGCTCGTCGTGTGTAAATATTTACATTTAATTAAGTATGCATAAATTCCATTTGCAAATTAATAATTATACATCGTTTGTTCAATTTTTAAGCGGGATTTGTTCGTCTAATAATTTTTATGAGGTATTCTGGTTTTGGAATAAGTTGGTATCTCTTGTTTATTTTTTGTGTTGGATGCTAGATCTCAATATCGAGATACGGCAATCGCTTGGAGAAGATGATGTTGGATGTCCGTCTGCATTGAGCGCGCATTATGGATCTGGTTGTTCGTTGGGCGCGAAGCGAAGACGCCAGGCTCCGGCATTCCGGCCGTCTCGAATGTCCTGGCGTTTTAAAACTGTCATAATTTCGAAAATTATGCGCGCGACTGCCGCACGCCGGACACGCATCGAATTAAAAACAAAAACGCTAATAAGAAGACCGTAAACGAGACATTCCCCTCGGCGAAAAACACTTAATGGCCAGCAGGACGAGACACCACAAATTTCAGGTTATAAACCATTTTCTATTTGAATATGCACACTTAGTTTCATTCATTTCGATTCATTCATTCATTCACTTTTTTAGTTCTTAAAGTAGTTAAATATTTTCGTTTTTTACTATAAGGTTAGGTATTTTTGAGTTATGAGATGTATTAATTAGGTTTTCATTACAGCAATTATTAATTGATTTAAAATATGTTGTTTTGAAGTTTTAGTTTTGAAATGAAAAGTTAAGCGGGTAATGGGAGTCAATTAACTGCTTGTTTAAAACCTAATTTGTACTCAAAGTTAATTGCCTAGATAATTAAAAATAACCTCAATTCGTAGATAGATAACTGAAGTTTTGTTATAAATAATTTTCAGATAGATTTGATTTACCATAGATAGTTAAATCTTTAAGATCTCGTTTAGGTGACTCCCATTACCCTTTTTCTTTGTACAGTCGTTTTATGTTAAGATAAATTTAGTTTTAATTTTTTTTTACTAGAATATTCTAAATTCTAAAGAAAGTTGTCGGTAAAAGACCTGTTCTCCAAGAAATATTTTGAATAATTTCATTTTTGAAACATTCAAACCTATTTTACTTTGCCTCCAATTTTCTAATTCTTAAATATTTCGGAATAGAATCATTGTAATCGTAATAGAATGTTCTAGAATTTCTTGAAAGTTCTCAAAAAATATTATGTATTATCTTATCAAATGGCAGTTGGTATAACCTAAAAATTATTTAGCTAACTACTTCTTAATTATTTTTAGTTTATAGTTAGAATTTTTTTTCTTTTTTAGGATGGAAGACGAATAACGCATATGAGTTATGAGATTAATTTATTTACGATGAAGTAAAAGAAGGAAGAAAACGAATGGAAAATATTTACTTGCGATGCCATTAGAAAAATGTGCTTGCACAGCAGGACGAATACGCGCTTCCGCCATTATTCGCCATTCTGTGCATTCTCACGCGTTCAATTTTTTCTTGCCTGCCTCCCTCGTGCTGCTTGCTTTGTCGTTGCGTTTTTGTTATTCGGTTAGTTGCGCGCCCGCCCCCTCCTGCGGACTGTGGTATCCACAATAAGGACGCGTCATCGCGTTCTAATATATGGTCCTAATATGAGAAAAATGCTATGACGCCACTGCCGCCGCAGCCATGCATCGTGCATCGTGTCCGGCGGTGGCAGTGGTTCACCGTCAATAAGCGGCTATTACGTGTTATAGGCAGGCAGGCAGGACGCGCGCGTGTTGGTTGTGATGGAAGCGTTGGAGATCATTTAATCGATCTGCCAACTGGCGTGCGCACGGTTCGCGTAAATTGCACCCTTAAATCACCCTTGCGCTTAAGACGTTCCCATTTACTTTGGTGATGAACAGCGCCACGAGTGGATAGATCCGCCATCGCTTTTTCAATTTCATGAGAGATATTGCAAGGGATGAAAATGCAATAACTATTTATTATTTTAAAATTATCTAATCAAATAATAAGACAACTACTTAAACCGAAAGCAATGGCCATAATCAGTGTACCACCGATTTTTAGTAACTTAGGGTATCAAATATTAATTAATATGCTATTACCTACCCTTAGAAGCGAAGAAAGGGTGCTGTCTGCGCGTAGGAAGTACTCAAACATGATACAAAACGATAGGACTCTATAACGTATTAAAAAACCTAATTTCTCAATTGTTCCCAGCAAGGAATTGAACCCATGGGAGCAATCCTGGGATATTTCTGCCCAATTTACAAAACACTTACACCCGACTACTGATTTCTACCTTTTAAGGTTCCATAGGATCTAAATTTGAAGTACAAACTTGGAAATTATTTAGATTTAGGTTTTAGACACTTCAAATGTTTATTTAGTCATTGCTTACACCTACGTTGTTTTTCGTTTACTTGAAATAAATATAAAAAAGGAGAGAATTTCGTAAATATAAGATGTTCGAACGAGTTGAGAAATAATTTGTGTTTATTGGATTTGCTTTGTGTCGTCTGCGTGGACGCGTATAATTTGAAATTATTTTATTATGACGTAACTCAATAAATTGTGAAGGCACAGACGCCAGGCGTCACATACGATCGCTGGATGGAATAAGAGAAGGCACGAAACGCGATGCTGCTATCGGTGCATCTCCTGCTCGCGAGACACAGCCTGCAACAGCAGTAGTACCACCAGCAGGACAAGAAGACGACGACGACGACGACGAAGAAGAAGAAGAAGAAGTAGCAATCGGCGGTGTGCAGCGATGAGACGGCGCCAGGGTCGCCAGGGCCGTCAGGATATCGGCGCCAATCAGAAATCCCCAATTTTATTATATACGCCAGCATTCACCAAACTTCTCTCAATCGTTGCTGCTTCTTACTTTGTTCTTGCATTGTTAACATGCACGCATACACAATATACAGGGTGTTTATACCTTTAGCCAGTTAATTCTTTAATTGTTGTAGTTTTTTGATGTTGACACCTTATACGTGTAGTGTAACCAAAGATGTTTTGTCACATTGAAGAGTTGCGAAGAAATGAAGAGTTGCGTTGCTCATCGAACAGAGCATTATTTATTCTCATTATCGTGCGGCGTAAAGGCAATGTCGAAGAAAAGGCAAATCGACGATTATCATCATTACGTATTATAATATTTAAGTATTTAATTAGGTTATCAAAATGAAATCTCGGCCTGTCTCATTTGGAAGCTGTTTATTGCGCGCTTGGAGTTTTTATGTGCGGCTCGCCACGGTCCTCGCACTGCGCACGCATAATATTACAAGTATTAATAATATTTTCTCTATGCGCCTATATGCCGTTCGTACGTTTGTTCTCTCGCAATGATGCTCAGCTCCCTCGACACGGGTATAAACTATTAGGTATTGTGGGAAATTTATTCAAATTAGTCGTGTTTCTTCAACAACAACAACAACGGCGACCAAAAACAAGAAGAACAAGTAGAAAACTTTACGAATGATTCAAATTAAATTTTAAACGTTTGTAGTTTTATTGTAATGAATTTTATTTAAACCAATTAGATTTCAGTCATTTTTTGAGAAATTCTTATTTCAACCAATGAAATAAATATTTTTTGACCAATCCTTCAGAATGCATTCATGGGAATAGACAAGTTGTTCTTTCAAAGATAGAATACACTGATAATCTAATTAAATATCTTTGAAATTTTAAATGAAATTGAATTGTTTTCGAAATACTGCAAAAAGTGATTTAAAAAACGTGCTTTAGGAAATTTTGTGTCATTTT
Organism: Aleochara curtula; assembly: GCA_963978815.1. Lineage (NCBI taxonomy): Eukaryota > Metazoa > Arthropoda > Insecta > Coleoptera > Staphylinidae > Aleochara > Aleochara curtula. The sequence continues at coordinate 10,802,960 of OZ022219.1, read as the reverse complement.
TGCATTTTGCATTATTTTAAGGTGAAAAAAAATATCCAATGTAGATAAAGAGATGTACTATATGATGGTAAAAGAAATTTCTAGAAAATATTCGCAGGGAAATAGAAAAAAAATCGCAAATATGCGTCAATTTGTCAGTGGTGTAACTGTATTTTACTATTTAAAAACTTAATAATTAAGCTGTTACGGGGTAGCTGGGGATAGTTGGGGGTTGAAATTTATATAATTAGTTTATGCAGGGATGCATAATAATTTTGAGATTTTCCAGAAAAATATTTAGCTTGGTTTAGCGTCGTTATAAGCGAATTACTCCTTGTTTACTAAAATACCAGTAAATTTTTTTGAACATTCGTTTCAGTCGTTTTAATTCAAAGATAATTCATTAACACTATTTAATTTATCAATTAATCAATATAATTAATGATTAAGAGTAGTTAGTATTAAATACTTGATTAAAAAACAATTAAGACAATCTTTGTTTTAACCATATTTAATTATAGGTTTTTGAAACACAGTTTATTTTCAGTAAAAATAGTTTAAAGCTGTATCATAGAAATAATTCGAATATAGCGACCATGCTTAATACCTATATTAATTTTAACTAATTGGCGAGAATTTTGCTGCTAGATGTCACTTTTCAACAAGTGACATATAAAATTGAGAGTAATTGTTGATTGGTGCATGGGTGAACAATGCGCAACAGAAAGTAAAAGTAACAGGCTTATTTATCAATTGAATTAATTTATGAATTCAGCGAAATACGTAAGTAAGTAATCAGTTAATTTCGCGGTTGCGCAAGCATTTCGCACAGCGAGAGCAATTTAATTCTTTATTGGCCGTAACAAGCGTTTAATTCTTTGAGCATTTCGCGTCGCGGTGGTGCCGCGAGTCAATCATACGTCGAAAGCCATTAACCAACCGCAAGTAAACGCTCTGTCCGCACGGAGACTCCGGCCGCTAATAATTTTGCACGTTTCGCGCCCATTTAATGTGCATGACATTTAGCAGTGCAGTGCTAATAATAATAATGTTGTTACACAATAGGCATTACTTGTTTTCCAAGTCGCGCGTCAAATGGCTTTTGTGCAAATCATGCGGCGCAATCGATATCGATATGCATAATCAACGAGCGAACTTAAAGTAGGTGTACCGCGCAATCGACATGTCGTTCGAATCGCTTAATTGGCATCTTGTTTATTGATATCATGACCACGTTCGGGTTTGTGTTTCGCACTTTTTGCTGCTTTCCAATTAAATTGTTTCGTTTCTTCAATTGCGATCGAATCAATGCATAATCATAATCCCGTTGAAATATGCCAAATGTGCATAAACTCATAAATGAATTATTGCATCAACTAAACGTGATTAAAAGTTTCCGACTGCATAAATAATCGCATTTAAGTTATGATTAGATTTTCATTGTTTCAGTAAAGCAAAATTAATTTGTTATTATTATAATGAGCAAATTGATTTATGAACGATTATTAATCGTTGTAATTAGATTAATTTAGTTATGTTCTCTTTCTTAAGGTATGGAAAAAATGTTTGAGATGTAATTAGGGTTGTTATAAGCAAATTGCTTAATGAAAGTGACTTATCTATTGAATTAATAACTTAATTAATTAAAACCTTATTGATTATTGCTCATAATATTTGATTTTTGGTTTTATCATAGAATATAAAAATTTTGAATATATTTTCGTAGTCGTTATAACCGAATTTGAAGGTTATACTTCATAGATTCCGTTAAAAGTGACTTAACTTTAAACTCTTGAACGAATGACTTTTAATAATTAAAAACGTTAATTAATTTTCTATTTAGACTTTGGATAAGGATGAAATATGCTAATTGAAACAAATTAGAAAACATTCTACGGATATAGCGACCAGATTGATAATAAAGTAATGAGTAATGACAATTTGAATATATTTTCACAGTCGTTATAACCGAATTTAATGAAATTACTTAATAAATTAGGTTAGAAATTTTTCTAAGCAAAATGTTGCTGAAAACAGCTGAAAAATAATGTTAGTATGTGAATGAAATATTTCACATCTTTGTGGTAGGTCTGGTAGTTAATCTTGATATCTGTTTTTATTGTTACGACCGTACGAAAATCATCATCTTCGCATCATTTGTTTCCTCATTCCATAAATGTCCAACGCGCATTATTACACGGCTCATCTGGAATAGTTTGCTTTTGCTTGTGCGTTTTTGCGGTCGCTTCTCCTTCTGCACCGTGTCTATTCTTGTGTTCTACGAGACAGATAACAATCCGTATCAGTTAATCGCCACGTGTGCGCACGCTGAGAAAGCGTTTTGATGAGTGGAGAACGCGACCGATGGAAAATGGAATGCTGGCCGAAGAAGAAATTGGTCAAACACCTGGCCGAAAAAAAACAGACGTACGCACAGCGTGAAAACCCAACGTGCATAAATAAATTTCAGACAAGCTGTGTTTTTGCCTCTTTTTGAATATTCACAAAACATGAGAATGAGAATGCTAAACAATGAAACACAAGTCAACCCTTATTATTGAGAGATGGAAAAAATGCAATTTAATCATTGTGTTTAGAGTTATTAATCAAGATATTCTATGGCTTAAAGTTATGCGAATTTTTTATCAAAATGGGGTAGTAAACAAAAAACGACCACCCCAAGAGATTCTATATTTATAAGGGTTACTTTTTTGTCTATTATAAGTAATTTGTAGCATCATTAGATGATTTTTAAGGGGTGGAAAAGTAGCTAAAATTTAATGTTGTAAATGAACATAATGAGCTATAAGATAACCACTAATTCTATATTTTAAATTTAAATTATTACCCTATTATTTAATATTCTTTAAAAGTTTTTTTCTACTGGCACAAGAAGGAATAACTAAATTTTATGAATGTGAAAATATTTTTCAAATCGGATGGATAGTTTAAACGCAATTTACCAATAAAGTTGAACAATTTCTGGATTGAGATTGACTTTTTATGTACACTTCATATTTAAAATTCATTTCTCAAGCTCGTAGTTGACTTACATGAAGATTCTTTGGATATGTACAAACTACAATTAATAATGTTTCGAATGGTGATAAAATCGTTTTTTAGATATGATATTTTCAATTAGAAATTAATTTTTGAAAAATTTCCGATTTTTGATAGACGGAAAATTTTCAAATTGACTTTTGCTAGTGAGCGTCTAGTTATGTCAAGGAGATATTACCACTGGGAGATAGATAATTAAATGGAGAATCATGACTGCCACCTCCGATCGCGTCAAACCCACTAATAAGCAAGTTATGACAGTTTGAAGATGAAATTTGTGAATTTTGAACGAAATTTTATCGATGTAGTTACTGTCTGAGAACACAAACTTTAAAATGTGCGAGAGAGAAATTGTTTGAGTTATAGAACATTTTCCTAAAATAATCAGTATACCCTGTATAGAAAAACAATTAATCTAATTTATTAAACAACCAAGATTTTCTCATAAATATTCGATGAGAATTGATGAATTTCTGCTTGATTTCTATGCTTTAGTAGAAAATTTCTCATGCAAGTTGATAAAGAGAAAGTTGTTATATACCCTGTAGATGTGAACAATTAGTATAATCTAATAAATTGCACTCAGAAACGAGTTGTTGATCGCAAAGTTGTTGAGCGTTGAAAGAAAAAGAGTTATACGCGGCGGAAATATACACCATCACCAGCAGAAGTTGGAGAATGGTTATTAGCGTGTGCTTCCACACGCCCACAAGCAGCCTCCTTGCCGCGAAGACGCGTGATGAGGTGGTGCTGCTCCTCAGGTCTTCTTCTCGCGGCCGCGTTGCTCGTTTTTGCTCGCCTTCTCGCATTTACTGCGGCTGCTGATGCTGCCGTCCGAGAATAAATTGAACTGCTCCACGTTCAGCTCCCATAAATTACCCACCAATTACTTATTAACCAGCTTATTATTATTATTATTATTTTCTCTTTGCTCGAATGCGATTGCTACACTCGCATGCCGCCAAACGAGCGCCGATGGAGCTGAGAAGATGCTGAAATGGAATTAAAAATCTTTTGATCGATTGGCCAATATTGTACTTGCCTACCGATGAAATTACTATCGTAATTAGGAAGTTGTAAGTAGTTTGTAGTGAGTGTGTTTGTTGTTGTTGCGAGGAGGACGTGAGGATTGTACTCAGCGTTCAACTTCATGGACCCCTGGGTTGAATCCACCTGAGGAATCCTATGGTGCGCGACGATATTACTTAAGTTTTCTCAATACTAATCTTGATCATTTCAAGTAAACTTTACTACTTATTATTAAGTTGTGTAAGGTAAAAAAAAAGTCAATTATTTTAACAACACAAATGATCAGAGGGTGAGTTTGAAGTCAATAATAAAATTATTTATAATAATCGAAAATAATTTATGTAATAAATGCAATTGTTCATTTAAAGTTGTTGAAGACATTTTTAAGAGGGTTGTTGTTGGTGTGAAGATTTTTGCATAGCAAGAGGGTGAGTTTGAAGTGAGTAAGTTATGTTCACTTTACACGAAGACTTGGTTATGATAAAAAAGCAAATACGTGCGCTTGGTATTCGCGCTTTGATCTCAAAATACACTTAGTGCCCGCTGCGTTCTCCCTCTTGGCGTCGAGGGTGCTTTTTGTGGTTATTATCAGCGCATGTACCACGTCATACACATAAATGTTTATGTTGACATATATTCCATTGCTCACTTCATATATTCTCAAATATTTCAAACATTTCTTTATTAAATTTCATTTATCTATCACTATTTTCGATTTCAAATTAGTAAACTTTGGAAATTATTATAAGTAATTAGATTTATTTAGAGAAATAGTTGAGTGTGTGAAAATGCTTTTTTCACGAAAAATTAATTAAAATTTTGAACATTTTTGATTAAAATTTTAAAATTTGAAATTAGGAGATTCCCATGATTATTTCAAAATTTCCAAAGTAATCTAAAATTTTTCAAAGTAGAAATTGTATGTGAAAAATAGAGTGTAAAATAAGAAATTACTTTATTTTACGCATTATAAGATCCAGAATAATTGTAGAAAAATATTTTAAGTTCACTTTTGCCTTAAGTAACTTCTTAATTAATGTTTAAATATTACTCAGTAAACACCAGCTTTTCTCAAATTAAGAAACGATTATGTAAAAAATGTGTCTTCTGATTTAAATAAGAATCAAAATATTAAGACTAGAAAATGACTCTGTTTGTAGATATCACATGACAAAATTTATGTGAAAAGTTAAGAATACATTGTGCATGAAATTAGTAAACAGCCCTCGACGAGTAAACATAAATGTCTAAAACTACCGAAGGGGTTACAGGTGCGTCCGTCTCAAAATCAACTTGTCCCAACTTTTTTCGTCCCTGCAACGAAAAGAAGAAGCACAATAGCTGTTGTTAGTTCCGTTGTTGATTCGATGGCAAGCAAGCAGCAATTATCTCGCCCGTTTTGGAATGGGTCTGCGTTGCGCTATAAACATGTAGAGTGTTCACGAGTGTGCGCGCGTGATAGCGATAGCGATAATTAATTAGCATCATTAACATATTCATTCATGTGCATATTTGCCTATATAATTTGTTCTTTGCGTACCGTTGCAATCGGCAACCCGAGTGTGGCTGCTGTCCAATGCGTTGCACTTAATTTGGAAATATTTTGCGTGGGCGGCCGCCTGCACAATTTGAATACTTATCGGATGTCTTAATCAAACGAATATCTTGCGAATGCTGCCAACCCAACCAACTTAAACCAAATGACAACGGTTGCTATTTAAAATTCGTGAAAAATTTATTTAATTTCAACAACAACAAAAATAACAGTTATTTTATTTCTAGGTCGGCTAATTATTAGCGATTATTTTAATTCAGTCGTTATATCCGAATGAAATTTTTAATAATGTTAAAACCAGTCGCTATAACCGATAATCAAGTTGTGGTCGTTATAAGCGAAACCATGGTCATTATAAATGAATTAATGGTCGAAATACTCGTTATTTAGTCGTTATAAATGAAATTTACTATACTTAAGTGGTTATTTATACTTGAACAAGCGAAGCAAATTATTATTACTCAGTAAAAAAATAAAAATTTAACGATATGCGATATTAATAAGCAGACAGACAATTGTGAGTCTCGACTATGAACGGGTATAGGAAGCTGAAACATTGAAAATTTATGATACGGTCCGTTTCGAATTTAAGAATTTCGGAGACGCGTCTCGCCGGAATGCGCATATTATATTTATTCGTTGATTCGTATGGGGATGCATGCATACATCTTGCATCTCTTCGTCTTGCGCATGCCAGCAGCGTAAGGATAAGAGAGAGACGAGTGTAGAAAGCGCACAGGAAAACAATGCATGGAATGTCCGAGGAGCCGTGAGGCAGCACGAAGACCACGAAGGAAGAAAAAAAAAGAAGAAGAAGAAGAAGATGAGTTCTAGCAGCACAAGCAGAGCACAGGGACGCGCACGCGCATTAGCATAATATACTTATTATGAAAACTCGAAACTGGCCACGCGACTCGACGTGATTAATCGTTAGATGCTTAGCGCAAGGAGAGTCTTCGACTATATTTCGTGTATATACATGTTCAATAATTAATAATTCGTGCGAGTCATTTATAACAGATAACAGGGATATAGCTACGAAGCGTTTACGAAGGGCGAAACGAAATTTACATTTTTAAGGTATACAACACGATTACGTATTCAATTCCAAAAATTATTTTCATATGTTAATAAACTGTTGAAATTTCTAATTAATTGCACAAAGAATTCAAACTCATTGAGTTTGTTTTTGTTTAATACGTCAAAAAAATTACAAAAATATGTTGATAAACTCTTAATGAAAATAAAGATAAATGTAGTTAAATTATTTTAAGAAAAAACATGAATACTCATTGAAATTTAAATTAATTTCTTTAAAAGGGTAAGTTTGTAAAATGTTCTAGCTAATGATTGATCAATTAATTTCTTAAATATATTGTAATTAATAATAGAAAGAATCAGACAATATTCTATTTGAATTAAAAAATTAATTACTTAAGTGCAAACGGCTTAATCAATTTTTATTACTTTCTTGCTTGCTTTGAAGTTAATTCACGTAAAATTAAACATTTTAAACAGTTATTAACAGAAGTATAATAATTGTACATGAAACTTTGGTTACATTATTTAGAGAATACTTCGTTTAGGGGTTGTTTGTCTTAAAAATATTACACTACTTGATTTCTATCCAAAATTCACTACAAACGTGACATACAAGCTCAATTGATTCTAATTATCAGACATTAAGTTGCCATTTCTGTTTACTTCTCACTATTTCACTCTTACCACAGACTGAGTGTATTAAAGCAGGTCACGTGATAACAACAGCTCTTTAAATTTGTCCACATTACCAGTACTAATGAACAAATTAAATATTAAAACTAATTGGAATTTTTACAAGATATTTTAATAATGTTATCATACGATGTTAATACTTTTAGAAGAGAATCAAAATTAATGAAGAGATAAAATTTGAGGAAAAGAGAAAAGTTTGAATTATTTGACATCTTTGATCAATAATTAATTGCATTATTCTAGAATATTCTAAAATATCAATGAAAAGATATCACTGTTTACATATGGCTGATGAAATAAAAGGATGAGTTGGATGCAACGCGTAATTCCTCGGGGGTATTCTTGGAACGTATGTCAACGCAAGTGAATGCAAACCCCACGCACTCTCTGAAGTAATGATTCGGAAGGAGATGCGGTGGTGGAGGCGCCACATATGAATGCTTCATGTATTCGCACACTCAATTCAAACAGTTATGAATATACACTTGCCCGCAAATATACAGAGTCCTCAAATCACCCTTCAACCCTCAACTTAACTTAAGCCACTTTTAAGTAACTACTCTCCCAATTTATTTTCGACTAAGTAAATTAATTAATTTTGGTGATATTTAAAATATTTTGATGCAAAAGAAGATTGGTAAGTAATTAGAAAAGAAATTTTGTTTAACTATGTGCTGTAGAAGTGCTAAGGGTGCATAAGTGTAAATAACGCGTGAGACATGAAGCATAATACAAGGGCACCCACCCCCATAATTCATTGGGTAATGTGACAAACGATTAAGTGGCGGACGCCGCTCATGCACCCCTCGCTTGCCTAAAGCGTAATCGTAAAATATAAAACACATACGCGTGCGCGAAACGATTTGATTTTCGCGACCGACGTTTGCTAAGCCTGACTTGGCGGTGGCGGTGGCGGTGCAGTGGTGGGTGACGTCGTGTGCAAGTTGACTTTTTACACATTGGGGGTGATTGTCAGGGGACACGCAATAAGCCAGACATGAAAGCAATGCGAGATAAATAGATTTTCGGTGTGATTGTCAGATTTACTATTTGTGCGCACTGGAATAATAGATTTTAATAGATATTAATGCTCCCTGAAGAAATTCAATTGTAGGTTAGGTTTTACATTCCTCTTGAGGATTCATGATTCAATCACTATTTATTGAATTTAACCTCAAATTAAATGTGAGAAAGGATATTTTAAAGTCAAAAGCTTTAAGAATTTGTTTATTTTTTCCTAAAATTTCTTTTAACCTTCTACCATTAGCAAAATCAAAAATTTTGAGGTTAAAATATTTAAGAATTTCGATTTTTTCATTATTATACTGCTCCTTTAATTTTTCTTATCATTTCACCCTTCTTTATCGACTAATTAAAATTTTCTAAATGAATTACAATGTACGTAGAAGAAGAGATATTTTAAGATTTTAAGGTTAATGAATTTAATCAAACCGCAATCTGCTTTGAGTATTTGTTGCTTTTTTGAAGCATTCTGTTCGTTTTCATTTTACATAAACATTTTGACTTTCAAGTCTTAAATTACGCAGAAAAAAATAAATCTTGCATATAAAATAAGTAAGTAATAATTTTATATATAGTTTTGAAATATTTGAGTTGATTAAAGTATACTGAAAGTAATGCACGTGCACGTGTAATGATTGCAAATGCATTGTTTATTTGTTCAATAGCGGTCTGTATAGAAACGCAGTTAAATTTAGACTATAAACTGTATGTACTTGGAAGTAAATCAATCCTTTAACATTCCTTTAGGAATGAAATGTTTCTCTCGGTCGCGTCCGAATTCGGAGCGAGTTTGGAAGTCGTCGAACGGTTGAACAAACAACAAGGTGTCGTGTTTAAACGCGACAGAACGCGCAACAGCGCATTGTACGAAAGTGTGACTTTATATTTCGAGCATTCTTCAGATGCGCGCTCTATCAGCGTCGGTGATCAGTGATTTTCGTACAATAGCTCGAGTTAATGCCATTGTTATCTTGTTCGGTGCACCCGATCGTCTTGCGATAACATTCTCCACGGACGTCTACAACTGTTTGCACGATTCACCAAGACGCATCAATGATTTTGCTCGCAGTCAAACAATCTTATAAAAATTCTATTTAAATCTACTTAAGTATATTTTCATTTTGTTACAATATAACCAAAAATTAATTATTTAGGCAAATGATAATAATTTTTAGTAATTTGGTCGTTATATCCGGATAAAATTTTAATAGATACTTATATTACTGAAGAAAACTAAAGTTAGGTTAGGTGAGGTTAGGTTAACTTAAACTATTTGGCAAATAGACAGAATAGAAGTATTTAAATTATTCGTTTGGTCGTTATATCCGGATACTATTTTAATAAAAATATCAGTGAAGTGTGATATAACTCGGTCGTAATAAACGAATTTGTCGTTATAGTAGGCATATTCTTAATTTTCAAGAGTAGAATTGCGGGTGATTCTCATTACCCGCATTACCCTTTTTCCTCCTACTTAATCATCTCTGAACTAACCCTTAGTAACAAATAATAAATATCCCTTACAGCAAATACTAAATAACCCTTAGTAACAAATAAAAGGTTGTTTAAATAATAAAACAACCCTTATTACTATTTGTGGTAAATTTCAATCCCCTAAAATTTTTAATAATTTTCGTTTATCAAAATGTCTCTCACTCTCATTCCCTTTATTTCTTTGGGGAAGGGTAGATGCCCTGTTATTTTGTTTATTAATAATGTAAAAATAGCCTAAAATAATTACTTGCAATGTACGTAAGGGAAGGACGGTAAAAAATTCGATTAGAAACTGTCAAAGCTCAATTGTAACGCGGGGTGGATGATGCGAGATGGTACAATTGAAGTATGTACATCCCTCTCGCAATTGACGCGTGGACGAAGGATGGCAAAACGCGAAAACTAAACGAAAATGAAAAGACGAGGAAATATGATAAACGAAAAGCGGCGTATGCGTGGCGGCGCTGCGTTAACTGCAAGCGGATGGCGGCGGAGGCGGCTGGTGACGGCCGGCTGTTATGTCATCGGGAGTATAATGCGATATAATGTGTAGAAAAGAAGTCGTCGTCGGGGGCGTGCGAGTGACACGGACGCTGGCGGGGGGCGCAATTGCTTTATATGTTTCGGAAGGAAGCTGAAGCCCCGATCGTTCGCCTGGGGGAGAACTGGAACTTCTCGCGACCTCTCTGCCGCTTCCCGATTAAACTGACGCATCCTTCTTTGATCCTCTCTGCTCACTCTGCGTATTGTTTTACTCGCTCGTCATTCGTCGTTCTCTTCTTCTTTTCACTCACAATGCATGTTTTACGCTTATCAAATGAATGAGTAATGTATTCAAATGATTCTGTTTCAAATAATCACCAATTTCACGATGTAATGATTCAGCCCTTATACAGGTAAGAATTTCTTTATTCTTTAAGAAATTTTACAAATTCCTACATCATTTTTCAATGTCAAAAATTTTACACGCATCGTTTAAACGCATAATAATTCTGGGAAATTTTTACATTTTTTGCTTCATAATGACAATTCAATCAAAAATTTCAACTTTTATAAAATCAAAAAGAAAGATCAAAAAATGTAACCTCAAAATTCAATTAAAAATTTTTTTTATTGCGTTTTAAAATCGTTTCACCCTATAAAATATTAAATATTTTGGTAAATAAATAATAATTAAATTTGTTTGTAATTAACTTGATCAAAATAATCTATATAAATATTAATTAGTAATTAAGGGCATTTTTAATTAATTAATATTTTCATAGCTTTTTTGCAATTTTTATTGATAATTAATAATTTTATCCGCAAACTGAAATTAATTAAAGAAGATGCTTAACTTATTGGCAATTTTAAACCCGATCCCGACTTACTTATTGTAAATTCATAACTCAAAATAAACTTATAACTTTATATCGCTAGTTTTAGAGTTGAAAGTTTATGATTTCCGGACACGGCGTGCGTTGTCTTTTCATCTCCAATTAGTATTAAAACTTGTTACGTTTTCCGTTTGGCGTTAACGACTCAGTTGCTCGCTTGCTGACTTGTTGAGTAGAGGAAAAAATAAATTTTGTATCGCGTAAAATGACCGTCATTAATTGCATCAAAGTTCTGCTGCTATTAGTTTTTCACAAATTACGGCAAGTCGTAAAAAAAGAAATACAAATTTCTACTAATAAAAGTAAAACACGCAGAAATAAGTATGACATATTCGGAAATTTATATCTAAAATGTTTTATCGTGTTATAAAATATGAAATAAAATGAAAATATTAAAAGATAAATTAATTATGGGCTGATTTACGATTAAATCAACCAAGTTGTAGCAAGATGATTTAAAGTTTAAACTTTGTTGAATATTTTAAGTATTCTACGTTTTTAGTAAGTAAGTAAGTAAGTAAGTATTAAAATATATTACGTTTCTTAGTGCTTGATTTTTATTATATGGAGATGGTACGCATGCGTTCAGTAATTTAATTAACATATATATCTTTATGATAAGTATGCAGAAATCAACATAAAAAAACGTTATTTCCTTTTTTGTTATCAAACCGGATGTAAGTAGCTAAAGTCTAATGACATTTTGATTAAAAGGCAATTAAACAATTTCGTAGTCCGATATTGATACATAATAAAACAAGATTAATTAGTCATTAATTGTAATTGTAAATGAAATTTTAATTATTTCTCTACGTTCAACCAATTGAGTTGCTTCCACATTTTTCGTAATTTTGGTTATAATAACTTAAGTTTTAATGAGTCGATTTTCTTGAAATTTTTCTTAAATATTCTTATTAGACGCCTCTATGGTATGAACCAAAAGATACTAAAATTTCATATTTTTCCTACGTGTTAAGCGTTCTAGAAGCTTATATAATGAGTGAAATAATAGACTTTTCTTTTTGAGTAGCTGTCATTTTGCGAGAAATTTTTGCATTTTCAATTTTCTTGGTTCATACCATAACGACATTTATGCTCATCAAGAATCTACCCTTCTTTTCTTTTTTATATGACCAGAAACAAAGGAATCGTGGCAAAATCGACACGGTATTTGCTTCCCCACTACTTCAACGACGCATAACTGACAGAAAATTTAATTTTTTCTATGTCATTGGTCAAGATGGCAAAATTATTGTTATTAAACTAATTAATAACTTTAATTAACTGATTATTTATTATTTAATAATTAATGATTAATCAACGCACTGAATTTAATTAACTTAACAACTTTAACAATTGTTTTATAATTGCTTGACTGTACGTAATGAAATTAATCAAGTTGGAAACTCTTATCTTGCACTTAAAAAAGTTTATTACCACGTAAACAAATATAATCAACAAGTTTAACAATAAATCCATAAACAATGAATGATTACCCTTTGTAACATAATAATTTTAACTGATAATAAATGGTTGGTACACGCGCATTAAATGAAATTTAATTTAATGCCTTCCGGACGCGCATCAACAATTTGTGTAACAATGAGCACTCTATAAATTACAGCTATCATAATTACTTGAGCATATTAGCATACCTATATAAATTTACATATAAATTATAATTATGTTTTGCATCTTATCTAGCAACAAATCGTCGAATTAATGGAGCAAGAAGAACAAAACTACATAATAAATAAAAAAAAAATAAAAAAGATGCGAGGGATGAATTGAAAAGTTATGGACAGGACGAGTCATCAACATCATTATGATGATTTTCTTCTTGTCTGTTCGTCTGTGTCTTGAAGAGAAATGATAATAGAATATGCAAGATGCATGCATGTAACACCTGAATGTAGAAGGCATATGCACGTTTGGTTTGGATAGAAGAATGAAGAAGAATGAAAAGACGTACGCACGTATTGGAAGACACAACGCAGAAACAATAATAAATAAAGCGCATTGTTCGATGGTAACAGCCATTTTAAATTCACGACGCACTGGTACTGGTCGACTATTAGTGTTATTGATGATGTTTGCTGGCGATCCGTATTGATTGATGATCGATCCGTATGCACCACGTCAACGTCCAAGCTTTCGCGTTCGACTCGCAGTCCAAAAACTTGCACCAAAACATTATAAAGAATATTAAAATAAAAAAAATACATAATAAAAATTGACTTTTAATTAAACGAAGAAAAATTTAGCATGTGTAAAAATTGATTATTTTTTTCTTTTTGGTAATTATACTCAAAATATTCAAATAACCTAAAAAATATTATCACTCAATTGTCAAAATTTAAGTTATTTTTATTATTTCTTAAAAGATTTAAGTAGTCTTAAATTAAGTAGGTAAGTTAAGTAAGTAATGAGTACATCAAACTTTGTATTACTAAATCAGAGATAATATGTATTTTAATACTAAAATATGGAAAGATTTAAAACATTTATTCTGATTTTTAATTAATTGATTTAGTTCTCTATCTTATTTTCTTTCTTCCAAATTTGGCATGAGTTCAAATTGAATATTTTGTTATTTATTTGCTTAGATACTTTTTGTTGTAAATTCTTATGGCAATTTTTGTACGTTTTTTTATGTAAAAAAAAGCGTCAGTGTGTCAAACTCGCATGAAATATTGGTCACGATTGAGTTGCATTCCCTGCGGGCTGATAGTAACAAAAACACATTCGTGGCATGCCACCAAAAATTCCCAACGAACCTAATTACAAATTCCTGTGCTCAGCCTTGCTCCTCTGGCTCTTCTTCGCGTTTCGATGTCCACGCTTTCGACGCGCATGTGTCAAATTTATAAACACGTCTCTGTGTTGAAATTTTTACAATATTCCAATGATTTTTAAACCCTTTTTTAATCATTTAATTATTTTCATAACTTGATGAAATTTTTCAAAATTCTACTCTTAAAATTATTTTATTTTCTGTGATAATAATCTTAGAATATGAAGCATTTCTACTTTAAGAAATTTACTTATCAAAAATATTCAAATTTTGGCAAGAATTTGGCAAGAATTTTCTTGTTAAATTGTTTTGGAATTTTTTACAGTTTGTATTTTATAATTTTTTAATAAATCTTGTTAAAATTTAAGGAATTTAAGCTTAAATAAAATTAACAGGTTAAAATAAGACAAAATGTTCTGTTTGTTTTATGTGCATCGAAAAAGAAACGTATTAATACACTGTTAACAGATAATGAACTGAAACAGAACGCCCCAAAACAGTTAATTACGTATGGTGTGTTAGAGAAAGAGTACAGAAGCGCAGCTCAGGTACTACTCATCCGCATACATCTGGAAGCAAAACGCGCACGCCCGTTTGTAATTAATAAACCATTCATCGCTCTAATAAATCATACCTTTGAGTATCTTAACCAAAAGACTTAAGTCAAATTAACTAAAGTTTTGCAAACATTATTGATATATTATAATGTTAATAAAAATTCCAATACTATAATAACTTGAGAATCTTCAAAAAAATTGTCACACTAACAATATGACTTAAGTCATAAATCGTGCATTCCTCCTATTTAATTAATTATCTTTTGACGCTTTTCGGAATATTTCTGTATTTTAATCAGAAATAACTTAATTACATTTATTTGGTTACAAAAGATCACAAAAGAGTAAGTATAAAATGACTTAAGTCACATCTAGATATAAAATGCGTACACCCACTTGTAATTAGTTAATTAACCATGCAATAATAAATTATTTATTTTGACTGTTTTAAAAATAAGTAAAGTAACTTAAAAATAAAATAAAAATATAATTGTACATGTATTTTCGGCATTGCACTTATTGGAAATTTGTAGACTAAGTACGCTGAACGAATAAGTCAAAGAGCACAAGCGTATGGCTTATTTGATATATGATTGCGGCGGTAATTAAGTTTCACCTCGAAATTATTGCTCGGGAACGAAATTCCACGACGGATCTCATCGGATAAATCAAAGAAAACCGAAGGAAGCGAAGGAGCGAGCGAAGAAACGGCGAGAAGGAGCGTGTGCGCGCACTTGGCGCATTGCTGCATGCATGCAACCAACATCAGAGACACACACCACACCACACCACACCAGCCAACAACAACAAATGCGAACGCGCACAACGCCTTGCTTTGCCATGCCATGCCATGCCATGCCATGCAACTCATATATTCATATTTTTCATATTTCACATTCTACGTTTCGTTTCCCTCGCGTCGTTCATGCGCGTCGTTGCATTTCACATAATTCATGCGTTTATAATTTATTTTTCTTTAATTAAAACAAGTTATGTTCCTATGCAATATGCACTTGACCCGTATGCTTAACTTATCAATATCACTATACTTTCCTTAAAATATTCAAATCTAATCTTGTAATTTACAAAAAATCACTTTTTCCTCCTTTTGCATGTCTTAATTAACACACTAATTAAATGAAAATTTCTTATCATTAGCTGGTATCTGACGGATTTACGAATAAAATTATATTATCCTTAAAATTATCCTATAAAAGTGATTGTCTATAATCGATTTGTGTTAAAGAGAATTAAAGTATTGAAATAACAGGGCAATGGGAGACTAAATATTGACTAAACTATACTTCCAAAAATTAAGAAAATCTCTTCTCCACCCTTTCAATACTTACCCCTTGTAGTATGATTACCTCAAGCCAAATGTCGCCACGAGTTTATGATTTACAATAGTTTTTTTCTATTTATGCCTTGTCGATCTAATTTTAAGCCATATGAACTTAAGCGATATGTACCGAATTTTTAAGTGAACCTAAATTTTTCTGTAATGAATTTGTAGTTTTGATATTCAACAGCATGATAAATAATGATCCAGAAGAGAAATGTGATATATGCCGTCAAAAACACGGTTGTAAGTGCAATGGGAGTCAAAATGGTCTTCTTTAATATTAATTTGTACCCAAAGTTAATCACCAAAATAATTAAAACTTATCTCAATCCGTAGATAGAAACCTATAGTATAGTTAGAAATAATTTCAAGATTGATTTTATATTCCAATTGGCTGTTATTTAAAATCTACCTTAAGTGACTCCCATTACCCTAATATCACGCATGTTTTATTAAAATCGTACAAAAATAATACTAAAAGCAAAGCTAAAGAATTTCAACTGTTGAAGAAACCAGTAACACTTAAAATTACATTAACTTCCGGTTACATCGTCAATAATTGAACAATAATATCTTAAAATTATCACATTAGAAAATGAGTAAGATTTCTTAATAGATGTGTTTACAAATTAAAATTTGTGGTTTAACTGGCAAAGTATAAAAACAAATTCATTCAAAATAACATAAAACACATGGCTTCCTTGTTTTACGCATGTAGTGGAATTATATGTGATTGTGTGTATGTGTGTGTATGTGCACATGCATATTGAGGAGCAGATTGCGCAGGTAGGTAGGTTATATTGCTAGGTATAGTGTACACGCATAGCCAGGAAGATTAATGACTGGCGCGATCTGATTCGATAAACTAATGAACTATTGTGTTTAAAATAACTTACTCGCCGTTCGTGGCCGAGTTGCGGCATCGACTTCTTTGCTTGCTCGAGGAAACATTGAAATTCAACAGCACCACAACGCGACGCGGACAAATCGGAATACAATGAATGTTATAAACTGCTATAATGGTGAGTTAAATGGAAATGCAGATTGTGCTGCCATCACAAAGCAAGAGACTTATACAACAACACTAACAACAACACTTTGAAGTTGTATAACAAAAAGCTATCGAGTGCTTTGCGTATTTATTAAGAAGGCAAGGCAAGTAATCCGCTATCGTTTATTGATTTGATTGTTTAGATGTTAGGATATGTGCAGCTTGCTGGCACGTGAATACAAACACGTTGGCGGCGGAATGTAAAATGAGATCATCCAGATGAGAAGAACATGCGAAGCATAACAAAACAACACAAAACAAGTGCGCAAGTGAAATTGAATGTTACGTTCATTGTTTTGTAATCTCTACTCGTAATAGAATTCGATTGAGTTACTTACAAGTGATTAGTTTTTATCTCATAATTGATATTTTCATTTACAATTTTAGGTAATCCTATGAACTATTTCTTATTCATCTATTCTGCTTATTAATTAATTTTTAAAATATAAGTACAAGGTGTATTAATTTCCAACCCTAATCATATTTCTTCGTGACATATCTCACCCTTATTAATAAGAAATGAATATATCATGCTTAATTTCATTTGTTTTTTAATCATTTCAAATTAATTCACTTAGAAGTTGTATTAATAATTGATTTATCTATAAGTTTCAACCCCTATATTATTTCAACCCCTTAATAATAGAAGATGAATATTTCTTATTCAAAACTTTTTGAATTTTTGTTTATAATTAAAAATATTTCACTTAGAAGTTGTATTAATAATTAACTTTATCTTATTTTCAACCCTTATATTATTGTCATATTTTTTGGGTATTTTTCACAGCCTTATAAATAAATTAATTTGATTAGTTTAAGTAAGGTTAAGTAATCTTTGGAAAATTAATTTTTCTTTTTCTTTTCATATTTCAACCCTTATAGCTTCTTCTAAATTAAACAATAGTACTCTCAAATATTCACAAGGGTTGTAAATAATAATTTTTGCGTGTAATTTTCTGTTTTTTTTTGCAAGATTTGCAAGTTTTTGTTTGGTATATGTACTTTGAGAATATTGGTTGGTTGTCGTTATAATAACAAAAGATGTCGCATTGTCGCAATTGAATCGGACCTGATACACGAGTCATTATGCGATGTCAAAGTCAGTAAGTCGATGGGTTGTTTACGCGGGTCCGGGCGAAGTGGTTGTGGCCGTCGGCGTTGGCGGCGTCGCCGGCGTTTGTTGTCGAGCGACGCTCGTCGCGGGTAATAACCGTCGATAAAACCCCTCATTAAACCGTGTGCACACACACTTCAGCGGCAGGCGGCACGTGGCTGCTGCATCCGACAGGACGAAACAATCATCTCCACCCACCTAGTTTAAAGGTCCATCTTCTCCGCTTTTGCGCTGCGTGCACGCATCTCAACGTTTGAACAATGCGATTGCAAACTACTATTATTATCATCACTAATATTTAGATACATGTCTATTGCACTACAATAATTATTCAAAAAATTAATTACAAATTTCATTTTTACAAATTCCATAATTAATATCCAACAAGTCGTTATATCCGGATAGAATCTTAACATAGGTAATAATTGATTTAACTAGTTCTTCACTTTTCATCCCTTATTTAATTTTAGACCTTTAACTAATTAATTTATTAAACTAATTTCCCATTTTTTAAATTACAGATGTTTCTTAGGCACCATTTTCAACCCTTACTAAAACTTTGTCGTTTACTCCTTTTAATAATATTATTTTCCACCCCCGCTCAAAAAATGATTAAAATAAAGAATTTTTCACCTTTAAATCGCAGATTTTTGATTTATTTCAACCCTTCTTTGAAACTAGGTCGTTATATGTGCATAAATTCGCGAGGAATTAATTAAAACTTGTAATTAACCTAAAACTAAAAAGTTTAGTTAATGTGATGTAATGTAATGAGTTGAAGGGTTGATTAGAAGAAAAGTTTAGTTAAATGAAATTTCACAATGGCTAAGAACTTAGTTTAAAACACAAACCACAACAAGCTATTTGACTTAAGTAACCCCTTGTGACTAGGTAGTGCATGGATTGTTGTAAAGTTAGTCACAGGAACGAGTGGTGTGGTGATCGCTATTTGAAATTAATTTCAATTTCTCGTCACCGTGGTGAGTTCCGCACGCTTAGTTACCGAAACTCCTACAAGGTAGAGACATACTGTTTTCGGCGTGGGGGCCTCTTTCGAAACATGAGGGTGATACGGCGTATTTGATGGTTTGATATCGATTGCTCCGCCTCCTGCTGCGAACTGTCTCCATGGATACCGCGACATCGTCGCGTTGTCGGCATTTGTGTGGCGGCACAAATGCTGGCGTCGCGACGCTCGCAACACAACACGAGGACCAAGGACGAACGACAAACGACCAACTTGCATTAGTATGGAGATAAGGTGGAACACGGCGCAAATTCGACTTAGGTCCTTGTTGCCATTTATTTTGTGATTCCCGTGTTTAATTCGTTCGAGAAAGTGTAAGGTGAGCATTATAAAAGGATAATTTAAGTAATATACAACATGTAGTAAGCTAAGTTTACTTAAGGGTAATAAAATATATTAGTGATTTATATTTTTTGTTAAAATGAAATGATAGAACCTCAGTCAGGAAATATTAAGCTCCGAAATGATGTACAGAAAACAAGACGGCACTATACGAAGGAAATAAGGGCTGAAAAATGAGCAAAAATGTTGTCAACAACACTTGGAGAAAATCATAATGTCTCCGAAGATATTTTAATCCAAATTAAGGCAACTTAAAAACACTAAGATTATTAGAATTTAATGGAATAGAAAATACAGTTTAAAGTAAAGTAAAAAATGAATACCTAATGAAGGAAATATTCATAATAAAGTGTGACGATTAAAGAGACAAGAAATAATCACGAATAATCAGTCAGGCGAATAAAGGAGTCGACCTCGTGACCAACGAGTGGGCTTAATGTTGAAAGTGGTCAGCGAGACACATTAGGTAAACGCTAAGAAGGGCAAAGATGCGCACAGAATGGACGAACGCACTAAATTAATATCATACATTCCCTAGTTATTTATATTTCTTGTGTGTTGGCAATATGTTACATGTATTAATCCAATAAATAAATATGACCGCCATAAATCGCGCGTGTCCACGTTCTGAGAGGTTTCTATACAGTACGCGCGCGCGCAGACTCCATTCACCGTGAACGGGTAATACACATATAATAACTATTAAATACAGAGTGTTTCCACAATCATTTCAATTAACAAAATTACAAAAAAACCAACCAACTATTCCCTTTTCCTGTAACACCTCCAATATCTAAATTTTCTAGAGAAATAATTTGAAAAATTAATCATTAATTTTTCGTATTTTTCTATTTTGAAATTGCTTAAAATCGGACCGAAGATTATTAGAAAATTTAGTCAAATAAAAGATACAAAAAGTTAATTAATTTTAAGTAACATTTAATAAAAATCTAATATTTTTAGCAGAAATTAGATAAATAAAATTAGGCTTAATATCAATGCATCAATTTTTTTAAGGTTATAATTTGTAATACTCGGTTTATAGTCATATAAAGCATATAAACGTAACATATAAAAGAAGAAGACTATGACGACGTGAATGGAAAAAATCGTGCGCTGTATTTTACCATCAGTGAAGCGATGAAGAACGCTGACCACTCTACGCTCGCGCAACAAGAAGAAGAACGAAGGAGCCAGAGCTCTCGATATAATTTATATTCCAATTAAATGGTCCTTCCAACAATCTGGGGCCCCAACAAAAGATTAACATTATTAATAACAATAACAAACGCACATCCTATAAACCATGAGTGCGGATCGCCGAAAATTATTTATTATCGCGTTACTGCGCCGTATTACTCTTCATTCCCAACCTCTTGCGAAGCCGTTATTAACAGATTGACATTTACATTCGCTTTGTGACATATTGCTTGGATGTTACAGTTTGTCGACAAGTGCATCAAATTTTCATGAGGAAAAGATTGCGTTGTTTGAGTTTTGTCAATGAAAACGCAGAGTGGAAACGCAGAAGATGACTTGTAGTTGGTGTTGCACACCTTGTGATTAGCATCCTCAAAGTTGTCGAACAGGTTGAAAAGCATCGCATGCGTGCCATTGGTTCTGCCTTTTGTCTTAACTCAGTCGCCATTGCTGTCGTACAAACGAGACAACCCATTCTTTCACACTCAAAAAATGTTGTCGAATCATTCAGTTGATCTAAAAAAGAACAAAATATCGTTGAACTATTAAATAATATGTAAATAATTCATAAATAAGTTATTTCTTGAACTAATCTTTAATTATTCTTACTAAAATTAAAATAAGTTAAGTACATAATTAAATTCAAAAATTATACATCACTCACAATCACCATTTTTTTGGAAAATACTCTGTAACTTTAAATTGACTGATCCGATTTTGATAATTTTTGATAAATCAATAGATTAATATTTATATTCTGCAAATGTGGAATTTTATTTAAATCTGAAAAATTGGTTTAGCAACAATTTGACCTCAAAGTTGAACAACGTTCACATCACTTACAGGAGCAACTGCATTTGTCAAATTTAAAATTAATTATCTTATAAAATTCTAAACATTAAAAAAAACTAATTATACCGTTAGAAAGATAGTTTAATGCAGATTCATAATATGTAACGTCTAACACTTTCTTAGAAATAAAACTGAAAGTAATTAGCATTTTAAATTTTCCTAATTATTCATGTAAAAATAATTTTCAAATTAATATTTCGTTGATTTCGCAATACTTTGCTATTCTAAACTTTACATCATTAGATAGACAATTTTACAAGGAATCGAACGAGCTAAATTTGATTTTAATCAATTCCTCCCCAATGTGGTATTTTTGTATTTAAAGGTATAAATCGACTAAATTTCAATATAATCTTTTTCAACACAAACTTTGCAGATAAAGTTTTTTTACTAATTTTCTTGAATCCATTTTCACAAAAATAAATTTTCACTTGAAATTATTTAAAGACTATGGCTTTAAATAGAATTTGTAGATTTATTCCAAGATATGAGATAATGACAGGCAATTGATTAATCAAGATAATCCGATCGCAACGTAATGCGACAATTATGATCAGAGGGAATGAATAAAGTTCATTAAGCACGTGCGTTTTCGCATTGACTTGTGCGTTTGTTTAATCATTGAGCCATCGTTCGTGATGCAGAGGGGACAAAAACGTTCAGCGATTACATCAACGATCGGCGTAATCGCATTACGTCGACTTATTTACATACATTCGCCTCGAAATTAGACGTATAGTGTTGCTGTTCGGCTGTATTTCATATTGAAAACGCAATTACAACCCCCATTCACAAGATACCTATCTCCTTTTCAGCTCGCGCAAGGAATGCCAAGTCACTTGAACGGAAAAACGGCTTCAATTACCAAAAATATAATTTACTTCCCATATTCTTCAGGTACACCAGCATTCGTGAGATGAAGACTTTCTTGACCGCCTCACCGAGTTTTGAGCATGAGCAGCACATCAGCATCAACCTATTTCAGATAAGCATCTTACCTTATACTTTTTATTATTGCTTCCTTTTGTATGCGCGTTCGTAATAAGCAGACTAATCTCAGATATAGAAATCTATCGTATCAGGTATAAGGGTGTTCCTCCTCCTGTCTGGAATTTTGACAAAGTGACACACACGCGCGCGTGGATGTTGACGCGTCGTTGGTTGTTCTTGGAGTGGATTGCTTTTGACTTTATAAAACTTTGTTCGTCACTCGCGGCGCACAACAACAAACAAACAAACAAAAGCAACTCTCAGTCCTGTCAGAAGACTTGTTCGTGACATACTCTCCTGTCACTCCATTTACCTGTTGCTTTGGTTGCTTGCTTGTCGGGTTGCGCGAATGAAATTCACATACGGTTGCAATCACACGGTGTCAAAGAAATTTAATTAGTTTAATTAATTTCCACACATAGCGCATGCGTAGAAACATATGGAAATGGAGTGCACTTCCGCCGGGGTGCGCTGCGGGGCCGCTACAAAAAGCAGATGTGCCCCTTTGTTATCACTCACTGGGTGGTCATTGTTCACCCTCATAACACATCTTACTATCACTTTTTATCAAACAATAGTGTTTAGCTCTTTTGTTCATAAGTGTCAAAAGAAACTAAAAACTAATTAAAGGTTAGGTTTAAAGGGAAATTTATTTTGTAACGAAATTTTAAGTTATTCCATTGATAACATGAAATTTAAGAATAATTGATAACTTTGTTTAGTATTTTACTAACAAATCTAAAGATAATATTCAAATAATTCATCCCTTGAGAGATATTTTACTTTTGATTATCTACCATTGACTAAATTATCTTAGCTTTCACACAAAAAGAAAATTTGAGGTTTCTTTCAATTATTATTCGGATATAGCAACCAAAAACCATATAAAACATATTTTTACCCTAAATTCAATTTTCTAACCTCTTAAAGAACAAAAATTGAGTGTTTATGGAATTCTAATTCGGTTATAACGACCAGAAAACAACATAAGAAAATATTTCACCTTTAAATTTAAATTTAAACAAAGCTTAGATTATCTTCATTTGATTTCAGCTATTTTAACGACCATTATTTTAATGATAATATAGACTTCCAACATAACAACAAATTTTTTCTTGCTCTTCAAGCACTTATTTTACTATGACAATGTAAGGTTAAGTTGGTTTAATCTCGATTTAAAAAGTTTTCTTTTGGTTGTCACATTTTTAATTATTAATGAATTTATGATAAACTCGAAAAGATGAATTCCATTGTCACACAATAATCGATCGGATTATATTTTGAAAACGTTCGCCTTTCTTCGTTTATTTTATTATATATTTTTTTTCGGTTCTTTGTATGAATTCTATGCGCATCGAAGGGATGTTTTCAGCAGTGCGTTATGTGTGAACGAAGCGCAGCGTCGAGAATAAAAGAAAAATCATACACAAGCGCATACAACATTTCCATTCCCGTTGCCGTTTGCGCGCGCGCGCACCCCTATTTCGTATCAAACGCGCTCGCGCGTCTTTCGATTATTTATTATCCGATTCCAGGTATTAGCATGAAATACGCCCCCGAATCAAGCGTCCATTGTCATTTTAATAGGACGTCAGGTGAGGGTGACATCTCATCTATATCGCTATAAAAAACAGCTCACAACCCTCCTCTTCATCCTCTTCTTCTTACTCAACTTTCTTTGATATCACTTTTTCTATGGATTTGTTGGTTTCTTTAATTCTAAAATTTGCTTTAACAAATTGTAATGTAAAATTCATTAGTTTCTTTCAAACGTATTATTAAAATAAAGGGTACGCACCCTAGGGTAAACCAAGAAATTACCATTTTATTAAACTCTTAATAAAGCTTGCGTAATAGTGGTCGAAGGGGGTGCGCTGTTTAAACAAGACAAGAGTGAACGCGAAAACAAATCCAAGCGTGGTGGTGATATCGACTTAATAACTTGTTAATTCCTCTTTCCTTTGCGTTTGCGTTGTCGGGGAAGAAAGGGTGTTTTTGTAGGTGGCGCCCACGCTATCTATCACTCAGGAGTATACATAGATGGATGGTATGTATGTAGTAAATGCAATGCATGTAATTCCAACACCCCAACGAACGCGTGACGCATATTCATCCCTCCCTGCAGCACATACACCACTTTTCCGGCAAATCCCCACGTTTGCCGTGGCACGCACAAGCAGGACATTGGCAGCGCGTTAAAATAATTTAATTAAATCTGGATCGATTCCGTTTGCATTAGTGCTCGTTGCTTTTGCTCCCGCTGCTGCTGCTGCCGCCGTTGTACTTCTTGCCGCAGAGGCAGAGCAGGATAAAGGGGATGAAGTAATGATTGCGCGTTAAATATGTGTGCTGTGACAACACCGACATCAGTGTCAATGAATTAATGTTTATACGCTTAACCTTCTTTAACACCAACGAGTTCTAACTCATTTCTAATTCAATTCCAACATTGATTTCTTTTTAATTTGCATTCAACTCTTGTTATTCAGCTGTTAATTTAATTTAGTTCTTGTTTACGATTTCAAATTTGCCTGATTTTTAAAAAATAGAATTTCTATTGTCATTTATTTATTAGAAAGAAATTATTTACTTTGGACTTACCTGTCTCAAAAGATATTTCTTTTGCAGCAGTGTAAATAGGGGATTCCCCTTTTTATCAAAAAAAATATGCATAAATGTTGATCATCTATGTATAAATATAAGTGGAAGGTAGGAAATAATGATCTATTTTAAGGAATAAATTAATTTATTTCAATCAATAATTTCTTAAAGACAAGTGAAAAATTGTTGGATTTTGATGAATTTTTTTATATTTCGTTATGAATATTTTTTTAAAGTTTTATCAGTATCGTTTAGTGCATCTCTTTGTCTACTTAATTTATTTTTTTCATCTAAAAATTATTTAAAATTATAAAGTTACACGTAAAAAACGCGCTTTATAAAGTTAAAGCGCGTTTTTTAAAAGGACATTTCGCGCTTGTGGCGATAATTCAAAGACGGTCTATTCAATTTTAAAATTTCAAAATGATTTTGATAGTATATTAGTTTATAAATAATTAGTGAAAATTTGATGTTGATTGGATTCATAGTTTCCGAGTAATTCTAATCACAAAAATTGCAAATTCGTTAAAAAAGTTTACGACTTGGTTATTACAAATAATTCAAAAATTATTACAATAACCACCAAAGCCTCAATTAAACAAAGGTTTATACTTGTTTTTATTTGTCTAAAAATTTCAGTAAAATTAAACTAGATGCTTGCATGCTGAAATAAATGGATGGTGTGGCATTTTAAGCAAAAAGCTTTGAAATGAAAAATACTCAAACCACATTAACGTGAGCTAACAAGAGCATGAGCTGGCTCGCTGCTTGAGCGTGTAGTGCACGGAAAAAGCAATTTTGCTTGAACGCGTTAAAACTTCACCTTTCCACTTCTTGCAAAACGTGTACGGTACGTAAGTAAGTACTAGCGGGTTGTACGTCACAGATTCGGTGAGCCGTATCGCACGAATTTCTTGAATCCATCATAAATATAAATCTGTGCATCGCGCGCAGCCGCGGTCGAGGCGACCAGCACGCGGATTCGAGTTGAAACGAGAACGAATATTAATGGCAAATACGGCAATTCGTATTCGTTTTATTATTGCACTGTCAAACTGTCACTTTGTGCCGCCGCGAACGAAATTTTTATTTCTTTCAAATCTCAACCTCAACTATAGATTATCTGCAAAAGGTGTCGAGCGTAACGTATGCAACTCTTTATTTTCTTTTTCCTTCTGAATGCAACAATTTCAAAGCAAAGATTTCTTCAAATTTGAATCAATCACGTTGATTGTCAACCAACATTATTACACGTGGAACAATGCGAGGAAAATCGTGCAACAAATAAGCAGAAACAATAAGGCAGTTAATATTACATCTAGACGTTAAAGTACATTCCAACTTGCAATAAATGTTAACTTTGCATTGTTCGCATATAAATCAGAAATTGCATGAGCCAAACAACGGTGGTTAGTCTTTGATATTTTACCTAAAATGCCAACAGAAAGCATTAATAATTCAATAATTAATGATGAGTGTTGCATTTGAATAGATAACGACAAGAAAATGTGAGATTCATTCAGTTTGAAAAATTTCCCACCGCTTCTTTTATGCTATTATATTAAACAATAATAGAAAATGGATGATCCAACGAAACGCGCACACAAATCACAAATCCACCCCCAACACACAAAATGAAAACAAACTGGCGCAAGTATATAAAATACAAATCAATCTTTCACCCTCGAACTCTCCAGACACTATTTCGAAATTTTCACATTCTCATCGCGGCGCGCACATTTACCGCAATCTTGCACAATCTATATGTCCTTTTCGTTTGAATGTGTGGACTGCGGCCAGTTCAAATCAACAATACACCTGTAGAACGCGAAGACCCTTGAGAAAGTCGGCAGGGATCCCTTAAGACAATTTATCACCGTACACACGCTTTATTCAAAGTGCAAAGGACAGAATGCTCCACAATACAATGCACAAAAGTCAGGAGACAAATAAATGTTTCGCCTCAATGATTTTTGCCCTTTCACTCTTTTGTCGTCTCATACTTTGCGTCTTTGTCGTTTCATTATTCCGAGTGTGTCCTAAAAATGTTTTTTCGCTGAGAAAAAAAAACTCAACTAATGTGAAAATTTAATGATTCCTATGAATTCCAGCAATAGATAAGTCGTTTGCGTTAAAACACCTGTCAATGTAGCTTCAAAACAGTCGAATCATTAATAACAAATGATCATTAATGAATGCATTTTCATTCTCATATTTGGAACTACATTGCAACGTTTTGTTAGTTGCTGTTTGTTGCTTCTTGCTTTTGTTTCTGCGGAGAGGAAACACGAAAGCGTGCTTAATTAGAAATGGTAAATCATAATCAGTGCGGGGTACTTTTAATTACTATTTATTAAAGCATCTTGGCGCTAAAGCACGTGCACTACGCCCCAAACTTCATTTCTTTGCGTACGCGCGAGAAAGGTTGTTTGCGGGGGATTGTTTGGTAATTCGTGTGAATTTCATTAGCAGCGATCGTCGCGGGATGGTGCCGCTCATTTAGCGTTCAATTAAAACAATGCGTCATATACACGCTCGTAAAATTTAATTCCAAAGTGAAAATTAGAAGAAACAGGGTAGCTCTGCTTATAACGCGCGGCCTAAATTCTTGATAAACTTGCGCAAATTGCGATAATTTTAATTTATGTCCGCATTACAATTCTTAACTCGTGTTGAATTTATTGCACGTGCGCTTTTCGCGATAATTAAATTCTAACTTTTCTTAAATTGCATTACGAATTAATTTCCACCATATTAACACTACCGCGACATCTGTATGTAGCAAAAAACAACTTTGATCATTTAATTTCAGTCAAACTACGCTTATAATGCCATCTTTATTTGATTTTAAGCAACTCCAGGCATCCGTTAAGTTTACTAGCTAACCTTAAATACAGTGTTTTGATTAGTGTTGATAATTAATTTATTATTTAAATAATCTTTTGAGTTAAATAATTATTAGTGGTCTACTAAACAAATTGAAATTAACAAGCCCTTCATCATGGATATTACTATAAGTAAGCTTGAAGTGGTGTTATTTTATTGTGCTTATTGTAATTCTTTTAGATGAATCTGATAAAATGTATTCGTCTTTTCTGCAAAAGATTAAACAAATTAATACTGAATTTGTGTCAACTAAAGAAAAAGAAATGAGCATGTTTGAAGAAGAAGTGCGAGTGTATCAAGATATGATTAAGCAAGAAAAAGAATTAGTAAATGACATTACTTCAACACTTGAGAACACTGTCATGAAAGCTACAGCTAAATCAGATGTTATTGCTGATATCAAAGGCGCTGCAAAGCTGATTGATTGTTACAATAATCTGGACAACAAATTAATTGAAATTAAAGATGTGTTTGGTGATTCAGCAGAGCCAATGATGGATCAAATTCTAAAATCTTATGAGGACAGTTTCAAGTTAAAAATCATTGATATTGTTCAATATCCAAAGTCAGATGTTGTTCAATTAACTATTGTATTTACAGATAATGATGAGTCAATAAGTAAATTTCCTATTATTATAGATTTAGATTTGAAAGCTAAGAAAATATATGATGTTCAAACTAACTTTTATCCACATCCAGAGAAGCTAAAGCAATGGGTTCAAGCCCAAAGTGATATTTCAATTGTTTTAAATTACGTTCATAAGTTACTAAATCAAGTTCTAAATCATATTGATAAATAGTTGTAACACATGTTAAATAAACATTTAAAATTTATTGTACATGATTAAATTGTATTGTAAACATTTTTATCTGGTTTGTACCCATATTGGAAAATTATAGAAAATGTTCATTCTAAGGCTTTCTATATGCAACCATTTTTACCGTAATAAGTAATCAACTAATGTAAACACCACAATAACGAGTCTAATAATAAAAGTTTATTAGGGTAAACATTAAAATAGACTGATTTAAATTATTGTATTTAAAATGTATATACAACGTAGTTATATACTTTATATTTCCGCACATGTGACGAGTTTCGCAATTCCTGGGAATTCTGCGAACTCTTATAACCTAGTCAGCTCTTGCTATCAGTAACCGCGTAACACACTTTGCAGCAATAACGCGTGAAATAGTAAGTAACAAGGATTATTTTTCACTGTGATAAGAAGCTAACAAGATTCGGAAGTGTTTAGGTGCAACAAATAACATCCTGTAAAAAAATCAACAAATTATTTATTAAAACTAATTAGTAGTGATCTAAAGAAAAAGTTTAATACTTGTTTATCCATACTTTGGCATGGGAGATAGAGATTGGAGACCCTTTATTTATGGAGGATTAGCTTCCTGTATAGCTGAATTTGGTAATTATTTATATACTCATTCAACAATAAGGATTCATTTCATTTTATTTTTATCATGTAGGAACATTTCCAATTGATTTAACAAAAACCAGACTTCAAATTCAAGGACAAAAGTTGGACAAAAATCATGCAACTTTAAAGTACAATGGAATGGTTGATTGTTTCCTTAAAGTGGTTAAACAAGAGGGTGTCAAAGCATTATATTCAGGGTTTGTTTATCTAGGAAGGTATTTCCGGATAGCTAATTGCAATATCTTATAGCATTTGGCCAGCTGTACTAAGACAAGCTACATATGGAACTATCAAATTTGGCACATATTATACATTAAAAGATGTTATCATTAAGCAATATTATCCTGAAGATAGTGTTAGTATCAATATTTGTTGTGCAGTGGCTGCAGGTGCTATGTCAAGTGCAATTGCAAATCCAACAGATGTCTTAAAAGTAAGAATGCAAGTTGGTGGTCTGCAAGGCACCAATGTCAGTTTAGTTGGTTGTTTTAAGGATGTATATACACATGAAGGAATTGCAGGACTATGGAGGGTATGTTTTAAATTGTTTAAAATGTGTTGTAATTAATGTTAATGTCATTCTTAGGGTGTTAGTCCAACTGCTCAAAGAGCAGCAGTGATAGCAGCTGTTGAGTTGCCAGTATACGATTTCTGTAAAAGTCATTTAATGAATCTTTTTGGTGATCAAGTATCCAATCATTTTATGTAAGTATCCACTGCTTACATAAAAATTCAAAATTTTGATATTGTTTTTGCAGTTCTAGTGTAATAGCCAGTTTAGGTAGTGCAGTTGCTTCCACACCCATAGATGTTGTCAGGGTAAATATTAAACAATAAGTCTTATTTCAAATGGCAATGCATTTCATGTTTTAGACAAGACTGATGAACCAAAGAAAATTGAAATGTTTAGTGCCTAATTCAAACCTGTACACTGGAACATTAGATTGCTTTTTGCAAACATTTAGGAATGAAGGATTCTGGGCATTCTATAAAGGTTTTGTGCCAACATGGGTGAGAATGGGGCCTTGGAATATAATTTTCTTCATTACATATGAACAAATGAAGAAGTTATACTGATCATGTTGTGAATCTATTTTTGTCTATATCATCATACAGAGTTTGCTGCAATCCCTTGGCTGTACTTTTAAGCATTTAGAGGAGTTGAATACTCATATGCAATACTTTAAATATCAATTACTCTAAGTGAATCTATTAACTATTTGAATAAATGCTTTATAAAAGTTGATATCAAATGAGTTTTGTCAAACTATTTAATAGTTAATAATTTACTATGTATTGGGGCGACAATGTTTTACCTCTATGATTAAAAGAATAGAATGATGGCACATTTCTATAAGAGTCCCAAGACTTTTCTTCTAGATCTGCTGACGCTTTGATCTCTTTAAATTCACCAGCAATTTGTAGAACACCAATCATTATAATGAAGAGGGAAATGACAGCTTGAAGAATAATCTAAAAGCAGCTAAATTAGTCCAAGCAAAGAATAAAATAATAGCTTACATCAACAGGAAGATGTGTGAATTGCTGCTCAATTATTCTTAGATATGATCTGTCTGCAAAGTTATGTTATTATAGAAATAGCAAGCAAGGAACTCGTAGATAATGCCTTACGTTGCGCTGCCGAATATGCTGCATGGAATAATGAAATAAATCCAACTGTTAGCAAAGATCTGTGAAATAATGTAGTCACCATTGTAAGTTACTGACAAGTTGAATTATTTATGATGAGAACTTAAACTTCTGCGATAGAGCAATCGTATATTCTATATTGTTCTCAATTGTTCTATATCGTTCTATATCTTTGAGTTAAATTGGTTAAGTTACAAATCATTCATTAATCCAATGACTTGTTTTGGATCGTCCAGGATAGTCAGTGTCACGAAATGTCACAATCGTTCTTTACGTCGGACACAAATAAATGGTGGCGCGCTAATAATATTTGGGCAAATGTTCCAATTCAAAATTACAATCTATCTAATATCTGTCATACAAAAATATCTTGAGATATGATTTTAAAAATCATATCGCAAGAACCAGACGTGCCGAAATGCTAGGACATGTGTCTTTCAAAGCGGCACAGCCTCCTTTATCCGGAAACCAAATTTCAGTCCATTCGGACAATTAATTATAGAGTTATAGCGTATTGTGCAAACCAGTCAATGTCATTGAAAAGTTTCAATGATATCAGCACCGATAAGGACAAAATTTTTTCGCAAAGAATAGCAAATTTCTAGAGTTAAATATCTATGTTACCAGACGTGCTAGACGGGTGACATATACCTCAATTTGATCAGTTTGACCTCCATTACCGCATTTCAACGGAATTGGCATAAAAGATATTAAAAAATTAATAAGTTGAGAGTCCGACATACAAGAAGCGTGCGCTATATTTCATTCTAACCCAAATAATCCTTTTTATTCGTGCACCAAATTTCAGCCCTCCCAATCGATTAGTTTCCGCCCTAGAGCGATTTTAAAATATATATTTAAAACTTATATCTCGGCAACTAACCATGCTGAAGAGCTGAAACAGGTGTCATCCGAAGCGGCAAAGCCGGTTTTATCAGTGTACAAAATTTCAGCCCTTCCACTCAAGTAGTTTCCGCCCTAGAGAGATTTTCAAATATATATTTAAAACTTCATATCTCGGCAACCAGCCATGCTGAAGAGCTGAAACAGGTGTCATCCGAAGCGGCACAGTCGGTTTTATCAGTGTTCAAAATTTCAGCCCTTCCACTCAATTAGTTTCCGCCCTAGAGCGATTTGAAAATATATATTTAAAACTTCATATCTCGGCAACCAGCCATGCTGAAGAGCTGAAACAGGTGTCATCCGAAGCGGCACAGCCGGTTTTATCAGTATACAAAATTTCAGCCCTTCCACTCAATTAGTTTCCGCCCTAGAGCGATTTGAAAATATATATTTAAAACTTCATATCTCGGCAACCAGCCATGCTGCAGAGCTGAAACAGGTGTCATCCGAAGCGGCACTGCCTCTTTTATCCGTGTACCAAATTTCAGTTCATTAGGACAATTAGTTATAGAGTTATACTGTTTTGTGCAAACCAGTAAATGTCATTGAAAAGTTTCAATGTTATCAGCACCGATAAGGACAAAACTTTTTCGCAAAGAATAGCAAATTTCTAGAGTTAAATATCTCAGTTACCAGACGTGCTAGAGGGATGACATATACCTCATTTTGATCAGCTTGACTTCCATTACCGCATTTCAACGGAATCGGCATAAAAGATATTTAAAAATTAATAAGTCGAGAGGCCGACATACAAGAAGCGTGTGCTATATCTCATTCTAACCCGAATAATCCCTTTTATTCGTGCACCAAGTTTCAGCCCTTCCGGTCGATTAGTTTTCTCCCCAAAACGGTTTTAATTTAAATATTCAAAACTTCATATCTCGGTAACCCGCCATGCTGAAGAGCTGAACCACGTGTTATCCGAAGCGGCACAGCCGGTTTTATCATTGTATAAAATTTCAGCCCTTCCGCTCAATTAGTTTCCGCCCTAGAGCGATTTTAAAATATATATTTAAAACTTCATATCTCGGCAACCAGCCATGCTGAAGAGCTGAACCAGGTGTTATCCGAAGCGGCACAGCTGGTTTTATCAGTGCACAAAATTTCAGCCCTTCCGCTCAATTAGTTTCCGCCCTAGAGCGATTTTAAAATATATATTTAAAACTTCATATCTCGGCAACCAGCCATGCTGAAGAGCTGAAACAGGTGTTATCCGAAGCGGCACAGTCGGTTTTATCAGTGTACAAAATTTCAGCCCTTCTGCTCAATTAGTTTCCGCCCTAAAGCGATTTTAAAATATATATTTAAAACTTCATATCTCGGCAACCAGCCATGCTGAAGAGCTGAAACAGGTGTCATCCGAAGCGGCACAGCCGGTTTTATCAGTGTACAAAATTTCAGCCATTCCGCTCAATTAGTTTCCGCCCTAGACTGATTTTAAAATATATATTTAAAACTTTATATCTCGGCAACCAGCCATGCTGAAGAGCTAAAACAGGTGTCATCCGAAGCGGCACAGTCGGTTTTATCAGTGTACAAAATTTCAGCTCTTCCGCTCAATTCGTTTACGCGCTAGAGCGATTTTAATTTGAATATTTAAACATTCATATCTCGGCAACCAGTCCTGCTAGAGAGCTGAAACAGGCGTCATCCGAAACAGCACTGCCTCTTTTACCCATGTACCAAATTTCAGTTCATTAGGACAATTAGTTATAGAGTCATACTGTATTGTGGAAACCAGTAAATGTCATTGAAAAGTTTCAATGTTATCAGCACCGATAAGGACAAAACTTTTTCGCAAAGAATAGCAAATTTCTAGAGTTAAATATCTCAGTTACCAGACGTGCTAGAGGGATGACATATACCTCATTTTGATCAGCTTGACCTCCATTACCGCATTTCAACGGAATCGGCATAAAAGATATTTAAAAATTAATAAGTCGAGAGGCCAACATACAAGAAGCGTGTGCTATATCTCATTCTAACCCGAATAATCCCTTTTATTCGTGCACCAAATTTCAGCCCTTCCGGTCGATTAGTTTTCTCCCCAAAACGGTTTTAATTTAAATATTCAAAACTTCATATCTCGGTAACCAGCCATGCTGAAGAGCTGAACCATGTGTTATCCGAAGCGGCACAGTCGGTTTTATAAGTGTACAAAATTTCAGCCCTTCTGCTCAATTAGTTTCCGCCCTATAGCGATTTTAAAATATATATTTAAAACTTCATATCTCGGCAACCAGCCATGCTGAAGAGCTGAAACAGGTGTCATCCGAAGCGGCACAGTCGGTTTTATAAGTGTACAATATTTCAGCCCTTCTGCTCAATTAGTTTCCGCCCTATAGCGATTTTAAAATATATATTTAAAACTTCATATCTCGGCAACCAGCCATGCTGAAGAGCTGAAACAGGTGTCATCCGAAGCGGCACAGTCGGTTTTATAAGTGTACAAAATTTCAGCCCTTCTGCTCAATTAGTTTCCGCCCTATAGCGATTTTAAAATATATATTTAAAACTTCATATCTCGGCAACCAGCCATGCTGAAGAGCTGAAACACGTGTCATCCGAAGCGGCACAGTCGGTTTTATCAGTGTTCAAAATTTCAGCCCTTCCGGTCGATTAGTTTCCTCCACAAAACGGTTTTAATTTAAATATTTAAATCCACATATCTCGATATCCAGCCATGCTGAAGAGCTGAAACAGGTGTCATCCGAAGCGGCACAGTCGGTTTTATCAGTGTACAAAATTTCAGCCCTTCTGCTCAATTAGTTTCCGCCCTATAGCGATTTTAAAATATATATTTAAAACTTCATATCTCGGCAACCAGCCATGCTGAAGAGCTGAACCAGGTGTTATCCGAAGCGGCACAGCTGGTTTTATCAGTGCACAAAATTTCAGCCCTTCCGCTCAATTAGTTTCCGCCCTAGAGCGATTTTAAAATATATATTTAAAACTTCATATCTCGGCAACCAGCCATGCTGAAGAGCTGAAACAGGTGTTATCCGAAGCGGCACAGTCGGTTTTATCAGTGTACAAAATTTCAGCCCTTCTGCTCAATTAGTTTCCGCCCTAAAGCGATTTTAAAATATATATTTAAAACTTCATATCTCGGCAACCAGCCATGCTGAAGAGCTGAAACACGTGTCATCCGAAGCGGCACAGTCGGTTTTATCAGTGTTCAAAATTTCAGCCCTTCCGGTCGATTACTTTCCGCCCTAAAGCAATTTTAAAATATATATTTAAAACTTCATATCTCGGCAACCAGCCATGCTGAAGAGCTGAAACACGTGTCATCCGAAGCGGCACAGTCGGTTTTATCAGTGTTCAAAATTTCAGCCCTTCCGGTCGATTACTTTCCGCCCTAAAGCAATTTTAAAATATATATTTAAAACTTCATATCTCGGCAACCAGCCATGCTGAAGAGCTGAAACAGGTGTTATCCGAAGCGGCACAGTCGGTTTTATCAGTGTACAAAATTTCAGCCCTTCTGCTCAATTAGTTTCCGCCCTAAAGCGATTTTAAAATATATATTTAAAACTTCATATCTCGGCAACCAGCCATGCTGAAGAGCTGAAACACGTGTCATCCGAAGCGGCACAGTCGGTTTTATCAGTGTACAAAATTTCAGCCCTTCTGCTCAATTACTTTCCGCCCTAAAGCAATTTTAAAATATATATTTAAAACTTCATATCTCGGCAACCAGCCATGCTGAAGAGCTGAAACAGGTGTCATCCGAAGCGGCACAGTCGGTTTTATAAGTGTACAAAATTACAGCCCTTCTGCTCAATTAGTTTCCGCCCTATGGCGATTGTAAAATATATATTTAAAACTTCATATCTCGGCAACCAGCCATGCTGAAGAGCTGAAACAGGTGTCATCCGAAGCGGCACAGTCGGTTTTATAAGTGTACAAAATTTCAGCCCTTCTGCTCAATTAGTTTCCGCCCTATAGCGATTTTAAAATATATATTTAAAACTTCATATCTCGGCAACCAGCCATGCTGAAGAGCTGAAACACGTGTCATCCGAAGCGGCACAGTCGGTTTTATCAGTGTTCAAAATTTCAGCCCTTCCGGTCGATTAGTTTCCTCCACAAAACGGTTTTAATTTAAATATTTAAATCCACATATCTCGATATCCAGCCATGCTGAAGAGCTGAAACAGGTGTCATCCGAAGCGGCACAGTCGGTTTTATCAGTGTACAAAATTTCAGCCCTTCTGCTCAATTACTTTCCGCCCTAAAGCAATTTTAAAATATATATTTAAAACTTCATATCTCGGCAACCAGCCATGCTGAAGAGCTGAAACAGGTGTCATCCGAAGCGGCACAGTCGGTTTTATCAGTACACAAAATTTCAGCCCTTCTGCTCAATTAGTTTCCGCCCTAAAGCGATTTTAAAATATATATTTAAAACTTCATATCTCGGCAACCAGCCATGCTGAAGAGCTGAAACAGGTGTCATCCGAAGCGGCACAGTCGGTTTTATAAGTGTACAAAATTTCAGCCCTTCTGCTCAATTAGTTTCCGCCCTATAGCGATTTTAAAATATATATTTAAAACTTCATATCTCGGCAACCAGCCATGCTGAAGAGCTGAAACAGGTGTCATCCGAAGCGGCACAGTCGGTTTTATAAGTGTACAAAATTTCAGCCCTTCTGCTCAATTAGTTTCCGCCCTATAGCGATTTTAAAATATATATTTAAAACTTCATATCTCGGCAACCAGCCATGCTGAAGAGCTGAAACACGTGTCATCCGAAGCGGCACAGTCGGTTTTATCAGTGTTCAAAATTTCAGCCCTTCCGGTCGATTAGTTTCCTCCACAAAATGGTTTTAATTTAAATATTTAAATCCACATATCTCGATATCCAGCCATGCTGAAGAGCTGAAACAGGTGTCATCCGAAGCGGCACAGTCAGTTTTATGAGTGTACAAAATTTCAGCCCTTCTGCTCAATTACTTTCCGCCCTAGACTGATTTTAAAATATATATTTAAAACTTTATATCTCGGCAACCAGCCATGCTGAAGAGCTAAAACAGGTGTCATCCGAAGCGGCACAGTCGGTTTTATCAGTGTACAAAATTTCAGCTCTTCCGCTCAATTCGTTTACGCGCTAGAGCGATTTTAATTTGAATATTTAAACATTCATATCTCGGCAACCAGTCCTGCTAGAGAGCTGAAACAGGCGTCATCCGAAACAGCACTGCCTCTTTTACCCATGTACCAAATTTCAGTTCATTAGGACAATTAGTTATAGAGTCATACTGTATTGTGGAAACCAGTAAATGTCATTGAAAAGTTTCAATGTTATCAGCACCGATAAGGACAAAACTTTTTCGCAAAGAATAGCAAATTTCTAGAGTTAAATATCTCAGTTACCAGACGTGCTAGAGGGATGACATATACCTCATTTTGATCAGCTTGACCTCCATTACCGCATTTCAACGGAATCGGCATAAAAGATATTTAAAAATTAATAAGTCGAGAGGCCAACATACAAGAAGCGTGTGCTATATCTCATTCTAACCCGAATAATCCCTTTTATTCGTGCACCAAATTTCAGCCCTTCCGCTCAATTAGTTTCCGCCCTAGAGCGATTTTAAAATATATATTTAAAATTTCATATCTCGGCAACCAGCCATGCTGAAGAGCTGAAACAGGTGTCATCCGAAGCGGCACAGCCGGTTTTATCAGCGTTCAAAATTTCAGCCCTTCCACTCAATTAGTTTCCGCCCTAGAGCGATTTGAAAATATATATTTAAAACTTCATATCTCGGCAACCAGCCATG
Source organism: Aleochara curtula (assembly GCA_963978815.1). NCBI lineage: Eukaryota > Metazoa > Arthropoda > Insecta > Coleoptera > Staphylinidae > Aleochara > Aleochara curtula. The sequence goes on along the minus strand of OZ022219.1, from coordinate 10,765,176 downwards.
CTGAAGAGCTGAAACACGTGTCATCCGAAGCGGCACAGTCGGTTTTATCAGTGTTCAAAATTTCAGCCCTTCCGGTCGATTAGTTTCCTCTACAAAACGGTTTTAATTTAAATATTCAAATCCACATATCTCGATATCCAGCCATGCTGAAGAGCTGAAACAGGTGTCATCCGAAGCGGCACAGTCGGTTTTATCAGTGTACAAAATTTCAGCGCTTCTGCTCAATTAGTTTCCGCCCTAAAGCGATTTTAAAATATATATTTAAAACTTCATATCTCGGCAACCAGCCATGCTGAAGAGCTGAAACAGGTGTCAGCCGAAGCGGCACAGTCGGTTTTATCAGTATACAAAATTTCAGCCTTTCTGCTCAATTAGTTTCCGCCCTAAAGCGATTTTAAAATATATATTTAAAACTTCATATCTCGGCAACCAGCCATGCTGAAGAGCTGAAACAGGTGTCATCCTAAGCGGCACTGTCGGTTTTATCAGTGTATAAAATTTCAGCTCTTCCGCTCAATTCGTTTACGCGCTAGAGCGATTTTAATTTGTATATTTAAACATTCATATCTCGGCAACCAGTCCTGCTAGAGAGCTGAAACAGGTGTCATCCGAAGCGGCACAGCCGGTTTTATCAGTGTACAAAATTTCAGCTCTTCCGCTCAATTCGTTTCCGCCCTAAAGCGATTTTAAAATATATATTTAAAACTTCATATCTCGGCAACCAGCCATGCTGAAGAGCTGAAACACGTGTCATCCGAAGCAGCACAGTCGGTTTTATCAGTGTACAAAATTTCAGCCCTTCTGCTCAATCAGTTTCCGCCCTATAGCGATTTTAAAATATATATTTAAAACTTCATATATCGGCAACCAGCCATGCTGAAGAGTTGAAACAGGTGTCATCCTAAGCGGCACTGTCGGTTTTATCAGTGTATAAAATTTCAGCTCTTCCGCTCAATTCGTTTACGCGCTAGAGCGATTTTAATTTGTATATTTAAACATTCATATCTCGGCAACCAGTCCTGCTAGAGAGCTGAAACAGGTGTCATCCGAAGCGGCACAGTCGGTTTTATCAGTATACCAAATTTCAGCCCTTCCACTCAATTAGTTTCCGCCCTAGAGCGATTTGAAAATATATATTTAAAACTTCATATCTCGGCAACCAGCCATGCTGAAGAGCTGAAACAGGTTTCATCCGAAGCGGCACAGTCGGTTTTATCAGTACACAAAATTTCAGCCCTTCTGCTCAATTAGTTTCCGCCCTAAAGCGATTTTAAAATATATATTTAAAACTTCATATCTCGGCAACCAGCCATGCTGAAGAGCTGAAACAGGTGTCATCCGAAGCGGCACAGTCGGTTTTATCAGTGTACAAAATTTCAGCCCTTCTGCTCAATTAGTTTCCGCCCTATAGCGATTTTAAAATATATATTTAAAACTTCATATCTCGGCAACCAGCCATGCTGAAGAGCTGAAACAGGTTTCATCCGAAGCGGCACAGTCGGTTTTATCAGTACACAAAATTTCAGCCCTTCTGCTCAATTAGTTTCCGCCCTAAAGCGATTTTAAAATATATATTTAAAACTTCATATCTCGGCAACCAGCCATGCTGAAGAGCTGAAACAGGTGTCATCCGAAGCGGCACAGTCGGTTTTATCAGTGTACAAAATTTCAGCCCTTCTGCTCAATTAGTTTCCGCCCTAAAGCGATTTTAAAATATATATTTAAAACTTCATATCTCGGCAACCAGCCATGCTGAAGAGTTGAAACAGGTGTCATCCTAAGCGGCACTGTCGGTTTTATCAGTGTATAAAATTTCAGCTCTTCCGCTCAATTCGTTTACGCGCTAGAGCGATTTTAATTTGTATATTTAAACATTCATATCTCGGCAACCAGTCCTGCTAGAGAGCTGAAACAGGTGTCATCCGAAGCGGCACAGCCGGTTTTATCAGTGTACAAAATTTCAGCTCTTCCGCTCAATTCGTTTCCGCCCTAGAGCGATTTTAAAATATATATTTAAAACTTCATATCTCGGCAACCAGCCATGCTGAAGAGCTGAAACAGGTGTCATCCGAAGCGGCACAGCCGGTTTTATCAGTGTACAAAATTTCAGCCATTCCGCTCAATTAGTTTCCGCCCTAGACTGATTTTAAAATATATATTTAAAACTTTAAATCTCGGCAACCAGCCATGCTGAAGAGCTAAAACAGGTGTCATCCGAAACAGCACTGCCTCTTTTACCCGTGTACCAAATTTCAGTTCATTAGGACAATTAGTTATAGAGTCATACTGTATTGTGGAAACCAGTAAATGTCATTGAAAAGTTTCAATGTTATCAGCACCGATAAGGACAAAACTTTTTCGCAAAGAATAGCAAATTTCTAGAGTTAAATATCTCAGTTACCAGACGTGCTAGAGGGATGACATATACCTCATTTTGATCAGCTTGACCTCCATTACCGCATTTCAACGGAATCGGCATAAAAGATATTTAAAAATTAATAAGTCGAGAGGCCAACATACAAGAAGCGTGTGCTATATCTCATTCTAACCCGAATAATCTCTTTTATTCGTGCACCAAATTTCAGCCCTTCCGGTCGATTAGTTTTCTCCCCAAAACGGTTTTAATTTAAATATTCAAAACTTCATATCTCGGTAACCAGCCATGCTGAAGAGCTGAAACAGGTGTCATCCGAAGCGGCACAGTCGGTTTTATCAGTGTACAAAATTTCAGCCCTTCTGCTCAATTAGTTTCCGCCCTATAGCGATTTTAAAATATATATTTAAAACTTCATATCTCGGCAACCAGCCATGCTGAAGAGCTGAAACAGGTTTCATCCGAAGCGGCACAGTCGGTTTTATCAGTACACAAAATTTCAGCCCTTCTGCTCAATTAGTTTCCGCCCTAAAGCGATTTTAAAATATATATTTAAAACTTCATATCTCGGCAACCAGCCATGCTGAAGAGCTGAAACAGGTGTCATCCGAAGCGGCACAGTCGGTTTTATCAGTGTACAAAATTTCAGCCCTTCTGCTCAATTAGTTTCCGCCCTATAGCGATTTTAAAATATATATTTAAAACTTCATATATCGGCAACCAGCCATGCTGAAGAGTTGAAACAGGTGTCATCCTAAGCGGCACTGTCGGTTTTATCAGTGTATAAAATTTCAGCTCTTCCGCTCAATTCGTTTACGCGCTAGAGCGATTTTAATTTGTATATTTAAACATTCATATCTCGGCAACCAGTCCTGCTAGAGAGCTGAAACAGGTGTCATCCGAAGCGGCACAGCCGGTTTTATCAGTGTACAAAATTTCAGCTCTTCCGCTCAATTCGTTTCCGCCCTAGAGCGATTTTAAAATATATATTTAAAACTTCATATCTCGGCAACCAGCCATGCTGAAGAGCTGAAACAGGTGTCATCCGAAGCGGCACAGCCGGTTTTATCAGTGTACAAAATTTCAGCCATTCCGCTCAATTAGTTTCCGCCCTAGACTGATTTTAAAATATATATTTAAAACTTTATATCTCGGCAACCAGCCATGCTGAAGAGCTAAAACAGGTGTCATCCGAAACAGCACTGCCTCTTTTACCCGTGTACCAAATTTCAGTTCATTAGGACAATTAGTTATAGAGTCATACTGTATTGTGGAAACCAGTAAATGTCATTGAAAAGTTTCAATGTTATCAGCACCGATAAGGACAAAACTTTTTCGCAAAGAATAGCAAATTTCTAGAGTTAAATATCTCAGTTACCAGACGTGCTAGAGGGATGACATATACCTCATTTTGATCAGCTTGACCTCCATTACCGCATTTCAACGGAATCGGCATAAAAGATATTTAAAAATTAATAAGTCGAGAGGCCAATATACAAGAAGCGTGTGCTATATCTCATTCTAACCCGAATAATCTCTTTTATTCGTGCACCAAATTTCAGCCCTTCCGGTCGATTAGTTTTCTCCCCAAAACGGTTTTAATTTAAATATTCAAAACTTCATATCTCGGTAACCAGCCATGCTGAAGAGCTGAAACAGGTGTCATCCGAAGCGGCACAGTCGGTTTTATCAGTGTACAAAATTTCAGCCCTTCTGCTCAATTAGTTTCCGCCCTATAGCGATTTTAAAATATATATTTAAAACTTCATATCTCGGCAACCAGCCATGCTGAAGAGCTGAAACAGGTGTCATCCGAAGCGGCACAGTCGGTTTTATCAGTACACAAAATTTCAGCCCTTCTGCTCAGTTAGTTTCCGCCCTAAAGCGATTTTAAAATATATATTTAAAACTTCATATCTTGGCAACCAGCCATGCTGAAGAGCTGAAACAGGTGTCATCCGAAGCGGCACAGTCGGTTTTATCAGTGTACAAAATTTCAGCCCTTCCGCTCAATTCGTTTACGCGCTAGAGCGATTTTAATTTGTATATTTAAACATTCATATCTCGGCAACCAGTCCTGCTAGAGAGCTGAAACAGGTGTCATCCGAAGCGGCACAGCCGGTTTTATCAGTGTACAAAATTTCAGCTCTTCCGCTCAATTCGTTTCCGCCCTAGAGCGATTTTAAAATATATATTTAAAACTTCATATCTCGGCAACCAGCCATGCTGAAGAGCTGAAACAGGTGTCATCCGAAGCGGCACAGCCGGTTTTATCAGTGTACAAAATTTCAGCCATTCCGCTCAATTAGTTTCCGCCCTAGACTGATTTTAAAATATATATTTAAAACTTTAAATCTCGGCAACCAGCCATGCTGAAGAGCTAAAACAGGTGTCATCCGAAACAGCACTGCCTCTTTTACCCGTGTACCAAATTTCAGTTCATTAGGACAATTAGTTATAGAGTCATACTGTATTGTGGAAACCAGTAAATGTCATTGAAAAGTTTCAATGTTATCAGCACCGATAAGGACAAAACTTTTTCGCAAAGAATAGCAAATTTCTAGAGTTAAATATCTCAGTTACCAGACGTGCTAGAGGGATGACATATACCTCATTTTGATCAGCTTGACCTCCATTACCGCATTTCAACGGAATCGGCATAAAAGATATTTAAAAATTAATAAGTCGAGAGGCCAACATACAAGAAGCGTGTGCTAAATCTCATTCTAACCCGAATAATCTCTTTTATTCGTGCACCAAATTTCAGCCCTTCCGGTCGATTAGTTTTCTCCCCAAAACGGTTTTAATTTAAATATTCAAAACTTCATATCTCGGTAACCAGCCATGCTGAAGAGCTGAAACACGTGTCATCCGAAGCGGCACAGTCGGTTTTATCAGTGTACAAAATTTCAGCCATTCCGCTCAATTAGTTTCCGCCCTAGACTGATTTTAAAATATATATTTAAAACTTCATATCTCGGCAACCAGCCATGCTGAAGAGTTGAAACAGGTGTCATCCGAAGCGGCACAGTCGGTTTTATCAGTGTACAAAATTTCAGCCATTCCGCTCAATTAGTTTCCGCCCTAGACTGATTTCAAAATATATATTTAAAACTTCATATCTCGGCAACCAGCCATGCTGAAGAGCTGAAACACGTGTCATCCGAAGCGGCACAGTCGGTTTTATCAGTGTTCAAAATTTCAGCCCTTCCGGTCGATTAGTTTCCTCCACAAAACGGTTTTAATTTAAATATTCAAATCCACATATCTCCATATCCAGCCATGCTGAAGAGCTGAAACAGGTGTCATCCGAAGCGGCACAGTCGGTTTTATCAGTCTACAAAATTTCAGCCCTTCTGCTCAATTAGTTTCCGCCCGAAAGCGATTTTAAAATATATATTTAAAACTTCATATCTCGGCAACCAGCCATGCTGAAGAGCTGAAGCAGGTGTCAGCCGAAGCGGCACTGCCTCTTTTACCCGTGTACCAAATTTCAGTTCATTAGGACAATTAGTTATAGAATCATACTGTATTGTGGAAACCAGTAAATGTCATTGAAAAGTTTCAATGTTATCATCACCGATAAGGACAAAACTTTTTCGCAAAGAATAGCAAATTTCTAGAGTTAAATATCTCAGTTACCAGACGTGCTAGAGGGATGACATATACCTCATTTTGATCAGCTTGACCTCCATTACCGCATTTCAACGGAATCAGCATAAAAGATATTTAAAAATTAATAAGTCGAGAGGCCGACATACAAGAAGCGTGTGCTATATCTCATTCTAACCCGAATAATCCCTTTTATTCGTGCACCAAATTTCAGCCCTTCCGGTCGATTAGTTTTCTCCCCAAAACGGTTTTAATTTAAATATTCAAAACCTCATATCTCGGCAACCAGCCATGCTGAAGAGCTGAAACACGTGTCATCCGAAGCGGCACAGTCGGTTTTCTCAGTGTACAAAATTTCAGCCATTCCGCTCAATTAGTTTCCGCCCTAGACTGATTTCAAAATATATATTTAAAACTTCATATCTCGGCAACCAGCCATGCTGAAGAGCTGAAACACGTGTCATCCGAAGCGGCACAGTCGGTTTTATCAGTGTACAAAATTTCAGCCCTTCTGCTCAATTAGTTTCCGCCCTATAGCGATTTTAAAATATATATTTAAAACTTCATATCTCGGCAACCAGCCATGCTGAAGAGTTGAAACAGGTGTCATCCGAAGCGGCACAGTCGGTTTTATCAGTGTACAAAATTTCAGCCATTCCGCTGAATTAGTTTCCGCCCTAGACTGATTTTAAAATATATATTTAAAACTTCATATCTCGGCAACCAGCCATGCTGAAGAGCTGAAACAGGTGTCATCCTAAGCGGCACAGTCGGTTTTATCAGTGTACAAAATTTCAGCTCTTCCGCTCAATTCGTTTACGCGCTAGAGCGATTTTAATTTGTATATTTAAACATTCATATCTCGGCAACCAGTCCTGCTAGAGAACTGAAACAGGTGTCATCCTAAGCGGCACAGTCGGTTTTATCAGTGTACAAAATTTCAGCTCTTCCGCTCAATTCGTTTCCGCCCTTGAGCGATTTTAAAATATATATTTAAAACTTCATATCTCGGCAACCAGCCATGCTGAAGAACTGAAACACGTGTCATCCGATGCGGCACAGTCGGTTTTATCAGTGTTCAAAATTTCAGCCTGTCCGGTCGATTAGTTTCCTCCACAAAACGGTTTTAATTTAAATATTCAAATCCACATATCTCTATATCCAGCCATGCTGAAGAGGTGAAACAGGTGTCATCCGAAGCGGCACAGTCGGTTTTATCAGTGTACAAAATTTCAGCCCTTCTGCTCAATTAGTTTCCGCCCTAAAGCGATTTTAAAATATATATTTAAAACTTCATATCTCGGCAACTAGTCATGCTAAAGAGCTGAAACTGGCGTCATCCGAAACAGCACTGCCTCTTTTACCCGTGTACCAAATTTCAGTTCATTAGGACAATTAGTTATAGAGTCATACTGTATTGTGGAAACCAGTAAATGTCATTGAAAAGTTTCAATGTTATCAGCACCGATAAGGACAAAACTTTTTCGCAAAGAATAGCAAATTTCTAGAGTTAAATATCTCAGTTACCAGACGTGCTAGAGGGATGACATATACCTCATTTTGATCAGCTTGACCTCCATTACCGCATTTCAACGGAATCGGCATAAAAGATATTTAAAAATTAATAAGTCGAGAGGCCAACACACAAGAAGCGTGTGCTATATCTCATTCTAACCCGAATAATCTCTTTTATTCGTGCACCAAATTTCAACCCTTCCGGTCGATTAATTTTCTCCCCAAAACGGTTTTAATTTAAATATTCAAAACTTCATATCTCGGTAACCAGCCATGCTGAAGAGCTGAACCAGGTGTTATCCGAAGCGGCACAGCCGGTTTTATCAGTGCACAAAATTTCAGCTCTTCCGCTCAATTAGTTTCCGCCCTAGAGCGATTTTAAAATATATATTTAAAACTTCATATCTCGGCAACCAGCCATGCTGAAGAGTTGAAACAGGTGTCATCCGAAGCGGCACTGTCGGTTTTATCAGTGTACAAAATTTCAGCCATTCCGCTCAATTAGTTTCCGCCCTAGACTGATTTTAAAATATATATTTAAAACTTCATATCTCGGCAACCAGCCATGCTGAAGAGCTGAAACAGGTGTCATCCTAAGCGGCACAGTCGGTTTTATCAGTGATTTTATAAATTTCAGCTCTTCCGCTCAATTCGTTTACGCGCTAGAGCGATTTTAATTTGTATATTTAAACATTCATATCTCGGCAACCAGTCCTGCTAGAGAGCTGAAACAGGTGTCATCCGAAGCGGCACAGCCGGTTTTATCAGTGTACAAAATTTCAGCCATTCCGCTCAATTAGTTTCCGCCCTAGACTGATTTTGAAATATATATTTAAAACTTTATATCTCGGCAACCAGCCATGCTGAAGAGCTAAAACAGGTGTCATCCGAAGCGGCACAGTCGGTTTTATCAGTGTACAAAATTTCAGCTCTTCCGCTCAATTCGTTTACGCGCTAGAGCGATTTTAATTTGAATATTTAAACATTCATATCTCGGCAAGCAGTCCTGCTAGAGAGCTGAAACATGTGTCATCCGAAGCGGCACAGTCGGTTTTATCAGTATACAAAATTTCAGCCCTTCTGCTCAATTAGTTTCCGCCCTAAAGCGATTTTAAAATATATATTTAAAACTTCATATCTCGGCAACCAGCCATGCTGAAGAGCTGAAACAGGTGTCATCCGAAGCGGCACAGCCGGTTTTATCAGTGTACAAAATTTCAGCCCTTCCGCTCAATTAGTTTCCGCCCTAGAGCGATTTTCAAATATATATTTAAAACTTCATATCTCGGCAACTAGCCATGCTGAAGAGCTGAAACAGGTGTCATCCGAAGCGGCACAGTCGGTTTTATCAGTGTTCAAAATTTCAGCCCTTCCGGTCGATTAGTTTCCTCTACAAAACGGTTTTAATTTAAATATTCAAATCCACATATCTCGATATCCAGCCATGCTGAAGAGCTGAAACAGGTGTCATCCGAAGCGGCACAGTCGGTTTTATCAGTGTACAAAATTTCAGCGCTTCTGCTCAATTAGTTTCCGCCCTAAAGCGATTTTAAAATATATATTTAAAACTTCATATCTCGGCAACCAGCCATGCTGAAGAGCTGAAACAGGTGTCATCCGAAGCGGCACAGTCGGTTTTATCAGTGTACAAAATTTCAGCCATTCCGCTCAATTAGTTTCCGCCCTAGACTGATTTTAAAATATATATTTAAAACTTCATATCTCGGCAACCAGCCATGCTGAAGAGCTGAAACAGGTGTCATCCGAAGCGGCACAGCCGGTTTTATCAGTGTTCAAAATTTCAGCCCTTCCACTCAATTAGTTTCCGCCCTAGAGCGATTTGAAAATATATATTTAAAACTTCATATCTCGGCAACCAGCCATGCTGAAGAGCTGAAACACGTGTCATCCGAAGCGGCACAGTCGGTTTTATCAGTGTTCAAAATTTCAGCCCTTCCGGTCGATTAGTTTCCTCCACAAAACGGTTTTAATTTAAATATTCAAATCCACATATCTCCATATCCAGCCATGCTGAAGAGCTGAAACAGGTGTCATCCGAAGCGGCACAGTCGGTTTTATCAGTGTACAAAATTTCAGCTCTTCCGCTCAATTCGTTTACGCGCTAGAGCGATTTTAATTTGAATATTTAAACAATTATATCTCGGCAACCAGTCCTGCTAGAGAGCTGAAACAGGTGTCATCCGAAGCGGCACAGCCGGTTTTATCAGTGTACAAAATTTCAGCTCTTCCGCTCAATTCGTTTCCGCCCTAGAGCAATTTTAATTTGAATATTTAAACATTCATATCTCAGCAACCAGTCATGCTAGAGAGCTGAAACAGGCGTCATCCGAAACAGCACTGCCTCTTTTACCCGTGTACCAAATTTCAGTTCATTAGGACAATTAGTTATAGAGTCATACTGTATTGTGGAAACCAGTAAATGTCATTGAAATGTTTCAATGTTATCAGCACCGATAAGGACAAAACTTTTTCGCAAAGAATAGCAAATTTCTAGAGTTAAATATCTCAGTTACCAGACGTGCTAGAGGGATGACATATACCTCATTTTGATCAGCTTGACCTTCATTACCACATTTCAACGGAATCGACATAAAAGATATTTAAAAATTAATAAGTCGAGAGGCCGACATACAAGAAGCGTGTGCTATATCTCATTCTAACCCGAATAATCCCTTTTATTCGTGCACCAAATTTCAGCCCTTCCGCTCAATTAGTTTTCGCCCTAGAGCGATTTTAAAATATATATTTAAAACTTCATATCTCGGCAACCAGCCATGCCAAAGATCTAAAACAGGTCTCATCAGAAGCAGCACTGCCTCTTCTATCAGTGTGCCAAGTCTCAACCCATTCGGTCAATTAGTTTCCCCGGAATAACGTTTTTAATTTAAATATTTAAATATTCATATCTCGGCAGCTAGGCGTGCTGAAGAGATAAGACCGGTGTCATCCGAAGCGGCACAGGCTGTTTTATCAGTGTACAAAATTTCAGCCCTTCCGCTCAATTAGTTTCCACCCTAGAGCGATTTTAAAATATATATTAAAACTTCATATCTCGGCAACCAGCCATGCTGAAGAGCTGAAACAGGTGTCATCCGAAGCGGCACAGTCGGTTTTATCAGTGTACAAAATTTCAGCCATTCCGCTCAATTAGTTTCCGCCCTAGACTGATTTTAAAATATATATTTAAAACTTCATATCTCGGCAACCAGCCATGCTGAAGAGCTGAAACAGGTGTCATCCGAAGCGGCACAGCCGGTTTTATCAGTGTTCAAAATTTCAGCCCTTCCACTCAATTAGTTTCCGCCCTAGAGCGATTTGAAAATATATATTTAAAACTTCATATCTCGGCAACCAGCCATGCTGAAGAGCTGAAACACGTGTCATCCGAAGCGGCACAGTCGGTTTTATCAGTGTTCAAAATTTCAGCCCTTCCGGTCGATTAGTTTCCTCCACAAAACGGTTTTAATTTAAATATTCAAATCCACATATCTCCATATCCAGCCATGCTGAAGAGCTGAAACAGGTGTCATCCGAAGCGGCACAGTCGGTTTTATCAGTGTACAAAATTTCAGCTCTTCCGCTCAATTCGTTTACGCGCTAGAGCGATTTTAATTTGAATATTTAAACAATTATATCTCGGCAACCAGTCCTGCTAGAGAGCTGAAACAGGTGTCATCCGAAGCGGCACAGCCGGTTTTATCAGTGTACAAAATTTCAGCTCTTCCGCTCAATTCGTTTCCGCCCTAGAGCAATTTTAATTTGAATATTTAAACATTCATATCTCAGCAACCAGTCATGCTAGAGAGCTGAAACAGGCGTCATCCGAAACAGCACTGCCTCTTTTACCCGTGTACCAAATTTCAGTTCATTAGGACAATTAGTTATAGAGTCATACTGTATTGTGGAAACCAGTAAATGTCATTGAAATGTTTCAATGTTATCAGCACCGATAAGGACAAAACTTTTTCGCAAAGAATAGCAAATTTCTAGAGTTAAATATCTCAGTTACCAGACGTGCTAGAGGGATGACATATACCTCATTTTGATCAGCTTGACCTTCATTACCACATTTCAACGGAATCGACATAAAAGATATTTAAAAATTAATAAGTCGAGAGGCCGACATACAAGAAGCGTGTGCTATATCTCATTCTAACCCGAATAATCCCTTTTATTCGTGCACCAAATTTCAGCCCTTCCGCTCAATTAGTTTTCGCCCTAGAGCGATTTTAAAATATATATTTAAAACTTCATATCTCGGCAACCAGCCATGCCAAAGATCTAAAACAGGTCTCATCAGAAGCAGCACTGCCTCTTCTATCAGTGTGCCAAGTCTCAACCCATTCGGTCAATTAGTTTCCCCGGAATAACGTTTTTAATTTAAATATTTAAATATTCATATCTCGGCAGCTAGGCGTGCTGAAGAGATAAGACTGGTGTCATCCGAAGCGGCACAGGCTGTTTTATCAGTGTACAAAATTTCAGCCCTTCCGCTCAATTAGTTTCCACCCTAGAGCGATTTTAAAATATATATTAAAACTTCATATCTCGGCAACCAGCCATTATGAAGAGCTGAAACAGGTGTCATCCGAAGCGGCACAGCCGGTTTTATATGTGTACAAAATTTCAGCCCTTCCGCGCAATTAGTTTCCGCCCTAGAGCGATTTTAAAATATATATTTAAAACTTCATATCTCGGCAACCAGGCGTGCTGAACAGATAAGACCGGTGTCATCAGAAGCGGCACTGCCTCTTCTATCAGTGTGCCAAGTCTCAACCCATTCGGTCAATTAGTTTCCCCGGAATAACGTTTTTAATTTAAATATTTAAGCATTCATATCTCGGCAGCCAAGCGTGCTGAAGAGATAAGACCGATGTCATCCGAAGCGGCACAGCCGGTTTTATGAGTGTACAAAATTTCAGCCCTTCCGCTCAATTAGTTTCTGCCCTAGAGCGATTTTAAAATATATATTTATAACTTCATATCTCGGCAACCAGCCATGCTGAAGAGCTGAAACAGGTGTCATCCGAAGCGGCACAGCCGTTTTTATCAATGTACAAAATTTCAGCCCTTCCGCTCAATTAGTTTCCGCCCTGGACTGATTTTAAAATATATATTTAAAATTTCATATCTCAGCAATCAGCCATGCTGAAGAGCTGAAACAGGTGTCATCCGAAGCGGCACAGCCGGTTTTATCAGTGTACAAAATTTCAGCCCTTCCGCTCAATTAGTTTCCGCCCTAGACTGATTTTAAAATATATATTGAAAACTTCATATCTCGCCAACCAGCCATGCTGAATAGCTGAAACAGGTGTCATCCGAAGCGTCACAGCCGGTTTTATCAGTGTACAAAATTTCAGCTCTTCCGCTCAATTCGTTTCCGCCCTAGAGCGATTTTAATTTGAATTTTTAAACATTCATATCTCAGCAACCAATCGTGCTAGAGAGCTGAAACAGGCGTCATCCGAAACAGCACTGCCTCTTTTACCCGTGTACCAAATTTCAGTTCATTAGGACAATTAGTTATAGAGTCATACTGTATTGTGGAAACCAGTAAATGTCATTGAAAAGTTTCAATGTTATCAGCACCGACAAGGACAATACTTTTTCGCAAAGAATAGCAAATTTCTAGAATTAAATATCTCAGTTACCAGACGTGCTAGAGGGATGGCATATGCCTCATTTTGATGAGGTTGACTTCTATTACCACGTTTCACCGAAATTGGCATAAAAAATAATAACTTGAGACCTAGATATACAAAAAGGTTGTGTTATATCTCCTTCTAACTCGCGAGAACTTGCAGATGATATTTGGAAAACTTATTTATTAAACCTGGATTAATTAGTCCTCTTAATTTTCTATTCCATGTCAAATTCGCTAGAAGGACCACTATGTTCATGTATTGTAGATTGACCCTCTGCGCTTTGTGTCGTTGAAGGGCCGCTGCCATCATGCAGGGTGGAAGCACCGCTTCCACTAGGTATTGATAGAGATGCGCTTTGATCTTCAGCAGTTGTTGCAGGTTGTTCTTCACTAGGTATAAAATTCAGATCGTCAATTCCCGCGCTGGGATAAGGAGCTTGTTCTTCGCCCAACTGTACAATGATGAATCCCAACATTGTCGTACTGAGTGTATCGTCTCGACGTAGACCAAGTGCACGATGAAACCAATCGGCTGACTCCTCCAGGTGGTTCATCAACGCGTGAACAAAAGCGATATCTGAATAAATATTCGAGTTTTGAGGCGTTAAAGCCAGTGCCTAAAAATTCACACACTTCATTACTACTTTGTAAAATTCTGCGCCTAATTACAAACTTTATGATGATGATATAGCGCTTGTTTATAATTCTTCTGCTTCCTCAACGCATGCCCTAAGTTGTTGTGTAGAGGTGCCCATTGCTCTGGCAGTAACGTAGTTTTTCTATTTTTCATCATTCGCAATGCGGTAACAAAATACTTTTCTGCCAATGGATAACTGCAAAATATTATTAGTATTTCATTTCTATTATGGGAGAAAACATACTCATAGTTTTGATAGGCGATCACTCCACGCTCATGCAAGATGAAAGGATCATCAGGCGCGATTTTGTATGCTTGCTTAAAGAACTTCTCTGCCAAACGAATATTATTTGTGAGACCGCATTCTAAGCCTATGTACATTAAAGGCAGATGACATCCTTTCATTAATTGGGAGGCTTTGAAATAGGCAGCCATTGCTTGATCATGCTCATTTTCAGTGGCAAATGAATGACCATACGCTAGCCATGCCGGACCAAATAATCGATCAATACTTGTCGCTTTCGAAAGATATCGCCGAGCTGGATCGCATTTTCCTATCACGTAATAATAACAGCCAACTGCATACCAGGAAATTGCCAAGTTCGGATATAGCTCAACCAGTTTATGAGCTAACGTAAACAATTCTGAAAATATACAATATTAACATGCATTGAAAGCAGATGTGCAATTTAAATACATACTATTGCTAATTTTCAGCTCAACTAAACAGGAAATATGAATTGGAAGGCAAGCAGTATGATATGGATCCTGCTTCAGAATGTTTGTTGTGAGAGCATAACATGTTTGATAGTCACAATTATAATATAATTGTTCTGCTCTTGATGAAATCATGTCTAGACTGTCCTGCAGTCGTGAAATATGCGATTGTGTCGTAGCATCTCCACAGGATTTCATATCAGCATCTGGTATAAAGTTGGATAACAGTGGTGTGGTGGCCTCCGTTTCACTATTGCTTAGTTCCAAAGCATGAGAGTGTTTTGCAAATGTATGATATTTTTTAAATTTACTTTTATACAATAATAATAGAACCATAGCTTCTTCAGTATTACATTGCTGATTCACTGGCAATGAGTTTAACAAATCATGCTCTGCAAATTAAGTTGTTATTACTTTTACAAATACCTTGACAAGAAATAAATTACCCTCCTCTGAAGATAACATCTGATGCTGTGTTAAACAATCAAATGCCTCATAGCAATAAACATCATGCATTAATGCTTTTCTGTAATATTCAGCTGCCAAGCCTCTGTTATCCATTGCTTCCAAAACTTTGGCTTTCAATAGGAACACAGCTGATAACATTTGCTAAAACACAAGTTTTATTTGTAATAATATTAAGATGTATGAATGATATACATACATTTTTTGTAGTTTCATCAAATAGACCATTCTCTAATGCTGGCAATATCAGATTTTCACTCTGAGAGTAAATTTGAGTATATTCATCTGAATCCCATAAGTTAATTACTTTCAATGCTTCTGTATACTCCTTAGCTTCCAGCAAACACTTTACCACTAAAGTATTACACATTACACTAGTCTAAAAGAAACTTTTCTGTTGTGATTTGTTTAAAACATGGAATATACTTTGGCTTACCTTGTCTAAATTCTTTAATCTCAGTAGATTTGCAGCCCGGTGATACTGTTTCAATTGAAACATACATTGAGCCAGCCAAAAAACGTCTTTAGCTTCTGAATTCGAAAGTGCAACCACTTTATCAGCCCAAAACAAGGCGGCGTCATAAAAATGCTAAATTAAAGTACATAGTTATTACACTCATGTATGATCATCAGCATTCAATATTTACCAGTTTAAGATAAGTTTGTACCATTTTACGGTAGTTGTTGACATCGAGCGAACCATTTGCATTGAGATTTTTCATCTCTGAATCTGTATCACCTGCCATAATTACAAACAATTACAAATAATACTTAAAGTAACCTAAAATCGGTTGCGTAGAATAGGCAACGGTATACAAAACAGGCAAAACAGTTCAAACAGCGCACATATTATGAAAAGCAAGAACTAAACAGTCGACTAACGTGACCTCAATGTGTTGTCAACGAACCATAAAAATCAGCTGCTCTTTAAGAAATATTTTAATTTCTGATGAAATTTAAAATCATAGTAAATAAGTAATAAATTATGAAATAGTGCTAATGAGTTATCTATTTATTCAAATGACAGACAACAATGATATGAAAAGTGAGAATGACAACTGATATTAACTTCTTAAATGTGTTTAAAAAGCCTGTGCCACATTATTTAAATCATATTCCAACTGTAAATAAACATGTGGAGTTTAATCACTTCTTTGAAAACTTTATGCTAACTAATCAAGCTTGCATAATCAAGAATGTGGCGGCACACTGGAAAGCTACCAAGCATTGGCTTGATGAGAGTAAGAATAATATTAATTTCAAGTATTTGTACAAGAAATATGCAAACCTAGAAGTGCCCACATATAATTGCAATGTTAATTATTTCAATTCACATCTCACTAAAAAAATGCCTTTCCAAGAGTATCTCTTGTATTGGGAAGGATACAAGGCAAGTAATTACTCTAATAAATATTCCTTATTATATCTGAAAGATTGGCATTTGTGTAATGCAAGACCAAATGATCCATTTTACAAAACACCAATCTTCTTTTCATCAGATTGGTTAAATGAGTATCTAATTGCAAACAACAAAGACGACTACAGGTTTGTTTATATGGGACCAAAAGGCACATGGTAAGTGGCTATTTATTGAACGTTAATTATGCATTCATTAAAATTATAACATTTTTAGGACGCCTTTTCATGCAGATGTTTTCAAGTCATATAGTTGGAGTGTCAATATTCTGGGAAAGAAAAAGTGGATATTTTTAGTACCTGGAGAGGAAAAACATTTAATGGATACTTATGGTAACATGCCTCATTCAATAATTGAAATGCCACAGCATATCAAACATCATGTGGTAATTCAAGAGGCAGGAGATGCAATTTTTGTTCCAAGTGGATGGTATCATCAAGTAACAAACTTGGAAGACACAATTTCAATCAATCATAATTGGATTAATGGTTGTAATGTAGCTTATGTCTTTGAAGATATGCTGAAACATTTGCATGCAGTTGAGGAAGAGATAGCCGATTGTAGAGATGATCCTGAATTTGACGAGCAGTGTCAAGTTGTGCTCACTGCTTCATATGGTATGAATTTTAAAGAGTTCTTTGATTTTTTAAAGTACATTGCCAAAGAACGTTTAAAAGCTGAACCAGCAACACAGCTAAGTAAATTTGACTTGGTCAGAATCAAAGATGTGCTGCAAGAATTGCTTGATTGTGGATATCTATCAAAGTTAAATTTAGTTGATGATACAGAAACTTTGTATAAAACAATTGATAATTATTTATTTTAATAGAAACCTTATATTTATTAATTTATAACTTTGACTGGCTAATTTTAATTACACCTTCTCCTTCAAGCTTTTGTATTTCTTCATTACTATATCCAAATTCTTTTAAAATATCAACAGTGTCTTCACCAGGAGCATGTTTTGGTTCAGCACTTGTAGATTCACCTGGTGTTCTTGATAATCTAGGTGCTGGAATTGGAATTGCAAGTTTGTCATGTGTTATAAAGCTTTTGCGTTCTTTATTATGTGGATGATGAGCAACTTCATCATAAGCCAACACTGGTGTTACACATGCATCCTTGTGATCAAATATTTTACACCATTCATCCCTTGTTTTCTCTCGAAATTTCTTCTCAAAAATCTTTTTACCACTTTCAAATTCAAAGTAGGGAGCATCATCAATAGTGAGTCCTAGACCATCAAGTAATTCTTGATAGAATTGAGGTTCAAGTGCACCAACAGCAACATATTTATTGTCCTTGGTTTCATAAACATCATAAAAATGTGCGCCACCATCCAAGAGATTCTCACCCCTTGGATTTGAAAAGAGCACAGAATTGTTTTGCCCTCTTGCTAGCCAGCTAGCTACATAGGCTGCACCCTCAGTCATATTGCAATCAATCACTTGACCCTTGCCACTTATTGATCTTTCATAGAGTGCCATCACAATTCCAAAAGCGCAGACTAATCCGCCGCCGGCAAAATCCGCTGCAAAATTCATGGGGAACATTGGTTTTTCACCACTCCTGCCCAACAATGATAAGAGGCCACTCATTGCTGTATAATTAATATCATGACCTGCACGCTTTGCATAAGGCCCATGACTGCCATAGCCAGTTAGTCTTGAATAAATTAATTTTGGATTCTCAGAGCATAAAACTTGAGGGCCCAGTCCTAGTTTTTCAAGCACACCAGGCCTGAATGGATCTATTAAAACATCAGATATCTGACTTAATTTCTTAATAATGTTCACTGCAGCTGGTTTCTTCAAGTCCACAGCAATTGATTTCTTTCCACTACCCACTATATCCATATCAACTGGCTTAAACTACAATCAAATATTACTTTACTACTGTAATAATTAATCAAATTTAACTTACTCTATCAATTCTTGTCACTGTGGCCCCAAAATCTGCAAGCACCATGCCACAAAAAGGCACTGGAGCTAATCCAGCAAATTCCAGCACTTTTACACCCTTTAATGCCATGTTTTACTTTATACTTATTCACAATCCTTCATAACTCTCATTATTATTGAGTTTGGATGTTTTAACCTTTGGAATGATTGAAGTGATTTGCAGCTTACTTAAGTAGCTATGAATGGACTTACTAATTTTAAAATAAAAGTTAATCAATTAAAAGTATCCTCCTTTGTTCACCTATATCATTCTTAGATTGTTTAAATTTATTAGCCTATGGATTGCTTTTTAATGTAACAGGTCAAGATCTTAATTGAAACTTTAATGTTGTGTTAGTTGCATATATTCAGGTCGTTAAAACTTTAAATTTTGAATTTTGAAAAAGTGAGCTCGTATCGAAGAATAAAAAGCATTGAATTTATATATATTTTTTGTCTATTATCAATTTATTTATTTCATCATCATTCATAATAATAATAAATACACAATATTAATATTTATAATAATAACAAGTTGTTTGTTTCATCTTTCTTTGTTCTTTTTTTGTAATTTTCATTTTGGCAATTGTTTTATTATTATTTATCCATTCTCATTTAGTTCAATAAATCTCATTATTTTCCCATTTTAATTAGTGTTATAAAGATTACGTTTCCTATTATTGAGTCAGATATTGGAGAATTTTCTTTTTTTTCTTGCTGAAATGTTGTGTGCCGATGTAAATGCAAAACAATATGTATTTATTTGTAACCTATAAAAGTGCGCATATTTATGGTTCTTCTTGTTTAATTTGACCTTAATTTGCCGACTGAATTTATCAAAATTATTTCCGGCACAACACGTTTTGCTTTACCCATTTTTTGGAAAAACTTGGGAATCAACGCTGCATAGCAATCCGAATGTGGTTTAACAAGTACGATGCATCGAAATTGAATTTGAGACATTTTCCTACGTATTAGTTATTATTATTAATTATGTTTGTTTGTTATAATCGTTCGCTCGTTAAATGCGATGGAAATGCGCTTGAATTAATATTTTCTTACACGAACACGAAAAACGCTTCTCTCCTAAACACGAATTACAATATCTAAGGCATTGTTCATGATCGAACGAAACGCGCTTACAATTTCTTTTTGCTTCTTAATAACAATTAATCTCATTGTAATATTTTGTGGTTTGCTCACTTTTTTTTGCGTGGCTGTGTGTTTTGGTTAAGATAACGCGTCGCTCGTCTTTCTTTTATGCATTATCCGGTAATATAAACGTCGCACGAGATACAATTATAATTATTTAATTAATTAATTATTTAGATTTGTTATTACAATTAGACTTACAAAAAAACGAATCGTCTTTATCTAAAAATATATATATTATTCCAATATATATTATTTTTTGTATTGCGTATTAAGGCTTGGCCATTACGTTGCCCTTATTTTTTGTTGTTTGTTTGTTTGTTTCTTGTTTTGTCTGCTTCTTCTTGTTCACGCATATTTTGTGTCGTTTTGTGTGCTTTTGTTGTGTTGTCGTAGTACGTTTTTAATCCTTTTGCCCTCGCGCTCATCGCTTTTCTGCCTCGGTGCACAGAAAGTAGTACAGTGAATTCGTTCACTGTCCCCTTTTCTCCCGTATAAAGTTACAAGTTTCTCACACGCCTTTCACTCAATCAATTATCAATTTCAATTTTTGTAAGATTGCTTGATTGCTTCGTCAATCAGTTTTAGTAAAGGGTTTTCGTCAAGAGGTGGTGCATTTAATTGCCTATTGTATTTTTTCAAGTTTGGAACTTTAAAGTTGTGCATGTTGCCTATAGACAACGGATCAAAAACGAAGTATTTGATGAAATCAATTTAGTTTTGCGCTGCGTACAGAAAAATCGCAATAATTCGTTCGATTTTATCGCGCTAAGAAGAAGAAATGCATCGTACTTGTCCAATCAACACAATGTGCGCTAAAATTATTTCGAATTCGCTATGCAGATTCCGCAAGAATGTTGCATGAATTGAAATGGTGTTGACATTTGCGTTGTGCGTGAAATGATTTGTTCATGTTTTGTTGTTTGCTTTGATTTGTAATAAACATATTTTCCAGCGTTTTGCCTGCTTTGTTTGCTTCTCTCTCTTTTTCTCTCTTTCGTAAGTTTAGTGAATACTTTTTTTGGCTTTTCAATTACTTTAAGTTTTTATGTTTAAATTTATTTTTACTTTTTGCGGAGATCTCTCTAAAACGAACACAGCTAGTAACACTTTTGACCACTAGCGAAACACTCGTGCGCTTGCGGACGAAACTACAGTTGAATCGTATAATTTTCTCATTTCCTTTGCTCATCAATCAATCATTCTTAAAAATATGTCATTTTACAATTATTTAATAATAAATACAGCACGTTTTAGCATATGTTGCGCGCGCACACACTGTTTAAACTGCTTCCAAAAAACTTTGTTGTTGTTGTTGTGCTGCTGCTCAAACGCTTTTGCCATTATTGGTGCTGTAATTTTCTCAAAAGTCTCTTTCGTCGAAAAAACGTAAAGTGATTTTCGCTCCTCCATCGAACGAAACACGAAACAGACGCACACAAACATTTGCTTGGTGTTCACACTAACAACAATCAATCAATTGAATTTGTTTGATCAATAGATATATACAACGCGTGAACCTCTTGGCGCATTTTACTTGAATTCGTTTGTTGTTCTTCTTCTTCATCATCATCATCTTGTTTTGTTGTTGTCTTGTCATAATCGAGTGTGTCAATCAAGTAATTATTCATTTAGTTCAACTACGCAATCAACGCTAATATATATAACACAAAATGATTGCAACTACAACGAAATGAAATCGCTATGGCTAGATTAAAGAGAGATGATGATACTACAAAATGACACATTGCACAATGTGTGTGTGTGTGTTATTGGTGAGTGCATATTCGTCCATCTTTGTCATTACTTTAATTTTCACTTTATTTCTCATTGCAACTTTATTATAATTATTATGGTTTTATAATACGAACGGAAAATTTACTTTTTCTCAGTTTGTTTGTTTCGTAACTAAATGAAGTATGAACAAAGAACGACGATCTGAAATATACACAGTATATTTAATCAATCGTCACTTCTTCTTCGCCTTCTTCTTCGTCTTTTTCATCCTATGTATATGTTTCATCTTCTTCTAACCGGCTTCGCATTTTTGTTCTCTGATATCCTCCTTGTGTATATTGTTCGCTTACGTTTTGTTGAATTTCCAAATTTGTTTATTATGTGTTTTTCTCTTTGGCGTTTTGTATTTTATGTGTTCATCGAATAAGCCCTTAAATACATATCATTAAATACACATTGTTACCCTGATTATAAATTATTAATTAGATAATACAAAATCGTCATTTCACATTTGCAAATGTTCTTGCTATATCTCAATCTTGTTCTTTGTTTTGCATGTTTAAAATTTTGTTATTTCTCTATCTTCATTCTGTATTATTTATTATTTTTTGTTCGTTTTGTTGTTTCGTTTTAGTTCATACTCACATTTACAAATCTGCAAGCATTTTTTGTGTGTATAGTGTGTGTGTGTGTGTGTGTGTTTTGTTTGAATAATTGTTTGTTTGTTTGCTGTGTGTGTGTATATTCAATAATATTAATTTATAATCTTATCATCATTTATTCAATCATATTTATTCTTTATTATACTTTTCATAGAGCGACATATTTATTTGTATATTTTTTTTCATTTACTTGGCACTAGAACTAACTAACGTTTTTTTTTCATCTTCATTATTATAATAATAATAACATTACAACAATTCCTACAAAACTTCATTTTGTTAGGTATATCAATGTATTTTTTGTTATAGGTTTTCTTATTTTCACCTTTTTCCATCCATTCTGTATGCAATTAAGTGTTTTGCTTCTTCATCTTTAACTAGTATTTTAATTAATTTAATTATTCATATTTGCCTTTGTTGCCTCGCTTGGTTTGTTACATGTGTGTGTGGGTGTGTGTGATTCATTCATTTGCACTTCACTCACACCAGCATTACAAATTTCAGTCACTTAAATGCTAAAAAATGGATGCTGCTCAACATAACCTCCAAAAACAAACTGTCACACTCGAGCTTATTCTGCATTTACTTTGTGGGTGAATTGAATCAATCAATTGGTCAATCAGAGAGCTGCATTGTTGCGTGTTGACGAATTCATCGATTATCGATCATTGATCCATTGATCATTAACAAAGAGCAAGCAAATTTGTCAGTTTTTTCGTAATAACACAAGCAATTACTGAATTTGGACGTTTCTCACACGTTTTTCATAATTTTTCTTCTTTGTTGGTTATGTATTAATTACTACGCAAACTTAGGCATTTATGCATCTATCTAATTTATTTATTTATATATATATATATGATTATAGCATGCATTTTGTTAATTTAGTATTTCTTTTTAGTGTTTCGTTTGCAATTCAATCGTTATTCATTACAAAAAATATTTTATATGTATTTATATACTTGGAAACAGTTTTGGAATGCGTCGCATTCGCCTCGTATCTTTTCGTACGCGCTCGTTTCTTATATTTCATCATTTAAAATTATTATTTATTCAATAAATCATTTCGGCAGTGTATTCGTATGTATGAGTATTCATTATTAATTTTACCATTCATTATCATGGAATTAAACAAGTGTTTCAACTGATTTAAGTAATATATATATAATTTTTGTTGTTGTTGTTGTTACTTCATGTTGTTTAATAATACATTACATGTATGTATTGCTTCATGGACACTTAATCTCTTTGGTGTGTGTGTGTGTTTGTTTCACTTTGTTTTCTTTATATATCATATACAAATTAATTAACTTTGTGCGCTTGTTTTATTTTTATTTAATTTGCCTACTAGTTACATCTGGTGGTGAGAACAAGAACAACGAAAACAAAAGATATTTGTTTTGTGTGTTTGACGAACAACAAACTCTTGATCCGCAAACAGTTAACTGAATTGAGTATTATTATGAATTAATTACATTCTCTCGTTTTTTGGTTTGTTTGAATCGGTTTTGTATGTTCCAAATTCAGTTATTACTCTATTTATCTATGTAATTTATCTATTTTACAATTACATTACATAACAGTACGAACATAACCTCTTTTCTTTGAACAACGAAACTCTATGACACATTATTCGCGTTTTATTACATGTACAATTTGTTCATTTATAAATAAATGAATGTTTTTGTAAAATAGTTGATTTTGCAATTATTTTCTTCGTATGCATTTTGGTTTTTGGCCAGTGGTTTGATATGAAACAAGTTGTGCATTTTGTTAAGTGAAATTTTCTTTTTGTTGGTTGGTTGGTTGTTAAACTGAATAATGTAAAAAGTCCTAGTGCGTTCATTCGTATTTGCATTAATGTTTTGTTTAATGTAGGTATATTTTATAGTTTTAATTACCGTTATATATTTTTTGGTTTTTTGGCGGGTCAAACACCGTATTTCATATTTTCTCGTTAATTACAATACTTAATTTAATTATATATTCATTTGTTTATAATATCACTAAGCACTCGTGAAATAGTTTTGATGGCAGTCGGGAAAATTTATGTGTAAAATTACACACTCATGCACATTTCAGATTGCTTTCTCATTTTGAAGTCAACTGAGTGAAGTTTATTATGTCATGTTTGTTTCTTTGTTTGTTTGCTGTTTGTGTTTTTCGCTTCGTCTCAAAGAGGTCACTTTACAAGGCAAACTTTAACGTCATGTGTGTTTTCGTATTATTCGATTAAAATGGTTCTTGTTCAATTACGAGCTGCTGGACTGCACTCGTTCTGTTGTCGTCATTTTCTTCGTAATCATTTCATCTTCATTAATTAGCATTTACAATAATTATAAACTTTTATATGTTGAACAATTAAACAGAATTCTGCATGAAACAATATTTAATATTTAAGGCTACACGATTTTGTTCTTGGTTTTCAATTTTTTGGTTTTGGTTTGCAATGTGTATTGTGGGTTGCATCCATCAGTTTGTGTTATTGTACCATTAAATATTTATAGTTAATTTGTTTCATTTCTCTTCTTTATAAATACTTATGCATAAACAACAATTTGTACGAACGGTGTGTGTGTGTGTGTGTTAGTGCAAAACATTTCCTGCGCATATTTTCATCTTTTAGGTTAGACTAGTTTCTCTTAGTAAAAAGTTACTCAGCTTTGAACAAATAATATTCTCTCTCTTTCTCGCTCATTCTCACTCGTTTTCGATTAACACGTCTCATCAAGGAAAGCAAGGTTCTTGTTCATTTGTAACAATTGCATTTTTATAATAGTGGAAAATATACACAATATATCATAATAACATTTCGGATTCTTCATCATCTTCTTTGTGTGGTTTTTCCTTTTCTTTGGCATATTGATCAATTATCAGATGAGGTCGGTAATGTCGTGACGCATTTAATGCAACACTGCATAACCTAACCTTAAAACGCGTCATGACATTTGCCACAGACATCCAATATGGCTTAATAATAAATAATTATATTGTACATTGCATATCAATCGGTATTATTATTCACTCTATCAAAAAATAATATCCAAGTGAATAAAATCAATATAAATATATCATATTTCTTCAACATTAACAAGTATAATCTTTTCAAATAGTCTTTGTCTTCATTATTTTGAGTTTTCATGTTCTTCTTCTGCCTCTTCTTGTCATTTGCATCATCATTATCATGATCATTGTGTCAACGCGAATAAAATGCGAGCCAAGTACCAATAAAAAACAACAATTTGTTTCTTTAAATTGGTAATGCAGCTCATTAAAGTTTGCATCATCTATGAGATGGAATGAATGTTGTTGTTGTATTTTTTTTGTTATTATCAAATGCTCATTTGGTGAATATTACAAACTAATTCGTTAGTTTCAACACTTGATAGCAATACAAAAAAGTCTGTACTTTTTAATTTACTACAATTACGCGTTTATTATCTATTAATTCAAGCAATTTCTGCCATTCGTCATCATCATCTTTTTCTTCTTCTTCTTCTTCTTGTTGTTTGTTGTTAATCCAACTCTTCATCTGGTTTGTGTGTGTTTGTTTACTTAGTTAGCTAATTGGCATGCAATTTACACTCTTCACTCTGCCTTTTCTCTTTAGTAAAATTCTTAAAATGGTATTCAACTGACGCAGTCCTAGACAAATTTGCTTTTTTGTAGATATTTTTGAGTGTGTATTTCTCTTATCGTTACGTGTTTATTATTCTTTAAAGTAATATTTTTTCTCTCTTCGGTATGGTAGGCATCCCTCAATACAATTTATTGATGCATTGATCTAGCTATGTGTTTTTTATGTTCTGTTCACCTTATTTCTTGTGTGTTCTAAAAAGAGTCCGAGCGTCGCGTGTCGATTATGATCGATCAGTAACCAGTGGCCAGGCGCCTCCACATTTAGTAACAACATCTTAAGCTATTATTTATTAACTCTAACAGGCATTTTATACGTTTGTGTGTGTGTCGCCATCTTCCGTTCACATCCACTCACTCTCACGCATTCCCCGTTCACACACTCTCCCTCTCTTGTACATTTGCGCAAACTGCTACTTTATTCACTTGTTATTTTTCTTCTTAAAATCTCAAATATCTCTTCCGAGAAACGAACAAATGAACAGTGAACGTAAAAATTTGTTCAATGCTTCAACCTCTCGCATTCTCTCGCGCTCTCTGTTGTATCCGTTTTGTGTTATCACACATATTTGTTAATATTTGTTTATTTGTGCAAATACTGAAGTAGTTTTCATTATATTTAGTTTATTATTGGTTGCAAATCCTATTTGTTTTTTGGTGTTTTTGCATATTATTTAAAACCGTATGCAGTTTTGCTTATTTCTGTGGTTATGTCTTATCAAATGCTCGGGCACACTGCTATTGTGAATAATGAATACATTGCTTTATTAGATACTCTTGCGCATGCGCATTCTGTTCATCTAAAATTAATTTATTTATGCGTTTTCTCTGTGTATGTTTGCTTTTTACTAGTAATAGGTACGTAATTGTTGTTGTTGTTGTCCTTGTTGAATGCATTCCGGTATTGCGTTGCTCGTGGTTTAGTTTATCCATCCGGGTTGCGGTCCGTGGATATTTGGTTCTGCTCCTGGGTGCGTTTTTTGTTTTTCTTCTTATATTTGGTGTCCTTTTCTTCTAAGGCCATGTGACGTTTATGTTTTCTTTATTTCCTAAATGCAAACTTTTTTATTTATTTATTTATTTATATGCGTGTTGTAGCTTTGTGTCTGTGTTGTTGTTCTTGTTGTATTGGTTGTTTATTGTGTTCCTGTTGTACTTTTTTTTGTTTAAAACACACTTTCTTCGACCAGCACTCGAATAATCGACAATAATCGACAATGATCGACATTAATCGCCTGCCATATCATTCTCAATGTACATAAACAAAAGTAGGATGTTTTTGCTACGATTTATAAGTGACTTAGGTTTTAAGTGTGTTCGTATAGATCATTTAATGCGATTGATTAGGTATTATTATAGTCGAATGTAGGTTATGAATGTATGAATCATGCATTGCAAGATGGCGCATGGTCGTACAGTGTGCGTTGTTGCTCTTTTTGTTTTGTGTGTGTGGGCGTGTGTGTGTGTGTGTATGGTGATGATATTGTTGAAGGGGTGCGAACGGAACACATATTTTGTTTGCTCTCTTTCTCTCTCTCTCTCTCTCTTGCTTTCTCTCTTTTTCGGTTTCTGTTCTGCCTAAAAACGCGTATCGCTTATACAATTGTTGCATGTGTATAATATGGTGTATGTGTGTGTATGTGTGTATGTGTTTGTAATATTTTTTGGTTTTAGCCTAATTCTATGACCACGGTTTCCTCCACTTGGTCTTTATCCGCGTCAGTAACAGCGATGTCCGCACACTGGTCGCGCACAGCATAACCAACAAGTATCGTCGCTGAACGTTAAAAAGAGTACTTGTAATCGCAGTTGCTAGTGAAATTATTTGTTGAATTTGTATTATTAGCGTAGTCCATGCGGTCCACAAAGATAGCACACTGTTTAAGGTCCTGCTCGACGGCGTCGTCCTCGTGGCGGCGCTGCTGCCGTTCGCTGCCGCCGCCGCCGCCGCACAGCCCGACGAGCTGTTGCTGAGGCCCGTCGTGCAGTTGACCGGCACGGCGGTGATGTTCGGCGGCCCGCTCGGGCAGTGGACGGTCAACGCCGTGCCGGGCCTGCTGCGTCCTCCTCCTCCTCCTCCTCCTCGGTCCAGCGTACCGTAATGCGAATAATTGTAACAACAGTCTTCATCTCCCACCGAGGACTTGAGCCGCTGCTCGCCCGTCTCCCGGATGTTCGGATCTGGAACACAATGCATTACAAACGGCTCTCCACCATTCATAACCCTATCAAATTTGCAACGACCAGCTAGCCAACAACTTCTTTCGCCTCTTTGCACCCCCTGGTGAAAAGTAGGTTAGGTTAGTATGTAATTGCAACATTGATTGGCAATTGGAGATGAACTGTCCGAAATTCGAGAGGATCACGTCTGTCACTTTGGGACTTTAATCGTTTCAAGAGCAATCAATAATTCAGCAATGCCAAAAGTGCAAGGGACCGCAAACAAAAGTCAATAATTTCAGTTGCGGAAGCGAGGCAGCCATGATTAAATATTAAGGTTGAAAGTGTGCTTGGGATGCGGCGCAATTTAATTTTAATTGACAGCATTTCACGTCTTCCCGCTGGCGCGCGAATGAGTGACGGACATTGTATGTGTGATTGCCATTGTCTCGCGATGCTTTCTAAATGGTACAAGTGCATAAAGTTAATGGCATAATAGCGACAACGCGTATGAATTCGCATCACGGATGCGGATTGAGGAACTGCGTTGGATACGCGCCAAACCGCTATCGCGCTCAAGGGGAAAACGATATTCATAACGATAGTTTGTTCGCGGCACGTTTCCGCAAAGTGCATCAAATAAAGTTCATTCAGACGTGAGCGTCGATAGTTTAAGCGCGCTCAGCTCGGTTTTGTACGGAATTGTTAACTGAAGAGACGAGATGAGATGAGATGGCCCATGATGTCTGAAAGGGTATCAATTCAATTTCTACTCAACTAAGTAGCGATGAGGAAAAAGGTTTTATGCCTCTTCTTTATCCGCTCGCTACAGTTGTTCGTTTGCTGCCTTGGAATAACGATTACAAATGCGTTTATCTCATAAACATCTAGATGGAGTATGATTCTCATAGCCGCCATCTTTGATTTTCGTGTTGTAAAAGTGTGACTTTAAATGCAAGAATTTGATAGACAGTGTTCCTAAATGATACTTAGACTACATGAATTATAAGACTCATTTTCGCTTAGCATGTGCCATGTTCGTTGACAGAGTGGCCATGTTTGATTTCAATGCCGAAGGTTTAATCGTGAATGCTCGTATATTATACTAATATCGCATAAGTTATAAAGCAAATTTTCGAATAGCTTCTACGCCATGTTTACAAATCGAATGACAGTTATAACCAACGCCATCTTGAAATGAGAGCCAAGTAAGAAGAAAAGTTTAATGCGAGTTCTTTATCTGCTTCCAATAGTTGCTGCTTGCTGTGTTAAAATAATGATTACAAATGCGATTATGTATTAAAGATCTAAACCAGTGATTCGTAACCACTGTGTCATGGCACTTTCAAGTACCTCCAAATTCTAAACGTGCGCAGTTAATTAAAATGTTGAGAATTACTGATTTAAATGGAACAGTAAAACTCGTGATTGTTCGAATATGATATTTATACGCATGTATTATAAGGTCTAATTTTGCATGTTTATATATAAAATGACAGCTGAAGAATGCGCCATTTTGAAATGGAAGAAAATAAGGTTCAATTAGACAATATTTAAAAATGAGGATTATTACCGAGACAGAGAAACGTGGGCTCGCCGGCGTATTGCGTTGGATGAGCAGGCGCACGGTCCCCTGGAAGCATATAGGGACACTTTTGCTCCACGCTCTGGCAGACGCTGGGACAGGGCCTCACCCTCAGCCCCGTACTATTGTGATAATGAGGCACCATTGAGCTGCACACCCACTTCCGGTATGCTTCCTGTAACAACAAATACAAGTCAACTTTTAATACTTTCGCAAAAACTATGCAAAAACTCAGAAATTAACTTAATCCTCGACGATTATCCACGCATACTTTGATAAGCGGTTAACAAGTGAAGAAAAAGTACGCATTTTATGACACAATATGCATGTAATGCGCATGTTATTCATTCATTAATCGTGCACTTCATTACCCGCCTCTTCGTTTTCTCGAAAATAAAGAGAAAGAAAAAAAGCACAGCGAGATTTTTTCTTCGTTATTGTACGCTTGACAAAACTGCTCTTTTATGGAATTTGCCGGCTTGCTCTTTGGAAAATTCTGCCGTCGACAGGGGGGCGGCAGCGGCAGCAAATCACCGTGGCAGGTACAGCAAAAGGTAAGGATAGATTGTTATAACCCCTTGCGATGCAATCTCAATGCGTCTTCACTGTCAATCGTCCCGTTGCCGGAGAGATCGATCGTCAATCACCGGATGCCGACGAGTATACGCATCCTTCCTGTTTCTTACGCGTTCCCTTTTTGTTGTTGTTGTTGCTGCTGCTGCTGTTGCTGCTGCTTTTACTGTTGTATTGCTGCAACATATCAATTCCTCTCCGGCATCCGACACCACGTTCGCACGTGTAATGTCACTCAACTTGCAATCGACAAGTTGAGCTTTTGCTACTTGACTCCGGCAAGCGTTCGAATTCAACGATCCGAGGATAAATCCCTCTCGAGAGCGCACAAACGCCCTGGGGCATTTGCCGTTTGCTGACAGAGCAAATGCAAAATGCAACGTGCACTCCACGCATAAAAAACTAAGCGATTGGAAAATGCTATGCGAATTCAATAATCATTTATGTTGCTTATTTTATGCTCCTACACAAAGTTTAAATAAAAGTTGAATAGACGTTTAGCTTATTTCATGTAAATAATTTAAATATTATTCATAATGTGTAAGACAAGGATAATGTTTGGGCGCCATACTTGTTTTGATTTTCGGTCTGTGAATCTTTGACTGTAAACCCGAAGAGTTGATCGCGTCTGATCGTGAATGATGCTTATCCACATATGTTCTAAGGTATATTTTCGAATGACAGCTAAAATTCGCGCCATACTGGATTCAAATTCAAACAAACATTATGTTGTTAATGCTAGATTATTAGAATTATTTCTGTTAATACCCCGTGGTTAAAATTCGTTGATATCAATAGATTAACATAAAGCACGAATAAATAGGTTATGGTTTTGGTTTCATGTAAAAAAATATTACTTACAGGTAAATAGTGAGCAAATTTAGAGCCTGGTTTATTATTAATATTCCCGTATTGTTTAATAAAACGTAATAAATATAATATTTTAAATATTGATGTATAAATATGAATATAAACAAATTTATTGGTTATAACACTCGAGGGTAAATAATTCATCATCGTTTTAATATTTGGTAAATTTGGAAACAAAGGCAACTAAATGAATATTATACGTGCGATGTAATAAACAATGAACAAACATGGAGTAAACAAGTTAACGTCATTGCGCGATTGAATTGATCGATAGTGGAAGGCAATACGCGAAGTTACAAGTTGCAAGCAAGCAGTAAGTAAGTAGTTGTTTGCAGTTTGCTGTTGTATTGCGATGGTTGCTGGTGGTTGGTCTCGTTGCGAATGCCGAAATGAAGAAGCGAGTGCAGAAACGGGAAGAGTGGAGCAAGTGGAGCGATAAGAAAACTTTCCACTTGCAACTCAACTTATAAACTCATAATGGCTGCTAAAATTGACTGAAATAAGAGCACCAAAGACGATGCTGGAACGGAGGGGTGCTTTAATTCGCGCATTGCGCAACGCACAATGTGCAAATGTTTGACTAATAAGATAAGAAAATATTGACAAGCAACCGGTAGCGCGACGCGAAATGTTCGCTCTTCGCTTTCATGCGTGAAGCACCCCGGCAAAGATGACTGACTGACTGACTTTCCCCCCTGCTTAAAAAGCCCAATTCAAATTGCCATTCAACTTTGCGAACAAAGTTTAACTTATTATTATTTGTTGCATTCGCGCGCTCGCGATTTCGAAATAGAAATTAAAGAAATACAAATGTTTGAATTAATAACTTTTATGCATCATAACTTTCATCCCTTTTTCAAATAATTATTTAACTTGTTTTAAAATAGTTAAAAAGTGTAAAACGTAATGCTTTCGTTTAAATTTCTAGAATGTTCTAGATGTTTCTAGAAGCTTCGAGATTTCAGCCAGACTTCTAGAATGTTCTAGACTTTTCTAGATGCTTCTACACTTTGGCTTGTTCTTTTGAAATTTCTAGATTGTTCTAGAATATTCTAGACTCTTACTAGATTCTTCTACATTTAACTTGTTATAAAATAGTTTTAAACTCTATTTTATCCCGATTTTTAGCTTTGTTCATTGTTAGCATGCATTGCAAATTCACATCGTGATCCCGATGGAGCAACAAATTCTTTCTGGCAATATATGTAATAATAGCACAAGCGTGCATTGCATACAACAAATCGTCCTGCGATCCTCATTCCCTCGAGAATCGTGTTTTACCGTGAATTATCGTTTTTCCACAAAAACGATTGATACATTTTTCATTCTAATAAACGTTTAACCCCCCCGCATTACAACCCCACTTAAAATATCAACGCTGTTACTATGGAAAAATGCGTTAAATGTTTTTAAGAGTTTTAAAACAATGTGTAAAAAGCGAACAAAGCCGTATTGATTTTTCAAACATAGTAAATGCCTCTTTGTGCGTTAAAAATTAATTAAATTTCCTTTGTTATCCTTGTTGTTTGCGCGTATTTTCGGGCTTCATGCGCACGCGTTTTTCCAATAAGGTGCAATCTATTTTCGCGCCCGAATAATAAAGCGGAATATTGTGATTGAGTGAAATGCGCTGCGACTGGATTTAAATAATCCGATTGCCAAAATATTTAATTATTCAAATATTTTATGATTTATTTCGAAATATTTTCATTTTATTGCAAAAATTACCTATTGTTTGATTGTATTACTTGCAGTGAAATTTATTTGAGGTTAACCTCATTATTTAAACTTTTCATCCTTTATACGACTAGTTCCTGATCGAATTTCGGTATATAGGGGTTGTTTTTATAAAAAATAATTGAAATCATAAAATTGGTGGATGTATTAATTTGGCGGTTTGGGGTTCGCGAGGGTGGTCATAGAATTTGTTAGCTCTTGTGGGTATTGGGTCTGTGTCATGGGAATAACTAGCAAGGCATTTATACAAGGGTATAAAGAGTAGTGAAAGAAAACACGAGAGAGAGTGGAGCATGTTTTGCGAGGGTAGGAAACACCAGGGGGGGGTGGCGGGAGTTAGGAAAGGGCGCTTTCAGGGCAAGCGCGTGTCCAATGTATAGACGTAATGCGCTTTTCCGAGTCGGCTTTCCTATTTGCCAACGTTTTATTGAACGTAAATGGGCATTTATTTCACTTGCCGCCGCCGCTGCTGCTGCTGCTGCCGCCGCCGCCGCCGTCTCGTAATGCAATCGTTACACGCGTACACCGCCGCCCAAAAGCGCCGAACGCGCGTCCTGCTTGTCGGCGGCAACGGCGAATCAAAACGAAAGGAGTACTCGCTTTCTGAGTTACGACCGCTTCACGATTTCCAGTCAACAGGATACTTTTCAGGATTCAGGACTATTTTTTTCCTCTATGCGTTGTGGATCAATTAATTTATTTTCTATTCAGCCATATCAATAACAAAATGTTTGCTTTTATTAAACGCAAATGCATCAGTTAATAAAATCGGACAATCGATCGCAGCGCCACGACCGCTTTGTGCAATTGCATTATTTGCATTATTATTTACTCGTAAACGTACTGTTTCTAATTTGCTGCAGAATGCATTTCATTAGCCGTGCGCACAACACAATATTGTTCGAGACTCTTGTTTTTTACGATAAGATAAATGCATTTAATGTCTTGTTGGCCGCCGCCTCCAGCTTGACGTCGCAGAATGCATTTCGCTCGAGTGCACTTTGAGGGGCACGGCACACACGCGGCGAAATGGCGCTTATGCCGCTCACACGTCGAGGAAAAATAAATTAATTTAATTAAATTGCCAAAGAACACGAGCGACTGCTCGCCGCCGCCGAATGCGCGAGCAAGAGATAGTGCGAGCAATTTTGTTGCTCAGCCAGGACGAGCCGAATGAGCTGCGGGATCCTCTTAGACGCGCGTGTTTCTTTCGCATAATCTTATTTCCCTGATTTATATTCTTTCCTCTTCTATTTTCCTTCAAGTGTCTGCTTTTTGCTTTATGTGTAACGAAGAAGTTTACTATAGTAAAATTAAAACAGTCAAATGTCTTAAGTATTTCCAAATATTTTTCTTATTTTCAATGGACTCTCGAAAAAGGTAATTATGTTGAATTCATTAATCTCAAGAATTTTCACTTCGAAAGGTGCAGCGTGTGATTTCTTATTTCAAATTTCTAGATTGTTCTAGATTTTTCCGAATGCGTCTAGAATCTTCTAGAATATTCTAGATGCTTCTACACAGCTTCATAACCTTCCAGGTGCTTTTAGAATTTTTTTGATTCTTCTAGATGTTTCTAGATTGTTTTCGAATTCTTATGTAGTAATTTAATAAATCATAATCTTTTTGAGATTTGTTATGTTTTAATGATATTTGTTGTTAGGATAATTTAAATAAGACGTCTTAAATGTGAATAAGTAAGGTTAATTTTGTATTTTATCCTGGCACCTTCATCATTTCAGGTGGATGTATCTATTCTGTTGATTTTGAAAAGTTGGCTGGTACATGCAACCCGCTTCATCCAACACAAAGATCCGAAGACAATCACCTGGATAACTTTGAAACTTTCGCTCGTTTTTGTGCGCTCCTCGAGGCGCAATCAGGACTAATCAATTTTTATGCACGATACGCGAACGTCAGCCGAAAAGTCGTCCTCGTTCTTTCTCGATTAAGCAAGAAAGAGACACGCGTCTTGTTCATCAGCGATGCGTACCAGCTGCCCGAATTCGCATCATTAGGTATTAAATAATCCCTGGTCCTTCACAAATGCTGCATTCGACTCATCCCATCATACTTTTACCTCTCCCTTTCTCCTTGCTCCAATGCAGGAGCAAAAGAGAAGGCAGAAGAATAAGTACAGAGAGTTGGCCGCCCGCAGTTACTCAGTCAGACAGTCAATAACCAAAGAAGCTCTTGACATAATTTCAACTTTTCAAGACTTTTTCCCTTTATTTTTTTGTGATTCTGAATGCAGATTTTCCTTCACATCCAGGCCATCGTGTTTTTATTTTACAGCGCTGAACAAAATTTTAATTAGAACACTCGTTAATTCATCCGGTTATTAGCGACCAACCGCGTTAGTTGATGATCCGCAAATTTCCCAAGGGAAATTTTCATTTTATCTCTCTCTTTCTTTCTTGTTTAAATCTCCTTATTGTTGTATTTGTATTTGTTTAATTTATTTATTTACGTAAATAATTTATTATCAATTCTGAAATTGCTGTAGCAAATTAATTAATATGGATTACTTTGAGGTTATTTATATCAATGCGGTTTGACGCTAATGAAAAATGAAATTTATATTATTATTCCGAGTTATGCGTGGGTTGGTTGGTTAAATATAGTATGGAGATATCAAAATTTCAGAATCAAATAGTCCTGGGGTGCTTTGTGCCCCTGTTTGGTAGTTTAGTGCGTGAATCGTACTGTGTTTAAGAGGGCAATTAATCAGAGATCCTAATTAACCAGCATTATCCTTCCCACGGTGCGTTCTCCACATGGAAAATGTCACGCTTCCAAAAAGGTCTATATTCATATATTCTATAGGGTGTAAATATACCAAGTATTTGCTCACATTTGCTCAAATTAATTACCAAGAATTTCTTATAACAAAGCGTTAAACGTGAAAAATATCTAGATTTTTCTAGAATATTCTCGATCTCTCTTGATTTTTCTAGATGTTTCTGGATTGTTCTAGAGTTCTATGGTATTTTGAATTAATTTTGTGACATACCTATTGTTCTGCTTCACTTCAATAAAAGGGTTATGCGTTATACAGTAGTAAATTGTACTGGTTCGAGAGTTTTCTAGATTTTTCTAGAATTTTCTGGATGTTTATAGATTGTTCTATACATCGTTGGTATTTTAAATTAATTTTGTAACACATTATTGGGTTGATTCAGTGTTATATGAGGATTATAGCTCGTAGAGCAGTAAATTGTAGTTTTTCTAGATTTTTGCGGATGTTTCTAGATTGTTCTAGAATTAATTGGTATTTGAAAGTAGGCATTAGAGGGATGCTGCTTTTTTATCAAAGCAAAAAGCTGGTACAGCTTGATTGGATAAGCTGCGCATTTAGGAATTGATGAAAACGTCGGCAATGTAGAACGCGCGTGCTCGTCGCGATTAGGCACAACATTTTCCAATTTTTCCAGTGGCTTTTGTTCCTCGTGCGCGCGCGTGGCATGAAAACGGCATCGCACGACTGCGAGAATTAAGCGGATGGCAAAAAAGGCATGTGCAGGATTCAGATTTCAATTCATACGTGCAATCTGCATGACGAGGTGTTTGCATCCGGCGGAGCGGAGGAAAAAGCTAACGGGTAATACACTGGTGATTGATGCCAGGCGCAGAAAGCGAGCGAGCTGCCAGAATGAATGAACCGAATCGGCGGCTGTAGCGGTGGTGGCGGCGGCGGCGGCGACGTACACATCCTTGCTGGGCACCCCTCAGTGCCGCACACGCACAACGTAGATACACGCAGGGTGAGAGCGTGGTGTGTACTACTCTGGATGGCGTGTGTCCCGGTCGGTCCTGGACCCAGTTTCGCGTTCGTGTCGAGATCGATCCTTGAGCACAGCTGGCGCTAGGGCGGTGCCCCCGGCGGCTGGCTGCTCGCCCCCGCAAACAGCTATCCTGGCTCCCATGGTATTCGCCATCAGCCAGCTGGCTGACTGTCGTATCTGCGTGTGGCAGCTGAAGCAACGCAGCCAAACTCTAAAGTCAGGAAGCTGTCTTTCTATCCCGTACGTATTTTAACTACCCTGTACAACTCGCCACCCCCAATAATGAATCACCTATTATTCAATACGTTTTATAACATGCAAATACATTAAAATTTCTAGGTTATATCATTTATTACTTAAATTATTTCAAATACTTTAAGAATGACTTGGTTTTCTAGAACATTCTAAAAACTTCTAGATTATTATTCATACATAACTAACTCCTCTTGTCACAGAAATTAGAATAAGAAGGAATATGCCAGGCATTCATCACCTGTCAAAATTTTATACCCAGAATGCACTGCACAAAATATTCTAGAGTTTCCTAAAACATTCTAGAAACGTCTAGAATATTATTCATACATAACCTCTCTTGTCAAAGTATTTAACAAATATTAAAAAGAAATGGATATGTATTATGAATAGGAGGAATCTGCCAATCATTGTTAACCTAAAAAAATCTATATCCACAATGCATTGCACCCTTTATATGCCATTAAAGCATTCCCGTATTGTTTGTAATACATTCAC
The DNA here is from genome assembly GCA_963978815.1 of Aleochara curtula. NCBI lineage: Eukaryota > Metazoa > Arthropoda > Insecta > Coleoptera > Staphylinidae > Aleochara > Aleochara curtula. The sequence goes on along the minus strand of OZ022219.1, from coordinate 10,728,187 downwards.
GTCCAGGTTTATTACGAATAGTTAATCATGAAGAACTTGTATTATTGCCGCCTCCACCGGCAGTGCCACATTTTCATACGCGTGCCGATCATGCACGGCCGGCAATCATTGATTTTATATCGCGCTTTTTATATGCGATTCGTAATCACATTGCTGCCGCCGTCGTCGCCGCTGCCGTTGCCGTTGCCGTTGAGATGCACAATCGCGTGTCTCTTTTATGTGCGCGCACGCGAACGTGCCGGCCGCCGTCCTTAATTCGCGTAATGAAATTTTTAAATATTCACGTGCAAGCCACGCTGCTCATGACTTGCTTACAAATATCACTTTATCACCCTTTATTCGCACCTGTTTCACTCGCACTTTATTTCAATTACTTCAATAATTATTTATTGCCATTCATGCCCGAGTATAAAAGCAAAAAATAATATTTACGAGTAATTAGAAAATTATACGACAAATCATTAAACGTCATTACGACACTTACAAGCATCAGTTAAAATTCGAAAGCACATAAAATGATAGTTGTGCAAGTCGTAAATGGTTTTTATTTCATTCGCCCTTCGCCGCCAACCTCCCGAACACGTCCGATCAACAATTTGCACCCAATTCACAGTTTTCGGCCTTCGACTACCGCCGTTTGGCCTCGAATCAAACACACCTACACATACAGAGTGAGTGAGTGAGTGATTTTTCGATCAGTTGGATAACAACCCTTGATCGAGTGCAAGTGTGTACATTGCGCACTCTGACCGCCTATCAAAAAGTAGTTAAAATGAAGAGCGGATTTCCTCAAATTGCTTACACAAGCTGCCAGCATCCATTACAGGAATGCATGCTGTATGTAGGGTTAATAGTTTTTAGTGCTGCATCATCCCTGATTACAATGACAAGGTGTTGCTTTAATCACCCCCTGGAATATAATCTGGCGTTGATTGCGTTAAACGCACCCCCCTCTCTCTGCCCCTCTACCCCTCTGCCACCAATCCTCAACAAGTTGCTCGCAGGTTCCTGCTTCCAATAATGTCTATTAATGTCTGTCGTGCGAAAGGGGGATGAAAATTCAATTAGGGCTCGTTTTCCAAACATAACCACACACTCTATGTATGCAACTCTTTGTGCATTTTTAATTATATGTTAATTGCTGTCACTTAAAGTCTTGTTGGTGTTAAGTACACTTAAGGGATCTTAAAACATCTTCACCCTTTGCTCTTTATCATTGCAAGTAAATGAAAAAGTTTAACATTTTCCGGTTAAAGAGTAATTCAAGTACTGACATGAAGATACAAGTGGTACTTGGAATTTTTTTATGCATGAAACAGTTTAACTTGAGGGAAATGTCATGTTTTAAATTTAACCTAGAATTATAAGTTATGATGGTTTTTTCTAGATTATATTCAATTACTTCAGTGAGCTGAAAAGAAGTGTTGGAATTTTTCAGTTGACAAATACACACGAGTTGACATGCAATTTCCCATGTATGGAATTGCGTTGAATGCCTTTTTGCGTTTGCTTTAACTTGAACTGATTCGCACAATGTTGCCACATCGCATTGTGCAAACTTTCTACGCAATTTCAATTCGCGTATTTTTGCTTGCGCGCCATGCCACGCCATGCCGCCTCTTTCAGCGTAATTAAAACTTTTGCATGGCGGCCATATCGACATATTGTCTCCTGGCGCATGAAAACAAACGCGGGGCGGCCGGTAAATGCTCGTACAACATTTCGGATGCGGCATAATTGCGGCCGCCGTTGCTGATGTGTCCTTTGTCCTATTATGTGCACACATCTTGTCACTAGCCACTGAATGTGTCACTGGGTATCACTAGTTTAGAGGTGTTTAATCTTCATTTTGTAGATCGCTTTCTTGTGCTCTATTCAATACTCATGTGGAACAAATTTAGTTATTGTGAAGCACGATAGAAATTCAAATTGCCATTCTTTCAATGGGAAAGTGAGGTAATAAAGAGTAAATGAAATTAATTCGTTGATTTTAGAAAGGTGCTTACGAAGTTTGATGACCGATAAGTTTTAAATTATGAAAGGTTTTCAAGGATTTAAACGCATAAATGGGAAGAATAATATGAATTGAATAAATATGGAACCAAGTAAATTATAAGTGAATGGTTACCACTTTAATTGTGACCTGAAAGCCTCTAGTTCAAGTGCCAGAGCCGGAGATTACAACTTTTCAATAGTTATATATGCTATCAATCATATTTAACAGTGAAAAAGTCTTCTATAGTTGGGGTAGTAACTACGAGGTATCATAACGGGCCAATGGCGGCCTAAATGTGCAAGATCAGGCAATTTAAACAACAACAACAAATGAATTATAGCAGTTTATGTTGAATTACTCAAAGTTAGTAGAATTTTTTCAATCAATATGCTCAATTTCCTTCTTTTCTAGCTTGTAGCAAGTCTATAATTATATATAGGTTGAAACTAAATGAAATTTATCTGGTATGAAATTCAATTGGAATCTTATACCATTCTCATATAAAATCTGCGCTAATTCCAATTGGAATCAGATACAAAATCCTCTTGGAATCTTATTTGAATCAAGAATGAATTCTGAATAGATTCTAGTTAGGATCCACTACGAATTCCAATATGAATTCTCATGAGAATCAAATTTGAATCCAACAGGGTTGATTCCAATAAAAAAGCAAGCAATTGGAATTTAACTAGAATCCAATATAAATTATTCTAATTTGATTTCAATTAGAATCTAATTCACATTTTAGAATAATTCCAATTAGAATTTAATTTGAAACCAATATTAATTCCAGTCACATCCTTATCAGAATTCATTGAAAATCTAATTGGAATCCAATTGAAATCAAATATAAATTTTAATTAGACTCCAATTGGAATCCAATACGAAATCCAATTGGAATCTACTTAGAGTCTAAGATTAAATACAAATGGATTCCAACTAGAATTCAATTTAAATTCCAATTGAACTCCAACTTGAATCGAATTAGAACGGAGTCAAATTACAATTGGAATCGAATTAGAGTCACAGGTGAAAACTAGTTAGATGCTGATTACAATCCAGTATAAATCCAATTTGGACTCCAATTGGAATCCAATTGGAATCTAGCTAGACTCCACTATTAATTACAAACGGATTTCAATTCAAATCCAATTCGAAATCCAAGTAAACTGCAATTAGAATCCAGTCAAATTTCAATTGGAACCAACTTAGAATCAAACGTGTATTCTAGTTGAAATTTTAATCAGAGTCCAGTACAACTCCTAATTAGACTCCAGTTAGAATCCAATATGATTGCCAGTTGTATTCTAATTGGAATGCTATGTACATTCCAATTAAAATGTAATTAAATTCCACGTCAAATTCTTATGAGAATCTTGGGTCAAATCAGTACGAATCAAATACGAATTTCAATTATATAATGCCTAATATTACACTATTTTAATGTTATTTCCCTGAAAATATAGTGATTTTCTTAATTTTCTTAATCCTTTCTTTAATTCAAATTGTTCATTTTATTTGTAATTATTTAAGTTTATCATGAAATTGAAATCCAATATGAAATTCCAAAATTAGCGATTGTGTTGTGATTGTTACTTAAATAATTGTCAAGTTTAAATATTAAATAATAAATTTCCTCTCAAGTTACGTACGTTTTGTACATTTATATTATTGAAAGATATATAATGAAATGTTTATTTTCGTATGATGTATGCGCATTTGTCATCTATCAACGTAATTGCTTCAGCGTTTGCTTCTCTTCGCTCAATATCAATCTGACTGATTTATCACTTAGCATATTAGCTTTCTTTTTTTTCGCCCTTCTCGATGCGTGTGCGTTTATGCACGTCATTCTATTTGCGTAGTCTTTCACGGGCGCCGGAAGCAAATGAAACGTACAACCGCAACGCTGCCTGCCACTACCACCGCCGCCTTCGCCGTCGCCGCCACCGCTAAAACAGCGCCGCGCGAAGAAGAAATGCAGAGCGAAATTGAGCGCTGGCGGCGTTTGGCAAAAGGTTAAATTTCCGTCTTTGATTCCACGAGCGATATCGCATTACGTTTTTAAAAGAAGGCGCCTGTTTTATTCTTTCTCTCTGATGTTTTACGCCAATAAACATTTCATATGTGTACTTTTTTGCAAAATAGCTTTCAATCCAACAAGATAACCTATTAAGATATCAAATATTAAAATTCAAATAGAAAATTTGCAATAAATAAAGATTATATACCACGTGAGAGTTGCAATACATAAATAGTTTAAATACGGAATTCTAGAGGAGACATTTGCAAAAATCCAATTTTATTTACATATTTCGATTGCTTAGATATTTAAAAATATCTCCGTGAAACAATTTTAAAAAAATTCGAATTATTTTAAAAGTTACAGCCTTTTTAGTGTAGTGGTTTGAGCAACTCGAGTGGTTTGAGCAAAACGAAAACAACTTTTTTGAAACGTTGGTCAAAAAATCTCAAGTTCTAATTAACCGATTCTCATATAATTTGGCCTGAATATTCTCTATATATCCGTCTATAAGAGGAACCAATAAAAACTTTAAATTTCAAATTTTAACTACGTTGAAAAAATTCGGGAAAGTTGCAAAATGAGAGATACAATAGATTTTTCTTTTTGACTGGCTGCCATTCTGCGAGAAAATTTTATATTTTCAAGTTTTGTGGTTCATATCATAACGACATTAGTACTAATCAAGAATCAACCATGTTTTTTTATTACGGATGACCAGAAGGGTGGGAATCATGACAAAATGGGTATGGTGATTTTCCCCTTCTACTTCAACGACGTTAAATGACTCGAAAGTCAAGTGAAATTTGTTTATAATTTGCTAAAATTATCAGTAATAATAATAATAACTAAAATGAGATATTAATGTTTTAGTGTCAACCTTATTTAAATATCTAGTAAAAATTCCAATCAGCAATGACAACTTAATGGCTGATTACTAAAATCAACTAAGCTTTTGTGCCAATTTGAGGTATCAATCAATTGTATTAAGATCTAATGCCTAACGTAACGCTTTATATGTAACATCCACCCCGCTAAAGAACTTTCCCTTAAATTATTCAACTTTTAATACCAATTTAGAACTGATAACAAAATATTTTGTTACAAAATTTGATGAATAAATAAATATAAAAAACTTTTTAGAAATAAATAAACAATTAGTTAATTACATCATCAACTAGCAACTGCTTTCGGCAATCATCATCCCTTAAATAAATAAAATGTACTACTTAACCGTATTACTGGTTACAAGTACAAAGTTGTTAACATTATTTCTTCATTCCTGCCTCGAATCAAGTCGAGTCAAGTCTAGTAAAACAAAGAATAGTGATTTTTATCGTTTTAATAAAATGCGCAAACAGACAATTTGTAATGATAAATAAAGCACGCGCATTGCATGCGTTTTCGCACGAAAGCATGAACGGAATAAGACAGGACAAGACAAGGCAGAGCAAGGCAAAACGCAAAGCAAGACTTCTTGATGGGTGAACACGCATTAAGCGCGAATATTGCGCTTCCTTTTGTCCTGTTGAGCTGAATGCCGATGTCGCTCATAAAATACAACTTTACTCGTCCTCCATTCCTCCATTCCTTTCTATTCACGCACTTTATTCGCCGCCATTCTTTGTAATGTCGCATGCGCTGTTAAAACACATGTTTGACAAAAATGCGTAATTGGTTAATTTGTTCTCGAAATACCGACAAGGCAGAAAAAAAGCAGTTACGTACGTCTTTGCATTCATAGAGGGAGATTACTCATGATTACCTTTGCGTTTTATAAGCTGCGTTCCATTATTCCTAATTTTTCATGGCAATTGCCATTGTGTTATGCGTTTACGACGCACTACAAATGCAAAACTAATTGAAAATGTTCAAGGAACAAGTGCGCACTCATTACACAAAAGAACAAAGCAAGAAAGAATGCTTTAAATTGCACTTAAAAGTCGCTTATAAATAATTTTTTTCGTGTTATTCCCGTTTTTCTCTCTCTTTCTTATTTTATGAACTGGATTGGCAAGTGGATCATGAGTTGACTCGACGAGTGAAATGTTTCGGGTCGCGACGTGACTGCTTACTGGTCTTAAGGAGGCAGCGGAGGCGGTTTGTGCTGCCGCCGCCGACGACGCGGAATAACGCGCGCATTAATTAAACAAATCTTTGAAATTGCAGCAAACAAGTGGGACTTTGAGTAGCGTCGTTCGCTCTAAACGCGATTTACGACAGATTTAACGCGGATTTTGCGGCCGGCTTGGAGATGACCCCTGTCGCTGCCGCCCCTCGTAAACCGCCGCAATTTACATTCGACTACGTTTTCTTTCTTTTCCTCTCCCATGTTTTTTCCATCGCTCATCAAGTCGTTTTGATTTTTATTCGGATTCTAACCTAACCACAAAAGCAAAGAGTTATGAAATCGTTAAAATTATCTAGCGTAATAAAAAGTAAAAAATATTAAACAAATAATGGCAAAAAAATAAACTAGTTATTAGTTGTAAAAAAGATATATATTTTATTTTTATTTTAACGTGCAAATAAAATTGAAATTACCGATTAATTTAACTGGAAAATAATTAAAAGATGGAAAATTAAAATTAATACAAATATTCGATTAAATTTTCAAATTCTTAAAATCATTTCCGTGTAATTCTCTGTAAAGATGAAAGGGGAGCAAAAATGCGGAAAAAGCCTAATGATAATGGAGTAAGTGATGTGTGAAATGCTCAAGATTCTTTCAATTCTGATTGTAATTGCTTGAAACTCTGCCAAAATGTTGGGGCAGACATTCATTATTTGAGCCACTTTATAAATTCAAAACGTTACCACATTATATCAAATGAATTATTTAACCGTTTCAAGTATTAAGATGTTACTTACGCGTTACCAACTTTATCAAAACACTCCTTACGTTATCCTTAAACGTTATATCAAGTTTCCTCACCTGGAACAATAGAAAAGATATATTAATGTCAAACAATCAAAGAAAAAAGTTCTATACAAACATAGATGGTGCTTAAAAATTTAGAATTTTCAAGAAGTTTCTAGAATGTTCTAGAACACTCTAGAAGTTTCCATATTAAATAAGCAGTTCTAGAGTTACATAGATGGAGATGCTGTTGCAAAATTTTCGAGAATGTTCTAGAATATTCTAGAATGTTCTATAAGTTTACAGATTCTTTTGAAATTTATAGGCATAATATTACTTTTTTTGGTTATTTTTATAAATAATATGAACAGTAGTTAATTACTCATTATAACATGAATCACATTTACGAAAATAGAGTGCATAATTATTAATTTATTTCTGTTGATTGGATGAACGACAAATTCGCAAATTGTCGAATGTAGCTTTGCCGCATATCCGCGTAATTGAATCAATTGAAAATATCATGTCGATCGAGCCGATTGCAAAATGTGCAAATTGAAACTGAGCCTGCCTATTTTATTCAACAATCTGTGGGGAGCGGCTAAAAGTCCTTTATGCCTCGCATTCGAAACCATGAATATTCAATAACAATTTAAATTTGCAATGTCACTATCAATAAAACCAACATTCAACTTAATTTAGCACATTATGTGTTGTAATTATTGCTGAATTTTGACAATTGACGAATAGCAATACTTGAGATGCATGGAGCCTTGAACAGGGCCGAAGGCGAAAAATCGTTTAGCATTTGAGGGCTGGCGCGCATGCAGGCAAATGATGCGCGAATGCGAATTTGAAAGTGTCCTCTTGAAGAGGGAGCGCAGGCCGAGCGGAGGTGTGCGAGCGTGCGTTTTTCGCTCGGGCCGAACGCGCGACCGGGACGCAAGTCCTTGAAACTCTCCGGCGTGATTTAAAAGGTCCCCGCAGCTCTCCAGCGTGCAGAACGCGTACGCGAGAAAGAGCACAAGCCATCGTCCTTTTGCATGCGTCGGTTCAGGGTTCGGCTGTGTGGCATTGAGAGCTGCTCCATTGGAAACGCTCGACGGATTCGCGCGCGCTCTCCTCTCTCGTGCGGCTGCTGTGTGCGTGCATTCGATCGATCCTTTGACCCGAATACGCGTTCGGCACTCTTCGCCCACGCCAAGTATTCGCACAAAAATCCACGCGCGCACGCAATAGAAAATGATGTGTTTGTATAACGCATACAAATAAATATTTATCACACACACGCGCACGCACACTTTACACCTATGCTACATTAACATAATGATCATGTGTGCGCATGAGTGTGAGTGCGTGTACCATATGATTATAAACTTGCATTCAGCGCCGCTGGTGCGTTGTGGCGAAAACGAAAACAAAAACGCATTATGAAATGAATTTCTAGTTTTTTTTCTTCTTCTTTTTCTTCATATATTGCATAAGAGGAAATCTGAATATTAAGAGCATTTGGAAATCGTCGAAATTGAAATACATCTGGATTAATAAAATCGGGCCACGTGGGGCGGATGGGGCGGCTGATGATGATGATCGCTTTCATTAATTGGTTTTCCGTGCCCGACGGGGCAACACGATCAGGGATAAAGCAATTATGAAAAATAACGCAAATACAAAAAAGAAAAACGCGCAGCGAAGAAAAACAAGTCGCGCGCGCTTCGCACATCTGTGACGCTCGCGACAAGGACGAGGACGAGGACCGTGACGCGCGTTTCTTTCGCCAGCGTGTGTTCATTCAATTGACGTCTTGCTCAGCCACCTCCTGCCGGCGCGCAGGGCAGGAGGCTGCTGCTGGTGGTACTCCTCTCGCCTGCGTCTCTGATCAATGGAATGGATGCCATGGTTACGAATCGGAGAAGGAAGGAAGTAATATTGAAAACTTGTCGCCCTCATTTTGCATACATCCATCTCCATATCGCATGTGTACGGTGGTCGCACATGCACAGATTAGACGCATGTATTGTGCGCGTACTTCGACTGCCACCGACATGCACGTTTCTATTCAAGTGCTGCCCCCCGCGTCCAAAGCAATGCGTCCATGTGTTTGTTTGTTTGCCGGCTTCTATGTGTCTGCCATCGACATACACACCATGCGTAAATCGATAGTCACATGCTGCCCCCTTAAATCACCTCCTAGGTTATTGTAGTTCTTCATCGTTCATACGTTTAGATACTTTTTTACACGTTTGCCAACCAAAAAATACACTAGATTTTATAACATCACCAAAAAGTACTAAAACTCTTGAACAGTGATTCTTTAAGTTTTTGGTTAATTTTAGCTACAGGACATGCATAATCTATGATTACTACTCAAACATTAAACATGTTTACGAGTTCTTCAGTTTTTGAGATTATTAGGTCATTGGGAAAGACACAATGTTACTTAAGGTAAGGTTAGGTTTTATAGAACCAAAATATCTCACGTAAACTGTTGAAAATTGATTGTTTTTAAGTCAGTTGTTATATCCGGATGTGATTTAATCATTAACTCGAAATTGTGGCAGTTATAGCTAAATTAAGATAGGTTAATTCTAGGTACAAGGCACATAACCTATGATCTCTGAGTATTATTTAAAAATTAACCATGTTTACGTCTTCTTCAGTTGTTTGCTTCCGTTTCGACATTATTAGGTCATTGGGAAAGTCACAATGCATTTAAGGTAAGGTTAGATTCAATAGAAGATGTTAAATTGCTTTGGATTTGTGCTTAAATCTTTGTTTACTCCACCTTTATAACAGATTAGTTATTAAACTAGTTCTAAGTGTCTGAAATTCTGAAATTTCTTTCTAAATTATTTAAAATTTCAATAGAAATTACGGCCTTCTAATAAAAAGTCATCATACAGTGTATGGTTTCAGTTAGGAATGACTTAGGTCATTGTAAACAACCCTTTAATAATTTAGTTGTTAGATGGCGCTTTAGTAAGAATAAATACCTTTGGTTAGGTGTTTTTCATTAGGGTGTATTGCGTTGGGCAATTGTTTTTGAACATTTTTGTTGTACACTTGGGTAATATTTGCGGCATTGTTCAGGATGCTTGAATCGTTTGCTCATCATTCGCATCCTCATCGCTTGTATGAAAATGCAGAACAGGGGAGCGCACCGCGGAGAGCTGAGAGTTGAAGCGCACGAACATTGTCTTCATCTTTTGTGGCCTTATTTGCCAGCCGTCGTGCTGCAATAACGATTCGCGCTCCACGCGTTTGTGTATGTTGTATGCATTTGTGCTCCACTTAGCGTTCGAGTTCAACAGTTCGGGTGTAGGCCTCCGGGAATCCTGCGCATCTGGATATTGCGCGCTCTCCGCACACTCCGACCGACCCCGACTATCAATATTGCAACTTAATGAAAATTTCAAATCTATTCACCCGCAATTTTTATATGATACTTTCTACTTTTTCTGTCTTTAAACCCATTCGCTAGATATTAACTTTTTCTTGGTTTTCAAGTCGATTCAAACCAAATACAAAAATAGTAAGGGGATGAGACTATAAAGATTAAAAAAACAAAAATGAATTATTAATGTTTCAAGAGTTAAACTAAAGCGGGTAATCAAAGTCAGTTGGCAATGTGAATCACCCTTATATCTATCAAACTAGTCATTTAAGAAAATGATTTTTCCACCCTTTTAGTGTCCACCCCATCGTGTGTGAACTCTTTGGGTCTTGTGATTGACAGTTGGTTTTTGTTTTCATACTCCTATAACACCATTCTCCCCTAGTTTAAGTTAATTCTTAAAGTATTATCCTCTGGAGGTGTTGGTGCAGGTTAAGGAAGGAATAACAACAAGGGGTGAATGTTAAAAAGTAAGAATAAAGAGTATATTGTATTGTTTACCATTAGGGGATGCTAAGTGTTTGTTTTTGTTAATAATGCAGTAGGTTAAGAAGATTGTGAAGCCCTTATGAATTTTTCAGAATATTTTCAGAATTTGTATAAATTAATAATTCCCAGGTTAGGCCAATTATTCTCTGATAGTTCTAGCACCATTCAGAATAGGAATAACAGCAAGGGGTAACTATTAGGGGATGTAAAATATTATTTGTTGAAAAAGAAGGTGGTCTGTTCAAAAATATGTGTCCTACTAATATAATTTTCATTCTCAACCATTTTTTCTTGGTTTTGAGATATTCGATTAGTTGTAAACTAATCGAATTTTCCACTGGGGGCGCTGATTAAATTTAGAGGATAAATCAGAAAAAATAAATATATTACATTGTTCTAACTGTTTCTTTAAAGATGGTAATAAGTAAAACAAGTTTGTGAAGCACTGATATAATTGTTTTGTCTTGTGGCAAGTGGTGAAAGGATTGAAATCGTTTGATATAAAACTCTTGAGCGCAGTGAGGAGAACATAAAAAGCGCAGCGGACTTTGAAAGAGAAGAGAGGATAGCATTTTATGTGTGTTACAGCTAGCGCCATATTGAGAGAAAGATACAAAGCGGGCGAAGAGCACGAAGAATTTAAACTCGACGATCTCTCCGAGGATTAGGATGCTTAGACCTAATACGCTCGTCCGTTGAACGAACGCACGTACTTTATGCTTATATAAATGTACGCCGGACGCACAATCACATTCGCAATGATCGTCCTGTTTGCTCAACCAATATTGACGCACAACGTGGAACGAAAATGAACAAGAATACAAATAAAGTATTATGTGATATCGCAATATACTGCAAATTCCACACCGGACAATTTCAAAATTACTTCATTATTTCAATTAGCATTTCCGGTTTTCCCAAATAAATTATTTCATATGTTAATACAAGTATTTTTTATAGCGGATTATAAATATACCTTGTAGTTACTACCCCTTTGAGGTATAAGGGTTGTAATAACTGATTATTTTTAATTAATTATCTCTCAATGTCCAAATTGATATGATTATGTCAATTTGTATGAATGTTCTGGAATTATAGTCTATTTGGCCCAAAAACTCCTTTATTGTCCACCCCATGGACTATTTAGAAAACGAAAAGGAAAATAAAAGAAAATTCTACTAAAAACTGAAGAATTCGATTTAGCATCACAACTTTCTCAGATCTCGTCGGTGAATGGGGTAGGTAAGGGTAGGTATCCCAAGAAAGTCTTATCTAGCAGCTGGTGAGGAGGGGAGGGAGATATTGTGTACCTTTATTTAGCTTTAAAGTACGAAGGAGCCCTAGAACTTTTTTCGGCTTTAAAGTAATGGCCAATACAAGAGTAAGGGGTAAGTACCTACCATTTCTCCTCACTGTTTCAACAGATTATAAAGAATTATTAATTACTGTCAAGTGTTAATTATTATCACTTAATCATAAATTGTGTCCTTCTTATTATAAATTCCCTTAATTTACCCCTACATCCTTTTCCTTCTTTAGTTATCCTATCTATTTTCAGAAATAGCCTATCATCAAGTCACGTACACCCTTCAAGAGTAAAAATGAAACCCTTATTTAAATTTTTTAACTCAATTAGTTTATTTTCATCTAATAATTTTTGATTTATTTTAATTAAACGTTAATTGCAATATTTGTTTTCATTATTTGTATAAATATCTTTAAATTATTGATAAGAATAATGGAAGTAATGCAAAATGTAGGAAGGATTTTGATGTGCGAATCCAATTTGAAATTTAATTAAGCTGGTCGGGTTGAAGGCGGGCGGGAGGCAGGCATTGGCATTGATATGCATGCAGGAATAGAGATAGTGTGTACGGCAGGTCCTTTCGGGCAGCTTCCATTAGCGGCGAGCCGGCATAGGTGGCTGAATTGAATCAGCGGGCGGACAAAGGTGCAAGGACGATAGAGTGCGCGCGCGAACCGGTGATAAGATAATTGATACAACATGGTATTACGGGAATTTATCATTCAATTAGGTCCACGTGTTGATGAAGTAAATTGAGTTAAGCATAGCAGAAATCGTTTTATGCTAATCTGCCGCCAGCGACCAAACGTCCAACGTCCAACGTTCAACATACAAGTGTCGACGTGCTGCATGTAGTTATTTTTTCCAATTGCCGCCGCCCCCACACACATTGGTCAACCGCACGTTAACATCGTGGTAAATGGCAAAGGCAAAACGTGCATGCATCATCGGCATGTTGCGTGTCGTGCACGTTAATGAAATCTCATCATCATACGCATATTAGTTGATGCTGGTTAGCACAGCGGCGGCAACGGCGGCGGCTTCTAATGACACTTGCGCCACATCAGATAGCCAACCCCTACACACAAACACCCCGAACCGCCAGGACGAGTAAATATGTATAATAATACACAGAGGACCATCGCCGCCACCGTTGCCGCCACCGTCGCCAGCACATAGCTTGGGGCGGTGGATTAATAGTGAGATGAATGTTCACGTGCGAATGCAAAGCGCGTCTGTCACGCTCAATTAGTTCAACATCATTCCACCCGCTTTCTCATTCATCCCTTTTTTTTCTCTTTATCAATTGTAAAACTAACCAGACTTTTATATACCAATTTCTCTTTTATACCCTTCCCTGAAGTAAGGATTCTAAGGGTTCCAAGTTGTGTTACAATTTATGATACGGGGGTTTGAATCCAAGTGAAACTTTTTAATATCTGTTTTGAAGTACGTTTTCTCTTTAATAATGGTAAACGAATGCTTAATATAATAATTTCCAATTTTAACCCTTTTGAACCTATAGTTCCCCTACCCTTACCTAATCTGGATATAAAAACAGGATATAGGCACATCAGAAAGCACCGATGCATCACGGGAAGAAGAAAAAGAAGGAAAAACTTGTGGGTACCCAAAGCTTCCAGGTTATGTTCCAATGTAGGATACCAGAATCAAAACACAGGCAGAAGTTTTGTTAATATTTGTTTTAAATAGTTAATGACTTAATGATAATTCTATCAAATTAGCATATGAATTGACACAATTTTGGATAACATCTCATTTTTTCTCGTTATCTATTGTAAACTCAAAATAACTTTTTTACCCTCATGTTGTGTTTCAATTCAGAATACCAGGGTTTGAACCCAGGTAAAAATTTTGTTAATATCTGTAAATACGTACTTGGAGTATTTAATTAGAAGACATTAACTCATTAATGATAATTCTATAGGAATAGCATATGAATTGAAACTATTTTGGAATTGAATGAGGAGCACGACATCGACGAAAATGATGTTCGTGCTTGCAACCCTTTCGGCGAGGAGAGAACATTGAACGGCTGCGGTAGGGCGCATTAATAATTGCGGCTTGCTTATCGCGCACGCAATGATAGACGTTGCGATTCGTGTGCTCAAGGCGACGATGTTCTATTTGATAGCAGTATTGAAACATATTGCTAATAGACGTTTATACATTAATCTGCACTATCACCACTAACACGCCGCCATTTTCAGATCTCTAATTTATTGTTCGAGATAAATGCACGTCGTTCCTAGTATTATATGATTTTCCAAAGCATTTCCCAAATGCGTGCGTATGATGAATGTATATTGATTTTCTTATATCATATCTAACAATACATTATTATTATTTATCAATTTAATCAATATTTTAAGGTTATATTTTTATTATTAGATTTTTTAGTTGAGTACTTAAAAGCAAATTCAAATAGATATTTTTTATTATTCAGTTATATCCTATTGTTTAATTAATATTAATTATTATTTTTGGGTAGGGGGTAAGTAAATTTTGTCTGAATTAGTCATCAATTGTAAATTAAGTCAATTGGTATGGTTAATTATTTAAAAGATGATAAATTCAAACAGATTTTCTTACTTCATTTTCTATCATTGAATTATCATTTTTCTTCAATTCTTTAAGGGGTAAGGGGTAAGTTGATATTCTCTGATTTACTTACTAATTGTCTATTTGGCTAATTTTTAATTATAGTGCTTATTATTGTTTAAGTAAAAAGTGTTCAGTTATTTAAAAACTAATAAATTGAAACAAATTTTTTTTCAATATTTCTTCTTTTTACAATTTTTTGATATAAAGCTTTAAATAATTGAGATTTTCTCCCTTTTTATTCATCCCCATTTTTAATTGTTTTATTTATTACTATTTATTATTTATGCACTAAATGGAATTTATTTATTATTTGCTTTACCCTGGCTCAAAAGATTTCTCTTTTTCACGATGATCAAATCTCAAAGGAGAAAAGTTTTTTACGAGGAGAAGTGCGACAGACCTTGACTCGGATCTTTTAAGCAGCTTAAGTTATTAGTTTATTAGTAATTGATCTCAAGGGTTGCATCAACAATTTCACCGCCTCACTTTACTCCCCAGTGAGCAATAAGTTTTTTTATCACGCCACATTACGCAAATTTTCGAAGATGAAAGTAAGAGCTTTAAATATACAATCAATCATTCAATAACGTCAATCATCAATAAATAATTAATAATAATTATGATTTGCAATTTATAAATCTATATAATTCACGTTTGTTATCCTGAATCCAGAGAGGAATGAAAGACCAATAAATCAAATTGTTTGAAGAGGAATATCGATATTTGTAGAAAGGGTTAAAAGTTTTTTGTGATTTTTATCCTTTTATGACAAGTTATATCATCCTTTGTGTTTGCACACTAACAGATAACTATTCACCCTCATCTGCATGAATTGTCTTTGCTATTTGCACGATTGAATTATCGAGACGTTTACATGGGGGTTGAAAAAAATTATTGCAATGGAAAAGTGCGCTAACGATGCGAACGACAGACTTTGAATGGATGCGCGGCCATTAATCAGCCGCAACATGCATTTCGGAAGGATAACCTACAAAAAAAAAGGATATGTAACTGAATATACATGAGAGTGCGGCCATTTTACAAACACAAGCAATGATGTCATCTTTACATACACATTTCGTTAATGTTGTTGTTGTTGTTGTTTCGTACGTGTGCATCACTCATAAATTTCATTAAAATTTCGACGCGTATGATGAGTACTTATTCTCACACACACATGCACACATGGCGCGTGCACATTTCATCCCTTGTTGGTTAGTCGCTGAATGCGCAATATTGTTACTGTTTGTTGTTTTGGGGGCGGAAAAGTGCGATTGCGAGCGCGAGTGCGCTTTTTGCGCATTTGCGCTAATAATAGCGATTTCGAGTCGTCGCATTTTAGTGGTTTATAATTGCTCATGCGGTTTTTCTATGATTTGCGTTCCGCATTTGCATGCGAGCAAATAATTCGAGTAATTCGAGCAAACTGGGGCGCAACTAGCTAAACAATGAAAGCGCATGGACGCATTCGTGCACTCTGCGGAAATAAATTATTATCTTGCGCCATAAAAAATTTAAACTACTTTTCAAACAAAATTACCGCATAAATAAACAAACTGCACGTATAAACAATTTCACAACTATTTTCATGAGAAAGCTTTAAATAAATAATCATCATCTACATGTACTTATTATAATCTAATTTAATAGTGTAACAATCCTTCTCAAACTCTCTTTAAATTAGTAGACAATCATAAACTATCCTTAAAAATTATATTTTTAAACACAAAAATAAATAATTCACTTAGAAATATAAAAAATGATATAAAAGTTGCCTATATTATATTATTACACCATATTCTAATAAAACAGCCCTCTAGCTTTACTACTACCCTCTTTGAGCTACTAGAGTTCTCATCGTATTTTTGTTGGTTTCTAAGCATAGGACGAGTGTCCATTGTGCGCAATGCGTCCATATTTGAGATGCGAAAAACTTTGAGTGCGCGTGCGCTGCTGACAAAAGTTTGATTTTGATTTAATTATAAAATCCGTAACGTATATTGCGCGACAGGGTGCGCGGTGCGGTGGTAATTTGTACGAGTGTGCGTGCGTGCGTGTGCGAGCATTCGCGTTGACACAATCTGGTCGCGAGCGTGCGCACCCCATTCGGCAGTTGTAATAATAATGGGGGCGGCTGAGTGCACGCAGACATGCATGCCGCCCCATATAGCGACTGCGCGCGCGCGCGCACAAAAAGGATGTGTTTTCAGTTGACCTAAATCAGCATCACTCGCGCGCACTCATCGGGTCCTTTGCGTTCACCTCGTCGCCGAGCAGCGAGAGACAAATAAGTGGCAAGGGAGCACGAACGGGAACGCGGGACCACCGCTAAGTGTCCTCAATTTCATAAGAACTCAGACTTGACAAGTAAATTTTAATCGGTGCCCAGCAAATGGATAAACAATGAATTATCCTGGAAGGACGAAAGACGAAGCGTGGCATGTGTCTTTCGGCATGCACGTGCACATGTGTGTATTTCGGGATACATCGAAAGCGTTGTCGGTGGCGGCAACGACGATCACGGAGCGCCAGAAGCAGGTTACTCCCGCCGGCGCGTTTGTAGGGCAACCGTCGAAAAGTAGGGGATGATCGATAACTGGCAGGCTGCTGCTGCTGCTCCTGCTCCCGCTGTGCTCGCAGAAGATGCCAGGTACCTCGCGCTCTTGCACGCACACCGCCGCCATAATGTATGGCTGTGTACTCGAATTATAGCATGTTCTAACAAGCGTCGTGTGCACGAAACGTGCCTCCAGCCGCGCATTGTCCTTCTTCATGCGTTCGCCGCTTTTTTGCGCTCGCGGCACGCCGACGATAAAATATGCATTCGGACGCCGCCGCCGCCGTGAACGCATTCGGCGTGCAACCGCCAACGAGCTGATGTGATAAAATATGAATGCTCAAACACGCGCGCGAGCAAGAAAATAACAACGCAATGACGGACACACTCCAAATGATCCTCGCATGTATCATAGTCCTGCGCAGGATACACATTATCAACCAACAGGAAAAACTTTTGAGCCACACTAGTACTCGGCGCTGACGTTAATTATGACTGATGGCTGAGAACTCTGCACATTTTTTCATAGCTCGCACACACTGCCGAGTGGATGGTGTTTATTTGGTTGCATAATCAGATCATCTAATGAAACCATACAGTAAGGTTATGATTAGTTAATGTACATTTTTATTTGTTTCTGCAAACGACAGGGAACGTTTTTGAAGGATATACGAGCACGTGATGCTCCTTGGCCTTGTCAAGGAGGATTACATGTATCGAGTGTGTGCACGTCGTTATCGCGTGACGCCGCCGCCGTTGCCGCCGCCTAATTGAATCAAGGTGCAAGCGACGCTCGCCGCCCGTGCGTCGCCACATGAATTAACGGATCGGCAACACGTTCTTCAGCTGTCGTCAGCCGTATGCAACTTGTAATGCATCCCATCAGGTTGTAACTATACTAAAACTATTCGCTGTTAAAGTTTAACTCTCGACGCGAATCAAGTCAAGTGAAGTGGCAAATAAAATTCGTTCCTCTTCGATTTTTACGAGCTGCCAAATGGGCACACATACACATAGACATTTGCAGGATGTATTCAGGACGATTGCACTCCTGCCACTTTTACGACACTCGCTAAATGCGCATTCCTATTGAGTTAATACGACGCTAAGTGCTTAAGGAGTATTAATATACTTCACTGTCATGAGGAGCTAGAAGGAGCTCGCGCGCGCGCACACGATTAGCGTCAGACGTGTGACGGAAGTGAAAAAGAAGGACGAGAAGGACGAAAGGACCGCGCCCGCACACTATCCTCTTCTGCGTGTCAACGCCAACTTTCCTGCTATTAATTTACCTTCATTAACGTGCAATTAGCGTTCGCGTGCTGCGCTAACCCGACGCCCGCACAGCCGCCCCCCGCGTAATGGATATCGAAAGCAATATATCCAATTTCCAATCATTTATCCTTGGCGCGCGCGCGCACAGACAGGAAGTTTGTTCAACTTATTCCACACCCGTGACGCATGTAAATGTTGGCGGTTATTAAAGATTGCCAGGATAAATTCAGATTGCACTTTCCCAAAACACCGCAAATAATTTCCGCAATCAATAATCCTATTTTCGTGCCAGGATTATCTACTACTACTACTACTACTTGCGTCAGAACTATTTCCCGATTACGAAAATTGATAGATAAATAAACAAGCAAATACTGGAATTAGACGTGGAATTTTTCCAATTCCAAACAATTTATCAAAGAGGAATATTATGAAAACAAATGTTTTTCAGCGCAATGTCAACTTTTAAGTGACAGTAACAAATTATAAAGTCTATTAAACTTATCCAATTTATAATGGGCAGAGTGTTGGTGTGCTTAATGGGACAGAATGCGGCAGAGCCAGGAGCGCAGAGCGTTTTGCGGGAACGAAGCGGACGGGGTGAAGCCAATAAATATATCGTAGATCATGTTGCGCTCGTAATTTTCCGGAAATTTTCTTTATGGAAACGTGTCATGTTTGCCATGCTTGTCGACGTCGTCGTCGTCGTCGATCGAATGTTCTCGCATCTCTACCACCGAACCCCATTCACCCCTAGAAGAAATCTAATAGACTCAAGAGTCTCATCTTCTCTCCCGTTTGTCCTCAAATTGTCTTTTGCTATCGATATAATATTTACGTTCGTTTTACATCATTCAACCACTGGATTTTGAAGAAATCTTCTAATAAAAGCTTCTAAGGTAAGGTTAGGTTATATCTTGCGGAGTAGATTATATATTTAAGGTTATAATATGTATTTAATGTCCTTTTATCCTCAAATCTTGTGCTATTTATGTTTGTTCTACATCATTTAACCATTGGATTTTTAAGAAATCTTAGGTAAGGTTAGGTTCTGTCCTTAAGATTTGGTTATGTATTTAAGGGTATATTATCTACGTAAGGTTAGGTTATGTGCTCTCATTTTGCTATCATTTAACTACTGGATTTTAAAGAAATCTTAGAACAAAAGTTTTTAAGGTAAGGTTAGGTTATGTTTTTGAGGTTAACGAGTTTGAAAAGTGATTAACATTATGTTGAAATGAATTGATAATAAACATAATGCAAAGAATTGACATGAAATAGAAATGTGCACGTGCGTGGGAAACGTGCCCGTCGCGATTGCACGCGTCTATACCGGCCGTTTTCTAGAACACACTCGCAACCACGTGTGCATGCTTATCGGGCGCATAATGAGTGGAAATGTGTACAAAGGGTAG
Source organism: Aleochara curtula (assembly GCA_963978815.1). Lineage (NCBI taxonomy): Eukaryota > Metazoa > Arthropoda > Insecta > Coleoptera > Staphylinidae > Aleochara > Aleochara curtula. The sequence goes on along the minus strand of OZ022219.1, from coordinate 10,708,247 downwards.
TGTAAGTTGGTTGTGTTTGGAATGCAATGAATTGATTATTGCGTTGCATCACATGCACATTGCAGACCACGCACAAATGTAAATCACGAATCGCTTCCGGAACGTGGAAAAAGGTGATGGCCTTTTATCCTGCGATACTAAAAGTCTCCCCCGAGAGGGCATGCACGATAGCAGCATCCTGCGGCAGGAAGCACACGCGAGTGCAAGCGGGAGGCAGGCAGGAAAGGAAACGCGCGTAAAATGCTTGGAAAATGCATGGGAAAACTAGGGAAAATCAATCCGTTTATGGGCTGCACTCGTGTGCGTGCGTGGTTCATGAACGGGACGCAATTTGCCTATGGTCTGTCTGTCTGCTCTGCTTGTTGCGAAAACGCCAACCGCTTTATGCAATTTCGTATTCCAACCGCGCGGAAGCACCAACAATCACTTCTTCTTCTCCTCTTGCCGCCCGCCGCTAGACTTCATTTGCGCCCGTAACGTACATGAATCATGCATGACTTTCAAACGGGGTCTAAAGGATTTGCACCTCTTTAGTGGATGCACTTCTTGCAGCTGTGTGCAAAACCCGCAAGAAATTAGTCTCGTTTTACATACCCTTTGCTAATTATATTCGCATTATTTGCAAGGAATAAACAAATCCAATCCCTAAACCGTTTCTCGCCAAATTAGGATCGGAGGGGAGGAGAGGAGAGGAGTGGAGAAAGGCGAGTGAGCGTTTGTGGATTAAACGTATCGCGCTTTTGGTTCCCGAAACCCCGATAACGCGCCACGTCCGCGTTTTTTGGTCCACGTTGAGCGCGCGCGCGGTACTTTCACAAAGCGGAATCCTGTATAGAGGAGATGTGTGTATTCTTTGATCATCAATTACTTGGGAGATGTCGAGAGTGGTGCGCATTGGGACGTAAAGAAATAGACGTACACACGTACACTGAGGGTGTATACAGTGGAACTCGCGAACGAGGGGGTTGCTCTCCCTAATGCCACCTTTGAAGTCCTGCTTGGTAAAGCGTGTGATACTTTGGTTTGCGTTTTGATTCTTCAAATGAAATTTTTGCTTGATGGGCAAAAGGGCAATGAGGTGCAGGTGCAAGAATGGAGAATGGGGATGGGGTACAAGCACTGAGATGTTATTAATTTCCTGTGTCTTGGACAGCAACTTGGCGCAATCCATCTGCGGACGAAAAGTCGTTAACTAAATCCTTGTCAAACATTTGTGCCCTGTGCTCTCGGGGGGCTTTAGGCGGTTCGCACGCGGAGTTATGAGAGCAATCTTTCTGGCCTTAACACATCATTACGCAGAGCGTGGAACGTGGCTGGGACAATGTCCCGAGAGGACAAAAGATATTATGGAGGATGCATACCTTGCAGTCTTCGCATTGGTGCTTAATCGAATACTTCTGGCCGCAATCGTAGCGGTACAGCACTTCGGCGAACTCGCAGGAAATGCGAGCCGCCAACGCGTCCACCGCCAGCAGCGCGTCCAGCATCTGAGCGCACTTGGTCGCGTCGCTGGTGAACACCTCATCGGGCAGGGCAGCGTCGACCGCATGCTCGCAGCAGTGGCGCATCCGGAGCTTGCGGAGCGCCCTCCGCCTGTCCTCGGGCTTCTTGATGCTGCACACCTCTTTGTGCGATTCTTTTAAAAGGCACTGAGTAGAGTTGATGTTGTTCTTGTTGCTGTTATTATTGTTGCTGTTGCTGTATTTGTTTTTGTTGTTGTTGTTGTTGTTATTATTATTATTGTTGGTGGTGGGTGGGCAGGGCGGACAGAAGGACCCGGGGCCCCACATTGCGGGACACGCGCCCTTCAGGTCAGTCGCGCTGGCGGGCTGCAGGTCGCACGCCGATAACCAGGGATTGATGGTCTTGAGCGGGTCGTCTTTCTCGTCCGGTGGTTCGGGGTTGGCGGCGAACGCCAGGGCGGCCATCAGGAGCAGCGACAGGCCCGGCGGGGCCCGGGGCATTCTGCGGGGCAGGGCGCGGTGGCGGCTCGGTAGTCGGCAGCTACGGGAGCCGGGAGCATCGCTGCGGGCGGCCGGAGTGCCCCCCCTCGCGGCTCCGAAGGCCCCCGGGGGCCGATTGCCGGGGCCCGCTAGGCCGCCCGAGTGCGGGCCCCCCACAGCCCTCGCTCATGCTGCATGCTCGCCGGTGCACATCACATCACTGCACACACTACAAACACTAGACGCTCCCGCGGTGGGCCGCCATCTTGAGAAGGTTCGTTGGTCACAGTCCTTCCCGCCCGGGCGCGAGCTGTGCCGGCCGTACTCTCGCTCGACACTGTCGCGGCGCGACCGAGCTGCCGACGCAAGCGCAGACGCTACGAACCGATCGATACCGCCGTCCGTCCTCGTCCTGCGCCCTCACACTGGCCCACCAGCGCACCACAGCTGTGCTCGCCGCACTCCAACCGCTCCCTCTCAACGCCATCTACTTCCACCATCCCCCACATCCTACATGCAAACAGATATCTCCTTATCACGCATTTTATTAATTTCAATTACATACACATATAGAAAATAAGATTAAGACATTAAGATTAGTTTAACAACATTTTTTGCGGCTTTCTATCAACAATTTTACGTTGATTAACTACAGTATAAGTTGAACAATGGCATTTTATCCTGTTTTACTGATTTTTTTGGGGGTTGATATCGTTAATGTCATGATATTAGGTATATTGGTTTAATTACGCGTTACAACAGAGTCCTTTTTCTCAAATTTCACATAAGGTCCCTTGCCAGCAAGACCCTTTGTCGAATACATCAAATAATTGGTCCCCAAGTCCATTTACGTGTTGTAGATTCGTCCCCTGTTTGAATTCCTGTTTAGTAGTACGTTTTCTATCTCTTAACCTAATCCGGCATTAGCACTGAGACAGAAGATGTCGCTAGCACACGCTCATCCAGCCCTCCCACGCACGGGGATGATGATTATGATGATGGGTATGCCGGATGAAGATCACAACGCTCGGGTACAAACTAGTCAGTCGTTTATAAAACGAAACATTTTGATACAAATGTGTTTGTGAGGAGTGCGAAGAAACAAGTTGATGCGGTGAGTGTTACGCTGCTGCCATGGCAACCCATAAAACAATGATGGCCGCCATTGCAGTTGCTGAAAGTGATGCGATGTTGCCGTGAGATCGTCCGCCATTTTCATGATGCATGCCTAGATAAAACAAAATCCATTAATATTAATCGTCAGACAGATGCAAGCTTATTCTAGAAAATCAGATTTTGAGTAAATTTAGAATAGAAAACCATGAAGCAATGAATGTGAATTTTGATGAATTTGTTTAACAATATAAAACAAGAAACTTGAACGTCACAGAACAACATTGTAAGCAACACCACCAATATAGTCAGAGGTTACTCTTGTCTCAATTTAAGTCATTCGCGCATCTAGCTTAAGTAAATAAATAAGTAAACAAACGTACATAACAAATGAACGTTCCACTCGTTGATGGTTATCGATAAGATTGTGTGTGTGCGTGTTGAATGGATGGATGTCTAATGTCCGCCGGCTGAACGGTTCTCTGGAAAGCCGTGGCCAACTTTAATCCAACCGAGTCTTCGCATAACTATTTACAAAAGTCGTTAGCATCAAAGCGCTGACACCTCAATCAATCAAACAACTCCTCATAAAAAGCTTATATACATTTGTTACATGCTCGTGCGTACAGTGCATCACTTGGAGACTTTGATTCAAGATTTTTCAGAATTTAGATTCGTTCAGAAGTGGCAGAAAAGCAAAAAAACTACCCTATGAGGTGCGTGAACCAATCTATGGTTCATTTCTACGAATCTACAGAGTACAACGTGCCTAGTTCTAGACTAAATAAGTGATAAGTGGGGTAATGGTTGATGGTTAGCCAAGACAAACACTTAATTATACATACAAATCAGTCGTTAATTGATTAATTAGCTCGAATTAATCAATGATTATGCCAAATTAAAATTCGACAGTTAGAAGAGGAGAGACATAGCGACACATGTTTAAACAAGACGTTATGACTTCATAGCAGCAGATTATTTCATTAATTTAGGTAGATGTAGCTGAAAGGTCAAAATGGGGTAGCAAATGATGATGAGGATGGGGATTGATGGTGTGTACCTGCATCCCATGTGGCGTCCGCGTCTAAAAATGCGTCGTCATCACTCTCCTCCTCCATGGCTTTCAGCTGACTAGGGGTACCTATCGTGCCACGTGGCGCTTCCTTGCATCCGAACCACCAGTGGGCCGCTGAACGTGGGAATCCAGGGTTTGTGCTATCTACCGCAAAGGCCCTGTCGTTAAATCGATAATAAGCACCATCTTTGAAGAAGTAGGTGTAGCCATTCTTGTCGTTAAATGCATCATCTATATTATTTGGTAATCCTTCCCAATTGCTGATGGGTTTAGGGTAGGCACTCTTCACAGGCGGCCTTTGCATTGGGTCAAATCGCCAGAATTTGCTCCCTACAATTACAAAATTAAGCAACAAGTTCTTATTTGATATGGGAATAGATTATACCTTTATAGAAATAAATCTTTCCATTGCCAGACCATACTGTAGCTGCATCAAGGTCATCAGGAATACCAGTGAATCCTTCGGAGATGTCCTTCGGGTAACTTCCGTCCATCGTTCTATCAACATACCTCCAATATTGCTTTCCCTTGAAGAAATACGTCTTTCCATTCTTATAAGTAAAGGCAGCATCAATATTTCCCGGTAGTCCTGGCCATCCTTGTGAAATCTTCTTTGGATACCCTGGCATAACACTATCTTCACCCAACTGATAATAATCGTGTCCTTTAAAGACATAAGTCTTGCCATCTCGTGAATTAAAGATTGTGTCAATCTTTGCATTTTTGCATAATGTGTTCGTTGCACCCGATGGCGTTGAAGGACTTTGCGATGAGTCAAAGTCATCATCATGATTGGTTGATGACGGTTTAATCTTCTTGGTCTTCTTTCCGTATAGGGATTGAATTGCTTGAATGTCGTCAGAGTCCAGGGAGAAAATAGGATCATAGCCACGATAGAATGGAGCCATTAAAGCTTGTCGTACGTCCGAATGACTTAAGCCTAAAGAATGCCCAAATTCATGAGCAGCCACTTGAAGCAGGTTAGTACCCTTGTACTGATTTATGGACCATGTCTCATCCGCGTCGAAATGGGCGTCACCGCCATATACGGGGAAATAAGCATGAGCCAAGGTACCTCCAGGTCCGTCGAATGGATCACCATCGCCGTGCTCGCCGGATTCAAACCGGATTTCAATATGTACACGTGAAGATGGCGCGCGTGATGATGGCGTAAAAGAAAGATCAGTGTATTCCGTCCACACATTGAATGCTTTCTGTAGTTCATTATCAACATCAGCACGTTTCAATTTGCGTGGGTATTTCGTGATTTTGTACACGAGGTCTTTGATCTTCCATCTGCTACCTGCAAAAAGAACGGTCAGTGTCATTAACATTCAACCAAGCGTGGTTCCTTATTATATTGGGTCCTCCAGAAAAACAAAACTTATTTTAAAGGTAGGTTAAGTTCATATATGTACCCTAAGATTCAATATGGTGTCAATAAGCAAATAAACAGGATACGAAGGTTAATAGAATAGAAACCAAGAGGAAGCGAGCACAAAAGACAAGGAATGGTTCAAAAAGATAGGAATAGATATAGAAAATTACACCTGGGGTAAGGGATTTATCCCGTATAGGATCTCACATCCTTCAAATGATTTGGTAACATCCTGGGAAATGTAATATCATATCTATATACAGGATAATCAGGAGTTAATAACTTAATTTAGAAATTTCATGATATGTATTATTAAACTAGTTAAGGGGGTATCCTAGCCTAGAAATTTGAAAAAATCGAAGTTTTTTCCATACTTCGATAGTTTAGATATTCAAAAATATATCCCTAAGAAGATTTTATAAATTTGAATATATTTTAAAAGTTATAGCCATTTTAGCGTGGTGGTAACTTGACCGGTTGGAGCAAAACGAAAATTTTAAATGCGTTTATCGAAACATTTGTTGTAGAATCTCAAGTTCTAATTAGCCGATTTTCCTGAAATTTGGCTTGAATATTCTCTATATAACCCTCTATGGCAGGAACCAATAAAAACTAAATATTTCATATGTTTACTATATTTTATAAATTAGGGAAAGTTATAAAGTGAGTGATATAATTTACTTTTCTTTTTGGATAGCTGCCATTTTACGAGAAAATTTTGTATTTTCAGTTTTCTTGGTTCCTACCATACAGACATTTATACTAACCAAGACTCCACCCTGTTTTTCTTTTTCAAATGAGCAGAAGGGCTAGAATCGTGACAAAATGTACATGGTGTTTCTTCTCCTCTCAACTTTAACGACGCATAACTTACGCAAATTTAATTTTTTTCTATGAAAATTTGTATTGAAATATGAATAAATAAATGATAAAACATGGAAAGTAAATTGTCAATAGCGTTTCTTATTTTCTTATATCATAGAAAAACGCTCGAAATTAAAATTTCTAGACTTGAATACCCCTTTAACTAATCCATTTCGAGTATGCTGAACAAATATTTATTTTATTTATTTTACCTTGCAATGCATAACGCTTTGACCTCTTATCACTACCAGTTCCAACCTTATCTTGAACACCACACCTCGGAAGACTCATGGTGGTAATGGTCTCATCATCCAGTTCGCCTAAAACCACAAAAAATAATTAGCAAACAATGCAATCGCTCATACTACACGTGATAACAAAGACACCACCTGATAGCAATAGTTTTTTACGCTTTCCAGACAGACATTACTAAGCGAAACAACCTTCAGGTGTTGCAGTTGATGATTAATTATCAATAATTAAGTAACACAAGTCGTTGTCACAATATTACAATAATCATAAAACGTGTTTAAGTTTAAACATCTTTTATTATTCGTTTAATAAACCCATCAATGATTATCTATTGACAACCTTAACCTGCATATAATCATTGAAAATTAATTACAGCTACTCTTCTTCAATTGTCTATCAATAAACAGAAAAATAAAGAAAACAATTGAATAATTACCAGTGATATTAAGCCCAGCAAAACTTTGAAAATCAGCAATTGCTTCAGAAACTTTATTCTCATCCATCAATGCACCAGTCTTGAAACTCGCCTTGGGTATGTATCCGAATTGCGATAAATATAACTGGAAATAAACAAATGAAAAATTAATATTAATAAAGTAATTTTGTGAATCATTAATAGTAAGCAATAAAAGTTTAAAGTTTAAGAATTGTCCATTGAATGTGACAAGCGGAGGAGAAATTATTTCCAGGTAAGTGGCATATGAGTCAACAACAATTTCATTCATAAAATTTTTACGCCAATGAGATAAACACAGATCATACAATCTGTGACACACGTGTGAGTAATACTAGTAATTAATTCAATTCAACGTAGCGTTTTCTCCATTCGATCGTTCAAGGTTAAGTTGGTGATTTCCTAATTCAAAATCAATACGTCGAATAGGAATTTACCTACTAATGTCTACACATTATTGTATTTTATACATAGTAAGTACATGAGATAATGTGATAATGTTATGTTTGTACTTCGAAATATAACCTAAATACGTAATGTTTCAAGCAATACTTTTTTGAAAAAGTGTTTATTCTCGCAAGGGAAGTAAAATTATTTTACATTTTTAAATATTATTCGTAATATTTTCTTGTAGTAATTCTAAAACTAAAATGAGATATAGTGAAACCTCGCATAACGAACAAATTAGGAGATTCCTATATCAACACGGAATTCCCGAACACAGAGATAGAAATTTTTCTATCTTGTTATTATCGTAATTCGTATCGCAATATTCTACACGATATGATATGAACCTAGCTTATACTAATTCTATTACAGAAATGCTGGAACCTGTTAGTGTACAAAGAGGTCCAAGTTCAGTTAAAACCGGATTTCGAGTTAGAGTTTTCAGTGAATAAGTTTAAACGACGTGCCGCGTGCCCTTTTCTAAATGTTTATAAGTGACTAAAACTGTCACTGGCAATTTGATCAGAAATTATTATAAAAAGGGATCGAGGTGTCAGTGTGGTTAATTTAGCACAATGTTTCTTTCAGCATTGAACGCATTAATGTATTTTACTTGGATTTGTATGCAAAACATGGTTTCGCTTTACGAGTAAGACTTTGGAACAAAATATAATCATTATACGAGAAGACCAATTTTGGATACAATTCAAGTACAAGTACTTTAATTGCGCACTTGTGTAACGCTTTGTTGAAAAACAAGTGTTGTAATTAGCTAATTAGCACACAAGTATCACGATTTGTGTGATCATAGTCCTTAGTTTAATGATTTATTTACGTTTAATTATTCAAATTAAAGAGTAGTAACTATTATCTCATTGATCAATTTTAATGCAAATTGCAATTTTGTTGATCAATTTACTAAAAATACAGATCCTGATTGTGTGAACAACAAAACAAGAAATGCTCACGACTGAATTAATTTTTTCCATAAACGTGACAATTAAAAAATACATATATTTATTTATGCTCGTCAAGTTTAATCTGATAATAAATTACACAGCAATAACTGAGAAACATGTGCGTATATAATTTTTCTTGCTCACCAAGTGAGTGAGTAACTAACTTCATTATGAGTTAATGAGCAGCAAAGCGATAATGCAATAATTTTTTCACTTCTTAAAATGCGTTAGTCACACGATTACGTCAATTGTGATAACACTATTATTGATTTTAGAAAATGCAATTGTAATACAGTGGAACTTCGCATAACGAATCTAATTCGTTCCGAGCGATACTCGTTAAAGGAAATGTTCGTTAAGCGAAGCAATTTTTAGCATATAAATCCAAGTAAAATACATTAATGCGTTCCATGCTGAAAAAAGTACATTGTGCTAAATTAGCTGTTTGCAATAATGTCTGATTAAATTTATTAAAAATTAGTATAAGCTAGGTTTGTATTAAATGCGATAATAACAAGATAGAAGAAGTTCTCTTGCAGAATTCGAAAATTCCGCGCAGATACAGGAATAGCCAAATTTGTTCGTAATGCGAAACGACGTTCGTTAAGTAAGTCATTCTTTTGCGATTTCTGTTGTTCGTTAAGCGAAACATACATTATGTGAGATTTTCACTACAACTTATTTTACAATTATTACTTATTTGCTTAAATGTTATTGTCGTTAATGCGTAAATATTTGTCTCTTTTGGTTAGTTTATTGTGGCTATGATTAAATTAATTTATCGATTTAATAGTAGATAATTAAATAGTTTACTTTTTTGGGTAACCGCAATTTTTGCGTAGGTTTTTTATGTGTATGATAATGAGCTTAATAGAGTTTAATTTTAATTAAGTAGTAAAATACGAGGTTCGTCAGACGTTTATTTTACGCAATTAAAATTTCCCAAATTAGCATATGCAAAAAAGTCATTTTAAATTCAAATGTATTTCATCATTTGACAAGCAGATTTATCGAAACTTTCTATCAAACCTATTAAAGAATTTCGTTATTCTTGAATTGCGAAAACGATCAGAAATCTAACCTCCAATTGCTTTATTTCGAAAAAACAAACTTTTTGGCAATAGACGTATAATCAACCATGATGATCATTGCAAAAGTTTGAGTAATTTTTGAATATTTCTTTGGTTAGGTAGTTAATTAATATGTAGCTAATATTTGTGTAATGTGAGGAATACATTGAAATTATGATGACATTGTGAAAGTTTAGTCGATAGTCAAAGACATAATAATGGAATAAACGCACAGCGAGTTCTTTTCCAACTTCAATGTCAAGGTTTGCCTTTCATTCGAGCGATGCTATTGTTTTGCTTTTGCGGTCTCGTCCTTTTACTTTTTTTCCGTGAGCGCATTTTATTGCTTCTTTCCTTGCACGCAATCTGCCTTCAAAACACTAGACATCCATCCATAGGTAATTTATCGATCGTTTTACTTTTTGTTTTCTTGTAAATGCCTTCGTATTCACCAGAAATATTATAGAGAAGTTTAACGAAATGTTAATTACTATACTGGAAGGTGTTTGTTAATTCGATCAATGAATTTTACGTCATTTAGGTCATAAGGACGAAAAGGATCGTCATATAAGACCCACTTTTTTACATTGAAAAACAACGTGACAATATTTTTCAAATTTTCTTTTTGTTAATTTACTGAAGTATTTTTCAAATTTTCTTGATAGCAATCGATAGAGGAATACCTGTATTTTTATGGAGCGAAAATTTGACTTAAATTGGACGAATAGTTTAGCAACAATTTAACGTTAAACTTGATTAATTACTTGGTCATACTTGGAAGAAAAACTGTAAGTACCCGAAATTCAAAATTCATTTTCTAAGCTTCATATGGACCGATAAGAAAATAGCTTCCAGATATAATAAGAAGAACTCATGGAGAATAAAGTGAGCCTAAAATTATTATTTATGTGATATAATTTAATGTAGAAATTAATTTTTCAAAATTTCCTGTTTTCTGTCGATATAAAATATTTTCCTAAGGACTTTCAAACCATTGCGCTAATTTTTATCATATTGAATTTAGTATGAGATTATAGATAATTTTCTGAAGAATTTGAAGTGCTAATTTTGAATTCTGTAATTAACTGGTGAAAAGAGTTATTGAATTTTAAAGTTGAAATTTTGGTGAATTTTTGGCGAAGTTTGACCCCAATAACATCAATAGTAAGCCGATTTTTGTAAACATTGTTAGAACGAAATTAATTACTAATAATCAGTTAATAATTGACAAATTTCTTTAACTGACAAATGACATTTTCTGCATTTTCTTAATAATTTTCTTATCGATTTATTTAGCCATTTTCTTTTTTGTGTTATATTCCGTACCATCCTCACCAATAGTACAATTTTCCTCCTTTTTCTTTGTTTGACAAACTACTTGTACTCACATACATTTCATGTGGCATTCATGTTATTATTACCGTTCATAAGTACGTCGATCATATTTTAAAATTTATTATGTTGATTCCCATTTTATAGTTTGTTTTGCCAAGTGCATAATGCTTGCACACTTGCTCTTTATTCCATTCTGGGGTGCACATTAAAATTCCTGCACTCAACCACCAGTCGGCCATTTGTTCGCATTATTATTGTTATTCCTGCATCGTCCACGAGACGCATTGTTGCGAATCGACGATTCATTGTTTTGCTTGCATATTAAACACACAATATGTATATGCGTTAGTGTGCTTTAAGACCTTTTCTTGTATGCTTCCTTTTTGGTTTTGATCAGATTTCAGTTTAGGTGCAGTTTTATTACGTTTTGTGATTTTTTGTTGGTTATTTCCAATTTGCATTCAGCATAATTCTGAGAAGTCTACGGAGGTTTAGTGGATGAAAGAGAATTATAGCTACTTAATGATATTGTAGGTGGTGTAGTATTACGAATGATAATCTTGTTTTTAATGTTGAATGTTCATAAGTCAGTTTTATTGACTATCTTGTCATTTAACATCTAATTAGAGCATAAATATGAAAACTTGATCGTTGAATTCAAGATTGTAAATTTGAATTAATTTTGAATTAATATGTTTTCATCATACATTTCAAAAATTATTGGTTTTAGTTGATTAAGACAACATTAACCGTATAATGAGAGTCAACGAGCAATTCTTCCCTACTTTTAAGTAACAATAAAGCTTAAATTTTACGAAAATTACTTAGAAACCCCGACTTGAAGTACAAGGCCGATTCGGATATAACACAATTACTTTTATGAAGTAATTTGTCATAATATTTTAAATAACAACTAATTAAATTTACTTGATTATTTTTCGTTATCATCTAGAGACTATGAGCATTTCTGGCAACATTTAATTTTCTCAGTTAAATATTAAATACTTAATTCACTTGTTCATAGTGATATTTGGACAAAATAATGAAATTATCTAGATGATAGATAATCCTTATCTTATTTCAGTTTAAAACTGAAATTTGAAACCCAAGCATATTTAAATTATAAATTGTATGCAAAACACGTTAAACGTTTTGAAAGTAGGTGTTAATTGAAAATTATGTTACGTCTCTAAACGTAAAAAATCAGTGGGTATTTTAATTAACCGGAAATGCTTCACCGTCGAATCATGACACATCCATTAAGACAAGTAGATAGATTTCATTCATTTCATTCGGTATTGTTTGAGTACGTGCCACTAGACATTTATTTATGTAATAAAACTACTGAAATAATACTCAGCTACTTGTAAATCAGACAATACTTGAATATCGTCTAGGCATTTAGCAAGTAGTGAATCAACATGATTCAACCATTTGTTGACTTTAATTATACCTATTTGTACCTATCTCTTTTTTAAGAAAATGCAATGAATTTCAATTTTACTTCTCAACAAACACAAAAATGATTCACTCTTTGACTACTAGTTATAATTTCTTAATATTAGGTATAATGCTAAAAAGTAATGATGCAGAATAAAGTATGTGCTTCAATGACAGAATGTCAATCACTTTGCATGAATTAAAAAATAATATGTAATCGTTGCTGATCATTACTAGCCGAGTGACAAAATGTTTTTACGAATTCATAACGAAAACACCTGAAATATGTGATTATTTCGAACATGAAATTATGCATCCTTGGACTTGGATACTGCTGTTTGATATTAATGATAGTCGACTCATCTTTTGGTATTGTCCTTGATCGCAAACAGTAGGTAATGAACTTGACAATTGACCAAATGACCAGCTGTTTTCTTCTTGAATAATTAAACATATTTTTCTTAGTGTAATCAAGTAACGTATTTTACTATACTATAAGACGCACCTCAAGTATTTTAAGTATGATTATAACGACATAAAACATGAGGGATTATTAGTATTTAACTGATTAATTTCGATGTAAAAATTTCGCTTGTTACAACAATATCGGGCCGCAATGCCCGACTTTGGGGTAACAAGTGAAATTAGCTAGACAAAATTGAAATCTGATGATAACGGAAAAGGTAATCGATAGGAAATCTATCATTTTTCTGAAAAATCAATCTATTACTGATATTAACTAAATAAATAAAGTTATGATAAGATACCTAATTAAAGATTACCAAAATTTACACTGTTAACGTAAGATTTTCAGGATTCCCAGTTATTACGATTGAAAAAAAATTAATACAAACTTCGGACCAAAAGATGCACTCAAAATTGATTCCACTTTTTTAAATGCGAAAAAATACGGTAAAATAAAATTTTCAATACAAAATATACCACTTATAAAAAATTAAATTTCAACACACATACTCATCACAACGCGCTTGGCTTTATTAATACTTTTTGCTCTTGGCGAATGAAACCAACGCAACGCATAATGACGACAATGGCAATGAACTGAACGAAAACTCAATGTCAACGTGCAAACGCAGGATCATTCAATCTGAATTTCATTAAAATTTCAGAAAAGCTTATTATTAAAGAAGAATACTTATTGCTCGATAAAGCAAGTATGGCTTCAATGCATTATTCATTCCAACACCTCAACAATGATCACATTTCAAATGTATCTTAATTTATATTTTATACAGAGCACACACTATTCCAATTGTTCTCTTCTTTATCATTATTATGTGAGGTTAGTTTCTCAGTTTCGCAAGTAATAATAACTATTAATAATATAAAACCAATAACTGTTTTAAAAAAACCGCAAGTTTGAATCATACCTACAACATCTTATTTCAATGCTAATTTTACATTTGCAATTTTAATTTCGGTACAACTTTTTTACTATTTGTCATCTTTTGAATGAATTCTAACAAATTTCCCCACTAATCCGCCCACTTATTAAACCAAGCCTTAAACTAATCTCAATTGAGTTACTTACTTAAGTCGTAAGTTATAAAATAATGTTAACCTAGGTCATGAAAATTACTCTTAGAAAAACAAATTTCTTAAATTAGCGTGCAAGATAATTGAAAAAGTTCTAAACTGATTTCTATGAAATTTAGCAAATGTATTTCTTATTATATCAGCTTCTAGTTAAACCATAGATTCGTATGATGAAAGTTTAAAATTATCATTTTTCACCCAAAAACCACCGAAGAAAAGAGTGAAAATTCGTACTTTTTATTTAAAGGCGTATCAACTTATGACTTTCTGACTTTCAGGTTTTATACTGGTTCAACTAGAAGACAAGTATTTTGTGGACACGTTGAAACCAAAATTTTTGATTTGAGATTGCTATAACAAAAGCTAAAGCTCCCGCCGAATGCTGCCTTTGGAAAAATCGTTATTACGACGGCTATTTTACTGAAAAATCAACAAACATATCTGATTCTTGTAACTTAACAAATAACGAATAAACATAGTGAATTTCAAAATGATTCATTTATTCCTTCCCTTCCAAAGGGCAGAAAGAAATAGTGAATTTCAAAAGCCTGTGAAAAACAATTACATGTTTCGTCGGTTTTATCAATCATTAAACAAGTGGGAAAAAAACCAATAAGAATTATTGTTCAATTACTTTGCACAACGTGAGCAACATTTGCATTCAACTTTGCGATAAATTTATGGCAAGGAAGAAGTTTTGTGAGTATGCTGTTGAATGCGACAAATAACTAACTACACCCGGATAATATTAATAACAAACGACCTTTACTCGTTGGCAATTCGACCTCGTCTTTATATATTTATATACACATCGGCAATCATTTACTTTTTGTTTGCGCGTTTCCTCACCGCCATTTCTGCACGCATAATTCAATTTCAATTTCAATTTCCATCCAACTATTTTCCTTCTCATTCTCGAAATGTCATTGAAATTGCATTTTAAACATAAATAATCAACGAATACTCATATAGAATTGGAACACACGTACTTTATTGCTCCATGACATTATTTATAACAATATTGTGGTGCGAGAAATCAAAAACGTGCCATGTAAATTCTCAAAACACCGGAAATGTAATTGCCATTCAAAATTGTTTCAATGTAAATTGTCAATTTTTATAATGTGCTCTTCCTATGAACATCATCATCATCTAATTGACATTTCTAAAGGTCAATGCAATAGATAAATAATTATTATCAAAACAAAAAACAACGTTTTAAAAAATACATCACATTTTCAATTTTTCAGTCTGTAATGCAAAAAAAAACCTTCATCGAGGTCTCATGCATTTCATTTCGTCGTCAAACTTCAAGGATTTTATAAGTTCTCTTATTATTATTATTATTATTATTTGTCTTTTTGCATTCTGTACAAACGCACAATTAATTGGAAATTATACCTTTGGCAGCACTGCATAATTTTACATGTTTATGAAATAAAGAAAAACATCAGCTGTTTGTTTATAACATGTTTGAAATATTGAATAATCCACAATTGCACACGCTTTGAAGGTGACAATTACTATAGATGCACTCGTATATTACTGAAGCTATTCGTGTGGAATACGTAACTTTGGTATTGTCGTCGTGTGTTTGATAGCAAAAATGCAAATTACAATCATCTGTATGTGCATTACGCGTGTGGCATTTAATTAAGCGGAAGCACTTTTATATAATTTAAGGTAATTTGCCTTAAATAACTCTACACTTATGTTTATCTACGTTGGTAATCATTAAACACTTGCAAGTCGATTTTACAATCACTCTTTAAAAGTTTTAAAGTTTTGAATGGATTTTCATCTTTTGAAATATTGCCAAAAAATTACAGAGGGCGCGTAGGAAAATTACGTAAGAATTTTTAGGAAACTGCATAAATGTATTATATGAATGTATAATTAGTATCTTTCCTTAATATAGGAACAATGAATGGTAACTGTTTTAATTTATAAGGTTGTTAAGAATAGTTAAATTATTTTTGATTGTTCGAATTTGAATTCCGCGCCAGTTTCTCTAAGGGGCGACTGTCAACGGGTAGTTCCGATGCATTGCGCTCGGCCAGCATCAACTGGATCAAACCGGCAGTGGACGCGTCACGTAAAGTAATAGTGCAACGGTCAACAGAACGTGCTTTGTGTGGTTAAGTTTATAGGTTTATTAATTAACAGTAAGGTAATTGGTATAGGTAACGTTATCGCTGCTGAAGAAGGTGTTCAAGATCGCGTAGTATTAGGCTTGGTGAATTTACGGTTTGTACAATAGACTAAAGCGTTATCTCGAGGTACCCAAATTAGAACAACATGGCCGTCGTAGTAAAATGTATGTAGAGTATTTAGTTGGGTTCGTGCTGATTACTTTTCTTTCGTACTATGTGGTTTCGCGTAACTAGTTTTTGTCTAACGTACACACAAGCACGTTCTGTGGTGAAATTATATAATGGGTAAGTAACACTTACGATTGCCAATTAGCTTACTAACATAATTTTGGTTTTAGACTATAACCGCATGTTAGATGCCATTTGCAATAGACTCTTAGTGGTGGTGGTGTATAGCTAGTGCCCAATCCGTGTAGACATTGGGATTAGTTGGATTGATTATGAATGTTCCAGGAGAAGAGAACTTCATCAATGACAAGGTAACCTATCATCATCAATCATTGTTCATTCTAGATACATTTCTTCGAAATGTTGATCACCTTCGAGTAACAGGAAGCGTCATGCAAAAACACGATTGCAGTTCCGGTCTTGAATGACCACACATTCAACGTCTGCACACGTTCATACAATCATCATCATGAGCAATAATTTCGGCAAATACGAATACTGCTTACGAAGCTTAAAGAACAAGTAGAAAACTTGTTTCATGAATATTGAATTCTAATCGTTTTAATCATCAATGTATTTATACATTTGCGTACTCACATACGAGGCGAATGGGAATGTTAGATGCTACAATGAGAAATCAATTGGCTTGTTTTGCATTGCAGTTGGTGCAAGTAACAAGAGAACAAATGTACGGTGCTCAAGTGAGTTCAAGTTGAACTGTGAATTGCATTGATTGAATGTTCATTTCCTTGGCACATTTGTTATCGCACATCATGTCATGTCAAGTGACGAGTGCAGTAATTGACAAAATGCATATGCGGTATTTTTTTCACATTTCTGCGGAAAAACGAATAATCATTTATTATCTGGGCGTAATGATACAAATGCGTAGAACGCAAAACGTGCGGCAGCTTATTTATTTGTTACAAATTAACGACTCCATTGTATCATAATTTGGGTGAATCATCAGCTTGATGAATGATTCATAAGCACTAACGCAATGCACATGATGCTTAAACATACATACTTGGAATATTATATTAACACTTGTATTTTAAATTAACTATTACTCTTTCAACTGCTATAAAGCTACTTGCACTAGACAATGAATGATACTTAAAATTGCATTTCACTGTCAAATAGGACTTGGTGAATAAGTAATGCTTGCACGATCACAATAAGTCACATTAATAACAAATCTTTTAAATTTGTTATTAAGACATTAATAACAAATCTTTTAAATTCTCTGAGCAATTTAAGAGTTCTATTTGCATTTTACTGTCAAATAAGACTTGGTGCCAAAGTAAAACATGCAAGTGTTGTTAGAATCACAAAATGTCACATGTTTCTTAGTACATTAATAACAAAAGTTTCAAATTGTATGAGCAGTTGAACAATTTTCAAGTTTACTTGTATTTTGCTATGGATTATGACTTGATCATATGAAAAGCTTGAAAATTTAGATAGAGTCTGGTAAATTAGTTTGTTTTTTTGGTCTTTGAAATGCTAGGACAACAAATCTTTGTAATGCTATGAGCATCTCTTAGTAGACATTGAAACACACAACTAATTAAAGTATTACTAGGTTCTGCTTGCATCTCACGATCACATGAGTTGTTGAAAAAGTGAAGTTTAATTAGAATCACAAAAAGTCACTTGTTTCTTAGTGGATAAAGACATTAATAACAAATATTTCAAATTCTCTGAGTAATTGAACAATTTTAAAGTTTATTTGCATTTTACTATCAAATATGACCGGATCATAAGGAAACCTTACAAGTTACGTTAGAGTCTTACGAATTCGCTTAGTTATTGACTGATTAACAAACTAATAACAAATCTTTTATTTGATATAAGCATTTCTTAGTTGACATTGAAACACAGAATTAATTAAAGTATTGCCACGGTCTACTTGCATAACACGATCAAATATGTCTTGGCGAATAGCAAAGCTTGTAATTTTAGCTATAATCATAAGAATTCGCGTGGTTCTTGACAGATAAACAAATTAACAACGAGTCTTGAAATTCTATTAGTATCACTTGATAGACATTGAATGAGACGGAAGTTCTACTTGTATCTTACTATCAAATATGACTTAGTGAAAACCTAAGCTGGTCTTTGATATATAAACAAATTAACAATGAATCTTGAAAGTTCTATGAGTGTTTGTCAACAGGCATTAAAAGAACATGAATATCCATCTTACTATCAAACATGATTTAATGAATCGCATACTTTGCAAGTTAAGTCAAAATTACATAACTTCCGATACTATGATCATATTCTTCATCGTTGATAAGACTATTAACAATAATAACAACAATGACCTAAAATGTTGATCATCAGTGTGTTTAAATACGCTTGCAACATTATATTAAGATTTATATTCCAAATTACGTATTGCTCGGTACATTGCAATCATCAACTTTTATTGGATGTTAATGAATAAGCCTCATAAATTGAACATTAAGTCAAGTTCATTAAGTCATATTAATGCTGACTTAATGAATAACATACTAAACAGAGTCGCAAATTTAGTCATAATTACATAAATGCGAATATTACGATCACATGCTTCTTCTGTGATAAGTAGACTCATAACAATAACAATAATAACCTAAAAGTGAGTAACATTCACTGCATCACTGCAAAAAAACAAAAGATAAGTGAGATGATGAGTCTATGCTACGCAATTCAATATATGTAGAACAAATTGTGTATGAGTACACAAGTAAATCATTGAGTAAGTCATCATCTATTTGTTACCATCTAGCCAGCTAGTGCGCGTTGATAAAGATGGGGAGATAACCGGAGAGATAATGAAAACAAATAGATGTGTAAAACGATTTAATGTTCGCGCAAACAATTCAAAAATGCGTCCCAAATATGCCAACAACACCGCAATATTTTTATATCGCTGCGGTACCAGGGTATTCTTTGTACACGAATGAATATGTACTCCTTTAATGTCATGCATTTTCATCGCGTGCGTTTAGGCCGCCTTTGCATACTGGGAAATCAATGCTACTTGAAATGCAAATACGAAATGTTGCTAGTGCTTTACTATTTTACATTCCATAGCAAAATGAAATTTAAAAATACATCATAATCAATGAGATCACCTGGATTTTGATGAGTATTGATAAGAAAACCATGACGTATCTAATGAGAATGTCCACCAGAGAAATACAGAGCGAACAACAGTACTTTATTGTAATAGAGACAACAAGGCAAAAAAGGTGTAGCGTTCTTTTATATTCAGTTTTATTTTTAGACTATATACTCATTGAATTCAGCACTGATGCATTGATCACTATATATTATCTATGCACAATTGCGTTTTACTATTTACATGCTAAAGTGCATTGATTAAGGTTCGTCGGTCGTTAATTAATTCAATAATGTTTTACTTTTGCCAAAAATTCTTTGTTTATTTGCACACTTTCAATAACCTCGAATTAATTATTGTCATCATTTTTTTATACAGTCGCTTGTTCACTATTGGACAAAGTTTACGATATGCTTTGCTAACTTTTATAATCACAATGCATCCGAAGCACGTTACATCGAGTTGCATACATTTTAATAACAAGCATTATGCTGTTTTATTTGCTCAACTTGACATGCAAAAAAAAAACAACAACAAATTTGCGAATAGTTGAAAAACTCACCAGTGCGGAATTTTCACCAACAGGCGCTGATTGTACATTATGAACGATGATGATGGTCGTCACAACGACTAATCGCATTGCACTTAACAACATATTTTAAACAAGACGAAGAAGAGAAACAATTAGATATGTTAATTGTTCGAACCAGCGGCGTGCGGCGCACACTTGAACGGAGTAATTGTTTCGAATTTCTAGTTCGTGTAACTGCAGTGCATTTACACGCTAAAAATTGCATTAACAAAACGAAGTGTTTTTGTTCAAAGAACGCGCGCGCACTGCGAGAATTGCGTGTGGTTCGTTCGTACACCACTCACTGCTCGCCGGTTTGTACTGAACTGACGATCGCGTTGAGCCACGCTTTTATGAGAATACGTGAACCGCGCTTTAGTGGCGCATAAACGAGAGACGACGATTATTTCTGCTTATACGCGCATCCAGCGATTCGCGCTGTGTTGCTGTGGATTGGATTGAAAAAAAAAATGGTGAAAAACGTAATCGCGGAAATATCACCAATCGAATTCGGAAACAGCGTATGATTATGCGTGTTTTTTCGCGGTGTTTAAGTTTAAACGAACGGCACGTTTGTGCGTAAGTCGTGCGTTGAGAACTAATTGAAAATAAGTTAATTGCACTTTGAGATTAGACGTAATGCAGGTATTGCTTTCATACATGGCGAAAAAATTAATGGATAATAATAATAATTCATTTTTAGCTAGGAAGGAGTTTTTACACCTTTTTTAGCTAAACGCTTATAATTAAATTAATTTTCTATTTTTCTTATACGAATTGAAATTTCACTTGTGTTAACTTTTAAAGTTTTTGTCTAGAAAAATATGAAATGAGTATAGTGGAATGTCAACACAGTGGTATCATGAGGTACTGTCAATGCACATCGACACAATTTCCATGTAATCGGAGATTTTTCATCATTTTATTGCACGACAGCGCATGCATTCATTATGCGTTTTCTATGAATATTTGCTCATCTAAAGCACGGGTAATAGACAGACAACAAAGATGGCAATTGTTGACGTTTTGAACCATCAATCGTATCGTCAATGACGATTTGTTGTACTCATCCATTATTGATGGATAATTTGAGGGTAATTTACTGGTTTAATTCTAGCAATAACACACATTAACATTGCTATAATTTTCTCAATTAAATTTTCATTAAAATGAAGTTCAATCGAAAAATTCAATTAATTTTCTTGGTTTGAAATATTGCTAAAGTTAGTTATAATATGAATTTCCTTAATCTAATTTTTCGTTGGAATTTATTCAATGTTTGTTTTCTGGTAAATGGAAAATTATAAAATTAAAGAGTACTTATTAAAATTAGAGCAGTGTGTTTTGAGCACACACATTTAGTTTTTCAATGTCGCATGCGCAATATTGATATAATTCAAACGGTTAGTCAAGTTTATTGTTCAAAACCTAAAAAATGTGATAATATATTATCGATTAAATGATAATATTAAATCGACGGCGCGAGATGCAAGTGCACGCAATTTATGAATAGTTAGTTTCATAATTAGTCATTCGGATATTTAATTAATTTGGATCGAAATCAAGATAAAAATCACAACTGAATTTCATTTGAGCATTCAGTTGGTGTATAATTATTCTATGAGAGTTTGTTCAATGTCTTCGCTGTCAAGCAACGACGTAGTAGGCTTAAAGCGGTCAACTAATTATTATTTCAAGTGCGAACTAGACGCTCAACTCGAATTCGATTCAATTTTGCGTATTGTTTCCTCATAGCGTTTTTTCTTACTTCCGTCAATCGGGAAAGGTTAAAATCGCGAATATCTGATTAAAATTGATGAGTATTACTTTGCTCTACAAATAGTAAAAATAAGTGAATCGATGAAAAGACATTTTCGTGACTTCCTAACACTGGATAATCGAGAGTAATAAATAAAACTATTACAAACCCAGACCAAAACCGCAATCATCGATGAAACAATACAACAATAGCGTGATCACAGAAAATCAACTGGTGCGCCAAGGGCAATCGATTAATAATGAAAATTATTAATGCAAACAAAGTTTTATTAACCATTTTTCGGCTATAGCGTCCAAACAGCTATTTTCTTGATTATAATTGCTGTAAGTTCGGTTATAACGACGAGTTTTAGTCATTTTAATTGAGAGAAGTCACTAAGATTATTTAAATCTTAAGATTTTCTGGAAAATTAGTGAGATAATTATTTAAATTATGTTAAAAAATTGATACAAATTTTAACATAATTTGCAAGTACGTATTTATTATTCATGAATTTGGGTTAAGCTTTTTGTTTACACATGTGGTACGAGTTCATTGAATGCTTAAATATTTCGCACGGTAACAATGGCTGAAAAGTGCAAATTCGCGCTGTGATCAAAGTGGTTTAATTACTCATCGATTGATAAACGAACGAAAATAATTTCGCATGCGGTTTGCGCTCGCAGCATATTAATTTGGACGCGCGAGCACATGTGCGACGAGAAGACGCATCATGCGGAGGATTCAATTCAATAGGCCACAATGAATAAAGCGAAAGCAATGCGAAACCGCTGAAGAATGCGTGCACTGTCTGCTCCGCACACTTGTGATAAATGCTCACGCCGATCAAATTGGTGACTCACATCGAAAAGAACTGGTTAAGATCAAAAAACTTCATTTACAACCAGATACATTTTTCCAATGCTTTCAGAAGTCAATTGTTAGGTCATGCACTCGTAATATCTAGTCAGCTTCAGTTATAACGACGAAATAATAGCTAATTATTTCATGCACGATTCATTCGGTTATAATGTCCGTCTTGAAATCAATTAAATTTCATTTATAATGACGAAAGTACAACTACTTAGTTCATGCAAAGTATATTCGGTTATAACGACCATTATGTGAATTTTAATGTATTTTGAATGCTGCAAGAACACAAAACTTGGAAAATATTCATGAAATCAAGTAAATTTCGTTTATAACGACGAGCTATTGCTAAATTCTTTTTGAATGCAAGCAAATGTCCATTTGCTCGTGATATATAATAGATTTCATGTATAACGACGGTGTATGAAAGTACAAATTTTATTAAAATTCAATTTATAACATAATTTTCGGTTATAGCGACTGATATTAGTGATTTATTCATTTATTTATAAATGCATAGAAATTACACTCCAATCTACAGAGAACAAGTTCATTCATAAAGTTATAAAACATTCTTATCATTTGATAGATTAATTATTAGTAACTTTCGGATATAGCGACGATATTTCAAGTTTACTTGAAACATTTGAAAGAATTGAAATGGTGCAACTAGAATTTGATACAGTTGCATTATATGCTTAAGCATCTTGCTTAAAATGAGTCACTTTAGTAATTCATTATGCAAAAAATTTAAATTTCAATAGAAGACTTTCAAAGAAATTCTACTTGAAATACTCATGATTCAAAATTCACGCGAAGAATGAATGGTGAAAATTAAGCAAAAGTAAATCGGATCAAAAATTGCAAAACGAGGAAAAATAAATTAAGCTGTTGAAGTATTATACTTAAATGATAATTATATTATTTAAGTGATAATAAAATAGTAAATATAACGTACTTGTTGTAAAATATTTACAAACGTGCGTAGTAATTATTCATTTGTATGACATGTTATGAATTATTACTCATTCATTCTATTTGATTATTAATATGTTTTGTTTATTTGTTGCAGGTAGGTGCCCGATTGCTGAAGATGCATTTATATGATGTTCACACTGTGAGTCAACCAAATACACACACACACACTTTTTGCGCCTGTTGTTCTATTAACAGTCAATGAAAACCAATTGGCAAATGCGTCATACGTGTTGGTTGGAAATGACAATTTTCCAAGGCAAGTTAAGCAAGCGGTTCAATTCAAGCAGCAGATGTTTGGAATTTCTGAGACTGAAAAAAACTGGGAGACGATTTTTAATTTTAATTATAATCAAAGACAAACTTCAAAGCGCTTCCGAATCGCGTTGGCGTCATACGAATTAATTGCTCCAATTTACCGATGATTTCGTTAGATTAGTCCCAAACGACTGGCGTGCAAATTCCAATTTCTAAACACTTTATAAGCGTCGCAATTCGTAACTTATTGTCACACTTGATTGCATATCCGCATAATACATAATAAGACTGCATGAAATCAATGCCTAACGTAATCACTTTACCACGATTATTGAGTAATCATCAAGCACTACTACTACTACTGCTACTGCTACTATTGTTGTTTGCCTATTGTCATGCATGCATCTTGAACGTTTTTCATCTGCCCACAGTGTGCTCCAATTGTCCGAGCGCGAGTGAAAGCGATTGAATAATTGCAAATGTAATCGAAATCCATTTCGTTTTTAGCGCCCGCTGTACTAAATGTGCGTACAGTAAGACAAACCTATCTCGGTCATTACTCGCAATTTGCATAATGACTCACATTTTTTTACATTTACTGCTGAGACAAAAGCATTCCCAAATGTTTGATTCACAACTCACTCACTCTTCTGCACCTCTTGACTTGTAATTTTAAACTTGATTTCCCGAAAAATATTCACCATTGACGTCAGTTGATAAGACTGATAGAAATATGGAATACAACATGAGTAAGTTGTTACTGAAGGAGGAGTATTGTTACACATAGCTAAAGTACATAATTGTTTATCAGTATTTGAGGATCAGATGCCTGAATAACTCAAATTCATTTGTGGGAAAACCCCGAAAAAAATTCATAAGCAAGTTAATCAGCGATTTGCGTAAGTGTACAGGATATTACTTTGTGGCGAAAAAAATGACAAATCATTGAACAATTAACAAATGCAGCTACAATTAAACGCGTTGCGCATTGTTTGTAAGATTTATAAGCATGGTGTATGCATTTTCCATTCGTTCGTTTCGTCTATTAGTATAATCACTCTTATTGTATCTGAGATCACTTGAGATCGCTAGGCGAGAATTCCGTATTGCTACTTGATAGACATTATGATTAATTCGGTGTATAATTGCCAACTTCCGGCGTGTTCAACACGTTTTCTGCATCTTGCTGAATCCGGGAATTGAGAGGTATCCGTTGTGAAAGACATTCTTATCGTTGGCAGTATTCAGACTGAACGCGAGCAATTTCTCAGCAGCCAATGGATGCCAAACGCCAAATGTGCATGCCGGATTATCCTCGTTATCATAATAGTGGCACTTTTTCGTGACCCGTTTGGATGGCATATATTCGAACATATTCACAATATCACAATGGGGTAGTAAAACAGCCAAACCTACAAAAAACAAATTCTGAGTGTTTAAGAAATTTCGGTAGGGGTTGGGAATACTTACCTAGGAAACCTGACGAAGGGGGATTTCGTCTTAGACGATTGGGTGAATTACTTTGAAGGAAATCCCACAGATTCCAAAGGGACTTGGGATTGAGCAAGTACACCTTCGACTTGGGATATCGCTTGCGTACCTCTACATAATTCGGGAACAAATTGTGTTCGGGATGCTCGTACCACGTGCGTAAAGATGCACCGTATTTGCTGGGATCCCACGCGAGTATCGTGATATTGCGGTAGATTTTCGATTCGAGGAACTTGAAACGATCCTTGGACATTACTTGCGAATTCAGGATGCGTATAGTCGTCTTGCGACCAACGTCCAACTGATAGCCGTCCGTCGGTGCATGATTAAAGCGTAAAACCACATCATGGCCATCTGTAAACCAAACAATTAGCTTGCAATTCTATAAATAATCACACTTTGTACCTATAAAGTGTCCAAGGCGTGAATTCATCAATGACCCGCTACTTGCAACGATCGCACACGTTTTGTACTGTTTATTCTCCAAAAAGTCTCTTCGCGGTATCACTTCCTTGATTGGAGTTTGATTAAACGGTTCATCCCCTCGCCTCACAGTGGAAATCTCCACCTTTTTGAACTCGCACATCAATTGATGCTTCTCCTTGTTCAGATGATTGCCCTTGGAGCCCTTGTAGTTGACATTATAGGGATTCTGGTTATCCAATCCCGATTTCAGGACGTTCCCCTCGTCCATAAACACCCTCTTCAACTCATTCAGTATCTTCTCTTTGTACTGCTGGATTTTCTGGTCACATTCATCCGCGCTATCATTCATCAAACACGTATATTTTTGAGTATCAAGCATAAAATCTCCTTGGAGGTTTGGGAATCGGGGTCTTGCATTTTTGATTATGGTGATATTATCCACATCCCTTGTGGCATGATGGTGTGAGCTTCGATTACCATTCAAAGACTCGATTTTCGGCGTATCATTCAGGGGAATTCCTCGATTATAGTTGTAGATTTGCTGTTCGTAGGGGTTTGTTGAGGATAAAGCATCTTTCTCAATGTACATCCAGTACTGGGACCAAAGGACATACATGTATCCGCACATGCCGAAGAAAATCAAATTAATAAACACCCAAATGGTGACCACCAGCGCTCGCATTGTTTCGGTTATCTGGAATCATGAATAATTTCATACAAGAGTGGAAATAATACTACTAGGAGACGGACTATTGATTAAAATAATTTATTGTAATTTGTTGTTATTCAACTAAACGCGATGCAAATAAGAATAGAACAACACCGCAATACGAAACCTTGAGTTGTGTGCACCGTACGTGCTCACGCTAATTTTATTGTCATCGCAGAATATTTAGGCATCAGGAAGTGATCATTAGAGAGGCGTTGCACAAATGTAATTTGTTGTTAGCATTCATAATGCGTGCGTACTTTTAATGCATTCGCGAGAATCGCTGACTTGTTCGCAATTCGCATTCAATTTGCGGTGGGTTCTTATCGTTCATTCGCGCCGGCTTTGGCGAACAACCTATTAATCACATCGCATGCGTGCTTATCTCTTCGAGGACCCTGTATACCATGACATAATCAATATCCGAATCTTGTCGCGAATCAAGGTTATGTTTTGCGTATGTGTTTAGTAAACACACTAAACAATTGCGAGCTACATACATAACTAATAGACGTGCTTCATGCAGTTGATAAATACTTACAAAGTGGTGCGTTTCTCGTGTTTTTCATATTGTTGAGCCGGTTGCGTTGTTGTTGCTGCTGCTGCTGCAATCACCAGCTGACTCGTTCACTGCGTGCATTCGAAGGTAAAGCAATGAGCATGCGTGCTTACAAATTGCGGCATTTTCATTGATAGCCGGATTGTCTACTAGCAGTTTTCCCGGGCTCAAGATGACGGTTTCCGTGCTTGAAGAATTCAAACGCACCTGGCTGATATCAACCCTAGGGATGATTTTGATGCTGGGTGGTATGTTTTTCCTGGTCTCGAATGAAGGCAAAGCAGTGTATCATTCAAACTCATTGGATGAAGCCCTTTATAATGTGGTCTCGCTGAACGTGTATGAACCAACAAGATCGGAAATGGATGGTCGCCTGGTGCACATCAGTGGCAGTTTACTCATTGATGAGCCACTCACGGAACCAGAGTATGGTATTTCCATTCAAGCGGTGAAATTGAAGCGACGAGTACAGATGTTCCAATGGGTCGAGGAACGCGTACTTAGCAATTACGCTGACACGGATGCTGCGTTCTCGGAAAGTGCTAGAAATCGGGATGACTCTGACTACTTCTACGTGACAGAATGGCGAGACAAGCTGGTGGATAGCAATAGCTTCTACATCCGGCATGGTCATTACAATCCTAAAGAGATGAGTCTCAAATCGCGCATTTACATCTCACCCTCGGTGCGCATTGGTCAGTTGTCCATTGGTCATGAGCTTAAGAAGAAGTTCAATGACTTCACGGAGATGACCAGCGATGAGCGTCCGGAGCGACGGGACATTAAACTACATCTGGGCATTTATTACCATTGCGATGATGTGTGGAACCCGGAAGTGGGCGATCTCCGGGTACAGTTCTATGCGGCTGGACATAATGGTGATCCGGTTACCATAATTGCCATGCAGAAAGATAATAATCTCATCCCGTACGTCACATCAACCAATCATGAGGTGGCATTGGTACGTCCGGGACTCTTCAACGTTAAGCAGATGTTCGACATGGAGCACTGGAATGTCCGGCTCGAAACGTGGAAGATGCGTGCCGCCGGCATTTTTGTCCTGTACGCTGCGAGTGTTTTTCTCGCGCCCGTTATCAGCGCGTTAACGTTGAAATTTCCCCGACAGTTAGCGCTTCCGGAAGTGACCGCAATGACTAGTCTTACAATCGCCGTTTCCTTGGGGTTGTTTGTCATTTCGACCGCGTGGATTCTGTATCGACCACTGATCGGTGTCACGCTTCTTTCCGCCTCGTGCAGTCCGGTCTTGTATGTGTTGATGACGATGAACGGCGGCCGTTGAAGCGGCGTTTTATGAAGTATATCAAGTGGAAATATCGATTCAAAGACGCTCTTTTATGAACTCTCTCCGGGCGCCAGTTAACTGTTTCCCCGCCGCCACCGCTCACGCACGCAGCACCTCGCGATTGGTGTCATTCGAACGCGTTCGCTGGATGAGTATTCATCGTATTCATGCGTCCAGCATGAAGTCCTCTCTACTTTCGTTTACGCTCGTCTTAGTTTTCCTGTTAGTTGAAGGTAATCGCGAGCAGTGTGTGGCGAAGAACGGTAATAAATGTAAGAGCGAGAGTGCCGAAAATAAATATACGAAAGGTAAACACACCTATCGATTCTCATTCCACTCTTAACCTCAAACAACTATCTCTTGCTGCACTACTTGTGTGCCGGCTGAGGAGTGTTGTTCGTGTTTCCGTGGTTGCCTAGGTGACATATTAATGTACAGGGTCCTAATTTCGTTGATTGCAGAAGCGAACAATAAATACACGTACTTTTTGAATAAGATTGCGGAAGCAAAGAAAAACTATGAGCCATGTGATAACACGAAATGTCGGTGTCATGCTGGGGTGATTGCTCATGACTTGAAACCCTTTGAAGATGGGATATCAAGGGAAATGATTGAGAAGGTGAAAGATAAGTGAGTTGATTCTGGAGAGTTGTTTGAGAAAACAATTGATGATTTTGATTATAGAGGTACAAAATATCAGATAATTGATGGAAAGATTTACAGAGATAAAAACTGTATGTTCCCTGCAAGATGCTTGGGCGTAGAGCATTTTCTCTTTGAAGCATTGGGAAAATTGCCCAATATGGAGTTTATAATTAATACAAGAGATTGGCCTCAGATTAACAGGAATTATGGAGTGTTTGGTCCTGTTTTATCATTTAGTAAAACTAGAGAGTTCTATGATATCATGTATCCAGCTTGGGCATTCTGGGAAGGTGGACCAGCTATTTCTCTGTACCCTAGAGGAATTGGGCGTTGGGATTTGCTGAGAGAGAGTCTAGCTGATAAAGCTAACAAGACCACTTGGGATAAGAAAGAGGGCAAAGTGTTCTTTAGAGGTTCACGAACCTCTAGCGAAAGAGATACGTTGATTTTGCTGTCTAGAGAGAATCCAGATATGGTTGACGCTCAGTATACTAAAAATCAAGCGTGGAAATCAGATGCAGATACATTACATGCACCACCAGCTAAAGAAGTCTCGTTTAATCAGCATTGCAATTACAAGTACTTGTTTAATTTCCGGGGAGTTGCTGCCAGTTTTCGATTCAAGCACATTTTGCTGTGCAAATCACTTGTTTTTCATGTTGGCAACGAATGGCAGGAATTCTTCTATCCGTCCTTAAAACCGTGGGTGCATTATGTACCAGTTGAACCTAATGCTAAAATGCAAACGCTGAAAGAGTTGATTGAATTTTTCAAGGCGCATGACGATTTGGCTCGTGAAATTGCCACAAACGGTTTTGAAATGATCTGGAATAATTTACGAATGCATGATGTCAAGTGCTATTGGCATAAGCTGCTTAAAAAGTATGCCAAACTGCTAACTTTTGATGTTGACCGTGATGAAGATTTAATTGAAATTTGGCGTTAAATAGATAAGTCAGTCAGTCATCTTTGACACAATAGGTATATTCTAAAGACTACCCTTTACAATTTCCTCATGAATTTATAAATGTGATATGTGTTAACACTTTGGTAGAGTACTTATACCGCTCGAATCGGCGACAATAACCAAGACAATAAATTAGGATTAAGCAAACGCATATAACATATATCAAGATTTTCCGCATATGAGCGCAAAAATTTAATATTTAGATCTAAAGTCTTGTACACCCTTTTACACCTTTACACAATTTATGAAATGTGACTATGACAATAATGTTTCAACGTGAAACAACTCAAACGTCCATTAAGTAAATTCTATTAAGCAACTATATCTAATCATAGGACATATCTACTAGGAAACACAGTTCGAGGTGTTTTCATATACTAAATGTGTGCAGACAATAATGAGGGGTTTATAATGGTCATTTTAGGGAAATAGAACTACTAATTCTGAGATATGTTGATAAATGGTATTTTAAATTAGGTTTACTTGTTGAATATAAAGTTGTTTTGTTATACAAATCACTAAATTTAGTTTATTACTATATACAGGTTAAAAACTTGGTTAAGAAATTGAAAAAAGTGGAGGATACTCATGACTTTTAACTGGTATTACTACCAATTAAAAGACAATAACTATAATCAAATTATTCACTTGCAAGACTTGATACAAGAAGAAAGGGGTTGCCTTCTCAAAAGGGGGTTTTCAAACTTTATATTTACCTCCACACTTCAGTCAAAGAAATGTGACGCCCAAAAATGGAGTTATTAATATTATTCAAATATCCATAAAATATATAATCAAAAAATCACTCTGATTATGGGAATCACTAAATTTAGTTTACGACTACATACAAGTTTAAAACTTGGTCTAGAAATAGAAGCAAGTGAGGGATTACAAACTATTATGAATATTGCTAACTTATAACTTATAATCGTATAATCGTACTTTGAAAAAGAAGGAAATTAGGAAGTTTTCTTAGAAGACTTTGATGATTCAAGAAGACGGGTGCTGTCTTCTCAAAAAGGGGTTTTAAAACATGAAATTTAAACACCTTTCATAAAATTACATACTTGAGTCAATGAGGAATGCATGCATAAAATGGGAGGGGAGTTATTACTATTATTCAAATATCCAGAAAATACATAATTAAGAAAATCTCTTTTAAAGTTTAGAAATCTTTAATGGAGAATTAACTATTATGGATTCTCATAACGTATAAACGTGTTATCTTTCAAATATCGAGTTAAAGGACAATAATTAATCATAATCAAAATATTCTCTTAACAACAGTGAAGATTAGGTAGTTTTCTTAAGAGCTTTTGCTGATATTAAAACCTTTGATCTAGATCTAATTCGTCTAATTACACCTTTTAGTCAATGCAGACCTCCAAAATGGGGTTATTAATACTATTACTCAAATATCCATATAATAATCAAGAAAATTCTCGTTGAAATTTTAGAGGATATTTCAAGTCTTGTAGGGATATTAAGAATTAAATAATTTACCAGATTAGACCATAAAAATGATCCAAATCCATTAACAAAGAGGAGATTTCAAGAAATTCTTCAATTCTTGTGTTTTATTATTATTAATAATCTTTTACATCCCTTAAATATGCCCGCGAGGGGTGTAGGAATGGTCATACTAGTTCTTATTATTCTTACAACTTAAAATGGGATTTTTACTATATAATCGTGATATGTGTAATCAATATAATAAACAATGCAAACCTTAAGTAAACTTAATGTTTATTCAACGCTATCATTCTACGTAATGCGCTTTCAATTCAAATTTTAGCACGAGAATTCAGCTCGCCATCGAATTCATATGCTAAAATCCAAAAATCTCGCTATAAATTACCCATGAACATGTGCAATGTGAACTGAGAATGATTGTCACTGATGAGATACAACTTAATACTGGAACAATTTATAAAACACTATCGATATCCACATTGCTATCGCTGGCGTACAAAAAGTCATAGATTGATTTGGCCAATTCATCGACTTCGTCCTTGGGCATCTTGGCGGCACGTCCAGTGCGTCGGAACTCGACGTCTCCGTCAAAGTCGTCGTCCGTGACGCCAGCGTATTTTTCACGCACATCCTTCATGATGCACGCCTCCAACTTCTTGTGCTTGTAGCACTTGAAGAAGAACATCGGCCGGATGAGTTCACGCGACAGCGGCGAGCGTTCTTTCTTCACCTCCGGAATGCATTGCTATCAAAGCATAAAAAGCTAATTATACAACGCGCCTGCCGCCGCACAAAACTAATTACGTACCGAGAACTGCTGGCAAAAGACGACGCCGTCCTGCATGTCCCTCTTCAGCTCGTCCGAAACGGGCAGATTGCTGATGCGCTCCGCGATTTTTTCATAGTTCGGCTCGAGATGTTCGTCCAAGTAGCCCAATTCTTGCATGACGCACGTCACGTTTCGCGCCTTGCCGCTCGTGCGCGCTGTAATTGCTTCTAGTTGCACTCGGATATCCATGTCCCGCTAAAGGTAATCAAGCGCTACATTAAACTTTTTATCGAAATTTAATTAAGTAACTAATGCAATCTAAGCAAAACCCGGAAGTGAAAAAAGGAAATGACGTGTCTTAAGATCGATATTGAAGGGTACAAAAAGTACAAGGGTTTGAAGGGTATCAAAAAGTACATGGGTTTGAAGAGTACCAAAAAGTATAAGGGTTTGAAGGGTACTAAAAATTACATGGGTTTGAAGGGTACCAGGGTATCAAAAATTAGAAGGGGTATATTCCTTTCATGGGGTAATGATCCATTTTGAAGTTAGAAGGTATTTAAAGCGATTGAAGGTATTACTACTGGAGAGATAGGGTTATGGGGTTGGTTACCTTGTGGACGGAAGGAAATTGGGTTTCGTGATCTGCAACTTTTCCTTGAGACACTTGGGAGTCCCATGTTTAATTAATATAAATATTTTTATGAGTACTTTACCGATATGCGATTGTTGCCTAAATATTGAGGTTGGAAAAAGGGATATCCGCCATATTGTTGTCCAGTGTAAGGTTGGGGTTGATACCCTGTATACATGAAGGGTCCAGCAAATGGTCCTCCTTGATTATATCCATTGAAGTAATTGGGTTGATATGGTCGTACTTGCCCAGCGTATGGATTCTTTTATGAACAAACATTTAAATTCTTTTGCTTAACCACCTCACCAACAAATACTTACTGCTATTGGCCGGTAAGATAAAATCGCCTGTTGGAGTTTCTCAGCGTCAAAAGCCTGCTGATTAGCATACAATGTATTCTCCGGATCGGCGATTTGCGCGGGCACTTGCGGCTCACGATTATCATACACATGTGCGGGTGGCGGTGGCAGAGGGCGTTGGGTGGTCGATGGCGGTAAATCGTACGATGCACATTTAGCGCAAGCCGCCTTCATTTCCTTGCGAATTTGCTTGACGACTTCTTGACCGAAGCAACTCTCGTAGATCTTGGATTCGAACCGAATCAATTAACAATGAATTGTTACCCATTAAACGTTCTTATAGCTAGCTGTATTTATTTTACGTTCAAATAACAGCAACTCGCGAATATTTAACGGTACGTATTTGCATGTGTTGAGTGAGGAAAAAAATTGCACGAAATAGTTGTGTGCGAAAACGGTGCAAAAAACTTGAAATCGTCTAGCATTTTAGCTACTCTGCGTTCACAACATAACATTGAATGAAATCTGAAGAAGTAGCAAAACGGTATATGTTTCATGTTTCAAGTTTAAATTGAAATTGATTCAAGCCGAGCCGAGCCCGTGAGCAATTTACATAATAACATGACTATAACTAATAAATTTATTACCGAGCATATTTCGTATGGTTAATTACGAGCATTGAAAATGATTGGAAATTGCATGCTTGCGCATTGGATAGACTCACTCACCTTCATCATTGCGTACTTCTTGATGAATTTATCTTCACTGCTACCGAAACCGGAAACTGACAGTATCGGCGTCGCAGCTGCGATTAGCGCAATCGCACACCACATGCGCAACATTCTTCTGTGTGGATCTTGAACGATTTTTTACACTTGACGAGCTGAAATATGCAAAATAACTCGATGACTAATTACGCACACGCTGCGTAGAAAATCGCAAGTTGATTTCACTTGAATTACTTGCAGCACAGAACTTGCCGGATTTTTAATTTATTTTGCATTACACTGCATGTAATCAATAACCGGTAAGCATGCCGCGCTTAAACGAAGAAAAAACAGCGAGGAGTAAGTGGCTAACATGCTGAGTGCGACTCGTTCTGAATAAGTAATTAACTAACCTGATAATCTCATTTGTTTTTGTTTCATAGTTTAGCTTGCATTAAAATTTTTGCTTTAGCTTTACGACGCGATCAAATGCCAAAGTTTTCCTTTTGCGCGTGCGATGAGATGGCTGTTTAATGACGCATACTTAGAGATTCATTAACACATTGACCATAAATAGTTTAATGAGCAGTGGACATCATATTTTATTTATTATCAGAGCTAAATTTAATCATTTTATGTTGTTAACTGCTTTTGTTGTAAAAATGATACAAAATAATTACTTTGAACTTACATTCAGGCAAAAAATAAAATATTCTAGAATGGTCCAGAAAGTTTGAGAAGATTCTAGAAAAAGACTAGAAGATTGAGTAATTATATTACCAAATAAAATTAAGTTTTGAAGGAGTGGTACTAATAGCTTTTTGATAAAGAAGTTTTGCGAGATTATTTTATAAATTCACAAAAAAAAAACTTCAAAAATTAAGATTGTTCTAGAATGTTCGAGAAAATTCTAGAAAGAAACTGGCACAATGAGTATTTAAACTTGAAAAATTAAGAATGTTGTAGAATGTTGAAGAAAATTTCAGAAAAGTAAGGTTTTTAATGAGTAATTTAAAGACATGAAATGATATTGAAAAGTTAAGTAAGATTTAAAAATACTTACAAATTTAAGTAGGAAGATGATTGCGCACGTCCTGAACGTATGGTGATTGCACTTGTACTTTTGCAGTCGGTATGCGGTTCGCGTGCTCTTGCACTTGACACTGAAAAAGCGTTTGCGGTCGTTGTTGTTGCGAGGACGTCGCCTTGGCGCTTCTTTGCCGCCGTTTGGGCCTTGGCGAGGTCTTTATACCGCGCGCTTCTCCTCCTCCAGCGACGACGCCGACGACCAAAAGAAGCAGCATCCTTTTGCTGCTGCTGCTTGAAGATGAGGTGCGTGTGTATCACAATGTCAAGTTCACAAGCGTAGCCTTTCAATAACATATACGCACTTCCAACGATTTCTGCACTCGCTTGCTCCATGTGCATTCACGAAACGCGGGCATTAATTGTCAATAGATTTAAGCATTTAGCATGTCTCATTCGACCAACAACACGCATAGTTCATTCACTCGCACTGTTTGCTTTTTCTTCGAGCACGCTGAACAAATATTAAAAATTTCGAGCAAAAGTCGCATGGGAGTGAATATAAATCAGCAATGGGTTACGACATCCAACCGTTGAAAACTAGTTGTTACAGATGAAATTGTTGCACTCTGAACTAATGAGTCGAGAAAGCATTCGAAAAGCACTACGTGTTAATTAGGCGAGTTTTGTAAGGTTCAATTGATGAATTAATTGAATTGTATTGTTGAGGTTCTAATATTGCATATAATAAGTACTTAAATATTTTACGTACTTACTTAGCGGTTTTTCCATGGTAATTTACGATATTTTAATTTTTTCCAAAAGAGGGATTGTTTTACGGTACTAAAACTAATGACTAAATTGCTAGTTACATGTAATAATCATAAATATCTTCAAAACATATGCCGACGCTCAACACCGCACTTTTTCATTATGTTGTCGATGGCATTTCATTAGACGCTCCAACTGTTTTAATAAATTAACAGTGGATTTCTTTCTTTCGCGTTGGAGCAAAAAAAACTACTTGGTTATTGGTTGTTAAGATTCTTTCTTCTTTGGCAAAGTTTTTGCTATGAGATTCATGCGCAAAGTGAGGTAAAGTAAATTTTGAATTGTATTTATTTAGTCGCCGCGAATCAATCAGCAACGTATACGTACATTGAGTGAGTCGTTGAATATTCAAAAGTTGAGCTTCATTCAAGTGTTTGTTGTAGACACCTTGGTTATTTTGGCAATGAGTATAACTGTACTGGTTCGCACTTCACCTCTCTTGAAGTTCACAAACTAATTATTGAGAATGTGCTATGGTGAGCATACTTTTACAAATTAATACAAGCACTGCACGTCGCAAAGGAATTATTTACTAATTGAAGATCGTTTGAATTAAGAACTGACTTGCAATATTTTGATCAAAATGGAGTTTAAGTATGTGTAAGAAAATTTGCGATATTTTAGTAACAAGCGTAAAGTAGAACAAATTTAAGTCGGATATTTGAAATAAAAAATTAGCTAAATGTAGATGTCAATTGGTTTTTTTAAAGTAATTCAGTTAATCTCTAATTTACACTAAAAATACCGTGCAAATTAAAGTCCTGAATTTTTAAAGAAAAAAAAAACGTGTACATTAAACATTAATAAATTCATTTTAATTGCTCTTAATCAGTTGACCTAATGATTCTCTTTTTACACGATGATTTACTTCTTGGAGAAAACGTGTAAAAAAGAGTTGTGGTGTAATTAGAAAAGAGGATATTAATTTGTGTTAAGTGACACCAGCGTTCAAAGAAAATTTCAATTTTTGAAAATAAATAGAAATTTAAAAAATCATTAGCACTTTTCCAACGAATATTTTGAAGGAGAAATCATATTAAACAAATTACAGAAAGTTTCTTAAACCGTATTAATTGAAGTAATAGGCAAAATCGTGTAATCAAAGAATTAATTAATTCAGGAATTGTTTTAGCTAAAAATTTATTGCGACAAATTACGTGAACTTCCTGTATAACTAATTTACCCAATTCTTTTTTTACACGCTAGTTGTGAGTTTGCTTCGTGTTAAATGAAACTAACATACGAAACAAAATAAATTTACTACTATTAGGATGCAAAAAGACTTTAAAAATGATTGCAGATATTTTTTTAAGCCGTGTAAATTTTCGTTTGGAAAAAATTGCGCCAGAAGTCATTAAAAACATAACGATCACGTTGTGATTTCAATCACTATTTAATCACACGTCAAAGCTTGAGAAAACAAGTACTTAACATAAATAGCAGATACTAATAGCAACTAATTTGTCAAGAAGCGAAGCATTCGAGCTAAACTAAACACCCAAACGAGCTGCGCTGCGCTGACCACACGAAAGACCAGACGTCCAATATCGACGTGTAATTGAGATGCATTTTTCAGCGCATTGATTGCGCCCGTCTCGCAAAGAAAGAGGCATTGCACGCTGCTGCTGCTGCTGCTGCTGCTGCTGCCGACGATGATGATGATGATGAGGATGCGTTCGCAGTCCGAATGCATTGCGAGAAGAACACTACAAAGGACGTTCAACCGCGTGTGCGCGCTGACGAACCTGATGAACGAGCGCGCGCATCGCGTTGCGCGATGGCATAAGAGATGAATGCAATAGCCAATTGCCATAACGACGTAACGCAACATAACAAACATGCATGTGCATTGCGACGTCATACACCTAACGCGAAACTAACCGACTATTTATTCTCCACTGTATTCTTCAGCACGTCACGTCGCGAGCGTGCTGAAGAAAAGCCGGCGAGACGGACTTAGTTGGAAAAGCTAAACAAGGAAATCTAGGAACTTGAAAATAATACATATGCATTAAACATTAAATGATAAAAATTGCTGTGTCTCGTCTGAACACCAATTTTCAGCTTTATTACAAATTTTAGTTGGAATACAGTCAAGTACACTAAATTTCGTTTATAACGACTTATTAGTTTTTCGAATTTAAAGCTCAGATATATCGAACAAATTATGCGGATATAACGACTGAATTAATGAAGTTATGAGGTTCTATCGATAAAATTATTATCTTTAATTAACGTTTAATTATTGGTTAGTTAGACGGTTTAGCTATAACAACCAATCATGAGAATGTAGTAAATTTAAAGGGCTGTTTTCATTTGGCTATAGCGACTACGAATCTAATATTCAGCTATGCCGAATTATACATAAAGGGATGAATCCTGCATGTGTCATATTTATGCTCAATCATAGGTACATCTTTGGCTATAACGACGTAAGTATCTCGTGGTTTCCTTGAATAACTTAAGTTTCTCAGGTGGCTATAGCGACTGAGCAAATAGTTTACAAGGATACACCTTGTGGTTATTGCGATATCTTTAGCAAAATTAAACTTTTATTAAACTTTTATTGCAATTTATAGCAATTGCAGTGGACCGTTTCACGCCTTGCAAATTAGTTTTATAACTTCTATGCGAATATAGCAAGCGTGTCATCAAAACTTTCTTGTTTCTCTTAAGCATATGCATTTTCCAGATGGTCTTTAGTGTTGTCACCTTAGCATTTTCTAGCAGGAATTAGATATTAATCAAATTAACATGAATTAGGAATGGTCAGATAAGTAATTAAATAAGTTAGGCTGCTCCTGATATAGCGACCTGTAGCAGGAACAGTTATTAATTAAATGAATGAACTAGTTCACCTTATTCAGTCTACATTTTTTGAGACTGACTGTGCTTTTGGCGTTTGTGAGGTGAGACTATAAATAAAAGTTATTGTTCAGGTGCATTACAAGCATGTTCCGCATGTTTTGTTCATGTTCTGATATGGAGATACACATGTAAATCGTACGATGCATGCGCATAGCATTTACGGTAATAAAAGATGATCGTACAATGCGATAGCTAACTGCGTTGATGGCGCTATCATCAGTTTGTTTGCTTTCGCCCATCAGCGCAGAATGAGGAATGAGAAAACGAAGAAGACCATGATCATCATCGTAATACTCAATGAGTTGCATTGCGATTGCACTTGAAATTGCAAGTGCATATTAACATATGAGTTCGCAAGGTACTTCAACTCGTCATTACACCGCCTGCGTTCATAATTAAGCCTTTTTTCCCGTACTGCCATGGTCTTTATTGTTTTAATTGGAGATTCACTCTTCTTCCTTCTTCGTTTTGCTGCGATTCATTATGCAATTCATAAACTACCGCAAATTTAACTTTAGTTATGGACAAATTAATTACTTCAAACAACCTATAATTCTCTTAAAGAAGAAAGACGTTAGATCTTTTTAATTTTCTTCCGGTTGTGTTAAAAATATTTCAAATTTTTTTATTACTAGTGTTTAGTACATCTCTCTAGGTAGGGGAGACCTAGGAGAGTTGGAACAATTTTTACTTAAATGAACATATCTCTGTCCAGAAACATACTACGTCTACGAATTATATGGCAAACGGTAGCTCAATTTATACTCTTTAAAATACAATTATTTCCATTAACGAAAATATTATGATTTCGGAGAAAATCAAGAAAATGTGAAATTGCGTTTAGTGTACCAACTCTCCTAGTATCGAGGTGAGTTGGAACAGACATCTAGGAGAGTTGGAACAGCTATGTTTTTGAATTATTTCGTCACTAACAAATTCCATTATACAGAAAATCACATTAAGAACTAAAGACGAACTCTAATAATTATTTGTTATACTTGTATGTATTGAAATAACATATAATATTCAGTCAAGAATCAATAATTAATTTTGATGAAAAATAAGAATATTGTTTAAGTAAAAATGATTAAATAACAAGGAACAAATAATGATTAGATTAACTACAATTTTAAATTAATAATCAATATTAATTAACTTATTATTACTAGTGTTTTATATTCAATATTGCCTTTCATAAGCAATATTTTCTTCCTCTTTTGTAAAATCATCGAGCTAACATAAGCAAGTGATAGACATTAGCAAGTGCCTTTTTGTTCGATTAGCTTGATATGTCATTTTTTTCTTAATATTTCTGTACAAGAACATACAGTAAGAAGATCCGGTATTTCCAAGATCTTTACTTCTTAATGTGATTTCTTCAAAGAACAGTTCATAAATTTCAACATTACTTATGTCCCTAGCAGTCTTTCGTTAATATTTGGTTAATATTTATTTGGCAATCTAAACTAAAAAATAGCAATTTACCATGCCATATAATATTACAACCCAAAGAAAATGATTTTGCCAAAGATACAAACAATAATTGGAACAGCTAGGAGAGTTGGAACAGCTTGTACCAACTCTCCTAGCTGCAACAAATGGTGAACCGGTCAGAATAAAAATTTGTAGCTTCGAAATTAGTTGTCTTATAAAAGAAATAAAGCTACTACACGAAACTTGAAAGACTGAAGTATACGGGAAAAAATATTAGAACAATACAAACATAATATATGTTGATATATATGGAATCAAAATTTTGGTTAAAAAGTTACTTTTCGCAATTTTTTGTGTGCAAATTTCGCACAGTCAAAACCGCTTATCACACACTTTCATCGCTTACTCCATCAAATAGTGAGTGTTAAACAGAAAAAATTACCGTTTTTCCGAGCTCGCTAGTAATTATAGTTTCCGAGATATCGACACTGTTTCAACTCTCCTCTGTTCCAACTCTCCTCGGTCTCCCCTACTTCGTATATTTTTTTCATATAGAAATTATGAAGAATTGCGGAACTCCACTTATTTTTTCGTAGATTGTTTTTTCAAGATTGTTTTTTTGACGTAATTCGAAAACGGTTAATCGTAATTCATAATTTCAAAAAGAGTTTAATAGTTTACTAGATTATTCCAGTTTGGAACAAAGGATTTGCGAAAACTCACGTTAAACAAGAAATTGTGAGGCTTTGAACGAAAATTTTTAGTTTTGGTAGCCTTTTTTCTAAAATTTTATTTTATAATGAATATTTTCGAAGCAAATTCAAAATCCTTGGCTCAACTATTAGCTCGTCTCATTATAGCTAATTGGTGAAAATTGGGTTTTGATGGGATTTATAGTTTCTGAGCAAACCGCATTACCAAAATTACGGATTCAAGAAAACTCCAAGAAAAAGTTTATCGCGAGGAATATGTGGATCGTGCGCTGTAGATTGCAATAACTTTGAGTTTATTGTATTATTCATACTGCAATTTATGGTGGGAATTCCTGATTAAATATGCTAAAAGAATATGTAACATTCTTACGGATATAGCGACCAAATCAATGAGTTACAAGCATCTATCTATATTTTATTTTTGTTACACTTTTCAGCTATAG
This sequence comes from Aleochara curtula, assembly GCA_963978815.1. Lineage (NCBI taxonomy): Eukaryota > Metazoa > Arthropoda > Insecta > Coleoptera > Staphylinidae > Aleochara > Aleochara curtula. The sequence goes on along the minus strand of OZ022219.1, from coordinate 10,667,197 downwards.
CGTCCTAGCTTTTGGGTTTTACTCTCCCTCTTCCTCTTCCTGTTCTGCTTCCTCTGGTTCAACATGTAAATGGGGAACTCCTTCACGATCATCCATGTCATTTTCAGAAACATGTGGCGTTATTTCCTTGATGGTCACTCGACTTATATGTCGTTTCTTTCCGGAATGATCAACTGACCCTTGCGATTTGATTATCGACTCTAAGGTTGGTTCACGTTGCGAAGACAGAATGGACTTGTCCGTTTTGCGATTAATGCTATCCTCATTGCTTGCCGAATAGTCCAATCCCGAAAATACAACTGTGGACGTAGACTTTTTCGATTTGCTCACATCCAATGTCGTCAAACTGACTTGATCCACTACTTCATCCAGAAGTGTTTCAATAAATGTCATTTTAGGTTCACGGTGTATCGGGTATTTGTCAGGCACAATCTTTTCTTCTTCTACTGGTTCTCCGGCTAACATCATTAAATATCTGCGATACTAAAATTACACAAACTTAGCAAACACAACATGATAATTTGTTGAAATTATTACAATTGATGAGGTTTCGTCTTCTTCAATTGTAGATTCATCTTCCTCCTGAAATTTAAGACGTTTACAGCATTAATATTATTTTTACACGAGTCGAACATCGAAACCAGATTTTTTTAACACGATCGATTCAAATTCCACGGAAAAACTGTTGTCATTCGTAAATGTGATTATCGTATAACTCAATGGTTCGCTGTAGTGACCCAGGGGATGATGGCCACAGTAATTTAAAAAGTTAACTCACGTTTACGTATTTTTTCTTTGTATAACACGAAATTATTTTGAAGATATAATTCTCGAATAACACGGTGGTTTTATAACACCCAAATATTTTTTAATTATTGTGTAAAAACAATATTAGATTGAATTGAATATTTACCACTTGTGGTAGCTGACTGATATAGTCGGTGATGTCGTCATCAATTTCCGTTGGCGGTCGATTGAAGAACTCTTTGATCATCAGTGGAATGTCGCGCCGCGGCCGCCGCAAGAACACATAACGTGTAATTAGCGCGACAAATGCGCGAATCTGTTGGCATAGGCACGCGTTACCGATTTATATTGTTCAATTGCGATTGTTATTGCTACTCAAGTTATGACTGCACATAAATCCATGCCACCTGCATCGCTTCCGCGTGCATTTCGCTTGAAATTCATTTCGTTTACCTCTGGATGGTGACGCAGATATTTTGCATCGCTGTCCAAAATCCTCAATTTCAAATCATTTAGTCTGTATTGCTGACACTCGGTTAGAACATCAACGTGATAATAGGTGCATCCTCGTGGCGTATCCGTTGGATGAAATTCCATTGGTTCAATAATCTCGATCGTGTCGTTAGCCATCGTTGACAATATGTAAACTGAAAGAAGTAAATATTAATGAGTTGTTTAAGGCACTCAAACAAATTGCGCAATTTGCTGAGAATATTAAGCAAGAGCAGCAAGAGCGTTTAATTTGTGTGTACTTTTCTACGTTTTTATAGTTTTAGGAAGTCGTTGCTCTTTTTTCATTGGAATAATAATGAACGTGAAGTGAAGATGAGATCGATGCATAAACAGGTCTATTACTCAAGAACATTCTAGAATCTGCATTTATTCTCTATTATAAACCCAGACGAAAGCTTCACACAAAGCAAGCGATCTACGCATTGTTTTCATGCGTAAGTTTATGGGAAGTAATTGTATTGTACAATTAATACATGCGTTTACGTTTAATTACACTTAATTTACGTTAAGCTGCTTTAACTAACGGAATCTCGACGAGGTAATTCTTAAAAACCGTATGATAAATAAATAAAGTGGTAAAGTGCTGCTTAAAATTGACAATTTAATTAATCATTTAGCTGACAGTTTGATATTAAATTGTTAAATTAAGTTTAAATAAGAAGGCTATTAAGATTGTGCATGTATGACGGGTTGCCTACGTTAGAGTATAGAAAATGGGGAAAATACAAGGCTTGTTGTTGAGTTTTGGGTTTGACTGCTGCATTTAGAAAGAAAATCTGTGCATGTTGTTTGTTCGTCTGTTTTATTATGCTTTTTGTTCGTAAAGGAGTAATAGACGTTGCGAATTTGCACAAATTTGCATACGCTTTCAGGAAAAGTAGAGGCGGTCGTAAATTTTTCACTTGGCCAGCCATAATAACATGGAAACCCTTTGTCACTCACAGACGTTTTGACTTTCAACCTGGTTAATTTGCATTTACAGAAATACAAGAATATTACGAACATTTGCACATGTTGCACTTTAAGATGCATTTCGTGTTTGTAAAACACGTTTCTTGGCCCATTTTTGAATATTGGAATTTACACAATGTTTTGAAATTTACCTAAGATGGAAAAATCTGTTTGCGTTTGTGATTGATTGATGGTGGTGATAGATAATCAATAACGTGTGGAAAACTAGCAAAATGTTAAGAAAATTGTTCTGAAATATTTACAGGATTTGTGGTTTACTAATTACGTCTAAATTGATAAATAACGCGTGGTGGTTTGAAGACATTTGGAAAAATAGTTACGTAAAGGTCAATTCGTTATGAGATATTTGATTGATTTAACCTTTACGTCAAGTGAATATTCGAGGGTTGATTTAAATCATAACAAACCTCAAACTCTTTATTTTGTGGTTTTATTCAATCCTCTAAGGAAGTTAAGGGTTGTAACATTTAAACGTAGATTACGTTTTATAATTAACCCTCTAACTCCTCACGTTGCGCGACATTTTGCACGTATTTTTCGTTAATCGTGTAAAAGAAGGATAGAGAGAATATGAATATTAATAACGTTTAGAGATATGAACGTTGGTGATAGTAGTAAATCAAATAGATTAGCATGAAAATCGATTTAATCCGAAAGAGATTAACTTTATGAATATTTCAAACATTTCGGGGGCAAATCGCCCGCGTGCGCATTGCACGAAGAGGGCAATAAAACACTATTTCGCTTAACTTTTTCGGTCGTTGTACTGAACGAGCAAAAATTGCGAGCTCGAACGGGGCCGACTTATTGCACGCTTTTAGCCCTTGCCTACATTTCTGCGAAGCATGCCAATATTCAGCCGGTATGCAAATGATTTACTTAGTTGCGACTCGTTCAATTGAATTGAATTGAGTAAAAGTTTGCATGGCGTCAAAGGGCGTTGAGGCATATCTATTCAAGGTTTTCGAAATTTGGTTTTTATGGCTTTTATCTGCTTTCGGGTGCTGTAAACTTTTTTGTTTTGCATACAAAAAATTATGCATAGGCGTAGCTGCAAGCGGTCATTTCAAAAGGGTAAAATTTTCACATTTTCACATGACGATGACGTGACATTGAACTATTTTGAGGGTTGTTTATGGCAGACGGAAATAACGGCGTAAGTAACATGATTTTTTCCTGTAATTTTCATTTATCCTAATGTAAAAAAAAATGTGAGTAAAGTACAAACAAATAATTTACGAATTGACAATTTTTGAAGAGCCGATTTTCATATTTACGTTAGAAAACTAAAAAAAAATTGGAAAGTAAGGGTAGAACAGGGTAATGGGAGTCACCTAAGAATTAAACTTCTTCATTTTCCGGGTTTAGTCAATATTATTGCTATAATCCGTTGACTCTCATTACCCTATTTGAAAATTCTGAATGTTTCCTTAATTTTTGTTTGTGAAAATCGATTAAACATAAAGAGAAGTGAATTCATGAGTCATTTTTGTCTTTGCATTGAGAAAATTGCATTGTGGTTTTGCGCGCAAACAACTGGCAGACTTGCGCCAACTTTCCTGCTGGATTCGTAACGACTTTCAGGAATGATGTACTTTTTCTATCTGCCTCCTGCTGATGCTGTGCACTTTTTCTATTTATATATAACGTTTTGAAGGGGGATGCAACCCTCAACTTAGTAAAGCTTTCGTACAGTACGAACGCCGTGCGCCGCAGCCATTTTAGATTTTATTACCGTTCGATACTAAAACACATTCGGAGAGATATTGTATCGGCGACGGCGGTGGCGGTGGCTATTCCATCTCCGATAGGATTCGATTCCAATGTATTCGTTCGTCCAGCCGTGCCAGTACTTTCATTGTCGTCGTGTCCACCCCCAATATTCCAACTCTCCAAGATGTATACAATGTTCCAATTATTTATGAAATTTTCTTCACTCTCCTATCTTATTCTGAAACAAATGATTAATTATTCATTTTCTTTTTTGTTTCAGAATTTTCAACTTTATCCACGAGTAAATTCTTGAGGTGAGTAATTTTGGACAAAAATAATTGAGGGGTTGTATACTTATGAATGTATACACTTTGGAGGGTAGCCAAAACGTTGATATAATTCGCCTTTGTCTATGTGCAGTTTTTTCGCCGTTTTTGCCCGACTCGCCGCCCTTCTTCATAACATTTTCTATCTGCGCAATGCATGCTCGTCTGGCGGCGGGCGCTTTGCCCTTTTTTGCTGGCAACGCTAGAAAACAATATTTGCGCGCTGCAATCGCATAACTGCTATACTCACCCCCTCCGCCCTGAATGAGATACGCTCGAATAACAAATAAATCATCCGGCTGTCCGGTACGACAGCGCAGCCATTTTTTGACTTTCGTTCGGATATTATTTATAACCGCGCTGCGCGTCCCCCTCTCGCAGCGTGCTGCGCGTAAAGTCGCCGAGAAAGATTAATTCGCGCAAAACGTTTGTTCGCCGGCTGAGGGGATTGAGGCATAATTTGCCATCGTCTGCAGACGCTCCAAAGTGATTCGTTGTGCACTACTTAAACTTAAACAGCATAATTGCTTTCTCTCCGCGAATTGCACAATTCTATACAAAACGCATGCTTTGTTGCATAACGCATAGAAAAAAGTGGCGTTTTTAGGTCGTAGGTAATGTCATAAAATGCAATTGTGAATGGTAATTGTCCATTATCATGCTTTTTATTGAGGGTTGCAGACAGTGTACGTAAAAATATTTGCGCAAAAATTGGGTCGACTTTCTCTTTTTGCAATGGACACACAGATTTAAAAACGTCTTGCATAATATGCAAATCAAGTTGTAAAGTGCTTATTACCAATAGAGGGAAAAAAAGAAGAGAAAATTGAGGAAAATGCAGAAAATGCTTCACATCTGTGAAACATCAGTTTTTTCTTTTACTAAAGCGTTTCTTTCGAAAAATACAAAAACGCTCAAAGCGTTGACGAATTAAGTTAGGTTAGAAAAATGAAAATTTAGTCAGTAAATAGATCAATAAAAAATTGTTGAATAATTAGCGAGGAAGGACACAAAAATTAAGAAATTTACGTATTGGGCATAATTTTGTGGAATTTCAAAGTTATGAACAAGTGCGAAAAATTTAAACAAAACAAAAATGATGAATTAAAGAAGAAATTAAGCAATTTTTTGATAGCAATACGAAAATTAATTAGCGACATGAAAATTATTTATTTGCATCCAAAACGAGTAATTATTACAAGCAAGTGAAATTTTTCGTTGCAAAATGAAAGAAAATTTAAGAATTTCTTCACATCTGCTAAACATCATTTATTTTTTTTAAGCGTAATGTGTTTCTTTCGATCTTAACAAAACGTCCAAAAATGACCAACACATGAACGAATACTTGGGCGCCTTTAAACGTCCATATATCAATTGCATTCATTCATTGATTTCATGGCAGACGTGGTCATTTTCGGCGAGGAATCAATGCGTTTTACGAACAGATTAGGCTAAAAAACTCGGCCCATTATGCGTCTCGGATTTTCTTGCTGTAAAAATGCGCTTTTGTTGTAAAACGAGTCGGGAAATGACCAACACATGTTTTTTAAAGAGCCACACGCTCAATGGGCAGCTGAACGTGTCACCATAATTTATTTCGCGACTACAATACGAGAAAGCACACTTTGAGTAATACTTCTGCGAAGAAATAGGTGAAATTAAGCAAGAAGCGCACTCAGTTAATGACTGAAAATTTATTTGTGAATGGTAGGAAGTTCACAAGACTTCTTTTTAAGCTGCCAGCGAGCAGTATAGATTTCACTTTTTGTATCAAAGGGCACGACACAAAAACAGAAATACTACACCCTTAGCACACAAAAAAAAACGCAGGAATAAAGTAAAAATGTGGTTTGCATTTGCCCATAACTTTTTTCAAAGGTTTTCACTTGCTCAAGAGATCAGAGATCATCATCAGGAAGAGCATGCAATTTGATATTTTTAGTAGAGATTAGTTATAAATCAAGTCCGGGCATTGAGGAAGTTCCTCAATTTTTATACGCTTTGCGACTGCGAGGATTTGAGGAAAAAAGTCAAAAATTATGCGGTAAGACATTTTTGTAAATTAAAACCGCGTGGCGCATTCATCAAGTGAGTAAATGGAAATTATTTTATTGCTTCATTATAATTGACAAATTCAACATACCAAAAATTAAATTTATAGTTTTTCCTTGAAAAGCCGACTAAGGAAATAAAGATTTTATATTTCAATTATAACGACTCTTCGGTTATAACGACATAATCGTCAAATCTTAATATCAATTTTTTGCAGATATAACGACTAAGAAACGTCCACTTAAATTTTCTTGCGGATATAACGACTAGGACAGGTTAAAGCGTCCATTTTAATTCTCTTACGGATATAACGACTAAAACATCGGTTATAGCGTTCATTTTTATTTTCTTCTTGCGGATATAGCGACTAAACAATCGGTTATAGCGTCCATTTTAATTTTCTTGTTGATATAACTACTAAAACATTGGTTATAGCGTCCATTTTAATATTCTTGCGTATATAACGACTGATTAAACAAAATTTTACATTTTTCTGTGATTTCTCGAATTAAATTAGGTAAATTTTCTATTCAGTTATAACGACTTGTGAATATGTTGTAATTTTTTGATTTTAGGTCGTTATAACTGAACTCTACTGTAGTTATTTTTGAAGAAAAGACCTTGGTATAAGAGTCTTCCTGGTTTTAGTTGAAGAAGAAAATTACATTCCAAGAGGACGCGCGTCTTATAATAAAAGAGTATGCGATGCGTTGAGATATTTCTCCCCTTTTTGGAAGAATTTCCCTCGACGGCGAAGACGCGCGCGGTGGCGGCTGGCACTTGGCCACCCCACTTTTGTCTTATTTCGCCCCCGCCGTGAATGCATTTTTTCGCTGGCCTGCGTCTCATTCGGCTCTGAGGGTTGTTTTTTCGTTCGTTGCCGGATTAGTCATTGAAGTATGTAATGTCCGAGACGAGACACATTGCCTTTCGTCTGCAAAAATGCTAAATACGTTTCCTCGTCTTTGCACGCAAATTGTACATCATACTCAAACACTAATCGCTATTTAATAGCTGCTTTACGTAAATTTGTCTGCGACTCAATTGCAAATTGCAAAAAGAATAAAATCGTGGAATTGGAAATTGCTGGGCGGATATTAAACGCCATTGCGCATTGCATAATTAAGCAACTTTCTTTAAATTCACTCGAAAATTAGCCAGCTAGCTTTCGCATATTTGCACAAAACATAATGGAAATTTTTAGATGCAAATTCCCGTCTCAATTAGCAAACTGGCAAATAACTCGTTATCGATATTGGCTAAACAATTAACGCGAAGGAAAAACTTGTGGTTTCGCGAATTCTTGAATTTGCAATGAACAACATCATGCGGTTCTTGGGAACGGTCAACTCATCTCGAATAATGACCGTTCGCCACCCCCGAAATGCACTTTTGCATTCGCAATTGCAGCTACGCCTGCAATCTGCTGACAACTCGATGCGGTAGCACAATGGAGGTTGTTGCGAATGAGTAAGCAACGCGTGTGCGAGAGCGAGAGGTACTGAATGCCGAACGCCTGAGCGGAATTGTGGACATTGGTCATTCGTTGGAAATACAATGGAATATGAGGAGATTACATCCATGAGATGCATAATTTTTCCAGCCGGCACAATTTTATTTAATGTGTGCTTTATGCACGTTGCTCAAGCATGCACAGAAAATCAAATAAAGTGGTGACATTTGGTAGGCGGGTTTGCTTGATGAATGAATAATAATACAAAAATATTAAACAGCGAATAGATAAATATGTTAAGAACCAATAGAAAATTAAATATAGAAATAGAAAAAAACAGTAGTTAATCTGAAATTCAAGCAAAGCAAATGTGATTTACAATTTTGTTATTATTTCTAGAATAATTCCAGAGTTTCTAGAATATTCTATTGAATTATAACTCGTTATTAATTTGACCAAAAGAAAATTTGTTGATTAAGAAGAGGGATGAGTATTGAGAATAAAGAAACATTGAATCAAATGTTCAATAAACATATAGATTCTAGACCAATTCCAGAGTTTCTAGAATATTTTAAGAAATTCTCTTTTGGTAACGTTGTTAGGTAATTTTATTTTAAGAACAAATTTGTGGTTAAAAGGGGGGATTTAAGCATGAAAAAAATTGAACCAAATATTCAACAAACCTTATTTTTCACTATTTCTATAACAATTCCAAAGCTTCTAGAATAATTGATTAAAAGGCTATAAATTGGTGAACAACTTGATCATTAAAGTCTTTTTGTTTTTGATAATTAAATTTGTGAATCAAATAAGATGTCAGAAAATAAGACAAGTTACAAGTTCATTTCGAAATGAAAATACCTCCAACGCATAATTATGTACCGTTCATTCGACATTGTGTGTTGGAAGTAAAAACGCGTGTAAAAAAGGAAAAGCAAGCAGCGAATTTAAGAGGAAAAACGAAACAAGTTGTGGCACATGTGCCTTAAAATAATACATCTGCCAGGTCTCAATCATATTGACAGTTTCGACGCGTATCGTGCGTGTCCATGCAATCGCCTCAAATATGAATGCTGCCTACTGGCTTCGTCGAAGCAGATAAAAATAACACACGCAACTAAGGCTAAGACAAACAGCAAACAAAAAATTGCTTCCGATTTGTCTTGCGTGTTTATCTAATCATTAGCTGGAATGAGTTTAACAACTTTGTATTTTCGAAACAATTTGTAAAAATGTGATCACAACTCAACTCAACTGGATTTAAGTTAAGGAGGGTAGCAATAAAAATTCGTCAACGCTGAATGTGAAATTGATAAATTAAAGCGTGCATAAAGAGCGAGCAATTGCGACATTTTTCAATAAGTCTTTTAATGACGCAAGAAGACAGATGTAGGCCAAAAGTCAACCGCAGGACAATGGATTCGTAGGTGATTTATGTGACCTTTAGTTATGCGAATGAGTGACCCATGGTCACCTATGGTCGGCTAATACAATACGTGTTGGGCATAACTGTATCATGCGAGCCATTTTGCACAATGCGGGGTTGCGCTGAGGGGTTAAGTGTTTGACCCCCTCGACTGCTCCGCATTTCTCATCTCATTATTGCAATTTTTCAATAACTTTTCACACATCGCGTCCGAAATGCGGAGCGTTAAAGTGCAAACAGTCGCGATGAATGCGTAATAAAGGGATGAAAGCATAACCATGTATGGTATATTTCTTATTGACGTATTCGGCTCTAAGCAATAAATTATTGACTTGCTGGACAAAGCGATGAAAAACCAGCCGGCGTTTTTCGGAAGTGCTGCAAGTTTAACGAATTCTAATCAATACTCAATATTCATGAACGTAGCCGTTGATCGTGTGAAAAATTTCAATTACAATCGTCCATTTTCCATAAGAGATATTATTATTGGATTTAAGAGTGAGAATAATGAGAGAAAGGAAAATCTAAAAAAGCAAATTATTAATAATCATTGAAAATTATCAATGAGAAATCAATTTTCTAGAGTTTGGCATTGTTAATCACTAATTGGAAAATAAAAAGGTAGTAGAATAAAGTTTTTGCCTCCTTTCTTTTTAGAGGGAGGAATTATTATTACTTTATTGAATTACATGAAGAAAATTTTAATTTCACAAACAGCAATTAAATTCTTTAATTTTTTCCCAAATCTTCAATAATTCAAATGAGTTTTCCATTCAGCAATTCACATTATCATTGAAAAATAGATCAACTAATCAACTTTTCGTGATTTAAGCTTAATTAAAATAAGTCATAAACTTAAATTTTCTAAAAATGATATAAAATCTGAAATTGTTTATCACTTACCGAAAAATACAAGGGTGGTAAAATATTACTTCATTGAAGTACATGAAGAAACGTCTGATTTTACAAACAAAATGGGAATTCCCTATTTTTAGATTGATATAAATGGAACTGATGCTGGCATTTAATAATTTAGGTATTATTTTTATAAGAGAACAATACATAACGTCCCTTTAAGCAATCATGTATAATATCAGGGGTAGCTTAGGATAAATCGCTTCACATAAACGTAACCATCGATAATGGTTGGTGAATCACCAAAACAATACCCTCGCACATTGGTACTTTAGATCTAAGACAAAACGCACTGGTGATAAGCAATTTGAGAGTGCAGTTATCAGGGTAGCAGCCCCACCTTGCTGCCCCAGCAGCAGCAGCAGCAGCAGCAGCCATAAATAACGAATGATCGTAGCAATAATAATTAAACACTTTAAAAGATTTCCCACCAGTGTGCGCACTTTTTGATAATCTGAAGAGGGTGCGAAACGAAATGGGCACTCATTCGATGGTTTCGGAAGTAACTTCCATTTAGACTCATTAGTAAAACATGCATGTGACCCCTTGTGACTTAAAATACGTGGAGGCATCGCGATCTGATATAATTTATTACCAAAATGGCATCCATCCAGTTTGCCAGTGAGAACTGCATTACGTTAATTTTGCGATGGCGGGGTGGTGTCCAGGCGGAAGTCGTGAACCTCATGAGACACGAGAATGTGCAATGTTGCTCTTGCGGTTCAAATGATGCTTGTTAGCCGCGTCAAAACTCAGCTCTCCGCGTGTTTGGCCAAACAGCATGTTTCGGATGCACCGACAAGGTGTCTATGCGTGTCGGAAACCGCGCATTCCATCCGCACGCAAGGAATCTGGAAAATGCGCTAAAATGTTCTAATGATCTCCAATGTGCCCTCAAACGCACTGCTTCCAAGGCGACTTGGGAATAATAATAAAAAATGACGGAAATCTAAAGGAAAATTGAGATTGAATTTCATCATTTTGCAATTCATCATTTTTTCCGAAAAATTTCAAATATTACATCATTTATCATAATTTAGATATTTTATTTACATTAACCAAGGGGATTTCCAATATAATCGATCAATAATGAAGAAAGTATTTAAAGAAAGCGCAATTAAAAATATAAGTATATTCAAAAATAGATGTGGCTGAGAAAATTATGTGTTATCTACGTAGTAAACATTCATTAAGCGATTTTCCAAACTTTTTACATTTTCCTTCTCGTCTCTCGCATTCGTGGAAGAAAACATCAAACGTGAAACTCCCTCGTCAACATGTTTTCTATCAGTTGCACATCTCTTTCAGTTGGTGCATTCGAATATTTCAAGGCACGTGCGCTACTTATAACCGCGTTATGCGACAATGTTCCCGGATTTCGTGGGGAAATCACGTCGAAAACGAATCGGCAGCCATCACATTCATTACTTTTACGATGCGCACGTCAATGGTACGCATGTGAAAAGGGTTAATTGGCTTCAAGGCATTTATTTATGCGACCACTTTTACCAAATTCCCAAACAGACCAAAATATCGTTGAGAGAATTACGGCACTTGTACGTATTTTCCCCAATTCGCATTCAATCCATGCAAATGTCGCTAAAGTCAGCGGATCACCGACGGGTGGTGGCCATGGAGTTAATCCATCATTTGAGAACTTTTGGGTAAACCCAAAACAATTCACACAAATATTCAATGATTTCGTAAGGTTCAAAGAAAATTCTGATGTTCTCGAATTGAACAGTAGAAAGTTTTATCGACTAACTTTTCAAGATTAATTCTTTGACTTTCATTGCGACGCCATTAAGTCGTTAATTGAGTATAATTAAAAAACGATTAATATTGATTTGTCATTATTTGATTTGAAAGATATAGTTGCGCGATAACAAACAGAATTTAATCATTTATTAGCCGTTTGAACACGAATGATAAAAATAATGTTTTTGAATTCATTTACAATGTTTTGTACCTAATATTTAATTCGACAAACAGGTATGAAAACTAGGTACAAATATCATAATTACCATGTAAAGTAAGGTTAATATTAACCGAGTTATGAAAAGAAATTTTCAACAATGACAATTTAAATATTTCTTTTTCGTTTTCGTTTGAAAATTACCTGGAATATATTCATGATTATTTCCAATTGATAGAATATTAATTACGATTTGTTTAGTGTATTTGAAAGATAATTATTACTTGATGAAAATATAATATGAAAATAATGATAATTTAATATTTCAATATTAGATTTAAACGTTTTATAGCACCGGAATAAAACATAGTAATATCCCTATAAAATTATTTTGTACGCATAGAAAAAATGATGATATTTTTATTAGGGGTGTCTTTCTTTTTTGTGTGGTATGTAAACCGTTTAGTAAGCTACTTAATAGCTGTATAACGGAATACCTGCAAAAAACGGAGGCGAAAATCGTTTAAAAAACACGCTGCCAGGTCAAATTCTCACCCCAAGGGAGTGCACTTTTTACCTTCATCTATTCGTTGGGCTAGGTGCATAGGGTGAGAATAGGTACATGCTTTTTATGAACGTGTTCGTTGCTTTTTTTGACATGTTTTCAACCTGTGATCTATTTTTGCTATTCAACTATAAAAATAGCAAGCGCATTTCTTTAGAGGGTGATTTTTTTCGATTGTACGTAAGGTGCAAATGCGCCACAAATAAAAAAAGCAACGTGAAGGTGTTTTATTGAAAAAATACTAAATAGGGGATGAAGAAGCAGATTTATGTCAAGTGTTTTATTTCAATTTGTAATTGATGACTTTCTTTATTATTTGTTCAACATTTTCTTCCTCAAAGAAAAATTACTAGCAAGTTTTCGAGTTGAAAATTTTTTTCCTTTCATTTTCACAATTAAAACGCGTAATTCACAGAGAAATAATGTGAAAATCTAGGAATGCCATTATGATTTTTTTAGAGGTAATTTTCATCAGCCACGTGTAAGCCACCCCTATAGATAATAAGTCCATCAATGAAGCGCAGTATCTGATTACTTTTTGGTATGTTTTTCATGCAAGTTTTTCTCGCCATTCGCGTACTGATTGATCTCAGTCACAACATGATCACCCTGCCAAACACCCCCAATCGTCATCAACGATGCGACGCATGCTTTGCACATCCATCCATCCCTATTTACAATTAACATCCGCCCTCGCTTTCATCAACAGCGCGCGCGTTTGCATTTGAATTTGTTTTTGCACATTTTCTCCACAATGTGCAATCCGGCTCGTGTGCGCACTTTCCATTATTCGTATCAATCTGAGCATAGCACATGCATATATGCATGCAGCTGCTAAACGATGACACGTATAGGGTTACGCCACTTATGCGCATACCTCTTTGGGCACCTTGACCAAAAATGGCGAAAATATTCGAAAAAGTGAAATAAACACAACACGATTGACCCTTTTCTGCTTGCCTTCGTATTGCATTTGGCAGCGTAAACAACATTTGCAATGCAACCTTTTTCCAATGCATTTGCATTGTCCGTGATTTTTTCTATTCTTTTTCCCTTCGATCGAACAACCTGCCTGTTGTGCAGGCTGCAACATCGAAATTGAATCTTTTTGCTCGTCGAATTTTTATTGACAGCGTTTCCAATATTTGCCAAAAAAAAAAAAAGAAACTTAGGTAAAAGTACTTTTTCAACCCTTTTTTCTATAGATTCTTCGATATTAGAGGCGAAAAGCAAGATTACAAATAACACCCTATTTTAAAATGATATCTTTCTGGAAATTTTATATAACTAACCCTTAGTTATTACAATTTTGACCAATTTTTGGTCAAAACAATTTTGACCACAATTTTGACTCCCATTGCACCAATCAAACTGCTCCCAAGCCCTGAGTTTCCCCGATATTCAGTGAAAATTCAAAAAAGATAATTACCACCCTTATTTTCGTAAACAATTATGACAAATTAAGACCTACACTGGATTGATTTAAATTACAGGTAAATAAAATTAAATCAATTAATTTTCAGAAATTTCCGAAACAAATATGCTAATATCAACCCTTTTGGGATTTCCCTGAATTTGGTGAATTTCCTAATATGTACTTGGTTATTTTGCTTTCAAGTCCAGGTCAAAGGCCTGTAATCCCAAGAAATAATTACAACCATGAGAAAGAAAAACATTGAAAGCATAAACATTTTTTGTGGCATTTTTTGCGGTTACGCTTTGTCGGCTCGCTTATTTTTTTGTCTGTGTCATCTGTGTCAGTCGTTTGGCTGTTATCTACGAACGATTTTACAATTTCCTATTTTTTGTTTTCCGCACCGAAAAATTCGGACATGGCGTATTGTAAAAACTGGAAAAAACAACACACCGCCTCTCTTATCACGTGTTTGTCAAACACATCATAATAATAATACTGGTGGTGTATTTATCTTTGCATTCAGTACACTCACACTTGCGCATGTCGAGTGAGAAAATCTTTATCTGCGTCTTGTCCATGATGGTCGTATTTACACTCGCGCAACCAAAGGGCATCGTTTTATTTTGAAAAAAGAATTCTTTGCGCGCGTATTTGTTGCGATAAGATATGAGTGAATGATGTACGCTTTATTATGCGCGCTTTATTTTGAAAATATTTTACAATTTTCTGTTTGCGCGCACACAAACAGCAAAGAAGATGAAGAAGAAGGAAGCAAGAAAGATTACTATTATGATTATTATTAATAAACATTAAATGTGCATTTCTTTTATGCCATGGCGCTTAATGTATTTGTGTATTTGCATTCGTATATTTGAACACGACGATATTGTTAATTGTTAATTGTGTTTGCAAATGGCAATTGATTGCATGCTAATCGCCGGAAATTTACAGTGTTTGCCTTTACAACTTAAGTCATTAACCACATGCATAACCTCTCAACTATTCACAAGATTTTTACGCATTTTGCAATTTTTCATTACACTACACAAAAACTAAAGTTTCGGGGGTGTTTTTCTCATTTTCTCGGACATTGCTCGTTGATGACGAAAAGCGCTGAGTAAGCTTTTGTCGAGCCCTTGCGAGGGATGCGTTTTTGGAAAAACATAAATATAAAGGGTGCACATTGCATTGCGAGGGTGGCGCGCACATTTTTTGGGGATTGCGGCGGCGAGGGTGGCCAATCCGAAAGCACGCGCTCCCCTAAAGCGCGTCGGCAGCCATATTAAGGGTTGAAACGCTGAATTTTTATAGAAAAACTACAAAAATCCATTGTGGCATTCGGCATTTCCATTGTGGAAAATCAATAATTGCATTTTCCGTACAATGGTCATATAGACAGATGCGTTTTGCATGCGTTGGTGCGTTAGTCATGTCATGTCTCCAACAAAACGAAATGGAAATATTTTTGAGCGCATTTTTGAGTACGTTTACTTTTAAATTGTAAAAAAACTCATCGCGTCTATTAAATACCAATTAGGAATTTTTGGGTAGAAATTCTGCTATTTACTATTAAGTCTGCCATGTTTTAATTGTTTTTCAACATTTCGTTAAGTACAACTAAAGTTCACGAATGAATTGAAAACGCATTTTCTCTCTTGGAAATTTTAAGCATATTTTTAAATACCGCCAAAAGGGGTGGTTACGCTTTATAACCTGTTAAATATTCAAATGTAGTTTATGTTGCAAATTTCCCACTGCGTTTGGCAATAATCAGAAGTCTAACGACAAAAAGTCAACTTAAATGCAGCAGTTACAGTGGAAGCAAGGGGTTTTCGTTTGACCTGACTTAAGCTGCTCGCCGGTCATTTATTGGGGCTTTCCAATAAAAATGCAAAAATTCATTCAGTATTTGCGCCGTAAACGAGAGCACGACACGCACACAAGGGTTGTGTTGCCAGTTTGCAAACAGTCGGTGACTGTTCGTAATGGCAATAGAGTGAGCGTGCAATAAATTAATCGGTAATTTGCAAAAGTTAACTCGAAATTACTTCATTTGCATGCCGCGTCCAATGGGCCCTTCGTGCGCGCCGAGTTAATCCGCTTACTTGACCTTGGCGCGTACAGCCAGACCTGTGCAGCCCTTTTGCCTATGCTGTGAATGCAAAGCAGTAGCCGAAATTGCGCCGAACCCCCGAAATCTTGTTTTCATTGGGAAAAAATTTACCGAGAAGTGGTGGGGTGCGTGTGTGCGGCTCGGCTCGCCTTTTCAAAAAGCGCACGGCACGCACAAAAATCAGTCAAATGCGTTTGGATATTTGCAACGCGCACATCGCTCCTCAAAGTTTGTTGTTGTCGTTTGACAACAAGCCGTGAATCATCTCATCATCATCAATTGCGCAGTGTACAAACTGAACTTGAATTTCATACAAACAGTTTATGGTGCATTTGTGTACAGTTTTAAGGTTAAACAATATTGGATTTAATACAACGTAAGTGTAAATAACGTTATTTTGTAATTTGCACGTAATTGTTATCAGCACGCTTTAATTTCCCAAGTTCGGGGGTGGTTAGCGCGAGAGATTGATAGAGTGGGGGGTACATGCAGCGGTGCATGCGTTGGTCAACAATCGGTTTCTCTATTCAGTTGTATCGAAACGATCAAACGGTTCGGATCGACGTACATTGTGGACGTTGAATGTTTGCGTTCTTTTTACTATCATTGCGGTCTCGCGATTCTGTTGACTTTGTCGTTTTTGGTTTGTTATTGAAGAACAGTGCATAACATATTTTTGGGATCGTATGGTACGCGACACGCTGCGGACAAGGTGCTGATAACAAGATAGAGAATAATAATAGCTAAAGTAGTTTTATGCTAAACGCAAAATTTGTTTTAGTATCCGTGGTGCGCAATTTTAGTTTGTGTGATGAGAGGAGGTGGTGTCTGCTTAGACATGTCTTCAACGTGTGTTCAGGGTGGACTCCAGCGGCCGTTGGGCGGCTATCAGCCGAATGTTATCATGGAGCCGCATTCACCGGCACCCGCATGGAATATGCATAAATCTGTTGTACCTGTAAGTATTTCATAATTCACAATCAGCAGAAATCTGCACGGTTTTTGGATAGAGTTGGTGTTTACTAGAGGTTTGTGTCTATTTAAAGAAATCTGAACCAATGGAGGAGGATCGTAATGATTCGGGTATTAATTCCGGAAGTGATTTTCACTCATCATCTCCTGGCAGTGACAACAGCCAAGATTACAACCCAGCATTCAGCACGCCAAGTGTGCCACCAGTTGCAGTCGCGTATTATTCAACACCAGTAACAAGCCAGTGCGAACGTCAGAATTTTGTACCCTATCATCATGGTGGTTTCAATCCATTGACACCTCCAGGCGTCGAGCAATTGCACTCCCCGAAAGTTGATATCAAGTCGGGAGAGACGAATGAGAATAATAATACGTTGACACCACATACATCGCCTGTGCCTGAAGAGGTGACAACCCCTTCGTCGGTTGATAGTGTAAAAGAACCAGAAGATGCATTGAAACGTCTTCAGATGACATTTGAGAAGAATGCTTTTCTTCCAGCACCCGCTCTCTCGCCCAAGACGACCAGTGAGCATTCGGGCGACGATGAGAATAAGGAATGGGCAGAAGAGAACGAAGAGGGTGTTCGTACACCAGCGATGAATTCGCATGGTAAGGTGAAGACGTTCAAGTGCAAGCAATGCGACTTTGTTGCCATCACCAAGATGGACTTTTGGGAGCACAGCAAGGCACACATCAAGTCCGACAAGATACTCACCTGTCCAAAGTGTCCCTTTATCACCGAGTACAAACACCACTTGGAGTACCATCTTCGCAATCACTTTGGATCCAAACCCTTTAAATGCGACAAGTGCAGCTATTCGTGCGTCAATAAATCCATGCTCAACTCACACATGAAATCGCATTCAAACGTCTATCAATATCGCTGCCAGGATTGCTCCTACGCCACCAAGTATTGTCATTCGCTCAAGTTGCATTTACGCAAGTACCGTCACAACCCAGCCATGGTTTTGAATCCTGATGGTACCCCAAATCCCCTGCCGATCATCGATGTTTATGGCACACGCCGTGGACCTAAACAGAAGTTACATCGAGTTGATGCCTCACCCCCACACACACAAACCCAGGGCCAGACTCAGATTCATGCATCTGCCATACCCCAAACGGAAATCCCTATCCTTGTTCAGCAATTCTCTTCGCAACAACAAAAAGCTCAAGTTCAACAGCCATCGAAACCACAAATACCACAACCGATTATTGAACATAACGCTCAACCATCAGTGAACCCATTCGCAACTCTTATGAATCTAGCGTCTCAGGGACAATTGCCATTCGCTTATCCCTTCTTTGCGAATCCCCTCGGCAACCCTTTGCTTCTCGCTCAGCAATTGGCTCAACAGAGTGCCGAACAGGCCGAGAGAATGTCACAAAATTCAGCATCTCCACAGCTAGCTGATGATAAATCTGATACCACTGATGAAGGTAATGATACAATCGCAGCTACTGGAGCATTGGACCTTTCCAAGCCGGAAGCACCGACCAAGAATCGTCGTAAAGGCAAGGCATTCAAACTGGAACGTCTTCCGGTTCACTATCACTCTGACGACGAGATGAACGATGATGAAGACATCAAGCAGGTCAAAAGCGTGGAGCAAAAGACCGAGATGAATACACTTAGTGCAGGTGACTGTACATGCAGATTCTGTGGTATTGCGTTCGGGGATGTTATCCTGTATACCATGCACATGGGTTATCACGGATACAAAGATCCCTTTACGTGCAACATGTGCGGTGAACAATGTAACGACAAGGTGGCCTTTTTCTTGCACATTGCACGCAACCCCCACGTCTAAGGGATGCATTATGAACGTCGATGGAGTAATAGATTTTTAAGAAAAATCTAGTCAGCAGAGAGATCTCTTTATATGAAAAGAAAATGTAGGTTAAGTCATAATTTTATTTGGATAATATACACGAACAAAAGAGACAAAGTGATGCTAATGATGAGAGAAAGCAACGTGCAATTTTCATTTATTTTTTAATGATAAACATTTAATCCTTTAATTTATTTAAATGCTGAACATACTCAAAAATCGAACAAGCAATGTACATATTTTAGTAACATGTTGATGATGATGATGAGAATGAAACAATCTACATTTTTAATTTATTTTGATTCATTAGCCTTAGAGAGAATCAGAAGGAAAAGCTAGAAATCCAAATAATAAAGCAATCGAATGAATAAATTACGCAGGAAGCATTAAATTAATTTTGAAATTCTCGAACACTGAATTTCAAAATTAAATTTTCATACATTTCTGCGCAATTTGGAGGAATTCAATTGCAATTAGTGTGATTACGTTTTGAGATAAATTAATATATTAATGATTGTATATTGAATACGTATATATATATTTGAAGAAAATAGAAATACTCGGATATTTTGTACTTTTTGGGGCCATCGACCGGAAGACTGATGTAAATAAAACAATACGATATGATAACAACTTAGGTATTTGATAAATAAATGTGTTTAGGTTGTTACTTTTAGACACCAAATGCATATTCGCTGAGCAAATAATCAAATTTTAGAGTTTTGTGCCATCCCCATTGAAATTGGGGTTACTTACCGAATAAGAAGTAAAATACGCAGCTGAATTCATATTTGTGAAATAAACGAGAACACTTACACATTTCTTTTTGATTTTCAACCCTCCTTCAGACAAAGTGCAAACACGCTCTCTCGTGCTGGAATCGCATCATCCCCTGAAGTGTGCCGCACGTCAGATTTTAATTTTTAGAGTTTCTTTGGTTCCTTCTTTAATTTGGGATGCAATGCGGAAACGCCAAGAGCTTTTCAAGGGGTGCTACTTAATAATATTTAACATTCGCACGTGGCAAACGCGTGGAGAGATCTTGAATTGCTTCCTGTAGGGTAAAAAAGGAAGAAAAATTGAAGTGAATTGTGTGTGAGTTTTAAAGGTCATTAACTGACCACTCACACCACCAGCAATTATTTTTATTTTTCGGGGTGGTTTTTCTCTTAATGATTCTATTTTTGAAGAATCGCCGCTGTTCCTCAGGTAAATAAAACACGTGGAAAATTCAAATGTCCACCCCAATTTTTGATCAATGACCAGCACGCGCTAATAACACGCAAGGCGCGTTCGACATCTGTTGCATTTTTCCACATCAATTTTAATTAAGCAAGTCGCCAGTTTCCATTGCGTTTATGCGGAAAATGGGGGTGAAAAGTGAAAATTATGAACAAAAATAGCCGAGTCGTCGCGTAATTGAAGCGTAGATGATTTATGCATTTTTCAATAACTTTCAAACGCACAACAGCAATTGTAATTGCAATTACGCCACAACTGACCATTGGTCATTCGGCGCACGTTCAGTGCGGGGTGTGAGTCATACGAATGCACACATATTGAGCGATTTCCTTGGAAAATTGTTGTCGAAAATCCAGCGAGTGTGTGATAAATTGCATTGGCCAACACGTACATATATTTCACGTATTGATGCTGCTTGCAAATGATATTATATTTCATTGTACTCCATGCAGTGCGTGGGCGGCGAGGCGAGGGTGAACGTTAAGGGTGGACATTCTCCTGACCAGTGGCGATTCCCTTTAAACGCGAACGCGTGCGAATGTGTTTTGTTTTCATTCTTTGCCCGCCAATTCGCAGCCTCCCTTGACTGTACATAAATCTACTTTTGTTTAAATGTTTCTCATTTTGGGGGTGGCATTTACAAGGGTCATGTTTCTTCTGTGTAATTACAATGTGTAATGGAACCATGTTATTTTATAAACTAATTATATGTTTTTTGTTGCAGAAATACCAAATATCTATCAACAGGGGAGGGGGTTGGACAATCAATGGGGTGAGATTGTAAGTTTTTAAGAAGTTTGAGTGTTTTTTGGTAAATTATTAATAAGTTTTCTTCTATTATAGAAATATGAATCAAATTGATGTGTTGGACAAACAAAGGGGTGAGTTTTTAAGATTATATTTCTTGATACGAATACGCGAGAGGGAAAAAATGCATGGCAATCCAATCTGAAACGCAATTCGTTTTGCGCGCTGGCCAAAAAGCAAATCAATACTTTGATAAATTGCATTCGCCCTCTCGACGCCACCACCGCCCCCCATCTTTGCTACCGCCATTGCCATCGCCGCCGTCGTCGTCTGCAACCGCAAGATTTGGACGGCGGCGACGAAATCACGCTTTTTGCGGCTTCGGCATGCAGTGGATAAAAAGCGATTCGAACGCATTCGCCATTGCTGCTCCCCCGCTTGCTCCGAATCGTTTTTTCGGGGCGTGGTGTAAAAAAGCTAAAAAAAGCAACGCGGACGACATGACATGCTAGCGCAGCGTATTGAATGCTATGAAGGGTTTACGCTCGACTGCGATTCGTTCAGCGCCGTTTCGATAGGGAGCTTAATCATCACTAAAAAGTCCGGGAGGTTTTAAGCCCCTTATGTAATTTCCGCCGTGTTTAATTTCACCTTCTAAAAAAAGCAACCAATCAAAGTAAATCCGGAAGCGTTATTGTACATGCGATGGGGATGTAGGTATATAAGCTAAAAAAACTAGGGGTTGTCGATCTAAAAAAACGCCGCGAGGGGTGATCAAGGAAATAATCTAAAAAATTAGGGGAGGCACGTGCCATTTTTTATAGAAAAAATCCCCTATGTATCAAATCTTCCCTATTTTTAGTCAAGTCATCAAAAAACTTGTAAAAACTACCCTCTTTTTAACGTTGACAAGTGAATTTTAATGGAGAACAAGTGCATATTGAAAATTGCCCCAAAACTTTTTTTACACAAATTATTCGAGAATTGCAATCGTGTAATAAGGGAATAACGTGCAATAATAAATTGTAGTTGATAAAACTAATGATTGCAACTGTCACATTGTCCAGTACAGTACAGCTCAATGTCCATTCTGATGAGAAAATACACCCCGTGGTGGTTGAAGCAAAACGATAATTAAAGCATAGTGATAATCCCTTGGACTTGCACACATTTTACAATGCGTGGGTTTCCGCTATTTCGGCGACTGCTGCACGTTTTGCAATTGTTGAAATGAATTGTCCATCCCGTCGTTTGATTACCGAAATTGTGAGAACCAGAGCTCACACGTCCACCCTACGCACCACTCCACAATTCGCAGACGGACAAGGGGGTGGCGTTCAAGACTTTAGAACACATTTCATTTCAATTGCAATTGTATCGATTCGCTCGCCGTTCATCCTTTTTCCCGGCGGCGCGTCGCTTTCCCATGCGAGGGATGAAAGTGTCACCCCCGCTGGCTCGGACACTCGCATATTGACCAACAGAACGAACACACGGCATTTAATATCTTTTAGTGAAATGCAACGCGCGTTATTAGGATAAGCAATTAAAACGCACAAAAGATTTGACCGAACGCAACGACGCAACGCATTGTACGAAATAAAATGAAAGTAACTAAGTATCTCAAATGCACATGAACAACAAGCAACGTGCTGCCGCAATATTCATTTGGGTTTCGGGTGGAAATAACGGTTAAATTATTGGAATCGTCTGGAATTTGTCGTGGATGCTGAATGTTTCCGATTTTTGGCGCTTGTGATGAATTTTAACGGTTTTGCTTGCTTTGCTCTTTCTTCTTCGCCTCTTTTCTTAACTTGCCGCGTTTACTTTTAGCCAGCTGCACGCCAACGAACTTTTCTCAAACTTCATAAAGTATTTAATAAAGTTAAATTAGTACTTAACTAAATATGTTTTAAAGGGAAGAATAATTGAAATTATTGATAAAATCACTCAAAGATGAGCAAAGAAATAGATAAATAGTGATTACATTGATATTATAAAAGCCCATGAGACAAATTCATTTAATTATAGCGATTTTGGGATTACAACTGAGATTTTGATTAGACATTTGCAATATTTTAATTGCTAATTCATTATAAAGCTTTAATCAGACTTGTTCGTTTATAACGACCAAACGCTTTCGTCGCTATAAGAAGAGTCTTCTACTTATAGCTCCTATGAAAGGTAATAAAACTAAAGCAAGTGACATTTCTTTAAATTATGAAGTACTTTATCTATTTTTATTCGTCGTCATTTTCCTCCCAGTACTTTTTGGCGGTTGGCAATCTATCTGTCTGTGCATCTATCTTTACTTTCGGGTGCGCTTTAGCGGCGAAGAAAATGAGCGATAACAACGTAACGCAACGCGCAGCAGCATGGAGAGGCAACGAAAAAGCGGCTCATCCATTTTAAACAGCTTTGTGCTTTTCCTCAGCGACGCGCAGCAACGTAACGAAAGAGTAACGACTTCGCTTGAGCGAAAAGTCAACGTTTTTAATTAGTTGAAGAGCCTCGAATGCTCACCAGCTTTTTTCATTTACTTGCTGCCGTACGGTTATTGTCGCAGTATGCGCGTTGCGTTATTTATGCAGGCTGCCGGCTAAAGAGTTTTATTAAACCAACTGAGTCAATAATACAAATGCACGAAACAATCTAGCGATTAGGTTGCTTTCAAGAATACAAAAAACGATATTTAATATCCCGCTATTTCATATTTTTCACAAAAACATCATGCAGGCGTGCTTTTTATAAAAGACGGTGAAACGTGATGATTTTATTACGCAATTACGTAATATATCCGTTAAGGGATGTTTTATAGTTTTATTGCCGTATTAGTCCTGCTTTTTTATCCAGTTCGTTTATTAAAGTACAGTTAGAGAAACTGTTACGTAAACCCTTTAATCAATATATGAAAAACTTTCAGTTAAATTGTTAGGGTGAAAAATGAGCAGAAGTGATTTATAAGAATGAAATCAGTCGTTATAGGTGAATGAGATGTAGATAAATTAATTAAAAACACATGATAAAACAAATTGGCGCTTAATAATTAATTCGCCGTTATAACCGAAATTTTAGTCGCTATAGCCGAATATATTCCGTCGTTATAACTGCAGGATCGAACCATCGACTTTATAAAAGAAATCTTCAATAATCAACTAGAATTAATTGAGAAACGTAAGGAGATGTTAAATTAAAATTACACGCTTGTCAAAGAAAAGCTAAATTCATTTTTTTCATTGATTCATTCGGATTTTAAACTCGAAAAAAGCAGATGCAATTCGTCCAGACGCACTTATCACGTCACGTATATCAAAGCGTGATAAATATTCGATTAAGTTGTGCCCTATGAAAAAAGTGACGTACAAAAAGCGACTGTCAAAAAACGATCAAAACATCATCCATGATATTGCCGTACGTGAGTGAAAATCGTAAGTAACAATTTTTCAGCGAGATATAAAAAAGTGAGGAGTGTCTGTCACTCACTCGACAAGCATCTTTGAGGTGCGCACTCATTATTTGTATTATTCTGCGTTTTGTCCATTTGGTAGTTCCGTTCTAAACTCAGGTACAAAAGCCCCACAGAATTTTTTTCTACGTTCGCATTTTGCGTGAGTGACAAGTTTTCTCGTTTGCGATCAAAGAAACGTCCGTCCGCCTTCCTCGCTTCGACGAGGAAGCGTCTTGCTTGCTCTTTAGCAATTCAATTGAAAGTTTATGCGGTATGGTTCGAGTGTGGATTTGCGTGCACGTTAGCTTTTTAAACATTGATGAACGTCAAAAGCATATGGCGAATTGAACGAGTCCATGAATGGAGAAACCTATGGGCAATCGTTCTACTATTTTGTGGGCACCTTTACTTTTTTATCTTTACCTATGGATTTACAAACACACACACACAGACTACGTTTAGCTGCCTTGTAAGCAGTAGTGCGAATTGAATATTTTTAAAGCGCGTGCGGTTTGGGCAGAGCAGAGAGTGAGTATGTGTATAATGTGCGCATTTCACGCTGCTTTACTCGATGGTGGATGATGGCAAAAAGCTTATAGATTACAGTTTTCGGTAGCTTTTATTGCGAACGTGATTAGAGGGAATTAGGATACCATCTCGACTTTATTCCTCTTTGTTGTTTACTTCATGAACAGCAGTATTATCTTGTTTTGGCGTGCTTGATGGCTTCATAACGCAACGTCCACACTTTATAATGTTTTAAATCAATATTTTTCTTTTAGATTCTCACTTTACTTGCCCCACTCGTAAATTAATTATAACACGAAGAATTTAGTACTTTTTGGGGTTAACCCTTAAATTTTTTTGCTAGTTTTTCTCACGCTTTTATATATTTTGTCAAGTAAAAATGGCTGGTCATCATTTACCTAGATATTTAAGTTCTTTTTTAAAAACTGTCAATATTCTAAAACACATTTCAGGTTACATTACACGAACTGGAATTTTGCAAAAGAGGGTTAAGGTAGCCCATCTAGGTAGTTTTAATCCCTTGTGAATTTCTTTTGCTGCTAAAACGTATTCAAAGGAAGCAGTTTTGCGCAGTATTCAAATCAAAACTCGAATTGCCATTCTTTAAAGTATAGGCATTCAAGTATTTTTCAAGTACAATTTGCATTCATGCGTACTTAACGTACAGTTAGGTGTGCAATTTCAAGTAGTTGGGTACTTTTTACATTTTTTATAGAAAATGCAACAATGAATTTCATTCATGCCGACCCATATTTGAGCAAATTCTCGGTTATTTTGCTTATAACGACTTCGATTTTTGAAGCATCAAAAAATGTTCAGATAGAAAGAGAAATCTATATCAATTATATGAAATTCACGTTTGGATATAACGACCAAATAGATGAAGACAAAAGTTTTAGAGTAGAACGTCTAATTCAAATTTCACGTTTTATGCGTCTTAGATAGAGAAAAACCATTATTACAAAATCCAGTCATTTGTAAGAATTGATATTGACTTGAATTAATAAAATTTATTTGTTTATAACGACTGTAATTTCAGTTGTAGACTTAAAATATATCCAGTTATAACGACCAAATTATTAAACGCAAATGTCCTTTCATATAATATTCTAGAACATATTTAATAGGCAATTTAAATGTTGAAACTTGACTTGAGATAAACAATTATCCAATTACTTGTAACAATTTGTTTCTGCACCTATATAAATGACAAGATGATGAGAAAAGACACATAAAAGACGAGTTATTTGAAAGATATCTGTAAATCTTTAAACAAATTAATTTCTTTCGCTAAATATACGCAAACACAAAGAAGCCTCATGTTGAGAAACCGAAATACGGTTTGTTCGCGCATATCAGATTTGCGGCATAGATGACGCGTGCACACAAGTTTTCTTCATCTTATCCGAGGATTTAATGAGCCGATCTATCAAGATCCTCATTTTGGTTGCATTATGCGTCGTGTGCGTGCACGCTTCTTTGTGCGCTAACTGCACACGAGAGCGAATATATCATTATTGGCATCTTGGCCGGCCGTGCAAAAAGGCGCATTGTGTGCGACATTTTTATATAAATAAGTTTAAACATTTCTGGGGGAAAACGGCAAGAAACACGCATGCAGCCAAAAAAAAAACTCGCATTAAAAGAGAGCTCGTGTCCGTCAATAGAGTAGCCAATAAATAAAATATCAGTGACAATATCGTTCAGGGGAGCGAATCTTTTATTTCGTCGCATGTGTGCGCTGAAGAAGTACGCCAAACGCGAGTGCCCCTCACTGCAGCTTTGCCAGGTGCGCGAAGAGAAGAGATGACCATCCGGCGGGTGCTCTCGTACATTATCCGGCTATTCAGCATGCATGCTTCAGCCACTAACGGCGGCAAACTTGGTTCATTTACTCGCTCGTGCGCAAACTTTCATTAAATTCATCGAGAAAATTAGAGATTTTTATTTTAAATTGTTTAGTAATTATTGCTAAAATATATCTAATCATCACACAGTAAATAGAACTAAAGATTTACTAATTATTCGGTTATAACGACATGAAACGTGTTCTTTAACTTCAAATTGACTGAAAGTTTGCTTTGCCAATTCGCCAAAAATCACTAAATTTCATTTTTAAACGGTCATAAATTCAATTAAGCGAATTTGGGCGCAATTTTACATAACATGCATGATTCTACATTTAATTATCTATCTTCCCGTACTTATATCTCCTTGATACAACTTGACACACATTAGTAAAAGTTGATTAGAACATTTTTCGTCCATCACGACAATTTTCCGTTGGGGACCAGATTGCAAGATTTTGTCGTCGTTATAACCGAAATGTAATAGAATTTAACGTGGTACAATGCGTAATCTAATACCAGTTTTGGACTCCAACGTTACTTTACCAACTAGAAATAATTTATGTTCAGGTACAGTCGGTAAGAACTTGAAACGTCGTAATAAGTAAATTAAAATTATTTTCATCTCCACAAACGCATATTTTTGGCCAATGCAACTTCGTGGTCCACTGCTAAAAGGAAAATAAGCGCCCGATGGTATTTTCGATGCGTTTTCCGGGTTGAATCTTTCCGGATCAAACTTTTCCGGCTCCGGGAAAAATTGCGCATTTCGATGTATTGCATACGGAACAAAATACGCACTTACTCCTTCCGGAATTGTGACATTATCTGAAAAAGTATTTGATGTTTAATTCTGGAGAAAATTTATAAATCTTTGTTAATCTACTCCATTTAATATCACGTGTAATCCTTCGAGTAAACGCAGGAACTGCCGGATACAATCTCGTGACCTCTTTCAGGACCATTGTCATATATGTCAAATGCTCTAAGCTATTGTAAGTTGGAATACCATCTTCACCAATATGTTCAACAATTTCACGATAGACTTTGTCTTGAATCGCTTGATTTCTGCTCAATTCATAGACACAAAAACTAAAGGTTAAACCAGTCGTATCATGACCCTTAAAAAGCCAAACGCCAAATTTTAGATTCAATTAATTAAAACAATTGAACAAATCATTACAGCGAAAATAATCGTGTTGATTTCTGCTTGAATATTTTCATTGGACATTTGCGCATTTTCCAACAAATTATCCAAAATCGTATTCGTAGTTCTCGAAGTTGTTTGTCGTTCTTGAATGAACTTCATGCTGAATTTATTTAAAATCTCACTTGCTTTCTTCTCATGCGCCTTGAGCTTACTCGAGTTGTAGACTGAATCGAACATATTTAAAGTAAACGTTCGATAGTAAAGCACATTGCGCATTGCATGAATACTATTAATATAATCAGTGCTTCTATTGTCTTGGATATTTACATATGCGCCTAAAGCAGTTGCTAATATTGCGTCCAAAGTGCATAAAATAATGTAAGGTGTGATATCAATCGATGGTTTACCCACTTCTCTCCCAAGTTTCTCGATTAGTATTTCAGTCATTTCAATGAACACGTCAATGTGTTGTTGCAGATTATGCGTATGAAATGCAGGTGTAATTAATTTCCGTTGAGTTTTCCATTTTTCATCTAATTTCACAACGAATTACTAATCAATCAATTCTTGTTTTTGTTAATACTTACAGTCACTGGTAAGAATTCCATTTTTAAGCCATGATTTGATATATCCATATTCATGTGTCTTATTCATATTTGTATTTAGTATCAATTCGATTAATTTTGGATCATTCACAATCAATTTACATGCTGGATAAGCACAATACACAGAGGTTGTTTTATATTTTTCTGAGATTTTCGTAGCCACATACAGTCCATCTGGAAATTGAATTAAGTACTTGTTAATTACTATTTTATTAATTATTTCTATCAGAACAAAGAATTTTTACTTCAATTAGTAATAACTAGAACTAAAAAACGCGATAATATTATTGAACTTTTATGGATGCAAACAACTGATAAATCTATTTCTGAGCAAATCATCTATTTAAAATCATTTTACGCATTGTCAATTATTAAACAACAATTTCTAAAAGATATCAACAAGTTCATAATTGTGTTTATTCGTTTTATTCGCGAAAAAATCAAAAGGAAAATAAAATCAATCAATATTTAAAAAAACATCGATTGTTGATTGGTATAATTCAAATTCATGCATTTTAAGTATAGAATTTATTGCACTTACTATCAGGATTTGTCAATCTATGAGAATAAATAATAAATGTCCAAAAACAATTGGGAAACGCTTTTCTTAAATGTCCAAAACGTCGTTCAAAATTATAAACGTGATGGACGAACACAATCACCAAAAACAATAGACCCACAATCAGGAACATGAACATGTTCACAGTCGACAATGTTTATAGCAAGTGTTTGGACAAAGTAATGTTTCATTCTATTTAATAATAATGATAATAACTTAAAATTGACTATTTATCTAAACATATAAGCAAATATATAATATTACTAATTTGGTAACTTTGTACTAGCATGCATTGATAACCTCATTGCGTTATCAATTTACATCATAAATTTAAATTTTAAATATGCAATTGCAATTACTTGTAGTGTTATTTGATGCACTTGTGAGCAATAGTTAAAAAAACTCCCCTAAAAACTTAACCTACAGGTTAAACCACTTAAATGCGTAACTAAAAAACAATTAGCTCGGTAAACAAGTGACTGACTCTCAAAAAACGTACAACAAAAAATGCCTAAAAGGGAGAAAAGACGAGAAAAAAACGTGGTTGTCGCATGCCAAAATAATTCATTTACGCACGCGTGTGTTCTATGAAGAACATGTGCATTTCCCTATTTTATTCAACTAGACTTCCGCACCTTTTTTTTTGCGACTTGAGCTGTACATAGGGACATGCGACATATGCATATGAATTCTATTCGAGGGTAAATAGTATAAAAACTCGTCCTCCCTAATTTTTGTGCGTGTGTCGCCTTGTGTTTTCGATTTAAAAACGTCTCTCGTGCGTGTGCACCAGGAAGGGACTTGCAATGCGACAAGTTTGGAACGTGGTGAACACGCGCGCTATTGGCACGTCCCATTCCGGTGGTTTCCCTCTTTTTATATTATTTTTAGCAGAGGGTCGCACTCGCGCCACGAACAACTCGGTTTTGTATTTAGACCCTCTGCTTCTCTCGGGTTTTTATATTATGTACACGCGCATTTTTTCTCCTCTGCGTTGTTTCTGCATCGAGAGACAGCCGCGTTGAGAGTTTTTCCTCAATGGCAGCTTAACGATATGTGTATGAAAATGCGTTCCATTGTACGGCGCACACGCCGCATAGTTTAACAGCGGGGATCATCAATTACACTTTCTATTTTTGCTTTTTTTGCACGCACATGCAGCCATTTTCTAGGCGTGTGTTTTATTTCGAAAATAAAGACATTTTCTACGAGTTTCACTTGAAAAATGGATAAAGTTGCAATTGAAGTAAAAGAGATATCTTTTTAGATTAGCATATCATGGATAATGAGTAATTTTCTCATTTATTACTGGAAATTAAAGCAAATTTCAATCTAAGATTTACACATAATTTTTTGAGTTTTATTATTAGAAAAAAATAGTTTATTGTTAAACTTTCTTTTCTAGTTGATTTTCTACTTAAGATTTCCATGTATTGTGTGATTTTGCAAAAAGATATCGCCTTGTGGTTTTCTCTTGAGAAAACTTGGAATAAACTTTTTTTTGCAACTAGAATTTCATAGAAAAGCTGGCAAAATAGCAATGCAATCAATAGTAGCATTATGGCGTTTAAAAAAATATTATGCATATGTATAACGAATATCTATGAATAATGCATTTGGATGACAGCGTTTTTCTTTCGTTCTGAATGAAGCAAAAAGTGCAAATCACAACCTCGAAAAAATATATGCTTTTGTTGACGATTTAAGTGAAGGACTGCGCTTTACTTAGATACTATTTAAGCATAAAAAGCAAACGCAGTAGCCGAATCATTTATCATCTTTTTCTATGTGGGTGATCAATCAAAAGTGAAAATCGTAACGCATTCCCAACTGAATTATTTTTTGCATGGCGTAGCGTTCTTTACCAACAGGCATAGCGAAATGATTTCGAATGATACTATTGCAAACAACGAAGAATGTTACATGTTTTTTTGGTAAAGAACGCAAGAAGTCTTTACAATTTCATATTTCATTGAATGCTTTTTATTTTCTCATATAAAAACCTGTGTTTTTATATTTAAGGATATAAATTTATATGCACAAATTGCTTTGTGTAAAATGGAATCCTAATCAATTTATATCAAATAAAATACAAAAGATTACTTTACGTTAATATTTCTGAACGATAGATCAACTACTAAATTACGTTATTGCGCACTCATTGTGCAGTTCAAATACATGATTAAAATGTTATAAATTATCGTTTGGAAATTCTACAGAAAAATGTGGAATCCATAATACACTTACAGCATCATTGCGGATCTTTTAGGAACTATTTCCTTTCTGGTGTACTGTCAAAACATTAAAAATGGCAGTGTTTTGCTACGAAGCCGGTTGGAATAATTGATAAATTTAGACCTTGGTTATTTTTGTTGGTAAATTGTAAGATACTCAGCAAATAGTTTAATAAGTGTTTAGTGCTAGATTGGCCGCACATTGGTAATTCGCTGACTACGATTAATAGTGCTGAATTTATACCTAGAATAACAGCTGGACCTAAAATGAGGTTAGTTTTATAACAGGTATTATTTAATTTACAGATTTGCATTGATTGCAATTCATCTTCGAGTGAATGATAACAACAAACAACTCTAATTGATGTTAAGCATCATTGCATACTGAAACGTGGAACAACCATCAACTAGTTGGAATGTGTTGAGAGTGGAAAATTCGTAACATCCAAACTCAAACACGAGAGAAACATCTCTCAGCTCACATAATTAAAGCTGATAATCTAGCCATAGGTAAGTTTATTCCAGGAGAATTATTACCACAATAATTGTACCATTTTTACCATAGGTTTTCTCAGAGGTTGTTGCCAGTGTATGTGGATACATTATGCAACATTTGTGATCAATGTGTGTGAATTATTGGGCAATTTACAATGAGAACAAGTAATATGGTTACTGGACTACTCTTATTGCTAAACATTCAAATGCTATCTTCTTGATGACTTTAACAACTACTGTATAGTTGGCTCCCAACTATGTATGTCTTTATATCTACTAAGGAATTCAATACTCAATTTTTTAAACCAAGTAAATTGTGGAATTACAGCTTCAATGTTAAGCTATTTCATAAGCTTAGCATGGTTACAATCATTTATTTTTAGGATATAAAATCGACCCCTTACATATATTACAATGCCAATTGCATCACTACAGGACATTTTAAAACATTGCTGCAAATATCATTACTTGTTGCTAACACCAAATGTTAGCTAATTCTACAACATCCCAAACGATCTTATTGACATTATTGAATCATTGAAACAATGAATAATTTTTATATTGGAAGTGATGATTTGATATTCTACTCCCATTTCAAGGATTATGGTCATTTTGGAGGAATCTGGTTTGCTGCATGAGGGATGGAGAACAAGGATAAATTAAACAATCTAATTGGTATGTATTACTTTATTTAACATATGTTACATCCCTATATATAGCAATCAAATCAAATTGACAAGCTATAATTTTTTATCTAATATTAAAAATGTAAAATGCAGTTAATGCAAGCTTTTCATAGGTGATTTAGAGTCATAGAATTCAATTAATTGTTCAATATTTTGTTATGGCAAATAATTTGTGTTGGATATGAATCAGCATAACTGAATACTTTAGAGCAATGTAATAAACTTAGTTTTTTTTATAGTTATTGCATAGTGCTTACACTATCAAGAGTACAAGAACACAATGGATTCTGTCTTCATGGGCTTTGCATTGGTACAAATGATTAAGTCATCATTAATCCTACATCAAGTAAATAGAATGGTAATTGGATATTTATTGCAACACATCTGTAAATTGTCTTGATTTTGGGTGGGACCAAGTATTCAGCTCAACAAACAATGACTTCCCATAAAGGTGCACAACATAAATACATGTTCCAAACCAAATGTAAGTTGGCCAATAGTTTACTAATGAATTGCCACATTGGGAAACTTCATGTATCAAAATGCTTCTGTAGTTCCAAAACTAAATGTTTTGATTTAAATCAAAACTCCCAAAAAATTTAAACTGTAATTTAAGTTTAAATAACATCTGTAAGTTCTAAATGGGTTGATCCAGGTAGTCCTGCTTGAGGAAGCAAACCTTGACATTTGTACTGCTTTGTCACTTAGTTCCAACTTACTTGAACCTATTATAGTTTGTGACCTATGATATAATGGGGTACCTTTGAGGGTTTGTTTCATAGTTCCACTTCTATTGTTGCCACCTGAAACAAACTTGGTGACTATCTTGCCATTTGTGCTTTGGTACATATCAGCCACTTAGTTTTAACCTATCTGTTATAGTTTACAAAACATGGTTAATTATGTATTTGTTTTAGATTTTGCTTAATAGTTCCTCTTCTAATGATGCCAGTTGAAACAACCTTGGTGAGTGTGTTGGCATTTGTGCTTCGGTACATACTTGTCAGTTAGTTTTAACATATCTATTATAGTTTACAAGTTATGGTTAATTATGTATTTGTTTTAGATTTTGCTTTGTAGTTCCTCTTCTAATGAAGCCTGCTGGTACAAACTTGGGGAGTATATTGGCGTTTGTGTTTTGGTACATACTTGCCACTTACTTTTAACATATCTATTATAGTTTACAAATTATGGCTAATTATGTATTTGTTTTAGATTTTGCTTCATAGTTCCTCTTCTGATGAAGCCTGCTGGTACAAACTTGGTGAGTATGTTGGCATTTGTGTTTCGGTACATACTTGCCACTTAGTTTTAACCTATCTATTATAATTTACAAATTATGGCTAATTATGTTTTTGTTTTAGATTTTGCTTCATAGTTCCTCTTCTGGTGATGCCAGCTAGTACGAAATTGGTAAGTATGTAGGCATTTGTACTTCGGTACATACTTGCCACTTAGTTTTAACCTAGCTATCATAATTTACAAATTATGGCTAATTATGTATTTGTTTTAGATTTTGCTTCATAGTTCTTCTTCTGGTGATGCCAGCTAGTACGAAATTGGTATGTATGTAGGCATTTGTACTTCGGTACATACTTGCCACTTAGTTTCAACCTATCTATTATAATTTACAAATTTTGGCTAATTATGTATTTGTTCTAGGTTTTGCTTCATAGTTCCTTTTCTGGTGATGCCAGCTAGTACGAAATTGGTAAGTATGTAGGCATTTGTACTTCGGTACATACTTGCCACTTAGTTTTAACCTAGCTATCATAATTTACAAATTAGGGCTAATTATGTATTTGTTTTAGATTTTGCTTCATAGTTCTTCTTCTGGTGATGCCAGCTAATATGAAATTGGTAAGTATGTAGGCATTTGTACTTCGGTACATACTTGCCACTTAGTTTTAACCTATCTATTATAATTTACAAATTATGGCTAATTATGTATTTGTTTTAGGTTTTGCTTCATAGTTCCTCTTCTTGTGATGCCAGCTAGTACGAAATTGGTAAGTATGTAGGCACTTGTACTTTGGTACATACTTGCCACTTAGTTTTAAGCTATCTTTTATAGTTTATGAGTTATTTCTAATTTTATGTATTTTTCAGATATTTGCGTACAAATCCAGGTCAATTCATACGTAGAATGAAACACGGAGAGCATTTCTAGCTGTCACATACAAAACATTATTAAATTTGTGCTTTATTTTACAATCAAGGGCGTGTTAAAATTCAATTACAAGTAGTGACATCTTTCGGATGATCTTGAAATTAATTACAGGTACCTTACCGACAGTTAGTTCATCCTATCACTCTGAGATGGTGCCACCATATTCAAAAATTTGTGTTGTATGTAGTGACATCTGTCGGAAAAATTTGAAAACTTATTACAGATTCCCAATCTTATTTTACTTTTTCATGTTACAACGAGACAGCACCACTATGTCCAAAAAATTTTCAAAAGTGTATGTGCTTTGCTCTGTCCGTGTCATTGAAAAAGTTTCAATGTTATCAGCACTGATAAGACGAAAAATTTTTCGTCACAAAAATGAAATTTTCAAAATTGAATAAGTGTTAAACTATGCGTGATATAGCTTTGTCCGATACTTTAATTTGATCAGCTAGCCGAGCTTTACCTCTATACCAATTTTCAGCCATTTTCCTTTTCACTGGAGTTGCAAATATATTCTGAGATTTGGCATACGTGTAAAGCCCGGCAAGCCGATTAAAATGAGCTATCGCACAACGCGGTAAGACGCTTAGTTTAGGACTTATTCAATTTTTAAAATTTCATTTTTGTGACGAAAAAGTTTTTGTCTTATCACTGCTGATAACATTGAAACTTTTTCAATGACATGGACAGAGCAAAGCACATACGCTTTTGAATTTTTTTTGGACATAGTGGTGCTTTCTCGTAACATGAAAAATTAAAATAAGATGGGGAATCTAATGAATTTCAAAATTTAGCCGACAGATGTTACTACATGCAGCACAAATTTTTTGAATATGGTGGCACCATCTCATAGTGATAGGATGAACTAACTATCGGTAAGGTACCTGTAATTAACTTCAAAATCATCCGAAAGATGTCAGTATTTGTAATTGAATTTTAACGCGCCCTTAATTGTAAACTAAAGCACAAATTTAATAATGTTTTGTATGTAACAGCTACAGATCCTATCCGTGCCTCGTCCTACGTAGATTTGACCTGGATTTGTAAGCAAAATACATATAATTAGAAATAACTCATAAACTATAGTAGATAGCTTAAAACTAAGTGGCAAGTGTGTACCGAAGTACAAATGCCTACATACTCACCAATTTTGTCCTAGCTGGCTTCACCAGAAGAGGAACTACAAAGGAAAATCTAAAACAAATACATAATTAACCATAATTTGTAAAGTATAATAGATAGGTTAAAACTAAGTGGCAAGTGTGTACCGAAGTACAAACGCCTACATACTCACCAATTTCGTCCTAGCTGGCATCACCAGAAGAGGAACTACAAAGGAAAATCTAAAACAAATACATAATTAACCATAATTTGTAAAGTATAATAGATAGGTTAAAACTAAGTGGCAAGTGTGTACCGAAGTACAAACGCCTACATACTCACCAATTTCGTCCTAGCTGGCATCACCAGAAGAGGAACTACAAAGGAAAATCTAAAACAAATACATAATTAACCATAATTTGTAAAGTATAATAGATAGGTTAAAACTAAGTGGCAAGTGTGTACCGAAGTACAAATGCCTACATACTCACCAATTTCGTCCTAGCTGGCATCACCAGAAGAGGAACTATGAAGGAAAATCTAAAACAAATACATAATTAACCATAATTTGTAAAGTATAATAGATAGGTTAAAACTAAGTGGCAAGTGTGTACCGAAGTACAAACGCCTACATACTCACCAATTTCGTCCTAGCTGGCATCACCAGAAGAGGAACTACAAAGGAAAATCTAAAACAAATACATAATTAACCATAATTTGTAAAGTATAATAGATAGGTTAAAACTAAGTGGCAAGTGTGTACCGAAGTACAAATGCCTACATACTCACCAATTTCGTCCTAGCTGGCATCACCAGAAGAGGAACTACGAAGGAAAATCTAAAACAAATACATAATTAACCATAATTTGTAAACTATAACAGATAGGTAAAATTAAGTGGCAAGTATATACCGAAGCACAAATGCCAGCATACTCACCAAGTTTATTCCATCCAGAACAAAGAAGTGGAATTGTCTAAAAATTACTATAAAAGATACATAATTAGTCTTAAAATGTGACGGTTAGACTAAAGAAAAGTGACACAATGTACTGAATTACAAATGCCAACAAACTCACTAAGTTCATTCAAGCTTGCAGAATCAGAAGTGGAATTATAGAGCAACTCCTGAAAAAATACATAATTACTTATGAATTTTAAGTTATACATAATACATAGGGTCAAACAAAATAGCAGGTATATACTGAAGCATAAATTCTATGACACTCACTAAGTTTGTGCCAGTTTGCTATTTCAGAAGTAGAGCTATGATGCATATACTAAAAAAGCATATGATTACTGACCATCCTTAAAGCATAGTGAGATTAAAATTAATGAAAATTAATAAAAAAATAAAAACATTACCGGTTATATAATTCTTGAAGTTCTTTCGATGATGGTGTTGATCCTGTAACAAATAAGACAAATAATTCATTTACAATGTATAGATCTACACCCAAAATAGTGATAGTATAAACAATATAAGCAAATAACCAATTAAATTAAAATCTATGAGAAACAACACAATCGGGCGTTACGAAGTTCGTTGGGTCAGCTAGAATGTTAATATAAATGTCTGTTGGTATACCTAGTAACTAACTGAATTTGAAGCTCCTACTCCTGAAACAACCGAAAATGGGCGATGGATGACAAAACGACCGCCGCAATTTGATTGCCTATAATAATAAATAAAGATTAATATAGTTAAATTATTAGTACGCCTCTTATGTTTACACTATAGCCCACTGCTTAAATTATCGAGTCCTATTCAAAATATTAAGCAATATTAAGCCCATAATACTAACATACAATTCCCGCATTCCAACGACAGTCCGTAGTCTGGTGGTCATAGACGCCGGTACTGGTTTGAGAGTCTCGGGTTCGATACCAGGGTAAAGCAACACGTATTTAACTTTTTTCAAGTAAAACCAATATTAGTAAATAAGACCAAGATCAAATTTTACTGTTACAACAATACTCCGTAGCCTAGTGGTAGATGCTATGGTTGTGGTCCGAGAGTCTTGGGTTCAATCCCCGAGAAAGCCTTTTGAATTTAAATTCAAACTAATTTGAGACTATAAGGCAAAGATCAAGTTTGACTGTAGCAACAACACTTCATAGCCCAGTAGTTACGGCTGCGGATGTGGTCTGTGTGTCTCAGGTTCGAATCCTGAGAACGGTAACTCGAGTTTGAAATTTTTAAATTACTTGTATGCTCAGGGGGGCCTAAATGGACTTGCTACTTTGTCCAATGGAGCCCCCATGGCGTACAAGGAGGCCCCATTTTTAATTTTTGAAGCCCGTACGCATTAAGATCGTCTCCAAGTAAACCCACCCCAGCTTCGCTCCCCGGCAGCTCACATGTCGACCAGCTCTGTCGCTGTCCGACCTGCGACTGCCTCCCCATTCCCGATTTTCGTTACCAACAGGCCGCGTATTCTGACGTCAATACTAAGGGGGGGAACCAATGTCTTCTACCAAGTAGGGACTTAGAATAATTTCCAAGTACTTGATGTGAATTCAAGTGCTATGGTCAATTGAATGGCCATCCTACGGAACTGGAGTTACTATTCTATTCAATTATTTAGCAAAAAGTTCGCGGCGTCGACAGGGATTTGAACCCAAGACACCCAAGCCAGAGTCAAGCAATGCACCACATGTGCTGCCAATGGCTATGCAAGTGTTAAACTGAAACATATACATTAGCATCAATAGCTTAGCTGTTATTATAAGTAAGGTAACTAGGACTTATAATCCAAGTAGATAATTTGAAAATTATTACTCTTTGGCAACCCTACTTATAATTTAGTGAATATTTTAGTCAATTACATAGTTTTTTTAATTACGCAGAAGCAAACATGCTATGCTCCATGCATGATTACCGAGTCACAACCATGCATTTGTGTAGTGACTAGGCCACCAACAGTTCATCATTCATAATTAAAACTTATATCAATTATGTACTATGTTTATAGAACCATAATAGCAAGTAAACAAGTCAAAGAAACTTACCTAAGTAAATGATTGATACAAGCTTTATGCTCATGACCCCAATAACATAGGACTTACCACATACAACTAGATGTGGTAATTGTTGATTGTTTGTTGTTATTTGTTAATGTCTTCAATTCCAAACCATCAGTTTGTTGTGGTCATTCTGTTTATCTAAATTAGCTAATTAGTTAAGGCAATATGACAAATTGTTATACATACCAAATTATCACTCACATCAATATTTAAGATCTAAGATGTTCCTCAGGTCCATGTACAAGCCTTTCTTATTTCTATAGTGCTATGCCCTGTTTGGCTTTAGACATATCCCAGTTTTGCCCTATGTTTGCCCTGGTACTGCACTTCTTTCCATTGTTTCAACTGTTACAGTGCCCTGGCTTCCTTGTATGTAGATAAATAGAAGTCTCACAACCACTGCACTGAAGATAACCTGCAATTATTAATTGAATTAAGAACTATTAATGAAACATTAATAATTAAAATGTTTACTTACATGTCAACGAAATAATCAATCCTGACTTATCGTTTAAGATGTGGACAACCATGAATTGTCTGCATAATTCTTCACGCGAAATACTGAATACTGATTATAGCAGAGATCATCATGATGTAGAGCAGTGAGCATTGGGTTGAGTTATCAAATTAATTTATGCATAATTTATTATGCATAATAAATTTTAATTTTTAACACTGGTATAAGAACAGTCGTTGCACTCGCGCACGTATGTTTATTAATACATAATTATTTAGTTAATTGAGATTGGAAGCCACGAAACGAGCACGAAATGCCGCTGAATGCCGCTACAAACAGCTGATGTGCAATTATGCAATTGCATGAAACAGAGCGCGCGCGCATATGTTTATGTAAGAATGTTAGACTACATTAGAGCGCATCTTCATGCACAATTGGCTAATCTTAATCAACTACTCGTGTAATTATGTTGTATTACTTTTAAAAGAAAGAGCAACAGAAAATACATTATTGCATCAATACAAAATCATTTCTGCATTTTGCTGTAATTGCTGTACCCAACGTTTTGTATACCCAACCCAATCTTAACCTAACGTTATAGTGCAGAAATTTTATTATGACAACAATTGGTAATTATTTTTATTAATAGTATTATACATTTTTAATTTTCAATTTATTTTAGATATTACTAATGTGATATGTGAACTTCTTGAGATTGCAGTTCATAACATTTTATATGCAAGAAAATTATACCCAAGGGCAATATTTGCCCCTCGAAGAAAATACAATGTTATTGTTCATCAGTCAGAGCACCCATTTTTAAATGAATATATAACACAATGTTTAAAAGCAGCCCAAAGTCATATGAAAAATAATAATCTTAAACAATTTATTCTATTTATAAAGTGTGAAGATCTAGTTATTGAGAAGTATGTTTTTGATATTTTACAATTTCAAAACAAATTAGATGATAGGTAACTATCTAGTATTTATTTGATTAACAAGATATTAATGTGTTTACTTTCAGAAACTTATTGCTAGTCAAATTGGAACAAGATTTAAGAAATTTTTGCTTGAAACTAATTAATTCTGCTGGGAGTTTTAAGCCAGTACCAACTAATTCTGAATTTTACATTCTTTTACATACAACAGACTATTCCGCAACCGAATTTAATGAAAAGCAGGTCAATCAGGTATATCATTAATGTTGCTATTTCAAAAAAGTGATACTGATTAAGATATTTTAGGATTTTCCTTGGATATCAGTGGACAATCAGGAAGGTGAACACATGGATATTCTACCTCTGCATACAATAGACTGTGATAATTTGATAATGCAAGTATACGTAGAAATACGCGAAGATAAATAAATTAATATATCTTTTCTTCAATATAACCTTCTTTCGTATGACCTATTGGTTGCCTATATTAATCGAATTGAACTTTATGAACCTCTGACGTCTTGCATGCCGTGATTTGATTGCGTTGTGTTATCGGTTAAGTTATCCTTAGTTTGTTTGATCATTGTTGTTGAAGTAAAAATGATACGTACTGTGCTCGGAGTGCGCCATATTAAACAATTAATAAATAAGCATGGGGCGCCTTCACAAATTAGAAACAAAGCCACGGCAGCAAGTAAATTGCAAGAGATGTGGTGTGCAGGTTATGTTGTCATTGGTTTAAAATTTTTTAGATCCGCAACTTCAAGATGCAGGATTTCAAGGAAGACCTCTTTACTTGGATGCACAAGCCACCACACCCATGGTATGCTTACATCTAACTTTCCTTTTCCCAATATGGACAACAGTTAAGATTTCTAATCAAGTTATACTTGTTTAGGATCCCAGGGTACTAGATGCAATGCTTCCTTATATGACAAATTATTATGGCAATCCACATTCAAGAACCCATGCATATGGCTGGGAAACTGAGGCTGCTGTTGAGAAGGCGAGAGCTGAGGTAGCTTTACTTATTGGTGCTGATCCAAAGGAAATTGTATTCACATCAGGTGCAACAGAAAGTAACAATATTGCAATCAAGGGTGTTGGTAGATTTTATAGTTCAAAGAAGAAACACATCATTACAACACAAACCGAACATAAATGTGTTCTTGATTCATGCAGGGCACTGGAAGGTGAAGGATTTAGAATAACTTACTTGCCAGTTGAGGAAAATGGTATCATTTCAATGGAGGATTTAGATAAAGCAATCACACCTGAAACATCTTTGGTATCTATCATGACAGTTAACAATGAAATTGGAGTACAACAACCGATCTCTGAAATTGGCAAACTTTGTAAATCAAAGAAAGTCTTCTTTCACACAGATGCAGCTCAAGCTGTAGGCAAAGTTGCTTTGGATGTTCAAGAAATGGGAATTGATTTGATGTCAATCAGTGGACATAAAATATATGGTCCAAAAGGTATCGGCGCTTTATATGTGCGAAGACGACCACGAGTTCGAATTGAAGCATTGCAAAGTGGTGGAGGACAGGAACGTGGATTACGTAGTGGAACAGTTCCAGCACCACTTGCAGTTGGAATAGGAGCAGCATGTAGGATATCTCAAGAAGAAATGGATTATGATCATAGATGGATGGAATTCCTTTCAAAGCGCCTAATGGATAAAATTAATAGTGAACTTACACATGTCATACGAAACGGCGATCCAATTCTTTCTTATCCAGGCTGCATAAATTTGTCATTTGCATATGTTGAAGGTAAACCTGGCTAATACTTTGTTATTCAAATTCTCATTGTTTATAACTTCCAGGTGAATCATTATTAATGGCCCTGAAAGATATTGCCTTGTCAAGTGGATCTGCTTGTACTTCAGCATCTTTGGAACCATCATATGTTTTAAGAGCTATTGGAGCTGATGAAGATTTAGCACATAGCTCAATAAGGTAATTAAACTTAAGTTAAACATGGTTCATTGAATAATCTTTCTATTATTGTTAGATTTGGTATTGGTCGTTTTACAACTGTAGAAGAAGTTGATTACACTGCAGAAAAATGCATCTATCATGTTAAAATACTTAGAGAAATGAGCCCTCTCTGGGAAATGGTACAAGAAGGCGTTGATCTCAAGACCATCCAATGGTCTCAACACTAAGTGAGTACAAGTTTTAACCCACATTGCAATTAAATATTTTATT
The DNA here is from genome assembly GCA_963978815.1 of Aleochara curtula. Lineage (NCBI taxonomy): Eukaryota > Metazoa > Arthropoda > Insecta > Coleoptera > Staphylinidae > Aleochara > Aleochara curtula. Next base: position 10,624,810 of record OZ022219.1, on the reverse strand, counting down.
TTTGAAAGTCATCACAGTCATGTAGGACATTTAACTTCCTTGATTTATTCTGTTATAAAATATATTAGACTAGATTAAGAAGCTATAAATAACACATGTTAGTATGGCAATTAGAATTAAATTGTTAAAGTGTTAACATTATTAGCACAAGCAAGTATCATCATATGCTTCATCAGCATCTCCAATTTTAAAGCCATGACCATGAACATCCATGGCTTGCAATTCCATTTTTGATCTGTTTGACTGCACAAGCTGAGATGCAATATCCTCAAACATTTCTTCTAGGCCATTGCCAGTTTTACATGAGATATTATAGCATGATGCGATTATACCATGGCATTGCTCACTAAAACATACAACACTTAGCAATAAGTTGATTAAAAGTGTATTGTTGTTTACCAGAATGATTCAATTTCAGCTTCAGTTACTTGGGGAGCAGAGGTAACTAGGTCACTTTTATTCCCACATAGATAAATCTTGGCATTTTCTGCATATGTTACTATGTCAAGTAAATGTTGTGAGAGAACATGAAATGATGCTGGATTATCTAATGAGAATACCAATATAGCTGCTTCAGAAAATTTGTAATAACTAGAAGTGATTGATGCCACCCTCTCCATCCCTCCAGTATCCCATAATTGTAACTACATAGAGGGACTTTAATCAAGTTTTAGCAAATGCAAACAAAACAAACCTTAATGTCTTTATCTTGCACTGTATAAATCTTGTCATAATGATCCAGACCTAGTGTTGACTGCCTATCAGTTCCAGTAATAAACGTATCATTGGCAAATCTTCTAAATATTGAGCTTTTTCCGACACCATATTCGCCACACAAGATCACTTTTTGTTCGGGGATTCTAGTCGTGGCCATTAATGTTTATTTATATCTGGGGTCTAGACGAAGTCAAAACCAGATCAAAGTTTATTAGTTTATTATTGTAGCACTTCTAATGAAGGCTAGGCACCTAATAAGGAAGATTTGGATATATTGCTGAGTAGGTATGGTATGAACAAGGATTACGTCGACGTGTTGTGATCATTGATTGTATTCCAGCATCCGGCATTAAGTATCATAATGTTAGAATTGTTTTACAAGTGGTTTTAACATGGTAACAGAAGAATAATAAGGAAAATAAAGAAATGGTAATATTAATTATGTGTTGTAAATAAGCAGAATAGAAGGAATGGATATGAAATGTTTAGTACTGACATCTTCCACAAGTTCCTCTTTGATTACCGGTCTTTTATGATTTTCATTCGCGTTTAAAGTGCTCTACTGGACTCTCATTCAGTATGTTTTCTGCCGCCAATAATCGAGTCGCGGTTAGTTTTTAACCTATTGCAAAATCAAACAATCATTGCGAATTAGTGAAGGAAGAAAATACTTGGTGAACTTGTACTCCAGCTACTGTAGTAGGACATTAAAGGTAGGCTGATTCATAATAAAATCAATTGGCGTTAATAGATTTTTAGATGAACAAATTTTAAATAAAACATGCCGTTTTTGTTCTGCAACCTTTGTTCTAAACATTTCAGATCCAATGATAGATATAGGCTGTTAATCTTACAAAATGTCCAAATTGGAAAAGATTTATATATCAGGCATTAGAAGTTATGCCATTGATCAGAAGGGAGCACAAAGTTTTGAATTTTTCTCACCAGTAACACTCTTTCTTGGGCAAAATGGTTGTGGCAAAACAACAATTATTGAATCTGTAAAACATGCTCTAACTGGCGATTTTCCATACGGCACTAAATATGGGGGCCATGCCTTTGTCAGTGATCCACAGCTGTATCAACTTACCTCAGTAAAGGGCTGTATTAAATTGGTGTTCTCAGACACTCGAGGAAAATCAACAATAATCTCAAGAACTTTAAAGTTGGAAAACATTGGAAGTAAAGTAAAATTTACTTCTATGGATGCCTCTTATGAATATGAAGATGTGGATAATGTTCGACGTCAAAGAACGGTCAAGCTAGCTGACTGTAAGCAAATGATTACAATGCTTTTGGGAGTTGGCGAACCAGTACTAAGTAATGTATTACTTTGTCATCAAGAGGATTCATTATGGCCGTTAAGTGAAGATAGTAACGTCAAGAAGAAGTTTGATTTAATATTTGACTCTTCAAAGTTTGAGGCTGTTGTAGATAATCTACAAAAGACATTTAAACTACACAATGGTATGATAACAGAGTTGAAAAAAGAGTTGGTTGTATTGCGCGATCTTAAACGTAAATACTCAAATAAGCAAGAAAGTTTGGCATCAAAACAGGAAAACATGCGGCTATTAAACGCTGAAACAAATGAATTGAAAGAGCAGTTGGGACCGTTAAGGCAACGCCAAGCAGAAGTTCAAGGCATGGAGCAATCAATTCTCAGTTTGCATAAAATCAAACTGAACAAAGAAGGCGAATTGAAAACCAACCGAATGATGCAAAAAGCGCTTTTGGACATCGTCAAAAAAGAATTTGAAGGCACTGATGAGGAACTTGACGATGAGATAAAGAATTTTCATGTGCAAATGAGTGCAAAGCATTTAAAATTGAAAAAACTGGAAGCGGAAATCGGCAACTTTAAGAGAAAACAAGAAAAGATACGCATTAACGAAAGGGAAAAACAAGGATCATTGGCGAAAACAAATGAACAAATTAATAGTTATAAGGAGAAAGTAGTTGAGCGCGATAATCTGGTTAATAATCTACTCTTGGAATACGATTTTTCTTCACAGCTAGATACTTTTGACGAGACTTATGAAATGATTAGAGACTTAGTGTTACGAGAACAAACTGAGGTCGATGAGCAAAAGGATGAATTAGCTCAGAAAGAGTCTAAACTTGAAAAAAAGGTTGAACGTGTACAAGAAGAATATATGAAGATGAAAGGAGAGTTGTCATCGAAACACAAAGAAGTTGAAGCAATAAATGGAGCCAAAAATGATATAGAATGCCAATTAGAAAATGCATCTAGTTCAGATGCTGAACTCGTACTTCTCGACAAGAAAGTAGCTAATGCCAGCAAGGAAATTGATCAATTGAAATCATCATTTGATGAAGGAACAATATCGCAACAAATTGAACGAAATAGAAAGAAGATACGCGAATTGAATGAATATTTAGAGGAGTTGAATTCCGATTTGAAAAAGATTATGAATAACACCTACATTGAAAATAGCATTGAATCATGCACAACTGACCTATCCAAAAAGGAAGCGGAAATTCGCAAATTACGAAACAAGTATCGTAAAGAGTTTGAATTAGTTTTCAACGGTAATGTGCCATCAAGAAATATTAAAGCTGAAGTTGAAGTATTACAGAAAAAACATTACAAAGATTTGGATACAGTTACTAACAAATTGAAAAAATTAGAACATCAACTTGCAACTTCAGAATCTGATTTACGTTCTGGAAAGAAACAATTAGAGACAACATCGAATGAAATCAGATCAGACGAAGCTACAATACGCAAAGTTTGTGGTTCTGAAGATTTAAATACAAAATACAATAATGTCTTAGAGAACAATACGCGTTTGCAGAATAAGAAGAGTAAATTGAGTTCTTGCAGCGTAATTTACTCTGATTTTATTACGGAAGTTACACAGAACAAATGTTGTCCGCTGTGTGAAACTAAATTCTCCAGTAACACCGAAGCACTCATTCGTAAAATGAATGATAAGATTGAAGCAATTCCACGGCGTGTTGAAGCATTGACGAAAGAGCTGCAAGACGGTAAAGCGTTGGAAGTAGAGCTCGAACGCGCAAAACTTGTAAATGTTCGATTACTGGAATTGAAAGCAAAGCGTTTAACACAAACAGCTAATCTTGAGCAATTATCCAGCAAAGCAGATGTTGATAAAAAGGCAGTCGCGTTATTAAATACTGAAAAAGATCGTTTACAGGGCAGTTATAATGCGTGCGTTACAATGTTGAGTGGGTCAACACTGATTGATCAATACCTTGATGATATTGCCAAAGCAGATGCAAAGATTGGCCTATTGAAGAGTGAACTTTTAACCGTGGCTTCGAATCGTACACAAACAGAGACTGAAACAGTTGTAGAGGAAACAAAAGATGAGATTAGAAATCTTAGTGACGAGTGTGATCGTTTGACCAAGAAAATTGATTCAACTCGCACGCGACTACACGATTTACGCAATAAAAAAGCGGAATTGGTAGACGCGCAATTAAAGTTGCAAAAACTCATGCATTCAAAGCCGCAACTTGTTGAAAAAATGCAAGAATTACAAGCAAAAGAAACTGAATTAAAAGAAGCCATTGAAGATTTAGATTTACGCATGTTCGCTTCACATTCGAACCTAGATGATCAAAAGGGCGAATTAAAACAATTTCGAGCAGAACGTCTGAAACTTGTGGACGAGCTTACGTCGCGTTATCAATCTCATCGCAGTATGATGAATGAAATCGAAAGATTAAAGCCTCTAACGAAGGAAGTTATTCTTAAAAATTACACAAAACAACAAAATGAGCTTTTAAAGAACATTGAAGATCTTAACTCACAGCGTTTAGAAATCGATAAACAGAATGAGAAAAACCAGGCGCAATATATGCTTTTTAAAGAAGAAATCCACGATTGTAATAATACCGAAAAGCTCTTGCGTAACAATATAAAACTGCGAGAACACAGAGAATTAGAAGAAGAATTGCAAAAGGCACTTAGTTCAGTTGAAAATGAGATTGGAGCTCAAAATTACCAATCACTCGAAACTGATAAACAAAAAGTACAGGAAAAGATCGGTAATATTCTGGTTACTTTGTCAAATATCGAGGGTCAAACGAAGACTTTAGAAGCAACAATATTAGAAATTGAAAAGGAACTTAAAGCTTACCCGATGGATCCATTTTTGGAATATAAGAGAAAGAAATCAAAATTGAAAATTAAAACATTGCTGGTGGCTGATCTTCGAAAGGGAATGGACACCATTTCAAATGCTTTATGCCAATTCCATAAAGATCAATTGCTATCTATAAATTTGCGCTTAAAGGAGCTGTGGAGAACTGTGTATAAGGGTAATGATATTGATTGCATTATGATAGAAAGTGGTGAAACCGTAAGTACTGCGTCAAGACGTACTTATTCGTATTGTATAATGCAGAAGAAGGGTGATACTGTAATACCAATGCGAGGTAAATGTAGTTCTGGGCAAAAAGTCCTTGCATGTATACTTGTTCGAGTTGCACTCGCTGAACATTTTTCGTCAAAGTGTGGCATATTTGCATTGGACGAACCGACAACCAATTTGGATCGTGAAAATATAAAGAGTCTTAGTAATTGCATTGCTAAACTTATTAATGCTCCACATAAGCGCAATGCGCAGTTTCTTATCATCACTCATGATGAAGACTTTCTCGATGCACTTCGTGAAGAAGGTGCTTTACGTGAATATTATAGAGTTTCGCGAAATCATAATAGAAATACTGTTATAACGCCGGAAACCCTTTAAGTATTATTTATATGTTATATACGTTTGCATCTGTGTTTTAAAGTAATCATTAATGTTTGCTATATATATAAAATCATAAATAAATGTTTTTAAAAAGCTATAGTTTTGATTGTAGACAAATTTGGGATTCAAAGGAGCAACTTGTTGAAATCGGAAGATTGTTACTAACAATCTTAGTAGCAATACTATCAGCGGAAGGTGTGCTTGCTAATTACAAGGAACAAAATGAGCTTGATGATCTTAATTCACCACGAAGAAACAATTGTTTGAAGCTTTACCTAAAGCATTCCCCATGAAAAAGCAACTTAACTCATGAGCTAAGACACCTGTGTGAAAGGATTTATTAACATCTATAAGTATGGACAAATTGACTCATCTCCTCAAAACTGTAGTGATCTGCAACTAAATATGGTATTACTGGTCGTTTATCATACCTTATGGTAAAACCACCCGACCAGACATTAGTAGTAGCTTCTGCATAACATTTCATAATAACATTATTATTCCGTCTAGCATCATTTGCCATATCTTTGAGTACTTGAAATGCTTTCTTTGAATTCTTTTGTATTCGCAACAACCATGCCTTCAACAACATATAATTTGGACAGTATATATTATACCGTCCTTTACAAGCATCTCTCAACAATTTCATCAGTTTAAGAATTCGTTTCGATTCAATAGTCATATTGCTATTCTTTCGATTTGAATTGTGTATGGATGCTGCAATTCGGCATTCCAGCGAATAGATTAAAATTAACAACTGTATATCATGTTTTAGCAGTTGAACTGTCCAATTGGTCTCAATATTCCACTCTTCTGCCTTATAATGATTGCCCATTCGTACAAAATACACTTGAACCAGTGTGAATAACAATTCGTGAATCTTTTTCAACTTTTTATAAGTCGCTTTGATCTCCTTAGCATATCGTAAAATAGCTTCCACTTCTTCAATATAGAAACCGGTAATTAGAAACATCAACATTGCGGAAATGTAATAATAATTTTCGCAAACTTTATCCATCATGTGCATGCGACGTTTAAAAATATGCAAAATGTCGCCGGCATCACGAATTCGATTATTGCATATCAATAAGTACGATAAATAATAGAAAAGTCGACCATCATAGGAGAAGAAATCAATACGAATGCAAATATTCAACAAACTATAACCAAGACGAATGCCTTTAAGGATTTCATTCCTCATAAAATACGTTTCAAACAAAGTCTCCATTAGAGTGATAAGTGCATTCATATGTATAATATCTGTCGATGAATAATTCATAGTTATTTCATGAAAAACATACTTTTGTAACTTTTCCATAAAGTTGCTATTGTTTCCAAACGCGTACAATTCCACAATATTGCAATAAACTTCCGAAAGCAGTGACAAGTTTGGATTAACACTTCTTAGAAGATGCAAACTACTCAACGATGTTTTCTTTGCCAAATCCCATTTTCCTTCTAGCGCAAAAATCTTTGCGCAATGTGCCAAAGCATTTCCGCAATCAAAGCGCATCAATGTATCAGCATAAGCGACATTATAAATCTGTCTTCGATGTACTATAAATCGACGCATAATGAGTTCTGAAAATACATGGTATTCCAATGCAAGACTTGGTATATTATATTGACGTAATGCAATCGCTAAATGATTCTTGGCAATCTGCACTTGACCAAGCGCTAAATGAGCTTGCGTTAAACCAATTTCAGTTCGGCCCAACACAATGCGTTTAAACATTGTCATGACTTTATTGTGTTTTATTTGATCAGCGTCAATTAAGCAGAGTTCGATTGTTTCCCGGAAATAGCGAATCGCATTCTGATAATCGCGCACCAGCATAAGCATAAACCCATATTGCATTGTAAAATACACCAATTTTCCCGAATGTTTTCCACAATCAGCATGATTACGCAGATCCATCAATACCCTTGTACGAATTTCATAGCATCTGCAAACCTTTGGATTATGATGAGGTCGTTGATAAATATCATTCGCAAATGATACGAATGGTAAGCCTTGCATGGCGGATTTAACGACTTTCTTCATATCACCATAATCATCCGGTGGTAATTTCCAACGCACAAATTTCATTTTGGGATTCTGGCAAAATTCCATGATTGTATTATATCTGCACATGTGCAAAATTGAAATTATCGGTTGCTGATTACATATTGGACATGTATGTTCTGCCTTTTCAATCACTTCAGTACATCTCAAATGTAATTCCTTCTTCTGATTGCCCGGCAGCAGTTCATATGCCACTTCCCGAATACTTTTATTCTTGAAATGAATCAGCTTGCAAAATGCATACTTTGGCAGTGCGTTTGCTTGAATAATTTGATAGGCATCACGAGGAAAGTGGCACCGACAGCATAACATATCAGCATCAATATCCATAGCATACATGTACTTTGAACCACATTCGAAAACTTCTTCTTCAAAAAGTTGCTTCAACTCTTTTGACAGCTGGTCTTCGGGTGGATATTGCATAGCAAATATCAATAGAGACCTATTAAACATCTCGCCAAGAACTGCAGCAGTTTTAATGATTAACTGCTGGTACGGAGTAAAAGAATCAAACAAGTCCATTGATATAGCTTGCCAAGTCAATTCTTGACCAGTCAACTTATACCTATCTGAAAACTCCACAATGCTAATGATTTCCGATATATCATTAGCCATCTGTACCGGAAATACGAAATGTTGCGTATCAATTTCAGATCGATTAATTAACTTTAATTGCAATGATCCGTTATTGACCAATCTCAAGATGGAGCTTTGAATATACCCTGGTCTTCCGTCGCAACTGCGGTCCAATAAGTAAACCAAATGATTGGGTATTCCACTCGCATCTAAAAACATGCAAGCTAGAGCAGCAACTACATCACTTGAAATAGGTATGACTGTTGTCCGATACATTGTATTCATTGACCTTAAACGTTGTTCAAGATTCCAATCACACTCATGAAAGCAGGCAGTCACTATCAACTTGATCATATTTTCATTAAAAACGATTTCAATAATTTCCCAACTCTGCAGATCAATGTATTCAATATTGTCGATTACAACAATCGTTCCATTACTATAATTTACATCAATAATGTGCCGAAATCTATTCAAAATGTTGTACTTGTACATGCCAACATCATCCTTGGGAAAGAATATGTCTATTTCTGGTAAATACAGCTCTCGTGGAAGATGTGACAGTAAAGTATTATCCTGATTGATAGTTCCGAGTTTATCATAAAGTTTATCGTATAATCGTGAGATAGTAAAGTATGGAATGTTTGACTTGCTATTAAGTTCAATTGTAATTACAGTTTGACCGTTGCCTTCCTTCCTAAAGGCGCGCACAGATTGCAAAAGAATTGCCGTCTTGCCAATTTTCCTTGGGCCATGGAAACAAATTCCATTATAATCACATAAATAACTATCGTCTGCCTTATACACCACAGAGTGTACCATATTAAATTCATTTGTGCGTCCAAAAATCTTCCATTTTTGTACAGATTTCGACATAGTATCATCGAAATCCTCATTATATTCAAATATGCTACCCGCATCTTCTATGCCTTTAAGCTTAATAGATGGTTGTAGTTCAAAATAGTACGAGGACATTTTAGCATGTTTAAAGCTCTTGTAATCACAAATTACTTTCGATGGATACGCGCACATTATGCGTGCTGCCTTATTCGCTTCGGTACCAATCACAGTATATTCTCGCCTAAAGGGATGACCAACAACCCCGCAATAAACAAGTCCTTGTGTTATGCCAATTGAACAAGACTTAACGTTCGTAACGCTTTGCACAATCATTTTGCGAATTTGAAACGCCGATCGCAATGCATGCTGACTCTCCATCTCATGTCGAATTCCACGTAACCCGAATAAAACCAGAATCATAAAGTCCTTGTCAAATAGGGAGACTTTATTAACAACTCCCAAAGCCTCAGCGACGATTTGAAAAATGATTTTATAGCAACTATCACACATTGGAATCAAATCGTCCGAATCTGTTGAAATTGGCAGAATGTTGATAAATTGTATTGTAATTTCCCTCATCTCGGTTAGGTATTCAACAGGTTGGCTTTCATCGACCTGATCTTGAACTGGTTTAATTATAAACGGACGTAAATCATCAACATCCCAATACCTCGCAGCGGCAAGAATTTCCATTCGTTTCGGCAAAGTTTTCACAAAGTCATCAGTTGTTTTACTTAGTACAAAGTTTGAAGAAAACGATCTCTTATCATGAATGCTACTCCGGTGATTGAGATGAGTCTGAATTAATTCCAGCGCACTAATGGCTTTTTCCTCATAAAACATGCGCAATGATTCCTCATTCTTCTTATAAGTAATTGAAAATACTTTAACATTTCCACACAGCAATTTCATCACTTCGTAACGATCCTGAAGCATGTGAGACCATGCTGCGGGTGCAATTACAACATCACCGCTAACACTAACGTGTTCGGCATCTTTCACCGCATAAATCGCTTCGCCGATGATCACATAGTATTTTGATGCGATACTGCCAATTACGGCAAATGTCATATTACCACATGAAATTGCCAGCTTTACTTTCAGCAGTACATTAACTTCCGTCTCAAAAACGCCCAAATTCTTTTGAATAATCAGCGCGCATACAACCACTTTATGCAGTATCTCATAAGCTGATTCACCCTGCTTGACTTTCCAGAGTGCAAGGAATGCGTCGCCGGAAAACTTCAGGATATCACCACCAAAGAAGTGAATCACCTCGACAATCGCACCAATGTACGCATTTAAAGTCGCCGTCAAGCGGTAAATACCTCCCTTTCCGGTCTTGTTGTATTTCTCGGTAAGCGGTGTGAAACCAGAGACGTCCGCGAAAAGAAGAACGCCAACGAAACTTCGTCGCCGCTCGGTGGACTTATAATTAAGAATCTCATTTGGTACAAAAGTTCCCAACACTTCAAGCTGTCTTCGTTTGTGCACCATGTCTAAACGGCGCAATACATGATGATCATCACCAATCGACAACACATTGGGAATCATTGCTAACTTCCCTCCAAGTTCAATAAAAAACTTTAAAGTATAATACAATGTATAATTGCTGTATAATCTATGTATGAATCTGTTTGACAAGTAAAATTCAATGAAGGTGACTTAACGTCAGCCTCAAAAGTGCATACCTTACGCGCAATGCAGGCGAGCAGAGACCGCGTTATATTTTAAACATTTCTTGAAGATCTTTGAGAAAACAAACGCGTACTAACTTAAATATAATGTACAATGTTTTTGAGTGCAAATATAATACGAGAAATAATATGTATATACACATATTGTATACAAATTTATTGAAACATTGTAGTTGCACTTTAAGATTATAATATTTAATAAATGCTGTTTACAGCAGTAAATTTTATTCTTAATCGCCTTTACTTCTTAAAACGAAATTCATTTAAATATTTCTCTCCTGGTCCAAAATTTGCACACAAACAAGTAGAGTAAAACAAATCAATTATTACTCAAATCTTTCGCAATAAAAATAAAATATAAACTAGAGGCGCAAATCAAATTAAAAGCACTGCTGACATTTTTTAAATCAAAATCTCAATAATCGGACCAACCACAAACGACTGCAAATAATCCTGAATATCGCACATTAACTAATCATCATTATATACACGTGAAGCCCGTAGTGATGTACAATCTTGGTACAAAACATTTCGCGAACCGGCAGCTCTTTTAATTTAACGTATGCGAAAACCTAAAAAGTATAGTTATATATGTACAATACATTAATTAATCAGTAAACCGAAATGAATCAAACGGATGGCCATTTTTCCCCATCAATGAATATTAATGTTGCAATTTAATAAATCACTTTTTTCCTTTAAAATAGTTATCTAAATATCTTCTGTATGAGGTTTGAAGTAAGTCTATTTTCTCACACACAAGTACACTAGTGCATTTCAGTTTCTGACTTTTTTAGGATAGATAGAATGAATGTTGTCCTTCGGATGCAGCAATGCATAACTTCTCACGCATAACTTCGATGCTTGAATAATCTGGAAGCTTGAGGTAGTTGACGCATGTCATCACAGATGGTAAAAAGTCATCCGGATTCATACTCGTGTCACGACGCACCACTGTTAATGGGGGTGACAATGACTTGAAACCTAAACGGGAAGCAACAATACACATGCATTACGAATTGTCCAGTGTAAAGGATGATAGCAAGTGTTTAAACTAAATACGAAACTCACCTCCTACGGGTAATCTAGGACTTCCAGTTAAGAACTGTACAAACAGTCTTTGTTCCTCTCTATTGTAAGAACTAAGCACTTCAAACAAGAATCGAATTGCACGTGAATCTGCTGTATAGCCATGGTCGGGCCTGCAGCACTCCATCAACGTTTTTACATCCCAGCCAGTTAAAGAATCTCTTGGACTGCCACAAAACACAGATTCCAGTTCCTCCGGTTGGAACATGCGTAAATTCTGAATAGGAAACACGGACTCAAAGCCCTCGCGGAACGATTCCATTTGTCTGCCAATGCCTTCCACCAGGAACCAGTGCAGGACCAAATTGATATATTGGTGCAGATTATGGATTGTGACACTGGTCAGACGTCCATTACGCATAAGTTCAATATTTGTTCCTGGTAGGACGAAATCAATTCCTAATTCAGCAACGGTACACCCATCAAATTCAAGTAGTTCAATCTGGAATTAAATATAACATTGTAAGTGTTAAAATGTCGTTCAAACGTGACTCATTGCTTGCTACCTGTTCGTTTTGATCATCACTTGCTAGTTCCTTATTTGCCAAAATGGCATCACGCTGCCTGACCAAACTCTGCATCTTTTTAATTGTCTTGTAAATGTCTGGCACAACTTGAGCCAGATCGGAAACTCCTAAAGTATGCTCCAATCCCAAGATCCATTTATAAAATGTTGTGGAGAATGGCAAATCCAACTAAATAACAATAAAAGCGTACATTTAAACAAGTGAACCCTTGGAAAAAAGTGATATCAATCAAGCAATACTCACCATTCTAGAATCCATCACAGCTTTTGCCATCAATTTACCTAAAAATCTAAACTTGGTCTTGACCTTTGTAACATTGCTAACTTTTGCATTTCGAGCCAACGGTGATACAAACAGACCGACCAGATTATGCACATACTCTCCTTGATTATCTGGCGCATGCCAAAGCTCCAAGTCAACACGTTGCAATTCCTTTGAAACCAGCGCGTAGAACTCCAATGTCGGTCCAAGTCCCGTTCCCACCTCATTTTCATACTGCACTTCTAGCAGTGCCTTTGAGGCTGCCAAATCTTGCATCACCTGCTCGGCTTGCTTCAGAATATCTTCTCGCGAAATAGTACGTTTTCGTCTATCCAAGCGCGGAGTCACACGCTCCTGCGAGTCCGTACTACTCAGCTCAGGTGTCATATCGAGAAGTCGCTGAAGAGCACGATCCCGATCAAATGAAGTAGCGTAGAATAGTAGCTGTCTGGTTTCAAATGGAAACAAGAATGGACACACTGAAGCAATTTGCTGTAGCCAATTGGGTAAATTGCCAGTCATAATGACCAGCGGATCTTGCAACTGTCTTGAAGCTTTGGCTGCAATTTTACTGTTTAGAAACTCTGTAGAACTTATTATTGATGAGTGCTCTAATGCGGGATATAAAGTTGTCCAATGCTGATTGACTGCATTTAGTATGCGCAGCAGACATAAAACCTCCAAAGATGCATCCTGTATTGTTACAGTTTCTGGCAATGAGGTTGCCAAAAGCGGCATAAGTGGAGAAGAAATTACCGGTGTTAAACCTTCTGCGAACGCAAAGAAAAAATATTATAAACAACAATATTTAAGAGATGAATAAACAAATTACCATTCCACAGTTCGTCGCCTTTGCGGCGTAATGCATTCTTACTGCTTGATCCTTTGCCCTTTCTGCTGGAATGGGTGCTACTGCTACTAGACTTTTGGGATACGGCAGGTTCTTCCTTTAGCGGCCGGTAGTAAATCGTATGCGTCTGTATCCAAACACCAGCATGGCCCAATGGTGTTTCATTGTCAGTGTCCGTCTCGCTCTGATCATTCCCGTTATTGCTGAACTGACGCACCGCCTGATAAACAGTCATGTTATATGGCAAAACCATATTACCAATTAAAAACTGCAATTTATGTTTCGATCCTGCAGCTGATATGACTACCGTCGCTAAAGTATCCTCAATGTCGTCGTCAGAATCTCCATCGTCACTGTCTGCACTATCCTTGTCCCTTATACGTCCATATCCTCGAACCACCAGATACCGTTCAATTGCTTGCACCAATGCAAGAGGATCGATTTTCACTGTACCGCCCTTCCACTGCTTTAAATTGGTGCACTCCGGATGTCTTTGTAAGTTACACTAAAAACGGAAAATCCAATGCATTTTAATGATCATTATATTTTTACTTTGGACATGATATACCTTTAGTTGATGTGTATTAAAGAACTTTAAAGCACTGGTACCTCCACGACCCGCACCACTACTCGCAGGCAAGTCATGCACTTTAACAGGGAATTGCTCCAGTTGTGAGACACAGCCATTCAGCTTCGCAACTAACGCGCTCATCCAAGTCGGATTGAGATCCTCCAATAATTCCACATTTGCCTCCAGCGGACAATTTGCGAATATATGCAAAAATATTCGTAACTTTTGATCTCGTTCAATAGGTCCTACACATTTAGGGAACACATTAAGATATTTGAGTTATTATTCATTGCACATACCTTGAGGCGATGCGAGGTATGTTAACAGTGCCTTTATCAATCCAGAATGATTAACTTCAAACGGCGAAATGTCAGAGTCAATTAAAATTTCACGCAAGTCTCTCAGAGCCTCTTCAGCATCCGTAGTAGGCAAACGTTGGATACAATTCGTAAGTCTTGTTAGCACATTCATTGCAGGATGTTGCAAGCCGGCCGTTTCATTAGATGAGTAGACATCAATAAATTTAGTTGCCTGCAAATATTATTTCATTACATTTATTTGTATTAATTTTCCAATGTTTGCATCTTCTTACCTGATCTCTAATCCATTGTCGTGTCTTTTCACGATTACCTGCGGTAAGATTCGAATTGGACGATGATTTATTCAAACAATTGCCCATATCCTTGCTATAGTTTCGGTCATTGGAAGACGAATTCATGTGTCTACCCCAACGAGCAGGGTTTAAACTTTGCAAAAAGCTTGTCGTTTTCGAGTTGCCCGAAAATCTAGGTCTGCTACCAGCCGAGTTACTAGGTGTCGATGAAGTGTTCGAGCCCAAGGATGTGGCCTTATTGAAGAAATCTTGCATAAGCGACGGTGACAATGGCAAATCTTCGTGCCGGGTTTTGGATGAGCGGCCGCCAGTATTACGCTTTCCTGCGCGCTTTCGCTTCAAAACGTCACTGATTCGAACGTGTGATGGGCTCTGCGCCTTTGGATCTGGTTCGATCGGTGTCTTTGATGGCCTCTGAGCGGCTTGTTGATGCGGCGGCTGTTGCTGAAGCATTGGCGCTTGATTTTGCTGCATTTGAGCAACCATTGTCTCTGATGATTGCGGTGTCACACAATACACGGTAGGCACGGCGCCAGTTGGTGATTGCAACAGGGTGCCATTTGCAGTCAGGTTGATCTTGCTGCTGACTGGAGTTTGCGATGGACCTGGCTGCGCGTCATTAACGTACGACAAACTCGAATTCGCTGATTTCGGTGGACTAACACCTAGAGGCACTTCGGGATCCGCCAGCTGATTAATCTGATGCATAACCCCCTCGCGCCTAAAATGAATTCCAAACACGTCAGGTAACTTTGATATCAGTATCTCCGCCATTTGCAGAGCGCCCACAACAATGCGCAAATCACTTGAGGCCATCATTCCAGCAATGTGACTGCTAACGATTTGATTCTTCAAAACTTCTTTAAGTAGCTCTGGCGATGCATAATACACCATTCGGAGTAAAGCCTTCAAACACTTGCAACGCACTGTCGGCCCGGCACTCGAGGAATACACTTCATAGAGAACCGAAAACAATGAGCGAATAAACGCCGCGGCAAGACCGCGTTCCTCGCGCAAACATGCCACTCTGGCGTCGCGATTTGCTGAATTCGGGCGACTGGCCGCTGGCACAGGTTCCACGCATGGGGTCACTTGATTATTTGCGGGTGCAAATCGACGTTGCACCGGGCGCGAAGTGCCTGTATCCTCGTTAATTTGTTGCATTGCGTGGAAATCGATCGTGTAGGTCCTGCCCAGCGTGTTCAAGCTGACTTCATCGTCTCCGTTTATATGAGCCGCCTCAATCATTCGACTGTCGACGGCACCATATGCGTGCCACAAGCCACGGTCATCGCGCCACTGCCATGTCGGATGGTCCTTGCTGACATTCATCGGTCGCTCCAGTAATGAATCCACCACAAATATGCCGTCGGTGGGCAATTTCGGCATAAGCTCGCCAATAAGAGCAGTGATCTCGTACAATTCCTGAGGCTGTCTGGCGACCAGTTCCACCTCTTCCTGATTAACTTCCACTGATCCAGTCAATAAATAAAGTAGAGTCTCGGCTATATTCTGTCTTAGAAGCGTGAGCGCTAGATCGGGGCAATTAGCGCACATCACGCATAAGGTTCGAAGTACAGTAATAAACGTTCCTGTGCTAATAACTGCCGGCGTGACTACTAATAGCTGTTGCAAGTTTGTTAGCAGTTCGGTGCTAGCAATTTCCTGCAAACGCGCAGGTTCCAGCTGAAAACTATCCACGAGGCGCGAGAACGCAGAGCAAACGCACTCCACACTCTTCTTGTCCTGCTGCGTCAGCCTGTTGGCCAGAAGTGGTAGCGACTCGGCGACGTAGGGAAACTCATCGCTCGTCATATTCAAGCAGCAATTTGCGGTCACGGAAAGCGCGTTTCTTTGAGCATTAATGGAGAAAAAATCTAAGTACATCAAACACGCTGTGACTCCACGCTGAAACATTAAATTGTTTGTTTAGTAAACCTACCTCGCACGCAATATGCAGTGCATCTTACCGCTTGTAGAATAGATTTTGAATGTCGGCGAGATAGCATATCTAATGCAGTCAGTGATTGTTCAGCTACATCCATACATTGTATCACTTGCAGCTTCTCCAAAAATACGGGCACTGCTTCGACAACAATAGCTGATGATCGTGGAAGCGCTTCCATCATGTAAGTTAATGCACGGCAGGCATGGTTCATCTAAACGCATTACAAACAAGCTATTAGAACACAGGCAACTATAAACATTATCGAATACTCACAATATCAAAGTTATGCTCCATGCGAAGCAAAGTGATTAAAGCAGGTACAACTTGCTTGACGGGAAAACCTGTAAGAGTGTCCTCGTTTCCCATCACGAGCATCTGGCACATTTCGATTACAGCTTGCAATTGCTGCCCCTCATCCCCAGTTGCCTGCAAGCCGGATAACAACTGGGTGGCTTTAGCGACGGCTGCAAAAAAAGATGCAATAATTAGCGAATGACACACCGTCTCCAACCAATTTGCTACACTTACAACTGCTGGCGCCCATACTGCGATGCAGCAAATGCTGCATTCGGGGCCCAAGAGCGCCAAATAGCTGTGGTGGCAACCCTCGTGCCTCTAGGAGCGCCTGGAGTCGACCAACTTCGCTGTCGTCGCTCTCCGAATCAGGTCCCGGGCCCGAAGGCCCTCCGCCGCTTGCCATGGCCTGTGTTGCTTCCTGGGGCGAGGGCGGCTCCTCCGACACTGTCAAATAAAAACCGCAAATTATTATGTCAATCGTGCGTTGCTTAGACACTCGACAGTTTCCGCGTGCAAATGTCACAACTTGTGAAAACTACTAAATTTACATTCAGCGTCCCACATTTGATAGAAATCCAATAAATCATAATAATAGTCCATGTACTCCATATCGCCAGACATTGATTGAATACAATCGGCGGTTTCTTCACACACTGTTTGATGATACTACTATGTCATCTTACTGCCAAACGTAATTTTTTTTCATGCAAAATACGTACACAAAATTGAGAGATACAATTAAACGATACAATATAAAACGTGTATCTCCGAATAATATTTGTAAATTGGAAGATATGTTGATGACGATGATGATGAAACGCAAATTTCAGTGTTAGAATGACGAATAATTTTAAGATAACTTTTTGCTACACTATGGAACCGCGGACATACTATACAAGAACGTCGCGAATGTATAATTATTCTTAAATGATTCCTATAGTGACGCGCGACGAATAAATAAACAACACAATGTGCGATGTGCTTTTGTTTGTTTACAATGCGTTAATAAATGCAGTTGGCCCTGATCAAATTATTACAACTCTGCACAAGTATCTAGATACACATACCTTGCAGGCCGGTGTTTGGCACTTCCAATTGATCGGACGCCATTGCCGGGGTGGCTGGGACGGGGGCAGGAGCCGTGGCTCCCACCTTATGTTGGCGGGATGCTCGGCTGCTGCTGGAGCCTCGGCCACCACTGGAACTAGCACAGGAACCCGTTGTTGAGCTGTGCCCTACAAACAAATGCGAAAACAATGGGTTAAATAGGAATGAATGAATCGTGATTGTTCAACCAACATGCCGACCATGCCATGCTTGCGAACAGCAAGCGTCGAAATATTTTATCAATGCGTGTTTGCGTTTCGATAACACGCATCAAGAACGCGATTAGGCGGCCGTGTTGTATCATTTTTTTTACCTTTGCTATTTCGAGTGCTGCGCCTCAACACAGCTCCACTTCGACTCAGGCGAGAAGGCTCGGGCTCTTCCCCCACGTCTTGACTGTTGGCGGCCCCCAGCGCTGTTGATTTCTCGGAGGTGCTCGCTCGGTTTACTGGACCGGGATCTGAGAGACGGGTCAGTCGGCGCAGCGGGTACTTGTGCGTTGCGACCGTATTGCCGGTGGCGGTGTTGGTCGTGCTCGATGTGGTCGCTTCGTCTGCGAAACTCGGCAAACTCTCTGCGGGCGCCGACGACTTGGCCTTGCTGCGGCGTGACTTGGGCTTGGGTGGTGCTTCCTCCAGCGGGGTCTCGTTGGGGAAGTCAGGCGATGAGGTCTTGAGTTTATTGCTTGTGCTCGGCCTGAGATCGGGCTGGGAGGTATCGAGGTTGTTGTGTCGCTTCTGTCGGGCGGCGGCACTCTCTTTCTTCGTGCGTTTCGCACCCGTCTGTACCGCGGTACTACTGCTGCCGGCCTCAAGTGCGTCCGACTGCGAATGGTTCGCTTTCGCGTTGTGGTGGGTCACGTTGTTGGTCCTCGCGTTCGGTGCGGCGCTGTCAGCTGATTGCAAACTAGCCGTGGTGGGCACCACGCCGTTCACGCTTGCGGAAACCTTTGTTTTCACTTGTGTGTCACTCAAAGAATTTTGAGGCTTGATCTATAATTGGGACATGCGTATTTATTTATACACACTATATATGTATTTCGCACTAAGCGCGACAAACAAATTGCAAACTTACTTTGCTCGTCGAGGATGATGGTGATTGAGTACGAAGTCGTTTGGTTTGTGCTCGTTGTGGTGGCAGCGCACGCTTGCGGCGGCTTCTGCTGGCACCAGCGGTGGCACTAGCTGGATCTGCCATAGACGCTCGCTTCACAGCACCCTGCAGCCACACACATTCCCTCGTATCTTCACAAACTAAATAATTCCTCACTGGCTGCAACCGACAAACAAACAGGCAATCATTAAACAATTGTCATATGCATGCGGACATAAACGACAGTGCAACAGGCATCCTTGCTAGACGCCAAGTGCAGCAAGCACTGCTATAGATGTCTACAAATTCATAATCAAAACATTCCGTATTAGGCAAAAAAAATAGGTGGCCCATGTGAGTGAGGTCAGAAACCGATTATTGAAATCGGTACGCTATTCGGACCCATGCCAGGCGCTGATAACAATGCACAGACACACACAATATGACCATTTATTATTTGTAGGCTATTCGAAACGTAATATATAGAGTAGCATCGACATTTTTACCTTGACAATCTACTTCAACTAAACTGAACCGAACCGAACAGAACGAACGTGAACAACGCACGTTTCGTATTGCGCTACTGCGATTTACAGGCTTGCATTACCTAATAGAAGATAACACACTGCGTTAGTTATTATTATTGCAAATCAGCATTGAATGTCTCAACACACATCACATCACATCACATCACATTGGTTGCTGATCACCAACACGAAAAATGCTGCTGCTGGCACATTAGCCTCGTATCGTTCCAACACCACTACGTCCCACACCTAATGAACGAAAGCAAAAGCAGCGACCAGCGTGCAAGCGAGCCCGAAAGGCTTTACTCTCCTTTATAGCGCGCTGCTAGCTGGCTGGCTGGCAATGGAAATGCAGCAATGTTCCACACACAGCTCTCTACTTCTGCCCGTGGCTGCCTACTCTAGACCGCGCACACCACCAACAACAACACGAACCAACACATGTGCAACTCACGCTGGCCTAGCGTCAATACGTACGTTAAACAACTGTTTCTGAATAGGTGCGCACACGAGCAAACGCCAAGAAACGTCTCCTATTCGACGTTACAATGGTGTGTGCAATGGAACCAGTCACTCACACACGTCCGCGTTACAGATGTTTAACGCCGTAGCTGTGTTGCCACTTTTATGTAAATAATCACCCAAGCAGGCTGTGTACTTTTAAGGTCGTTCTTTCAAAAAAAGCAGCCTCCTCGATTTATTTACATTGCTCCCGATTGCAGCTTCATCGAAATTATCAGCCGTGCATGACTTGATTAATAACTATTGCCGTTCCTCCTGCGAGTCCAAGTGGTATGGTATGCACACGCGTATAATAGACGCAAATGATGAGTGATTATTTGATAACAACAAGATGTGGCGTAATTGCTTTCTTGATTCGATGCCTGCTTTGCTTTGCTTGCTTGCCAGCGTACAGACGAACAAAAGAATCAATGCAATAAGAAAATCGCGACGACGTCGAACAGTCAGAAAACTTTGTTTTATCCGGCTGGCACTGGCTGGTCGGAGAACTCGCTGCTGCGGAGAGCACACACAGCCAACTATTTTTTGCTCACTTTGCAACGAATTTTAACGCTCAATCGATCGTAATGCACACATATATTATTTACTCGAGGCCTTTTTTCGCGACTTTATCAGATCCTAGTCGTTACAGTGCTATCAGCATCGCACGGTAAACGATAATCAGTTGCACACGATTTTTGTTTCAGTGCGTGCTGCGCTGAGCAAACAAAAGGTTCGGGCTCTTGATCGAGTGAGCCATGGCACAGGACGAGAGCATGCACCGCAATGCAACTTGCGCAAATCATCACAGAAAGCGTATATTTACATACCTAATAAAAGGCATCGATGGCGACACACACTTTAACATAAGTTCGTCTTCGCAACGCTCACGAAATGTACACAAAACAACGAAACCCTTATGCAGATAACGCAGCTCGACCATCCGTCATATGTATACTATTGTCAATTGTCAAAATCAGCACCTGCACTCGCTAGCGCTATTGGACGGAGCGGTGCGCACGCAAACCAAAATCATCGACTTCTGAACGATGCTGCCACCTTTTACGGTGCCAACTGTATGCAACCCAAACGACCGGATGTAATTCAAATATTTAAATTCACTTCCCGAAATTTCCAAAGTAGATCCTAAATTCACAGGAATAAATGCAATATTGGCCAATACACGCATCTGATATAACTATTTAAGAGCTGATATGCTATCAGCAGTTGTAAAAATGGATAAAAATATCAAAAAACTTTTATCGTGTGCGTATTTCTATTTAGGGATGGCACATGTGTGTGCGTTTTTCGCGAGCATCCCATTGCACGTTGGCACGAATCATCCCCCAAAGCAAGGAGGGAATAGCAGGAGCAGCAAGGAGCGCGAAAAGTAGGTAGGAGCGTGGAGTGAACCCAGTCAAATCCCGGCTGCGAGCGCGTTCGCATGATGCTGTCGCGAGCATCATCCAGGCGAGGTGGTTAAATTGTTCGTGCACGCCACACGCACCCCCATCGTGTCCGACGGATCGAACAAACGGTCGAGACGTATGGAGGATCGCCGACAAACGGTGGTTGCGATTACGCTCCCATAGATTCTCCCACGGGACTCGCCGCCAACGACACAACGTCGACGACGACACAAGTCAACGCAAACAAACAAAACGCGCTACAAATAAAAAAGGACAAAGTTTACGCAATTGGCAGACAAATTGACAAGTGACTTGGATTTTTCTTCGCGCAACATTCATAATTGTGTACGAGCGATATACGAAACAAGTTCAAAAAGTAAGTCCATCCAGTCTCTCTCTCTCTCTCTATCTCTTCGAGTGTTTGTTCCATTTGCCATTCGTCAAGGAGCAGCCAGAGTCTAGTTTATTATTTGTCTTGTTCTTATTTCATCCCTAATCACTTGATGCATCCAACGCAACCAAATAGCGTGCAGGCAGATAACGCTTAAAACGGTCGGAGAAACTTGTCATTTCTTCTTCAACTTGAGCTGAAGATTCACATTTGATTCCAGCTCCGCGAAGCGTGATGAAGTAAAATACACGTTAGCATTATGACTCGCGCGTTTTACTCAAGTGCGCACGATGCTTTCTTCATTTTTTCTTTCCTTAATCCCTTAATATTTTTTTATACCTTTTTGCGAATATTGCCATACTTGTATTAAAATTCACAAAATTCCTTCTCCATTTTTTTTGCGTCTATCGCAGAGGAAAAAAAATCATTTAAATCCCTCAAAAATGAAATTCAATATTAAAGCTTCCAAAATATTAAATCCCACTTCAAATGTTGCAATAGGTTAGGTTACTGCTTTGAAGTTGCAAGATTTGACTTCGAAAAAAGTTTGAGGCCCAACGATATTTCACATTTGTCCGCTAAACTAATAAACCTTTAAGCAAAAAAAGAAAAGAAAAAAGGAAGCAACTCTGCCACCGACATTTGTCCGAGTGACTTGAATTGGTTCCGCAGAGAATTTCGTCGAATTGGTCAAATTGACCACAACCTTTGGCCCATTTTTCTTTCACTCGGCGTTACGAGTGATAAAGCTTAGTCGCGTATAATTTTTCGCAGCGCATGCAACTTGCAATAATCAAAATTTTATTGCCCATTCACGAGCCCGGTAGGAAACGTTGCCGCCTAAAACAGCGATGCTAAAAATGCACGATATTGCCCCTTGGGGGGAGCAGGTGAAATGATTCAAGAAGACGATAATAGTCTCTGGTGCTTTTGGGGAACATTAAAAAAAAACGGGGGTGGTGAAAAGCAAGCAATCATTTAGTTTGCACGTTTAAGGAATGTAAATTTTAAAGGGAAGATTGAGTATTTTTTTAAATAGGGGATGGTCTTGGGGCTGAAATTAACTTTGAGTAATTTTGGGGAACGAAGAATGAAAATAGAGGGGTGGTGAAAACATCATTTAATTAATATAAATTTATGCAAGAAAATCTAGTAATTTTTGAACCACCCCTGTGAATTCAGAATATTTGAGAACCATTGATTTTAGAGGGTTAGTATTTTCAGGCAATTGTTAAAAAACTATCAAATATTTAAGGGAAATTTAATTAGTTTGAGAACCACTGATCGAAAGAGTGAGTAAAATCCGACACTTTTTCTTTTACAAACAAAATGATAAAAACTATCAAACGTTGCTAAAAGTCCGAAAAAAGAAAAGCCTCTTAAGTTTGCGAACCACTGATTTCAAAATACATCCCTTACTTTTTCATTTTTGTTACGCTGCTAGCTCCAAAAGAATGGAATGGAGCACGTGAATGAAAAAGCTATTATAAATCAGCTCCCTGCTAAGTGGATTTGCAAGGGATGGAAAACAATTCCCATTCGAAAAGCGCATAAAGAACGAACAAGGACCTTTTCGGCGATTTTAGTAATTTCTTTTGCGTTCCCAAATTTTTCTCTAATAATTTATCAAAGCGCGCAGCATTCAGTCGATTGATATTTCGTAATCTCTGTCTTCGAATGTTATTATTAAAATGCCACTTTCATAGATCTTAAAGAAATTCATTACGATGCGATGCGCGATGTATCAATTTAACGTTGATTTATTGAAGAGTGAAACTTTTCACTTGAAAGCTGATTCAACACTAGAGGTTTTCACGAAAAAAATAAATAAACAAAAACGTTTAGCATGCAAATCAATAAACACGAAACGGCAATGTTTTCAAAGTAAATTAATTAACTCCCAAACATTCATAAGTTCAAGGCACGCGAATGTGTTTTTTGGGTGGGCGTTGGGGGGGGGGGGGGTGAGTCAACCGTCACGTTGGGGCCGACAGTTTAGCCGCCTCCAACGCTCAATCGACGAGTATGTTTTCCTCTTGATGCCTTTGAACGCAAAGAGGATAACGTGATAAAAGAGCAACCGATTGAGAGATGGAAAAGAGAGAGCGTCGTGTAATTAAAATTTCATAGTAAAACACATAATTATCTCTAACGCATAATAACTAGTGTTAGTTAAAATAGTTTCATTTGGAACAAATGTAAAAATTTCATTTACTGTTTGACTGTTTGATTGCAAAACCGTAAAAGATAGCTTAGTTTTCAAAATATCTGCCCCTAATTCTGTTATTTCATGTAAAAAATCCTGAAATAAATAATTAACTATTTCCCATTTTCGTCAAAATAGTTTAATTATTTTTATAGAAATTTGGAAATAAAAGTACTTCTAAATATTTCTAAAATAAATCCCGTTAGTTTTGGACGTCTAATCAGAAAGGTAATTGTTGATAAAATGAAATATAATGCCTAAGATTTTAATTCTGAAACTAAATTCTGAATAATACTCTAGTAGCCAAAGTAATGATCAATTACCTACTTCATTACGCATTCAAACTTTGCAATGGGCATATTAAAGAATTAATTGCATTACTGCAATCAGTGATTAACATCAAAACATATCATGAAATGTCCCAAGTATGCCAATCTCAGAATTATAAACAAAAACCAATTATTTCGAGTTTCCAGTACTTAATTTAAATTAAGATTAAAACAAGCAAAAAACATCACAAATACACATTCAAATTAAATGCAAAATCCCATGCAAAATCATTAAAAAAACCAAATCAAGTTATGTACTTTCAAAATGCTAAACAAATGTAAAAGCACATCTCAACCTCAAGAAGAAAATTTTACAGTCAGCACAAGTGAAATCAAATTAAATTATATTCTCTCTTGCTTTTAGTCCAGTGCGCAGCAAGTGCGTCAAGTTTCAGCATAAAACCGGAAATGAAATATTTTTAAAAAGTATTTAGAACGAAATATGGAGTAGAGCGCGCTTTTATTCCGCTCAAGTTGGCAAAAATAATAATAATTTTCAAACTTTTTCCAAATGCGCATTCCCATTACCTACCTAAGTACGTATTTTAATAAAACAATATAAAAAACCCGGATATAAAAACATCTAAAATAATAATAATAATAATAATACAATTAAACTCGACTACGCAAAACACAATAAAATATTTTCATTCAACTATCAATAATAAATGCATTTCCGTGAATTCCGCGTAATCATCAGAATGGTAATCACAATCCAAATAAAAAACTCGACAAACACTAATTGGCCATTAGTGCTTTTAAAACTAAAAACTCGCAATTCTTTTGTCATTTATTCATAGCAACAACACTCGTGCAACAAGGCAACAACAAAAAAAACGGAAAACAATGTAAAATAATACCAAATGAATTCCATGTTACTTCGCCTTGCATTGCGTTGCCTTGCGTCGCCTCGCATTTTACCCGACAAAACGAGGAAAACCTCAAGTTTCCCAATTATTGTATTGTTACTTTAATACGGCAAGCGCGGCGCAGACGTGCGCGAATAGAGAGCTCTTAAACTTTTCGGCAACAGCGCCAGGACACTAAAACTTTTGTATTCATTCTTTTCGCGCCGAGTGCACCAACTTTACGCGCATTCGATCAACTTTTATGCTTCTGCTTCGTCATCAGCATCATCATCATCATCATCCCTGCTTCCTTTTTGCTTAGCTCGCGTTTGCATCTGCTCAATCCTCATATGCCCGATTATGATTATTTTTACGATGCGCATTGTCCTGCGAGGAAATAGCTCTTTATTCATTTCACGATTTTCCTCCTTCATGAAATTCGTACACGACCAACGTCCGCAATCTGTTTCATGCAATTTTTCGCCAATATTATTGCTCGTCATTCGATTTCGTGTGTATACCCTACGTTTGTGGCATTGCATTGTAATTATCACAAAATAAATACAATCAGATGACAGTCGGCAGGAGGTTTGATTTGCAATCGGCAATCAAGTGGAATTTCGCATTACAAACACGCCTGCGGTTTCGATGCACAATCAACGGAACGTGATTGCACTAATTGTGTAATTAGCTGTGTGCCATCACTCATCGATTTTCTTTGAACTTAGTAGTAAACCCGCAGGTCTAGTCAAGTACGTCGCTCGCTGGATGTGCAATATAATATTTTATGTGCAGGAAGGGGTACTTCAAGTTTAAAACTTGTACCAAAGGGAAAATGAGCACTTGCTATGCAATTATCGAGTACACTTTATAATTAATAAACATGGCTTGTTCATAAGTCTTGTGTGTTAGTAATTATTGATTGCCAGCTGTGCACCACAATGAGTTTTCCCTGCATGTTATTATGAGAATTTTCTTCATTCAATTGATGTTCATCTAAGGACATATTTACTACAATTAAATCGTGTGGGAGTGGGGTATAAATAGCGTTGTATAAGAGAATTGCTACTAGCATTGCGAAAACATCAACTAACCATCACTTGGTAAAAACATTCTAGAAAATTCTCGAACAAAAAAAGAACAATGCACAGCTTATGCACTGCTGCAGCGAAGAGGATGAAGGAGAGCAAAGAATTTTCAACTATCATCTCTCATGAAAATTACAAGACCAGTCTTTGAGTGTTATTGGTCAAATATTTCACTATCATCAACAATCACTAATTTCTAGAAGTAATAACTTTCTAGAAAATTCTCGAATTAAAAAAAAGAACATGAAAATTAGAAGGCTAATCTTTGAGTGTTTATGGTCTAAATTTTCAAAATGTTTTAATTAATTGTTCATATTTTGACAACAAATAATTCGTGTGGAAATGGGGTATAAATAGCCTTGTTTAAAAGAATTTAACAAGGCTATTAAGTCAACAATCAATAAATAATAACCTTCTAGAAATTTTTAGAACAAAATGACATTACTTAAAGTAATTTCACTATCATCAAGTAGTCAAGTAAGGTTTCTTTTGCATCCCGATAATGTACAAAAAAAAAAACGCGAAGAAAATTTCAACAATTATTATTTCAGGATAACTAATGCAAATCCTTGCAAGGCATGTGACTTAATCAACTTATAATTATTACAAATTTACTTCACTTACTGAAATAAATTCCACGTACGATAAATTTCCTTAGTTATTTGCATAAGCAATTTCCGATAATTTAAACATTATTTAAATTTTCTTTTGATTTTATTTATGGAAATATCCATAGAGTACCGTAACTTTCTATGCTTTTCTCCCTCTGTTTCCCTCTCTTTCCCTCACTTTCCAAAGACTGTAAAATATATTTCACATTCAAAGTACTTACGTCTATAAAATTTAAAACTTTAAGTAGTTGTGATGGAAAAAGTTACGTCTTTGGAGAAACTTAATGCGCAATAATTATAACATAATTAAATCAAGTTTTCAGCAATACTTTTTTTCTGCAAATCCACTGCTCCATCTGATTGCATAACGAGCGCCAACTTTGTAATTTAAAAGTTGTGTTAAGAGCCCATCTAAAAATTCTAATGTTTGAAAATCCAACAAAGCTATTTAGCTGATTTATACGCGCGAGGCTAAGGGGCTAAAGAGCATCAAATTTTACGCCAAAATGCGTACGGTATAAACTTTTAAAGCGCTTATCTTTAGACTTTAGACTGTTTAATGCAACATTCAAACTTTTGCGCTCAAAAATTCCACGAAAACCCCGTCTTCCGGACTCGAATTACAAAATAATCAGCATTAATAGCAAAACTCATGCGGCGTAATGGAATTACGCGAAATTACATCAAAATCAATTTGTGCAAATTCGCCAAAATCGCAATTTCCCAGCGTGCGCGTGCTGCTTTCTTCGTCTCAATGAAGTGGGAGGAGAAGAAGAAGAAGACACTGATTATAACACTGCCGTGGCGGTGTGCACATCCTTGTGATGGCGGTGGCAATAGTGCTGCCACAACGCATTCAACCCCTTCAACGTACACGCGCGAATTTGACGCGATGCGGAGGGTGCGTTACCGTGTCATGTATGATACGATACGATGAGATGCGATGCGACACGACGACGAGGAGAAACGCCGCTAGACAATAGAATTCAATCTGATGGCCTAGAGAAAGCTTATTAAAGCGGATTTAGCGAGTTAATTTCTCCATCTAATGCGCTTCTCGCACAGACACCAAGCAACAGCAGCAAACGCGGGGACGGCAACTGCGACGTCGGGGCGGCAGTACCTACTAGTGGTAGTTGTTGAGAGCGTTGGGGAATTTGCGATTGCTGTTGCCGGCGTCGCTTCTGAATATTATTACTCGTGTTCGCTGTACACTTGTTTGACGTAAAACTCGTATTGAATGCCGCTCGCCGCCCGCCGCCGCCGCCGCCGCCTCTGCCGTCTTCCTAAAGAAGAACATCCTACTTATTCCACTTCCATGTTCTTTGTGCGCACAGCGCGCAATTTCATCCGCTTTTATTACTCAATCTGATTATTGCGCGTTCATTACGATCACTTGGCTGGCATGCCAGACATCTTATTCAATTTTTGCGTTTGTTTAGCGATTTTACGCGGCATTTAAGTTTAATTGAAACGAATCGCACTTCTGCCCTATTAAATTTCCCCATTTGCCGTATTTAATTTCTAACTTTGTTACAACCAACAACAACAACAAAAAAAGCAATTGTAATCATTATTTTGCGCATTAATAAAATATTATCGATATATTGCACATCAGCAGCAGGGCACCGTTTCACCAATTAGTGTTTGAGAAAATTCAATCAAAATATTATTCAAAACAAATATGCATTAAAATTGAATTTAAATGCGCTACGTGCTTGACACGAATTCAATTATCGGCAATGTGATTAAAAATGCAAATTAAATCATATTCCATCATCTACTAATTAAATTATCAAATTATTTTTCATACACGCACCCCATATAGATTCATTAAATTTCATCATAATTAATGTGATTAATTTTTCCTTTATAGCGATGTCTGAGCGTAAAAATAGGCAAATTCTAAGCAATGCGAGACCTTTTTAGATTTGTTTCGAGTAGAGCGAGTATAGTTGCTTGATAAAATTCGGGTATAGCGACTGAAAATTCAGTCAAAATTTTCATTACAAATTCATTAGCATGAATAATAAGATTTGTTACCCCAAATTTAATCAAAGCGAGTGAAAACTCAAATCAAATTATATTTTATTACCTGAGCAGAATAATTGTACCGATTTTCGTTTATAACGACGTATCATGCACAACATACGTAAATTTAAAGCATAAATAAACTGAAATAGATTTATTAAGCTATTGCGACTTTGATTCTAACCTCAAATTCGTATATAGCGACTCAAAACTCAAATCAATTGATAATGCACCACTTGTTCATTAATTCCACTAAATTTTTGCTTATAACGACTTCTCACCTATGCATTATTGCTAAAAATCTTAAACTTATAAATAGTACATTAGTTGCTGATTATTCACATTAATTTTTCGTTCATAGCGACGGTAAACAAATTCATATTCTCTAAATTTAATTTTAATTCGGATATTACGACCAAAATTCAATAAAACTTCGTTAAAATCCTCTTCTAATACAACGACAACGTCTACAAATTTGTAAATTCACATTCAAACTTTTGCAAAAGAATACTAAATGAATTTTAAAACAAGTACTTTTTTACGAGAAAATTAAAGCTACTCTCAAGATAATGATTGCAATTTAAATTTATAAAGAGGCACGAATGGATAATGCAGTCATATAATTTTTTTGCGCGTCCACGACAACGGCGCCAACGTCGACAAAGTGCAGCATTAATGAAGACGAATGAATTTTTAATAGATTTCATTTAACCCTCTTCTTGCGCGCTTCATCATTTCTATCGTCTTTTGTTTTCCTTCCGCCTTTCACCCTTTTTTTCACCCTGTTTTAGCATTATAAACGCGAAACGCGTCTTTTATCTTACTTCTTCGCTGCCTCCTTGCGCCGATCTCCGCATCCAATGCATTTCCCGCGAGTGGTGCGAGCGCGCGCGCGCGTGTCTGTTGTGTCATTACTTCAAAACACAAAGTTCAAATTACGAAAGCTTTGCACGCGCGAAAGGGTAAATCTAAGACGTAATACTGTAATGGAATGATATATCACTATCATTGGGATTTTGGCGCCAAGGCCTGCGCGCACGCGTACTCGCACCCGAATGAAATACGTTTCGCGTGCTTGCGGCGACGGCGGCGGCGGTGGCAAGAGAGTTAGCAGCAACGTCACGAAAATCCTGGTGGGCTCCTGAAACGAACGACCGCACGATGATAACGCTCTTTCGACGTTGCTGCGAGAGCTGGGACTTCGTTACGTGATTGAATGCACACGGCCCGAAGAGACCAAGTGGCGGCGGCGAAAGACGCAAGGGGGCATGAAAAAACGAAAACATCGACTGACGACACGACTGAAAAAAGCTCCAGAGCCACGGCATCGGACCAGATTTTCCGCGTATTTTGCTCACGTCGCGCAGTTTTTCTGTAATTCGTCCTCATCACACAGTGTTTCGCCGACTTGTTTCATCAGCTTTATCAATCATGCGGTTGTTTTATTCTTGGTCATTTTTGAAACACATTCCTTTATTACATTTTTTCCTCTTGTTATTGCTCTTGTTGTTGTTGTTGTTGTTTTTACGCTTGGCGATTTTCATAATTTCGGAGGCAAGCAAATTGTTTTAGCCAAATCAAATTTATTCTTGGGATAATCCCATTATAAATAAATCGAATCAAGCGAGTTAAACTCTTAATGAATGTGATATCAATTTGCTTTTATGCCTTATTATATTACTCGTTAAGCTGTTTTAGAATCTCGAGTTAATTGAGCAAATTAAACGAGGACGCACGGTGGATTTTTAATCTTGTTTTAGAAAACAATGACAAACTTTTCATAAAAACTCAATTAATTATTCAATTAAAGAATTCAGTTGTTTCTCAAATAAATTACCAAATGAAATAAATCTCAATTAAATCGTTTAAAGCATTATCAATCAAAAAAAAATTAATTAAAAATAAATTCGACTTAATTTACCAATTATTAAATCAATTCGTAATTACTTCTTAATCTTTTCCAAGTGAAAAAACAAGAACCAACCTTTTTGCAATTAGATTAATGATTAATCAATTAATAATTCAACGTCAAATTTCATTCTAATTAATCAATGAGTTTTTGAAAGAAAAAACTTTTTTCTCATTTTCTTCCAAGTAATTATCAACAATTGAATTACGCGTTAATAATTAATTTTCACCTAGTTCCCTCTCTTATCGCTGTACTAATTAAGCTCTTCATTAATTAATTAAGCTCAATTAATTGACATGTTGATTTTTAATCTTTTTTAATTAAGCAAAGACAAAATCCGAATTAAATCAATTAATAATTACACGTGAAAATCAAATAAGTAAAGAAAGATTGAATCTAATTAATAAATTGCTCCCAATAGGGATTCTTTGAATTTGCAAAGAAATTCATTCACTCACATTCTTTTCCACCTTTTCCACCTGCGAGATGGAAAAATTTAGCATCTTATCAAATCATGCTTTGCTCGCTGAGTGAATAAACAATTTTTACTTCTCATCCTTTGGGAAAATGCCTAATGTTATCTTTCATAGCAACAGCTACTACACCAATATTATTTTTATCGTAGCACAACTTGTTTTATTTAATATTCGCATAAAAGCAGCATCTAAATTTCCGCACTTTATAAAATTTTCGCATTAATTTTTTTATTACCCACGTCAACCGCTGTTTTTTCCTCGTATTTACATCGTGATTTCCATCTTTACGATGTCACAATTCATGCGTGAGCATATTCGTTAGAAAAATGTAACTTGCAGAACATTCACAATCATCCAAAACAACAATAACTTTAATAATTTCAAAAAATTGTTAAGAAAAGTAGTTAAAATAATATTTTTCAAAGTTTTGCCAACTCTTGACAAGAATTTAATTAAACCCACTTCCAACCCCATGCGCATACACATAGTGCATGCACCAAGCCAAGCATTTCGCCAATTTATGAGCAACAAAGAATTTTAATTTAGCAAGCAGCTGACTTGCAAAAAAATCACTTTTCCAACACAAATCCGTTGCAAATTGACAATTTTACGGCTCAATTTTACGCACAAAGCTATTGATTCCGTCCTATGATCCCCCGCGCTGGCCGTAACATAAAAACCGCCACCGCATACTGCTGTCGTCGTCGCCGCCTCCGACTGGTCGGGCAGGTATATAAAAAGGCGCATCAACTATTAGTTTTCCCTTCGATATTCATTATACGCAATTTTATAGCGTGCTCAAAGTTTTCCAACGTTTTTCCCCATCGATATAAAGTGTATAGTGCGTTATACGGCGGTATGTCGCTAGCTAGTCTAGTGGAACGATGTAATTTCATTTACAATTATAATTTAAAAGTAAAACTTTTATAAAATGCCATTTTATATGCCGTAGTCATTTCCCGGTCGGGCAGTAAAATACATGCGTGTATCCAGAGGAGAGACAACGAAGAATAGCACCGCCACCGCCATCGCCGCCGCGTCCGCCGTGTGTCGCTAGAGTGTTAATTATAAATGTCACGTTCAAATGCAAACATTTGCAGATGCCATAAAATTTTCATTAAAACTTACGACAACGTCCACGTTGCCAGCATTGAAATTCGCGAATAGAGTGGACTGCAAACATATCGCTCTATCATCTAGGTCGCAATAGCTAATACGAATATTGCTATTATATACAGTAGATTCACGTTACGACGACAAACAAATGAAATTCACTGGATATTTACAAAAAAAATCCAGTAATATTTAACTTTTTATCGTAATATCCTCAAAGTTACTGATCATCTGATCACGATAAACGACGGTTAATAAAGATATATCGTCGTTAAAACCGAAAGAGGCGTTAGAATCAAAGTCCCAATTGCTATAAACAATTGAAATGTCATTAAAGCCACGCTATAATCAAGTTGGTCGCTGTATCCAAACATGATGATAATCATTTGTATTTGAATGCCTGACAAGAGCCAAGAAGTAATGCTTAAGTCGTTATAACCGAACGCTATGTTATAATCGAAGTTATAATCATAATGACCAATTATAAAGTCATTTAAATGCATACAAAAATTATTTATCAAGTCATTGCCGTATTTGATCAAATTCGTCGTTATATCCGAACATGATTGCAATTATTTGTACTTTATTGAATACTTTTAAGAAAAGAGCCAATTTCTGTGCTGCCAATAGTCGTTATAGCCGAAAGCAGCGTTCTAATCGATATCCTAATCACTAAAAACCAATTAAAAAGTTAATGATTGACTCATCTCCAAATTATAAACATAAAAAGAATTCCTTGCGTCATGAAATAGGTCGCTATAACCGAATCTAAACGGTCAATAATTGCTACGCAATCCGATAAACAAATCCGGTATTGCCAATCGTCGTTATAACCGAATATTCAGCAAGAATGCTCTCGCCTGATAAAAATCAATTTCATTTCATAATGTGAAGTTCACTGTAGATGGTTTAAAAATGTTTTTCTATAATAGATGCGAATCGCGTGCAGAGCTGAAAAGCGTCGTTTGCGGCAATATTTATTTAGCGCCATCGAGCGGAAGAGGCGGTGCGGTGCAAAAATGGAATTCACTGCGAAATCAATTTGTGCGCACAAACCTGTTTGCATTTAATGACGATGTAAACTACATCTGCACAAAACGTGATATGATTTATGATCTTAAATAAATTTCCGCTCGATTTCAATTCGAGAATTCGGTTCATCAAACCAATCGATTTCCATCGAGAGTAATTAATTACTTATTGTACGCATTCGATGCGAATCAAGACAAGAGCATACTTTGAACATTACAGCAATTCCATTCTCATGGAATTGATATTTTTCGAGAAAATCAACTCAACAAGGCCATCAATAATAATTAGTTCAACAGCGTATACGCAAAATGACATTTTTCCTAGTTTCCCATACAACAGGATGAAATAAGTACAAAGAATACCAGCGACAGCGCTGGAACAATCCCAAGTAGAAGAAGAAAATGAAGCATTTCGCTGGAAATTGTTTGGAACGCGCCCGCCGTACCGCCCAACAACACATACTTGATCCGATTAATCGCGGAAAACGCAACACGCCGCCGACTCGAGCGCAAAATTGCCGGAGAGGAAATCGCACGCAATTTCAAGGAATTTCCAATGCGCCAGTATGAATTTTGCGCTTTACGAACAACATTATCATCGGCGTAACGGTTATTGTCCGGAGGAGCAATCAGTTCAAAAACGCAATCTACACGCGCGACACCATTTAAGTAATAATAGGTGTATCCGTTTCATAGCGCGTAATCAACAAAGTTTTACACGTTGCCACTTCAACGACTGGGGGCCAATTTAAATTAAATAATAATTATCCCATTACTGAGGGTACTCACCTCACCAATGCTGCAATCGTGAAGAAATTCGTCAAATAACTGCAACAAAGAAAACAAAACAATAATTACTAAACAAACACAAGTATTAATTAGAATATTAAAATTACGATAAATAAATTATTTCACCCTTCAAGCCCCTTTCAGAAAAATATCACTTCCAGTTGCCCCTTATGCAATATAAAATTTAAGCAGTAATCACTTTCCAACAAATTTTGGGATAGCCACCTCCGGGAGACCGCTATGACAAATTTACTCAGATATTTCCTCTAAAACTTTAAATCTATATTTCATCCATCCCCTGTCTCCCTTTAACAGACAATGAACTCATCTAAAACTATGCAGAGAGCGATAAAATTTATCAAGTAATATATTCATTCACCCCCGTCCCCGTCGCCCCTCGCCGACAAAGTACGTATGTAATATGCATCGGAAACGGGGATTTGTTGCGTCGTATTCATGTCGATGGCGGGTGCTTAACGGATAACTGCCGCCTATTATCGTGCAGCGTTTCGTGTGCGCAAGAGCGCAAATATTTGCATGGAGGCGACGCACGATCGTCATACACTAAGTACGTGCGCAATTTCGAGAGGCATGCGAAATGTTAATTATTTGCAGCGTCCGATGCAGCAGCAGCAGCAGCAGCAGGAGCATTGCAAACATGCAAGACGAAGGCGGCAAGCGTACGCAGGCTTTGTGCGGCGGTTAAATAGTTTAATTGCCACTCTCACCGAGTCAAAGTTTAACAATCTCACCACACTCTGACCGTGTGGTGAGTTGCCCGCAAGAATAGAGTGTAGTCGTGCGCATTAACAAAAAGCAAAACTAAACCACACATATCAGACTTGTGACTATTTCCACCTCTGTATTTCATCGCATAATGAATTACGCCTTGATAAGTTTAAACAAATGACAAGTCGAAACGAAATTGGTATAGATTTAAATACTTTACATACTTTCCTAATAGCTGTTGCTTTGACAATAGCAAGTACTGATACAATTTTGATATTAATGATAATTTCGGTATTAATGATAAACACGAGTTCGATATGAATAATTATTTCAAATATTGCGGCTTTGAGCTAAATGACAAAGTCAGTTATAACGACTTCGTATTGGCTTTGAATTCAATTAAGGCTGTGGCAAAATTTCAGGTATAAAGACTCTTATCTGAGTACCGTTTTCGCCTATAACAACTTAGATTCTAATGCAGATTTTACGTAGTTATAGCAATTTTAATTGATACAAAAATGAAATATGCAATTCTGTTTATCGTAATTAAATTTTGCATTAATTCAGCAAACTGCGCAAATATATCGTGCCAAACGTCAATTTCAATAACGCATCAACTATTCGCAGTCAATTTGCAAACGCACCATTAAAATCCATCCGAATTAATCATTCATTAAATCGAAAATGCAATCCATGTTTGTCATTAAATATTGCAATTTCGCTCATTTGAGCGAGTAACTTTACATTGAATTCCTATTCAATAAATGGCACGGAGCACTTTTATTTGCTATCAATTTGATTAAATATTGCTGCCGTATGAACGAACGAACGAATGCACAAATGGCACGCAGACGACAAACGATGAAAATTAATTCGGTTGTGCACGATCGTTGAATATCACCGCAAATGTACTTTATGCGTTGTCAACGAGCAGCAGCAGCAGCAGCAGGAGCATCATTTAATAAGATGCTCGTCTTTATACATGCCAACGTAGTTTTAAATAGGTAATTTCAACTAAAAATAACCGCAGGAACGCAACAAGCGAATGCATGTCGACAACGTATATGTCCCAGTAGTAGTACGTAGGATACCTACGTACACGTCGGTTTTATTTTATCCTTGCGGCGAGCAGGATGATGTTCAAAGGACCGCACGCGCGTGTTTCGAGACTCAATTGCCGACGTTACGTACCACAACGCTGTTGACGTAATTCACAAACGCGCCCGCAAATAATTCATCCCTCTATTAATTTAAAATAATGTCATTTCATTATAAACTTATTTCTTCGTGTCTTTATACTGCTTCTTCTTTAAATATTCAATTAAAATCTTTATCAAAATGAAGAGAAACTATAAAATTTCATCAAAAAGAGAAAATTGCTCTGAATTCGCTCAAATAAAACCGAGTCAACCAATATCAAAACTGCTAAAAAAAAATAGGAAAAATAATAAATTTCTTCTTACTTCACCTAGCTGCTTAAATTTGTGTTGACAATAATTTAAATTTTGACCTAAGGAGATAAAGGAAATATTACAAATTTTTTTAAATTCAAGCAATACATTTTTGTATCTGTGATCTATCGGTCGCTATATCCAAATGTAAATTTAAAGCTTGTGCATTAGAATCCGGATTATTCCTCATGGCAACTCAAATAGATCGTTATAAACAAATTCCAGTTAAAAACGCTGTTATTACCGCAAAACTCTAAAATCCTATAATTCATAAAAATAATGAAACGTCGCTATAGCCAAATGTCGTCGTTATAAATGACATTTCAAAAGAAATTCTACGTTGTGCTCTTTTTTAGCCAAGATTTAAACCATGCAACAATGTTCTAGAATACAAAGACGAATTTAATCATCAAGTCAACAGGAAAGTTAAAGAAAACTCTCTAGTGAATAACCATCACCCCCTTCTGTGTAATTAAAACCGCAACATGCTGCATGCAATAACACCCTTGACAATGCAATACCTCTCTTCGCCGATGCTTCCGCGGTGCAGCAAGCAAGTTCGTGCGTTCCGTTCCGTTCGTTAATTAACGCCATTGCAAAACATTGTTGCAAAGTAAGCTCGTCGGCAACGACAAAATGCGCACAACCCCGCATGTCATGTCACAAATTCACGCGGCGGTTTGGCGGCGGGCGTCAAACCAACTTAATTGGCCCAACTTTGCTCCGACAATAACAACCCAAAGTTGAATAGCGTTTGCGGAATGCATGCGCAGCAGTTTAACACTTCTTCTCTTCCTCTTCCTCCTTCTCCTTCCTCCTCTTTCACCGCCTCCATGTTCTTTTCCGCATGTTTGCTCAGTTTGCGTTTTCCGAAATGTGCAAATTATGTGTGTTTTTCTGTTACAGGCTCAATAATCATGGCACTAATTGAATAACGCTGTGCATCGAAAACAACACGAATGCCCAAAGGGTGCAAAGAGAAATGGGAGCGTAAAAATTGCTACGCTGTTGACGGCAGCGGCAATGTTGTTGTTGGTGGTGGTGGTGGTGGTCGTATAAAACAAAGCAATTAACCGCCTCCAAAAAAACGACGATAACAACAACAACAACAAGCAATATGCCAATAGCGACAGCGGCGGCGGCAACGATTATGGGCGAATTGATGATCATGTCAATGATGATCATCATGGTCTTTTGATCATCGGTGGTGTGTTGTGGTGCCGTCCGTTTAGCTGTTGGACGTGCTATGCCAGCAACTATCTGGCTGCTCATCCTCCTGGGGTCCTTCCACGTCAGCCATGCCCCAATGCCCCCGACCTTACTCCACATCTCCGAACTGTGCTACTATCCGAATGTGAATATCGACCAGCTCCATGGGAATTTTTCGCGCTACGTATACAAAGGTATGCCTTACCTTACAAACCTCGATGCCTGCTCGTTTTTTGCAAGCTTTGCTCAATTTAGTAACAAATTGGATTCAGGATAATCCCCAACCACTCTTCACCGATTTCCCATTTCAAACGTATACAAAACTTTACATACTTTTACGCATAATATTGCTTACTCATTATTCATTATTTCTACTAGAACTTCAAGAATAGATCATAATCCTAATTAGTAATTGCAATATCTAAAATGTCACTTTATACGTTTTACGCAATTAATCAAGAGAATATCCCAGAGAATTTATAAATAAAACGCGCATTAAATTATTACTTATGCTTATGCACACGTTGCGTATTAAAATAGCTGTTTATAAATAAAATGTAGAGGTGTGAAAAAGTGTGCGATAAATTCACCACGTGCGAAGAAAACTAATCGATACTAATCATAGATAATGACGAATCATTGCCGACAATTATTTAACAAGTAGGTGCGAGTAGGTGCACAAGCACGTAATTTTTAAAATTCGAATATAGTAAATTAAATTTAAACTTCTTAAGAAACTTCTTCAAAATTATCTCTTTAAACACGGGCTCTATAATTAAGGTATACTATTTTCAAATTAGCTACTTTTCAAAACTTTTCGTTATTTAGCTTCAAGTAAATAAAATTTAAGAAATATCTGCAATTTCTCTTCAAATGTTTTCGATGCTAATTCTAGATTCTAGAAATTCGCTCCAAACTTTATCACTGCTTTATGAGGAATCATATGTTAATTTGGCAATTTCTTATCACTTTGCAATAATCATCGCTTTGTTCTAAAATATTTGACATGCGCCGCCTAATCTGTTAATCTTACGCGCCGTGATGCAGCAATCCAATTTAATTGTACTAGAGCTGTACATAGAGACGTTGCAATTAATTTCGCAAGGATTAGCTAAGCGCTTCACTTCAACTCACTGCGCAAGAGAAGTGGAAGAAGTGCCTCTGTGTTTCGCTCCACTCGCGCGGCATATGAATGTTTGCGAAGCAAGTGATTAACTTCCAAAAGGGAATAAGATACGCAAGAAGTACCATTGCACACTTCTATATATGCATGTAGTGTGTGCATCTGCCAACTACATACCTACATTTTCACCATCTCTTTTACCCCGTCTACCGCCTGCTGCCTGCCGCCGCCGCCACCGCCACTAAATACGCACGTATGATTCCAGACGTGTGCGATGATCCGACACGAGTGCTCCAGCTGCTGCGCACCGCCAACGTGTCAATAATCGGATCGCTCGAGGCGGATATCTGCTCGCCGGCGCACTTCCTCGCCGACTACTTCGACACGACGCTCATCACGTGGAATTGCCCACAGGTAATCCTAATCGTATTGATAACATGTCTGTCTGCTTCTCTTGCTTCCACATCCGTCACCTTTGCGTTCCTTTCTTGCGAATTTTTCGTATCATTCAACAATTATTACACACGCATTGCCTCGCAACTCATACGAGCCAGATCTTTAGACAGGCAGACATGAGACGTAATTTTCCCGAGATAACTTTAATCCTTCGAAATCTATACGAATGATTTCAATTTATACAAGAAATAACTTGATAATTGATAAATCTTTATGTTCTATTATTAGGTACATCTTTTGCTGGCACTACTATTCAGCTATAATGACGTACTTGTCATTTTAAATAAATAATTTCCAGGTTTCAAAATTCATCATGATTATTTTTCAAACAAAATGTTAATTATACGGGAATTCATTCGTTTATAACGACTTCTAACAACGAAATCAATTACTACATCTTTTATTGATACTTTTCGTTTATTACCATCACGAATTGAAAGCATATTCAGCTATAACGACGTACTTGTTACTTTAAATAAATAATTTATAGGTAATTTATTGAAAATGTTAATTATAAGGAAATTCATTCGGTTATAACGACTTCTAAGAATAAAATCAATTACTACATCTTTTACTGCCACTTTCCGTGTAATACGAACACGGATTGAAAGCCTATTCAGCTATAACGACGTACTTGTTACATTAATTAAATAATTCATTCGGTTCGATTCTTTTAAGCTAAGAGTTGACTTTAAATCATATTCATTCAATTATAACGACCATTAATGTCAGCATAAACTACATACTCATAGATCCTATAGTTTGAGACACGCTTTAATTGAAAATTCATTCAGCTATAACGACTTCAACCAATGAAATCAATTAAGCTTAGATTTTCATGTCTTAAATTTTATTTTAAAGCCTTAATAAAAATTTATAAATCCTTTTCCTCAAAAGCAGATTAATAAACAATTATTATTTAATAATCGGATATAGCAATCATCCCTATCGAAATCTAAGTCATTATGAATTGGTTTTAGATTAAGATTTATCTTTCACCCCCATCCACTTAGATATAAAACGAATCTATTAAATGGCGCAAACAACAAAACGATAAATAGAATAAAAGTCGACGACTAGTCTCGCCGTTGCGCGTACTTGACGCAGTTGGAAGCATGTGTGATTCATGAAGATAGAACG
The DNA here is from genome assembly GCA_963978815.1 of Aleochara curtula. Classification (NCBI taxonomy): domain Eukaryota; kingdom Metazoa; phylum Arthropoda; class Insecta; order Coleoptera; family Staphylinidae; genus Aleochara; species Aleochara curtula. Next base: position 10,584,445 of record OZ022219.1, on the reverse strand, counting down.
TGGTATTATTATCGTTTTTTTGTATGCTCTCTGCTCGTTTCGATTACCGAATGGCGGGCGTGTGTGCGAGCAGGACGTGGAGATAAGCTGCACTTGATTTACGTTTGCGTGCCAATAAATGTCATCGTCAGAATGGCACGTCGATTCGCAATGTGCACTACTACTGGCGGCTGCTACTACTGCTGCCATTCGCATTGTCATTGCCTGAAGTATGCGGCGCAGCGTAATGATTCACACAATCATAAAACTTAATGATTCATTTCACACTGCACCGAACATTCTGCAAATGCGTGCCGCGCAATAAACACATGCAAGTGCATTTGCTCATTAAGTGCGCGCATCAATCACGCGTGTTCGCGACACTGACTGTTTGCAAACACTAACAAGTTCGACGAAAAAAAAATACTTTTTATGCAATTTTTCAACGTTTCTATGAATTATAGCGGTGCGTTCATTCTATTTTGTTATACTTAATCAAGCATTGATAACCATTTATCATTGATCATCTCGCAAGGAAATAAATTCGTTTACGTGGAAAGGCTATTAAGTGGAACGCAAATGGCAATTATTATTTTTGTCATTTCCCGGAAAGTCTAAATACCAATGAAAATATTCATCACTGTTCATTTTACAATTCTAGCTTTTTTGAAATTTTTTACAATTAAAGTTATAAACAATATTTCATTTTAAAATGTATCGTTTGATTATTCCAATAAACTGACATTCTTTTTCTAGGAAACTGAAATATTCAATGATAAATTCAGCAATATTATTCGCTTTATAAATTCCAGTTAATTAATTGCAAAGCGTAATTGGATTTTATGCGCTACTGTGGATAATATTTAATTATTTTATATTATTTCATCAAAAAATATTCCAAAATGAATTATTTGCTCCATTGTTTTAATACTAATTTTTATATGCAACTGTCAACATTAATTAGTCAATAGATTAAAAACAGATAAAAATAATATTAAAATTCCTATTGCATAATCTTCAATGAGTTATTTGGATTATGTAGCGCAATAATTATTAGTTTTTGTCATTTTTCTCATTTTTTTTCTCTTAATTTAGAAGTGAATGAGAAATACAGCTATATTCGCTAAATAAATTTCGGTGACCAGAAATTTGGTGCTGAATTGTTCGCTTGACAGCTCAACACTGGGGGACGAGAACAATAGAGTTTGAGTCGAACGATGCAGGTATTCAGATCGCGAACGTTCTTACAGTCGTCCAACCATTTATTGAACGCTCAACTCCCCCTCATCAGATCTATTTATTAAAAGAACATAAATGTGTGTTAAGAGAAAACTTGATAAACTCATTTTATTTAAAAACAAATTGTTTTTAAAAATCCTCTTTGTTCAACAATTTCTTTATGAATGCTCGATTTTTAACAGAACGCTTGGCCCCGGTTAGGTCAGGAGAGTCTTGGTATGGTTGAGTTCCTAGCGAAAAAAGAGAAAAGCAACTTTTATTTAAAAACAAATTGTTTTTAAAAATCCTCTTTGTTCAACAATTTCTTTATGAATGCTCGATTTTTAACAGAACGCTTGGCCCCGGTTAGGTCAGGAGAGTCTTGGTATGGTTGAGTTCCTAGCGAAAAAAGAGGAAAGCAACTTTTATTTAAAAACAAATTGTTTTTAAAAATCCTCTTTGTTCAACAATTTCTTTATGAATGCTCGATTTTTAACAGAACGCTTGGCCCCGGTTAGGTCAGGAGAGTCTTGGTATGGTTGAGTTCCTAGCGAAAAAAGAGGAAAGCAACTTTTATTTAAAAACAAATTGTTTTTAAAAATCCTCTTTGTTCAACAATTTCTTTATGAATGCTCGATTTTTAACAGAACGCTTGGCCCCGGTTAGGTCAGGAGAGTCTTGGTATGGTTGAGTTCCTAGCGAAAAAAGAGGAAAGCAACTTTTATTTAAAAACAAATTGTTTTTAAAAATCCTCTTTGTTCAACAATTTCTTTATGAATGCTCGATTTTTAACAGAACGCTTGGCCCCGGTTAGGTCAGGAGAGTCTTGGTATGGTTGAGTTCCTAGCGAAAAAAGAGAAAAGCAACTTTTATTTAAAAACAAATTGTTTTTAAAAATCCTCTTTGTTCAACAATTTCTTTATGAATGCTCGATTTTTAACAGAACGCTTGGCCCCGGTTAGGTCAGGAGAGTCTTGGTATGGTTGAGTTCCTAGCGAAAAAAGAGGAAAGCAACTTTTATTTAAAAACAAATTGTTTTTAAAAATCCTCTTTGTTCAACAATTTCTTTATGAATGCTCGATTTTTAACAGAACGCTTGGCCCCGGTTAGGTCAGGAGAGTCTTGGTATGGTTGAGTTCCTAGCGAAAAAAGAGGAAAGCAACTTTTATTTAAAAACAAATTGTTTTTAAAAATCCTCTTTGTTCAACAATTTCTTTATGAATGCTCGATTTTTAACAGAACGCTTGGCCCCGGTTAGGTCAGGAGAGTCTTGGTATGGTTGAGTTCCTAGCGAAAAAAGAGGAAAGCAACTTTTATTTAAAAACAAATTGTTTTTAAAAATCCTCTTTGTTCAACAATTTCTTTATGAATGCTCGATTTTTAACAGAACGCTTGGCCCCGGTTAGGTCAGGAGAGTCTTGGTATGGTTGAGTTCCTAGCGAAAAAAGAGGAAAGCAACTTTTATTTAAAAACAAATTGTTTTTAAAAATCCTCTTTGTTCAACAATTTCTTTATGAATGCTCGATTTTTAACAGAACGCTTGGCCCCGGTTAGGTCAGGAGAGTCTTGGTATGGTTGAGTTCCTAGCGAAAAAAGAGGAAAGCAACTTTTATTTAAAAACAAATTGTTTTTAAAAATCCTCTTTGTTCAACAATTTCTTTATGAATGCTCGATTTTTAACAGAACGCTTGGCCCCGGTTAGGTCAGGAGAGTCTTGGTATGGTTGAGTTCCTAGCGAAAAAAGAGGAAAGCAACTTTTATTTAAAAACAAATTGTTTTTAAAAATCCTCTTTGTTCAACAATTTCTTTATGAATGCTCGATTTTTAACAGAACGCTTGGCCCCGGTTAGGTCAGGAGAGTCTTGGTATGGTTGAGTTCCTAGCGAAAAAAGAGGAAAGCAACTTTTATTTAAAAACAAATTGTTTTTAAAAATCCTCTTTGTTCAAGAATTTCTTTATGAATGCTCGATTTTTAACAGAACGCTTGGCCCCGGTTAGGTCAGGAGAGTCTTGGTATGGTTGAGTTCCTAGCGAAAAAAGAGGAAAGCAACTTTTATTTAAAAACAAATTGTTTTTAAAAATCCTCTTTGTTCAACAATTTCTTTATGAATGCTCGATTTTTAACAGAACGCTTGGCCCCGGTTAGGTCAGGAGAGTCTTGGTATGGTTGAGTTCCTAGCGAAAAAAGAGGAAAGCAACTTCTATTTAAAAACGTAATTTTAATTTTTTAATTTAAAAAATAAATTAAATTAATTTAATTTAATTTTTAATTTTTCTGCACTTGTTTATATTTATTTAATAATTTTTTAAAAATTATTTAAATAAAAATTTAAAATTAAATAAGAAATATTTAATATGTTTATAAATGATTTGGTCCACTGTAATTTTTTCATTTGTTTCGCTTAGAAATGAATATCTGCATCAGTTCAACACAATAGAGGGCCGAGCTTTATTGTTCCACTCCCCCTTGTTATTCGAAAAGTCATAAATCTGTCACTCAAAATCCGAGAACAATGATCACGTTTTTCACCAAATTTCTGGGAACCGAAGTATAATTAGTACGAAAATATTGTTGACAGTTGCTCATAAAAATTAATCACTTGAAATTTATTGATGATTGATGATTATTAAATTCATTTGCTTGGAAACGTCTATCAAAGTCCAGAAATGAATTATTTCATTTATGCATTGTGACAGTTGCTATTTTGTCATGTATTTCATTTCGTTTAAATTCACTGATAAATTCACCGAAAATTCTATATAAATTTCCGGTAATTAATTTTTATGAACAACAGTGAATAATATTTACCTATTCTTTATTGTTCCTTCAAAAACAAATAAGAACGATTAAGGTGTTTTTCATATTTTTAAAATTGTAGTTAAGTAAATTTACCCCAATAAATTTACTGCTCTCCAATTGAGAATTACAATTCCCAATTTACCTATATTTTAATATAATCTACAAAATTCATACGCACTGCAAGTTATTTATTTGTGTGAATTCTCACACGATTTTGCAAAATATAATTTCATCATAACATTTTATACTGCAAAAAAGCAACAATTCAGTCGCTAAAAGAAATAAATTCATTTACGGGCTGAAAAGTTATTACGACACAAATGCTGACAATTATTATTATTCTTTGGCATTTTCAACGTGCATGAATTCGCAATTCCCAGTTGATCTCAATTTTATTTTAATTGATTTTATGTGCCAAACATGAACAATATTTTATTCATACATACCGCCCATTTAGTTGGTATTTTATACGAAAAGCGTATATAAAATAATATTAGTACCTTTTATGGCTTAATAGAATTATTTATATTGTCATTTTTATTGCATATTACTTTGTCATCCAAAATAACTCTTACTTTTTTCATTTTACTAGAAAAAATGTTTTGCTGTTTGCATTTTTTAAAACTCAAAAGCAATTTTAACAAATTTCATTTAAAATTGGAAAATAACAATATTCTCAAAATAAAAATATAAAAATCTCGAGATTTTTAATTTAAAATTTCCAACTTCAAATTACACGTGTTTTCTATCAATTCCAAAAGCGCTTTGGCAAAGTAATAACTTTTATCAATGTTGATGTATATTGTAGGCAAGCAGCTTAATGCGAATATTTACATAATTCGTCTTTTGCATTTCGTATTTTTCTTTCTTCGCGTGCGCGCGCGCGAAACTCTCTTATAAAACTAGACTTGATTCAATTTATCACTCGATTTCTATATACTGCATTCAAGCGATTCAATTCAATTCACTCAAAATCACTCTCTTACTTTAGTCAATCTCGCATGGCGTCGTTTTTTTTTCTATTATTGCATACGACGGAGCATAAAACGCTATCAAACTTCTCTTACACTGCTGATATGCTGCTGTATCTCGCACGTAAAACATGGTTACGCGGGGGTGTGCGATCATTCACTCGTTTAATGCTGCCAAATTTATCATTCTCACGCATCAAAAACGCTAGCTAACAATTCACTTGCAAGCAAGCAAAGCATCCCTATCATATTCTCATTGCTCATTCAAGAGTTGAGAAACAACGACGCTATTACCTTATTCATAATTTACATACGCAACGGTAACGGTATGAGATTGAAAGTTTTTCGCAAGTACTCACTCTTTAGTCTTTGATTGGTCACTCGGGAAAATTGGAAGAAGATGAAAATCCACACAAAACGCTACATTTGATTTACCATTACAACTTTTTTGGATGACGAAGCTGAACGGGGGATACCGAGTGCTCGTGCATCATCGAGTATCATACGCATATATTCTGAGCACCCCGCAGCCACTCCACTGGAGACGGCAGTTATGCTTAGGCACCCGCGTTCAGCTTCGTGGTCAGCAAAAGTCGTAATGATAAATCCAATTACTCTACATTTAGTAGTGTCTTCCTTCATCTTCTTCCAATCAATCAACGAATATCCTAATGAGGGGTGTGTACCCAATATGGGTTTTATTTATGTTTCATTATTCTTCTGTTCGTAAGGGGTTTGACTTTAATATATCAACCGGGCGATCTCTTTATATTCATATTTGTTGAATTGAAATACATAAACTTGATGTGCGCTAATTTTTTTAAAATTCTTTCTTTTGGCAATATTCTTGGTTCCTTTTCATTTCCATTTACTTCAATCTTAAAACATTATCTATTTCGGAAGCAAAATAAAATTTCCTTTTTAATCTAGTGCAAGAAAATTTGCTGCTTATTCATAAAGAATTATAATTTCTAAAAGTGCAATTAGTTATTTACGTACCTTCTTTCGCGTACCTACCTACTTAATTACTCCACTAAACACCCTCTGTATTATTGTTTAAAAGATTATATACAACTAATAACGCAAATCGGAGACGTACTTTATCACATGTCGATATCAATTGTGGCGTATTTTAAAAATAGAAAGTTTGAGTAACGCATATCAAAAAAACAATTTTCAGCTGCATATCAAGCGAGTATTCTTCATGCGCCACGCTTATGGCGGAGGCGGCGCACGAGGGCAAAAGTGTAAATGTGGCCTGCCGAAAATTTTTCAATTTTCCAACACGTCTTCATTTCCATTTCCCGATGCCGGATATTGGATCGCATTGAAAGGCGTTCGTGCTCTCATGTTTCCTTTATGCGCGCGACGCGTTCGCCCCGGCATTGATAGCGAATTAGAAAACGCATAATCGTATTGAATGCCGTATATAATCTTTTATTGCGTTAAAGATTAACATCGCTTTTTACGAATGTTACAGATCAATATGATTCAGAAAACTCTCTTAACGAAAAAAAATCAAAGAGTTTCTATCTCAGAACATACCATCAAATCAGAATATCACTGCTAGTGAATGATAAATTTAACCATCTTTGGCGTTATAAATAACCATGTTTTTCTTTTTAAACATAATGTGTTATAAAAATCTAAAATTTCATCCCCTTGATCAAAAAGATAATCGAGCTAAATAACTGTAACTGAATAAATAATAATTTCAAAAGCGGAATGAAATATATTTCGGGTTTTTCAATTCGAAAAAAACAAATTAATGTTTTCCATTTAATACACGTCATTTCATAGAAAAACATCTCCCCATGTCTGCATCCCTTCTAATAATTTTATGAAATTAAATGTCATATAAAAAACATATATGTACTACGCATTATCAATTATTTCAAATTTAATTAAAATAAGGGCCGACTAGTAATAATCAAGAAAGAAGAAAATTATATATATATCACACCTTCATCAAATAAATAATTAATGCTTTCACCTTTTGCATTTTGAAATAGCTTCAACTTCAACCCCCAAAAAAACAACAAATTAATGATGTTTTTCATTTAATACCCGTCGTCACGGCGCAAAAAGTATTTTCCCCGCTAATGATGATACGAAATGAAATTGAATAATAAAACAAAAAAGCATGAACAACGCGCGACGAGCACAATATTATCGCATTACCAAAGAACCTTTTGAATCATTGCAGCATTGTTGACGATACAATGATAAAATAATCTGTTGTAATACTCGCGCGTGCCACTTTATACTTCGATAAATTTTTAAGCCATCGCGTGGAATAATGCAATAATCGCTCAACGAAGACCAGAAATTGCTTGTTTTCTGACAAGTTTTTGAAAAGCGCGCATTAAGCTCAACCGCTTCTTAAGCGCTTTCATCCTAATGCGTTTGGGATGACGATGCACTGATGTTGGATTATTGCAAGATAAATGATACGCTTGCTGGCTGGTTGGCTGGCTGGCTAGCTGGGCCAAAATATTGATTAATGTGTAAAATAGTGCAAGATTGATTGCAATCAATTTTTCACATTCATCGCTCACCGAGTCTCGTCTGTCTCTCTCAGTATTTCATTCGTGTAATTGAAATGCCATCAATTTTCATGTCAAAATTGCTATTACATTAAAACCTAATACTAGTTATGCCAACGTTTAGTACTATTTCTATTCAAGAAAATGTTCAAAATTTTAAAATATGGTTCAAACCCGAATCACATATAAATAATAGACAAGTTTATGATTACTAACCTTTCAAACCACTTGATTGATGGCTTACTAATTTCTGCAATGAAAGAAAAACACAATTAGTTACAATTTTATAGGTAGAACATAATTTAAACAAAATTGCTAATTAAATATGAGAAGAAAATAAAAAATATCATTAGATTTTCGGATATAGTAACTGTACAGATAGGTCGTTTGTTGCTAAAGCCACATTATTTGTAATTCCCTGTTAATTATCGCATAGCAACTTAAGAGAACTTTCGGATCTTCTTCTTCTCTGGCACTACAGCCCAATTTGAGTCCTGGCCTCCCCTAATGGGGTTTCTTGACCTTCGAATTTTTACGGGAATTGGTCGTCAGCCAATCGCCCAACCTGATTTCGTATACGAAAGTCAGGAAATCTTTCGGATATAACGACGAAATTTTAATTGTTTAAATCTTCAGTTCTTCTACGATGGTAGCAGCATTATAATATTTCCAAATATTTAATTTTCACCCTTTGAAGTGGCAACTAAACCAAGTAAATAAAATACTAAATACGCATTTCGGATTTAAATACCCAACCAACCCCCTTATATTTATAACAACCGCACCTTTTGATCTTTTCATTAGTACACCTTAAAAGTCATGAAATATTAAGCAACCTCTCTTTGGCCAAATTAAAATACGAGTCAGTTAAACACATTAAACAAAAATCTGCAAATCTACTACATTTAATAATAACTAAATCAATTAAATAATTGATTAGACCCAAGCATACTACTTCCGAATATAACAACCCAACTTTCTAATCCCTTAAACCTCTCCTATTATTATTATTATTTAATATAAAAGTACTTCTCCCCTTATCATCTTTTTATAAACACAAAACTTGGAGCAAGCTCCCCTTGCATCAAATTAAAATACGTGCCAGTCAAACGCAATCTACGCATTTGCATAATAAAGATGCGAAAAAATTAATTCGTCTGAGAAAATCTGCATATTTTGCATTTAAATCCAGACGTGTCTCTTCGTCGGACAATCAGACGCACTCAACGACTTATGTTCCATGTGCGGCACGGCACGGCTGACGATGGCATCGCGATGGCGTTGGTTGTTGAGGGGCGGCATTATGCGACGGCAGCAGTGCTCGCGCTCCGGACATATGTCACTTTGCATAACTCGACGGAATGCGTTTCGCTCTATTCTCTCCTCGCCACCGATCTATTCGAAATATGTGCGCCGCGTTTGATATTTCACTCAAACATATTTGCTTTGCCATATACACTCTGCTAGCGTGCCATTTGAATCGTGTTGCCATTCGCAAACAGATCAAAGCCTCAAGTATCATTCATGCATTCGCCAACCATTGATTTCTAATCAAATTACTACAAAACTAAACATTCATTCGATACGTTGTTCATCATCCCGAAAAAACATTTTACATGCATTTAAAATACAAATGGAAAATTGTATAATATCGATATACATCTCACGCGTATAGAGTAATATTCTGCAACGTGCGTACGTGTGAATGAAAGAGACGCGCAGATGGCTTTGTCGACTACACATCCTCAATGTGTGTTCGCGAATGGCTGAATGGCGGGCGAGAATTTGCATTGGAGGCATAAAGAAACGTGTGACTGTTGCCGCCACCGATGCCAACGCCAATGTCGTCGTCGCTGCCATAAGCGTAGCGTGTGTATGCATTGAAATATCGAACAACTCGATGTGAGTAACGCATAACCATGTTCTTCGTATCGCTTGTCAGGTGTCCCTCTACGGAGACTGTGCTTATTTGATAAGCTGATGCGAGCTATTCATACATTGCATGTTGTTCTAATGTATGTATGTATGTATGTATGTGCAATGAAAATGCCAGATAGTATTCTATATTCAATTCAAATGACTTCTCTCGATACAAATTACTCCATTCAAAATTGAAATTATTTTAAATGGGTGCACGGTGGTTCCCAAACTGATTTTAAAATGGATATTCTCGAATAATATAAGTTAAATTAAGTCTTAGCGAATGCCAATGTGGCTATGAGTCCATTTAATAAACTTTTTTAGATTTGTGGGGGCGGCAAAGACAGTCAAATTTAGCACAAATGTTTCTTCCGTTACTGAATTAAACCATCTAATTTTTTAAAGTGAACAGTAAATCCAATGATTGAGAACCACTGTTATTTTCTTTTAGTACATGCTTTCTATATGATTCATAACTAAAGAATTATTAACAAACCCTAACTAAAAATAAGATCTTTTTACCTTAATTTGGAAATATTTTTGTGCCCTCTAAAAAAAGATTTCTAGAAAAATCTAGAAAGATTGCTAGTCCTAAATTAATTTGCAAAATATTAATAAAAAAAACTCATTAAATAATTCAATTATAAATTAATTTTCTCTCGTTTGTTTAAATGTAATAAAAACTCTATATTTCCTTTGAATTCCACCAGAAGAAACATAATTTATTGTATATTTCAACGGGCAATTTAAAATTCATGAAATTTTCATGATAAGCACGTGTAATTTATTACAATCATCAAATCATGAATCAACTGGGGAAATCAGAAAATCAAATATAAATTTTAAAATTTTTCGGAAAAAAATAAAAACAAGTCAAGAATCTCATACAGATTTCGCCATCTATTTTTCTTATCCGCGTCAAAGCACTGCTTGCTGCTCACGCGTGGGCAATGTGTGCGTGAATGGTAAATAGCGTGGTTTGGTAAGTAATGAAACTCTATGAAATATGTAACATAGATGTGTTTTAGATTAGAGTGCACTCGAGCACATTACGAACATAAAATTGTGCACAAAATAAACACGAGTGTGCACGCCACAATCTCTCAAAGCAAAAGCCGCGCCACGAACATACCCCACCAATCCATAATTCAACCCCAACTTTCTCTCTTTTACGGCAAATATACTCCCTATATTCCGCGCGCATTGCTCAGGTTGAGGTGGCTTTCGTAATTTATTAAATTCAAGATTATACCGCCCGCCACGGAGAGAATGTTCCTGAAATATAATTTTTCAAAATAACCCAAAATTTAAGCATTTAAACTGTTTGAACACGATTGTTCGGTTTACAAATAATTATTTTTGTTTTTATGAACGAATAGTAAAATTTTACCTAATATTATCCAATTTGTGAAAACTCAAAATACACCCCCTATTTAAAATGCTATTAAAACATTCATAAGTGAACTCCTATTATTAAAAATCTCATTACCCTAATTTCCAATTATTGCTCATTCCTAAAATCCAGAAAAGAAGATATGAAAGACTGCCAAACTAATTAATATCTAAATATTTGATTCACCATTAAAACATTGTTAGGCAACATCTCTAAATGGGGATATCTACCCCCGATAGCAAACAAACATACTCAGTAATTTCCCATTTCCCAAGTTGCAATAGTAAATGAAATATTCATAAGTTTTGTAGCCTTTTTCTCCAGATTTGCAAGCTTTCTCAAGGTATGAATTTTTTGGGGTGAATGAAATAGGTTCAATATCTCTTTTTCATACCAATAAAAACTCTTAAAAACTCTACACCCTTCCAAAGTGCTCAAAAACATTATTTTTTAAATATATCAATTATCCATTTCAAGCCTATAACTCTTCCAGTTCACGCGTATAATTCGTAAAAAAATAAAATCTTTCAAATGTTAAATAAAATAAATCAATCAATATCCAAATATTTTCAATCACTTTCAATCAATCAAACCGCCCAATTAAATTTAATAAAATACACATACACATACACTTTTACAAAGTGTAAAACATTTTCCATGTGTATCGCGCATTTTCCATTTAAGCGTTTTAATATAGTACCTAGCAGCAAAGTAGCAAAATATTTTCCCAACTCGGGCGCGCAAACATTTTCCGTAAAACGTCAAACATTTTCGTATCGATTTGTTATTATTTTCGCAGTTGGCTTACTCAACCGTCGCAACCCGATGGCCGGTTTCACCGGTTCGCCGAAAAATATTCAACTTCCAACTCGCGCATATCTTAATTGCGTATAAATTAAGCTCAAATCCAAAATATCGTAAAACTGTTTCGAAACTACCCTCAAACAGTATTTCCACCCACGTATATTTCATCAACCACCACCGCCAGCAGCATCAACACGTGCAACCAATGCCGCCTCCAAGCGTTAAGGCCCGGCCCGTATTCCAAACCGCCGTGAATAATTCATACAAAAGCTAATTGCATTTACGCGGCCGGCGCGATTAAACGTCGGACACGCCGAGTTTAAATTGTACGTACGTACGTACTTAGGTATATTTGATATTAAGCAGGTGCAAATGGTTTTTAACGAGCCAGAGATGGATTTACCACGAAAGCCGCAAAGTGAAAGACGCAGAGATTGAATTACATCTTTCCATTCGCACATTACCACTGTTTACCGCCGTCGCGTCGTGCCGCGCCGTTCGTGTGAATTTGCTGCAGGTGGTGTTGGCTGCGTTTAAACAACGTTTGCGAATTATTTCAGTAATGAATTCGCAATTTCCACACCGCACATCTGCGCCATACCTACACCCCACCCAGCCGTGCAAATTTTCTCACCGCCCCCCCCACACATTCACAACATTCGCCTGCCTCAATAGCAAATGCATTTATGGAAAAAAGAAAAAGAAAGACAGCGAGTGGGGGGCGAACGTGCAACAGCCGGAAATAACATAATTATTGCACGGCAATGTCGGCTTATGTTAATGCACATTCTGTTGTTTGAATCCGAAAGCAATTTCAATGTTTGCGCGCATTTTGCATTCGTGAGGAATAAATTTGCCACAGATTGAAAAACGATATTCCGCATAATTTTGAATTCAATTTCACAAACGTACAACTAGAAATGCCAGCAACAAACAAATTCTTCTATTATATTGCATTATTCTTTGACTATAAAGAAAGTGAATAGAATTATAGTATATTTACATTGTACATGCAGCAGAAATTTCAGAAAAATTTAAGAATTACATTTGAATTTCTAGATAATCGTTAAATTTATTTACCGTCGCCGCCGCCAGCTATGTTTCTCAATCTATAGGTTTGTTTAACCAAGAGAATTAATAAGTTTCATTAAAAAGTTTTCTGCTGTTTGGAGAAATTCTCGAACGATTTCATAATTACTATTGCCAATAGAATATTCTAGAAAGAAATCCTAGTGACGTCGTTATAAAACTAAAGTGGCAAATTTACATTATATTGAGATAAGAAAAATACCGAAAAATGCTCTAATCAATTTCAATATCGTTGTGAACGATTAAATAATCAAATTCCCTATTTGCTATCGCCACCGCTACCAATGACTGTCCAAGTTTTACCAGTTCTTTAGATAAACCCGAAAGATTTGGTAATCACTATTGCCAATAGAATATTCTAGAAAAACATAATTTAAATTCATATAACCCTTGTCGAGTCGATATAAAAGAGGGTGGAATCTTCAATATATTTCGATGAGCCTTTATTCACACGGAAAATACCAAAAATTTTCCCGCTAGTCAGCAAAACCGTTTTAAACGACCTAAAAATCAAATTATCCATTTGAGAATTTTGTTAATAAATCCTAGTGAATTTCTCAGTTCAGTCGCTATAAATGAATAAATTTTACAAGAATTCCGTAATTATTATAACCAATAAAATATTCCAGAAAAATCCCCTTTACATTCATTTAGCCAGCTTTTCCGTTATCACAAATATGAGTCATAAATAGCTTTCAGTGATAACGACCAAATATATCGTAAAATTTGTCATTTTATAGATTTGCTCAAAATGCATTTCCAATAAATTTATCTAATTTTCCAATCTCAACATTTCCTCATTCTCTACGCTATATCTCAACTCCGTCGTTAAATCCGAATGATCTTTCACTGTACAAAGCTTCAGCTTAAATCCGTCGTTATCCCGTAATTAACATTTTAAATTGCACAGTCGCTATAAACAAATGATTTTTTTTTATCAAAATTCACCTCCAAATAACGGCTAAATAATTTAATCAACACTTAAAAAGTGGGTTAATCATTCCTAATGACGAATTTTCCTCTCTTCGAATGAGAATACATTTATTATAATTTTAATTGAGTGTCCAATAATAAACTGCACCGAAATGAAACGCGATTAACACATAATAGCTATTATAAAGTCCAAAAAGTTTTAAATTAATAGAACGCTGCCGAAAATGACAAAAGTTTTTACGATCATCTTCAACTACACTCTCTTGCTATGCTAACACGACTTGCGAGAAGCGCGAAAAACATGCAACTTATCATTAGTGATTAATAGAAGGACGAGAAGCGGTAAGCGTATTTAGCGTCGAAGCAATAAACTGAAGAGGCAACGTCCTTCTCATAAATCACACGTCATTTCGGTTTGACTTTAAGTCGCCTTTGTTTTTCATCTTCCGGCAATGATTGATGTGCGCTTTAATCGTGTAATAATTGTTGAATTCATTAATAATTTTCTCCACGCGAATACTGATGAAAAGCCAAAGAACGTATTCTCCCTTTTTGCTAGCAGCCAGCAGCAGCGGAGACGGCAGAAAGCATGCGAGGCACGTGTGCAAACATGCCACGTTTTACGCTATTGTGCCGCCCCTCTCATCTCATCTCATCTGCTGTTTGTGTGTCGCAATAACGCTAATGCAGTGTGTGTGTTTCTTTTTTCAAATAGGAAATCGAAGAGGCTCCGACAGCGGATAGGAATGCTAACGGCAGCAACGGCAGCGGCAGCGGCGGCGGCGGCGGCAGTGGCGGAGGCAGCGGCGGTCACAGAGCGTCGCGCAATCTGGGCGCGAGCATTCCGCTCATCGCGCGCCGTTTCTCGCGTCTAATAACATACATGAAATGGAAATCGATCGCCATTATATCCACAAGTAAGTGAGAGCACTGCTCGAAAAGCTTTTGCCTTAATTTATTTTACGATCCCGAAGACACTTTGCTACATGTGCCCTCTCCTCAATACATCAACGTGTTTGCGTCGTTGCTCGCTTTTCACTTCGAAATTCAATTTCATTGCTTGCCCTTCCTTTGGACCCGCCGAGGTTATGTTTATATGTGTAATGCAAATAATAATATAAAGATAATATGACCACTCACATTAATAACATTGATAGTCTATGTTTACTCAAAAGACTACTCGTTAACTTTGCTTCACACTGGTATAGTCGTCATTAGAGCCGTGAGAAATAAAGCAATAAGTGATTAGTAAGTCATTCACTTATCACCTCTTATCTAGAAGTAAATATCTACTTAAAAGTCTACTCACAATTAAATGTGATTCACATTAATATATTAATCAATCTAAGAGCTCTAGTGACCCTAAACTATCAAGTTAAACATCAATTTTTCTCCGGTGAAATGCTACAATACTCTTCTTGATAGTACTTAGTCAAGTTTATACTCTTTACTCTTCTTGATAGTACTTAGCCAAGTTTATCAGTGGTAAGGCTTTAATCAAGCCATAAATCGAGAGTTTAAACCACCATAATGCTTAGGTAGTTCAGTTGCACAGAAAAGTAAAGTAGCAAATAAACTATCAAGTAAAATACGAATCTTCTACTTGTGAAACCTTATTCCTTACTGTAAAGCACTTGACTTAGTTAATATTAACATAGGAATCAGCCAAGCAACGTAGCAAATAGAACTTGATAGTTCTTGATAGCCACGTTAATCAGTGTTAACAAGGCTTTAGCCAAGCTATAAGTCGATACACATAAACCGTAATAAACAGGTACTCCAATTGCACAGGCAGCTTAAATAGCCAAAGTAGCAGATTATGAAGTAAAATACTAATTTCCATTGGAAACTTACTATACTCCCTACTGTCTAGCATCTAATTACCTGCAAGTCCATTCATTGTCAAGTCTGATTTGCATTCGGCCAGCAATCAGTCAAGTAAAGTAGAATTTCTTACTTATCCAATATTACTCCACACCTTACTCTTCCTGATATGTATGAATCGCCAGTAGCACAGCCTTAACGACCATACGCTTTGGTCAAGTGATACGTCGATACGAATATAAACAAAAAATATAAATAGGTACTCTAATAACACAGACAACTTAAGAAGCGAAAATAGCAGATTGTGTGGTAAAATACTAGTTCCCGTTAATACCTTACTATACTCCTCACGTCTAGCACCTAATTACTTACACGTCCACTCAGAGTCAACTCTGATTTATATTGGTCCAGTAATCAATCAATTAATGTAGAAGATAGACACCCATGAATCATCAAGTAAAATATCAATTTCCTGCTTATGCAATGTTACTACACACCTTACTCTTCCTGATATAAGTCACCAACACCTCTTATCAGCTTTAACGACCATACGCTTTGGTCAAGTGATAAGTCGATATGAATACACACAACAATTATAAATAGGTACTCCAATTGTACAGCTGTGATGAACCTAACCTTCAAATGACAAAATGCTCATATGTCGAATACGTTTCCATGAACTTATTATACGCATTAATCGAACATTCGCGAATTGAGGAACAACATAATCAATTGTTAAGTAGCACATACCTTCAATAATAATCGTTGACTTTTTCCACAATGATGATTCTTCTTACCCTGGGTATCACTGCTGATCAAGTAAACATTCGCACAGATTGTTGTCGATTATACCGTTAAAACGATATTTTGGCTGGCACTTCTTCCAGCCATCCATACACTACATACAAAGCACGCACTTGATATAATCTTGAAATATATACGTTGTATAAAGGTCTAATCGTAACACAATAACGGTGCGGTGCAACACTAAAATTTGACAGATGACCTGCACAGGTTGCTTGGTAATTTTGCACAACCTAGGGTATTTTGCCAGTGCGCAGCCGATGTTATTAAAGTTGCCTACATACAAAAGTTTTTAGATATTGTACAACTTCCACCTTTTATTTTTACTTATTTAAATGATAATATTCATCTGTCATCATCGTTTAGAGTAAATCAAATCTCGCAACAACTAACAAAGTTGCACTGTCTGTCTGTCGGTTTCCTATTTCCGGTCGTATGATAAAGGAGTAATGTATGTGCATAAATTGCGCTAGAAATGCGAATGAAGTAAGTAATTGGACGTAAATTGGGTGCTTGAACGTTCAAGTGTTACCTCATTTGTCACCCTGGCTATCCATAATAAAATCGGGAACGTGTAGGAGCACGGCCCGTTGTAAAGCACGGATAATCCACGTATATCCCAAGTCCTTCGGGAACGTCATCCCGAAAACCCACTCACTCAAATCTCGTCTGCTTTCAGCGTGTCCAGTGTCGTGCACTTTACAGTTGCTTTGGTTTCGAGTACGTGGCACTCGTGACGTACGCGAACCGAAT
This sequence comes from Aleochara curtula, assembly GCA_963978815.1. Classification (NCBI taxonomy): domain Eukaryota; kingdom Metazoa; phylum Arthropoda; class Insecta; order Coleoptera; family Staphylinidae; genus Aleochara; species Aleochara curtula. Next base: position 10,567,411 of record OZ022219.1, on the reverse strand, counting down.
CCCGATGAAATCCTGGAATGAAAATAGAAAGAAAAATGCGCAATCCCCATTCTCCTGCTACTGCTGCTGACCACCCTTCCAATGTACATGTGTACGTTGGCTACAGGCAGGAGACAACTGTAGGAGTTAAGCCTATATTACCTTTGATCCTTGTGCGCCGTGTAAATTCAACAAAACGGCGGCAACGCCAGCAACGGTGGCGGCAATGAACATCCATAGGCTGTTTGTACACGTGCTGAAACTCGTGTCAGACGCGTACAAAAGCAGGCGGCTTTCTTTTCTGTTCGGCAGTATACGAGCAGTGCAAACACGCTGGGGGCGGCTAAATGAGGCAAATTAATGTGTTAATAAAGAGTCGACGCCAGCAGGTACAAAATTTCATCTCATTAGTTTACCGTTATTGTCTTGCGCGTGCAAGAGCGCCATATTCATCAGTCTTCCAATTAAACACTGATGATAACAAAATATCCGTGCATTCCCCGCACAGCATTAATTAATATCTTCTTTTTGCACACGCATTCATATCGCTCCTCTTTTTGCAAACGTAAAAACATGTTGATTATTAAAACGAAAGACAAACAATGGCGCTGGAGTAACAAGCAGTATGTTTGTGTTTGCAAAATAGATGACCATGATAAGCTTCCAATGGGATTTGTTATGTGGAAATCTACAACAGAATATAAAAGCAAAAAAGGCAGAAACTCTTTCGAATACTGTGTTTACCTGATTAAATTTTCATGCTCGGATTTTGACTCACTTATCGAGATATTTCATTCAATATTGATAGTGCGAATGGCAAGTGTAGTTGATGTTAACAATGCGGGCACGCGTGCGATAAACTAGAAGAATAGCAATTTTATGTATGCACATATGCTTAACCTTACTTCGTGAACAGTCTGGAGTGTTTAAAAAGGCACTTGGACGTTTCGCACGTCTCGACTGGAACTCTTTCACTGGCACACATCGTCCATAGGGTGGCACGCGCGACACGATGCGACGTGCTGCCATCATCAGTGCTATCGCACTTTCGCTCCTGTTCGTTCTCTCAACTGAAGAGTGCTTCAACCCACTCTTGAACGCGAAAGCTCCAAAGCGCATTATTATGTAAAGTAAAATTACAGCTGGCAGTGCGTAAGAGACGTAGTGGTCAATTTATTAAAAGTTACTGCCAATTTTAAATCACATTTGCGCGTGTGAATGTTACTGTGCTTATTCTAAAGCAGTGAATTTTCGACGCCATCTTTACAAAAGGTATTTACATTTTTCATGTTTTATGCTTTCTTTCAACGCCTCTCAAATCAAATCAAAGTTATTAATCTCCAGGATATTTCTAGCTATTTAAAGCGAGCATATTGTTCAGTTTAGGAGTCGTTGATTCATGGTGAATAATGATATTTTATTATCACATAAAAGTATCCATAAAACTAGATTACAAAACATAATGTTCATTCGTAAATTTATGATTCCAACCATTTTTATTAAATTCAATCCTTTTGAAGCACGTTTTCAAAGTGTTTTCAAGATTTTATACGCAAGTTGATTTGAGTTTACCTTTTAGACATTATCATATCTGATTACTTCTTACTGGTTTATCAAAAAGGTTATGTTATAATATACAATGCGTCTTAAATCACTTTAGAGACATCAACAGTACGAAGTTCAAATTAAAGATACGCGGTGGTTTCCTGGTACACTTGGTATTTAATGCGCGTTTTACGTCTGTTCATTAGGAGGGCGCTGCTGAAGAAATGCTTTTTCATTAATACCTATATTGCGCACGTGCGAATATTGCCTGCAGGCTTATTGGCTGGCCATAATACGCCGCTGGCTTGTTGTTCGTAATTGTGCTTTGTTAATGCCCCGGGAGAAAAAGGATGATAGGAAATACGTGTAAATAAACAAATGGCGTAAAAGGTAGCGAAAGTGTGAGAGAAAAAGAAGCGCGCCACGGGAGGAAATTGCACTAACGAGACCGGTTCGTAAATGATGTAATTTAACTATGTCTGTTTTAATGTGTGTATTACGGAAAAACGGATGCGGATGCCGAAGGAAGTTGTTTGTTTTTCATTAAATTACGACGCCCATATTCACATTGAGCTGCGAAATACGACTTTAAAACATCATGGATTCCATTTTACCTGAATAAGCAAAGCATTGTAATTGTATTAATTAAATACACTCGTATATCATCTCTTTTCGTCGTTATAGTTCGTGAAACAATCCGCTGCCGTCGCTAGTGGCTTATCGTAAAAGTGCAAACGTAATTACGCAATGTTATAAAAATACTAGCATGACATGCCCCCGAGAGATAATAAAATTCAAGCAGTAGCAAAAATACGTTTCACATAATAAAAGCGAAACGTTTAATACTGAAAGCTCGCGCACGCGTTGATTTTACACGCTGTTAGGCAAGGAATAAATGTGAACATTCGCATAAAATGCGTTTTTTCCCTCAGCTGAATGTGAAGCGCACGTCCTGTCGTCTTGTTGTAGGCGTCATGTATTCAAACTTTCATTGTGTTTGCCTTCAGGACAATGAATAAAACTGAAAAATATTTTGCATTTGACCTGACAGATATAGTAGCAAATTTCATTTTATAACTAAAACATCTTCCTTGAAGCTTTAAAGATATTTTAGGTTAAGGATGCTTGTCAAAAAATTAAATTTACTTCAATCACGAACCATGAATAAAATCTGAATTTGCTAAGTTTATTACAAATGTTAAAGTTCATTAAAGCTTATTAAAATCCTATTATAACTTTTGCTTTTGTCTTTGCATTCAAACTTTGTTGGCACAACTAAAACAGCAATTGTTTTAAATCCGATTACTTGACATCTAAACTTTATATACCTTGCCTAAACTAAAATTGATTTACTATTGATTAATTTTTCCAGAATCCTGCTTTGTTGTTCAGCACGATAACAATGAGAAAGTTCCATTATGATCGGTCATAATACGTTTGATATATCATGTTAATAGAACATGATTGATCATTTGAGTGAAATAATTAACATGAACTCAAACCAAACGTATCAGTCATAATTGAGTTTGATTAATTGGTGTTTATGCACCTATGAAATTAACCTTTGATGTTCACTAGATGCTCATTAGTTTCAGTGTAATTACATTTATTAGATTTAAACGCATCATCACGTATGCTACTTTAATTTAATTTCATTTCATTTCCGTTTGTTTCAACTTCAACTAGGATCTGATGAAAAACGTGTGTTACAATTAAAACGTTATTAAATAAATCACAAAACTTTTTAGCTACACAAAGTTCAGTCGAACAGAACAAAGTTTAAACTACAATTACGTTAGGTGCTTTGCGTCATGAGTGTGAGAGGCGGCGCGTTGCCGGTGCGACTTGGGGACAGGAAAAATAAATCCAGTTCGTGCATGCAAAGACGCTTTTCTTGTCAAATTCAACCTCTAATGGCGGCCGACAAACTTTCCGTGCATACGAGGTGGCAGCAAAGTCGATCTGTATATGTGGTTGCCGTCTAAACTTATTAGAAAGTTTGCAGAGCACAGCTCAGCAGTTCGTTAGCACATGGTATTGTTGGTGAGTTTGGCATTGGTGACTTGAAATGAATCTATGAGCGACTAATGACTAATAGGCCAACTTTGAGTTCAGGATTTCACTCATTAACATGAGTTGTCCCGCAAATCATTCAGACGTCGAAGAATGCATCGCTTCCGGAATTAAGGGTTGTCTTTGAAAGTCAGAGATGACATGAAATATGTAAATGCGAGACGTTCTTGTGCAAGCAAAGCAATCTCGGTAAATTCTTACGATTGTTTATTGCCTCGCAAAGAGGTGGATTTTATGGCGGGGGGTGGTTGTTGTGCTTGGAGAAAAGAAAACAGGAAACGTGCTTGCTCCGGTTGCATTTTGTGTGGCGGCTGGCTTTAAAACCAGACTTGTTTTATTGCTCGCGGAATTGTTCCATGCATATTTCATGCCTGTCATACACACGACGACAAAGCAGCCACCACTAAGCTACGAATTTCTATTCAATAACAATCCCACCGCCACACTTGGAAATGCACACGAGACATGTTGCTTTACAATTTGAAGATTGCAATGCTGAAAATTTAAATTGAATGCATTATAAAGCGTAGAGTCACTATTTTGGGTTATGTGAAAAGATTCCATTTCTAGATTACCAACCTTACAAACGCATAATTGCTTTAAATTTTAAGATTTGCATTTGAAAATTTAATTAACTATTTTCTAGAAACATGTTTTCTGTTTGCATCCTGCATTCTGTTCTTAGACTACCAATTTTACAAAGACGGTCGCCATTTTCCTTTAGCCATTGACAAGGTTAAAGTCAATATTAATAATTTAAACCGAATACATATCAAGGTCTAGTTTTGGTTTCAATCAATAATTAAATAAGCTAATTTATTCATAACGAACATTTTTTGTATTTCATTAAATATTCTGTAGCTAGAATACCAATCTTATACACATGGTAGCCATATTGCTTTCGAAGTGAACCGCGGTGCAACGTGTTATCATTTCAGGTCCAGTTGATTTCAATAAAAAATACGTGATAATATCATGTTTATGATAAATATATATGGTGAATTTTATTACAGTAGGTATATAACAAATCGCGAACAAGATTGTGGTTTAAGATGAGTCAATAAAAGCAATGAGCCATCAATTAATCGAAAGCAATTTAGCGAATAAACGGGGCAATCCGTAGTGACGGGATTGTGCACATTACGCTCAGTACACTCGCAAGTGTACGTAGTCGGCACTGGAAGCGGCTTCATAAATAAGTTCATAATTCATGGTCGAGCGAAGCGATTTGCAATTCGCAGACGTTTCAACATTGGTTGCGAGTGTATGGAGCGCCAGAATCGTGGTTCGATAAGAGGGCAAAATCCATTACGCTCTCGTCGAGGCGGCCCTCGCATTTGGTTTTCAATCAGCGGTCTGCCGCACACCTTTACAGTTGAAAGCAATGCGCGCTTGATTATTAAATGCTAACAGAACGATGGCGGATTCGAAAGGATGAAGCGTTCGATAGTGAAAATCGATGTTTCCCTCACACATTCACCCGGAGCTCTCCGAATCGTCATTAAACTTGATTACTCCAGATGCTCGAAACGCAGACAATTACAACGAGTTGCGAGTTTATAGTTGGCGTGCATGGGATTTATCTTGCTCGTGCACTATTTTATATCGCAATTGTTTGAACAACACTTCGCACCAAGTCATTAATCAGGTCGTATTTTTCAACCCTGGGTAGTGATGAAACTCATTAATTGATTCGTCGACGACTAGCGATTAATTTGATGACTTTTAGGTGTTAATTACTAATCACTTTGCATTATGCATGGATGAAACTTTGGCAAAGACAATACGCCCCCAGCGGCGTGTTGGCGAAATACAGTGGGATTCAATTTGCACATCAGACATGCAGGGATGCTTTAAAATGGAAATTTTTCATCAACAGGCTGCCAGTGTACGTCAACCGCCCCTTAGGATATTCACATCAATAACAACGTTGAACCGGAAAGTTATATTCACGTGTCGACGGTTTAATTGCGTTCAAAATGGACGCTCCACAAAAAGCCGGCTGATGGCTGGAAGGCGATTGTGGCAAATGAAGAAGTTTCCCAAGACGTTATATATTTAGTTCTTACCATACGGAAAGTTTTACGCGATCCGCTTCAACGCTTTACTTATTTAACGCCGCACAAAACGTTTTTCTTCTTTCGGCTAGTTTTTCGCAGCTGTAAATAATCCTTGACATGTGGGAGGCCTACGTTGTGCTCGTAAATCTTTTCGCAACTTGTTAACATGACATGTACGCTTTGTTTAAACGTTGTGCAAAGTTAATTTAACCTCTCTCCCCCAAACGTTTACGAATTATATATTAATACACGCACAAAGTTTTCTGTACATAATTGAACAACAACCTAAACGGAAATAAATTGCACTCGTATTAAAACACATGAGCTAAACGGATGCGAATTCAATTTCATTTGGTTGAAACGAACAAAAATGTAAAAGTCGTCGTTGAAGCACGAAACCAACACAGGAAAGATGAATTGCGGAGCAGGAGATATAACAACAACAAAAGCAGACGAAACATTTTTTATCTTCGACTCTCATTTGCAGTGTGCTTGTTCATATTCGAGCATAAAGTACTAGTGAGATGAACACACAACGGAATGATGTAAAATGTCAAATGCTGCAGAAAATGTATTGGCGAACGTGCGCATTGTGTCCCGCAATTCGTATGTTTTCCGTGTGTTGCACGCGTATTTTTGCCGTTTTCCTGCTTCAGCGCCATTACCATCGTAATTTTCACTTCGCTGGAGTGGAATGGAAGTTGCGTGTTGGTTTGCTATTCACCTTAGCACAAAAACACTCGTTAAATTATGCAAGAGCCGTGCTTGATGCAGCATTAATAATAATTTTGCGACGTACACATTTTTCTTTACTGCGAATCCAGTGCTTTGGCGAATGTAGGCAACTGCATGTGCGTCGTACCTGTCATAAACACTTTGTATATTCAGATTGGATGCGCGTACAGGATATATATACGAATACAGAGAATGCTGGAGGCATTAGGGCACTGTACATTTGCATATTGTGTTTTTGTTTTGTTGGCTGGCGGGCATTTTCTCGAAAGAAGCAAGCGCGCTCACGTCCATTTACGCAATACATAATAAAAAAGAAGACAAAACAAAAGGAACATATACAATTGCAAAGTATTTCACGAAATGATAAAAAGCGAGGTTATTTATTTCCTCTTTTTGTTTTTCCATGTTTTTTGTGCGTTATATTTGTGAATTTCATACTTACACATGTTTTAAATTAGCCGAGTTGTAATGTCACAAATTTAATATGAATATATTTTTACGCCCAATTTCACATGGGACAACAGTAAAAAAAAATTGAATATCTAAGTGGTTATAAACTTTCGCGAGTTTAGTAAATACATTAGCGAATATGTAAGAAAAATTTGAACGTCAAGTTTATAAGCGTTAGTATGCAACACACTTAACTTATGAAACTTTAACGTCAAGATTCTAGAAAGTTCTTCGGAAAGTTTATAAACTATGATAATAATAATTCAACTTACAGAATTTAATGATATTAATTTTACATTTTAAACATGACCTCAAGTAGTAATTGAATGTTGATTCAATAATTATAGCTGAAAAGTAAATTTTACAATATTTTACACTTAGAAACACCAATGATAAATGAATAGTAATGAACAATTAATGATAATTCCTTTGGGCAAATTAACTTCTACAGTATTTCATGAAATTTGAGGTTAATAATTTTAAATGATTAAATTAGCTATTATAATTACATCGAGAAATGACAAATGAACATGAATTGGTAATGTTGTTGATGTTTGTTAATGTGTTAATCTTATTATTGTTGAATTGTTTATAATTTTCGTTTGATATTGTTGCAGATGTTGGTTGGTGGCCAAAACTATCACAAATGTTTGCGTTACAAATGCGAGACAACGGAGTGGTTCCCAAACATTACGTAATGCTCGCAGAGAACGCTTCCGTCGAACACATCGAGTACAAATTGCAACCGATGGCACGCACTCACGCACGTGGTGAGTACATTACCTCAAATAATTCCACAGCATACTTCATAATAACTCTACCGGGAGTCGAATAATACGTTTGAGCGAATAACAGGACGACACCAAAGAAAAAAGCGCACGTACGTGCACGTGCACGTGCCAAGTACGCCACTGGGAAAAAAAGGACAATTCGCTCGTTTCACGCACGATAAGTGCTCGACGACTTTGTCTGTCTGCTGTAGTGTGCGCTGTTTGTCAGTGGAGAAAAAAACCTTTGCCGCCGTCTCGACTTTGTTCGTATTCTCTTTCCGTTTTACTTCCTCCGTTTTTTCGCTGCCGCGCCGCCTCTTTTAAGCAAATATTATCACTGTAAGTGAAAGCATTACTCGTCCCATTGAAAAGTTGCAAGGCGCAAAAAAAACACAAATACTCTGCGAATCGCAGCACAACTTTTGCATTTTAATTTAGTCGCGTGTCACGCGAGCGCCATTTTAATTCTCAATCCGTACAAATGTGCAGCGTGAAGTGGCTGTTGAATTAATTCAATTCTACAACTCGCGTCGGAGTTGCGCGTTTGATTGATGTGCTCAGTCGGTGCACTCGCCGCAGATGCGCAAGCATAATTCGATTACGCAATTGCATTTCCGTTTTTTGCGCTTTAATGCACAAATCTTCTTAGTTGGCGCAATTTTCCACGCTAACTTGATTTTTTCATCACAGCGCGCAGATTGCGGAAATTACGTTGTCATTCAGTTCAAGTGATTTACTCATCACAAATTTTCCTTATTCACGGATAAATATTATTTGATTTAAGATGAATTAATTTACTAACCAAAGATGCCATAAGCGTACTAAAAATAACCTTAAAATAATTATTTTATTACTGGAAAAAAGACGATTAATCTGCGCATGCGAAAAGTTGTGCAAGTGAAAAATTGTTTCATCTTTATAATTTTTTTTCTGTTATACTATGAATATTTTTGAAAATCTTTTATCACTATCTTTTAGTACAACTCTTTATCTATAACTTGTATTTTTTTCATCTAAAAATCATCAAAAATGGCCGAATTACAAGGGATTTACCGAAACGTGATTTTCTTAAACGCGTTTTGGGTTTAATCAAGATAATTTGAAAACGGTTCATTGAAATTCAAAATTTCAAAAAGATTTTGTCAATATAGTAGTCTATTTCATCATTGACCAAAAGATTTATCAAAACACACGTTGAAAAAGAAATGGCCGAGGTTTAAACAGAAAATTTCAGTTTTTTTCCAAATCTTTTTCGATTTTATTTCTTTTAACAAATATTTACCGAGCAATTTGAAAATCCTTCATAGGCCTACTGAATCGACTCATTATAAATAATCTGCGAACATTTGGTTTTGATTAGATTGATAGTTTTTGAGTAATCCTAATTTTAAAAAATTTCACATTTAATAAAAATTTGTTATCAATTAATGGAATTCATTAATTTTAATGAGTTAAGTGCTTATATTTTTAATTAATCCCATAACTTTTTGATTACCTCATAACTTCGTAAAATTAGCTTTTCATAACGATCGAAATAAATTATCAAGAATTTCCCGCAGCACGTCATTCATTTTACATTACTTGGATAATTTTCCGGAGCTTTTCTTGCTGAACGTTGAAATTCTTGCCGCATTCCATTCGGGTTATTTGCTCATCACAATGGAACAACATTCCAATTGTTTCTGTTCTGTATTGAATTGAAACCTCGTATTTGCTTATTTATTGTGAGCACAAACGAATAATATCCTTCTAGAAAGAAAGAACGAAAGAAGAAAAAGCGAACATTTGTATCATGAAACATGTCTAAACATTTGGTTTAATACGCGAAGGGTTTTCATGCTTTGTGCTTGAATTACCATAGATTGTAAATGCTTCGGCTTGTGACTTGCACAAAAAGGAATTGAATTATGTTAAAAGGCTATGGGCTATGAATAATAGACTCGTGAAAGTCGATCGATTGTTAAAGTAAAATATGACGGTCGAGTTGAACGGAAAAGTTTCTTTTGGATTATTACGAGTTATTTCGTAAATATTTCGATGAAATGCTAAACAAATTTCACTTCAAGTACATACGAGAAGCGAGAGAAGAAAAGAAAAGAGAAGAGGGAAAGTTATTTAGCAAATTATGCGGTACTCGTTTTCTTTTTGAGTGCGGGCAAGTAATTTAAGTAAATTGTTTTCTTTCCATCCCGATAGGTTATGAAATTTTAGATGGAAATTATTATCATATACAGAGTGTTTAAATTTACACCTCAAAAATTCAATAAGAGAAAATTCTTGAGATTATAACCTATTTTTTACTATAATTTATTTTAAGGGATGATAATGATGAAATTTTTAAAGATATAAAATTTAAGATGAATTTCTTTTTAGAGAAAAATTTTAGACGGGTAATGGGAGTTACATAATCGGAATTTTGAATAAAGCCTTATTTTTCATAAAAATCTTTTTGGAAATTACTTATAACAAAATTTTAGTTATTTATCTGTGAATTGAAATAACGTTTAGCCATTTAGGCACTCAACTTTGAGTACAAATCACGTCAAAAAACAATAAATTTGACTCCCGCTGCACTTAGTGCTTGCTCAAGGGTTGAAAAAGACATTCTTTTAATTTTCTAGGGTAATTTTATAGATATGAAAGTGATCCCCATTACCCGGATTTAAAATGAATAATCCATATTCTAATCCAAGAAAATGATAATGAAATATTCGATAATCACCCCATCCACCACTTTGATATTGAATACAAACAGTAATTCTTTCTCTTTTCATTGCATTCTTGGATTGGCTATGTGCACATACGCAGTAATAATAATCTGCGCACCGGGTAATACGTTCGGACGATCGATATTGACGGCAATCGACAATATGCAGCTGAGCAAAGAGTTCAGTACGCTCACGGTCCTGATTGACATATCGGCGCTGCCATCGTGGTCGCTGTACTTGAATGCGGAGCCGACGCCGGAAGACGCCATCGCCATTGCTTTTGAGCAACCGTCGACGACAACGGCAACAATGGCGATCGCATCGCACAATCGACACAATAGCGACAAATATAGCCGAAGGAATATGCAGGTGCTGCGTGCCGACTTCCTGCAGTTGCTGAGCAACGCCACAAAAAAACATATCCTGCTGCTGTCGGATCTCGAGCCGCAGGATAGCGTTGAAGATACGATCAACAAGCGTCTCGCACGACTGCGCCACCACCATCAGCAGCAGCAGCAGGATCAGCATCAGGACGACGACTGTTTCGGACTGCTGGACATCCGTGACGACTACGTGACAATGCGGAAACTGCTAAAAGTGTGCGGACGCTTCGGCGAACGAGTGCACGAATGCGCCGACAACCTGCAGGAATGGCATCTCAAGCATCAGCAGGGCGAAGAATGCGAAACGTGTGATTCGGACCTTAGCAAACTGCTCGGATACGTTGCGATCCTTGCAATGTCCGTCTTCACAGTTTTTGCTTTTCTTGGCGTCGTTGCCTGGGTGCGCTATCACATCCTTCGCAAGCATATCACCAAAGGACCTTACAAGGTGCTCCTCACCGCCACCGATTTCGTCTTTCCCCAGCTGCCGGATACGCGACGCGTGAGTACTTCCAACTCTTTTAATATTCATGAAAAATTAAGCATTAATTGCTGTCCCGCATGTTTGAGGTTAGGGACTGACCTTGACATGCTTCAGGAACTATATTTCGTCCTTTGGGTCCTTAAATATTTAATACAATTCTAACGACTTTAAAAACACTCACCAAAAGAACAAAAAAGAAATCTAACCTTAAAAAACAAAAATACCTTGAATAGTATAAATATTTATGACATTTATATAAACATTTTGGTTAGCTAAAAATATCTAACCTAAAAGCAAAAGCAAGGAAAATATTTAATAATTTAACCGGAGAACCGGAAAATATTCCAACATACATTTGCGGTTAAAAGTGATGCGCCGTTTTTAATTAAATTCCACACTAAACCGGAAAACACTTAGTAATTAAATATTATTCTTGAAATATATGAAAATAAAGGTATGTGGTTATTAATTACCCGTTAATTATATTCTAAATTAATTAAACAAATGCAACCCTTCCACGAATATTAAATTTAGTATTATGCCGGTTACCATTATGACAAGATGAGATAATAATTAATTCTTCGTTATTATCATGATGACATTCGTCAAGAGAGGGCGACAAAATTAAATTAATTTAATTCTATAATAAATTTAAATTCATTAACTAAACTAATGTAAAACAAGATCAATATTTCATATTCAGTTTAAGGATAAATAATGAACGAGGATAAAAGAGATAATTGGCAATCGAATGAATAAAAAATCATTAATAATTGATTACGAGCGGTAACTTTTATCATGGCTGAGAACGAGAATGAGAACGAGAACGAGTTGAGAATTATTACTTCCCGAATGCTTTTCGCTTATTGATTTTTCTCGAATAAATGCCAAGGTTATGCACATACTTCTATCACAGTTTACGCTCGCGCATCATCACTTATTCAGATGTCACTCTAATTCTCCGACTCCTCATCGCCATGCTTTTCACTTTACTACTCGACAATTCAATGCCTTTCTTCTGTATGCCTCGCATGCACACTTGAGAGTTGCGGTTGGCACTCAAGCTCGAATGGTTTTTGAGCTTTCAAAACGCTATTTGAATGCGCACTCCTTTTGTTTTATTGCCATTCCAAGCAAATTTCAAGCATATTTCACCAGCTTATACATTACAATGTCATAATTCCTACATTTTATTCAATGTCTACGTTTTAAATAAGACTTAAAGAGCTGTCTTTTTACTGATTTACTTAACGTTTATATTGATGTACTCGTTGCCACCCTCTGGAACTCGGGGGTGAATAAAAAGAAACGACACTAAAGCTTCCACTTGTGACATTCGCAATATATTGTGAAAGAAGCGCATTTTAAGTTATCCCCCGAGTTTGCAGCGGGGAATTTATTTCTGCACATAAAACTGGGCAAATGGGGGTGAGGGGGTGGTGGAAAACAAAGAAAATTTATTAGTGGATGTTATTTATTGTTTGTTTGTCTGCGAAGGTGGACGAAGGCATCGAGGCGATGCTGTGCTGTTGGTTGCAGCAATTACAAGAGTTTGGCGGACCCGAAGTGGACAAACCGGATCTACTTCAAGGCTCTGGCGGCACCGGGGGTGGCACCGGCGGCAACAATACACGCACGCCATTGCGAGGCGGGTCTAGTCCCAGTCTCGCCAAGCAGCTGCTGATCGATCCCCGGGTTCGGTACAATGTACGCGTGAAAAAGTTTCATCAACATGATCATCATCATCTTCATCTTCATCATCAGCCAACCATTCATGCCGCACACTCACACAACACGTATTGTCACACAACACGATGATGGTAAAATTGGGGTTTGTGTGTGCGCAGGGTGACCTGGTGCAAATGAAGCCGATTCAGTTGGAGTCCAGCTCCAACGTCGAGTTGAAGGCAAAGACCGTCGAGGTTCTCGTCCTCCTGCACGGCCTGCGACACGAGAACCTCAATCCGCTTATCGGCTGCCTCGCCGAACCCCCTCGCGTCTACCTGGTGTCTGAGTACTGTGCACGTGGCTCACTGCAGGACGTGCTCCAGCAGGACGACATCAAACTGGATTGGTCCTTTCGCCTCAGTCTACTCACCGACTTGGTGCGCGTGAGTATAATGACCTTCCTTTCAACTTTAAGGTCGTGCTCACTTTCGCACGAAGGATCATTAATTACATTCAATGAATTAGGGGGATCACGATTCTATTCATTTCTCTAAATCCTTACCTACGTGTTACCAAAGGGTTAAAAACCTTTACACTAATCAATAATCAAAAATTGGTAAAATTTCACATAACAGCCAAGTTTTTGAACAAAATCTTTCTAGAAACTTCTAATAACTAAACTTTACTAATATATCGACAAATTGAGATCACTTTTAATTAATTAGCAAATCAACTTTTGGCACAAAAAATTTTGACTCGCATTATCCGGTTTTCGTCTTTATAGTAGTTCTAGAAGTACTAAGAGGATTTGATTTAAACCCTTGGTATATGGTGGGTAATAAAACGAGGAACAAGAGGATAATTAATTGAAATCCATTGGGAAAGTACACATGGTGATTTTGATGTGTCATTTTCCGGTCGCAGGGTATGAAGTACTTGCATACGACGCCAATTAGGGTTCACGGCTACTTGACATCGCGCAATTGTGTCATTGACGCACGCTGGGTGCTGAAGATCACCGACTATGGCCTTCCGGCTTTCCACAATACGCAGGGGATCGGCGTGTCGCCAAAGTGTGCCCGCGGTGAGTGTGCTTTATTGCCTGCCTTTCCCGGACAGGAATTCCCGCAATTTGCAGTAAGCTACGTTAGTTTCTTGTCAAACTAAAAAATCACTTTGCCGCACTACTATCATTTCCCACAATCAAAAGTTTCCAACCTTTTTTTGAGGTTAGAATTGTAAAGTTTGAAAAATGTTTGATTTGATATTGAATTGATCCTTGAGAAAAGTTGTAAAAGATCAATAACAACCTTGGCTACATATGAAGGTTATAACCTCATTCTTTCACTCTTTTATTTTGTTTTTGTTATTATCTTTTTGTTCCTCTATTGATAGCTAGTGCAATATGCGTTTGTCTTTTGCTTGGGCAAAAGTTTGTTTCTTGATGAATGGCGTTTTCGCACGACGCTTCTCTGATTACTTTCGCAGAACTTTTATGGACCGCGCCAGAGTTATTAAGACAGCCGAGCCTACAAAAAACAGGGACGCCGTCCGGGGATGTCTACTCGTTCGGCATTATAATGCAGGAGGTGGTCGTTCGTGGCGAGCCGTTTTGCATGCTCGCCCTCACGCCCGAAGGTAAGCAGTTGACCCATATAGTGTTTGTCCTTCGGGCATATGAAAAAGAAGCAGCACTAAAAAAAGATACTGAATCGTAAACAACAAGGAAAAAGGGCTTATCGAATGTAATTTGTCCCTTTTGTGACATCTGTGAAGCATGGTCATAATAGTTTATTGTATTAGAGACAAGCAAGATTTCTATGAATATTCTAGAATATTTGTAAATTATTCATTACATGGATGTAAATTTTGATGATTATGATTATGATGATGATGATGATGGTTTTCGCAGAGATAATAACAAAAGTTAAGAAACCGCCTCCGTTGATTCGACCGTCAGTGAGCAAGGGAGCAGCACCGCCAGAGGCCATCAACATCATGCGACAGTGCTGGGCCGAGCAGGCAGAGATGAGACCGGATTTCAACGCCGTGCACGATCAATTCAAGAAACTGAACCATGGCCGTAAGGTCAACATTGTCGACACCATGTTTCAAATGCTGGAGAAGTATTCGAACAATCTGGAGGAGCTCATCCGCGAGCGCACCGAGCAATTGGATATTGAGAAGCGCAAGACTGAACAGCTGCTCATTCGAATGCTTCCGAGGTATTTTCAATTCATTTATCATGCAAGCAAGCGTAACGCACAATTACAATTGTCGTCGAAAAAATTGCGAAATTTTTTTATTAGATCTTCCATTAGTTCATTCAGTCAAGGATTCCATCACAGAATTTCATGAAGATTAATGCAATAGAATCAAAATTATTGCTATTAGTAGTGGACTTTTTACATATGACTAGTGGTAAAGTTGAAACTTTAAACGTGATTATTTCGAAAACTTTTTTTTCACATTTACAATTGCAGTAAGTGAGATTACTCAGAAACTATCAATGCAATCAAAACCAAATTTTCACCATTTGTTGATAATGAGATGAACTAGTAGATGTGTAAAAATTTTGAATTTCCTAGGAAAATATTTATTTAAAATAATAAAATACAAGAAAAAAAATTTGAAAACTGAAAGTTTCGGTTTAAACCTTCGCCATTTCTTTGGGAATGTGAGTATTGGGAAATCGTCTTGTCAAATATGAAATAAACTAATATACTAACAAAATCTTTTTGAAATTTTGAATTTCAATGAGCCGTTTTGGAATTATCGTGACCAAAAGCAAAACGGGATTTTAAAAATACATTTTGGTAAATCACATGTAATTCGGCCATCTTGAAAAATATTTAAATTTAAAAAATGCAGGAAGTAGATAAAGAAATGTATTAAACAATAGCGATAAAAGTTTTTAACAAAATCTTCATGAAACGCTAGAAAAGAATGAGAGAAATCATGTGATATTTTATCTGTTTTACTGTATATAACACTCAACAGATGGTGCTAAAATGATAATTTACTCTGCTTTTTATAGTACACAAGAAGCGACACGGGTTAATTGCTCACTGTTTTCCTCATTTTCATTTCCATTTTAATTGCTCAAGTCTCGCTCAAGTATCAATTGTGTTTGCAGCTCGGTGGCGGAGAAATTAAAACTGGGGATGCCCGTCGACCCGGAGGAGTTCGCCGAAGTGACAATCTACTTCAGTGACATTGTTGGCTTCACGACGATTTCGGCGCATTCGACGCCCTTCCAAGTCGTCGACCTCCTCAACGACCTCTACACGTGTTTCGACGCGACGATCAACGCGTACAACGTGTACAAAGTGGAAACTATCGGGGATGCGTACATGGTGGTTGGTGGACTTCCGGTGCCCACGCACGACCATGCCGAGCAAGTGGCCACAATGGCGTTGGACCTGCTGCATCAAAGTGGTCGTTTCCGTATCCGCCATCTGCCGACGACGCCATTACGCCTTCGAATTGGACTGCACACTGGACCATGTTGTGCGGGGGTGGTTGGTCTAACCATGCCGAGATACTGTCTGTTTGGCGACACTGTAAACACGGCGTCCCGCATGGAAAGCACGGGGGCAGCATGGAGAATTCATTTGTCACGTGATACGAAAGATAGACTTGAGAAAGCCGGAGGGTACACGTTACAATATCGTGGTCCAACTGAAATCAAAGGTAAAGGACCCATGGATACGTTTTGGCTGCTAGGCAAGGCCGGCTTCGATAAGCCGTTGCCCACGCCGCCCGTCATAGAAAAGAGCCACGTGTAAGTTGCCGCCTCTTCGTTTTTTTCTCTCTCCTTGTTGTTGGCTGTTTGTGCGTCTCAATTGCTTTGGCGTCTCGCCGAAATTGCGCCAAACTTTTAATTTATTTGTCTGCCAACTCCTACACCCTTTCTATGTAAAGCGGCCTCGTTCTTATTCTTGTTATTCGTTTCATGCTGCTTTTTTGCTGATGTTGTCGACTCGATGGCCTGCAATCTTCATCGCTGGGGGTCGTTGCTTTGGCGCGCGCAGTTTAGATGAAAGCGAATTAATTCGCCAAGATATCAAGGCAACGTCGGAGGGTTCAATGGATAGCGATACCGGAATACATATGAATGCTCCACCCCTGGATGATTCAAACAGGTACGTGCTTTCTATCTTTCTCTTTAAGAGGTTACATCCAGTTTCGTAGAGGGGAAATGGTTAAAGTTAGTCCCTTTCAAGCACATGTTTTGAATGTTTAAATTATTAAAATTGGTTCATAACTTCCAAAGTTAGGGATTTTAAATTTTCTCGGTGGTAAATTTAAAAAAATCAATATCGCTAAAGAATTAAGGAAAAATTAAAATAATAGTGTAAAATTATTTAGATTTCCACCGAATACAAAGAATTTTAACATAAACTGTGTAGTTATTAGAAGTTAAAGTAGTTCAAATGAGATTTCATTAAGTAATATTAATATTATAATGAATTAAATGGTACATGATGATAGTGCATTTCATGCTGGTGATAACAGCTTTTAAATCAATAAAATCGGTTAATTAGTTTTAATGTTATAACGACTTTAAATTTTCTTTATTGCTGAGACGCTAAAGTCCGGGCAAACTGAGTAGCGCCTGGAAAAAAGACGGAGAGTTTTGGTGTCTGAAGAAATCGGGGTCTATGCTTGGTTTCCAGGCTGTAGAATTGACGCACAGAAACAATACCTACTTCGGTAGTCATCGTAGGCGTGTGCACCTGCTTAGAGTTATTACTCGGCTGAATTCGTCGCTACCCGTCGGCTAAAGCGTTGACTTGTACCAGTTTTCTAACAGCCAGTAATTAGCACTGCACATTTTAATTAATATCTCGCAAACTATAAGAGATATCAAAATGATTCTTTCGACATTAGAAAACTGATTAAATTTCTGATAATATTTCACTGAATCATTAAGTTACCTTTGACAGATTTAGCATAATAACTTCTCAAAGTTGACATTCTTTTGCGTGACTTTGGCTGAGGATAATTGAAAATTTTCTTCGATATATGAATGTTTATTAACGCTTGAAGTTTTAAATGATTATTTCACTTAAACATTATGTCAACTACAGCAGTCAAATCAATTTTAAATCAAGATATAGTCAGAATTTGTTTTTTAAAGCATAAAATTTAACTTTAATTGCTTTTAATTGAATTAGTTGATATAAAGAAACTTTTATTCGCTTCTTTAGAAATATTCTTTTTGTTTTTAACGCCTTAAAAGACTTAATATATTCTTATCAGTGAAAAGAGGGATAGTAATTAAATTTGTTGCAGAATTGCAACTGTTGTGGACCCGACATTCATCAAGACAATGGAGTGCTCAAAGTTTTCGAGTTTGATGCGATGCAGCCAGGAGCAACATTCCATCTCGGGGGAGCATCCGCTTCATCATCACATCGTGAAGAGCACATCCAGCGACAATCCGAGCGGCGGACTGGGCACGCCGGTATCAGCGTCTGACGTTGCCGCCGCCTTGCTGGGAGCATCGACGAGCTCCCTGATCGGCCACCGGCAGCGGCCGCGGCGGATCGAAGAGGAGGACCTCAGTACGCCGTACAACCACTACAAGTGTCTGAGTCCCAAGGATCGACTGGGAAAGTTGCGGCGTCAATTCAGCCTCGACCGACCCTCTACGGACGACGGCGGCAAGGAGCGAGCGGTGAGTGGTGCTCTCCCTTCTAACACCATTATCCTTGCCGTCTCAGATATTACAAATGTAACACTCCAACTGCAAGAATGTTTATTGTCACAAAAGGATTTTAATTAACAGTTAATGAATGACCCATAATTTCAAGCGGTTATGAACCGTTCTATTTCATTTAAGTGCTATATACATTTGACCATTGTTATACATCTCTTGCTTGCTTTATATGATTTATTATTACAACAATACTCAAAAATGGCCGAAGTATTTTACGTTTTTTGCGGTGATCATGATTATTTTTAAACGGTTTTTGCAATTTCAAAATTTCATAAAGGTTTTATTATTGTATTAGTCTATTTTATCGATAAAGCAAGAATTTCTCAAAAATCAAAATTCGTATAGTAATGGTGAAGATTTTATACACAAAATTTCAGTTTTTACACTATTTTTTCTTAGAATTTATTTTTGCCAATAAATACTTGGTAAAAATATCAAAATAGATGGTTCATCTACTAGAAAATCTCATCATAAATATTTGGTGAAAATTTGATCTTAATTGGATTTACAGTTTTTGAGTAATTAAGTCCAGAAAAATTCCAAATTTCAAAAAGAAAAGTTTTCGAGATAACCGCGTTTAAAGTTTGAAATTTAGCATTAATCCTATGCAAATATTGAATTATAAATAGCAATTGCCTTATTTCCATTACACCAAAAGTAATGAAATTTGTTTATAATAATTTTGATTAAAGATACTACGCGAATATGCAATAAAAAATTTAGGCCTTCTTTTCAAATTTTGCATTAGGAAATTAATTGATTGATAATCGTTATTTGTAAATGATTTTTTTCAGTCACCAAGAAAATTGTGCAAGCAAAACTCGGCAGGAGCAGCCGACCTGGAGAAAATTGAAGAAGTGACATCATCTTATCAGCTATCAAGCGATTTATCACCGTCACCTGGCGCCCTGCACTGCACTCTCTCAATATCAGCCAGCTCACTTCTTCACTAAACGACTAAACGATTATTACATGTACTTTTCCGTACTTATCTATCTAATCGAACAAGCACGTTGAATTCAATTTTTACTTAAGAGAAATAATCTATATAAGAAGACGTACTTACTTAGGATGAAGATAATTCGATAAAGACGTACGAGAAGCAGAAGATGTGAAAACTCCTGTCCTTTCTAAATCTTTGTGATAATACAATAAAAAAAAAGAATGAAGCATAAAGCATACTTAGATGATCAATAATAAGATTAACTGAACTTATTACTTAAGGCAAACTAATAATAAAATAATTATAATAATATTAATAATAATAATTTGAGTTCTAACGTTTGCGAATCATTTAGAAAAAGTTATTAGACAATCAAGAAATAAAGTATTATTCTAACTTAGTGTAATTAAAATTAGAATTAAGAGGAAATTAATAAATCTAAATTACTAAGTGTAAATTATTACTTAAAACAAATGAAAAAAGAACTAAAAGTATAGATGACATGTTGATTGAGACTTTTTACGAAAAATTTCCAATGTTAATTAGAATCTTCTCTCTCTCTCCTCTCTCTCTCTTCTTCTTCTTCTGTGACATTTTGAGTTAATGGATGTGATACTTTTTAATTGAGTTTTTAGGTTATGTTTGAATGGTTATCATATTGCTGTTTAACAGGGTAATAGCTCTTAGGAATATCTCAAAAACGATCACTTTCCTACTACTGCATTAGATCTTTAAACATTTAGAAAACGGTACACTTGAAGATAAAGAATGAGATGTTTAATAAATGTCTAAAACAAAATAATAAACATGTATCTATTACAATAATCATGTACTTATTAATTAAATATGCGACATGAATAAAATACTAATACTAATAATAATAATAATAATGGTAAATGTAAATCTAAGTTGTAACTGTTACATGTGTAATGTAAATTAAATTATGCATTTTTAAAGTGTGGATAGAGATTGATAGGGAAATTCTAAATGAGCTGATCGTATTAATTTGATTTGTGTTGATTAATTATAATAATGGTTTATGTGTTAATGAGATTGACTGTTTGAATTCTTTATACATATATAGATTTTATTGATATATAATATATATGACTGTTTCATATTTTAAAAATGAGAATGCACTTCTTAAACATGTCGATTTCGAATCGATGGAAATAATCTGAATAAATATGATTCGATGTCGTTTCGTTCATTATGTGTATTTTGTACATTACCTATCCAGTTTTTAAGGGAAGTTTCTTTAATCCAATAGAATTTCAATAAAAATCCAATTGGAATTCCTATAACAATCGAATAAAAATTCCAATAAGAATTCAATACGAATTCCAATTTGAATTCCAATATGAATCCAATTTAAATTCTCTATTAGAATCCAATAAGAATTCCAGTCAGAATCCAATTAGAATTACCAATCAGAATCCAATTAGAATTCTAATCAGAATTCAATTAAAATTCCCAACCAGGATTCCAATAAGAATCCAATTAGAATTCCAATCAGAATCCAATTAGAATTCCAATAAGAATCCAATTAGAATTCCAATAAAATCCAATTGGAATTCCAATAAGAATCCATTAAAAATTCTTAATTAGAATCCAATAAGAATACCAATCAGAACCCAATAAGAATCCAATTAGAACTCCAATCAGAATCCAATTTGAAATCCAATCAGAGTCCAATTAGAATTCCCAATTAGAATCCAATAAGAATTCAAATAAGAATCCAATTACAAGCCAATTAGAATCTAATAAAAATCCAATAGGAATCCAATTAAAACTAATCAGAAAATGAATAAGGACCCACAATTTGTATGTCTTTAATTACCAAATTTGCTAATGCTTTGAAAAATAGTTGATGTTAGTTCAGCACTCGTATTGATTATCATTAAGTGGCTGAAATTAAATATTGCTTTATCTAAATCTATTTTATCATGTGCAAACATTATCAACATTTTTACGTCGGCCGTATCATATCGTCATCAAAATTTTAACGTGTGCGAATTTGCTATCAGTTGATTTCTAGATGCTCAACGCGCAACTCGGTTTTTAGATAATTTTATTAGTAATTCTTGATTAAATAATAATGATGAAATAAACGAAATTCTGTGTGTGTATAAATATTCAAAATGGCTGCTAATATATCTGTTGTAAGTATAAATGCAATTTTCCTTCTTTAACTCAATAAATTAACGAAATTTCTAATTCAATTATCTTCTAAAGTTATTATTTTCTAAGGTTATTATTTAAGTTGAGAATTTAATTAAAAGACTCATTTTATTATTAGTTTGGTTTATTGCTAATTTAGAAATATGCAATGATAACCACTCTTATCATACTATTTTTACATGGCTTATGATAACATAATTTTTATTAATCACATCCGTTTTTTTCTATTTTTTCTAACAAGAAACGTGTTACTTCAATTGTTTCACATTTTACTTTTAAAGTATTTACCTACTTAAAAAAATAATTTAATTAATGATTAATGACTCCGCTATTTGACATTTTTTACTTGAAATACTGAAATACGATAAAAAATAGTTATATTTATATATTGGATGTAAGTTTAACTGTTAAGTCAAAAATCGGAAATTTATTTCCCGATTTTTTTTTTCCATTAAAAATCGGAAATTTTTCATAAATTAATTTCTAATTGAAAATATAATATTTAAAAAACGATATTAAAACCGTTCAAAAGATAATTAGTAGTAGTTTGTACAAATTCAAAAAATTTTAATGTAGAACGATTAGGAGCGTGGAAAATTAATTTTGAATATGACGTTTCCATGAAAAGTAAATCTCGACCCAAAAATAGTTCAACTTTGTAGTTAAATTGTCACTAAACTATCTGTCCGATTTGCATCATATTTTTACATTAAAAAAATACGGTTTTCTCTTTGTTTCTCTTAGTAAAAGAAAATTTCAAACATTTAATTTTTTAATTCCTATGTAAATAAATGCAACGTACAGTCCGAAACACACGAAGTTGTTGCTTAACTTTAACTGTGACTTTTTATCGCTTTTAATCACTCAAGTTAATTATGAATTTCCTTAAAAACTTTGTAATTAATTCATTAATTTAACTAATAAATTTTTTATCATTTAGTCGGATCACATTTGGATCCAACCGATAAGCAAAGATGAATTCTCCATACCAATTGGAGGTCAAATTCTGGCAATTGAACCGAAACGTATTAAAGTCAAAACCGACACATCATCTGAAATTTATGTTGATAAAGAACAAGTCATCAAACTGATGCATTCAACCAACATTAAAGATGTAGATGACATGATTACTCTAGGTGATTTACAAGAATATTCAATCTTAAGAAATCTCGAGATGCGTTATAACAAGAAAAATATTTATGTAAGTACTAAAAACACATTAACCAATTAACTAACTAACTAACTAACTTAATTAATTTTATTTTATTTAGACTTATACTGGAAGTATGTTAGTTGCTGTTAATCCATATGAAAGATTACCCATCTATACAAATAATTTAATGAAGGAATACAAAAATGTTCCAATGCATGAACTACCCCCACATATTTTTGCAATTGGTGATGCCAGCTTCAACAACATGTTAAAATCCAGAAAAGATCAATGTATTGTTATTAGGTAAGTGATAATTAATGACTTTCACCCTTATTTTACGCGTAAAAATTTCTTCTGGTGTTAAACATTTAATTTCATCACTATTACTGGTTTTGTGAACAAATTTAAACAGCTGTTGTTATCACGTGACTTGCTTTAATCCACTCAGCATATTGTCAGAGTGAAATAGCGAGAAGTAAACATGGATGACAAATTAACGTCTGTTGCCTAAAATCATTTCAGCTTGTGTATCACGTCTAGTGCAACATTTTTGAAACCTTACAATAGTTTAACATTATATATTATTTTCAGTGGAGAAAGTGGTGCTGGAAAAACAGAATCAACCAAATTAATTTTACAATACTTGGCTGCTGTTGGTGGTACACATTCATGGATTGAAGAGCAAATACTACAAGCAAATCCAATTCTTGAAGCATTCGGAAATGCGAAAACTGTTCGCAATGACAACTCATCACGTTTCGGAAAATACATAGATATACATTTTGCAAAGGATAACATTGTTGGTGCTAAAATAGATCAATATCTTCTAGAGAAATCCAGAATAGTCTCGCTCAATGATGGCGAACGCAACTATCACATTTTCTATTCAATGATTGCTGGTCTAAGTAAAGATGAAAAGAAGAAATTAGACCTAGACAATGCCTCTGCGTTTAAGTACCTGAACCAAGGAAAAAGTTTAACATGCGATGGCCGAAACGAGCAACAAGAATTTGCAGAAATTCGAAATGCATTCAAGGTTTTGAATTTTAACGATCAAGAAACATGGATGGTTTTTGAAATACTATCAGCGTGTCTTCACATAGGAAACATAAACTTTAAAGGCAACACGGTGAAGAATATGGAAACATCAGAAGTCGCCGATGGCAAATTATTGGACAAAATTGCTGAACTTTTAGAGGTTAACAAATCCGAATTGGGCAAAGCATTTACGAGGAAATCAATTATGGTATCAGCGGAAAAAGTCACTCAGGATCTTTCCAAAGAAAAAGCAAGTGATTCAAAGGATGCATTCGTCAAAGGAATTTATGGAAAACTCTTTATTTTCCTAGTAGAGAAAATCAATATCACAATTTGTCAAAGCAAAAATTTACGCAAGAATTCAATTGGTGTTTTGGATATCTTCGGGTTTGAAAACTTCGTTATAAACAGTTTTGAACAGTTGTGTATTAATTACGCAAATGAAAATCTCCAGCAATTCTTCGTCAAACACATTTTCAAAATGGAACAAGAATATTACACGAAAGAGGGAATTAATTGGCATAACATCAAGTTTATTGACAACCAAATTATTTTGGACATGATTGGCATGCAATCAATGAACGTAATGAGTTTAATTGATGATGAAACTCGTTTTCCAAAAGGCACTGATTTATCCATGTTATCCAAGTTGCATAATCAACATGCAAAGAATCCGCATTATATCAAGCCCAAATTTGACGTGGAGCCATTGTTTGGTGTCCGCCATTTTGCCGGTGATGTCAACTATAAAGTGAACGGATTTCTGGATAAAAACAGAGATAGTTTTAGCTTGGATTTGAAAGAAGTGATTGGAAATACATCCAAAGCATTATTAAAAGAAATATTCAGAACGGATGAACATGATCAAGGATCTAAAACGAAATCTTATACTTTGGCTTCACAATTCCGAAGTTCTTTGGACGTTTTGATGAAGAATCTTAATGAGTGTCACCCATTTTTCGTACGATGTATTAAACCTAATGAAGAGAAAAGACCAAATGTAAGTTTAATTAGCTCATTGGTTTAAGACTTTTAAAGATAATTAAAACATTTACAGCTTTATGATCGTGGTCTTTGCGTTAGACAACTGAGGTATTCAGGTATGATGGAGACTGCTAAAATTCGACAGGCTGGTTATCCAATAAGACATGAATTTGCACACTTTGTCAATCGTTTCCGGTTTTTGGTTGTAAATCTGGATCATCGCCAGGATGCCAAAATTGTGACAGGTAAAATCTGTGAAGCCACTTTCCATAAAGGCGAAGATTATCAACTGGGGCATACGAAAGTGTTCCTTAAAGATCCAGAAAACAATTATCTTGAAGAAGAACGACGTAGAATTCTTTTACGTTACATACTTATTCTTCAGAAAAGCATTCGTGGATGGATTTACCGACGAAGATATCAGAATTTACGTGCTGCCGCCATAGTCTTCCAAAAACACTTCAGGGCACGTGGTTATCGTACAAGATTCTTACGTCTTCAACGAGGTTATCATAGACTACAAGCATGTATTCGAGCCCGTGTACAAACATTCACGTACACGAATCTTCGTCGGCGAATTTGCAATTTCCAAGCATTTGTACGTGGATACATTGTGCGTCAACAAAGCAAACTTGGACGCATTGTGGAAGCTGTTCAACTGCGCCATGCTGAAGAACGCGACTTTAAGAAACAAGGAAATAAAAACTACAAGTACGATGCGGAAAACAACTTTAAGTTACGACTTGAACAATTGGATATGGAGTACGAAGCAAAGGAGAAGGCCCATGTTGAAGTACCACCGCCAACTTCGCCTGAAGAGGACCGAGAGGCAATGCGTTTAGTCAGTGATCTCGACGCCATTTTGAGCGAATATGACACTGAAACTACACAGGTATATGTTATATAAATTAAACAAAGTTAGTTAAATAATCCTAATCTCAAATAAATATCATCAACATTGAAATTTACGTGTACGTTCATTTTTATTCATTCAGTTCATGAAACAACAAGCCTCCGAAGATTTGAGCGAATATGCCTTCCCCAAATATGCAGCAACGCACTTTGCTCCCACCACCACGGACTATTTTAGCAAGAAGAGATTACGTGCTCCTCTTCATGTCGGATATCAATTGCCAACACCCGATGATATCATTGCCGCTCAAGCAATCTGGATTACCATTCAGCGATTTATGGGGGATATTGCTGAACCACCATTGGAATCCAAGATGAAAAAAAAGCCCATTATGTTAAGTATTAATCAATCTATTGGACGAAACTTTGCTAACCGGAAAGAGTATCAGGATATATTGAAATTGGAGAAGAGTATGAACACAATGACCAGAGAACAGCGTATGAAGTACCTGAGTAAGACGTTGAAACGCAAAGATAAACTTTTGGAAGACTTGAAGAGAGGGTTAGTTGCTGATAATGATGGGATGGAAATGTATCAAGAGTGGATGAACACACGAAAGAAGAACATTGATAAAATATACTTTATCATTGGCCATGGCATTTTAAGAACTGAATTACGGTAAATATTTTGATCATTTTAAGGTACAAATAAGACAAATTGGAATTTTCTACTTTCAGGGATGAAATACTGTGTCAAATTGTCAAGCAATTGAGGAGTAACCCAAATGAATCTTCAAGGGTTAAAGGCTGGATTTTATTATCTTTGTGCATTGGTTGTTTCCCACCATCAGATACACTTTACAATTATCTGCGTGCTTTTGTTCGCGCCTCTGGACCACCGGGTTATGCACCCTATATTGAAGCACGTCTAATTCGAACCAAACAAAATGGAGCACGTTGTCAACCTCCAACCAGCATGGAAATTACCGCTTCTAAAACCAAAGAGCAATTGAAAGTGAATGTAATGTTCATGGATAAACAAACATTACAGATTAATGTTGATAGTGCAACAACAGCAAAGGAAATATGCAATGAAATCGCCCGCCATCTTGGTATAACTGATCATCAAGGATTCTCATTGTTCATAATATGTTGCGATAAAGTAATGTCAGTTGGTAATAATAATGATCATTTAATGGATGCAATTTGCCAATGCGAACAATACGCAAACGAATTGGGCAAGAATGAAAAAGAACCCAACTTATGGAAGTTGTTCTATCGATTCGAAATGTTTATTCCATGGTATGATCCACAATTGGACCCAATTGCAACTGATCTTATCTTCCACCAAGTCAGCAGTGGATTTAAACAGGGAGAATATGGCTATCCCAATGATGATATGTCGGCAACCATGGTTGCACAACGGTATTACATTGATCATGGAGCCAATCTGAATATGGATATTCTTTCAGCAAACATGGATAATTATTTACCTAAATTGGTAAAACAACGAGGAAACTTGGATGCATTTAAGAAGAGAGTAATTGAGACCTTTTTATTACTGCCTGCAGTCAAAGAGAAATTAGATCCACATATAGTTAAAGGAAAAATTGTTACAAATGCCATGCTTGGTTTTCCACTCATGTTTTCCAAATTCTTTGAAGCCCTCGTGGTTTCTGGACTAGATATTCCTAAGAATAGCATCATTGTTGCTATTAATTGGAGTGGAATATTCTTTATTGATAATCAGGAGAAGATTTTAATGGAATTATCTTATTCAGAAATAATACGTGTTTCATACAGACCTGAAGAACGCTCACAATTGCATACTGTGATAATTGAAGCTATAACAAGTGAAGAGTTTGTCCTGCAAAGTCCAGAAGCCAGTTCAATAAGTCAAGTCATCAATAATTTATTGTACGGTCTTAAGGAACGCTCAAAATATTGCATTGCCGAAAAGGATTGCAAAGAGGAAAGTTATTTGCAGTTTAGGCGAGGTGATTTGATTATACTTGCTGATGGTTTAACTGGAGCAAACGTGCAAACATGGGGAACGGGTAGTTGTAACAGAAAAGAGGGTGATTTCCCAATGGATCACGTCCGGGTCCTTCCAACACTTCTTCCACCGTCGCAACTTATCCTTGATTCATGCCGTAAAGGATTACTGAGCTATAAACATTCCAAGGGAGATACACTCAAACGACTTAAGCAGCATACTCTTGTACATTACGCCGAGGAACACTTCCGAGCGTCAAGAAGGGTTACTGAGCAACCGACTTCTGTTATTGGCACGGTCACCCCTAAACAAACTGAAGAACTTTGGAAGTTTACAGCTAAACCAATGCGTCAAGCACTTTTACGTGCTGTACTTGAAGACTCCGATAGGAGTATGAATGTCAAGGCTTGTGACATGTTTACCAATATCTTAAGATATCTGGAATTGGTTCCTGGTAAACAAAGTGATAACATGCTTTATATCAACCATATTTTCGGTCCTTGTATGGATAATGACCTGCTTAAAGAGGAAGTGTACTGTCAAATAATTCGTCAATTGACTTATAATCCAATAGACCACTGCGAGCGTAAAGCCTGGGAATTAATGTACCTTGTCACAGGGTTATTCCTACCAAGTGTACCCTTAACACAAGAGGCAATCAAATTCTTAAATTCTAGAATGCATCCATTAGCGGAAGTATGTGCTAATAGGTTATTGCAAAGACAAACGGAGAAGCTTGAAAGTCGTAAATATCCACCTATTCAACTGGAAGTCGAGAGTATTCAACAATCTCATTCGGAGATTTATCATCGCATTTACTTCCCTGATGATTCGGATGAAAGTTGTGTTATTGATGCATTTACTAGAGCAATAGATGTTGCTGAAGAACTCAAAATACGTCTGCATTTAAAGACTGTAGAAGGATTCAGTTTGATAGTGGTAGTTGGCGAAAAAGCATTTTCGATACCGGACAATGATTATTTCTATGACTTCTTGCATAATGTGCATGATTGGATTCAAAGTACTTCAACACAAAACACAACAGTTTCAGGAGCACAAAGATTTATTCCAAAGTTGTTAGTATTCTTTATTAAAAAGCTATGGATTAGCACGGCTGTTGAAAGTGACAGAAATGCAGATATTATATTCCACTATCATCAGGAAACACAAAAGTATCTTAAGGGATATCACAAGTGCTCCGAGGAGGAAGCAATTAAACTGGGAGCATTAATTCTACATATTAAATATCAGAATCCTCTCCAGGATCTGGCGAACAATGTTAATATGCTTATTCCTTATTACGTGAATAAGACAAAGACCACCGCATTCTGGAAGAAATCTATAGCTGACGCGTACAATAAATGTAAATTGATGTCAGTTGATGATGCCAAGATTGAATTCTTGAGAATAATTTCAAAATGGCCGACATATGGATCAACGTTCTTTGACGTTAAAGATATGCAGCGGAATGAAGAGCTTGTGGTTGCAATTAATAAGCATGGTATACATAAACTTCATCCAATTACAAAGGTAAGATAATTATAGATTCCGGTATGTGTTGTTCTGAGGTAATTAATGTTATTCTGATGATTGTTTATAGGATATTGTGTATACGTACAAGCTGGGTGAATTGGTCCATTGGTCATCAGGTCATACATTCTTCTCCTTGACCACAGGGGATATGAGATGTTCTGAGAAGATCCTGTGGGAAACAACTCAAGGATATAAAATGGATGACTTATTATTTTCTTACGCTGAATACACTAACAAATCCGCAAGAACACGGGAGTTGGATTACGATTTCTAAAAATGGATTGCGGATGAACATAAAGTCAAATGTTGTTTTACTGTTAGAAAACTAATGCTAGTAATAAAATTATAGTCTTGTAAATTAAAACATAATATTGGCTATTATTTCACGTATATTCGCGTAAAGTAAAGTTACGAAACCATTGTTTGCGTCGATATAACTTATAAGAACTTATGACTAACTGCGCTTAATGTGTTGTTTAAATATTTAAATTGTAATTGATTCGCGAGATGCCACACAGATCTTTAAAACCTTATTTTCTATTGTTTTCGACAGGAACTCACACGGACGGGGTGAAATTGTGTCAGTTTTTGATCACACGGACGAGAGAAATGCATGAGTGTCAGATTTTGGATCCGCTCTAATGTATACGTATAAACAAATTCGTTCCGTCGCACGCAAGCAATGTATTTGCTATCAGCCACACAACTTAAGTATACTATTCGCTTTCGCCTGGAGCACGCTCCTCGCGTTTTCAAATCAAGTAGATTAATTAGTATTAGTTACCGGTAAGTGATTATTATTTGAAGCAAGTGATAGTAGTGTTAATAAACTAAGATTTAAGTTTAATTCTGAGCCAGTTTCGTGAGTGTTCTGTGCATAAAACATAGTGTAACAACGAATACTACAGTGCTTTTTTTTTATTCAAAAGATACCAGGATACTTTCATCATAAACCAAAGAATTACGGGTTACTTCTCAATTTCTTCAACATCATTCATCCCCAGTGCATGAAGAAACGACCGCCGTAATTTGATTACCAAAAATAATAAATAAAGAATAATATATATAAATTTTTAGTACACCCTTCTGTTTACACTCGATAGCTCACTCGAATCCTATTCAAAATGCGTGCAATATCAAGTACATAATACTAATGTCCAATTCCCACAAACCAACGACAGTCTGTAGTCTAGTGGTCAGAAACACTGGAACTGGTTTGGAAGTTTCGGGTTCAATACCGGAGTGTAGCAGCGCTTTTTTAAGTTTCAATATTTCAAGTAAAACCAACAATATATAACCAAGATCAAATGTTGGTACAGTAACAATACCCCATAGCCTAGTGGTAGAGGCTATGGTTGTCGTCCGAGAGTCTTGGGTACAATCCCCGAGAAAGCCTTTTGAATTTAAAAACAAACTAATTTGAGACTATATGGCATAGATCAAATTTGGTTGCGACAACAACACTCCATAGCCGAGTGGTCATGGCCGAGGATGTGGTCTGTGTGTCTCAGGTTCGAATCCTGAGAACGGCAACTCGAGTTTGAAGTTTTTAAATTACTTGTATTCTCAGGGGGCCCCAATAGACTTGCTATTATGTCCAATGGAGAGCCACTAACGGCGTACAAGGGCCCCATTTTTAATTTTTACAGCCCGTACGTATTAAGATCGTCTCCAAGTAAACCCACCCCAGCTTTGCTCCCCGGCAGCTCGCATGTCGACCAGCTCTGTCGCTGTCCGACCTGCGACTGCCTCCCCATTCCCGATTTTCGTTACCAACACACCGCGTATTCTGACGTCAGTACTAAGGGGGGGAACCAATGTCTTCTACCAAGCAACGACTTTCCTAGTACTTGATGTGAATTCTAGTGCTATGATCAATAGAATGGCCATCCTCCTATGGAACTAGAATTACTATTCTATTCAATTATTTAGCAAAAAATCCTCGGCGCGTGCAGGGATTTGAACCCAAGACACCCAAGCCAGAGTCAAGCAATGTACCATATGTGCTGCCAATGGCTATACCAGCGCTGAATTGAAACATATACATTAGTTATCAATAGCTTAGCTATTATTATAAGCAAAATTGAACTAGAACTTACATTCCAAGTACATAATTTGAAAATTGTTATCCTTGGTCAACCGTACTTATAATTTAGTGACTATAATAATCAATTACATAGTTCTTCTAATTACCCATATGCAAACATGCTATGCTTCATGTATGATTACCGAGTCACTACCATGCATTTGTGTAGTGACTAGGCTACCAACAGTTCTTCATCCATAATTAAAACTTAATTACTATGTAATTACTATATTAATTACTATGTTCATGGAACCATAACAGCAAATAAAGTACAAGAAACTCACCTAAGCAAATGATTGACACAAGATTTTTGCTGGTAACCTCATAACATCAGAATTATCATTAAAGAACTGGCAATCCATCAGGTACAACAGTAATAATTCAATAGACATACATTTAGATTGGCTAATTGTTGATTGTCTCAGTTTCATGTGGGCTGTCTGTTTATCTAAATTAGCTAATTAGTTAAGGTAATATGACAAAATCTTATTCATGGCAAATTATCATTCACATTAATATTTGTCCAAATTTGCTAGAGGAGATCTTAAACTGACTTTGCACATATTTCCATTTATGACCTGGTAGTGATAATCAATTTGTCTATACTTTATCCAAGACATTCCTCAGCATTCCTCAAAGTTTAACAATTCCTCCATTGTTAAACTTTAACAGTGCCCTGACTCCCTTGTATTGACCATACTTTTCCAACGTTCTTATTGGAGGATTGAGAAGCTTTTATGATAAAATAATTCCTTACAAGTAAAGTATGTAATAATAAAACAATTACTTATTTTGAAAGCATATAAAATAAATTGAGTAATTTATTTTTACATCGCAATGCAATGTTATTATACAAAAAATAATCACTTCTTAAATACATGTGAAATTCCAGTGCGAAATAATTATTTGCCAACGCATTTACCAAACATTGTGTTATCAACATTGGGACTCTCCACTTGCATATGGTGGCCGTCAAAGATGATATGATTTCCAGTATGCATGCATACGATGCTAAACACACCAGTGTCCTTGATCAAATCAATAAAGACCCATTGTTTATCTAATTGATAAGTGCCCTTTGGCATCTTCTCTCCATCAACAGTTACATCATAAGTGTGATGTCCGGTTGGGATAATTTCCAATTTGTGTTCGCCGTGCATCATTTTCATGGCCTACAATAGAATAAACATGTATTAAAAGACAATTAAATTAATTAAAGTAACTCTTACAGTTTTATGTTCACCCAAACTCTTGACCCAAAGACCATGAGCAGCATCAGTGGCAGCTTCTCCGAAGAGCATTGTCCATTCCTTTGGCATCTCATAAAATTCATATTTGCCATGAACACCAATAGTTCCTGGATGAATATCGCAAACCTTAGTCCAGCCCATGGTGTGCATGAATCTGAAGAGGGGTGAGAAATGCTTGGTCGCAAACATATTAAGCTTGTAGTATGGGAATTGTTCCATTGGAATACCGCCGAATTTGTAATCATGATCATAGGTATATACGTGCAAATCGACCTTATCACCAATCATTGGATATTCTTGGACAATTTGGAACTTGTCCTTGTCCATTTCAGTTGTAGCTTGTTCATACATGGTGAAGTATTTAATATAGTTCATCTTGATGAAGTCAAAGAATCGGTTAATGTATCCCTTGTATTCAGTTGGCATGTTGTATGTTTGAACATCATAAGTCCACTTCCTCAAAGAGTCACGAGCATAATAACAGTCCAAAGAGTTGGCATGATGGATATCAGACCACATTTGTTCATAGCATTCACCATACAAGTGCGTGCTGTCTTTTTGTTCTGGCAACTTCTCACCCTTGACCTTGATTTCCATTACTTTCTCATCCTTGGTACATTTTGGTTCAGCAGAATGACTCATTGCAATGGTGCTTAATCCTTCAACGCCTTCTTCAGTATATTTGCGGGAGCTGTCAATGCACACACGGAATTCCTTTTGGCCAGGAATAATGCGGCTTAAGATTGCCTTCAAAGTATGACCATGATGTCCCATATCAGTATCCCAAATCAGATTTGCATCCCATGACTTGGTGGTTACATCATTGTTCTTCACCGAATAAGTTGCTCTCAGATTGTGCTTGGCTCCGGGGAACAACCACATTTCACCGCGCTTGAAGTCATTGGTCAAGCGGATGTTTATATCAACATTAGTCACTGGGAATTTCTTGCTGACTTCAGAACGGACAAGAATGCCATTTGCATATGGGTAGGGTTGAGCAAATGAGTGCATTAAAGCATGGAACTTGGTGAGGAACCAATGACCAAACCAGGTGTGGTAATTTTGGGCGTAGTGCAAGAAGTTGTAGTACTTGAAGATGGTCATGTTGCTACTCCAGGCATCACTGTCATATTTGGTAACATGTTGATGGTAACCAGTATTGGAATCGTCATGTTCGTAGATGACGCGCTAAAATGAAACCAAATAATAATACAAAATCATTTACAACGTTGAAAGACACTTACATCATCTTGGTGCTCATCTCCAAAGCAAACGATTTCCCAGTTTTCTGATTGTGGGCTGGATTGCTTCAAAAGCTTCTTGTGGAAATCATCTCTGAAGTAGGTAACCGTAGCTGCGTTAGTCTTAAAACCAAACATATCTTTTTGTGGATCATCGTGTCTTTTCCATGAGAATTTCACTGTCTGTTGTGGTGGATTTATGCTGAGATCAAAGTAGAGTGGTTGCACCCAATCATAAGTAATCATGCGTTGAACTCCTTGATACATATCAATGAATGGATTGTAGAAGGATAAACCAACGTGACCATGAGCCCATTCCTTCACATGTGTGTCATATTGATAGGTGATCATCTTGTTGACAACCTCCTTGGTGATCTTAAAGTCAAAGAAGTAAACAGTTGGAATGTAAACCTTGAAGACAGCTGGGAAACCCATTTCGGTTGGAAGTAGCACAGTTGTCTGTTGTGGATAAGCAATGCTGAAGTACTTCTTCACATAGTTGAATTTATCACCCATCAAGTATTCAAAGAATTGGGTAATATCCTTAATGTTGGAATGATCATAATGACAATTCTTAACAACTTGACCATATTTGGTTACACCAATATCAATACGGATCTCCTTGTTGTTGTAAACATCATTGTAAGCCTTCATAACTTTCTCAAAGTTGAACATCTTGGTTGGGTCCTTAGCATAGAGCATAACATCATCAAAGATTGATGCATCCATTCCACTTGTACGGATCAAGAAACCATACATTGGGAATTTAGAACTATCCATAGTGAAATCCATACGGAATTTCAAAGTTTTTTCATGTTCCCATGGTGCACTAACCAACCATCCCTTGAATTGATGTCCATATTCATATTTGGTATCCATATAATCCATATCATAGAAGCCAGTCAAACCATGCTTTTCCGGTTTTTCGATATAACGCATAATCTGCTTAACACTTGTCCTGAAATCATCAAAGCATGGATCAGTTGTATGACTGATGTGCTCCAAATAAGTGTAATAATATTGGTAGAACATGACGTTTGGTTCGTACTCCATTTGCCAGAACAAATTGATCAATCGTTGAATGGATGGATGAGTGTGCATAAGTCTATCGAAAGCAGCAACACGCAAGTTGGTAGCCAACTTGTAATCAGACAAAATTGGCCAGAAAACTTCATAGTTAAGTTCTTCATTACGTCCAATACCGCTTCCCATGCTAGTAATAGCAAGGAGTTGCAAATAGTTATCTTCCCACACCTCACCCTTTGCAACAGGCCACAAGTAGTGGATGGCCTTCTTCATATGTGTATTATGCAAAGCAGAAATGTATGCAGCACGAAGTCCAATTGTCTTTTCAGCCTTCATCTTCTCACCCATCATGGTAATATATTTTTCATAGTACTTTGGTCCTGGGAATACTTCATCCAAGTCAAAATCAGGTGTAAAGTTGTCAACATTCTCATGACCTTCATGACCAGTCCAGTTATTAATGTGATTGAGCTTGTTGTATCTGAAGAGAGCCTTCTCCAAGAAAGAACCAAAGCAAACAATGGCTGCTTTACGGACATCAACTGAAATTTCTTCACCCCAGTTGAGCATCTCACTCATGTGATCAATAAGCATCTTGTTTGGTTCCTTGACATTGAAAGCCATGTTCTCCAACCATTCCAATGCAAGCTTATCCTTGACTTTCTTGGTCTTCATCAATTTCATCATGTACATGTAAGAAGCGTGAGTACCAATAAGTGGCAACATATGGTAATACACATGAAGTGCTTCCTTATCAACTTCTCCAGTCTTTTGCATCAACTTCTGAAGCATAGTGTCCAACTGTTGTTGATCTAATTGGAACATAAGAACCAACATCCTGTTGATTAATTGCCCACGTGCCCAGTCTGGTTTAGTCAAATCCAAATGGTATTCATGGACGTATTTAACAGTATCATAAAGCATCTCTTCCAATTCAACAAGCATCTTGCTGTAATCATATGTACGTCTCCCATTGAAGATATCAGCAATCTTTTCCATAGTGTTGAAGTCAGCAGTGTAATAGGTTAATCCATGATAGAATTTGTCATTCTTGAAAGCCATCGGGGTTGGGGCAACAATATTCGCCAAAGTCATAGTTTGGTTCATGTAGACAAAGAAGGAGTAACCTTCACCAGCGAACGGGGTGTAATACAAACCACCATTGCTTTCCAACATATCAACAACATGGCTGCCGTCCTTCTTGACAATATGGTAAGTCTGGAAGCTATCCCTGGTCAATGGTTCATCATACTTAACGTCACAAGTGCTCATGTGAGTATTAGTGGACAGATGGGCATACATATGATGATTGCTATGAGGCTCAAACATCTTCTTGATGGTCCAATCTTCCTCGCCGGTATACACTGTATAATAAGCTGGTCCCTTGCCGTAGAGGGTGTGTTCCTTGGCATGGAAAGCATAGGGATGTTTCTTGTCCCACTCAACCTTTTCAGTATACATTTGCAACATGGAAGCAATACCACGCTTGATGTTAACAGCGTATTGTGGTTCTTCAGCATCAACAACAATGCCCAGAGCATGACCGCAAGGTTCGTAGACTACTTTAAAGGGGTTTTCAAAGACGTGCAACTCCTTGGGGAGGTCAATCTCTTTAGCATCAATTTCATGCCAAAAGTCAAACTTGCCATTTTGCAATTTGTATTTCAGATCCGAGAAGCGCACAAATGTAGAGTTCTTGTCGGTTTGTACATGAAGCAGGCCATGAAGATCGAAAACGGATGCATACTCAAGTGGCATATGTGTTCCAGCCGCAACAATGCCATGATAATGATAAATCAGTTCTTTTCCCTCGGGAACTAATGGAAAGAAGGCGTTCGCCGAAGCGAATAGCGCTAATACTGTGGAGAAAGAATCACCATGTTAATTATGGATGAGATTTAATTGAATTATTTGACTTACCAAGTAGTCCTACAGTTGTGTGACCCATTTTGTGGATGGATGACAAAAGCGGACTGACTCCAGCATTGCAAACAGATCCATTTTATAACGATTTTCATATCAGAAAAAATCGAGTCGGTTCGGTCCATTTGAATTGATTGCAGTTGCTAACGTTAGAGATATGCGCCTTTGTGTTGCATAACACGAGCAACAACAACACTTTCTTGAGGATTATTTGCCTGTTGGCGATATGAAAAAGACGATGTCAATATTTGATGCTCTATCAAATGACCTGCATGGAAGATTTATTTAGTCAGTCATCACCTAATAGAAGATAAACATTCCGTTTGCCGCATTTAAATTCACTATCGGTAAAAGCATACAAAAAAATATCAATAGCCTGATAGTGATAATACTAATAAACGACTGAAGTAAATCAACTCATTACTATTTATCATAACAAATTTATTTGGATTAATTATGTTGTTTGTGTACTAGCAAGCTTTTTGTACATTTTCAACCAATTCAAAGAGCTCCTGTATAGTTTTATTAAAAGTTCAGACATGTAAAGTTTGTGTACAGATAATTTTACTGCTTTAACTCGTTCAGTCATAACAAATATTTATTATATAAATTATGATAACTCAAATTATATTTGTTAAATCAACATTTTTCAATTAATGCTCAACTATGTAAAATCATGTAATATTCGTCAATAAATTATATGTTATGCAAATTGGTTCGCTAAATACAAATTACTCACAAGTCATAGTTAACTTTTAAAAACTTTAGCGCATCTAGAATTTAATCTTCAATTGCACTGCAATAAATCTTTAAGAAAGTTCAAAACAAACACATCTATGCATACATCCGTGCATGTACACAAATTTATGTACACTATGCACTTGCAGTCAAACGTGTACTTCTAGGTTAGAAAACTCCAGCTTGTGTTTGGAAGACTGCTTTGTTTATTTTCATAGTGATCATGCCGGAATTAACATCTGAGCAACAAGCATTTCTTTCGCAATGCGAACAAGATTTCGCGCAACGATATTCAATGGAGGATACTGAATTCAAAGCTGTGTATGATTCCGATATTCCTACACCACCAATTATGACAAATTGGTATCCCAGATCAAGAAGAGGATCCCGATATCCTGGACATGGACAAGGAAGACGTTTCCGAGACTATGGATCAGGGAATAGATACAATCAGCGCTCAGATTATGACCACAACGATAGATATTAAATTAAGATAGAATGTTATTAATTTTGTCATATGTTCAGCCGCCTATGTTTAATTTTGGATACAGATATATGAATATACATGTTCCCGTGACGTTTTAGATCATCAGTTTGTCACTGATTATTTTAAGTTTTGGCGTAGGTAGTTTAAAAATTCAAATGCACTCAAACCCCGCGTTTATTGCGAAAGTGTGAATATTACAGATTTTGCAGGAAATCAATACAACGTTGACTTCATCCCTTCCACACACAATTGCAACAAATACAGAGCCGTCAGGTTATGGAGTATTGTTGTCCGACAAGAGTTATCGCAGTTTAAATAGTTAGATTAGTTTCAGCGTTTTCAACGAGTTTTATGAGCAATATATTATGGGATATATGGAGAGCATAAATTACGTGTTGTACGATAATCCCATTTCCAAAGGTGTTACTGGGGCCACCAAGGCGATCCTTAAGGTATTTGGAGGTTACAGATGTTTTTATTATGTTTACTCATTGTTTACCTATTATCTAATCTAGCCGATCGTTCGGTTCGCGAATGGGAGCGATAGCCAGCCACAGATACAAATCATCAAGAACACCGAACCACTTTGGAAAATGGCGAAGGATACAGGGCCATTTGTGAGAATCGCAGGACTGTCAGGAGCAATGGCAGTCTCCTTAGCTGCATATGGGGCGCACAAAAAGTATCCCAAGGACCAAATACAAGAGTTAAAGGCTGTAGCTGATTCAGCAAACAAGATGCATTTCTTTCATTCCCTTGCTCTCCTTGGGACACCACTAGCAAAGAATCCAAGAATGGTAACAATCTTGTCATAGCATTATAACATGCTATAACTTAGCTAAATTCATCTTTCAGACTGGGAGTTTATTCATTATTGGCACAATATTGTTCAGTGGCCCATGCTACTACTATGCATTCACTGGTGAGAACAAATTCGGCAAATTGGCACCGATTGGAGGCACAATTTTGATTCTTGGATGGTTATCAATGGTAGTCTAAATAATTACTTAATGTTATTGTTTATCATGTTGTTTGTCTGACTAGATAATAATTATTTCTTGTAATATAGGCTAATATGTGTGAGCATCTTATGGTTCAACTTGAAAATGGACTGTTTGTTTCATTATAATTGCAATGTATGTTACCTTTAAGTGGAAATGGAATTATCTAGTAACAGCATGAGCCAAAGTTTGATTCAATCAAATTTGTGTAATATTTACATTGCCAATAAATAGCGTCATAATTTAAATAATACTAAATTTTAATTGCCAATGTTATTATTAATGCAATTATATGCGCCACATATGAAAATATAAATTAGTCATTAAAAATAGTAAACATGTTTTGTGTATTTAGAGCATATTCCATCAAATACGCTAATTTCGGAGATTTTTAGTGCTTCTAGTTTGTGATACTACAATAAAAGATGTAAAACGTGTAACAAGTTGGAGTTGGTAAAACAATTGGAGCGCTTAGTTGAACGCCGCAACGGTGCTCAGCCATCTTTTATCTTGATTGATTATACTCTTACTTATCCTATACTTAAATACATTTTTTTTTGATTACTTTAATCACTTGTATTGACACAACATGTTGTCCGTAATATTCGTTAACCAATTAGCTCTGTATTATTAACGTAATTACCCAAAAAGGAAAATGAGAATCGTAAATTAACTAAGGTGTTAATTGAAGAATTTCCAAAATTAGAAACCGCGAAAATCGCATTAAATTAAACTACGCCATTTGCACATATGTTGAATTAACACAATTTGCTATCGAATGAATGTTTGCTTTGGATTTTTGAATAGCAACAATACAAAAAGATGATGCGCATCGCCACACATGGCAAATGCATTCGAAAATCATATAAACTAGAGGATCAAGAAACTTGGTGAAATGATAACATGGATGACACTTCAAACTTGACCGAATAAAGACAAT
The DNA here is from genome assembly GCA_963978815.1 of Aleochara curtula. Lineage (NCBI taxonomy): Eukaryota > Metazoa > Arthropoda > Insecta > Coleoptera > Staphylinidae > Aleochara > Aleochara curtula. Next base: position 10,527,459 of record OZ022219.1, on the reverse strand, counting down.
TTGAATTGAGAATGAACTTGAAAGTACAAATTGTACGAGTGCAGATATCGTGACCACATACAGGCGACAGAAAGTTATTCCCAATTGACCGCACTTATTAAAATAAGCGCCGCACGCAATTATTAAGCGTGAATCTGCATAGAAGCGCAACAATTATTTACAATTATTTAGCGCAAACTCAAATTTATGCCAATGCAATGGCGACATACATTATTAATGTGTTTAAGCCATCAATAATGGATGCATTATGAAACAAATGCTAACGCAAAGAAAGAAAATTATTGAACTGAAACGTTTACAAGCTAGAAGACCGACCAATGGTCAGCCAACGGCGTTCACTCTTCAGTGTTAAGTAACACTCTGGTGTAACGTTACATGCTCATTGCCAATGCCAGTTAGATCTTCATTTGCAATTTTTAAATTATTACGTGGCAGACTGATCTCTTCCATGAAACCAGCCATTGCGTCCGTTCATTCAATAAATTCTTTAATTAACCTTATTAATTGAGCTCCTAATTAATTAATTGATCATGTTACCGTGTTACGTTCAACGCATTACTTGCTTCTCTTAGTCTAAATGTTTCGAATGGGCCTAATGCAATTAAATTTGGTGTTTCTTAACCAAATATTAATTAAATTAACACAAATCATAGTGTATCAACTAATTATTTTCATAAACAGTTAATTTACTAAATGCTTTTGTTAATTGAATAGCAAAAATGTAATTTTCCTTTGATAATTTCTGCTTAAATATATATATTTGTTTTAAATATGCGTAACTAATTTATTTTTTCCACTTTCATTTTAAGAATTTCATCCATCAAAGAAATTATTGCACGAATAGAAAAAACAATTAACGCTGAATAGTATACAATAAGAACTAAATATACAATTTAAATGAGTCTAGCAGGTAATTGAATTCGTTTTCCAGTGTCTTCTTCCAAAATACAATAAACTCTTCATAAACCATGAACATTGTAGTCGCTTCGTATGAAGAGGTGGAAGTGCGCAAAGACTTAATGCGGATATAAAAGCTCATCAAGCATCAAGTATTAATCAGTTTAGTGGTAGAAGCAGAACACGAAAGCAAAGCAGTAACAGCTTGAAGAAGTAAACTACAATTTAAACATTCTACTTGGAAGTGTGAGTGCGAAAAGTGCGAATTCATTAAGTTGCGCGCCGCTCTTCTGATTCTCCTTGCAGTTTTGCTCTTTGGTCAATTCCACTTAACGGTAAGACAAAGGCAATCAATGTGTGAAACTAATATATGTAAGAAGAAAGCACCAACGAACGCACTTTATTGTGCTCGCAATTTGCAAGCATGGAAGGATGAACGCATAAATATTTAAATTAACAGTGCATTACTCAAATTAATTAGTCTCGCGCAGTCTGCCACTTTGTGAACATTCAGTAGCAGTTGGTGTTACTTCTTGAGCTTAGTTTGACTAATGTTTGTCTTTCAGGAGTACAAAATGTGCGACGACGATTTGGCTGCTTTGGTTGTTGATAATGGTTCCGGAATGTGCAAAGCCGGCTTTGCTGGTGATGATGCACCACGTGCGGTATTCCCCAGCATTGTGGGACGTCCAAGATATCAAGTAATTTATTCAAATTCCTGCCTTGCTGCAATAGTTTAACTTATTTTGTTTCAAAGGGTATTATGGTTGGTATGGGACAAAAAGATTCGTATGTAGGTGATGAGGCGCAAACGAAACGTGGGGTACTCACTGTAAAATACCCAATTGAACACGGGATTGTAAGTAATTGGGATGACATGGAAAAAATCTGGCATCATACTTTCTACAACGAGTTGCGCGTCGCTCCTGAAGAACATCCTGTGTTGTTGACTGAAGCACCATTAAATCCCAAGATCAATCGAGAGAAAATGACTCAAATCATGTTTGAAACTTTTGGATCACCAGCAATGTACGTTGCTATCCAAGCTGTCCTTTCATTGTACGCCAGTGGAAGAACCACTGGTATTGTTATGGATTCCGGTGATGGTGTTTCTCATACAGTACCCATATACGAAGGTAAACAATTGTTAATTAAACTGACAATTACTAATAATTTTGTTCATAACTTACCAGGATATGCGCTTCCACATGCAATTCTTCGATTGGACCTTGCTGGACGTGATCTTACCGACTACCTCATGAAGATCCTTACCGAACGCGGCTATAGTTTCACCACCACCGCCGAACGGGAAATCATCCGGGATCTGAAAGAGAAAATCTGCTTTGTCGCTTTAGATTACGAACACGAACTATCCCAATCACAAACCACAAACTGCCATGAAAAATCATACGAACTACCAGATGGTCAAATAATCACTATTGGCAATGAGCGGTTCCGTTGCCCGGAAGCAATGTTCCAACCCTCGCTACTAGGCATGGAAACCCCCGGCATCCACGAAACCACCTACAACTCAATCATGCGCTGCGACGTGGACATCAGAAAAGACCTGTACGCCAATACAGTTCTCTCCGGAGGCAGTACAATGTTCCCCGGCATCGCTGATCGAATCCAGAAAGAAATGGCCTCCCTGGCACCATCCACCATGAAAATCAAAATAATCGCACCGCCAGAACGAAAATATTCTGTGTGGATTGGCGGAAGCATTCTGGCAAGCTTGACCACGTTCCAACAAATGTGGATTTCAAAACAAGAATACGAAGAATCCGGTCCAGTCATCGTTCATCGCAAGTGCTTCTAAGCGCATATTTAATATTGTATTGTTTTTATTTATCGTTTTGAATTAATTGTAAACAGTCATGGAGGCCTTGCAAGCACGTTTGAAATAAAGCATTAATGAAGGAGTCCATGAGTGCATCAATCATCAATTTATCATGAATTATTTGTTTTCGTCTTATTTACAATAATCTCTACAGGTTAATGGAATTCGCTCGATATAAAACGAAAATAAATATACCGAACATCCATGACAGCTACAAACTGAATTATTTTCATTTAGTCATTGTTTATGTATGCTTAACTAACTAATTGTTGCCTTAAACGATAAGATCACAAATTTTTTCTTTTTCTAGTAACTGAATCAAATCCACATAGTACTGTTTTCTTTCAATGAATCTGCATAATGTCGACAATACCTTATAATTTACTCATCTTTCGGAATGCAAGAAAATTATCATAGTTAAATACTGCAATGCGTAATGACAATGACTATTCAATGTTCGTATTTTCAATATTATGACGACGAAAAATCACAACGGTAAAAGTGTTGACGACATTACGATTGATTATATATCAGCAAAATTTAAATATTGATAATCACATTATCCTATGTTCCATCAAATCGTCCTGACTTATTTTTTATATGTATAATAATAATAATAATACTCAATATAACAGCCTAGAATTTGTTAAAGTTCACAATTTTAAAATTCGATTCATCCATCATTTGACTGTTTGGCTATTAATAGATAAAATACGCTGCTTCAACATCACCCCCTTCGAATCAGAAAAAGAAACATCGTCTACGTTTGCCTATAAGTACATTCTATATACGCTGCCTTCTTCAAATGTCGCGCTCGAAACGGTTTAAACCGAACGTGCGCGCGAATCTAAGTAATGAATAAAAATAATGCTGCCTCGTATTGTAAGCCGCTGAGATTGCAATTGTTGACTGTTCGTCCAAAGATTGGTAGAGTTTAAAATTACGCAAACTAAACTAATTAATTAAAATCGTCCCATTGAACGGGAGAGAGACACATATACCGACAGATAACAGCAGCACCCCCGTCCCACCACTTATCGCTTGCTGCTGCGCCGTCTTCGCCTACTATTGCCGGTTGAGCCAGAGCGTCGCAGCGCTTTCTGAATGTTCGGATTATTCAACCACGGCAAACTAAACACACTAAAATATTTGCAATTTTAATGCTCAGTTGGTTAGTATTCTGCATCCAAATACCTTGGCTGTATCTTCGGCATCGGCGCGCCGAACGCCGACACCGGAAGATTATCACATATCTCAATAAATCTGATATCGTCAGCCGACGGCCACAGCGACGACACAATCTCCACCTCTTCGCTCACACCTTTATTATTCGATTCGATTTTGTCCTGGCGCTGTTTGAGTTTCTCAATCACGCGCTGCTCCCTTATTCGCTGCACATCCCAGCGTTTCCGGCGCTTCTCGTCGTTCTCCATTCGAGAGTGCCGCCGCAAAAAGACCTCGTCGTCCAAGTTCTCGGTGCCCTCGAGCGAATAGCAACTCGTATACACTTTGACTCGCCATCTAGGGACCTACGATGACATTACAGTATTATCATTCATTCGAGCAACATAAACAAAACATTCAAACTTACTTCTAAATTAGTTTCATTCGCGCGCGCGGCCTCCTCGGCCAACTCCTGCCGACGAATGATATCCATCAGATGCACGTCTCCGATTTGTGTAACATATTCTTCAGAGTACGTGAGGATTTCATCGTTTTTTACGATCCGTTTTCGCTTCTTGCGCGAATGTCGACAATTCTTCTTCTCGTCCGACGTCGAGCCGTTGTTTGAGAGCGCCGACGAATTCGAGCACAAGCGCTTTCGTCGTATGCTCATCTTGAGGTTTTTCATTTGATCGCTGCCAGTCGAATGGATCGTATAGCTACTCGCCGTGTAGTCGCAGTTCAAAAAGTCTTCGTCGTGGTCCGGCAGCTCGGTCTTAATGACCGTGCTCAGCGGCGATTGAACTTCCTCCTGCTCCTGTTGCGCCTCTTCCTCGGCGGGCGAAGCCTCCACCAGCCCGCTAACTCCTTCGGCCGGTTCCTCCTCCGGTACGCCAACTACCAGTATGTTGGACGCCGGCTGCACAATGGGTACTTGCTCAACAACAATCGTCGTCGAATCAATGACCATATCTTCGGCGGTGTGAGCTTCGGGCGTCTGATGTGATGTATCGACGCTCGGATTGCTACGCTCGTTCAGTTGCGCTTCCAGCAACTTTATCTGCTCCCGTAACTATTCAAAACAAAAATTTCAAATCAAAACAATTGAAACACTGCGTTGTTGTATGCGCGCGCGGGCGAACCATGAATAAACAAACCTGTTGATTTTCCTGCTGTAATAAGAATATGCTGCTCTCTTTGTTTATAATGTCATCATTCTGTTGCTGGATGAGGTCCAAGTGGATGAGCAGGAAGTCTTTGATAAAGTTAACCTCACTTTCGGCGCTCTGGCAGGACGGTGGCTGCGCGCTATTGCTATCACTGTCGTGATCCTCGTCGTCGTCTTGATGATGATTATGGTGGTGGTGATGCTGACTGTCGTCCACTAATAGACTCAGGCCATTCTCTTCGTTGTGGTTTGTTGCGTACATGTGATCGTACTGCATTTGTAGCTCATCGCTGCTGGCGCTGATGCTGTCGGCGGCTGATCGCCTGCCGTATTCCTCATACAGTTGGATTCCAATTGTTGATACTGCTCGATTCGCAATATTTTTGTCAATGAAATTATCGGACATCTTCGTTTGCACCCGACCTATGTTTTGGTCATTGTTCTTCCGCGTTGCGAATCGCGGCCACAACACCACATAACAATATAAACACTAGCTCATAAACAACAATGCTATACCGGCTGTTTTTATTTGCTCACTAACTCGTTGCACCGACAATCACCAATTATTTATTGTTTTCGCGCGCTTTTAACGCTCACTATGCAACAACACCGTGAGCCGCCAAAGGGAAACCGCCCTTTACGTGTATTAAAGAATGTTATGCAGCAACGCGATTCCTAAAACACTCGGTACGCACTGTCATACACAAATACTTGGAGGTTATGTCCGAGATGCTGCTTCGTCTCAGCTTCACCTATGCACAATTCACATTGTCTTTCCGCCACAGAACTGATCTTACGCTCACACTAAGCACACATTAGTCCAAGCCGTTAAATTCCTAATTCGCACAGCTACCTGCCCAGGCAAAGAGAATGGAACAGGTAAAACGTTCCACAAGAATGGTTTCAATAGAATTCCTGATTTTCGTACGCCTAATAAACCATCAATCTAGCACATGCATACACGGTCCAACGTAACTGTTGCAATACTTAATTGTTCTATTGTAATTGTTTATCGTGACAACAAATCAAAAAATAGTCATCTGAAGAGCTCAACGTAACTGACAACACCAAACAACACTATTCTAGGCTTGCATTACGGCATCATGAAAGCGATATTAAATTGACGTCAATTTTGTGTTTCAACGACGAACATTATTTCAATTCGCTCACTTATATTTATTGTTATTCATGATCGTATACTTAACGTGCAGCATTGTTGATGATTGAATAATAAATAAACAATGCAATGGCAGCTGTGCAAATCTGTAATAATTTCTATCACAGCGACATCTCTAAAACAAAGCAGTAAAGTATTTTTAAAATTCAAACTTGCTCTGAACTCATTATCAGTACTAATAAAAGAACAAATAATTATAAGATGGTTCCGTATTTTACTGTTAGTTCATTATCGAATAATTACTTATACTTAATGCGAGATTCTGTACTCATTCGAAGGGTGAGCGACATCTCCTTTAGCCGATATTTAAAATTTTATTCCTGATTGCAGTCTCCTCCCGCGCGAGTAGAGATATTGATTGCCCTAAATAAGGCTGTGTCAATATAAATAATCCAACAAGTGTGTATTAACCATAAATGTTGTATTTTACACCTGAAAACACCATTTAAATAAATTCATTCATAGTTATAGAATCATAGTATGTATGTACTAATGAAGTCTAATAAAGTGATGGAATGAGTTTGAGACTTCAAAGGGTTATGTTTTTTATATTCCTAAAACAAGAGAATGATTTGCAGGCTATTAGCTGGCCATTCTTGGCACTTTCAAGTTCGGGTATTGAATGCCTTTAAAAAGCGCGTTACATACGCACAAGTGCAAAGTCGGCGAGCACTTCACGAGCGCAGTCATACCGTGTCGCGTGTTCGCGGTAGTAGCGCATCGCAAACGTAATCGACAAACATTTTTGGTTAGTACTAGCCGCGCACTGAACGTTCACGTGTGCCTTCTACAATTTAGTCGTAAACAATTGTTTATTAATTACAGTGTAAACACACGAAGAAATAAATAAGGTATGTACTAATTATAACAACCTGTACTCATTGCTCACGCTGCCCTACGTCCAAAATCGAAATAACAACGTAAAATCAATGATAACCTTATAATGTCTCAAGTTTACTTACAAATTCATCGCAAAAAAACGGCCGGAATTCATGCGTGTCATTTGCTAATAATTCGCAATCGAATTTGCACCACATTTATCAAGATTAACCTATTGTTGCATTGACGCACGGCTAGACCCTAATTGCAAAAAAATATATGCGCAAAATTAATTATTAAACTATGCAATTGTTTATAATATTGAATAACATTAATGAATCAAAGTCCTTGAATACACGCTTGTAGTGCGCTTATCGACATTATATAAAATTCTACTTTAATTAGTTTAATATTCTTAATCGTAAAACAACTTGTTAAGTTCATTGTTGATTCATTCTTTTTTGTTCACGTTATAAACTAGTGCGAAATTTTAACTAACTGTAAACTCGATTTTTGTTTTTGAATTATTCATTGCTATTACATCTATTACGGTAATACTTGACGATAAGAAATGTAAATATGATTGCAAATTATTCGATTGTTAAGAATGTCGGTTGATTAACTCGATTTCTATATCGTGACTGGTTTATTATAATTGTCTTCAATTAATAACCTATTAAAAAAATAGAGCAAGTACTTAACCAAAGTAAAATGCTTTCAGTATTAATTTAATTGCATGTTTAACAACATTGACCTCGTAATTCGTTGGTAAAGTTTGTCTTGTCAAGAGTTTTTTGCTTTTCCAAATACTTTCAACACTTCCTGCGCACTTTGTTTACATTTCAAACGCATGCGATAATCTTAACCACAAAAATATGTTTACCGTTAGTTAAATATTGAATCAAATATTCACAACTTTGGCACCCCATCAAATAACGGATCATAATAATGTAATTGTACGATTATCATGCATGAGATTAAGATAATCTAACGTAATATGGCATTGCTACATCTTTTAACACTGATAAAACATTTTGGTATCATGTTTCAGATGACGTGAAACGTGTGCAACATTTTTTCAAAGTTTCTGGAATATCTTAGCAAATTAATAGTTACAATGGCGGCGGTGGGCCTTATTGGCGTTTGGGACTATGTGGTTCTATCCATCGTTCTTATCATTTCGTCCGGAATTGGTGTGTATTACCGATTCACGGGAGGAAAACAGAAAACACTACGAGTAGGTAACATCGATTTTTTTATTGCATTCAAACATACGCGAAATAATTAATGAATGATTACGTGTGATAAGCAGATTAATTAATTATTTAACACGTTATTGTTATTTCTATGTTGTAGGAATATTTATTGGCCGATAAAAATATGCCAATCTTACCAGTGGCATTTTCACTAATGGCGTCCTTCATGTCCGCCATTACTTTACTGGGTGTTTCGAGTGAGAACTATACTTTTGGATTTCAATTTATCGTCATCAATATATCCTATGGCATCTTTACGCCGGTTGCCGCATATTTGTATTTGCCAGTGTTTTTCCGTCTACAGGCGACAAGCGCGTACGAGGTGCGTGTTGTTTTACGCAATAATTAACTAAAAATAAAGTGCCGAAATGTTGTCGACATTCGTGAAAACAAACACGGATTAAATCGAAAGTTATGGATGGATATTATTAATAGATGAACTTGTTTCAGTATTTGGAAAAGCGTTTTGGACGCGTTGCAAGGCTCTCCGCATCCTTAGCGTATACAATGCAAATGGTATTTTATATGGGTGTAGTATTATATGCTCCAGCTTTAGCCCTGGAGGCGATTACGGGCATTAGTCAAGTGGCGGCCATTTTATCTGTTGGTCTAGTCTGCACATTTTACTCAACAATTGGTGGAATGAAAGCTGTTTTGATGACGGACGTTTTCCAATCGATGCTCATGTTTGCCGCCGTCTTTAGTATAATTATTTGCGCGGGAATGGATTTTGGTGGGTTAAGTGGTATTTGGGAATTGGCACAACAAGGCGGACGTACGAATTTACTTAAGTAATTACCCATTTTCCTTTGGAGTTTTAAGTATTTTAATTGCTTTATTGATTTTAGTATTGATCCTGATCCAACAGAGAGGCATTCATGGCTTAGCTTAATTATTGGCGGTGGTGTTACGTTCTTGTCACTGTACGCTGTGAACCAAACGCAAGTCCAGAGATATTTAACTGTCAGAGATTTGAAAGCAGCACAGAAAGCACTTTGGATGAATTGGCCTATTTTAACTACGCTTAGTTTAAGTACATCATTTGCCGGTTTGTCCATCTACTCAAAGTATGCAACCTGCGATCCAGTGTGTTCAAAAAGGATCGGCATGCCTGACCAGGTTAGTATTTTTTTCCTTGTGTTTCAATCAACATAAGTAGTGTTTATTTTTAGTTAATGCCATATTATGTAGTTGACACGATGGGTCACATACCAGGACTCTCGGGGCTTTTTGTTGCTGGTATTTTTAGCGCCTCATTATCATCCGTTTCCGCATCTTTGAATAGCCTCGCTGCCGTCACGATTGAAGATTACTATAAAGTATATTTGCAGAAATATTTGCACATGTCCCACTTAAATATTAATTATCCTTTAGCCATTATACAGATATTTCAAAGGACGTGAACTTTCCGAACGTCTGGCGAATTTAAGTTCGAAAGTGATTGCACTCTTTTTTGGATTCGCAAGTTTAGCGATGGCGTTTATTGCGCAATATCTGCAGGGTGTACTGCAAGCATCTCTTACAATTTTTGGGGTGGTTGGTGGTCCACTACTAGGGTTATTCACTTTGGGAATGTTTACAACAACAGCTAATCAACGTGGCGCAATCACTGGATTAATTTGCGGATTATCAATTGCCTTGTGGATGGCTTTTGGCGGGCCGAAACCACCACTTAAGAAGCTACCTGTCTCTATTGCGGGGTGTGATTATATTTTTGATAATAGCACAATATGTAATCCACCAAGACTGAAACCAGACAGGTAAAACGTTGTTTTTGTAAGTGGTATTCACGTTTTAATGTTCACTTTTGCTTTCAGTGAGTATTTCTGGTTGTATCGCGTTTCCTACTTATATAATGGCGTGTTTGGACTTGTAATAACATGTATTATGGGATGGTTAGCCTCATGGGTTATTGATAAGGTCGAGGGTCGAGAGAAGCAGCCAATGAATCCTAATTTATTTATTCCGCAGTTGGCCAAACGCCTGGAGAAACAATGGGAAGCTCCATTAAAAATGAATGAAGTAACACATACTCAACCTAATTCATTATTATTACTCTGCATCATTAATCATATTTTTTTTTTCAGTTGAAAGGATACGACGATTAATTATATCAAGTATTGAAATGCGTAATGTGTACGTATTAGATAGAACAATAATGAAAACCAAATCAAAATGATGGATCGAAGAAACGTCTTCCGTTAAGCTTAAGTAATTGGATGTAAAATATGATTGAAAATGAGGTTACTTAAAAATTGTTGAATTGTAGGCCTTTTATATTTATGTATTAGAGAAAATATGGCATGTTATACTTGTATAGTAAGTACGTAATAGTTGTTAACCATTAAAAGTATTACTAAGCATTTTAGTAATACAGTTATATATAAACTTCACATGTTATATATTTACTTTGATTACACACTAATTCTAATCCTTAATCGTCCTTTGTGTAACGGTTTTAGCACGGTAGCAAATCTATAGTTTATGTCTATTTGACTAATTTGACCTTGGCGATAACCAGTAGCTTAAATTATAGAAATTATGATTTTTCATTAGGCGAAAATATGAATTGAAGTGTTTGTTGTCGCTACATAATTAAGTAATAAAATTGCCATTTAACAATTAACATCTCTATTTCCAGGCGTCGCTGCGATGCCGTTTCCTGTATCATATTTTTAAATAGATCTAAGAGGAAAACCGCAGTGCGCATGCCTACTTCTAATTGGAATTAAATTTTCGGCAGAACTTACCAGTTCATACTTCTTTTTTTAATGAAAAGCAATGCGCAATTGCGGGCTACGGCCATAAAAAGCAATAGAAACAATTAATTGATTGCCTATATGAATCTATGTGCTATACCGAGTGAGTAAATTACTCTATTGGAATGTTTGTTTCGGCCATAAGTGCGCATTCACTTTGGAAATTTTTTTGTCAAACGTTGAACGCATCTGCAGCCGTGCACGTTTGCACTTAATTGACGTTAACGTTCGTCACAATACATTCATTGGAAATTTGTTTTTTGTTATTGTCTTAAATGTAGCAGGATTGAACCAATCGAATCCGGATTTTTACTGGAGGCGCATAAAATGCGATGGCTTCAAACTTCTCGAAGGATTCGTCCATGACAATATCTGCAAATCAGAAGCCAAATGCTTAAAAGGTTTCTAAATGAATATTCAACAAAATATTCTATTATTAATTTAATTTTAGGTTAAAATTAAATAAATCTCAAAAGAAATAAGAAAACAAAAGTGTAGGTCCTTCGGTAATTTTATGGTCTTTCGGCAATTTTCGGTTATTAAAGTAGTTCGCATATTTATGAACTATAACAATGTTTAAATTTATGTACATTGATTGCCTCAGGTGTGTTTTCTTTTGGTCGCAATTCTTAACCGACCTGAACTGGAATTGTTTAGTTTCAATTATGCATTTTCTTACTCATTTAATAATACACCGTTTCGAGGTATTTCTGAGAATTGAAAACGGGCTGACGACTTGAAACAAAACATCCAAATAATCCTTTTGTTTGCAAAATCACCCGCAACGCCATTTGCATAGCGCTTTAAGGGCTTAATGGTTTATTTACCCGCGCCAAAAAACACTTATCTGCAACCTTGTACTGTACATAATACAATTATTTTTATGTTTGTATAGAAGCAGTGTGGCGGTAGCTTAACTAAAGAAGCGACTAGGAATTGCGAAGCTAATTATAACAGACAAACACCTGACGCTTTTTGTTCAATTTGGCGTTAAATTATTACATTTTAAATTAAACGAAACAACAAAACAAAATATCATGAGTAAATCAATTAATGATAGACAAGAATAAAATTGGAATTGGAAGACATCTTCTAAAACACTTCCTGATTTACGCATGCGTGCACTGCGCACACACGTGATTTTTGAGTTTACGCACCGAAATTAATACAAATATCAAAGATGGTGGAAAGTAAATTAACGCCACATGCCGTATTATAATCATTTTAATAAATCGGAACTTGAAACACTCCTCGCAAACACAAACACACACGAACACGGAGTATGGAGCGTGCTTTTAAAAACCGGAGGCAACGCAATCACCGCTCGCATTACCACCAGAGATCTGCGAACGATCACACAATCGAAGACTTTGTGATATCCAAAGATATCATTCACGTTTCAACCTTTGCAAAGTGACAATCAGATTTTAGTAGTAAGCCAAAGTAAATCGACGACAAGTGTAACACTCGTTAACGTTTCGGCAAATAAAATTTGCGAAACTTTAGTTGTTAAAGAGCGTTAAAGTCACCCCCGCGAATGAAATACTTTAGCTCCAATCGCGAAATTATTCAAATACAATTTCGTACATTTTTATTAATGCTACAAGTACGCTATCCAAATTCGTGATTTAATTGTTGTTAATGGTTAATTAATACAAGTGGTGTACGGTTGTGAACTAGCATATAAACTTATTGATGTAAAACCAATATACAGGTGAGTTATTAACAATTAATTATCGATTACCTAGTGTATAAAAGTGCTAGCATATGATAAAGCTTTTTTCTTCTCTAACTTTGACTCGTCATTCAATTATAATGAGATTGATATTGAATTTTGCAGAATAATTATGAAATAATATTTGCAAATGCAATAAATCGATAATAAATTAGTTTGAGACATCCATAAATTATTCATCAGATTCATTATTGGTTGTTTTTCATAATTAATGCAGGTGTAATTACAATGCGATTGGTTTTTAATCCTCCCAAAGAGTGTAATTAATCTAAACCGCAAAATAAAGCAATATTTCATATAAATTTTCAAGATTATACATTTGTCATATTAATTACACGTTTGCATTATACAACGAATTAATGAGTATCAAGTTGAAAATAACGTTTTTGTTATATAATAATCACGTCAATAGTTAACATGATTTTTTCCTAAAACTGTTTTGTACTTGTCTTACAGATTCCTCACTTTTCATATCAATTAACAGTAAATATGAGGTTGAATATTTTGATCTTGCTCTTTGTTTTGACAATCAGCACAATTGGTGCTGAAGTAGTAAGTAAAATCAAAGATAATTCAAACGATCATTGCATTGATGGTCATTCGGAAATACCAAATGCATTTTCCTGGGCGGATTATCTAGTTCTCGGCGCCATGTTGGTCATTTCATGCGGAATTGGCGTATTTTATGGTTTCTTCGGCTCAAAGCAAACGACCAGTGATGACTTTCTTCTCGGTGGCAGCTCAATGGGAACAGTTCCAATGTCAATGTCATTAGCAGCAAGGTAATAACCATATTTCTTGCAATTTTTGAAAGTTTACTTATGATTTATCAAATTATTGTCATTCTTCTGCATTGCTTTGCTGAAACAAACAAAAAATGCCATTAATACTTTAATGTGGCAAGTATTTTTATGTTTTACGAGTGTACCATGAAGTGGAATCAATTACTTTACCATGAGAAAAGTTTTGGCTAGTTTGCGCCAGTTAGAACTGGATATTCGAACGCCGTTCAGCGCTGGAAACAATTTGCTCTAACCAAACGGTTCATTAACATTTCTACTTTCGCGCCATGCAATGCGATGCAATGCAGCGGATTTGAACTGCGTGCATGTGTTATGCATACAAGTAATTTGTCCTAATAAGTTATTTCGTCCCCAGTTTCATTACTGCAATTGAACTTCTTGGTAATCCAGCGGAAATGTACATGCATGGAGCACAATACTGGATGATTTGCATTGCTTTTATCCTGGTTGTGCCACTAACTTCGAAGCTGTATCTTCCTGTTTACATGAAGCTGCGTCTTACATCCAGTTATGAATACTTGCAAATGCGGTTTAGTTCAACTATTCGCTATTTGGCAAGTGGTTTGTACATTTTGCAAATGGTTCTGTACACAAGCGTGGCTGTATATGCGCCTGCGCTCGCTCTAAGCCATGGTACATCACGTCAAAACAATGTTAGGAACAAATTAATTAATTAACTTTTGATTTTAGTAACTGGTTTAAACGTCTATCTAGCCGTTAGTGTTGTTTATGTGGTATGCATCTTTTACGCGTCGCAGGGAGGGATGAAAGCGGTTATTATGACGGACACGTTCCAAGCAGCTGTTTTGGTCGGATCGGTGTTGTTGATTGTCTACTTGGGCGAAAAATTCATTGGCAGCGCGGGCATTATTTGGTCGCAAAATTACAACACCGATCGCCTTGAAATTTTCAAGTAGGTGCAACGTTTTATTACCTTTATTTATTACACCATTCGTCTATAAACATTTGAACAGGTTGTTTATGCATTCATTTGAAATTGTTTTATAGCATGGATCCCAATCCAACGATCCGTCATAGCTTCTGGTCGGTTGTGCTCGGAGGCACTTTTTACTGGATGACAATGTTTTGCTCCAATCAGGCGTCGATTCAAAAATATTTATCCGTTGAGAACATTTCGCAAGTAAGGAGGGCGCTGTGGTTCTCCTGTTTTGGTTTGATTTTAATCTATACCATCAACTTCTATACCGGCATGATAATGGTTGCTCATTATCGCGGATGTGATCCAATTCGAGCTGGGGATATACGGGCTTCAGATGAGATTTTCCCCTTGTATGTGATTGCTGAAATGGGGCATTTGAAGGGGGTGACAGGGTTCTTTGTTGCTGGTATCTTTGCAGCCAGTTTGGGGTATGTATCTTCATGATTATGCGTAAATGTCAATAATATTAACACGGTAGATTGTTTACAGAACCGTTGCATCCGCCTTGAATAGTTTGGCGGCAGTGACCA
This sequence comes from Aleochara curtula, assembly GCA_963978815.1. Taxonomy (NCBI): domain Eukaryota; kingdom Metazoa; phylum Arthropoda; class Insecta; order Coleoptera; family Staphylinidae; genus Aleochara; species Aleochara curtula. Next base: position 10,512,371 of record OZ022219.1, on the reverse strand, counting down.
TGCAGGATTTCGTTACGAGCGCATTTAATGTGAAGGTGGAGGGATCCAAGGGTGCTCTATGGGCCAAATGGATATCAATCATTTACGGAGCTATTAGTTTTGGATTGGTTTTCGTCGTCGAGCAGCTTGGAAGTGTGATGCAAGTTGCAATAAGTTTCAACGGAATGGTTGGCGGTGTGACATTCGGCCTATTCTCATTGGGAATGTTCTTCCCGTGGGCGAACACCAAGGGGGCAATTTCTGGGGGTATTACTGCGATGGCCTTGGTGGTGTGGATGGGTATTGGACAGACGATTGCAATTGCAAGCGGCAAATTTACAGAACCGGCGAAAGCAACATTTATCGACAGTTGTCCATGCATGAATGAAACGTCATCATCGGTGGACACATTCATTGTAGAGGAAACAGGAAGCGATGTGTTCTTCCTGTACAAAATATCATTTCTATGGTATTCAGCAATCGGATTCATGGTCACTATCATTGTGGGAATGATAGTGTCATATTTGACCGGCGTCCAGGATCCGCATGATGTGAATGACGATTTGATATCGCCAATTATCAGCGAATTTCTGCAATCACTACCGAAGAGTGTTAGAGCGATATTGAACATTCAACTGAAAACTAACACCACTCACAAGAAGCATAGCGACAGTCAAAAACCTGTGGACAAGGATATTTCCATGAAAGGCATTGTTAATGTATCTTTGGATATCAGCGACGAAATTGATAAGACACGATCGAATGGTCACGCCATACCAAATGACAATAATCATCAAACTGTTTAAGTACTAGTATTTTATAGATTTCACAATAATATTTTATTTATTGCATACCAATTAAGTATTTTACTGCACTTTGAATATTGCTATTTAAGGTTATGTACTATCTAGGACGAATTTATAAGCTACGTATTATTACAAAGTGTGATAACATAAATAAATACATTTTAAACTGTTCATTTTGAAAAGTTTAGTAAGTTACCATAAGTGCAGATAGGTGGCTTATGTGTAGGAGTTTAGGGGTGGTAACGCGCACATTTATGCAGGCACAATAGCCGCCCCTAGGCAAAATGCAGTCAGAACGGCGACAACCCCTGGATACGTATAAATCACAACATTATAAGATGGCAGTAGCACTCCAACCTGCACGTAAGCTTTTCGATTTGTATCAATATATTATTGCAAATCCAATAAGTGGAAACGTGTGAAGCCAGCAAATGGCTAAAAGTGCGCGGTAAAAATCTTTTTCGTTTCATTCTTCTTTGTTCGTGCTATTGTGTGATGTGCAAAGGCGAGTTGAAAGTGTTTGCGTTCGCACGCTCAACGAGAAGAAATGGCAATGGAATGAAATCAATGAAATTTAGAAAGTGCAACTGGCATCAACACCGATACACAAACAATGTCCACTTAGAACTGCTTCACCTTTCGTAGCGTTCTCCACCAGTTTCAAGAGCGGCACGCGGCCACTTTACGTGCTCAAAGCATTCGTTGTGTTGTTGAAACAATTAGTGTTATAATGTTTGTTGTTTTCGTGCGCTCCGTTACACTCTAATGTATTTAAACGTACTGATAAGGAAGATGGGCGCCAAGCCAACAACAAATTCGCGGTCGACGCGTGCCTTGCTCTGCCAACGTTGGTCCTTTCCGTTTCCAATCGTTTGCTACCTTGGACTTTTGTTGACCTTCTGGTTGCTGTCTGTGCCGTTAAAGTCGCACATTCGCATTCAAATTCCTAACGATTCGCCAATGGATGTGCGTCAAGGGGCAGAGGACACGTTCGAAATACGATTGAAGAACAGTAACTTCAATTCGGACATTAAAGCAATTGATAAGAACGAAGATCCCATCAACGATGTGCGAAATGAGTACTTGGTTAATGTGGACAACAAGGAGAATGGACACAAGGATCAGGCGGAGATTCTAGAAGAAGTTTTTCACAAGTATGTGTTGAGTATGTTTGGCAATTGTCCTTATTATTCATAGAATGTTTGTATTAGGGCGGACAAGGACAAAAATAATAAATTGGACTCGAAGGAACTAGCCGAGTGGATTCGACGTAAAATCGTCGAGCATATTTCATGGGCTGTGAGCAATAATTATGGTTTATTCTCACTTATTGACCGCAATCCGAGAAATGGAGTGGTTACGTGGAAAGAGTATCATGCGTACTTCCTGAAGAAACGTGGTTTTAGCCGGAAATATGTGAAGAACCATGACGAAAAGCGTCACAAAGGTTTGGAACGTTCTCTTAAAGGTGCTCAAGTATTTGCAATGTGCATATAAATAATACTAATGTTGATGTTTTACAGAGCAAATAATGCGTGATAAAGCATCCTGGCTGGAGGCGGCACGGACGAATCCGGAAGCATTGACTTTGGACGAGTTTCTAGCCTTTACGCATCCGGAATCATCAGCTACGAATCATCTTGCGTTGGTTGATGAGCTGTATGACAAGTTTGATCGCGATGGGGATGAACTTCTTACTGAAGATGAATTTGCCGTTTTGCAAACAGAAGGTTAGGTTATAATTGCGAATCTAGCTGATGGATGCTTAATAAACTTTACTGTTTAGGTGGTGAAGATGAAACAGTGGTTATTCGACAAGATGAGAATGAAAGACGTGCTGAATTCCGCAAAACGATTGATTTAAATGGCGATGGTCGCGCTGATCGACGCGAATTATTGAGATACGTTGCACCTCAAAGTCCACGACATAGTGAACACGAAGCGGAAGCATTATTATCCTTAGCTGATAATGATCAGGATAATATGCTATCTTTAGATGAGATACTATCGCATCCTAACTTATTTTTAAAATCCAAAATGGTAGATACCGCACGCAGTTTCCATGATGAATTTTAGCAAATACTTGCCATGACCGCCTTGTCCACATTCACGCAACCTGAAGAACTTTAAAATGTAAAATGTTATCTCACATTTTTACTCGAATTACTTCTAATCAAATCTATCAAATTGCATAGCAATTGATATCAATTATATTAATTGATAGATGTATAATAATTTAACATAAGGTAAACGAAAAGACTGTTATTTAATGATTCGAGATTGTAGCACCTATCTAGAAGATTTATTTGTTGTAAATAGACTTAAAAGTACTTAAATTGCTTTACTTAAGCTGCGTAGATTAAATTGTAAGTTTAATTAAGGTGAAATGGCGAAATGTTTTGCGAAATTTCATAATCCAGCACGAAATAGCATGCGACATTAGCGCCCTCAACGAGGTGTTTATGAAGGATAATGGTATTACGTGAACGTATCATCTATAATTCTTCGCCAGTGAAGTAGGGCAATATTTGCAAGAAACCAAAAATATTATTATTAGTGCGAATTAGAAATAAGTGCAGGCACAATGGAGAGCAATAAAATAAACTTGGATGAACTTTGTCGATGCTGTAAACAGATTTCAAGTGATCTCGTGTTTATATACGAAGAAAATAATTCTGATCCCGAGTATCCCCGCATTGACGAGATGATAATGAGTTGCACCTCAGTTACCGTAATTTGAAACTTTGATATTATTGCAAACTAGTTTTTTAATCCATTTTGTCTGTTACCAATATCGTATAGGCCCATCGAGGAGATGGTTTACCATCGCATTTATGCATACAATGTTTGGATCGTTTAAAAATCGGCTTCGCAATTCGTCGTGATTTTGAACAAGCTGATAGCGAATTGCGCATTCACGTAAGAACGCAACAAGCCACTACAAATGCTGAATTAATGAGTGGTATTTTGCATGACTTTTTTGATAATGATTTGCAAGAAGCTGCTGAAGAGTTGAGTACGTTCAAGAAAGAACCCGACGAATCAACAACGAATGATGTTAATATGCATGATCCAACTATGGATGAAACAACTGATGACTGCAACCTTCAAGTGGACTCAGAAATTAGTGAAAATGTTCAAAAGTTGCGAAAACTTTCTAGAGTTTTTGCATGCACGATATGTTCTACTGATTATAATTCACAGAAGAGTCTAAGAAAACATTTACAACGAAATCACACGTCCACTGTAAGCTACAGGTGTAAAATATGCCAAAAAGTATTCAGACGCGCTGAGCATTTAAAACGACATCTTTACATACATCTCAAGGAACGACCATTTGTCTGTGATAAATGTAAACGTACTTTTAACAGACAGGAACATTTAGATAGTCATATAATAATCTGCGATGGCAAAAATACTTTTTCATGTGATGTGTGCAATAAAGGATTTGCTTCAGAGATTGCTTTGACTGTACATCGAAGAATTCACGAGGATGTTGAAGTGAAATCGCATTGTTGTTTGGAAATGGCCGACTTGGAAAACTATGGACAATACTGCGAAAGAATTGATTCGTTAAACGAAAATGTAGACTTTGAAGAATCTTCGGTCGTAGTGATCAAGGAAGAATTTCTAGAAGGTGCCATCAATAATGATGCGGAGTTTGTTCATAATTCAGATGATGCAGGCAGTGATTACATGGAGGAAATAAAGAAGAAACGAGGGAGGAAACGGAAGAAGAAACGTGTAATTACTACAGGAAAGAAACGAGGAAGACCTCCAAAGAATAAAAATGTGAATAGTCAACTAGCTCAAGAAACAGAGGAAGATATTGGATCATTTGAATGTCCTATTTGTTTCATTGTTCTTCCACGTCTTACATTATTAGAATTACACGGCCAAGAATCGCACCGAGATGATCATGTTTTAAGATGTAATGAATGTGCTAAATCTTTTGCGCGCATTTATACATTGAAACGCCATCAAAAAACGCATCAAGCAGAAGAAACAATCATAAATAATGAAGAAATTGATTGCAATTCAACTCAATCGCCGTCGTTCTCTTGTCATATATGCTTAAAAACATTTACGCTAAGTAAATATTTACAAGCACATTTGAAAACACATAACCGAGAGAAGACTTTCATATGTCCTAAATGCGGGAAAACATTTTCATCAAAGTCTAATTTAACAGAGCATATGAAGTTCCACAGTGATCACGAAAAGAAGTTTCTGTGTTCTGAATGTGGACAACGCTTTATTAGGAATGATTATCTTGTGATACACATGCGTCGTCATCGGGGTGAAAAACCATTCAAATGCAAATATTGTAATCGAGGTATAGTTATAATCTTAATTGTTTTATTCGAATTGATTGATTAATAATTGGATATTTTAGGGTTTCCCCGATCTACTGACTTGACTGTTCATGAACGATATCATACAGGAGTCAAGACTCATTTGTGTACCATTTGTGGACGTGGTTTTAGTCGGTATGTAAATTACTATTGCAAAACATAATTTCTTAGATTTAATTACAGGTCTTATAATCTAACCGTCCATATGCGAACGCACACTGGAGAAAAGCCTTATAAATGTCCATATTGTGAATCGGCTTTCGCGCAATGTAATGATCTTAAAGCACATGTCAGGCGTCATACAGGCGAACGATTTCATTGCGATCTATGCTCGGAGACATTCTTAATGGGTTATGCATTAACTCAACATAAACGAACCATTCATGGTAATAATTGTAATATAATGAAAATAATTAGAATATTAATGATTTAATGTTTCAGGCCTTAATGTTGTTGCCAATATTCGTCGACTACCGCCGATTGAATCTCTTAGTCAAGAGGCACAATCTGAATCAATAACTCTACCTCAAGTAATAATAACTTCTTCGCTGGAATCGAATATTAATGCAGCATAATGAGTTGGAAATACTTGTAAATTTATATTACATGTTATATAATATCTATATTATTTTTGTACGTAGTACAAAAGAAATTATTGTTCTAGAATTGTGTAAAAAGATGAACTCACTATACATTATAATTGATCTTATATTATGAATTTAGTGTCAATCTAAGAAACCACTACTTTACTGGTTGCTTGAAACGCTCTAACCGCTGCTGTGCTTTAGTCATGGTATCTGTGTTGTTTGCGGGTGCACTGCCGTTTTCGTTAAAACGCTGTTTACGTTTTTCACGCTGTTCTTGGTTTTCAATCTTGGTCAATGTAGTAGAAACAGTGACTCCAAATCGTTCTGCACGTTTTTTAAGTACATCAGCACTTGGTGGACCAGAAGCCTGAACAAAGACATTTATCATTAGTATCTAATTTGAGCTGATGCTAGAATATTTAAGAAGTAATAATGATGAGAAAGTAATACTTACAGCAATTGGTGTATTTTTAATAGTAACACTTTTTGTTGTACTTGTTACACTTGGGGTGACTGTTCCAAAGCGTTCAGCCCTTGCTACCTTTTTAGCATCTGTTGAAATTGGTGCTCCAAATTTCTTTGCTCTCATCTCAAGACGTTCCTTGGCTGATAACTCAGATAACTTGATGACTTTCTTGTCTGAAGCAATGATCGGCGTTTCTGTGTTATCAACTTTCTCATCTTCTACTTTAGGGGCTGTGATTGGTGTTCTGTTGAGTATAATTTTCTTGACTTGTGGTCCACCATTGGTAGCCTCCCCAGCACTTTTTCGTTTAACAGCCTGTGTTGTGGGATCTTTTGCATCAAGAGGTGATTTATCTAACGTTGAATCCAGTTCATTTAGAACAGAGTCACTGTCTTCAATGTGATCATCATCCTCTTCATTGAGGAGATCTTCTTCCATATCATCAGAAGCCACTTCACTGTCATTTTTCTTATCAGTCTTGAGGAATGCTTGTAAACGATCAAGCAATTCATTCTTGTTTCCTGAAATATTCAGGCCTCGATTCTTCAGCTCTTTACGTAATTCAGTTACCTAGGAAGAAGAATATGAATTAATAACTTGTGCAAGTAAATATTTGGAGAAATAGCGGGCCCAATACAAACATAACCTATCAGCCATTACTTCTTTAGCACTTGAATAATCATGATAGAAAGTAACTTACCTTAAGTTTACTGAAATCCATGACTGTAAATTAGTTATTTTACAGCAATGAGAATTTGCAAATTATTTAATACGTTGTGCACGGTGAAACTTCTGCACAAACTGGCACAAACACACACTAGTATACAAAGCAATATGTGATGACGATGGAAGCTAACCCACACTTGTGCACACAGACAAGATGACTAACTAGCGTTGTAAATTTGATTGTAACAGTTCTGAGCAGTTCTGAGCTTTACACTCTCTATATACTCAGAGTTGATAATTTACAACCCTGAAGAAATCAATCTGAATGTAGTAAGAATAAATGCAATTAAACTCATTTAAAAATTATACAGTAGGGGCTTCCGTATACAGCGCACCACATGGCAATATTGTGAACTCAAGGTTTTGTGCAGTTTTGTGTTGTTCCGTGACTTTTCTCTTTGGTGTTCGTTTGCTCTCAGAACATTAATTAGTAATTGTGTTTTAATACAAGTTAGTTACAAAATGTATACCTTGTGCCCAGAAATACCAGCACCTGGTTTCTCTTTTGAGAATTGCAAGAGGTAAAAGTTAAGAGTACTTTTCATTAATTTTGTACCGTCATTCACCCTTAACCTCTAAACGATTCATTTGTTGTTACATTCATAAACTATTACAGAAATGCAGTGTTATCTAAGGAAGGATTTGTTGCTCCAAAAGCCACAAAGACTGGAACCACCATTGTTGGCATTGTCTACAAAGATGGTGTGATTCTGGGTGCAGATACAAGAGCTACAGAAGGTCCCACAGTGGCTGATAAGAATTGTGAAAAAATTCATTACTTAGCACCAAACATGTAGTATGTATTTAACTTACATAAGGCCATGGCTTACTACAAAATACTTCTTAACATTTCAGTTGTTGTGGTGCTGGAACTGCAGCTGATACTGAGATGACCACTCAGATGATTGCTGCTCAGTTGGAACTACATAGATTAAACACCAACAGAGTGGTTCCTGTTGCTGCTGCTAACAGACTATTGAAGCAGTATTTATTCCGTTATCAAGGACATATTGGTGCTGCCTTAGTCTTGGGTGGTGTAGATAGCAATGGTCCACATCTCTTCTCAATTTATCCACATGGTTCAACTGACAAGCTACCCTACACAACCATGGGTTCAGGTTCATTGGCTGCAATGGCTGTATTTGAATCAAGATACAAACCAGACATGTCAGAAGAAGAAGGCAAAAAATTAGTGCATGATGCTATTTGTGCTGGTATTTTCAATGATTTGGGTTCTGGATCCAACGTCGATTTGTGCGTCATTCGTAAAGGCAGTGTTGATTACTTGCGTACTTACGATGAGGCTAATAAGAAGGGTGAAAGGCAAGCATCATACAAGTATCCCAAGGGAACTACTAAGGTACTTAGTACGAAAACTATTCGTCTCGACGTTACTAACACGTACGTTAAATACTTTGATGAACCACATGGTGAATCAATGGATACCTCATCTTAATTATTATAAAATTTAATACAATACATAACGTTTAATATTCGGTCTTTACAACTTGGTTATATATAAAAATATAAGCTCCGCAACTTGAATATTAATTTAATCAATTTTTATGCACAATAAAATCCCATGTATCTTTCCACCGTAGATTCAGAATATCGTCAGTCGTTAAATCAGTCATACCATAGCTCAACACTGTAAATTTCTCAAAGACCATTGCAATAGCACTTAGCCATAAAACTATGCCGCAGAGGAAGACATGTTTTAGCCAACTATTACTTAATAAATATAACAAATGCTCAATTATTGCTGCAGTCAGTAGCATTTTAAAAGCAAACGCTGGCAAGTAATGATGCAAGAATAGGGTACGTTCCACAAAGAAGAATGGCAGATAATGAATTAAGTAACCAATGAAAAATACTTCACCAATATGAAGAAATGCCTTCCATTGTTTTTCTGGGATATCATAACAAGCACGTCGTCTTCGTAGTAAATAGAATACCCATAAGGAAAAATAGAATACTAGGGCAAGTGTACTTGAGTACCATATTAAAATATTCCCGAGTAGATGAATTTGTGCCTAAAAGTACATCGGAATTAGAGCTGTAATTAAGGGAAGTACTTCGTAAGTACATTGCTATTTTGTGAGACATAATACGCGATTCCGCGTGACAAAAGCGGCCATTCTAAGGGTTCTGAGCTATACATATGATTTTGAACACCATCAGTGTTACTAAACATCATTTTATAGTGCAGTTCAAAAAACTTATCCCAAAATGACAAGTGTGTTGCAGCAGTTGGAATCATTTCAGCATTAACCAAATCACGTTCACGCTCTTTTTGATCCTCAGCTACAAAAACTTGAATGAGTTTGAATTAAATATTAACGATTTGCTTACATTTCGTATATCTGTGTTCTTCAACGTTCCAAATAGTATCATCTTGTACGATAATACGATCAGTAACAATTTCATGTTGGTGAAATCCCCAATCGGGCAATTGTTTGCCGCTGTATTTCAACGCTTGTCCGCTATCAACATGCACCAGGCGTATTAAACTTTGAATTGTATTCCACGTATTACCATTTTGATCTTTATTCATGATTTCCACCCTCCACATGTTCTGTGCGGGCATCGAAACATTGTAATCAATGTAACAAGATACTTCTTGACATTGCGGAGACATTGGCGCAGCAACATCGTGCGAATTCAACGCTCGTGATGTAATTCCATGAACCAATTGTATAACATCGCCATGTTTTATGACATCAGGGGGTTGTTCAACAACCAAATCATTTTTATCCGGTCGTTTGACAATCCACCAATTGTTAACGTCTTTAAAAGAATAGCAAGATACTTGTTGTTGATGGCTGGAACCTCGTTTATCGGAATATCGCACTGGGTAAACGTGTTGATGTGAATGCAACCAACATGTACGTCCATGAGTATGCCTTAAACAATGGTAATTAACTTAAGATTAATATACTTAAAGTTGGTTTGTTTGTTTACCTTAAAGTAATTTGCGAACCATGCGAAATGTAAAGCGGTTGTCCTTTGGTAATTGAAGCTAAGCCGCCTTCTAGACTGGCTTGAAACGCACTTGTCATTATGCTATCATGCGGACCAGCTTTATATAAAACTTTTAAATGCACGTAATAGATGCTCAGGTAAACACTGCTTGCTACAAATAAACCAACAACAACAGTGGCAATAAACTGTCGTGATAATTTCCAATCGGGAATTGTTGTATCTGATAATTTACGCCAAAAATCAAAAGCAATTATTGTGGCACCCAAAAGACAAGAATAAAAACCGACGTATTTGACACATAAAGCACAAGTGAGACTTGTACTACCGATTGCTAGCCATGCGAACCAACCAAATGAATAGTCTTTGCATTTTCTGTACTTTAGAATGCATAATATTCCAAAGAGAGCAAAGAACAATAGGGGTATTTCCATCAAGATGAAGCGACTTTGAGTCAGTAAGGCATTGTCGAAGAGCATTAATAATGCAGCTATAATTGCAATCACTTGAGATGAACCCATTTCTAACATGACGTGATAAGAAGTGGGTATCAAAAGACTACCAAATAATGCAGGGATAAATCGCATTGCCATCAACGGCACGTTTTCTGAATATGATGAACCAATTCGATCAAATTTGAATTTGCCATCATAGTTTGTCATGTATGCAATGGCAGCAACCAGTTGCTTTCCTAATGGTGGATGAACATCAAAGAAGAAAGTGTTTTTCATATAGAGTGATACATATTTTCCATAATGTAATTCATCAAATCTAAAATTCATCGGTTATTAGGGTTATTTGTTTATAGTTTTTACTTACACGACATTTCGTGGTTGATCTAATCGATACATTCTTGTCATTGCAGCAAAAATAAATAATATTGTGGAGACGCAGTCGATTTCCATTCTAATTTGAAAATACTTGCGGAATTTGTGCAGTTGTTCATTGTCGTGTTTTTCATTGTCATGCTTGATTAGATTAGAATTTGGCGTGTAACTTTCTTCTTTGGATACTTCTTTTGCAACACTTTTCTTTATTAACTCTTCGACTTTATCATTGCACTTGTCGTTTCCTTTGCGTTTTCGTAATTCACTTGGTGCGCTATCCATATTTTATTTAGTTATTATGTATTGACAAATATTCACTATCAACTATAACCACATCATCATGTTAAGACTACGCTACTCTTCAGGTGTTGTTGACGTAAATGTAACCTGTTTGCTACCTGAAGCGGTCATGACTTCGCGTTCCATTAAGCGTATTCACGAAATAAGCAGAAGTAAGTGGAGGTAACGGTAATTGTGGTATGCATTGCAAGTTATGCCTATTTCGATAGGTTTTATCCAGAGAGTTTTACAATTGTTTCAAATTAATAAGTTTAATGTGTTTGCTGCACTTAATTGGGATGTTAGTTTAATTATGTAAGGTACTAGAGACACGATTGTTGGTACTAATTGTATTGAAACATCATGCATGATCATTTATTAATATTATTTCCATTATCGGTATGTCGCGAATGATAAATTTATTTCCATTTATCAGCAAGCATTATTCAAAATGTGTTATTGTCGTTTTATGCTAAGTTTAATGCACATCACATATTTGACATAACGTGTAATTATTACTTATATGTAAATAGACATTTTTAACATCGTATGCAATTTTTGCAATAATTAGTATATTGCGTGTTAAGCCACGTAAAGGATAATATCATTAAAAAATGGCAACATTGTGGTTAAATTTCTGTATTCTATAGAATATTTGTTTAATGCAAGTGAATAAAAATTTACTGATGATCTATTATCCTCTATTCTATTTTACATTAGTTAATCCTGAAGAGTATGTAAAGTTATAGTGCTAATATTTAAGACGATAATTGTGCGCAAGAGGAAAAGCTTAAGTTTGTGGTGTAAGACAATTATCTCTTCTAAATAATTTAGTAGATTTAAGTGTGCTAAATAGAAACAATTGCAAATACAGAATTAGACCATTTTATTTTGTAGTGTTAACTTACAATAAAAGATTGTTCTTTAAATAAAAGATACAATATAAATAAGTTTATTAACAGTTATCCTAGTCATGATGAATTTAAATGTAAAATTTGTAAGGATTCAAACTCATCGGCAACGCCATCTTCTTGAAGTTGATTAGTTTTGGACGCTAGGTAAAATATCTAACCTAGTACAATTAAAATTCATATAAGATGTTTGTTACGTTTGTTATGAAACTATTGCGGTGAAATCTCGCTAAAATGCCAACGCATAATGATTGTGTAATAATTGCGTATACGTCGCTTAGGTATGTTACATATATTAATTGTAGAAAAATATAGAAGCCAAGGTCATGAACATATGGGCGACATCAGGTGGCTTCAGTCTATTATAGACCAGACTAAATATCGAATAGATTATTTGCGTGTTAATTTTAGTGAAGTAAACTTGTGGAGTTCATTGCGATTCGCATGTCTTGGCAGTAGAAACTGTTGGATTTAGACAACAACAACATATGCGGTGACGCGAAAATCGCAAACACCGCGGAGTCGCGACAGTGAAATGGAATTGAACAGAAGCGCACGGTCCGTCGTCGCGTGAACGTTGATCGAGTCGCGGTGCGTAAGGTGCTCACGGGAAAGTGTTCTCAGATTGTGAATGCGTTACTTCTTCGCGATATTCGCAAATAACAAAGTATGCTAGTGAACATGGGACAGCAGACCAGTATGCCGAAACGACGGCGGTCTTTACGTTCGCCCTTCGTGAAGCATCACAAGACCCTTCTAAGTCACACATTCAGTTTGCCGAACGGCGAACACAAATTGGATCAGCTGAATGTGAATCTAGCGACCGAAGAGGAATTGATGACACTCTCAGGCACGTAATAATTGACTAATTCTTAGGCAATTGTCGCTCATTGCTAATGCAAATCATATTGTTTTCCTGCAGGTGTAACTCGTGACATAGCGAAAGCAATTGTCAAACATCGACAAGCAATTGGCCGGTTTCGCAAAGTTGAAGACTTGGCGCTCGTCGGTGGCATTGGTGCGGAGAAACTTGGACTAATTCGCGGCGAAATCTGCGTAAAGAACGCAAGTTATAATAATTCACGAGCGCAGAGTTACGATTCGCTCAAGAGTCCCGAGATGAAGATTCCCAAGCTGGTGGATGTTAATAGAGCAAATGTTTTCGACCTGCAGTGCGTGAATGGCATGACACAAGAAATGGCAGCTAACATTGTGCATCATCGAAATAAAAAGGGCCCGTTTAAAAAGGTGAGCATGATTTCATTAATTTATAACCAAGTGAAGCACAAGCTTAGAAGATTTGGCAATGTTTCTTTGGCACGTAATCAAACTGGATTATTTTTTAGATAGTAAAAATCGTTGCCAAAGTTTGTAAATTAGTCGCTTTGAACTATTATTTTAATCACTTTGATATGACAACGCACGCGCGTTAAATTTGAGTACTGTTATTATAAAAACAACTCAAAATATACATTATCTTCACCGATGATTCGCAAAACATGTGTTTGCAATCAAGACAAGTGCAAGGAAAAAGTCTGATTGTAACAAATACCAACTAAAACTACGAGCCAGCCGTTTATCGATTTCGAATGTGGTTTGTCACCATTTTATGAGCCCACTTACATTTTTAATTTGCTAAATGCATCGCAAACATGCTACATATCATGCTCTTGCCTTTATAATCAAACAATTAGGAGGACATGCAACGCACAATTACAACAATTAAATAATACGCTTGACTTGTTAAAGACATGATTTTCAAAAGTGCAATTTCATTTGACTAAACTAGTTTGTAATGCTACTCATGGCCAAGTTTTCTGGCTTTTTTGCGGTTTTTTGGTTAACCAAATTATGACTTTTGTTTTTTTCTTATTTACATTCAAAAACGTATTTATGGGAATTACATAATTAATCGAATGATGTGCGTTTCAAGCTACCAAAAATGAATTTTCTATTCATATCTGATCTTTGACAACTACGTGGAGAATTGTAATTCTCGTAATAGAACTTTGCTAATGAGCGGTTGGTTGTAAAGTATCGCGTCGAAATTGAATATTTAATCGTCAAGTCGAAGAAAAACGTCTCTTTCAATTGTCTTTCATTAATATCTAATCATTTACAATCTAATAGATAATCAGTTTGAGTATGGTACTACTTGCTTGTCACTGACAATATGTTCCGTTTGTGCAATTTACTCAATGCGTATTGAACTATGTACAGTTTAGTACATGATAAATACACTGATAACAAGGTGGTTTATATTGTTTTATGTGTTATAATTAATCTAACACATATTTAAACACTCAACGTTACATTTTAAGTTGTTTAATTCATTCGAAAGTGTTTTAAGTATATTTCTAGCTCTTTGTATGTTGGTCATGGTTGCTCATTGACATTCATTTTCCTTAATGATAAAGCAGGAAGAGTAGAAACACTATCAATAATGTGTATCGTTATTTACTCACTGTCGTTCAAGAAAAACGCATTCGAGTTTATATTTATTGACAGCAGCAACTGTGAACACCAATGTCATATTAAACACGATTCATTTGGCTCTTAATTGCAGGTATAATGTATTTTCATTATGCGGTATTTTATTACGTTGTTTTCACGTGTCACAAGGTCAAAATATTTGATTTTTGATGTACTATTCGTGTATGTACTTTTTGATGATTACTTTGTATTATCGCAGGTCGTTGAATCATTGTTCTGTCCCACTTTTCTCACGCGGTTCATGACTTTCAATACAACTTATAACAATTTTTGTGTGCGCCATGTAATATGCAAACAAATACATCATTTACACGTACTCGTAGTACTCGTTGTTTATGAGTGACGACTGAATTGAATTATTCGTGTTTCAGATCGATGATTTGATAAAAGTACGATCGATTAATCATCCAAAATTGAGCAATATGTGCCATCAATTGACGATCGCCGACGACGATGACTATCCGGTCGCAAGAAATTTATCGAGGACGACGAGTGCATCGGAAGTCTCAGCTAATAATCATCGAATCGCCAATGGAGAAATTATTAATGGGCATGCAAATGGAGTCACAAGTCCGACGCGTCACAGGTACAAAGTCGGGGGGCTTAATTGTGGCCAATGACGCAAGTTTGATTAGGTCTATTATTTATATTTTAATTGCTTGTTTGTTTAAGGAAAACGTCGAGTGCACCTGTGAAGCTGCAGTGCGCGAATGGCACGCTGCCATCGGCTGGTTCGTTGGCTGACATTTTCGATTTATTGTCTGCTTATTCATATCGACCTATACCGGAAGAGGAATTTAGATATTCACGAAATGGCCGAGATGCATTCCGTGTTGCTACGTGGAATCTCCATGAATTCACGTATGAGAAGGCGCAGAATCTAGGCGTGCGTGAAATTATCTGTCGTACAATTTTAGAGAATCGGTATGTATTTAGAATTAGTTAATTAGTCTGTGTATGTGTGCACAGCATAATGATGAATTTGATTAGGTGGTCCATAATATGCGTACAAGATGTAGAGGAAGAGGACGCATTGGAATTGATTTGCGATGAATTGAACGCGCCAAAGTTGCGAAAAGTTAGCGAACTATCGAATAACAGCTTCGAGTGGAAGTGTTTAGTTATTCGACATGCGCGACTCGCGTATATTTACGATGCGCACAGCGGAGGTAAGCATGAAGGTTTTATGTATGTTCATTCCGAATCGTACAATGTTCATTTCCTATTTATTAGGCATCGGCGTAGAACTTGTCGATGTGCACAAGTTTGACGAAACGAAAACCTGGTCGTTGGCGGAATTCTCCATTGGCTTGCAAAGAGTGCGCTTGCTCAATGTCGAATTAACCGAGGACTCGACGCCGAAAGAAATCGAGGAAGAATTGGCCGAGCTGAACGGTAACAATGCCAATGGAAATAATAGTAAATTAATTATTCTTGGCGATTTTACACATTTAATAAGCGTTGAACGAAAGGAATTTAAACCAATTATACCAATACATACGAATACGGCGTTTGCGAATGTTAATCAGCGCTATGGGGATAATATTCTTGTACATACGAGCGCAAAAGACGCATTGACGGGTACTTGGGGGGTGGTGCGTAACGGATTGACGCATCTCGCGATTCCAAACGGTTGGAGCTGGGGTGGACCCGTGTCCCCGCACTGTCCACTCTGGTTGGAGGTGTATGTCCAGCCGCCGCTCGTGAATGGCTTCTGATACATGTGCTTCGCGTTTGTTATTTATTTTTTTAGTTTCCTCATGTTCCTCATCGCCACTGATACAATTTAGACGTATTTCCGAATGAGTATGCACGCGATGGAAGAAGCAATTCTCCAAACTGTGATAGACGTACAAGTTAATTGTTTTTGTTGTATTTCTAGCCGAGGTTGAAGGCGAACGGTATTTATTTTTGAATCTTTCAGGTTGTATGTAGCTCAAAATATATGTATATTATTTATATTTATTTCGCAATCGATGATTTTCATAACAACTGCCATTATGAAAACCATTGATCTGTTCGTATTTGCGACGTTTCGCGGACCAATATTGTGTTATTAAGACTTTGACTTTGTTCATGTCCTATCGATACAAACTACAAATGTACAGTTTGAATTTAAATAAGATGATGAAAAATTATATTTAAATCTTGTGATAAAATGTAAACAAAATAGATAATATGTATCCATCCTACTAATATGGATTAAATAGATAGAATAATAAAAAATATATAAATTATTAAACTAAATCAATAGTAATCTTTATCTTTCTTGACTCAATCAACAAGGAATTAGGCTAGAGTGTTTTATGTATTGCTTAGAAATAATTATCATACATGTTTAGTTACCTTCAACATGTGAGTAAATAGTATTTCCTAATGCTCTTAACAATTGATTGTTTAAATGTCTTTTGAAGTTAAACTTTAAATTACTATGTGTTCCTCTCGTTTGCATTAAAATTAACAAATACTTACATGTCATTAAATTAATAATAACGTAATAACCTCTAAATGTAATCTATTTTTTCTTCCTATCTTGTATGCATTTAGGGCAGTACCATTTGCCTTTTGGTTTTGTTGTGAGACCCACACAGGCAAAGTGAAACCATTCAATAGGGCACTGCAAGATGGCATTAGAGTATTGAGATAATAATAAGGGAAAACGAAACTTACATCTGCATTATCACAGCCAATCATTTCACCATAAGAAACTTGATGGCATAGGCAATATGTTGGTTCATTAGGATCAACAGGCATGTCTAATACATCACCTGGATGTGCAATACCAAATTGTAAAGATGCATCAGTTCCTGAAAGACAATTATGCTTGAGAATGACTGTTTTTGTAGGGGTTGATGATTACCTTCACTTGTGGCATTTTTATCATTACTACTTGTATTATTACCACTTGTGTTAGTGTTGCCAGTGCCTTTCTGTTTCTTCTTCTTGTTGCTTCTTATTGCTCCTGAACTATCTTCCTCACTTGAATTTCCAGAACGTTTTTTCTTCTCACCTTTCACATCTTTAAGTTTCTTTCTACCTTCTGTAAAAGATTTTTTATAATCATTTTCACCACAAGACAGATCAACTTACTTTTGCCGACAGATAATTCCTCCTGATTTCTTGAACTTAATGCTTTATCTTGTATTTCAGACTCAAATCTTGCCAGATCTGTGTCTAACCTCCTTATGTGTTTATCCACTAATTCATATGTTTGTATTGCTAGCTGTACTTTATCATCACCATATTCCTACACAAGAGATGTGATTAAATGACATCAAGTAATAATATGATAGTACCTTTGCTTTGTTGAACAACTTTTGTATCTTATCCAGATCGTGTTTCTGGTCATCTGGAGTAGGGTTAGACTTCTTGAGACTTTGTAAGTAATCATTGGCTAGTAAATCTATCTCTTTCATTAACTGCTGGGCCCGTGAGTCCAGATCCCGCATTAATTTAAAGTTTCGTTGTAATTCAATTGGTAAATGTTCCAAACCTGTGAATTGTAAACAGCAATGTATACAAGCTGGTGCACTGGTTGTTGGCAACTTACTATCTAGGTAATGTTCTAAATACAATGCAGAAGACATTCTTATTCAACTAGAATTACACAGCACTAATGTTATTATGCGTTTATCTACGCCAAATAATTTATTCACTCAAGAAAACCACTCTTATTCTACTGTGCTCTTCTGTCCGCGGAAATGTTTAGTGACTAAACTCATGTTATGTATGCGGACGCAATATTTGCTATAACGGTGTACAGCGCCGTACACTGGTGCGAGAAGGATAGAAAGACTATAATGGCAGTGCAGCGTGTATCTATAATAATATGGTTCCTTAGATTCTTTTCTATTTAGAGGGGGCGTTATTAAGTGTTTTAAGACGGTTTCAATGTGTTTTTGCTCCGGTTTAATCGTCATCTGCGGGTTTAATTATACGAAGTTTAAAACGCTAATTACACGTACAATGGCTGTGAGTGTGTTATTTGAAAGTTATCGCTGGTTATTGGTATGTACGAGTTTTTTTTTAATCCAAAATAAATGGTAAATGTATATACACCATCCACTAACCTCTAAAAGCATTAATAACTATGTTATTTATCGAAGGTATTCAACATTATCGATGCTAACAAGATTTTAATCTATTAGCGATGGTCATGGTTTCTTTGTATCAAAGACAAAGCGCTAATAGATGTGTTATTTACTGTATTTACTTTATTATGAACTCATAATTATACTCTTACCACAACGAGGAGACTCAATCATCAACAATTTGTATGTTCTACATATGGTATTGCTGTTAGTATCTTTAATTATGGGTATTCTTTATATATTAACAGTTATTATTATTGTTATTACCCATAATAATTGAATATCTTAAGGTTTGAATGATTGTGTGTGCTATTGCTGTTTGTAAACTTCCTAATTATGTTATGCTCATTGCCAAATTTGTTATAATAATGGTAGTGGTATTTTTCAGATTCATTTCTAATTGCTCTTCAGTAGCACTACAAAATCTCAGCACATAAGAAAAATTCACTATCTTACAGAGAAATTAGTGGATTCTGTGTAGAGAGCTCAACATGCATTTGCTACACTGACATTAGTTCTTCAACATTTCAGGTATTTATATCTTTTCAATCACTTTAATTCTCTGATAATTCATAAAACTTATGGTGATTAAAATTAATTATCATTAGCTTAGGATAAAAATGAACAATGTTCCAGTATGATAATATGATGATTTTTAATGAATTGTGATTGTTTGATACATTTGATGGATACAATATCAATCTTAAACCTGTACTAATAATTATGGTTTATGAGAATTCATTGTGAGTGAGTGATTACCACCACTTTCAATGTATTTTCTTCAGTTATGTGCTGATTTTCATCTTATTAAGGAGAGCTCTTTTCATATTGTTTAATTATTAGTGCTTGGATTAAATTTGGTAACTATGTTGCCATTTATGTTTCGGTACATATCTGCCACTTAGTTTTAACCTATCTATTATAGTTAGCAAATTATGGTTAATTATGGATTTGTTTTAGATTTTGCTTCATAGTTCCTCTTCTGATGATGCCAGTTGAAACAAACTTGGTGAGTATGTTGGCATTTGTGCTTAGGTACATACTTGCCACTTAGTTTTAACCTATCTATTATAGTTTACAAGTTATGGTTAATTATGTATTTGTTTTAGATTTTGCTTGGTAGTTCCTCTTCTGATGATGCCAGTTGAAACAAACTTGGTGAGTATGTTGGCATTTGTGCTTCGGTACATACTTGCCACTTAGTTTTAAACTATCTGTCATAGTGTACAAATTATGGTTAATTATGTATTTGTTTTAGACTTTGCTTCATAGTTCCTTTTCCAGTGATGCCAGAGAGAACGAAATTGGTGAGTATGTAGGCATTTGTGCTTCGGTACATACTTGTCACTTAGTTTTAACCTATCTGTCATAGTGTACAAATTATGGTTAATTATGTATTTGTTTTAGACTTTGCTTCATAGTTCCTTTTCTAGTGATGCCAGAGAGAACGAAATTGGTGAGTATGTAGGCATTTGTGCTTCGGTACATACTTGTCACTTAGTTTTAACCTATCTGTCATAGTGTACAAATTATGGTTAATTATGTATTTGTTTTAGACTTTGCTTTATAATTCCTTTTCCAGTGATGCCAGAGAGAACGAAATTGGTGAGTATGTAGGCATTTGTGCTTCGGTACATACTTGCCAATTAGTTTTTAGCTATCTATTATAGTTTATGAGTTAATTTTATTTTTCTGTACTTTTCAGCTATTTGCGCACAAATCCAGGTTTATTCATACGTTGGATGAGACACGGAGAGGATTTCCAACTGTTGCATACATAACATTATTAAGTTTGTGTTTTATTTTACAATTATGAGCGTATTAAATTTCAATTACAAGTAGCGACATCTTTCGGAAAGTATTAAAGTTTGTTACAGGTAACTTGCCGACAGTTAGTTCATCCCGTCACTCTGAGATGGCGCCACCATATTCAAAAATGTTTGTTATGTGTGGTGACATCTGTCGGAAAAAAATCGAAATTCATTACAGATTCCATATCTTATTTTAATTTTGCATGTCCAAAAAATTTGGACATGCAGACAGCACCACTATGTCCAAAAAAATTTCAAAAGTATGTATGTCCCGCTCTATCCGTGTCATTGAAAAAGTTTCAATGTTATCAGCACCGATAAGACGAAAACTTTTTCCTCACAAAAGTAAATTTTTCAAAAATGAATAACTTATAAACTAAGCATCGTACAGTGTTGTGCGATAGCTCATTTTGATCAGCTTGTCGAGCTTTAGCCGTGTACAAATTTTCATACATTTCTATTTTTCATTAATGTTGAAAATAAAATGTGCTGAAATTTAATATATAGATCAAGCTCGACAAGCTGATTAAAATGAGGTATCGCACAACACTGTACGACGCTTAGTTTAGAAGTTATACATTTTTAAAAAATTCACTTTTGTGAGGAAAAAGTTTTTGTCTTATCGGTGCTGATAACATTAAAACTTTTTCAATGACACGGATAGAGCGGGACATACATACTTTTGAAATTTTTTTGGACATTAAAATAAGATATGAAATCTGTAATGAGTTTCGATTTTTTTCCGACAGATGTCACCACACATAACAAAATTTTTGAATATGGTGGCGCCATCTCAGAATGACGAGATGAACTAACTGTCGGTAAGGTACCTGTAACAAACTTTAATATTTTCCGAAAGATGTCGCTACTTGTAATTGAAATTTAATACGCTCATAATTGTAAAATAAAACACAAACTTAATAATGTTATGTATGCAACAGCTGGAAAACCTCTCCGTGTCTCATCCAACGTATGAATTAACCTGGATTTGTGCGCAAATAGCTGAAAAGTACAGAAAAATAAAATTAACTCATAAACAATAATAGATAGCTAAAAACTAATTGGCAAGTATGTACCGAAGCACAAATGCCTACATACTCACCAATTTCGTTCTCTCTGGCATCACTGGAAAAGGAACTATGAAGCAAAGTCTAAAACAAATACATAATTAACCATAATTTGTACACTATGACAGATAGTTTAAAACTAAGTGGCAAGTATGTACCGAAGCACAAATGCCTACATACTACATCACCAATTTCGTTCTCTCTGGCATTAGCAGAAGAGGAACTATGAAGCAAAGTCTAGAACAAATACATAATTAGCCATAATTCATAAACTACAGTAGATAGCTTGAAACTAAGTGGCAAATATGTACCGAAATACAAATGCCTGCATACTTACCAATTTCGTTCTTGCTGGCATCACCAGAAGAGGAACTATGAAGCAAAATCTAAAACAAATACAAAATTAACCATAATTTGTACACTATGACAGATAGTTTAAAACTAAGTGGCAAGTATGTACCGAAGCACAAATGCCTACATACTCACCAATTTCGTTCTCTCTGGCATCAGCAGAAGAGGAACTATGAAGCAAAGTCTAGAACAAATACATAATTAGCCATAATTCATAAACTATAATAGATAGCTAAAAACTAATTGGCAAGTATGTACCGAAGCACAAATGCCTACATACTTACCAATTTCGTTCTCTCTGGCATCACTGGAAAAGGAACTATGAAGCAAAGTCTAAAACAAATACATAATTAACCATAATTTGTACACTATGACAGATAGTTTAAAACTAAGTGGCAAGTATGAACCGAAGCACAAATGCCTACATACTCACCAATTTTGTTCTCTCTGGCATCAGCAGAAGAGGAACTATGAAGCAAAGTCTAGAACAAATACATAATTAGCCATAATTCATAAACTACAGTAGATAGCTTGAAACTAAGTGGCAAATATGTACCGAAATATAAATGCCTGCATACTTACCAATTTCGTTCTTGCTGGCATCACCAGAAGAGGAACTATGAAGCAAAATCTAAAACAAATACATAATTAACCATAATTTGTAAACTATGACAGATAGGCTAAAACTAAGTGGCAAGTATGTACCGAAGCACAAATGCCAACATACTCACCAAATTTGTTTCAGCTCGCAGCATCAGAAGTGAAGCTAGGAAGCAAAATTTAAATCAAATAGACAAATAGCCATAATGCTTAAACTGGCCTAAACTGTAGTAGGTTAAAACAAAGTGGCAAACATGTACCAAGGTCAACTGCTAATATACTTACCTAGTTTATTCCAGCTGGCAGGAACAGGAGTGGAATTATGAAGCAAATGCTGAAAAACTACACAATTACCCATAAGTCTTAAACTATAATAAATTTGTTAGAATAAAGCTTCTTCTCAAACACAAATGGCAATGCAGTAAGTTCATTCCAGTCAGGTACATTAGAAAGATTAACATCAATGAAATTACTTACAAAATAATACGAATTTACATATGATAAAACTACCCAAAAAATATGAGTGAGACATAAATGCCATGTACTCACCTAGTTCCATGGTTTTTCCCAGCAGTGCTGGCCCCTGTGCTCCCAACTTGAACCCAGTCTCATTGGACCTGAGACTGGGTTGTACCTCTGTCTCAACCCACTAGTCATCAGACAGTCGCAGTGTGTGTTATGTAGCTGGCTCCAACAGTATGTGATTTATTACCAAATAATAAAAGAAAAAATACATTGTAGTTAATTAAGAGGTAGCACGAAGTTGGTGTTTATAATGATTCAACTACAATGCACATGTACTTACCAAGTTTCATGCTAATGGTCTCTGGTGAGTTATCTATAACAATAAAAAAAGAATAATTTGAAAATTCATTGTGAATGAAAAAGGTCTAATAAGAGCTGATATAGATAAAACAATATTCTCTGTTTCATCTTACCCTATTTACACTCAACCCTCTTCATGAACTTGCAAGATCCTTACTCATTTGACAACTATTATGTTGGAGCCATTAGATAATTGATCTTGTAATTACTCCATGTGGAATAACTGAGTAAAATACTTTCCATAATACTATTGTGTTGTTGTTGGTTTAACTTATTACTGCAAGGAGAATAAAGAAGCTAATGAGTTATACAACAGAAGATTCTAATTGATTTGCCCATGCAAAACAAAGCAGAAATAGCTCTATAAATTATTGAAGCAACATATCTTATTACAGTGTGGTGTACTGCATTTCAACATCAGAATGTATTTGTGTGAGCAATAGGTGAAGAAAGCTTAGTAGCATTTCCTATATGACAATGACTTGATTCAGTATACTAACGAAAAATATTGAATATTGATTACTCAATAACAAATTCAACATTACTTAGCTTGAGGCTAATCTGTGATATAGTCAAGCTTACCTTATATGCCTTGCAAGAACCTCAATTTGATGAGCCATGAAAATGTCTCCATCCTGGATCATCAAATTCAATTCATAATATAGAGTGAGTCGTTAGCTTAAATGATGATATTTCTTGCGAGGATATTCTTCATTTAATTACACACTTTAAAACGTATTTAATAACTAATAAATTCGCACAGAACATTGCAAATCACAAAACCGGCAGCAATAAGACCGCCATAACAACACATAAAATTTTTGTGGTTATAAATTCCACAAGTGTCAATAGATAGACAGAGTCGAACTAAACAACTAAGTTAAAAATTAAAATTTCCCATGAAAACAAATCAGAGATCAATGTAGTGGTAGATATTTAAACTAAGTTGTATAAAGTTAGTCAAGATATAAAAATAATGCTATGGAATGTAAAATAATATTATTTGAATTAATATTAATTTGCTGTTTGCTTTGGTGCTTTGTTAATGTTTATCGCTTCTGCTAATGTCTCCGGGAGTTTCCTTTTAAGTGTTTCAGGCAACTTTATAGTTGCTATCCCCGCAAGTGCAGCCATAAGTGCAAATAAAATCATGGGTAATGATGACCAAAATTGACCCTAAAACATCCATTATAAATAAATAATATTCCCTGATTATAACATTCATAATTACTAGACGTGGTATAAACGGTGCTAAAAACGCGCCAATACGCGCAAATGTTGATGCAGTTGCCACTCCACCACTGCGCACAATAGTTGGAAATAATTCAGCAGTATATACATAAATGATGCCAAAAGAGCATGTTATAGTTAGTTTACCAAGTAAAAATAATGTTATCACAACCCATGTGAGATCTGAAAATCACAGTAAATTAATCTTTAAAAGACCAAAGTATTAAATATAAAATATTACTTGTCGGTACAAAAGCGGCCGTTATTGATAACGCAGAGCACAAGAGCAATGAACCCATTAATGAGTATTTACGACCAACTTTTAAAATAGCAATCCATGATATTAAATATCCTGGAATTTCGATGAGGCAAACCAGTATAAAGTTGACATATTTATTGCCACCCATGCTGGTTGAATTTAAGGACATTCCATAGTAAACAAAGGCATTTGCACCCCTACAAAAAAGCAAAAGTTACTTATATATATAACAAGATATTCAAAATGATCTATTTACCATATAAAAAATATGATTAGATATCTTATAACCAATGTCTTAGTCTTACAAATATCTACAATCATTGGCCACATTGGTGTTTCTTCAGTTTCACTCTCCTAAACAGCGTCAATTAGAAAAACAGCAGAACTTCAAGTAATCACATACCGTTTCAGGGCTTTCTGCTTCCTTAAATGAATTTTTAACTTCTTCCGATAAAACAATTCGATTGATTTTCGCTGCTTGATTAATAATCCCACCTGCCTCGCGATTTTTGTTCTTTGCCATTAGCCATCGAACAGACTCCGGTATATAGCTAAAACAATATCCTTCATTAATCTCTTACTAATTGCAATACCTTCATAAATACCAGAAATATAATATAAATAAAATACATGGACCAGATACAATTATCTGGGTCAATCTCCAATCCTCCGAGTACATTGCAATTACACCCAATAAAGCCTCTCCAATTGCATAGAAAAAGTTAAGTACGACACCCGTAAATTCTCGTTTTTTACTACCCACAAGCTCTACACCTAAAACATAAATATTATTTGTTTATACATTACTCTCAATGTTGTTTAACAATGTTAATTCGTACCAATAACAAAGCCCAATGGATAAACACCCGCTGTACCAATTGCATGAACGCATGTAATAGCCAAAAACATGTAATAACTATTTGCCGTAATATGTGCCACTCCAGATATACACATAATTATGATAGAAATCAAAAACATGTATTTGCGTCCATACCTAAAACCCAATTACAATCCAAGTTACCATCATGCAAATCGTCAAATGTTATACGAACCTATCAGAGAGCATTCCAAACATAAAAGACCCAATAAAAATTCCAACGAAATGACTATTACCCACATAGGATAACAGCATTTCATTCTCTTTGCATGTTATACCCCACTAGAAACAACAAATTAAACATTAGATAAATTTCATTTTAATAACAATGGACATACTTCGTTGACTATAGTCTTTTCCTCTCCAAAAACCCATTTGTCGCATGAGATTGTTGTCGACGTATTGAAATCGTCCTTTGTACAAGTATTCCCAACATGTGGATACATCAGACAATGTTCTGGAATATCCTTAACATCATTGGGTATTGCATAGGGAACCCATGTTTCCGCAAACGAACTCTCATTTGTATCGCATCCAGGAACAAAGCACCTGCCAAAAAGTCATAATTTTAATCATAAATTATTAACAAAGTAGCATTACATACCTGTATTCAGGAATTCCAGCTGTAAATACATAACTTAAACTATTTGCTCCAGAAAATAAAACCGGGAGGCAAATGAGTAAATAAGTTACAATTTGAAATCGGCCAAGTTCCCCAAGTTCATCGAGAATATCATCGAAATTCATTGTGTCCACTGCAAACATTGTTTAATTATACTTCTTTGTTTCAGCTGTGAATACAATAAGCTCCTCTAAAGGAGAAATGAAACTAGCAAAAAATCTAAACATACATACATTTTTTAATCAACCAAACGACAATAGTTTGGAATGCATGAACGTAAATATTATGATGGAATCTACCAATTTGTTATTTAATTGATATAATTCTATAATGTTATGGGCTTCAATTGTGATCGTAATGCACGTGCACGCACAGTTTGTTAGATTTGAAACCGCAAAACGTTTTGTGCTTTCTGATTTTCCAGAACAAAGTGGCTCATCCTTTGGCCAAATTGCGCGCAGCCTTGAAGTAAACGGAACTCGGTACAAATTGAGATTGAGTGCGCTTAGCAAAAGTGCAACATTAGTACACCTGGCTTATGTTTAAACATGTAATGCTGAAGTGGGAACAATCTTTACATCACTAATATTAGACGTATAAAAAACGTCATTTTGGACGTCACATTTAGCGTGATTCTAAACTTAGCAAAATAGCGCCATCAAATCGCACATTGCGTGTGAAAATGCCAATAATTAGTTTCACATTTATTTCTCCTCTTGACCGTCAAGACAATTCATTGTCACGAACAATTATGAATGATAATTAGTCTAAAAAGTTGTTATTGTCATTGAAATTTAATTGAATAGATGTGATTATCTCATAAACCGCGTAAGTACACTTCAGAATTCTTTAAATCCTGCTTGATAATGATATTACTTAATTATTATCACTAAACATACCTGGTTTTTCATTCGTTTTTCCATTCGGAGTCTTTTCAACCTTGTCACATATAATCTCATGGAATTCTTCTCCTGAATCCATTTTTAAGGCACTTTTGTATAAAACTAATGTAAGACTGACCCAAATTCTTTAATCTATATCACCAACTTAATCGAGATGCGCCGGTAGTGATTTACTGTATGAATATCATAATTTCAGAAATTGTTTTTATTTCAATATCGAGACAACGATTTGTGTTCATTAGATAATAAAGTTCGCTCTGGTGTAAATCAATTTGCGGCGATAATTCAACGATGTAGTGTCTCGATTCAAACCATTCAAACTGACTTGCCATACAATGCGTGCTCAATTGTGTCGGGATAAAAAATAGACTTTAAATGTGAGATAATACATTTATAAACGCACAAGCTTCATTCACTTCACGTGCAAAGCTCAAATGCAAAGCCCCTGCACGTCAAAGTATGGTGCGAATGTAAACTAATTAAACCATTCTTTTACATTATCTTGACACACAGATACTGTATTAAATTATGTGTTTTATGCAAGTAAAGTATATTTAATCGATAAATATACGACGTACGTTGCAACACGCAATATAAATATTTTTTACAACTGTACTTGTTGTTTAAGTCACTTTGAAATTATTTTCTCACTCCCCAGTCGGTCTCATTAATTTGAAATTTTGTTCAACCACAACGTTGAATTAAATAGTCCAAATATCTCCAGTAATTTCGCTTTTCAATGCTTATCTCACTGAAATGTATTTGTTTCAAAACTGACAACGAAATTTAACTCCTTCATACACTGCTCTTAACCAAATACCAACTGCATGTGCACCAGGATCAGGATATTTCCAAGCGCTATAGATAGCTTTCCTAGCCGCCCCCTCCGCTTTTGCAACCGCGCGTTCAAAAGCATCCAGGAAATTATATCCATCAAGTGACATTTTCTCAGTCAACGTAGACGCACACGCTATCAAAGGTGCTAACATATTAAACGTGGAATCTTCATTTTTCGTATACGTCTTGAGTGCAATCACAGCATTTTCCAAACAGTCAATCCACATCTGATAATTAATCTGCGGATTTATGGAAGCATCAATGTTACTAAAAGTATTCGCACAAGATTCAAAAATAATTGAATAAATTGCTGCTATAGATCCACTAATGTGATCACATATTTTCGATAACATTTTAAAGAATGCAAACATATTACAAGTATTCAATTTGTCCTCTCGGAGATTTTTAAGGATTGCACTTCCGATAGATTCCAATCGTAAACCTATATCTCCGCTGCCCCTTTCCGAATCCATAATGTCAAGTTGTTTTCGACAGGAGATGATTGCATCACAGGCAAATGTTATAATAATGACTAATATATTACTTTCTCGGGGTGTTAATGATGGTCCTTTTAATTGCAATTTGGGATAATTTGTCACTTGAATTCGTATTTGCGCATTTCTTTGCACAGAAGGATCAACGCCAAACGTGCGCATTTTCCAACTTGGTGCATTTGTTTCATAATCTATGAAATTTAATAATAGATCGCTACTTTTTATCACCGTCACAGTGAAGCCTTGTAGGTCAATTGCCGTCATAAATGTACCAACGTAAATACGCATTACAGTTACATTCATTGAAATCAACTTCTTGAGTAATTCGCAAGTGAAAATATTTTCTTCAAGTGTTGAACAACACATATTATTAATCATGATAATAATTTCAGCTCCTGCATCAAGTATGATATTCTTTGTCAACTCCTTCATCATTTCATCCACCACATACGAAGCTGACAAACATTTCAGTTTGTGTTTTCCTGGAGCTATTAAACTGCCTCCAATATTAATGTCATTTAATTCTAAACAAGCGCATTTCGATGTGGTCATTAATGAACAGGATTTAAGCACTAGCAGTACAGTTGTCATTTGTTTTTGTAACTCAGAGCAATATTCATATACTTCAGCTAAACTATAACCAAATGCATCAGCCATTGCTCCAGCAACTTTAGCTATAATAATTGATCCGGTTAATCCTTGTGGCTGATCACTTTTGATTGCATTCACCGGTATTGAACAGTCGTCGGTTGTGATTAAACACTTTATAGAGATCCCTTCTGTAAGTGCCTTCTCTACAGCTCGGGCAAAGTTAAGCACACTATTGGAAGAATTTTGAATAATGAGGAATACACCCCAGCTTTGGTTATACGCCAATTCTCTAATAACATTTAGAATTTCAAATGTCGTTGGCGATGTAAATATATCCCCTACAATAATTTAATATGATAATGTATTAAATTAAAACCACATACCTTATAGACCTTGGATAGCAGCAGTCAGCATTCCATGTCCAACATACCCTGAATACATTGGCTCATGACCAGATGGACCACCGGAGAGTATTCGAAAGGTAGACATCTCCTTATAATCCTTACGTACCACTGTATTTCCAATTGGTAACAAACTAATGTGAGGATACAGAAGCACTATTCCTTGCAAAGAGTCCTGCGGCGCGGTTGATAAATCATTTATGATTCTGTCCGACCGCACAAAATACGCATCTTGAGTTTTAGCCATGTTCACTATACACCACTTAAATAATTTACACACCCTCGAAGAAAATAACTAATATCACCCGCTTGCACCCATAACCAACTGTCAC
This sequence comes from Aleochara curtula, assembly GCA_963978815.1. NCBI lineage: Eukaryota > Metazoa > Arthropoda > Insecta > Coleoptera > Staphylinidae > Aleochara > Aleochara curtula. The sequence continues at coordinate 10,482,673 of OZ022219.1, read as the reverse complement.
TAACAGAAAATATTAGAGGTTATCATAAATAGACCGGTTATGCAACTAAATATGCAGATGATTTATTATGAAGAATTAAACTAAAACCCAGAAAAATCCAGAACGAAATAATAAAATAAATGAACATACAACATTTACAATAAAAATTTATGACAATTCAAACCCTGCTTGTTGTTCAATTGCTCCTAGTAATTTACGCGTTAGGGTTTCTTCATCATTAATGATAGGAAGTTTCAATAAATTTAAACACGTCGACGCAGTGGGCATTCGATCTTCCATTCCAGACGATTGAATGCCAAATGATGGATTTAATTCCTATAAAATAATACAAGAATTAGTTTATTATGCATCATCAACTCAACACCCTACCTTAAATCCCAATAGAGGAGGCCTTGAGCAACTTGTAACAAACTTCAACAGCATCTTCTTCTGAACGTCCGTAAACTTGTGCAAAGTATTCCAAAACATAACGATTGTGGGATGCTCTGCAGTATACTCGCCACCATATACAGTGTGATTTCGTAAATCTTCAATGTCAATATCTTGAGTATCACCTGAGATTACAACTTGCAGCTCATTATAGTTGAACAATTTGAGCCAAAGGGTTGGAACGATCGAATTCAGTCCTTCACGAAACGCAGCACACTGCTTTTTCAATTGTGAATTTAATTTAAGATCAGCTAAACGATGAATGTACTCCAATCGATTGTAATTTGTCACCGGAATGTTGCTCCCATTGGGTTTCAGTTCATATACCTACAACATACGCATATTGTAAATCATCACAAAATTATATAACAAATGCAAACTTACCCTTGTTTCTCCTAAATCATTATGCACTAAAGTAAAGTCTAAGCCAAGATCTTGTACATCCGCTTTGTAATCACGTAAATAAATTAAATTTCTATACAAGACCGGATCCAATGAGTGCAGGAAATATGCGCTAGCTCGGTCAACGAGAAGCTTCGCCAGGAAGAATTCCGCTAATGGCAAATCGACTAGAATATTCTCGTACAATGCCTGAAATGCATATATAACTCTACCACATATTTAATCAAACCAAATAAGGCTTACCTTGCCCACTAGCTGCCCAATAAAATAGTAATGTTCGATATAGTTGTCAAAGAGCAAATGTACTTGAGGGTTTGGATACAGCATATTATCACCAGTTAGAAGGAAGAACCCTCTGTTTGGATCAAATGCCGTTTTTAACACTTCGCTAATAAATTCTTTAAATATTCCTCCACCATCAATTCCAGCCTCTTCCAAGCCCACATTATTAATGAACTGAATTCGTAGTTTATGCCTCCAATCGTCGTCATTTCTTTGCGATAGTTTATCAAATGCATCTTCGTATAGATATCCCCGTCTGACGGTTATAGGTGTATCCGCATAAAATTCACTGCGTAATCGTGTATCCGCATTGCCAAATCCAAAATAACACAGTTGTCTTAAAATCATAACACGATGATTAAATTCAAGGAGGAATGGCAACTCCTGTAAAATTGCCAGAGATCTTTGTTCTATCGTGGACAATGGCGGTAATTGTTCATCTGCAAATAATTAACTTATAGCAACATTCATAAAATGTATAAACAAACTCTTTTTACCATCTTCAGCAACAAGTCCATAAAACGGACGTAATGATCGAGTGAGGTAGTTCTTTTTCGCCAAGTCAGGAGATACATGTATTTTCTTTCGTGTCCAGAAATTTGGCTCGCAAAACTTTTTACGGATATCCAGCATATGCAATTTCTGCACTGCTCGCAGTGAACCATAGTAAAGATGTAATGTCTCTGGTGTTATCGCAATGTAATGATGCGATCGGCACATGGGAAACGCAATTTCTATCAAATTAATTGCGACATGTTTCAGCAGTTCTGAAATCTCTGCCAAATCTTCATGCGTGAATGTATCACTCGTATCTGAAGTTTCTGAATCCGTAAGCGTTTCTGTATAAAATGTAAACATATCACTGAATACAGCAACGGGTACTTGTGATTCTTTCCATTTGTTCGCCAAATGATTTCCACTACTTGATTCAAGGATATTGCGTTTGTTGCCCTTAATAAACAACCACAATTTTCGTAGGAATGTTCCCTTTAATGCTAACATATACACCAGCCTAAAACAAAACGTAAATCAATTAAAATTATTTAAACAAAATGAGTTTTACTTACATAAATTTACGTATTGAATCCTTGTATATCAGTAGAAGATTGTGGCACAAAATTACAAATTTCTCTAAGAGGTTGTCATCATCACAATGGGATCCATAAAAATTCAAGAGACGTTTAACACGTTCCTGCTTATTAAACAACGTTAAATAATCTGATATCATGATATTATCATTTGTAATATCCATTATCTCCTCACTGTCACTATCATCATCATTTGATTGTGTTATATCAATCACAGAATAAGTCTGGTATAAATCAGTAGTTAATTGGGAAAGCATAGTAATACTTTCTTTACATACAGCTGGAATCAGACAATGAATAAAAAAATGTTATTAAGTATAAAGCGCTTACCATAATCATTTGGTTCCAGTGCTAACATCCAATAAAGAAGATTATTTGCTTGTGAAAATGATTCTGTATGAGTGCAAATGTGCTTTACAAAATCATTATATGGAAAACTTTTCTGATTATTTAAATAAGACAATAAGCAACTCCTTGGCTGTTCAGTTAATGTCTTGCACATAAAATACTTTGCATATTCAGATATTGTGATGTTTCTAGTTGCAGAATCATTGGACATGTAAGAGAACGGTTTCTCTATCAACCTTAACAACACATTTCTCGAATTGCCATCTGCATTTTCATATAATTTACTGAGGTTTTTGTAATAACCGGCAGAGATCAAATAGCCCAATACATTTGCTGAATTTGCAAATATATCTATTAATTCAGCAGCTTTGGGTAAATATTCTCCATTATTCAATACCATTATTTTGATATATTTCCCAAGCAGGCGCCGTATCAACCAGTTAAAGTTGCAATCTGCATTCATTTTAACTAACACTTCATCTTTGTGTTGTAATAATATTGAGCACATTTTCTCCTGAAATTGTATAAATTTGACTATGATTACTATATAGTTATTATATAACCTTACCAGTCTGGCAAAATCAATGCCATGATTGTAGAAAAACAGCAATTGTGATAAATGTAAACTAATATCATTGTTTTCAAACTGATCAAACATTCTTCTCTCCTGTTCCTTAACATGTTTTCTCACAAGATAGCTTCTAAAAGTTGACTGTATGATTAATGCACTTTGTAGTCGCTGCCTCTCGGATTGTCTTTTAACACGCTCTTCATGTGCTCGCTGTATGAGAACATCTCTTGTTTGTTTTCTGCTCGAACCAGATAGATTTTGTTCAGGCTTTCTTCTGAAACTTCCTTCAAAACTGTATGACAACTTGAATGCTGCAATGAAATCATGAATTACTTAATCATCTTGGTAGAAATACGCGCAAATAGATTACCCATTATTTTTATTATATATTTAATTGATTGTTGTTGAAAACCAAATAATTTTTCACTTGCATTGAGAATGACACAGTCATATGCGTTTCAGTGTGTTTATTGACTTGTCAGGGTATCCAAGGAGTAATTGATTGGTTAACAATATTATTTGTATTCAAGGTTAAAGCTTAAGGCGGCGTCGGTGTTTGTTGCCTAAACTAAGCACATATTCAAAAGGGCGGCTCCTTTATTAAACAAAAGTTTTGCTCTTCAAATTTATATCCCTTAAATAGAAATAAAAACTGAAAATTGTTTCACAGTTAACAAAGCAAATATAATCAATGTTTAATCGTGCATTTCTACTGATTTTACCGGTTGTTTGCTGCCCTTTCCCGCTGTAATTACAGTAATTTTATTAACTCCATTAAGTTTATAGTATAATGTAATTAAATACTTAAATTGAGAAGAATACTGATAATTAAGTACATGTCAAAAACCAGTGATTATTCAATTAAAGGAAGTAAGTTAATCAACTAATAAACTGTCTTTTAATTTAATTATCACGATGTACAAGTAATTTATTAATCAATGGAAAAACTTGACAATAAAAGTGTAATTAAGTAAACAAAAAACAACACTTATATTTTGCTCGTAAGTTGTTTGCTTTCATTAAGTTTGGTATTCAGCATCAATTGCGTCATCGTAATAATATATTCCTACGTTAAAAATCTTACTTTGATCCGCGCAACAAACACATGGCTAACGCGCGCACTGCAGCTAAGCGCAATTTAAAGTACGCTCAACATCAGTAGTCAATTGATTTCCGTTTGCTTCGCAACAACTTTATTCGCTCGCGCTTAAAGAATGGCTCGCTCGGTCGTTGAATAATATTTTAATTTTTACGTCAAGTCATTTAGTTAACAGACCAGGTGATTGTAAACAATGGGCTGGAGACATCGTTTTTGGAGTTACATTGACGATTACACTCCATTTCCGCGTTTAGAATGTTGTCGCGGAAGTGTCGGTAGAGCTCCTATTTATTCTTTGCCAAAACCAAGAGAAGCTTCAGGTAATTGTTTAAACACTTGAAACCATTGTGATCAACATCCTTATTACTTAACATTTTTTTACATTTTACACCTTAGAACCAAATACAAACTGGTGTTTACCTTGATTTTTAGTTTTCAAATCTTTTGTGTATTAAACACTAAATCGTAGAAATCCAAAGTGACATTTATTAAAAGTTTGCTACAAGTTTTAATAGCAACGAGTGGGTTGTAGTTTTACACAAGTTGTGTATAGTTTATTATAACATTGTAAACAATCGATTATGTGTTTAAAAATTCTTTGCTTACGCTGATTATTGAACGTTTTGTTCAGTGTTTTCTATTTTTAATTTTTCTTATGATGATATGTGCCAAAAATATAATTGCACTTAGCACCTAAAATCAATAGGCAATCTGCACAAATCCGAAATGCCAAATAGCAAATAGCAAATTGCACTTTTATGATAGCTTATTTCATTTGCATTGACTTAACAAAACACCTACTGCAAAGCAAACTAACAAACGTCTAGGAAATGTAGCACTGAAATTAAAAAGCGCACTATTTTAAGACATTTATAATTCCTTGTGCGATGTTATTGCTTCTCCTAAAAATATTATTTTAAAATATTACAAACACTTCACGTCGATGGCTGTTACAATATTAAACATGCTACCGTTTTTTCAGCATAATACACATTCCAAGAAGATTATTCATTGCTGAAATGTTAAACTTCTGCTTATTAAGTTATTACGAATAATTTAAGTGAAATAATGATTCATAATTTATCAATGTTCATTGAACTTTAACTTTTGTCATCTCTTGCTTAAAATAAGTACCTAAATTGATTACAATTTATCAAAATATCACGTTGTTGTTAAAACAACTACAAAGTTGGAATTCTAAAATTATTAATGCAAAAGAATTATTTACACTTAATCATTAATAAATCTAAAAACTATTGCTAATAAAGCAAATGAAACAAAGCGAAATCTAAAATCTGAGAACAAAACATACGCAAATGTTGTTTTATTGCAAAACAAATAAATTTTTAACGCATCATTAAAATTACATAACATTGATACTTTGTCATTTGCTAAAATCTTTTACGAATCATTAAATTCACTTTGCACAGATTTCAGCTTAATTTTATGCAAGTTTAGATGTCATGCAGGATCATTAAGTGATAATCTCATACAACACATGACTAAATCATGATTGAATAAAGGATTAGCGAATGGATGAATAAATCCATTATGTAACATCTGCATGCTCTCATTATCGCTTTGTTCTTAATGAGAACATGCCTGAATTATTATAAACGTTTGGCAAAACGTGTTGATAGCATTGAGAATGATGGAAACGTGCGCGCTTACCAAATTTGGCGAGCACGTTTTCTTTCTTTGATAATTCGAGTATTTGTAACATAATCGAGCTTATTTGTTTTTCATGGCTTTCCAATAACGCATTGAAATCAAATGTGCATAGGCGTCGAATGCATTGCAAAAATGTACAGCTGTTGCAAGGTCGTTTTTGTTTGCGACTCATAAAAATAACAAAAAACCCACACCATTCAAACTTATTTTTAGTAAGACTGAAACACATTTTCAGATATTACGGATGGCATACCGTTTATTGATTCGGAGAGCGACGTTGACATATTGATTGTTCGACAAATTGATCCAAAAATTGAGATCAATGGCTCCTTGCATCATACCTCCAAATATGAATTGATGAGTCGTGACTTTGAACCATCATTAGTGGTGCGAAGAGGTCAATCATTTCTTATTGAAATTATACTCAATCGGCCGTATACTGACACTGATGGTATATCATTCATTTTCACTGTTTCTGGTAGGTTTCAGAAAAATTAAGTTGTTACCTAAAAAAGACTTGATGTTAATTGACGTTGTTAGATGATGAGAAACCATCAAATGGTCGAGATTCACTCGTTGCTATACCACTATCACGAAATTCTAGCCGTCATCGTAAATGGAATGCCATCTTGACCAAAATTGAATTGAATTCAATTACTGTTGAAATTACTCCATCGGCTGAATGTATTGTGTCATGCTGGAAGATGGATGTTGACACGAAAAGTCAACGTAATCGACCATATAGTTACACATGGGCAACGCAAATTTACATCTTGTTCAACCCTTGGTGTATTGAGGACCAGGTATACATGGAGGATTCCGAATGGCGGGAAGAGGGTGTGTTAGAAGACGTGGGGTTAATATGGAGAGGAACAGCGAATCGAATGCGGCCTTGTATTTGGAAATATGGACAATTTGATAAAGACGTTTTGGAGTGTTCTTTGTATTTGATTAAATATATAGGTAAAGTACAGGGGAGAAATCGCGCATGCCCAATTCAATCGTCAAGAGCAATGGCCGCCGCTGTGAATTCAATGGATGATAATGGTGCATTGATTGGCAATTGGAGTAACAATTTTGAAGATGGTACAGCGCCGACTAAATGGGTGGGAAGTGCAGAAATACTTCAAAAGTATTACAAGAAGAAGAAGAGTGTGAAGTATGCTCAGTGTTGGGTATTTGGAGGAGTATTAACAACAAGTAATTAGCTGATTCTTAAGGGTTACATACAGTTGCTCACCCAAAATTAGACTGATTTTTCTGTTATCTTTTGAATATTACTTTAAACGTTTTACCGCTCTGATTTCCATTTTTAAATCTACTTTTTACTCTCTGTTTCATCTAAAAATGGGTAAAACTAGACGGATTATTCGGGGTTTGCGAGTACACGTTTTTAAAATACGGTTTTCGGTGGTTACGATATTCAAACACGGCGTATTGTAATTCAAAATTTCAAAATGATTTGATTATATATTAGTTTATCCCTTCATTAAATGCAGCATTTGACAATATTCACGTTCAGAAATGAATAATACAGATTTAAACACAAAATTCCGCCTTTGTACCCTTTTTCCTTAAACCAATATTTCTCAAGCAAATTAAATTGAAAGTTCTTCATTTATCTATCCTTCGGATTTGTTTTCGAGTTCTCCCGATCATCACAATTACAGCAAGTTGAAAACTTCTCTATTTTTCGGCAACCGCAACTGTATATAACTCTTTAATTCAATATTTATCAACCCTAGACTAATATTTAAATAGTTTGTAGGGCTGTTGGTATACCAAGTCGGACAATAACAAATTATTCATCAGCTCATGACACACACAGCTCTCTTACAGTTGATTATTTCATGGATAACAAAGGGGAAATAATGACTGAAATGAATTCTGATTCTATTTGGAACTTCCACGTTTGGAACGAAGCATGGATGGATCGTCCAGATTTAGGGGATGGTTATGGGGGTTGGCAGGCAATTGATGCAACACCTCAAGAACCCAGTGAAGAGATGTACAGATGTGGTCCAGCTTCCGTAATTGCTGTCAAACGTGGCGAGATTAGAAAACCGTATGATAACAGTTTCCTGTATGCTGAAGTCAACGCAGATAAAGTACATTATCAAACACCAATTAACGACATAATTAAAACTATTTACTTGTAGGTATATTGGAGATATGATGGACCAACACAACCCTTGAAATTAATCAGAAAAGACACTGAATCAATTGGTAAATTAATATCGACAAAAACCCCAGGGAAATTCGAAAGATTAGATATCACTACATCTTACAAACACAGTGAAAAAAGCACTGAAGAACGAGGCACCATGTTTGCTGCACTTAAAGAGGCTGAAAATATGTTTTCCCGGTATTACCTCAATGAAGAATTCAATGATATTTACTTCAACTTTGAATTAAATGATGATATTATCATTGGCCAGCCATTCAAAATCACTTTAATAGTCAAAAACAAGTCGATGACTAACGATTACAAAGTAATCGCATATTTGCGAGCTGAAGTCGTGACTTATATGGGAAAAGTAGGCGAAGCAGTGAAAAAACAAGATTATAATCTAAGTATTGATAAATTAAGCACTAAACGTATGGAAATTATTGTTAAGTATGACGAGTACTATCGACGATTGCTTGATCAAGCCGCATTTAATATTTCGTGTCTTGCGAAAATCGTTGACACTGATTACGAGTATTATGCACAGGATGATTTCCGTGTACGTAAACCGGATGTGAAAATTCTTACGGATAATCCAGTTGAAGATGTTGTTTGTCATGGAACTGCATATCTAGTCAATCCACTGCCAATTTCTTTACATAAATGCCAGTTTCGCATTGAAGGCCCAAGTCTTTCAGAGACGATTAAGATCAAGGATGTTATTTCACCAAATGGAGGAAAAGCTACTGTTGAGTTTGAGTTTACGCCAAAAAAGATTGGGAAATTTACGATTGCTGCTAAATTCACATCTAAGGAATTGGATGATTGCGATGGCTTTAAAAATATTTATGTTTCCAGTCGTGATATTGCAAGGTTTAATGAAACCACAAATATTGATGACTGATATTGGAATGCCAAAAATAACCAGTAATTTAACATTAATTTAATTTATTATTCGTACACATGACTGCCATAATAATATGTATTAATTTATTATGTGTTTGTTAATAATTTAGTGCATGACAAATTTTATAATTAATCTTGTTAATTCTATATCTATTTATTTATGCTAACCTAAAATACGTGTTAATCTTATAGCAGTCGTCCTTGATTTATTCGTTATTAAACTGCCTGAGGACGGCAAAAAATGAGGCAGCTTTCTTCAGAAACTTGAATTAAACAACGCTTTTAATTGATAGTTAATTATAAGATTAATTTACACTTACTTCTAAGCAGGTTTCCAAGGAAATAGGTATTAATTTTCCAGCGCAGAGATAATTGTTTTTGGACATGCGTAATTGCATTAATTTAAAGTTTGATTGAAATGGTTTTGTACAAAGATACCAAGGTATACCAAATTGAATATCACGCATAATATCAACCTAATAATAAAGCAATTTGTTATAAACTAAACCAGAATTGACAAGTAGTACTTACTTCATTTTTTAATAGTTCTCCGAAGTAAGTTACCAGAAATATTTGCACGCAGGTTCCTCCAAAGTATTGAGCAAAAGCAAAGTAACTTACTTTATCATCAGTCTAAAATTCAATAGTTAGTAAGACTAACAATTATTTATGACATAGAACACTTTACAGTAACGAAGGAAAACAAGCTAAAAATTTGATAAGCAAACAAGAAATTAATTTCAATCATTAAGAGTGGAGAGATAAATTTATAATATTTATCACGATAACTCATTAGTTTCTGATGATGTTCCATACAAACTTTGAAATTCGCATAAGATATTCTCTTAAATTCATTCGTTTCAATTATTTTAAGCACTTTCTTATACAGTACATCACTAAAATGAATCAACAATTATTTAGTCATTAATTAGCTCTTAAATGCTTAATTACTTATTTGTATTTGCCATGAACAATTCAATATCCTTTTGGGACATACCACATCGAAAAAGGGCATTAGATATTGCATATTTGATATCCTCCCCCAATATTTTAAATTGATAGGTTAAAGTGATATTAATACTCACGTTGAATGTCTCTATGGTTGCAAAAGAGCCAGCCATATAAACCTGGGAGAAATTCTGGATAATTTGAGTAATATAATAATATTTGTCCTGAGTCCAGTCATAATAAAGCCACATTGGCAAAGATAATTGTCTAAAATCCAATTTAAACTTATTGAAATTCATTCATTGTTCTTTTTAGCCCTCTAGGGCGCGGAGGACTTATTAAAATATTATCTAGCATAATCAAAGTGATTACCTAGTTGGTTTATTAAGTATTCCAGTTATTGCAAGAAATGAACAAGCACCAATAACAAATCCAGACCAGGAATAAAGCACTAAATCTGAAATTCGACGACCTCGCTTCATTGTACTTGGTTTAAATGCAAATGTCCCTTTTTCTTTAATGATATTATTGAGTTCATCAACAAAATATTTGACAGATTTATTATGATAAATAAAATATGGATTACGTAAAGTAATACTGCCATATAACACTTAAAATAATAATTTCATTATCGTTAAAAATGCATTTTATTAACAAAATTAACTTACTCGCATTAATAATATTTAAGGAAACATCTTGAATCTTGTCAAATCCATAGATTACTATTCCTAAAAGACTGAAAATTACTGTAGTAAAATGACAGTAAGATATAAGAAGTAAATGCAGATAATAAAAGAATTTTCTAATCATTGACCAATTTTCTCCAGGTTGATATTGTGAAAAGACATACATTAGTTGTATATTTCTTTTTAAATGCGGTTCGTTCTCTGAATCTTTATTCATTGCCATTTTCTTACTAAAACTAACTGAGCAGAAAGCACTAAAGCATAAAATAATCTAGGACAACATTTTATAGCTTTTTTACTGTGCATTTTTAATGCAACTTCTAGAAAAAAGTTTCACACCTTAAGTGTTAGCGTTTGTAACCTAAAGAAAAGCGATTAAAACTTTTACCGGATAATTAAACGGACAATTAATCGTAAGAAGCGTTAATAATTAATCGTTTACTTGTCGTAGAACTGCAAAGAACGAGGCTGCTTTCTTGATAAACTAAAAGAAGGTAGTTTAATGATAGTTGATGATAGTTAATCAATAGAAAATTGTATACTTCAAGGCACGTTTCCAATGACATCGGCAATAATTTACCCACTTTAAGATAATCATTTCTTGTCATTCGTAGATGAACAATCTTCATATTCATGCGATATTTCTTATCGCAGAAATACCATGGTGTTTCAAATAAAATATCACGTAAATCTTCAACTTGATTCGTTAATTGTTCACCTAAATAAGTCATTATATAAATTTGAGCAATAGTTCCACCAAAATATTGACTTAAGGCAAGATAAACTGCTGAATTATCGGTCTAAAATTTAAATAATTAATCAATGTTAAGGATTCTTACAAATTTCACTTAACTTACGGTAATGATGGTGAATAAAGTGAAAATTAAATAAGCAAATAGGAAATTAAGTTCACTAATTAGGGAAAATGATATAAAATCGTAAAATTCATCTCGAAGTATTAACATTTCCTGATGATGTTTAATACATATTTTGAAATTTTCATATGAGACTTGTTTGAACTTCTCAGTCCGTGAGATATCATTAATTTTCCGAAGTAATTGTTGGCTGAAAGAATAAAATGATTAGTTTGAGTTTTGACAGAATTTAGTTTAGATTATACTCTTCTTTTTGATTAGTAAATCTTTCAATGTCCACTTGATTGATTCCACATTTAGCCAAAGCATTTGGAATAATATTAGCGAAATCATCAGCTAATAGTTTGAATTGATAGGTCAATAAAATATGAAAACTGGCATTGTACATCTCCGTGTTGGCAAAACAAGAAACCATGAAAATTTGGGAAATTGTTTGATAAATTAACGTGGGAATATAAAATCTGTCATCTGTATAATCGTAAAATACCCACATTGGTAATGATAGATCCCTAAAAAACAAATATTTAATTATGAAACAATATTTAAGAACAACTTAACGATATTATAAAAATTACTCCCATAGTTATATGCAACTACTTAAACACAATTTCCAACTCCCTTTAAAAATTTATTATCTCCCCCGAAAATTGCACTATTTACTCTTCAGTGCCATGTTTAAAAATCTAACCTAATTTCACTTCTGCGTTCTATTCAATATGTTTTCGTATTGCTATTTTTAAATCTTATTGGTAAAAATGAAACTCATTAATGAAGAGTGAGAATTAGTAAATTCATGATTAATCATTCGTCATCTTCAAATTGTTTCATCGCTGAATGCTCATTGGTTGTTGTTTAAATATATACATTTAATGTAAGAAAGAACAATTTTAAACAAATAATCTGTAATAAACTAGAGGGTTTCAGAAACTAATGAAGAAGACACAAAGGAAACAGAAGAATTAACTGGTAAAGTTGGAAATTTACAACCAAAAACAGTTGTTAACAGGAGAGAACTTACCTGGACTTCTTAAAGAAATTAGGCAAAGCCATTACTAAACCTGCACCCCAAGCAAATGTCATCCATCCTAATAAAATTAAATCAGCATATTTTCTTCCTGTTTTCATTGTCACCGGATTAACAGCCAAACTTCCACTTTCCTTCAACACTGTATTTAATCTATGAATTAAATACTCCATAGTTTTATGATTGTACATAAAATATGCAGATCTGATGGTAATACTTGTATAAATCACTGCAAAATAGTATTATTCAAGCGTAATTAAGAATAATCTCATAATAAACTTACACATATCAACAATTTGTACCGCAAGATCTGATATTTGATTGTATTCAAAGGTGTACACATCGATGAACGTACATGTCAGGGTGGTCATGTAACAAATATAAATTAAGACTCTTAAACAATAATATAAAACTTTATAGATAGTTGGCCAATACGGTTCAGGACGATATTGAGCAAACATATGCAAAAATATGACATTTTTGCGAAAGTATGGCTCTAGTTTAGACATTTTCAAAGTGCAAATTTACAGTGATCCACTATTTATTTATATGGATTAAGGAATATTATGAATATATAATAACTTGCAACTCTTGCAAAAAGTTTCTTGGCAAACTTTCAAATATCAAAACTTTGCAAAATACTTAATGAGTCGTAGCGTATAATTAGATTAATTATACCTTGTTAATGGGTAATGTTTTATTCAATAATGTCATATCATAAATTAAGCAGTGAGATAGACATAAATTGTGTATTTATTAGTGACTTAAATAGTTGTAATGAGTTTGGCTTCCAGGAAAAAGGAAAAACAAATACCAAGGAAAATCATCCAGGAGATCTCTTAAATAATACTTTAACTACCAAATAACAACACCTAGCGCCAACAGTTTACGATAGCCTAGTTCCTAGTGCCGTTGTGAGTGGTTCCATCGACTGAGGTTCAATCCCCAGCACCGGAGCTGTCCTTATTAATATTTTCCATTTCATAATTTCGGTTTGTCGTTTAAGACTATCCTCTAGACTTGTGACGTCACCACTTCCATAGCATAGTGGTCTATACATTGGACTTGCTTGTATGCGAATTGTGTAGCTTGGGTTCGAATCCCAATCCAGGCAACGGAATAAAAATAAATAGTCTATATGTAAAATAGACAATACAATTTGTATGATCCTGAGGTAAAATCAATACGTTCTATGCTTGATAAGATTCCACGCAGCCAAAGCATTCGTTAGCCTAGCTGGGTTGGTGCTAGCGAATAGTTTGGGAATCCCGGGTTCAATCCCCGGCCAAAGCAGTGGTAAAATTTAAGTTTTCTACAGCTCGGCGAATTCCATATGTATACCAATGCATATGGGGGGCCTATCTGAGCGTAGAAACGGTCCCCTTTTTAATTTTTGAAGCCCGTACGTATTAAGATTGTTTTCAGACAGCCCACCCAAAGCTTCGCTCCCCGGCTGCTCACATGTCGACCAGTTCAGTCGCTGTCTGACCTGTGACTACCTCCCCATTCCCGATTTTCGTTACCAACAGGCCTCCTATTCTGACGTCATGTCTTCTAACCCTGGTGGCGCTGTCTTAAGTTAAGAAGGACTTTGAATTATTTTCCAAGTGCTTGATTTGAATCCAAGCCCAATGGCTAACCGAATGACTGCTTTATGTCAAGTAGGGCGCTTGATTTGAATACAAGCCTACCATTCTATTCAATTATTTCTAACAAAAAAGACGGTCCTTGCTAGGATTTGAACTCAGGCCTCCCCGACCAAATCCCAACACCCTGACCACTGAGCTGCCAATGGTTTTGAGTATAGTGATTTAAAACTTATGCATTAAGTGAAGATTTTTAAGAATTTATAGAGATGTTAGACAACCAGTGATGACCGGGAAATTTTTTCTTAGGAAATAAATGAAAGCAACAGGGATAAGTGGTAGGACCTAGTAATAAAGATAGAATATAAATTGCAATCACATTTATTTCAAGTCATTCATAAAAATGCAATTACATTTGGCTTTGTACATATACCATTTAAGGATTTGAAGTACTTTCTTTAGCAGTTTGCAAAGCTTGAGTGATGTACAATTTTGCCAATGATTGTGAGCAGAATTGTGATATATGTTGACTGTATGTGCTGATTTGACCAGCAGTCAACATGGGCTGCAACCTTGGAGGTACAGGTGGTGGTCTGAATAGTTTGTTGATGTCCTCTTCTGGAAGAGGTGTTTCATCCCTGGCTGCACGTGCGGCATTTTCTTGAGCCCGCTTGGCCAAGTACTTGTGTTTCTCTTGCTGCTGCCTGCTCACCAATTGTTGATACCTGTTGAACTTGATGGCCTCCTGGTTAAGCTCATCAACTCTATCCATAAGACACCTCAATTGACCTTCTAATACTGAAGCAGTTCCCAAATCCAGGAATTTAGAGCCTTCCTCTTCTGGAATCATCTCAGCCAATTCAGACATCATAATGTTAGTTAATGGAGAATTCCTAACAACTACTGGAACTTCAGTGAACAAGTTTTCATATCCCACTTTCAATTTCAAAAGTGCTTCTGGTGTGAATTCACCCTCCTTGTACATTTCAATTGCCTGAGGCGTTAAACGATACGCCTTCAGACTAAGGAAACCTCTGGATGACTTCTGTGTGTCATAGATTACTACTACAGACTCCTCAATGGAAGTTTGATAATGGTATTGAGACTCGAGCAATGGCAGGCTCAAGAAGTTTCCAACATCAGCACTTTGATACCACCCAACATGGAAATGATCTACATTTACTCGACGCAGACGCCTCATCATTGCAAGCTGGTATTCATCCTCATCTAAACTTTCATCAGGTTGCTTCGGGAATGGGAAACAATTGGTGATTTCCAAACAATTATCAACCACTAATCCCAAGAGTGCACCTTGTGCAACATCCATGTTACTCGTTGACTCTTCATGGCAATGTTTTACCATTTTCATTACAGCCTGCAAGACAACAGATACATGTAGAAATCATAAAAAAAATTGGTCATCCAAACATAGTCCAAATAGGCAAACATAACCTCAACGATGAACAACATATATTATTGCAGAATTTTACAGGAGGAATATAATAAATAGCAAAGATATATACCAATCCATCGCATTGCACATATGCAATTGTTGCATCGCTTTCCGGGACACGTCTAGAAGCACCACGAGTTGCCATCTTCAGCTAACAAACTAACAGAGACCACTCGGCAAATGTGTAAATGGGAAGAGCCCTCAAATCACAGACGGCAACTGATGGTACTAAACTGTCAAATATTAATTTTGACCTTTGCAAAAATTTAAAAAATAAAATGTTTATGGACCCACAACTCTAATAAACAATATGAAAACAATTGTTCAAAACACACAAATATCTATTATGTACACAAAATTCTACTTTAAAACTACTGCACTGATAGTCAAATAGTTAAAGTTCATCGACCCTTAGCAAGTACACCACACTTTCTAGGGGTGAATATTCGACAACGCGAAGTAAAGTGCAGGACAACCCTTACAAAAAGCACCCAAAACATTGTGCGCATTGGAACATTACACATGGGACGGCACCATATGATTCAGAGTTATGCCTTCGGCGCACGCATACTATCGGACGATATCGCTTTCGCTGGATGTTTCTCGACGCCCGTCGCGACGTCAGTCACAACAGTGCGCTCAGCCGGAGCACCCACACGTGGAGACTCCGAAAATATCATCAGTGTGACGTCCAGCTTTAAATTAAATACGCAACGAAGGAAGATAACCCAACACCAAGCAATCAGCCAACTAGCCAAATTCATACAACACCATCGCACGCTCCAACTCTTCAGGAATGTCGACCACATTAGAGACAGTCAACAAAAGTGTACCACGGGAATTCCGTCTAGTCCGGTATGTCAAGAACAATTGCATCTAGTTTAAAACAACCAAGACAACTCAACAAAATCCCGCATTGTAATAATAGCCAAAGATAATTTGCACCTATAGTTGAAACTCGCGAGCGCAAGTAATCAATATCTCGATGCGATACGACGATTACGCTGCTGGTTTGCTTATCTCGCCCTATTTGTTATTTTTGGTTTCAGTGCGCTGTAGTTTACACTTGCAGCGTTCAACTATGCTATTAGACAAAGGCATACTTATTAACGTGGAAATGCAGAGAAACTTTTTCGACGAGAGTGCAATGCCTGATCGCTTTTGAAATTAAAGGGATACACACGCAACTTCTCTTAGTTTAGCTAGATTTCTATCAGCGCGAGGGTGACTCGCACGCAAAAAATGCCGACCCCTTCTTATATAGGGCGATTGCATGATTTATATAGCGTTCAATGAACGCAAGGACAGCACCCCTTGCATATTAAAGAGGCAAGAAGATGCATTAATTATTAAATGCATCAACAACAGCCTGTATATGAGGCGGGCAGCAAGTGTGTGTTCATGTCGCGAAGAATGATTGCATGTGCTTCTTTGCCCACAACGTTCAATTCAGCGGGAGCGTACAAAAACGTAGGGATGTATAGTCAGGATAATTCTTATCGATCCATATATGAGTATCTTGCTCGTTCCGTCCTGCTATTCATTCTTCCTTGTTTTCTGCATGCCGTTCAACCTCCCCAGTCCTCATGTTATTTAATACTTCTTGCGTTGCTATACTGTGGTGAGTGACCCATCATCGACCGACTGACTCATTCACAATACTTACAAACTTCCAACCATTGTTATCCAAAGGTGATACTTCTGTAATCTTATAATTCGTTATGCTGGTTGCATATAATAACCATTCATTATGTGGCTTCCTTGTGTTCCTTTCAATTCCTCGTGTTATTTAATATCTCTTGCGTTGATATTAAATAATATGATGATGATTAAGTCATTTACAACGTTCTATGAGTATCCAAAGATGGTATGATATTGTTTTAGTAGTTGCATATAATAAATATTGATTCTGTTTTAGGAGTGTTGGAGTTGGTGATTCAACACCAAATTCAAATGATAGCCAAATTCAAAACGAGCTAACACCATGGAATGGACCACCACAAGAAGCATAGCTATCAAGCGGGCAATTCGCAGAAATGGAGGTCGACCATCAACCACTGCGATTCGGTTGCGATGATCATTGGTCATGGAATTGGTACGATCGTAGTTCTGAGGTGAAGATCTACGGCAAGTCGTCCAACATTGCACATTTTCATCCCAACTGGAGCAGTGGGACGGCCGGGGTTCGCGGAACAAGAGTTCTGAACAACAGCCGCTATTTCTGGGAATTGCACCTCAGCAGGCGTATATTCGGCACGAGCATGATGTTTGGTGTTGGCACGAAAAAAGCGCGTTTACACGCGGATGCATTCACCAATCTGCTCGGCGAGGATAACAACAGCTGGGGATTGTCGCATAAAGGACTGCTATGGCATGGTGGTCGTTGGTATCACTATACGAAACCGTTTAGAGAAAATGAAGCAACTGTTATTGGAATTCTATACGATGGTATATCTGGCACATTGACTTACTACAAAGATGGCGTATGCTTGGGTGTAGCATTCAAAGGATTGAATAAGATAAAGGAGAATCTCTATCCTATCATTTGTTCCACTGCGGCCAAAACCGAGATGACTTTGGATACGATGAAGCGAGATTTTGTTAACCTACAGGATCGCTGTCGAGCTGTAATTGTGAAGCGAATAGGATGCAGACGAGACCTGGATAAATTAATGGTTCCAACACGTATGAAAACTTATTTGGGCGAAGATTCGGGACCGTTCAATGAAATTGATCTCAATTTTGCAATTTGATGACTGATCGTTGTCTCCTTTTATACTTTTCTATTTTCATATTGGTTCGACGCACGTGTGAAGTTAAATAATGTAGTATTAAATTGTAATCCTCATCGAGGTGATGGAATTCAACGCCATTTCTGGCATCTAGTCTGTCTTAGAAGTAAATGAATTTAGGTGAAATTGTACATACAACAATTGTACATACATACAAAATAACCAGGTATTTAAATAATTTATAAAGTCCCGTGGATTTGATCCATGTGCCATAAAAGCACGTATCATAAGTAGGCAATTAACTACATATTTATACGAAATCTAATGGAAGTAATTTATTGCAATTTTCAAATAAGCCAAATGTTTTCTAGTCGAATTCGTTTACATAATTTGTGCAACAACGGTAAAGTTACCACAATGTAATATAAATATTAAATGATAAACTAGGATAATAGTATGATTATTTAATAATGATTGATAGCTAAATAGTTAGAATTGTATTTGAATATTTATTTGATTTTTTGTTACGCGTTTAAACAATTGGCCATTGTGTGCAATATGAATCTATTTATTACGATAAGTTAAGAACTGCTGATGAAGTTGTAAAATATTGTCTTGTAATAAAGTGCTGTTTTATTTTGTAAATCTACTTGTAATTAAATGTATAATTTCCAAATGTATTTACATATTTAAATTGTAATGTAATCAATCGAGTTTCTAAATTATTTAAGATGTCTTTTAAGTACATTATAACTAAATGTACAGGTAAATATTATTATCTGACATTCTATAATAAACAAATTGTAATGCTGAAAACTATTGAAACTAATTGAAAGTTATTACTGCGTATAAAGACTTGTACATTTGATGGATTATCTGGGAGACAAATTGTTTTGATTGATTTAACTATATATCCACAAGTTTTAATCGCTACTGATAAAGTTTAAAACAAATTTGTAGATTGCGCTATCTAGGAGAGAATTTCTACGTTCAATGATTTGAGTTAGCAATATCTGCATTATCAAGAGATCAATATCTCTAACCTACTAAAGAATGAGTCATTGCTTATAATATTGTTTGGATTATAGATGATTTTTTAAAAAGGAATTTGCGCGTGTTTCTTAGAACTATTATATGTCACGACTTCATTGTCATTTAACAGTAATCTATTCCTAATGAAATAGGATAAGCGTCTATTGTTACGTGTGTGCGTCACTAATTAAGATGGACTGTTCAGAAAATAGTAAGTTATTGTGTTGATAAATTGCTTGTTGGTAATGTTATACTTTCAGATAAGGGACCATTACAGTTTGAAGTACTGTCCGCGCATATTTGCGAAAACGACGAGACAAAGAGATATGTAATTTATACTCTGCAAGTAAGACATGTTTCAAGGAGGGAAAACATAAATCCAATATCAATAGAGAGAAGATACACACAATTCTTAAATTTGTACAATGGCTTAGTTGAAGAATATCCTGAATTAATGTCTACCATTGTCTTTCCAAAGAAAGCACTCATGGGCAATTTTGATAATAAGTTAATTGGTGCAAGGACAGTTGCTTTTGAAGGTCTTCTCAAATACATTATGAGTGAGGAAAAATTACGATCATCAAAACATTTGCTGATATTCCTTCAGGAGCCTGAATTAATCAAGGCAAAGCTTTTAATATCTCAAAATGACTATGCTTCAGCCATTCCAATCTTGGAGAATACATTTTCATTACTCAATAACATTTATACTGATAGAAGTCCACAAGTTTTATTAGCTTTATGCCGACTTTTGGCCTGCTCGGTTAATATCATTGGATCACCAAATGCTGAGAAGTGGGCTGATTTAGCATTGCATCGATTTGATGGCGTTAGTGACAGTGATCTCTTATTGTTGTATGTGCCGCTGCTTCATGTCTGCAAGAAAGTCTGGGTGCTAAATGGTAGAAACAAAGCCATTATCGAACAACGTCTGGAAGACTTGAAACGACAAGGCATTAATTGTTCAGATAATATTGCTATAATGGATGCTATAATTAAAGTGGAATTGGTTATGACTGGTACCCCTGTGTGAATACTAGATGGGTTGTAAATTTACATGTAGTCAATTAGAGATTAATTATTACTTTATAAGGTTGCAAAATGTCTTCACTTTGCTGCATAAGTATTTTAAACTTTGAATGGTATTTGGTATTTCAGTATGTGTATTTAGGTTTTTAATTGTTTGCGTACTTAATTAATCATATAATTCGAAACTGTAAACGCGACTTGTGTGAAGCCAAAAAATTATTTCGTATAATGTGATATTATGAAATAAGAATCTATTAATGCTTGGTTATACACCAACTGTAATTAACATTAAGTATTAAAGCTGTGACACCTTAATTGGATATTTATCAATAAATATTTATTCCAACTACATTGTATTGTGTTCAAATTTGCATATTATATTGTTAATCCTTTTTCATTGTTTTGTATTTAAATTTGCGTGTTCAAATTAATATAAAAATAATCCGCTAGATGGACATACGGTTATCAAATACGCCATTAAATACGAGGAAATTACCTGCGGCGAAACCAGAATGCAAATACGTTTGATTTGTAAGTGAAATTTGTTTTATGCATTCTCGGAATAAAGTAATAACATTATTTGAGCGCGCATTGCGATTGCCGAATATGATTGCGGCGTTGCGAATGATTAGAATTGAGCAAGTCGCGCGCCGACAAAGGCTTGTTTTAAATAATTGCGTATTGCAAATGCATCCATATCGAGTAAATCGGCGATTTCGATTCGCAACATGCGGTTGCGAATGGCAACGAAATGGAGAAATACAATAAATCCGTTATGATACGCGCTATTAGATGCATGCGTTTGACGAGAGTGGGCAATGGCCATTTGCGGGCCGCAAAGAGCCGAAGAGCGCGCGATGGCGATGCAAGAACGCGACCATATGGGCCATCAGCGTGGATACGGGCAGCAGGAGCATTGCTAACACCGAGGAAGCGACTAATTCATCATATCGCAGTTGCAACGGCCTGTAATTATCCGTGGCGCCGCGCGTTATGCACCGCATGCACCGAACACGCCCTTCTCACACTAATGTAATCTCAGCAAGCGGAAAACGTTTAAGATTACTACACCGTCGCTGCCTTTTCTCTCCACACTTCTCCAGCCGCCACTCGCAGCACTTTTGAATTGACTGATGCCAGCATACACCGCACACAGTACCTACGACTACTGCAACTAATGACTTTACGTGTTATAATTAAGTTTATAAAAAAGATATACGATTGCTCGCAGAAACCAAACGCCCAAAAAATAATACCCACTCGCCACAGATGATGAGCAAAACCTTTTTTTCCTCATTACCGGACAACTTGAAACCTAGAAATTACAAATACAATAAATAACACAATTCCATTCAGTTTTAAACTAGTAAAAAGGGTTGCGTTTAGTAACGCTTGATGTTCAACCCTTTAATATCAACCACCAATGACTTAGAGACTAGAATGTGCTTAATAATTGAGAAAAAACATGAAAGTTGTTAATAAACGGACGAATAAATGAGTAAAAAGTTTATTTTAAGGTTAAGTACAGTAAATTTGAATGTACAACCCTTAATCCTTATCTTTCACTTTATTTTTCAAGAAATAAGTGAAGAATAAGTACTTTTAAGGGTATGTACTGTAAGTTTTGATAAATTTAACCTCTAATTCAGTCGTTATATCAACCAACTTCACTTCTTTTTGTTGTAAAAAAGAAATAAGAATAGAATGAAGAACTATATGATATTTATTAATAATTAGTGATGCTATGTGCGGACAAGTACAAAAGTTGAAACAGTCATGCGCACAGATCCATTCGGTGCTGATAAACAATGATAAATGCGATTAAGAGGCATGCAAACGAGAGCGAACGCTTTGATGTCGGTGCGGAGCAAGGGAAGAAACGGAAAAAGTCTGGACGAAATCGTGCAGGAGGAGGTGTTCCGTGCGTAATAAATCTATCGCGAGCGGGTGAACGAGGCTTTGGCTTTGTGCGGCGAATGGCGCAAAGAAGTGCGTATTCTCGCGCCAGACGCGCGAGCAATGAAGAAAAAAGTCCTGCTTACTCGCGCGCGCGCACTTGCGCTGGCTGGCGAACAGCGCGATATCATGAGCACCATTAATTAGAAACACGCCGACTATTGGCGTTCCAGATGACCTGCCGCCGTAATCTTAAGAGACTTTATCTGCCGTCATTGTGTAAAAGGCTTATCGACAACCAACGCGCACTCGCCGACATTGCCGCAAGAAAGCGCAACAACGCACGATTCGTGAACAACGAAACAACACACAACACAACACAGCACAGCACACAGAGAGCGCTGGATTCTGTGTGTGTTTTCGAAAAGCATAAAAGAATTTGTAACACAAACTTGTTGGCTCTTTGTTAGCCGCGTTGGATTACTGCATTTATTATATGTTTGACACGAGACATTATGATTCCCGAGGAGCAAAAGCAAACAAGCCAACAACAGCCCAACAAGTGAAGACACTTGAAGAGGTTGCTTGATGACGATGAAGCAGAAGAAGCAGAAGAAGAAGAGAAGTGCACACATGCAGAGTGCGTTTGATGAATGCAACGATGTGTGCGCATGTTGCATGCGTTTTGTTATGGCTACTTTGGTGGTTCGTATCACTGGATTTAAGCTCCCGTGAAGAATTAAATCTGATGGTGATGGATTACAGACGCACAAGTGATATACGCTTGCCTCTTAGCCGGCTGCTGTTCCTCACCGTGTCGTATTTTTTACGCTCGTCCCTTTTCAATATGTCATTTCACTTTTATTTCTCTCTGTTTGTTAACATAACAATATTTATCATGCATTAATATGATGAATATTAAACAATGCGTGTATCTTTAAAAGAAGAATTCGTTATAACCTCTCTAATGTTGCGAAATATTGAAGGTTACAATATTTAAAAACATTAAATTCTTTCCGAACTTGACATATAATTTAAACGAGAGATTGATGAAAGTAATAAAGGAATAACTGAATTTTACGAATGTGAAAATATGATTCAAATCGGATGGATAGTTTAGCGACAATTTACCGACAAAATCGAACAATATCTGGGACGAGATTAAATTCTCATGCAAACGTCATTTTCAAAATTTATTTTCCAAGCTCGTAGTTGTCCTACATTAAAATCCTTTAAATATGTTTAAACTACAACTAATAATCTTTCGAATGGTATCAATATTGTTATTAAGATATTATATTTTCAATTAGAAATTAATTTTTGAAAACTTTGTGATTTTTGATGAACGGTAAACTTTCAAATCCTCATATAAACGTCATATTCAAAGTTCATTTGCCAAGCTCGTAGTCGTCCTAGATTAAAATTCTTTTGATGTTTAAAAATTACAATTAATAATCTTTCGAATGGTTCCAGTATCGCTATTTAAATATTAAATTTTCTTTGAGAAAATAATTTTTCAACAATTTCCAATTCTTGATAGACAGAAAATTTTCAGACCACCTTTTACAAATGTTTGTCCAGTTCTTTCAAGGAGGTATTACTACTGGCAGATAGATAATTAAATGAAAAATCACCTCTGCCATGTCTGGTCTCGCACAAATCGCTCATAAAAAAAGTTATGACAGTTTGAAGATGAAAGTTTTTTAGACGAAATTTTGCCGATTTTTATGGTCGTATCGTCGCAGTATTCACTGTTCATTGCACCTTAATTAAAATTTGTGATATTTTCCTCAATATATGTTCAATGAACAATTGTTTCTTATTATTGCATGAAAATAATTTTAATGAATTGCTGTGACGCCTGCGTTGCTTTAAAAGGAAAATAACAATTTTGTTGCACAATTATGAAATAACACATAAGAAAAACATTATTAGATGTACGAAAGTCGCTTGGAGTTTTTTCTTCTGCTTTTTTTTCTGTCTCATCAAATTCATCGGAAGTGAGGTTAATAATTCTTATTACAAATCCATTAGACGATGATTGTGAAGACGCGCATTGACCGAAAACCTCAGCTAACAAACGACGCAAGAAGTGTCGTCCTGTTTATTACGAAGCATTAGCCGAAGAACAACGTGGCGCATTTCGTAATTTAAAAGTAATAAGCGCGTGTCTTATGCGCAACGAGTGTGGACATCCGCCACACGTCACACGCAGCATTGCAAAAAAGCGAATACGGTTTCGAAAAAGAAGTTAATAAAAATACAAATTGATGCCAGCTTTTTTTCTTTCATCTACCTACATCCGCTCAAAGCACAATGCGCATGTTGGTAGGTAATTAGTCTCTGACACATGTGTCAACTAATGCTGCACGCGTGCGCACATCGATGACGCCGCCGAACGCCGCCGAATGATTTTACGATTTGTCTCAAATAAATGACGAAAAGATTAATGACACACATGTAATAAAATAGCAACGACGATGTTGCATTTTTCCAAAGTATCGCATGCGATATGATTAAGTCATAACCGTAAAATACTGATGTAAAATCTTGCGGCGCGCGTCAAAGTTTGTCAAACATATCAGAAGAAGAAGAAGAAGATGACGTTTGACGTATGGATGGCGATATCGACATCTTGGCAACGAAGAGTTAAATTCATAAAACCGGAAGAGCATGAAATTCATTACCGGCAATTCCATTTGTTTTACTATCCAGTCGTAAAACACGTGCGCGCACGTACGTATCTTGAATTTCGCGCAAACCAAACTTTTTCACAAGAACTCGCCACGAGTGTCATCATCGTCAACAACATGCCACGCGACGATAACGTAAGCAGTTTCAAGCAGGAAAATTATTCGTTTGACAGTTAAAAAGCTGTTAAGTTGGAATAGAGTAAATTGCACATTAGTCTCTTTCGTAAATTTGAATTTGAGTTCAGATATCATTCATTTGTTTCCTAATATTTTATTATTATTCGTGAATATTTATAAAGACTTCAATTTCTCTTATATTTTAAGTGTTCAAGAAAATTGCAAATGAATCTCTGAAAATGAACAAGTTGAAGTTGATAGCAAGTTGCAAGAGTTAGAGTAAAATAATTGGCAATCATTACTCAGGGATTTCCTTCATTAATTGGCAATCTAACAAGTGAGCAAAGATTGTGTGGATTTTTTTTTCACTTGTTCCGGTTCAACTTTATCTAAAATTACCTCAAAAGTAGTAAATTTTAAATTATTCATTGGCCATTCAAAAATTTCGGTTTATTATTAAAATATGAAAAATCAGCTGTGTGTGTGCTGTGTGTATGCGCTGTGTGCGTGCTGTGTGTGCGCATGTGTGAGTAGTAATTTTTCGCACCTACGTGTGAAATGAAGATCGACAATAGTTGTTATGATTAATCGGCAAATAATGACACGTACTACTTGTTAAGTAATTATCAGCAATGATTGTCATTATCTATGATTAATATCGATTAGTTTTTTCACACATTGTCAATTTATCGCTCTCTTTTTCACACCTCTGTATTTTATTTATAAACAGCTATTTTAGCACGCAATATGTATGTAAAGAACGCACACACTTAAACAATATTTCTTCATTAATTGTTTAAAAATTAGAAGTATTTTAAGAAGTACTTTTTCACATGTTCATTATATTAATAAGCGCAAAATTATGCACTTGTACTTACCCCACTTCACTGTAACAAATTTTCAAAGCACTTTTTCGGCACAGCAACGTCAAGTAGGGAAAAATGACAGACAAGTAAAAGTAGGGCAAGATTGCCGTTTGTGATTAGTGTATGGCGCCTTGATTAATCGTTTGTTATGACCGGCACGTAACACAATTTCACAATTAAGTGACTATTGTGAAACGGTGCAATTGAAATGCGACGTGTAAATGCAAATGCACCCCATTTTCTTAGCGGTTTCGAACACCACCACCCCTCTGAAGAACAAACATGCAACTTGATATGCTTCTGAGAAACCGCATTTTTTCACAAGTGAACGTCTAAGAAGAAAGAAAGAAAAGCGCATAAATTGCTGCACATCCATTTTGGCAATCAAACAAGTACACATTCGAGGGGCAAACGTACGACGTTTGAGGTTAAATGTCAACGTTATAAATCTCGACTTAGTTAACCCTCGTATTACGCACAAGGGTCGCACTGCGCCTGTCTCCTGGCCAGTTCCAGGCTTCTTCACTGCTCCTCTTTGACTTCCTTGTGAGTTATAGCACAACTTCCACTTTAAGCAGCAAATATAAATGCGATTAACGTATTTTAATGAGAAGCATTTCAACCCTACAATAATATTAACCACTAACCGTTTAGTAAATTATCCTCATTCAAAAATCATTTACAGCTAAATTCCAAAATAACCAACAAAAAGTTCGCCAATTTCTAAGACTTCTTGAAGTTGTATTACGACTTCAACCCTTAAATAATATTAACCACTAACCGTTTAGCAAATTAGCCATATTCAAAAATAAACTAAATCTCACCTACAAAGTAACCTAAAAAAATATTTCAAGTAATTTCTTGCAATTTTAAAAACTAAAACTAAAAATTATTAAAGTTGTATTACAATTTCAACCCTTAATAAGATTAACCCTTATACATCAAAATAGGTACTTAACTTTTGTTGTAATTTTGAAAATTTCCAAGGATAGGTTAATCTTCTTAAAACTTTTAATCTTCTCAAATGTCTTGAAATTAACTTTAAAATTAGAAAAAGTACTTAATTCGTAAAAATCTTGAAAAACCCTTTCTAGAGACAATGTCCAGGAATTGGTAAATCATCTTACAACTCGTCAAACACATGACAATTGAATGAAATGTGTACAATGCATAATAAAATTGCAACTTTACAAGTCAATTTGTTCAGATTGACTTAAGTTGCATTACTAGTATTTTTAAAGCAAGATTATTTTGACGTATGCTGACTTATGTCAATCTTAATCGCTAATTAATCTTCAAAACTAGTAAAAGTTTGTGTTAAAATCAAACGGAAATGGAATTTCTATGCATTGTAAATGACAACAAATGAAATGTGTACAATGCATAATAAAATGAAACATTCGTAAGTTGCATGAGTAGCAAGCAATAGAATTGATTATTGTAAAAGAAGTAAAGTGTGGAGGATGAAATAAAAGGAGAAGTAATGAATTATTAGATGCAGTAATTGCCTTCCAAGTTTACACCTAAGTAATGATTTCGACACTGAATGTTTAAAGGCAACCGCATCGCGCCGCCAAGAAGCGAAACGAGCGCAGCGCGTGTTTGAAAAAGCGCCGCAGCTCAGCGGATGGTTCATTCATCTGGCCGCAGCCGACGATGAGGAGGAGGTCGACGTCGGAGAAGAGTAGGATGCGCCGCCGCGGCCGAGCTCCGGTTGTAATTTATGAGTTATACACGCACGCGCAAAAGTGCGCACCGATAATTAGATGGTGAAACTAATTAACTGCTGGAACGGTTTCGGAGGTGTGAAACAAAGAGCCGACTGCCTCGGGTGACCGGTCGAGGGGTTGGTTGATGTTACTAATGTTGCTCATCACTCACTTCTTCGCTTCACCGAACCACTCTCTCACTCTCTCGCTCTCTCAACGTGGGTACAATATGCGTCTGTCGAATTGAACCTAACCTAACCACAACCATGATGATGATGATGATGATGATGATGGTCATCGCTGATAGACTTGCACAATCGATCGACACACACAAAACATTCTCATAACGCAATGACATCGCATCTCGATTTAATCTCTCGCACCGGGATTTTGGGATGATTTCACAAGGGATTCATCATTCCCATACAATTGTCAAGTGTGCTCATCAATCATCCGTGTATTGATTGCCCGCCGAGAAATGGGCATTGGCTGCAACGATAATTACGGCGTAATTGCACTTTTGATAAAGACATAAAATGCTAAGCGCATCGTGCATGCGCATGCGCACTCGCAGTTGGCGAAATAAATGCGGCGCATGAATAAGCGCAGGCGCGCGTGCGCAGTGTAGCGCAGCTATCGATAATGCAGCAACAATTGGATTATGTTGACGTTGTTGTTCATTGCGAATTGGCTACCGGCCGGTAATGCAATGCGACGCCCACCATGTCGTCGCTCGACAATTGCATGTGCATAATGACAACACAAAAGGCACACGACGCAACGCGAGAGAGATTGGTGCGTGTGCGCGCGCGCGAGCAAGCTACTCGAACGGCATAATATTATAATAAATCCCCATTCATACATCACTAAACGAAATCCTACGCGCTAAACAATAAATTCTCATCCTAAAGATTGCCTTCTGCATCTTTTATTTATCACGTGCTTTCGCCTGACTGCAACTGAATTAACCACACACGTGGTTCAAATCTCACTCGTCAAATGCTCTTTCAGCATTATTTTAAATGCAAACATCTCAAAAGTTCTAGAGAAATTCTAGAAATTTCTAGAAGGAATTGCAATTTTATTCTAGAAATCTTTGAAGAACAACAAGAAGAAGAAAAAGCATTTTTATTTTGATATTATGAAAGGGTTGTTTTTAATATTTTGAAGAATTAACCCCCTAATATGTCAATAATTGGTTGATGTATAAACATTGTCGAATGCAAATAAGCAAACATTTAAAGGGGTTGACATCTGTGCGATTTAGCGCCCCTAGTTGATACGGGGGATATTGAAACAGATACAGTGATACATGTCCAAACAGACAGACAGCGAGAGGGATGGTTTTGGAGCGAACGAGGAGCAGCGGCCGCCGACACCGCCGCCAGCAGAGCAAACAGAGGCAATTATTCAATGAGTGAAACTTTTGGCTTTCGGTTGCCTTGGCGGGTAAAACAGGCCGCAAACAATGCGCTCGCCGAGTGCATACATTAATCTAATATTGTGTACGGGCGCATCCGTGTGCTGCTTTGGCTAATTTGCATGTAACACGCAATGAAACATTGCGCCCGCTACGACCTCCATGTTGACACAGCCGCTGCTCGGAACAATAACTCTGTCAATCATTGTTCAAACGCTTTTGCTCCACATTATTTGCATGTTTATTCATTTATGTATTTATTTAAATATATTGCACACAAACATAACACTAGACACCAAATACAGATTGACTTTCGAAAATCATAACCAATTTAAAATTATGGTTTTCATTTTTTAACAATAGAGACGAGGGTTTTTATGAGAGAGGCATTATGAAATTATCTTCGAAATGGCAATAAGTTATCGAACAAAATGACGTATGTTTGATCAAAATCGAATCATTCTAACTATGGTAATTAAGGCGTTAAATTTCATGCAAAATAATGGATTTCTTTTTACTTGATTTGCCACTGAAATTTTGTTTAATTGGATTAAATTAAAAAGAAAATGATTAAAGAAAACGTTAATTTTTTATTGTCAACTAAGTCAAATATCCTTAAAATAATTGAAGAAGTTTCCGGTTTCCGGTTTTAAGTTTCAACCCTTGTTTTATCTTCAAATTCATCGATCATCATTTTTCTCCTCTTAATTGTGTTATTGTCTTAACTGCAGTGTTTTTATATTTGCAGTCATTTCATTGTGTCAATTATTTAAATAATTATTGAATAACGTAGAATATTCAATTATTTTGATTGAATTTCTTAAATAGGATCAGTTTTTCTTGACATGTTGGTAAACATATGCTCGAATGTGCAGCGGGTAAAAAGCGTGTCACGTGCGTTTTAAAAAAAATTGTATAACGAATCATTACGAGCGGGTGCCTGCTGCGAGCATGCCGTGTGTTTTGCCACGGGGCAGCGTGCGCACGCCAAGACGCCAACCGCGTTGCCCATTTATTTTATTAACTTTATAAACAAATCGCTGCGCCAAGACGAATCGCCATTGTGCGTCTGATCGCTGAACGATGAACGTTCCACGTATGGCATTTAATAGATTAACTATGTGTGTGCAATATTTTCAAAACAAAATTTAACTTCCCCCTTCCCTTATGTCCTTAAAGCAAACAGTAGTTTTAAACATATTTCTCTTTGATACGAAATAATTGCAAAAATTATTTTATTATTGTTGTTCGTTTATTTGTAAAGCAACATTTCAAAACATAATGCAAATTTAACCTCCCCCTTACCCCTCAGTCCTTAAAAATAGCAGTTATGAACATGTTTCTCTTTGATAATAATTCTTTGATAATTTATTTATAAAACAACATTATAAACAATAAACAACAAATTTAACCCCTTCCCTGTTTCTATTTGATTAACAGGGAGAAAAAAAAGTAACGATTAAGTAGTTAAAACTAAATGAAAGGGAATAAAAAAAGAGACAAATTTGCAATTGCGCATTTAGTGTGTAATTTGAGGGGTGAAGTGAATTGCAACCCCCTATGATATTAGCACGATTAGTCTCGCGGCTTGCCTTTTAATAAGTGTAACATCCGCATTATACGATAATGCAAATCCCATGCTATCTGTGCATTCGAATCAATGCAACCTCCCGCCGACGGAGTTTGGATGACAAATGCACTTGTTCCGTACTTAGGACACTAAATACACTGACAGTGCGCGTACGCGTGCGCGCTGTTGCCATTGTATTCCCTCGCATATTTATACTGCATCCATCTCCGACGTAATTGGGAGGCTTTATCGTGCGCCGCCTCCCTTGTTTGTCAAATTAGGGGTGCCATCATAATCGTGGCGTCATCCCTGTCGTGTGACAAATCTCTTTATGCATTTCAGTATTTCTCATCCCCCTCTGCATTTTGCATAGCTACCTAACAATTAGCGTATGTTTACTGAAAGTCAATGAGCATTACAAAAATATCTATTGGAAAAGTGCAACTTCTTGCGCCACTTCTTCTTATTTTTTTGTTGCTTTGTTTGTCGAGTGTTGTGTGTTTGTTTGATGTGAATAATGCATGCGCGCACAATGCGACCACCAGCTTTTCAGTAGCAGGAAAAACGCAATAAGAACGCACGTATTTCAGTACAGTCTCGCGCCTTGTAGGAGCGAATCGTTAAATCGCGCAAACGCATACGGCGAATGCGTGTGATGGATTCCGCGTAGCGCTGTGCGTTTTCTTCTCTTCCTGCGAAGAAGAAACGAAACAAAGCGCGCTTTCGTGGGGTTGCGCGCGCACACACTTGCGCGTGCGTATACGGAATGTGTGGTTCCGTGGTGTCCGGGAGCTGGCGATTCTCCGTGGTCACGCGCGCACCACGTCCATCGGCGGATATCGCAATTACGGGTGCGCAGATCAAAGGATCGCGGGCCGCGCGCGCCTATCGCCGCCGCATTGCCGCACTAATCGGCCGCGAAAACGTCGCTTCGACGCGCTTTTTGCTCTCACACACACGCATGCGCACATGCACACGTTCGCGATGACGTTTATTAATATTCATAAACGCAAAACGCTCAACATGCACACGAACAGCAGAAAAAGATGCAAAAATTTGCTTAGGAGTTGCGAGTTGTCGGTTCGCACCTTCGTAATTCCACTGCTCTCAACTTTCAAGGCGGCAGCAGCTGCATTCAACTTGAGTTGAGTTAAATCGTAATAAAAACAAAACATTTCAGCACGCAACAACAACAACAACATCTTGGCTATCACTCAATTCATTATACGATGCAATTATTATCGATGCTTTTTGATGTCTTGCGATGACGTCCACGATGCACGCAATTTAATTCATCATAACATTATAACGCTCGTAAAACTCTAATAACGACTAATCGTACCACTGGCACTGGTACTGGTGCAGTGTGATGGAAAATTGTACGTTTTGAGGATGCAAGCTTTTGCCACACATCACATTATCATGTTCACATGATCTGAATCTGAATGTGCTTCGTGAACAACACTTTTTTATTTTTATTTTACCTTAATGACGCGCCAAGAGAAGCGCCGACGTTTTTAATTAATCATCTTTGTGCGACGTTAATTATTAATAATTTAAGACAATCAAATGGCTATAATAAAGCGAACCAACCAGTGCCTACTCTAATTATTGCACAATAGTGCACATTCCCATTGCAATAACTTGAACAATAACAATGCTTTATGACAAAATGAAAGAATATTTTTCATCGCTTGTTAGGCGTTTGTGAAATGATGAGGATTTTAATTAAGAAATTTGCGTCATTTATTATCTTGGGTTGCAATTTAATGAAGCGTGTTATTAATTAATTATTTATGATGTTTATTAATTTTTTAACCCACATTTTGAATTTACGAAAAGAATAAGAATTATTTAAAGGACTAAGTTGTAATTCTTCTAGACTTTTCGAGAAAGTTCTAGAAACTTCGAAAAACTTCTAGATTTGGCTAGAAACTTTCAGAAGCTTCTAGAAATTTCTAGAAACTTCTAGAAACTTCTTGAAGCTTCTAGAAATTGTATTATTTTTTATTGAGTTTTATTTGAATTTACTCAAGTAAGTTTTACGTACAACATGAAACGTAATCGTGTCATGAACAAATTAAAACCGGAAGCATAATTTTAAACACGTTGCCGCCTCTTTGTTAATAAAATTTATTTTATTCATTTATTTAGTTTACATTTATTGCAAGCAAACATGTACTCCACGGACGAATTATCAAGAATATCCCATCTTTCTCCGCATGTGGAACTCTCCTTCTTCGCATACACGCGCGCAATGGAAATGTTTTTTAATTGAGTCACTTTTTACGTTGGATCTTTTTTGTTGTTGCTGTAGGTAGGTAGCATGTGTAGTGTAGTGTGTGTACCTGCATGGCTGGTGTACGAGAAGGAGCAAAGCAGAACGAAAACAAAACGTGCGCTTGTTCGCTGCGGTAATTTATAATAATTTTTACATTTTCGTTATCATAATGGACGCATTTATTATGATTATGAGTGTGCGTTCAGGTTGCATTTATTATATATGCCTTATGCAAATGCATTTTGATGCGACTGGCTTTTAGGGGTTGTTCGCTACTACAAAACGGAAACGCGCACTGCGGTGCTGCTCATTTTAAATTCAAATATTTACTATTAATTAACCAGATGCATGTTGTGCGCCGCACTGAATGCTAGAATTTGTTTTCTATTATTGATGAGAGGACTTTGATAATTTAATAAACGTTAAAAATAATATTTTTTCAAATTCACTGTATTACTTTAAGTAATGATCTTGTTCATTAAACTGAACAATAGAATTTGTCTTCTGTTACTAATAGAAGGACGCTGCTATTGATGTGGATTTAATAAACTTTAAACAACATTGAAAAATTAGATTTTAGGTGAATTCACTGTAGTACTTTATGAAATAAAGTTGATAATTTCATTAAATATTTAATTTTGGTTTCTTTTTGAAGAAAGAGCATTAAAAATTCAGTAAATTTCAAAGAATATGAGTAATTACAAGATGATGAGAGCTCTAGTTGTATTTAAATGAAATTCACTGTATTACTTTAGCTAATATTCTAATTGATGAGAGAGCATTGATGACTTGATAAATGTTCAAACATTTTGAATAATCAGAAGCAACGAGGACCTTAATTGTATTCCAAAAGAAATTCACTGCAGTACTTTAGCAAACAAAGTCGATTATTGCTCTAAATTTTTAATTCTTCTTCTCGAGAGGGCATTAATGATTTAATAAATATTTATAAACCTCAGTAAATACAAGATAATGAAAGGCCTAGTAGTGTTTTTAAACAATTTACTGTATTACTTTAGTTAATAATATTTTTTATTGCAATAAACGTTCGAATTTCCTTTTTTAATTAATTAGACGGTAAATTACCTGTAAATACTACCCTTACCTTACAAAATTACATAATTACAGGACGCATTGATTACATATTAAAAAAGTAATTATAGATTTTGTCATTATACGTCTATTACTTTTGGCATATAATGTGAAAACGTAATTTGAAAGTATATTAGATTTTCGCATGGAATTTGTGCGCATCGAAGAAGAAATGAAATCAGCAAGACTCATCAATGGCTCCGCGTGTGTGAGAATGGTCGGAAGGCGAGTTTAATACTAAATAAACGAATAATAGCGGTGCGCATTTATAATTTGTTTCGTGCATCTTTTGCCACTGGAAACGCGCGCGCTTTGTTGCAGGCGGCTCGAGTGCCATTGTCAGGCGGCAGTCGCGCGTTGTAATGTAATTCCACATTTGGATTGCAATTTAGCATTTATTGCGGCATGCAGTTTTAGTTAGCATCCAGAGAATGAGTGAGTGAGAGAGCAAGAACAAAGCCGCAAAGCACGAATAATGTAATAAATAAATAAAAAGTAATAGAAGCTCGCGCATTTGCGACACACGCAACGGGTGAGAGAAACAAACAACGACGACGACCAAATTTGTAGATTCAGAGGAAGGAAGAACAAGAAGGCAAAAAGCGCACGGCAGGTAAAGCGCGCGTTATGCGTGAAATGCATCGAATGATCCTCACGCGGGAGACGCGCGCATAAACGCGCAAAAGCTTTATTAATGCACAATGTCGACACAGTCGATTGTAAAAGCGAACGCTGTACGCGCGCCTGCAGATTACACGTCGCACATTACCAATACGC
Organism: Aleochara curtula; assembly: GCA_963978815.1. Classification (NCBI taxonomy): domain Eukaryota; kingdom Metazoa; phylum Arthropoda; class Insecta; order Coleoptera; family Staphylinidae; genus Aleochara; species Aleochara curtula. Next base: position 10,447,924 of record OZ022219.1, on the reverse strand, counting down.
AAAGCGCGTCAACTTTGGAATATATCATTACACCCGTATTTGTTGTGGCTTTTCTTCTCTATTAGTTTGTCGGTTATAAATAGCAGCACCCGCGCGTTATCAAAACTATCAAGCCGTTTTGTATTGCAGCTAATAATGGCCATTCAGTCGGGCAACGCATGCATGCATTGCATGTTGGCTTTCTTCTTTCGCAAAACGAACGAACGAACGCGCGCACCTCCGCCACCGTTGCGTTGCGTTGCGTTGCGTTTTATTAAGTTTAACAAACTGTAAAGCGATTGTTGTCGACACAATCGCTCGTACTCGCGCAATGCTCGCATTGTTACTTACATCGTTTGGTGCTTTGCTGTTCATTGCGTTCGTTTTTTCCTTCTTGGCTTATTAGTGTACGCGCTGCTATTAATAATAATAATAATAATAATTGCGCCAAAGAGACGAGCCAATTACTCAATTGACAAATGTTCAAATGAAAGTAGGCTACAAATTTTTCATTCATTATGACATATTGCATTCAATTAGAATCACAAACACATTACATTTAAACACACATAAGAGATTTGTAGCTATTACATTTTGTATTCGTGTTTTGGCATTGATTCTGGAAATTTTTGGAATAACATTACGTAAAAAACGTTGCGCGAGACTTGAAATTAAAGCATATTAAGCTGTCGTCTCTGTTTAGTTTTTACTATTTCACTCTTACAATAGACTGAGGGTGTTAAAGCAGATCACGTGATAATAAAATCTCTTTAAATTTGTCCACATTTCCAGTGATAATGATGAAATTATATATTAAATTTGATTGGAAGTTTTAGATTTTAATAAGGTTGACACTAAAACATTAATATCTCATTGTAGTTATCATTAGCAGATGATAAAACGTTTAGTAGAAAATCAAAATTAATTAAGGATAAACTTTTAGGGAAGTTACTAATAATTTCAACGAATTTAAACAAATTACACTTTTTTTTAAGTGCTTCTCATGTGAATGAAGCTCAGAATTTTTCTAGAACTAGACATGTTAAAGGAATAAGTAATATCTTATCTTAATCAACACACCCTTCTATATCTACTTTTCACCCTTATCAAAGATAATCTAGCAAATTGCGATTTTTAGAGGTACAATGCGATAATTAAACCATTTTCTTGTTTTGAGCAACTAGAATTTATTAATTACTGGATTGTTGATCATTAATCATAATTGCATTAAATCGTAATCAATTAGTAACTTGTAAAATGTGGAAATTAGGTTAGAATTTTTATTATTTGATATTTAAATCTTGAAATTCTTTAATGATTTTTCACTAATAATTCCAACATCAATGAAAAGAAACATAAACCTTAATTACTCTTAATTAATTGATTAATGTTAAAATTAAGCTGGAATTTGTACTTAATTTAATTTGGTGCCAAATTTCAATAACAAATTCATTATTCTTCTTAAGCACTATAAAAGTTTTACAAGATTAAAATTCACTGATGATAAAGAGGTAGGTAATTTAATAGGAGCATAATTAGTTGGGTTGGAATGTGTATTAATTTAATTTGGCGCTTGTGACACATTGAAATGGTTGAAAAGTATGTATATAAATAAGGCAGGTAATAAAGGAATGATAAAAAGACAAATTACAATTTCACAAGGAACGCTGCCGTATTGTGGGATGAAATATACAAATGCATTTCGTATGTAAATTGAATGAAAATATTTTATTCATGCATGGCATGGCGCACACACCACACCACGACACGCAGAAAAAGAAATGAGGAGACGCGCGAGCAGCGACGCGACGTTTTGAATATTTCATACGTCGAGTCTTCATCTATTGTCGATGTGACATTGAGGAGGGTACCATGGCGAATCTCTTCGTATTGCCATCAACGTATAAAATAAATAGGCATGCATGCGCAACGCTAGCCAATGCAATGCAATGGCTAAAGAGTGACTACAACTACGAGTTTTACTCACTCGCGAGCACAGCTTGTGGTCCATCCACCAGACATTTTTAAAACTGATGACTGCTCGCTGCTTCTGGACACAAGACATTTTCAACTCTGCATAATCCACCTTCTTCTTCTTCTTCTTCTTCTCCTCTCTTTGTGTTTATTTACTTAACTCTTTTTCAATTTAATTACCTACCTACTTTATTTTACACTGATACCTCGCTTAACGAACAAATTTGAAGGTGATATGAACCTAGCTTGACCTAACATTTGATAGCCTTCAAAAGTTGATTTGATTGCTGGATTTTGGACGATTGCTGGAGCAATAATATTCCGGCGGGCGGTTTACGAGTGTATTATACACAACAATCTGACGTCTGACCATTGCTGCCGTCCCCGAGTCGATCTGAATCGATCTGGCCCCATAAAACAAGCATCCATTACTCAATGTTTACGGCTCGGTGTGTGCTTGCTTCTTGTGTATGAGTTTTGATTTGGTTTGCTGCCCCCAGCTCCAGAGCCTAGTAGCAAAATATATTTTATAGGATAATGTGATATAGATAGAGAGAGGGCGGCGAGTCCGGTGTTTTTGACAGTGTGGAACTTGTGTGCACGCGCAATAACAATAACATAAAGTGCGGATTTGAATTTTGGAATCGTTTCGTTTCGTCCTGGGCCTGGGCTAGTAGGGCCCTTTCACTCTACACGCAGCGAGTATGTTCATAAGAACATGGTCAAGCTGTTTAGATAACGCGCACCGTTTACGAACAGCCGGCGTTGCGGCCATTACGCGGCAGGACGAGTTTTCTGCCCAAATAATTCAACCCTCAATGGGTTGAAAGTCCGGCTGCTACGCGCATGATGAAGATCACCGATTTTGTTTTGCTGCCGCCGCCGCCGCGCCGCTGATAGATAAATAAAGCGAGATAATCCCGCGAATTATGTTACGGTTTGGGCATTAAGTGCGCAACTAATCTATGAAAAAGCAAATTCAATTTAATTGATTTATTCATAAATGTTTCGGGTGCTTTCTGATCCCATTATTTGAATATTCCAAGTAAGCCACATTAAGGAAACATGAGATATGTGGGATAGATACCCGGGGTTGGTATGTATTGGGTTTACATCAATCCATGTGAATCCCAAAGGAATTCGCGCAAGTGCCCCGCAGGTTCCCACATCCGTCAGTCACATTAGCGATCAACCCCCCAGCGCCAGCGTTTTGAGTAAAGTGAAGCAAATCAGCATCATCCAATAACACAACAAAGCTGCGGCTAATCGGTTAGTTATTACAGAATGAGCAAATTGTGGCTTAGAGCAGGAAGCATCCCATCCGCGCAATAAATGTGGGTTGCACCCTTCGAGGAGCGTTTACTAAGCTCGTAACATTTTACCCTGGCGAGCAGGCGAAGAGGCCTGCATGAATTTTTGCCTCGCGTAAAGTGAATTCAAGAGTGGAGGCGGCGGAGGATTATAATGTGGTATACACGCATGCAGCGAGCACACATAACCTCAATGGTGGTGCGGTGTTGCCGAGTTTAGTATGCAGGTCGCAAACGCGGTGCCGTCTGCTGCTCATCGCGCTATTTGCCGTAAATCCCTCGCGCGCAGCGTGGCGGCGGCGGCTGCACTCACACACCTCCAAGCACATGCATGTGCGCATACATAATAATAATAATAATAATAATAAGAAGAAGCAGGGTTCGAATGCTGAGCGTTGAAAACAAACTCATTGCGTGCAGATATGAGATGCTTTTTCATTCAGCATTTTCCACACTCGCCCCAACAGGGAAACGAGAAGGAGGGTAGGGGGTGAGAAGTCCTTTTGTTTTTCATATTTGGCAGTGGCGCACGTATCAACTTTTTGCAACCACCACACGCTAGTGGAAATATTCTATAATAATCTAGAAGATTCCTCCATTTGCTTTGCGTTGCGTTGCTTTGCCTCCCTTTTGCTTATCTCGCGTAATCGACATGACTTGCACATATTTGGACAAAGGGTGCGCAGTTTATTGAAACATCCACGGACACGTCAATGCCGGAAAGTGCGAATACAGGCGAAGAGAGCGCGCGAGATTGCAACTCCCCTGTTGCGGGTGGAAGGGGGTGGGTTATTGCGCGCGCGAGAGAGTTCATTTGCATGCAGACGGCGCGCATGAATTCGGGGTAGCGATGGCTGTGCGGGCGTGAAAATAGCCGCATTAATTAGCATTTAGATGGCTTAATGATAATTAGTCAGCAAGCGATAGCGCGAGCAGCTTGGGGGATAAAAGATGGCGGAGCAAGCGCGTGCGCGAGTGTGCGCTGTTGCCGGATGTGGGCAAATGGTGTGAAAAGAAGGATGTGTGGGCGCGCAAGCGAAGAATCGCGAGTGGAACACTTGAAATTATCGTCGCGTCGCTTCGCATCCCATTTTCTGCGGCGCGTAATCGCGCGGATGTTATGATGAACTTGCGCGCGCACTCACTCCGAACAACTTCCGGATAACGATAACGACATCAGTTTAACTTGTCGTCTAACAAACGACCTACTATTACGCAAATGCCTTGGGGCTTTCTCCCGACGAGCGAAAAAAAAATTTGCCATTCGCCCGGCCACCACCTTTTCATCCCTCATTTCCATACATCTCATCTCAAATTACCCATCAGTCAATTCCCATTTGGCGCATGATTACAAGATGAAAAGCACGCTAAATAAAGAATCGAGATATAAAAAATGCAAGGGCAGGAGTCTTTAATCCTCTTCAGTTCAGTGATTTCCTTAGAGATTATCTTTTGTCACTCATCTCCACCTGCTTCTCACCTATGGTCGCATTTGAATAATTTTTATTTCTATCGCATCAGTGTAAATATCCCTCAGGGACCAAAACCAGCACCCTCCCTTCACAATTGCAGCATCTCATAAATTATCTACGCATTTTAGGCCACCCACATGCCACACGGATGCTTTTATGTTGCGGTGGGCGGTGGATAATAAATATTTGTGGATTTCTCGATTATGATTTTCTCACAGGTGAATATTTCTATGAACGTAAGAAGTGTATTCAAAATTTGGTGATGATAGCAGACGATAAACACGGCATTATTCTAATACGTCAGGTATCCGATGACATGAAAAGGACTTGTTTATATTGCATTTGCGCGCAACGCAAACACAACACGTCTATGATTAATCGTTGTATGCTCGTTGAATAGCGCGAGGACCAAGCTGTAGTAAGCCACGCCAAGCAGCGAGCGCGCTTTGAATAGCGAACATTTTCCGGGCATTACAAATGGCCGGTTAATACCCCAACAGATTAGAGTTGCATTGGCCACGCTCGACCACGTCCAAACAAACTAACAAAGCACATAACAACAACAATTTCAATACGATTGTGACTGGAGTATCAGAAATACATTCGCAATTAAGCGTGGGTAATAGGAATCACACTCATAGTCACGAAAATTAAGAAAATGTCTTTTCCACCCCTTCCGCACTTAATACGGCGTGCATAACCGGCTCATACGTTCGATGTAATTTTACATCCCCTCGCCGATATAATTTTACCGAATTTTTAAGTGAACTTAAATTATTCTATGTATAATTAATTTCTAGTACGATTACAAAGTTTTAATAATTTGTTATAATAAAAAAGTTTCTAGAAAGATATGTTTTTAAATGAGGTTATGTTTAATCTTGCTTGGCTGACTCCCATTACCCTTACATACTTGAACGTTGAAGAATTATTCAATGATTTGATAAACCTATTCAAAGAGGGATTTACTTCGAAGTGAATATCATTTTCGTCATTTTTCAGAAGTCAGCGGGACGCATTGAGCAGGTGATACAATAAGAAGGTTGACACTCGCTCTAACTGCCAATTAAGTGGGCATTCAGGGTGCGCAGTTGTTAGACAATTGGGTTTGGCGTGTTGCCCACGATTGCCAGAAGAGGCGTGCAATATGGTCAAGGCTTCCAGGCACTCAACCGAAAAGAATTATGACATTGTTCCATCCTTCTCGCACACTTTGGGCTTTCCTCAAGTCGACGCGACAGGGAAAATTGTGTGATAGATTGCAGCAAATACATACAGAGAAGATATTTCCACAGCGCATCGCCGGTGGGCCCACAACAGGGTGTCAAGGCTCGAAAAGACCTTGAATACACCTAATAGATGTCAGCAGAGTTATACATTGGCGAAATTTATTACGTCTCGTTGCATTGTTCCAACAATGCGTATCTGTAATATTTGTCTAAGGTCATACGCTGAAGAAGAGGAAGAAGTACCTACGTGCAGAGGTAATATAAAGCACATAAATACAGACATGACCCACATGGGTAGCCATTTCACACGATGTTTTCGATCCTCGTGCCCCGTTCGAGACAAGAGCTTTCACAATGTTTGCTCGCAGACGGATTTATTGTGTTACCGCAATAATAACCAACAATGAAATTGTTTGCGGTTGTGAGGAAGAAGGAAGAAGGCGAGTCAGTAGTTAAGTACGTTCAAGTTTCTGTTGGTCATGTATCCCATTCATCTTAATCGCACCCTACGAATTAATAAACAAATAAATAACCCACGGGCTTTTTTACCTCTCGAAAACACTTTCCAAATTACCAATGATTAAACCAAGTGAATGGCAGCGACGGAGGCCGTGGCCTGTGTGTTCTAGGGTGGTCATCAAGCGGCTGTCTACAGTGCATGTCGCCACCGCCACCGCATAGTTTCCTGATTGATAGTTGCACTGAGCCGCAACCGATACATATTGTACATTCTTACACAAGCGAGTGCCTTTTTGTGCGTGTGTGTGTGTGTATGTTTGTGGACCACACACAAAATCCAAACGACATGAGGCTCGTGTTCGAAACCATCGTGTAACAATCAACACAAACCAGTCAAAGTGAGTGAGCATTATGCATATGCACGGAAGTGGGAACAAGTCCGAACCCAACAAGTTTAGCACCGCCTCCTCCATCGAAGCTTAGGCTGCGTTGGCCCCGCCTCTCTGTGGTGAAGCCTTGCTGCTGGCGACTGGGGAGCGTTCCTCAGTCCTGACGTTTAGTCTGTCAGCGCAGCTCCTGGTAACTGGTCCTCACCATGTGTTACTGACCGTATTTTGCTCATTCCTTTTTTGCGCCCAATTTTCGATAGACGCAAACCCTTGATTCGGGGTGGTTTGGTCCGCTGCTTGTGATATAGACAATTCGGCGATAAGTTTCGGTTTTGCGCGGCAGATTTAGTGTGATTGACGTGTTGGACGCGGTGCTTGGTTTGGTTTCGTCCTTTCGTTGGTGTCGTGTACTGTGATGCTGCTTGGAGCCATGCCGGAGGAAAGTGCCGCTGCGCTGCTGGTGCCGACGGCCAAGAGTCGCGCGACCGACTTCTCAATTGCCGCCATCATGGCACGCGGGGACGGCGAATGCTCGCCCGAGTCCTGCATTCGTGCGCCCGTCTCACCGGATCGCATTCCTGCCGATGGTGGGTACCGAAATTCCTTCCTGCAGCAGCGCCTGCAATAGGTAAATTAATCAGTTGTGTCTCCAATAGGACGCTACTCGCGGTTGAGTTCGCCCAGTCTGGACGCGCCCGAAGACGACGACATCGAGGTGGACGTCGAGGAGTGTTCCGACGGCGAGTCGTCCATGCGCCAAAGCAAAATTAAACAAATGCGACGCTCGCCACCGATTTCCGAATGCGGCTCGGAATCGGCGGACATCGATCGGGAAAGTCCCGATATCGAGAACAAGCCGACGAAAGTCAAAGTTTGCTGCAACTGCGAGGAACTCCTCGGCGTCGAGTGCCACTTGGAGACGAAGGATCTCTGGGATAAGTTTCACGATCTCGGCACGGAAATGATTATCACCAAAACCGGAAGGTACGTGACAAATTTACTCTTCCTTAAATTCTGAAATAATGAACATTCAAAGCGACATAATCAAGTCAGTGAGTGTTTGAGAGGCGTGAAATTATAATGTTAAGCAGTGTTTTTCTCCTTGTTGAACGCTTGTTTCGCACTGAATGGGGATGAAATAATCAAATCCCTGCGGTATCATGATGATGATGACGTTTCGGTCCCCTTTGGAAATCACTCGGAGTCATTCCTCGGAAACGATTACATATAAAGTGGAGTCATTGAAAATTTACAGGGTGCGCGAATCTCCTTTTTCCACCCCTCGCACCAACTAAAACTCAATTGCCCAAGAGAGATTCGAACACAATGGATCTCTTGTTAATCAATAATTAAACGTTATCTCCGGAGAAATTACTCGACGCTCTTATCAATGCTTGAAGAATGGCGTTTTATCACGAATTAAAACATTTGCTAATAGAATTCAGCAAACGAAGAGAGAGGTTAGGTCGGTCGGGACGATAAGTTAAGGCAAAACAAATTCATTACGCATGCCTCGTGCGCTCCCGGTCTTGACAAATGACTAAGTGATAAGCGCTCGACGATAAGAATATTAATAAGCAATCAGCCATTAGTAATTCTGTCAAATCACTCAAAAGGCCAGCTTCGTTGAAATGCGCATATTTTAAGGAGGACGGTCAGTGTTAGACATTGCGTCTCCTCGCGTGGAACAGGTGCATCCCTTGATACTCAGGACTTAACCTATCTAAAAACGCAATCTGACATGTGTCGGAGAGTCAGTCCATTAGGTTTTTGTCATGTTGTCGATCTATTCACCAAGGACCCAGGTCCAACTCCTTTATGCGTGTGCATCCATTCAGTTAATCCGCGTTTTAATAATGATTTGATACTTTTTCAAGAACGCAAATCATTCCTAATCGTATGCGTCTCGATTGTTGTGCGCTTGTTGCAGTTGATGGCTTAAGCCTTAAGCGATGCACAACGCGTAATGCATTCATTGTTTGCCACTTGAATGAATGACTTGAATGAATGAGTGGCTCACTCACTCGCTCAAGTGCTCTTGATGTTTAATGCGCTTTAGTTTTGGTGGTTTATTGACTTAAGTCGAATCGTGTAAAAAAGCAAGACTGTGAGTAATGTGGCCGCAAAATGGCATGAAAATTAGACGGGTTAAATGATTCATTGATGCGCACCGAAATGGATGAGCAATGCGCACGCACACTCAACGCGCTTAAGAGCATTCTGATGCGTTTTTAATCGTCATTTTCACGTTGGCGTTTTGTTGCTGTTCGTGCATTATTCGTATGAGTAACAAATACGTACCTACGTTTAGTCGTTTACAAGTTATAACTGCGTGTGTTGTCGCCCATGAAACTCGGTTTTCTTGGAGGGCAAAACGATGTGATCATTTGCCGCGCAAGCAACGACGAAGCGCGTGATCTTTGATGTGGGGCGCAATCGCGCACGATACATCTTTATGTTCCAATTCGTTTTTACAACTTAATACAACCATGCGCAACTCGTCTGCGCATAATGACGAAGGACTATATCCATTCATAGGTATACTATTTGTTTAATTGTCAAATTGCCTCACGTAATGATTATTATTCTAATTGCATGATGGTTTAAAGCCATTTGCTGAATTTGCTTTGGCTTTGATGTCAAATAGAGCAACGTGCATTGCAATTACGCTAATAATAAATACGCTGATAGCTCTGAATAGCACAAGGAGTAACTGCGAAATAAAAAGCGACTCGAGGGGGGAGTTTGTTACCGCTGTGCTGTGTTTTACAAATGTCGCCGTGTTGATGATCGTATCGCGTGATACTCGCTCGCCGACGGCGTTTGCCACCACAAAACACAAAATACAAAAAAAAAAACGCAGAGGTATAATCGTCAATGTCCTCTTGCGTTTCACTCAAGTAAAAAGAAGTAAATGTCGTTATCATACATGCTCCCTTTTTCGGCATCGTTTAAGCCGGCGGCGCGCGTAATTACATCGCATTACAGGACAACACCTCGCGCCATCGAGCATATTGCATACGCGCGCATCATCACCATCGCCATCGCCATCATAATATTAACAAAGCGTAGCCAATTGACTCTCCGGAGTGTCAGATGCGACACCACGCGTTTCAATGACTTAAGAAGTCATTACTTAAATATTCCTTCGGGCGCTGCGAAACAATAACGGTGCGTAGTGAATGAAATGAAACGAAACGAAATGAACGAGTGTCATGCGCATTATCGAAATAATATCGCATTAAATCGTCCGCCTTCGGTCTTCGTCGCCATTCGTGACAATGCAGCGCGACAATGATGATTGTTGGCCTCTCGGTGTCGTCCTGCCGCACACCTATCTTGTTAATGTCATTACAATTACGCCGGGAGCGAGCAGCGTGTACAAAACGCGTGATTCAATTGTGTTCCGGCTATTGAGCCACCTCGTTACTGCTATTGTCAGCGCGTAAACATCTGTCCCGTGTGCTTCCAAAAGTGATACTTTTCGACAGCACTGCGCATGACACGTCAGACAACAATGCGCGTGTCACTGCCTACTCCAAGACGACTTTCGTTTCAAATGCTAAATTATGATGCAAATTTATGAACACTCTGTAGACGACCACGAAGAAGAGATGATTAAAATACGATTTGTTTGGCGCGCGCGCGCATGTTCGTATCACGAATTGTAATCGTAGAAGGGGCGCTACATGTAATTTACGATTAAGTTATAAACGCATCGACTGCGTTTTGCTTTGCTGCTGCTGCTTCTCTTAGTTTTCGGGCATTGCATTGGTTCGGTTGCAGGTGGCAATATCGTCGATGCGTATCTTTTCGTGTATGCGAGCTTACCATGTCTTAATTGCTGAATAACTCCATCAAGCTACTTTACGATGATCATCAGGCATTTTTACGGCGTGCCTTTCGAATGATCCAAATTGAATTCCACCGCTATGCTACGAAAACAACAGAGTGCGAGTGCGCATCAATCGTTATTTATCGGGCGTCATCGGATTATGAGTTATGTATGATTGCTGTTTGGAGGTTAGGTTATGCGACTTTGGGGTATTTGATTACCGGTGGAAATCTTGGTTAACGACACTTTGAACAATCGGTTATTGCTGCTTGCTCCTCTTTGCGCGCGCGCGAGCAGGAATCCTGCTGTTCGGACCATAAAGTGCACGGGTGAAAAAAAAAACGCAAACTGGTGCCATTGCATGACACTTGTTAAGTGTTTTTAGAACGTTGGGACGCGATGCGTGATCATGGTGCGCAGCGGGACATCCAAGCCGTATATAATGGGCTATGGGTTTACCCACCACAATTTATTTCGTTTCAATTAATTATAATTGTTGCACGGTCCACGGCAAGTCGCAATGTTGACAGGGAGTTGTTTTGAGGTTAGATTACGTCTTATTGGCATTGGGGACGAGATTTAATTGAAACGCATGAAACGATCAAATGAAACTAAACGGTTTTTTTCGGGTGCGCGAGGGGGGAGGGGGAGGGATTTAGGCGCCTTTAGTGGTGCGCACCTTGACCATAAATTAAGTCTGAAAAGCCATGGGTATTTGGACGGAAAGAAGTCTGTTCAGCGTTTCCGTTCGCGGCGCGGGAGGCGGCGCGGCGGCAGCTAAAGGAAAAAGCAATTTACTGGGCTTATGCTCGGAAATCAATGAAGACAACTTGACTCGCTCAAGTTGTGTGTGGGGTGGCTGCTGCTGCGATGATGGGGGATGCGCACGAATCGCTAGGGTGGCGGCGGCAACCGATGCGAATTACATACACTTGCGTGTGCACGCGCGGGGGGTGTGCGGGGACGCCTAAATAACTCGCGCGCCGGAAATGTACCGGCAAATGGCGGCATAATGCTCTAGATGGAGATAGTTAATTAGGGCCTTCTCTCCGCACACAAGCACGCTAAATCAAATCACGTTTTAGGGGATTGCCGCATTTGTTACGCGAGCCGGATTTGCCATTTCGGGGCGACGGATTAGCCGCGTAGATGCATTATATGTGGAACCAATCGCTGAAAGCCGTCCAAAGGAAATTAGGCATCGTTTTCTCTGTAAAAACTTTCCAATTTTCCAGCAAACACATTCAAGGCTAATTTTTGAAAGTGGTCCGAGTGACCTTAAAGCGTGCGGACGCAGACAATGGAGGCAGGAAAACAAACACTGAAATTTGCGATTGTAAGACAAGCAGCGGGTGGGACGTGGTCATAAATCGTGAACGTCAACGGCTCCAGTTGATACTCGAGGTGGGTGGCTGCACTCACGCACAAACGAACATAACCTTGCGAAAACGGAGCACCTACCATCAGGTGACACACCACCAAGAAGAAGAAGAATAAAGCACGAGTACGTAAATGCCGTTTACGAGTGCGGTTTCGATTCAAACGTAAATACGTTACCGGAGACGGCGCAACCATAAAATCGTATGATTGAAAAAAGTTTTACTCGCCATGCTCACATTACTCGAAGGGCGGAAATCTTATCAGGTGAACCGCATGCTCCTCGAATTTTATTAGATACGCCATCATTTCCCAGCTATGTTTATATTTGTTTGATAAACTGGATGAAAAATGAGTCGCGCGCGTACTTGGACAATTAATAAAAACAACACAAACGTCACGAGATGGTCAAGTGACATGCGCACATGGTGGCGAACTACACTTGAAGTAGTAGTTAATTACAAAGTGATCATTAATACGATGGAGTTTCTCTCTCCAGCTGACGATCAAGCAGCAAGCAGCCAGCTGCGCCTGTCAACTTATGAGTGCATCGAGAGAGAGAGAGAAAGAGGAAATTATGATAAATATCATCAACAGTTTTTAATTTGTATTTACATTAGCCAGCCTTTCAACTGAAAGTTTAATTAAGTATTGCAAGTGAGTACGTGTGCTCCGTGGTATTAGTCGATAAGCATCCGAGGGATGAGGCGGGAGCACTTAAGACGTATGACCGAACACCCAATTGTCGGTTTGCGCAAATCCAAGGCGTGGGCCAATTGCTTTATTTCGGGTTTCACAATCTGCCATCTGCGGTGAGCGGGAAACAAGCGTTTCGCTGGCCCAAGGACGCGCTAAGGATAATTCGTTCGGTTTATGCGCGAGCGTGGAACTACCCGAAGAGCCATTGTCGTAATTACCCGGTCGGTTTGGCCGGGAAGGCCCTCGGTGCGGTGCTGTCACAATTGAGTGCGTCGCGAAGGGCTTAAGTCGAGCTTGAACAGCATGGAAAGCTGGCGTTGTTGTAGGATCATTAGGCGGATGATATGTGAGACGTTATTTGTCATAGGCGCATAGCACTTTGCGCATATGCGGCTTAATGCGTGCTGGGGCTATTAAAATATTATCTTGAAATTGCGCCGAGCTCAGATTATCCAGGTGGCTGTTAGAAGCGTACTTTATCTGATCAACGCATCGTTAAGACGGAAACGCGATGCGATCGGATGTGGGACCGGAAGTGTGTGTGAGTACAATTTGAATATGAGAAGTACCCTAACCTAAAAAGCGCTTAATTTATAATTACACGTTGTTGCGAGTCGCAATTATTTATTGATTTCATAACACCTTGAGCCAGAGGGTTGCGGGCGGTGGTGAAATTGAATTTCGTGGAGGAAATGTGGTGTAAACGCGTTGAAGCGATGGAGAGGGTGGAAATTAATTTGTTGTAATTGGAATAATAAAGGACGCATCAATATGATGCATGTTTATAGGACGGGCGGATTAACAACGGCGCGTTGTAAATTTGCGCGAGTGGCGGCGCCACCGCCATCGGGTCGGCGGCTGGCCATTAACGTGGAATTATCGTTTCACTGGCGACCGCCGGCTCATTAATTATGGGCATGCATTGGTGACAGGATAGGTGAACAAGCTGGCAGCATCCCAAGGGCGTGGTGGTGGCGGCGGCAAGCGGCGGTTGTAGCATCTGCCGGCTGGCTATCGATCGCTCTCGCCGCCACCGTCGACGTCGACGTCGACGTGGAACAAAAGGACACGCGCGCATTTGGGCTGCGAGTGGGGTGGCGGCGCAAATGGCGCATCTACTATCTATCTCGCTGCTGCCCCTCAAACCGTCGCCGCCATGTATAATGTGTGTGCGTGCCGCCGCCTCCGCGTTTCCACCAGTAATAGAGCTTTCGCGCATCTTTCCCCATTTGCCGCGCCGCGGTCCCTCTACTCCGGATGGACCGTAAAGCCCCACAGATTCCCCCTTGGCTTACTGGGGGTGGAAAACGCACACAAAAAAAGGGAAGGAATGCATTTGTATAACGTGTATAAATAAAAATAAAATACGCTTGTTCCTCCTTCGTGCGCTTTCGATCGATTCGCCGAGTGCATTTGATTTCAACCCTTAAATTTTATGACTTAATTTAATATTAAAAACAACCGAAAATGCTTCAAGGCATAATTTACGCAATTAGCATACGAAATTGACTGATGAATATTTTCTTGTTGCTCATACCTACCTACTGCGTAAATTACCTAAGTGGGGGAATTACCCACGTCAATAAAAGCGTAATCCATGAAACGTGTGTATTGAAAATGCGCAATACATCAACTTGGGATGCTTGGGGGAATTGAGATCCAACACCCGAACACGAATTAATATTATCGACAATTATCGATGAGATGAGCATGCGCACAACACCTGTCACCGAATTGGAAGCTGTCTACCGCCACCGCCGCTGCCGCCGCCGCCGTGCAAAAACAGTGGGAAGCGTGTGAAATAATTTCCAGTATTTTACACCACCTGCGCCCTCTCTATTTGCACCGGAATTTAGCACGCGCAAATTCTCCAAAGAACGAAAATTGGTTTTCGCGTTACGCTTATTTATGACACACACACACCGCGATGCAAAACGTATAAAAAGCGGGGAAAACTCGCCCTCGTTGGCGTTGCTGCGGGGTACATACGTTCGCTTCGAAGCCATTAATTTTTTAATTGCAATTAAGGGGCTTGCCGATCGTAAATTGGCACTAAAAAATTGAGCTACCAGACGTCAGTGCGATGGATTTTTACGAGGCTGCCTTCGGTCGCGATTTTTTCGTCGGGTAGCAGCGCAGCGCGCAAAGCAAATCACCGAAATCCGAATTAATTTTTATTGTTTTCCTCCCCTTCTCTGCGCGCCGCTCTGTTTTTTTTTCCTGCCAGTTCGTTTTTTAGCGCACAATTCCATTTACTGCGAGAGCGGAGTGGAGTGGTCGGTTATTAATGCAATGTAAAGCGCGCGCATGCGCAGGAAAATAAAACGGCGAGGAATTAAGTAATAAAATGGAAACGAATTAGGAAATGAAGTAATTCTTAACGGGTTTCGCATGGCGGAAAAGCAGGACGCGCAGCAGGCGCGTAAATTGATTTTTTGATTAATGACATGGCCATTTTCGCGCACTTTATGCGAGCACTTTGAAAACGCGGCGCGCGCGGTGCAATTTTCCTTTCATAAAAAGACGATTAATCATCACGTTGAGCAACAAGAACGACAACAACAACACTACATCATTTTCGCGCATGCGCTTGCGATATCTTGGCCGAAATTACTTTATAAATCTAAATCTCACATGGGCGACGGACGAGTGACGTCGTTGGGAACATAAACGATATCGGGAGAAGATAGCATAAAATGCGAGGACGCAAACGCATTCCATAATAACAATAAAATAAAAGGCAGTGCGTGCGCGCGCGCGCTCGCGCGCGCGAGTTTTTCGTTTTTGATAAACGTCGTCCGAGAACGGCCGCGTCGAGAGCGGAGAGGCAATAATCATCATCATCCTCTCTTCCACACTTCTTCCTCGTTCTGCGTACAATAGCCACACGCTCGCTTGTCATACATGCGCGCGCGTACGGACCGATTGTTGAATAACCATAAATAATCATGGAATTATCTGGCCGTATCGTTGACGACGCGACGCGCGGAGAAAACCATAACAAACGCTACGTGAAGTTGAAGAAGAAGAAGAAGAAGAAGAAGAAGTGGAGGGACACACGTGTGTGTCTCTTGCTGTGAGGTGTTAATATTAAACATTTTTTTATCTTCCACTTAAATAAATACAGTGAATTTCAATTATAATATTTAATGCAAATACAGTCCTGTACTACGATTACTAAATCATCATCATTTTTTTTACCAAAAATTATTTGAAAATAACAATTGGAATTTTGGTTAATTTAATTGATTATTAGCTAAAACAAAGATTATTTTATAGAATTGAGAATTCTAGAATTATTTTCTTTTTCAATGAAATTTCAGCGTCGCTATAACCGAAATCAATGCACGCAATAATTAAAATTTCGGTTATAACGTCGATTAGTTAATTAGTTATTAGTAGGTTGAGACAAAATAACTTCAAAAATCAGTTTCTAGAATTGAAATTTCTGGTGGTTTACTGTTTTTTCTAGAATTTTTGTTCTAGAAATATTTTCATCGATTCCTCAAGAAAATTTCACGGTCGCTATAACCGAATTTTATTATAGTTCAGTTTGTTGAATCAATGGATGTTTCATTATTCGAACGAAACAATCAAAACTTTGGTTAATTAGTTAATTAACAACAATCAAACTCGTCAAAAAAATATCTACGGTCGTTATAATCGAAAATAATAGTAATTCAGTGTATTGTTGTATTATTTGGACGTAAAAATTATTCTTTTTGGAAATCTTTTGAGGTTATAACTTAATCACAAAAACTCTTTGATATAACCGTTAATTACCCCAGGTTAAGTCGTTTTTGACGATTTGTGCTGATGTCAATTGAACATTTATGGTCGTTATAGGCGAAGTTTTGAAGTACAACGGTTTATTTAGTGAATTAACGGATGAAATTAATTTGAACGTACGTGTAGTACTGCCATGTCGAATTTCGTAAGTGTTTCAAGAGCAAGTGCGTAAAATAAAAGCAAATTACGCAACATTAGCATAATCTCCGGTTCGCGTTTTGCTTCTTGCGCGCACGCGCGTATTAAGTTTCCTCAGCTCCACATGCCGCATTAAGCCCCAAAGGTGAATGCAACGCCAAGAAGGGCATTGAAAGCAGGTGGAGCAACAGACACAACTACAGCAACAATGTTGTTGTTGGATGAAACGCAAAAGCAACCGAAATATGCGCATATTTTGCCAGTGCACTCACACACACACACACACACGCACGCACGTTGAACGCCCGGCCGGAAATAGTAGTCAAGTGTTGTTATACACATGGTTAAACAACGCTTTTATCGTTAATCGATACACTCGTATGTGTTTGATATCCACAAAACGCGCGCACCGCGTATTCGGTGTTCATTTATTACGGATATATTGATAGGGTGCGGATTATTTACGGCTCAATTCATCATATTTTCACTGCGCACCACCGCACCACCCGTTTTTAACCAGCGCATCATGAGGGTTTGTTTTATTTCTTATTCGCTGACAAATGCACAAAACTTGATAAATTATTAAATGTTTCATAATTGAATGTTGATAATTGTTCTTACGTCATTGCGCAAAATTAATTATCAATAAAGATAAGAAAGATTAATTACCAGCTGACTTTGTACTTAACTGAGTAAAAATTATAATGAATATTTATTCATGAATAGGTTAAGTAATTAATTATTATTTTTTACCCAAAAGAAGAAAAACTAATTAGTCGTAAAATGTTCTTTGTCTTTTAAATTTAATTACTCGAAAAGTTTTGTAATTTTGCGGATTATTATGGTACATTTATCGAATGTGCAATTTAACTCCGACTTTACGAAAATCAACAGTGGAAGCAACCAGAAGAAAAAGAAAAACGTGGAGGTCTAATGGTTGATTACACGAGACAAGTAACCGAGAGTGTAAAGTCAATTACGAGGAAGCACACACATACCTTTGATCGTTAGAATTGTACAGATGGCTCAGTCGAGTGCTGCTAGTGCGCATGCGTAAAAAGTATCATTAGATGCGTTGCGTCCACAAACCGCTTATTAGAAACGTATAATCTTTTTCGAAATGCCATTAAACTTTTTTCCACTGCTCATCACACTCGCGTTGCGTGCCCAACGCGTCTAACACCTTCAGTCTGATGATGGCTTTCGACTACGTTTTTCTCTTGATTGTTCAACGACGTGTTTTACATCCTAGTTGCACTGCACTGCGTGTCTGCCTCCTCCTTTTTTCACACCTGTTATGTCATTTGAGGCGCAACCGGAAAAGCACGAAAAACATCTCAAATTTGTTGACATCAAGCGCTAATTACATTACAATTTGTTTTTTTAATGCGATCATAATTTCACTTTTTATTTACCTGTTTATTATCGCATTTCTTGTACCTCTCTTACAAATGTTGGAAGTAAAATTAAGTAAAAATCTATTTATTCTTCGTATTTCATCGTTATAATCAGAAATTTTACGTGGTAATTACCTTAATTAATTAGTAAACTAAGAGTTAGTCGCTATATCCGAAGGTTAATTCAATAATTCTTTTGGGAATGATGAAATTTGATGGCTGAAAGTTAATTCAATTGAAAATTTTTAATTATTTATACATTTCATAGAATTTTTGCTTATTCTACCTCAAAAAAGTGATTAGAATTATTTGTAGTAATTATTTAATTAGTTAGTTTAATTAGACATCTCTAATCATGTAAATAATGTGACAATTTCTTGGATTTTAAAGATTAGGAACTTTTTTTTATTAAATTTTCATCAATTTCGTCGTTATATCCGCATTGCAAGTTAATAATTTTATTATATCGGTCGCTATAAGCGATAATTAACAATTTTAAATACTTAATTGATTATCTGTCAACTTAATAGACCTAAAACTTTAAGAATTTTGGTTTTATTTGGTCGTTATATCCGCATGAGTCATCGAAATTGTCTTTTTTAAAAATTACTTTTCTGAGACGTAAATGAAATTTATCATATTTAAATGGCATTATTGTTAAGTATTTTTCGTCTCTCTCTCTCTTGACTTTTATGAAGTGTTATTACAATTCTCAATAAATGCATGTGAAGTAATGATGAGCAATTCATCATGTGCGAGTTAAGCAGCTAATTGTAAAATTATCACGCTAATCTATTAAGCGAGCAGAAATGCTACACTTCCAGAAAATGCGCGGAAATGGCCAAAGGCGAAGGAGCGAGCAGGATGCGAATATACGGATGGGCCGCATGCAGACACGACACGAATAATGCTGAACGAAAAACATGAATGCGAACTAATTGCTCATTATTGTTGAATAACCGCATGAACCGAACGAACGCGCGCACATCAGCCGCACGTGAATATTTATAACACAATTACGGATATTAATACGAAGAGAGAAATGTATAATGCGCATCGTACATATAGGTACTGATTGTATCAGCGCCAGCGTAACGAATTTTCATTTTATTTTATTCCTTTTGCGTCAACATTTTTGAAATCCGGCGAATTTTTGACCAAAACTTGATTGATTTTGATTTGTGGCAATTCCAATCCAGGTGACAGCACTCGACATTGAGATGAAATATTAATTGCAATCTCGCTGACTTTATGATTAATATCGCTGGTAATTAATTGGCTTATAAAACATTTAATTAAATGTTTGCTATAATTACGAAGCAATTAATCTTTCGATTGCGAATATCGGCGGAGAAACTAGTGTTTTTGTTCATTTGATAATTAATTTTTTAATTGTTCATAAAGTATACACGTGCAATACTTATTAATTACGTGGCCTGAAATATTTGTTCAAGTTTTAGTGGCTGATGTTGATGTAGGGAAATATGGCAGTTAATAATAACTCATATTAATAATGAATGAGTGAATGCAATTATAAAAATGAAAAATTGTTTTCGTGCTGTGTGCGTTTGTTCAAGAGTGCTTTTTTGATATAAATTTTCCCAAGTGGAACCGGAAGTCGGCGAGCTGAATACGCGTGCGGCTAGTGAGAGTGAGAGAGAGAGAGAGAGACGTGTAGTTTGCTAGTTTATTAATAAATACGTTCACTTTGCGGCATGCTAATGTTAATGGCAAGCAACTAATAAACGCGCATGTGATCCTTAAGAGATTGTGTTTCAAAGAAGTAGCAGCGCCATCAACGACTGTTGTATTAACTTAAGTGTGCTAACTTGACTCGTCTAAAAATACAAATCATGATGGTATTATTTATAAATCAACAGCAGTACTTACTTTGCGTTTAACAACGCTTGTATTCGTTTATAACGACCTAGTACTTAGATCAAGTTGCATTTAACTGCTTAAAATAATTTCATTTGGTTATAACGACTACAAAGTGAGTTGTAAGGCTATTTTCAGATATAGCGACTACTTCCAATGGAGTAATGTTACATTTAAGATTATTTTCGGATATAGCGACTTACTTAAGGCCTAAGATCTAAGTATTATGATTGTATCGTCAGAAGTCAGGTGAATGTCGGATATAACGACTGTTTCCAATGGAATAGACTTAAATATAAGACTAGTTTCGGATATAGCGACTTACTTACGACCTAAGATCTAATTTTCTAGACTTAATTTCGTATATAACGACTTATTTAAAGGAAATTCTCTAATTTTTTTTCTAACTTCATATTATCGTCTATTTCGGATATAACGACGGTTTTTAAAACAGTTATTTCTCCTGAATTAATTATTAATTAAATTGCATTTGGATATAACGACCACGTCAATGAAAATACATTAAATATTCCGTGTTATTCTTTGAGTCTTACTTAAGTAAAAACAAATGACGACTAAACCGATGATAATTAAGGGATAATGTTTGTTTATTGTTAAAACTTAAGGAATAATTAGTTGATTAGGAGAAGTAGGCGAAAATGGGTTTGAATTTTAGTCTGCGCGTGAAATCATCAAAGAGTAATGTTTACGAGCACACAATGCTTGTAATATGTAATTTTTACGATACTCTAAATGCGTAATAATTTTTGTGCGCAGTGCACAGCAAACGTTCGATGTTTTGTTGAGAGAGTGCAGGCGCGTATCGATTCCTCATTAAATGCGCTTTTAGTACGCATATTTATAATATGATAAGCATAACTACGCGCACACACCGCGCGCACTGAAAGACATTCGAGAGTCGCAAGCGCGAGTTTGATTCGCGCAATTTACCTACCAAATATAATTATATTTGCTACAAACTTGCATGCGCGTGTATAATTTATTTATAGACACTACGTTTTAAATGTTCGCTTAATAGCTTTAATCGCTTTCCCCTACTTGTCGCACGAACGCATCAAGTTTTTTCTCGAATTTGCAATTTCGTTAATCATCTGATTACTCAAAAACCATGCATCCAATCAACGCCAAATTTTCAGTACCTGTTTATGATGAGACGAGTTACTATATGCCTCAAGGATTTTTAATTTTCTTAGTAAATAATTGTTTAAACAAAGACAATTGAACAGAAAGTAATGAAAATTGAAATTTTGGGTTTAAACCTTCACTAATCTGTTTTGAACACGACTTTTGAACAATCCTTTGGTGAACGATGAAATAAACTAATGCATTACCCAAATCTTTTTGAAATTTTGAATTACATTGACTCGTTTTTGAATTATCTCAAGTACAAGCCAAACGACTTTTTAAAAACGCGCTTTGGTAAATCCCCTGTATCTCTGCCATTATTAATAATTTTTACATAAAAAAAATTGTACAATATAGACAAAGACATGTACTAAATGATACCACTAAAACTTTGCAGAAAAATATTCATAAAACGACAGAAAAAAATTAGAAATTTCTCTTAATAAATTTTTTTAACTTTTTGTCATCTCATCAAGGAGAAGAAATAGCAAAGAAAGAAAGAAATAAAAGCACATTTACAAGAACATCACAATCTCGTTTTACTTTTAGGTTAGGAAATATGTACGTGCGTGTTGTCGACGTCATCGCCACTATGTCTGTTGCGCCCTTTGAAACCCTCCGGAAACCATAATGACAGGTTGTCCGATGGAGGAATATGGGTAATTTAGGTATTTTAACACCCAAAAAGCCCTATGCGTTTTTTACTTCGCGCCTTCGAAAAACACCAGACGACGACGATGGTGAACATTGAACTTAATGCTTTAACAAAACATGTGTGATGCGCGTTTTTTCGCACTCTTTGCCAAAATTGCCTTTAATTATACACACTGACAAGAAGACAAGAAGTATTAATAAACCTGTTGTTTTGTTTTGTTGTTTCAGACGTATGTTTCCAACATTGCGCGTGTCATTCACGGGCATTCGTCCGGATCAGCGGTACGCAGTGCTGCTGGACATTGTGCCGGTCGATAACAAACGCTACCGATACGCTTATCACCGCTCCTCGTGGCTGGTGGCGGGTAAAGCTGACCCGCCAGCGCCAAGCCGGATGTACGCGCATCCCGATTCGCCGTACTCTGGCGAGCAGTTGCGCAAGCAGGTCGTCTCCTTTGAGAAAGTCAAGCTCACCAACAACGAGATGGACAAGAACGGACAGGTAATTAATAATCCATTAAGTAGCCAGCTAGCTAAGCTAACTAATTAAAAACCTGCTACATTTTGGCGTTGCAATTTACATAAATTATCTCTGAATTTGTCGTCGTCGTCGTCGTCGTGCGCATGCGCAGGTGGATTTCAAACAAATCAATTAAATCGTCGCGTTTATTGCGCGAAATCCACGCGAATAAAAAGCGGCAACGCCGTAATTCATGGTCTGCGAGCATACGAAAGGATAACTACTACTACGTGTGCTGTGCTTCGAGTCCATTGAGCAAGAAAATAAACATATAAACAACATTCGTACAACATTCAAGCGAGCGTATCAAGACAAACACGGCAGGCGCAGGGGGAGAGGGAAAAACTTATAAATTAATCCTTCGCTTGTACAAAACGCTTCATAAAGTCGCTTCGTAGTGTCTGCTGCTGCATTTCTTATTGATATTGCTGAACGAGCCGGTGCGCAACGTGGTTGGCGTGTATGTAGAAGTGAAAGATATTCATTCTCACGTGGAATGCAGTTATTATGAGGCAGCATGCATGCTACAAATTGTCGCCGTGGCTTAGCTGAAGACCACCAGCATGCATGCTGCACTCACTTCTCCAACCAACACCCACCGTTTCTTCTTCTTCGTCTTGGCTTTCGTCTTCTCCAGCTTCTTGGACTTCGAATGCTGCCGTTTGTTCGCTTACCTAATAAAACATCACCTTGCTTGCTTTCCGTATAACACGACACACCACAGGCACAGTGCGCATATTCAATTTGATTGTGGAAATAATCGTTAACTTTTTAACGTGACGCTCTCTCTGAAAGAGTTTATAATTTTGCCAAAATTGTTATTTTCATTGCCATTTTGCCTTAATTTATTTCTCATATGTACGTTTTATAATTTAATTTTCAGTTTTGAGAGAATTTGTAAATTTTACGAGCATTTTAAATTCATAATTCAAGGGAAATTGTAATCAAGTTTTTCATTTTTGTACGAGTAGATAACGGAATAACTGATTTTTATGAAAATGAAAATATCATTCAAATCGCTTGAATAGTTTAGCAACAATTGAGCTACAAAGTTGATCAATTTCTGGGTCGAGATTTACTTCTCATGTAAACGTCACTTTCAAAATTCATTTACCAAGCTCATAGTTGTCCTACATTGAAATTCTTTGGATCTGTACAAAGTGCAACTAATAATCTTTAGAATAGTATCACTATCGTTTTTGGGATGTTATATTTTCCCATAGAAATTAATTTTTGAAAAATTTCTGATTTTTGATAAACGGAAAATTTTCAAATCGACTTTTAGTAATGTGTGTCAAGTTTTGTCAAGGAGATATTACCATTGAGAGATAGATAATTAAATGAAGATTCACGCCTGCTATGTTTGATCACGCCTAAGTCTGCTTATAAGAATGATATGACAGTTTAAAGTTGAAATTTTGAGTATTTTTGCCAGTTTTATAGTCATGTCATTGTAACCTAACTTCCAACCTCAAATCAGCTGATCGCCAAACTATTCAACATTTAGTGTTAAGTAAAAAATGTATAAAGTACTCACGGTTTTGCGTTAAATAATCCTTGATGAAGTAATTTATCCATTGGATTATCCAAAATCACAATCTCTTGTTGACATCCTCTTACTTTGTTGTTTATTGCAAAACACTCACGGTATTCACGGCAGAATTAAGAATATTTACGATGGAATCTCTCAATGTATATGCCACTTGTTTATTGATCACTTAAATACGTTAATTTAATTAATTTTATAACCACGTGCAACTCCCGAGTTTTAGACACCACGTTGGAATCATAACACTGCGCGAACTGTACAGTACTGACACGTACCTGATAAGACAAGTCATTGCATGAAATTGTCAAAACACATGCAGTGTAGTTACTGAGTGAGTAATTTTACTAAGTCATTTAGGTGCTTGATAATATTAATTGGTCCGTATATGCTATCATATTTATTTATATAACTAGCAGGTGAATAAAATAATAAATTATTAAACTCATAAAATCATAAAATTTCCCAAAAGAAAATAAAGAGTAAGAACAGGCATTTAATTTACATTGAAATTTCGATAATCGCATATTACTTACTTACTTGCCTGCTTCGTTCCTTCCATCAAGCACAAGTCGTGGCATTTGAATTTTTTATTTGTTTTCCCCTGTTGGGTGAAAAGCCCGAAAACATCTGAAATATTAAAAACGTCTTCACCAGACGTTGAACGGTATTTCAACCCTCGTACTTTAATTTTAATAGCGTATCAAGCAAAGAGCCGAAAGTTGAAAAGCGCACAACACTCGTGAAGAAATGTGAGGAACACTCTGAATAATTATTATTTTTCTGTTGTTCTACTCGCTCATTGTGCTTATCGGGCTCAAGTGGAACAGAAGCAAGTACTGAGCAATTAATAATATTTTACGAGCTTCCTCCAAGTACGTAAATTTTTAATTTCGGTGTAACATGTTTTTCATTTTTTATTGCAACAAATTGTTGTTGTTGTTGGAATAACAAGGCGCTAAAGCGTTAAATTAATACACATTGTTGCAATAAATAAAGTTGTATTAACTTGAATTAAAAACATAAACAAAAGAAAAATTTAAATTTTCGTCAAGTTATTCTCGTTGACAAAAATTCTGCGAATGCTTCAGCCATTAATTTCTTTGCATAATGTTTAAGTCAGTCTCTTTACCTAGAAACACCTTTACTTTCTTGTACGAATTAAACGCGGGAATCCCAGAATAATTGGTAACTTACAAGATTTCTAGAAAAAATCAAGTAGAAATTCGTCTTTTATCCTATAAATGAGTAATTAACCAAAAATTACAGCATAATGCTGTAACACCTTGTATGTAACATTTTTTAAACAATTTTCTACTTTAGGAAATTTCCGTTTGAAAACTGTAAAGTGTTGAAATCATCATTGATAATACTTACTTAGTACAACTTGAATTTTAAAACGCAAATCAGCAAAACAATAAAATGTTTTTATTACGCTTAAAAGCATCTTAAGCAACACCTTTGCTAAAGGTTATAAAAAAGAATGTAAGAATGTAAGCTTCTTGAAAGAGATTTCCAGCATCGTGGAGAGAGCCTGGCATGCATAATACAATTTCTTATAATAATCTGCAAAGCTTGAGTTCGTGTGGGTTCCACAATCGCCATAATAAAATTCAATTGGTTCAATTACTTACTGTAACGTAAAACTTGTAAACTTTATATTTTCGTGCATAAAATTGTTGATTAAGTTGATGATCGAATATTCAAGCATGTAATTAATTACATTAATACCTAAATTAATAGCGCGAAGAGCGATGATCTAGTTTTCAAGTCAGTGGCTTTGTTGTTGCTTTATCGTTTCCAAACAATAAAAAAACATAATAATTGTATAAAGTTTGCAGTTTTTTTTACAATAGCTTTATGAGCGCACGTTTTATTGTCTATAACGAGCCATTAAAACACGAAGAATATTTTCGGCTACTGGATGCATTAGAGCGCAAAAATAAATAATGTTGAATTGTTGAATATGCACAACGGCAAAACAAAGAGCAACACAACGCCCATAAATAACAGCTATGTACCTCACCGGCTGGTCATCCATCATCATTGATGGACGAACGTTAATTCGCGTGATGAAAGTACGCGCAAAACAAACAACAATTTGTTTTTTTACCACCTATTCTTCTCACACATTCAATTGTCACATAATTATTACAATAAAAACTTGTAATTTTTTATTTAATGGGAAAAAGATGGAAATTTAATGATAATCATCGTTATTTATTGTTAACAAAGCTTGTATTAGCAATATTTAGTCTCAGTACAATCATGGGTCTCGTTAATGCCTCGTTAAACACGTAAAAAGTCGAAAAAGTCCGATTTTGTCTAATTTTGCAAAAAATTTCTCAATAGGTCAAAAATTAATATTT
The DNA here is from genome assembly GCA_963978815.1 of Aleochara curtula. Lineage (NCBI taxonomy): Eukaryota > Metazoa > Arthropoda > Insecta > Coleoptera > Staphylinidae > Aleochara > Aleochara curtula. The sequence continues at coordinate 10,421,764 of OZ022219.1, read as the reverse complement.
TTTGGAATTTTAAAAAACAGGATCGTGTTCTTTATTAACTAAAGTATTTATTTATACTGGAATAAAAAATGTCAAGTTGAGAATTCTTACTTAAATTAAGCTTAGAAATAACTTAAGCGTCATTGGAAATATCCGATTTGTTTTGTCGTTTAATGTAAAATGGAAACAGAATATTTAAACGAATTTTGCGTGATAATAATTGAAATTAGCAGATTTTATAAATTTCATAGGAAAAATTTGCAATTTTACGTGATTAACCGACTTATTAATTAATTTCTTCTATTGGGTTTTCTTCTATAACATTCGTTGATATTTCTTCGTTTTTTGGTTTGAACATGTGCTTATTTTCACGTGAATAACAACTAATTGGATTATCAACAAGAAAAATTGTTTATAAGAAGATTTTTTTCTTTTTAGAAAGACATAAATCATTTGGTGTTTTGTAATTAAATTTGAAAAAATTTGTTAAGAGCACATAAATAGGAAGATGGGTAAAATTGAATAAAGTTATAAATTAAAATTTTCGTGTTGCGTGTAAGACGAGACGCATAGCCGTTAGTTGATAATTTATACGCACAGTGTCCGTCCGTCCAGTGTTTAGATCTCGTTGTCCTTCGCATGCGATCATATTTTATCGAGAATGCAGCGCTTTTGTGGATACATATAGTAGGTACGCATTCGATTACAATTTAGTCAAACAATCACTCATCCGCCGGTCATAACTTAACGAATAATTAACGAGAGCAGCTGGCATAAATCTCTTTTGGCTGGCTGTATTATTTTTAGTATTCGCTTCGCTTCGTCCCTTTCAGCCGCTGCTGGACGAAGGAGGCGAGCGAGGAGTGCGAGTAATGAAATACAATAGTGGCACATGTTTAGTCCTAATTTGTGAGTTTGTTTAATGTCTCTGATCGGGAATGCGATTGTGCGGTGTCGTGGTGCGCCAACTACGCGAGTGATCATAACTCAGCGTTGACGCGATGAATTAGTCAACGTTACGTGGATTATCGATGCGTTTTTCCTGCGCTCAACTATTCCAAAAATTTGTTTTGCATTCTCATCATGCTTGGCATAAATTCAACACAAAACTTGAAAGTCAAATTTTAACTTGATTACTTCTTTTTGATTTTCTCTCTTCTGATATAAATATTTTCAAAAAACTCTTAATACTATCGTTTCGTACATCTCATTATCTACTTATCTAAAAATTATTAAAAATCGGGGAATTACAGGTAATTTGCGAAAACGCGAATTTTCAAAAGACGGTTAGGTTGTACTCAAGATAATTCGAAAACGGCTCATCTTAATTCAAAATTTCAAAAAGATTTTGTTAATGTATTCACCACTGGATAAAGGATTTGTCAAAATTCGAGTTGATAAAGAAATTGTGACGGTTTAAACACAAAATTTCAGTTTTCAAAACTGTTTTTCTACTATTTTATGTTTTTACACAAATATTTTCCAAGGAAATTGAAAATCCTTCTATTAATTATTAGTTCATCCCATTAGAAATAATTGGTGAGAATTTGGTGAAAATCAGACTGATGGTTTTCGAGTAATATTCATTAGAAAACTTTCAAATTTTGATTTTTTTCTCTATTGTTTATGATTTAAACAAATATTTTTCATAAGTGAATTTATGAGTATGGAATATTCTAACGGATTGTAGAAATATTTGTTGATTATGAATTTCATTTGGTATATTCCACTATTCCATTTCTTCATTTCCCACAGCGTTTTAACACTTACCACGTACGTAATAATTAACATTTCATTTGTATTCCTAATTGGGGAAGAGGTTGCACACTCATTAATCAAGCATTACTACAACGAAAGAACGCCACAACTCAAAATGCTGACTAGAAACATAATGATCTGAATTCATAAGAAGCAAGCAAACAAACAAAATTGGAAACGTAAAAGTGACTAGGTACATTCACGTTCACCGTGCAGCAAGCAGCAGTGAGTGGCTTTTTAATTACTTTACAAATTTCGTTTGTAAATTGGTAATAAATTGCTTGTGAAATGGCAGCGAGCGCCACTTGTGTGGTCGTCAAAACGCCAGGAGTACGAACAACAGGCGAGCACATGAATTAGCGAAATTTAGCGTTTTGCACTAAACGTGTGGATGATAATGATCTATGAACGCGCTCGCTATGCGAAGCCCACGAGGAATAATAATATTTAAGTGCATTTCAACGAACATTTCTTCTACATATGGCTGCAGCGCTCATGTTTTAAGGCATCAAGTAATACGGCAATTCGTCAAGAGTGCGCGCGTGGAAATGGCCAGGAAAGCGCAAATGGGAATCGACCTTTGGTGTTGAAATAATTTACATCTCGCAGCATATATTCACTCACTCACTCCGCTCAACACAGCTTGTGTGTTGGACTAAGCAAATGGCCTAGCGTGTTGCTAAAAGCAACGAAAATAATTTCCAACCCCTTTTTCCAGGGTGGACTTGGCTTTTACCGATGATTGATTATACGCTTTACTTCTCAGTCAAATGAATTGCGTTGAAACACGATGTACATTTGTTATCACCATCAAACTAATGCTATATTATTTAACAAATTTAACAAAAATGTAAACAATGATTCAAAGCGCTGAAAAACCAAAAATTTAAGAATATTTTCTTTAGTATCATATTTAACAACTACTGAGAAAATAATTCTTAGAAAATTTTTGAAATTTGTAATTTTGCAAATCAAAATTACTCGAAACTAGTAGTTGATGGAAGGTTTTTAAATTTGCCTAGAAAATATTTATTTAAACAAATAAAATCGACGAAACATGTGAATGAAAACTGAAGGTTTGTGTTTAAACCTTCGCCATTTGTTTATGCATGTGAGTTTTGAAAAATCCTTTGGTCAATTGTGCAATAAACTATCGTACTAGCAAAATCTTTTTGAAATTTTGAATTATGATGAACCGTTTTCGAAATATCCTGATTACAAGCGAAACGTGTTTTGAAGATACGCGTTTTGGTAAAACCCGTGTAGTTCCCCCATTTATAATAATTTTTAAATGAAAGAAATACACAAAGTAGATATAGAGACGTACTAACTGATAATACTAAAACTGTTTTACAAAAATGATTGATAACTCAAAAAAATATTCAAAAATAATCGGCATTAGACAAGTTAACTGCTGAAGGGTGAATTCTGAGTGTTAATTTCTAATGACCAAAAGAGAATGAGAGAATGATGGCTATTTTAAATATACATAAAGAAGTTCCACGAAGCAATGAGTTTAAATGTTTTATTGTTTGTGAATGTCGCGTTGGGCAGAGAATTTTTGGGCATGAATGCAATAATGCAATGACACGTTGCGTGGTGTGGGCCGGCAGCAGGGTGTGAGGCGTCGTTCTTCGCCGGTGTGCTGCACGCGTGAGGTGAGAAATTTGTTGTCCTTTTGGACACCCCACGGAGCGCAGAACCGCTGAAGCCATCAGCCTCGCGCGCTCGCCTGGCCATCGAGGTCCACGGTGATGCCATCCGCTTGGAATGAGGACTCACAGCAAGGGATTAGCGCAGCTGGGACAAGATACTTTTACTTTGTCACATAATCATAACTTCTTATTTTAATATGCGCGACACCATGCCACGATGCCATGCGCACACTCGTTAGGTGCACCCAACGAATGCGCCCACCACGCCACACGAACGCATATAACCAGCTAAGTCAGATTTAGACACCTCACGTCCATTCAATGAATAACATATTCAAGCACTAGCACACTCTCTATACCAAGTGAATACTCATCGCTTGCTGCTCGCTGCTCGCTTCCTTTTCATTTACAGCCAACACAACACCTGCTTGCGGATACACTCTGAATGGATTACAATGTATTTGCTCATGATTAATTTCATGTTACGATACAATCTTCACTTAAATAAGTGGATAACCAATAATTCATAACTCAAATGTTGGATTGTCAAGTCAACACCAAACATTTGTTTATACTTCTTTATTTTCGTACGCGTATTTGGGTAATTTGTATAAACGTACTTACGATTATTCATGCATTAGACCTCGAATATTTTAAGATTTGTTTTTCAAGATAAATACAACGAATTAAGTAAGAATGTCTTAATCAACTAAAGTATGATTAATTTAATTGACCTTAGCATTCATTACATACGAGGGTAATGGGAGTCAAAGTTATTTGTTTAAAACTTAATTTCTACTCAAAGTTGGCTACGCAAATAATTAAATTTGATATTAATTGATAAATAGATCAGTAACCTACCCTCTTTTGATATTTAAAGATGATATAAAATTCATTTTAGATGGGGTTGAATGATAGTAGAATGCGCAATTTTGGGCGATTCGAACCGCCCTTCATCGCCGGTCGGCAACACCGGAAAATTTATATACGCGGACGCGCGCGCACACGCACGCTCGCTTGGTATGCATGAAGGAATGCGCTTGCGTTCAGCCGTGCGGAAAACTCCGGGAGTTTCCCCTGGCGCAACGACAGTTGCCAAGCAACCTACGCCGCTCGTAACTCCTGGTGGCAATAATGATTGGCGGCCGCGACGGCTCACAATGGCTGCCGACGGAGAACTCGCACGCAATTTACATACACACGTTTCCCCTTTTGTTCACCAACCCCCCTTCATCCCTATTTCATGCTTGTACTACACACCAATTTCATTCAAATCCTAACCACCCCAAACACACATTTGTGACATGTTTGAGTAATTTATACAAAAGGTTTAATTCCTCTTTCTTTTTTCCGGCTTGTTGCAGATTGTGCTCAATTCAATGCACAGATATCAACCCCGGATACATCTCGTCAAGTATCGGGACCACAGTGGCCCAATCACGGACCTGGAGCAGGAGCAATACCGCACGTACATTTTCCCGGAGACGGTTTTCACCGCCGTTACAGCGTACCAGAATCAACTCATCACCAAGCTGAAGATTGACTCGAATCCGTTCGCCAAAGGATTTCGTGACTCTTCGCGTCTCACCGACTTTGATCGGTGAGTAGCTCTAGAATCAAGCATTCCCCTGCGCTCCCAGAGGCAATTTGCCCGAGTTGTGCACTTTTTACCATTTTAATTACACGACGGAACGGATTGTCTCTTTTTTATGCCCTTCGTCCTCCGCTGGCTGGCTGGCTGGCTGGCTGTCAATGATGTGTGCCCACACATCGTAAACTCCTTGCGCCCGTAATGAAATGCAAGTTCGCACCACGTGTAATAGGAGCAGGTCGGTCCGTTTTTACGATTCATAAAGCCGTCGTACGGTAGCGCCATCTGGCGGTCATCGTGTTTTAATTGCATATCGACAGGTTTCGGTGTCACCATTGTCTTTAACGCGCGCTGCTAAGCCGCCTTAAGATGCGGCTCTCCATCATCGTCATTTCCATGACAAAGGCCCGATCCCCGGAGGCCGGTCGAAGAGATAATTACCGCGGCGGTATGGTAGCGCTTCACGCATACCACTTGAAAGCCGCCGCTTCGTTGCCCGGAGGCAATTACGCGCTGCGTGCGAGTTTTGTCGCCTCCGTTTTAAACAAATCATAAATGGGGCGCTCAAGCCGCCGACGACGACGAGAGGCGGGTGGGTGGGGCGTCCCCAGCGCGAACACAATCAATAATATTGAGATGGAGCTATTGCGGTGCGGTGAGCTGATAATGAGAGGCCCGGGAACAACGCCTTTCAGCCGCCGGCCACCGGCACTCGGATTCTTCTTCTGCCTCTCTCCGTCTCTCTCCTACGCACGCGCTGGCTCGACCTCGACCGCCCTAATTACAGACGGAATGGGCAAAAAAGCTCAAATGAGAAAATAACAGGGAAAACAACAGCTCATAAGCGCGCAGCACCCAAAACAACAACAACGTGGTGGCATCTCGTATGTTGGCGAAACAACATCCATCTCTACCTGAGGTGTGAGAAAATACGTCGGCTTCATTATATCATCAAGCCATCGTCATGAAGACAACGATTGTCTAAAATTACAGAGCGGCTTCCAGTTCCACGCCTCTGCGAGCGCCGCTCAAAAACACCTAAATTAAATTCGAACGCGCGCGCGAGACGAAGAGACGACGCGCGGCGCACGTGAGAAAAAATGAAATAAACAATGCGCTGCGCTCGCGGCTCGGCTGGCATGAATTATTACTTATCACTTTCACCGTTTTTCACGTGTATATCTCGCCGGATGCTGTTTCTCGCCTTGGTCTTTCAGCATTCATTACGCGTGCGCCGCGCCGCGCCGCGCACTGAGAAGATGATGATAATTAATACACCTTGCTCTTGCTCTTGCTCTTGGTCTTGGGCTTGGTGTTTAATGCATTTTTGCATTCCAATTAAATTGCTCATGTTCAACGTGTAGACAGGTTGTCTGATTGTGAATTTTTTTTGGTTGTTGTTGCAGTGAACCCATGGACGGGTTGTTTATGGATCAGCATTTTCTACGCTCCTCGTTGAGGTTGTACTCGGGGGATCCGCTGGACGCGGAGAATAATAATGCGGGATCGCTGTTTTCGGCGGCGATGATGGAGAAGGCACGCGCACATATTCAAATGTGGGGGCGGGCGGCGGGCGCGGGTGCTGGGTATAATCCGAGTGAGTTGCACGCGTTGCTGCTGAGCGGCGGGCAGCAGGCGGCTCAACAAGTGTATCTGGGTCAAAGGTCTGTGCCGCCGCCGCCGCTCGGCCTCCCCGGGCAGCTGTGGGGCCAGGGCGGCGTCGCGTGGCAGTCGCCCGCCATGCACGGGCTTCTCGGGCCGCCGCCGCCGTCGCATCATCGGCCGCAAATGACTCCGCCGCCGCCCCCGCCATCCTCGACGCCAAGTTCCTCCGGCTCGCCGAGCCCCACTTCCATTAGCACGTCTTCTTCCAGCAACGACCTCCGGCTGCCCAAGGCGATGAGCGCCTTTCCTGCCATGCATCGGTTTAGCCCCTACGTGAGCGCCCTTTCGCGACCATCGCAAAACACGCCGTCGCTCAGTCCGGTCGCACGTTCTTCCCAGTGAGTTTTCTAATCCACACAAACACAAACCCACCCCCTCGTGGGCAAGGGGTGGTGAGTATATATGTATAGCAAGTAAGATAAACGCATGGCTAGCAGCCAAAAAGTAACCAAAGAAAATGTAACTAAAATGATGATAGAATTTGAAATGCATTCAATGATGATTTTTATCTCAAAATCACTTACTAATTATTATTTTATTAGTCAACAACTATAATTAATAATTAAACGCGATTAAGAAACAATAATTAATTCAAACGCAGAAGAAGAAGACGAAAGAAGAAGTTTGTACATAATGGGAGTAATATAAATAGATGATTATATAAATATATACATAACAAAGTAAACATATTGATAATTTATTAACTAATTTCGTGGTAATTTGCGTGGACGTCGTGAGAATCGTGAAAATTCCCTAGAATTATTATTCGTAGACTACTTATTGTGAGTGTGTGTGTGTGTGCGCGTGCGTGCGTGGTGGTTCGCGCAAAACAAGTTGCAGACCTTAGATTATTTCCTCTGTATCATATTTATTAAGAGAAATGCAACAAACAACCCTTAAGAAACATTCAGGAAAAGCAGTATTATATCAAATGTAGAATCACAGCAAAGCCAAGATGAAAATGTTTTCATTACAAGAGAGAGAGAGAAAAGTGGAAACCAAAATTAATTACTTAATTAATCATATTACTTATGTAAATAGTTCGAGATGATGAATGAGCAGCAGAAATGTAAAATATTTAAATATTTGTATAACTGCCTAAAACTAAAACTAACTAACTAGTTGAATGTGAATTTTAATTTATTTTCCTTTTGGTGCGCGAAAGAAAACTCGTACTCTCCAATGTTGATATGTTCCTGAATTATTATTAAACAAAGTATGAAATTAAGTTGATAACTGTACTTGCCAATAATTAATTAATTGATTAATTACACACAAACAACTAAGTGAAATGATGTGTGCAATTCATAATAATTTACGCTCAAATTCACGCACGGAATTTTCTTTTGAAAAATGAGAAAAAGTATGATTTATGTTAGAAACTATTGCAATACAATTTTTTTATGATAATTATATCATAATTACTATGATTATTATGTTGATATGGAAACTATGTTGTTATGTAAATAATAAACGAATAAGTGGACTATATAAAAATACACGAAATACAAAAAAAAATGGATTATTATTTATCCTCGTTTTGCTCTTATCAATTTGTTGGAAAAATTGCAATTTTGTAAGTAAATGAATGGTGTTGTTGTGTTTTAATTTACAGAGAGTTGATGGTGTTTTATAATCCAAAAAGGAAAAGTGTGAATAAAGTGTCAAAGCATTCAATTATTTTTTATTTATTCATCCGGTATTTTCGACAATCCAAGATGATGATGATGAAGATGATGATGATGAAGAAGAAGAAGAAGGTGGTTTTTGAGAATAAAGAAAAGTACATAATAAAAATATCATGCTGATTCAATTTTTGATCCTTTTTTCTTCGTCGTCGTTGTTCATTTCTGAACAGATTGAAGATACGCATCTATACAGTGTTCATGTGTCGTGATGTGTTTAATGCGCTCTTCCTAGACCTGTTAACTTCCAACTTGTTCGCTTGTAAAAGATTATTTATTAGTTTATCAAAAAATGTGAATACGGATCCCTCCTATAAAAATCCAGTTTGTTCTGGCTCGAGAATCCCACTTCATAAACCATTTGTATAAATTATTTAAATGCGCTGTCAATTAGTTGTCCGACTTGTAAAAATTGAGTTGTTTATGAGCTTAACTCCGTTCTTTTGGCGTTGCTTAATTTATATTTTATTGATTTATGTTGTGTGGCTTGATGAAATAAGTGCCAAAAATTTGCCAAAATTTTTAAAGCAAAAAAGTGACTAGAAATATTTCTTTGATTCATTTTGATTCTCTGCTTGAAGTATTATCATCGGCTAATGTTAACTTTAAGGAGCATTTTAGTATAGAATTTTCAGAAAATCAAAAAATTTTATTTCATATTTTCAAAGTGTACACATTTAAGAACATGTCCTTAAAAGGATTTTTCAAAATTTCAATTAGTTTAGGAGTTATGGCCATTTTTGCTACGCGGAAATGGCAAATTTTTCGATATCTCAAGTTCCAATGAACCGATTTATTTGAAATTTTGTATGAACATCCTTTATACACGCCTTTATCGCCTGGCTCATGCTCAGATAAAAAATTATTTTTACTATTTGGAAAAAATTCGGAAATGTTGAAAAAATATAGCAAAAACAATTTTCCTTCTCAAGCGGTTCCAATTTTGTGGAAAAACTATATTTATGGCTTTCCTTGGTTCAGGCTATAGCAGCGTCCATACTAATTAAGAATATATTTAATAATTATTTGATTTTGGATCGTTAGAAGGGCTGAAATCATGTCAGCCAGGACATTCCGTTTGCTTTAGAACCTTCCACTTTGCCAGCTCATAACTTTATTAATTTTCAATTATTCTTCTGAGTAAATCCTTTTGAGTAATGCTAAAATTTTGTGTACTAGGAGGTCCCAACATTACAACAATAAAATTAGTATAAGCTAGGTTTGTATTAAAAATGATAATAACAAGACTGTGCGCAAATATAAGCCGAATAGCCGAATAGCCGAATTCGTTCGTAATGCGAAACGACGTTCGTTAAGTGAGTCATTATTTTACGATTTATGTTGTTCGTTAAGCGAGGTTCCACTGCATATCCAGCATAGTTGCATCTCACGCTTAGCGTAACGCTTTGAACGTTATATTTGAAAAAATGATTAGATTATTTTAATGATCAAAAGCTGTTAACATTTACTAATGTTGAAAATTACATACTCCTCGAGAGTTATGAACTTACTCGCATTGTTCTGTGTGTATGACGGGAGCTATGAAATAATTACATGCAATTAATTAATAATTGAGGTATGAAAAATTGTCGGTATTAATAAACGTTACCGGCACGTACTTAGCTCACTTGTTCAGTGGCATGTTGTTAACGAACACGCATAAACGAATGAATAATAATTTAGGTTAGGTTGTGAACGTGCATAATAATAATAAATAATAATAATCATAATAATAAGCATTTTTTGGGGACTAAGTAAGTATACAATTCGTGTTATCGGTTTTCACATAAAACGCAGTCAAGTTCATTCAGTCAATGCGCTCCAAATATTCCCATTCTCTGCTCAATTCGTGCATGACATGAAATATTGTAATACTTAGTTATGTTCTAAATGATTAGCCTTTGAATATGTACTTAGCTCAAAGCACTTGCATTTGGTGTAATCGATTATGGTCTTTTATTTAATAGAATATTTATTATAAAAGTGAATAAGTGTTCAATCAATTCCTAGTAATAAACGACGAGAGAAAAAGTGGAATAATTTACCGCACTATTGATTATTCAAACAGCAACAGCAACAGCAACAGCGACAGAGTATAAGTGTGCAAAACGAACGAAAAAACGGGCATCAGATGGTCATCAATCAAATTTGATTAAAACTGATGGCATGTTTGGTGATATACGACCTCTTGCTTCTCGCAGCCTATTGAGTGATGAAACTTTTTCATCTATTTGCCTCGCTTCATCATAATGTAACATTATATACCACTTTTCTATTGTTCCTCGTATTCGTTTTGGGCTTTCGTTTCGGTTGTTAGGTGTCTACACCCTTTCAAAGCAGTCATTTTACGATGCACGGATTTTTATATTTTTTATACACGAAATTCAAAGAATTTCAACTTTAAACTGCACATAAAAGTACGAATTTTTTTACGTCTGCGGATTCCTTAATGAATGACGTCAGAAATTAATTAGAAAATTAATTATGTCCGTCATATTGCCGTAAATAAAGTAAAATATGAAATGTTACTTAAGTCAAAAGAATTTCACTTTAAACTACACGTAAAAGTACGAAATTTTTTAAGACTGGTGATTCATCAATGAATGACGTCAAAAATTAATTAGAAAATGAGTTATTTTCAGTATGATTTGAAGAAACGATGGTCATTTTTGTAAATAAAGTAAAACAAGAAATGTTACTTAAGTCAGAAAATATATCTTCTTTTGATTAAGTAATTATTGGTAAAATTTAAGCATATTTAAAATCATTAGGATTTGACGTATTCTTAAGCTGACTTAAATTATGAATTCGTACTAAATCTCGATTTTACTTAAATTAAGTAAGTACTTAAGTATAATAATCAGGCTTAAAATAATGACTAAGTAACTAGGAAATTAAGAAAATTATTTAATGACTTATTTTTGCTCAAATGAGTAGTTTCAACCCTTAAAATTAACTCAACAATGCTCATCAAGTAAATTTCCTTCCCTTATTTAATTTTATCAATTGTTTTTTAATTCTATTTTTCTAAGCAATAAAATCTATTTGCTATTTTTCCCTGGATTTAATTTATGCTTAAAAAATTAATTCATATTCAAATCATTATTTGCACCCCATTTGAATATTATTTATTTCATGTACGCAATGCATATTTCAATAAATACTGGGGATGTATTTGCATAAATAAACAAATATTGGAATACAATAGCCGAAAAGTCAGAGTGTCACACAAACTGTTGAGTGACAGACGCAAGACAAGCACGAAACTAATCCCTCGTTTCATCGTGTAGATGATTTACAATCCGTTTAAATCGAGCTGGCAAAATATTTACGCTTCACCGTGGGATGTCAATGCGTCGAGTGACAATGCCAACCCCTTTGGCACGTCCGTTCCAGCTCCAGCTTCAGCCCTATTTGCCGTATTGTATGAGGTGAGGTGCGTTGCGTTGACTGCTGTCATAAATGCACGCCGAAGATTCTTGTAACAATTCGAACAATGCCCAAAGCTGCTTTTAAAGTCAGGAAGTCAGCGTGTCATTCAATGGGGTTGTAAATTATCCGTAATTTTCATGGCTTTTACATTGTCAGCTAAGTTTCCATCTTCTTATCTTGTTGTCCCTCAATGTCATGTTTGTGGTGAGTTTTCAATGAAGGATTCACAACAGGTGAAATTACAAGAAAATACAAAGAAAAACTTTTAGGTGGAAATTTCACTTAAACATAAAATAAGGGTGAAATTTAAGCGGAAAATCAATATTTGATCATGTTTATTGATTGATCTCCAATTAATTAGCAGATAACCAACTAAATTTTCGACTTGCTCGATCTAATTCGTTCCGAGCCTCACTCGTAAAGCGAAACATTTTTTATCATATGAATCCATATCATATCGTTCAGGAATTCCACGTAGTTATAGGAATCACCGAATTCGTTCGTTATGCGAAACATCATTCGCTAAGCGAATCAATTTTACCGATTTTTAATTTACTTTATTTTGCAAATTTTAAGATAATTGTTAGTAAAGTGAATAAAATGAATTTCAAATACAGGTTTTGATGAATTATGGAATATTCGTGTATCGCATAATGCAAATTCAAATGCTTTTTGCATATTTGTTTAAAGTTTAATTAAAATTTGTAATAAGCAGCGGCAGCGTAATCGGCGTGCGTTGATTAAACTGTGCGCGGCCTGCGACGTGACACAGGTACATACAGCGGTTTGCGGTCGCGCATGTTCGAGCAGTACTCATTGCGTTTGCAATCTTGTGTGCAATTGATTTTCGTCTGGCGTCTCCTCGTCATTGTAATAACAAACAGCGCAGCACAATGCAACGGCAAGCGCCAGCGGCACACGGAGATGAATGACGCAAGAGCGTACGAGTAATAAACTCGGTAATGCACTTTATTGACATTTATCACTAATGCACTCATATTACGTAATAAAATTTTATGCCAAGATTGAGAATCGACTCTCGCATAATAATCATTCGATGCGCGTTAGCATTTATTTGCCGTGTGTATTGCGCATGCAAATTCACTGCAGGCACCAGCCGATTATAGAATTGTCATCTTTTTCCAAGACGCAAATTGATAATTGAAATTCGCTTTGGTTGCTGATGCAGTGCCGCATCGCTTCAGCGAGCGAGTGGTGTTGATAGCCAATTACGTTATTGAACACAATTAAGTTGCTCAGCAATTACACTGTATTTTAAACGAATAATCATTTTTATATTACATTACACGTATAAAATTAGGGCAGAAATGATGCAACGGGCAGTTCAAATGGATGGACACTCCTGAGTACACATTGCTTTTTTCTCGCAAAATTTGCCATTTTTTAAACGCAAATTATGCATAAATTATTCATCTAAAGTTAAAATTTTTTGCATATTCTTATTCTGCTTTAGACACTTTTTCCATTGGTATAATTGGTTTTCTCTAATCTTTTACCAGTCTTGAAATAATGAATTTCAAACTTCATATTCGCTTTCGGTGACAAGTTCGACGTGAAATTTGTTTAATTTTGAAGCGAAATTGTTGCTAAATTAATGTGCGGATTGAAATTTTCACATTCATAAAGTACAATTAATGCTTTATCGATTTGTCAAAAAATTCTCTTCTTTAAAGGGTTGTTTGTCTTAAAAAGGACTCCATAAGAATTCACTACAGTTGTATCACATGTTCGCCTATAGCGACGAAAAAGTAAATAATTTCTTGATAATTTCATATGAATTTAACGATTATTGCAATAAACATATAAATTTTCTTATCTTAAATGTATTTTAGCAAAAAAATCAGTACTTTTAGAAAAAAATAAAATCAATGATTTTTATGACTTTCGCTTATAACGACACTTGAATTTATGATGCCTTCAAACGTGGTTGAATCCACATAAATTTTTTATTGCAGCTATATATTTATTAACACGTTGAATTAAAAATGAAATTTGTAAATTGAAAGCAATTCATAAAGTGTGTGTATAGTCATCAATTCCTTGATACGGAGAGTTATGTTCGAAATTCAATTTTCCGGTTATTGGCGTTACGTCGCCAACGATGTTGAATACTCCACGATGACTACTTCTTCGGCAAGTTGCTCGCTCAAATTACCAAACATTTACACCATTTGCCATAAATAATTTGCAAGCGTATCATCTCAAACCCCTCCTAATTATTATTCAATCATCGATAGCATTTCCGGTAATTCTATGCGTTTTTGGGCGAATTAAATATTCAATCGTGTTTTGTTTTAGCACTCTATATATGAGCGAATGAGGAACGGACGAAGGAAAGAACAAGTTTTGCATGTAAAAACGTACGAGAAGAATCAAAGTGCATGAACATTTAGTTAGTACTCGGGAGGGCCAGTGCACGGGCAAACTGTTAATTTAAATCAGAATAGAAGCGGAACGGCCGTTGTAATAAATCAGCATAACACCCTCGTCGTGTTGCAGCCTCCCGCATACACATTTATTTCGTTGGCGGCAGCAGCAGCAGCAGCAGCGCGTTTCGCTTCACTTTCGATACACCACGACGACGACAACGACGACTGGTGGTACTCGTGTCGTGAGTGCGCTTGCGAATCGTTTTAATTATCGTCGAAAGCTGTGCGCAACGCTGCTGAAGAACGGAGGAGGAAGACCAATTTTACTGGTGCATTAACTGGCCTCCCATCCTACGCATTCCATGCTTATTTACTTGTTATTGCGCGTCGCGCAGATTTATTACGTTATTTTATTATTATGGACACCCTCAGCGTCACACTACTGCTGCCCTCAGTGAGGGGTGCTCCAGCACGAGGACTAAATACATTCTAATATCCAATTATGGTTTGTTACATTTGATAATTCAATCACATAATTAATTAACACAACAAGATCTATTAAGGTTTTTAAAGTTTCAACTAATTAATTAGTTTAAATTTTACACATTTAATCATTTTTCTAGTCAATTTGTTCATTCATTCTTTCTTGAAAACATTTGCTTTTGATTTGCAACTTTGCTTATTAAGATTACTCAGAAACTATCAATCCGATCAATATCAAATTTTTACCAATTATTTATAATAAATCAAGCTAATAGGTGAAGCAGTAATTTCAAATTTTCTTCGGAAAATTTTTGATTAAAAAAATAAAATCTAAAGAAAAGCGTAAGAAAACTGAAATTTTGTGTTTAAACCTTCATAATTTCTTTGTCAACCAGAATTTTCGCAATTCCGTGGTTCAGCAATGATATAAACTAATATATTAACAAAATCTTTTTGAAATTTTGAATTACAAAAAACCGCTTTCGAATTAGCGTGTACACACGCAAAACGGGGTTTTATCCCTTGTTGGTAAATGAAGTGTAATTTGGCCATTTTTAGTAATCTTTTTATGGAAAAAATGTATATAGTAGACAAAGAGATGTACTCAATAATCCTTGTAAAAGTTTTGAAAAATTATTCAGATCTTACTTCGAAAAAAATCTGAAATATCCATCGATTTTCATCTGGTGAGTATAGCAACTTTAAGCAATGTAATTAGATAAGATTTAATTAATTTGAAATTTGATCGAGTGAATGATTTAATTACTGCATTAACAAGATAATTATCGTTGCTTTGGGATGAAGACAATTCGTCTTGTAATGTTTTTGCGCATGTTGTAGGAAAGTTTTAAAAGTTGGGTTTGAAGTTGAATGTATTCGAATGTAGTATTTGTAATGGCAATTTCACGTCCGCGCTTTTATTATGTAATCAAGCAGTCGATTTCGTTGCAGCGATGCGAATCAATGATGCGGACATTTGGTTCTTGTGGGTCGCTCCCTTCCGTCCTTCGACGGCGGCGTCGGCAGCCGACTGGAAAGCAATTGAACACCAAACAGCACATCGAATCGCGTAAACGCTGCGACTGCACCAAAAATGAAAAATATGGGAAGCATGAACTCATTTGCAATGCTCAATAAAGACAAATTTAATTTATTCCACTCCACTCTCATTAGAATAAAACCAATTTCGTGCCACGTTCTGCGCTCACTTTCCGCATGCGCACATAATAAACGCTAAAACTTGAACGAAAAACGCAGCAAAAGCAGAGAAATTATACAGTTGTGTGTGCTTCCCGGAAATGGCAAATCAATCTGCATTAACAAATCGTTTAGCTTTTACTTTGTTGTAAACAATGCGAGCACGCAGGTGATAATTATAGGTTTTTCGTTCGGTTTTCCCTTCAGCGCCTTGAGGTTTTATTGTTCGTTCGATTTGTTGGACGGGTTCGTGATTTTTATCGCGCATTCCTATTGAAATTCTCTAACAAAGTTTGGCATGAGCGCGACACACAGCAATTAGCAATTAGCCTGTGTACTCTTGTGAACATCCGCCAACACTTTCGCGCTGCTCGAATGCATTCTGCCAATCTGCAATTGATTTCGCATTATTTCAATTACATGCCATGGTGAAATACGTCTTGCGAAACGCAATTGCGCGCGTCGATTTCTTCAGCCCGAGGCGAGATCTTATACAAGTCAACAATGGTATTAATGATACAATAAATAAGTGAATTTCAATTACAATCGCCTGCAGATCGTGATTGTTTGTAATTAATGTTAATTAGCTGCCCACCACCATCGCGCCGCGCCACTCGACTTGTTTGCGGTGCAACACGAAGAAGAAGAAGAAGTTAAGAGAGCGCATGCCTGCAAGATTATTTATGTAAAGGCGTCGCCGATGAGTGCAAGAGTGAATACCTTGGCTAATTCGTAATGAACGCCATTTCGGTCGGCTGCCTTTTGCCGCCCGCGCCGCCAATCTGCGCTAACTGCATGCAAACCGCATTTCGCCGCGAGATGAATGCACATTACATGCGTATGTACAACCTACCTATCTGCAAACTACATGAACACACGAGCTGCGAATGTAAATTGAATTCCTAGACTGTTTTCACGAAGAATTAAATCCATTATCACTCAAACGTTTTCTTCATTCCTCTCTCGTTAGACGAATGAACTGTTGTAATAACGTGTAATAACTATTGTAATTATTTTCATTTGCTATTGAATTTTAATATGCCATTTTCGCTTTGTTGGTGGTTGCTTGTACATGAGTCGAGTATTTTTTTAATGAAACGTACAAACATACTAATTGTATGATTAGACACACACACAAAGTTGATTACTTGAAACAATGAAGTGATTTTTTGAAATTTTCGACGTTAATTGTAAAAGCAGTTCAAGTGAATTGTAATTTATTTGTTTATGTATAGTTTATTGATATTTAATTACTAATTGCTAATTAAGCAAGTGACTATTGAAATATCTTTACGTTTCATATGCTATAATTGAAAGAGATAAGATGAGTAGAACAAAACGAATGTAATATTTTGAACAGTAAGGGGCATAAAACCTGGAATATAATATTTTTTGCTTTGGGATGGTCTATCAATGGTAATATAATACTTTTTGGCAGTTACTCTTGATTAATCACATTATAACTGTGTAATAGTCGTTCTTGGTTAATTACTAAGTCACGTCCAACTTACTTTAAGAGCCTTATCATCTAAATCACATTAATTACCAATATTGTTGTCAATACAAATGTAAGTTGTTTTAAAGGTTTTGATGTACCCAACTTACTCGTAAATTACTTAAAATTCATTAAATTGCGACGCTAATACAATTATGTATTTGCTGACACCTGATCAGCTGAGCTACTATCTGATCAACTGAATCAATTTAGCTGGTCACGGTAATGTAGATCGTTGATTTGAAAATTCTTTGTAATTCTGAACAACTGTGCCTTATTGTTACTAATGTTTATGCTAACAATGCACAAGTATTCATTCTATAGTATGTAATTAATTGCCAAAACTTGTTTATGTAAACATTGCATGTGTTTGAAATTGCCCTATAGCACCAGCTAAGTTGCACTAACAAGAAGAATCAAGAGAAGCAAGGATATGTGCCTCTAAACTAGCTTAAACTATAGCTATGTATTTTGTAAATTAATTTTGTATTTGCCAATAATTCTACAAATAAGTCCATCAAGTGATCAGCTGTTCGATTTCAAGGCTGATCAGCTGTAAATGCAAGTGTATTTAGTTGGTCACAGTAATAAAAGGTCGTTGTTAATGAAATCCATTGTAATTCTTTAAACTGTACCTTATTGTTCCTTATAAGAATGCTGACTACCAACTAAGATTCATTTTCATATAGGTCTAGTCATATTTCAGATTCATATTTATGTAAACATTGAATGTGTTTGATATCGCCAAATATGATTAGGCAAAGTATCATTACTTGCTTCTCATCTCCACTTGATTACCCCCTAATCCGGCAAGTATTTGCCACTTGTCTGCTTGTCTAATTCCACAAACCACTAGTCTCAGCTGATCATATGTCAGCACCTCAACAGCTGATCAGAATTGTTGATGATTGTCTAGTTTATATCACTACAGTTGAAGTATGAGTATTGTTGTTTAATAGAGTTATTAGTATCTCATTATAAACTGTTCTTAAGTGAGTGAGTACCTCTGAAAATATGATACAAAATCAATTAACCTGATTGCTCTTGGAATGGATTGTTCTATACTGTCAATTCACCTGCTATCAAATATGACGAATCCAAGATGGATTAGTCTGAATAATATATTGTCTAATTCCAGAATATATACCAGAAGAAGTAATCGAAAAATAGTTAATCTTTCTCATACTACGTGTGTGATTATTTTGTGGCAAATCATGTTTGGGAATTGTGTTCCTGTAGTCACTTCCAAAATTTAAAGAAATGTTATACTTGGTAGTTTTAAAGAGATACTACAAGTGTGCATTGATTCTGTCATTTAATTCTGAACTTGCCAATACTCTACCTGCTTGATTCTATAAACAAAGCCACTTGTATTACTGTCAACTGATCAACTATGACATGGTTGACCAGTTGTGAGTGCAAATAGGTAGTAAGACGATATGGATGATTGTATTTGATCGATAAACTTGTTGTATTACCATTGTGTTCAACGGATTTGTTGCAAATATCTGATTCAATGCATATGTATGAAATTGCCCATGCAACAAGGTTTGCTACAGTAATCAGAAAAAACAACATGATAATTTCAGTGTAAAATAGCCAATCTCTCTCTTATCATATACCAAATCATTTGGGAATTGTTTACCTACTACCTTACCTTTTCCAAATTTGAAGACAGCTTGTAATTGGGTTACTTCAACTTCCCATGACTTTGTGAATTAATTGTGGACTTGCCAGCTGTCTACCTGTCTAATTCTATAAACAATCACACTTTTACGACTGTGAATTGATCAGCTATGGGCTGTTGATCAGTTGATCAGCTGTGAGTGTAATTCAAAGCTGAATGTGTAGTAAAGCGATATGGATGATTACATTTTTATCGGTACAGTCGTTGTATTACCATTGTGTTTAATGGATTTCTGATTAAAACTAGTCCGTACCCTCAAAATCAGCGTTGAGAACAATACCATAATCATTACTGCCAAATCAACTATCATTGCACTATGCTATGTACATGTACCTGTAATGCAAAGTAAAATTGCCTGGTCGTTTTTAAAAAAAGCGGTTGTTTCAAATACTTACTGTACTCTTAAATTACTATACTGTTATATATATTCTTCACGAGCAACTAGCACTGTCCCTATAAACTATTTGTCAAGTATACTTTAATGTAAACACTGCACATGCATGACATTGCCGAAAGCAGTAAGGTTAGCTACACTTATACGCAGACTCACCTGACTGACAGATATAGTGCTTGATTTCGTCGTCTAGTGGTGCTGTAAATCACCCGATCAGCTGTTAGTATCCATCGTTCTGTTGCATCAAAGTGTTAACTCCGGATAATAAAAGTGAATTTAGTGAGTTAGTGTGATCAGTGCCCAATTAATCAACAACCAGTGAGTACCCAATCAGCCCAATTGGACGTCAACATGGACACCGATCATAAGGTAGGCGTAAAACCTTTCTTTCTATTCTTTTCATATCACCAATGTGTGCCGTCACATAACCAAAAGCATGTTCGCTAAGTGAAACAGCAAATAGCATAAAATAAATCCAACTGAAAAGTTGGTGCTGCCTCACATTACAGCACAAAGCAGTATACATCAGATAAACAATAATATATTGCCACACCTGTTTCTTGCCCCTCAAATGTTTCAACGTGAAAAAAGCTTAACAATTATTAATTGCAACACATACCACTAAATGCGAACATAAACGACAAATTACTTATCATCAATCGCTCGTTTTTTATGTCAATAATAAATGCTTATCATTTAGCATTTCATTTTGCGGTTAAGGTAGTAATAAATTTACTCGTAAATTCGCTCACTTTCATAACCAACCTACCTACCTACCTACTCGGATCTAATGCAGTGCCAATTTTAAGGTTAGGTTCAGTTATTGGGCAACACACATACTTCTAATGCGTATTAAAACTTTGGAAATCATCGTTAATTAAAAATGTACATGATACATGATGCTTGCAAGTGGATTGCATGATGCGGGCTTAATGAGTCTCTAATTTGTTAGGTCCATTGCACGTTCAAGTCAAGTCAAGTCTTTTCCAGCCGTTCGCGTTCGTGCTTGTTTATTCGCTTTAATTGTTTTCACATTTCCATACGTCATTTATCATTCTTCGCGCGCAATGCGTATGCGATCTTCAATGATAATTAATAATTAATTATACGCGAAGACAATGCATGTTTTCGTTTTTGTTTATAATAATCGTGGTAATGATGATTCGAAAACGCAAACGCGCGTAGCGCATGCAATTACTTAGCATATTAAATTACAGCGCGTAATATTTTTGATGAATATTGAGCAATTCCACATTACATCACGTCGTAAAGCGTTCTTTATTGCGACGCGGAGGCCGAAGTGAAGTGAAGGCTTAATTAGCGGCAGGCAGCGGTAAAAGGGCCGGCCGGAGAATACGTGCATATTAAAGGGCATTTATTTAACTTGACTCAACTTAACTTATTTAGTTTATTGATGGGTGCAACGACGCGACGCGACGCTGGTTGGCGAAACTACCTGCAAATTGAAATGCGGGCACCATCGAATGCGGCCGTATTCGCGTCTCTTACCGGCGCCCATTTTATTGACCATAATGTGGCCAAACGTACGATGTATGATAAATGTCTTGGACGAGCCACGTTTGACGCATGTCGTTAATTAGATACATATTAATTTCCTGACCAATGTTGCAATTAATTGCTGCCAGCTGTCAAATATTATACCACTGTTGTCCAGCAAATACCTAGAAAGACTTCATGTACAGTGGTGCAACATTGTAGTAAGTACTTGATGAAAACTTCGGTTATAACGACTATTGTTTTGGAGTTGGTCGTTTCAAAGATTTTATTACGTCTGAAAGGCGTTAGAAGAGTAATCAATTTTTACGTTCATGGTAGAATTTCTGATAATTTTATATTTTCTACTTGCATTTGAGTGAGAAAAAGAGTGAAAAAACGATGAAATCCGTTAGTAGTAGGAAAAGTTAGATACGTCGTTATATCAGAAGGAAAGTTAATGAGTTGGTCACAAAGAAAGTCGCTATAAGTGAAGGTGGCATTAACAGCCAAGAAAATGAAAGAGAATTTGAAATAATTGTAATTTTTTTTACAATTATGTCGCTATATCAGAGAATCATTATTTCTGACGTCGTTATAAACGAAAATTATTACTTTCTCAGTAGAATTTTGGATAATTAGGTAATTTCTACTTAAATTTTCATGGAAAATAAGTTTAATGTTGTCAGATTTTGACAATAAATAAAGAATTTCATCATTAATTTGATGATTGAATGAACTTTATGTAAATAAAGTCGCTATAACTGAAATTTTCAGCAAAACTCGTGGATGTACTAAGGCAAATATCAAATACTTGAGTAATATTTTACTTTTACTTTCTAATCTAAAATCCTGGAGGGATAAATATTATAACTATGTATTCAAAGTAATTTAACCTTATGACAAATTACTGAAAGTACTAGAATGACAATTGTTTGACTTGGCTCACAAACAAAATAATTTAGCATTGTTTTAAAAGTTGTAATTTGGTTTTTAAAATGTTTCAAAAACGATAAGCAGCATGTCACGTTTTAAATTTGAGCATAAATAGCACTCGTTAACTAAAATTGACGCCGCGCCGCCTGAAAAATGATTAGCACATTTTTCGGCTTCCAACAACAATGCACTTTGCATCAGAAATATTTGCTGCGAAATTTGATGTGATATTCAAGGCTAGAAATGTGCAATTAACGAATAACTCGAAATATTCACATTTTATCAACGCCATAATTCATTTGACAACAATGTGTTTAGGAATTGCGGGATTTTTAGGAATTGTTGTAGTTGATCAATATTCATCGTTCGACGATGATCGAGTGACGACGATCAGTGGTCTTGGATAATCTAATGGGCATTCATTTTTCACGTCTTTGCGTCACGTTTCAGCGTAATTTACGACTTACTCGGCGTTCGTCTTCTTGCGCTCGGATTCTATTAAAAATGCAAACTGTTTTCTTCCAATCGCATCTCTGACGACTTGGATCTTATGTCTTTTTCTCACTTGTACTCTGCGGGATCGCGCGATTAATGCGGCGAGGCATTTTGTTTAGGCTTTTTTGCTTGTTTGCGTCAACGAAAACGAAGAGGAAGCGCGTCGAGTGCGCTGTGATGAGCACGCGTTGTTGCGCCCTGTATTTTAATACTCATCAGTCATCATCACGCGCAGTCATTACCGAATCATTTTGTTTTATTTTAATTCGACTGTCTTTAAGCAGACACACTTCATGCATTTAACACTTGATAATTTTACTTAGATTATATACATGCAATGTGCATTTAAAATTAAATCTAAAGACATTATAAGTGTGTTTAATTGCGGTAAATTTCGTGCTCGGATGATATTTAAAAGACATTTAGATGAATAAATTAGTCAAGTGCGCTTTTTTTTATAGATAATTGATGAGAAATTATGCAATTAATTAAGGAAATAAGGGATAAAGTTTGGTCAGTTTATTTTCCCCAAAAAATCACAGTTTTTGAGGTATTATTTGATTATTATGAATAGTTTATGAAATTTATTAAATAATTAGTTTCTAGCTCAAATTAATTGAGTAATCTTTTTGGTTATTTAGTCAGTTTGAGTAGAACTTAGAATAAAGTCAAGTTACTTAAAGTTAAGTCATGTTATTTGGAATTCTTACTTACTTTTTGTTGTGTTTCTATTCGCTTTCTGAAGCATTTAAAGGGAAAATTGCGCATAAAATATACTGAAAGTAGATCTATAATAAAATAATTAAGTTAAGGATTTAGGTTGAGGATAAATTAATCATTAATCATGGAGTTTTTCGCATTAATTAAAATCAGCTTTAAGAGTGAAGGGGTCTGAAAATATTTGGCGCTTTGAATTAATAGAAAACACTTGGAATAGATCAATAACAAATCAATAAATCGATCAATTTCTAGTACTTACAGATTATGATAGGTACATCATGTTTCGATAAATGACGTAATAGTAGAGAAAATTCAAGGAATTTAGAATTTTAGAAAGGAAAATTTATAGGTGTTTTGTTACGTTCTAATTCTAAGTAATTAAAGCAAATTTTGCTATTTTTTGCTGGAAAATTTTACGACAATAATTTACAGTTGGGTGGCAATTACCATGGAATTCAAGTGTAAAAAATACGGCTTATTATTTTTGCCTAGATTCCACACTATATAGCTTATTGCATTTGGAATTTTAATGAATCAATTAAAACACACTGGCGTATAAACAAATTTCGATTCAATTGAATTCCATCTGTGATTGTAAGCTGCTTAAAAATGGAAATTCCGAAATGTGTTGCAACAACAAATGGCTTCTTTTTGTAAGATAATACGCAACTAATTTTCCTGCGTGTTAGCCTAATAGCCATCAATAAAGATCCATTAAGCGTGAGTGTAGAAAAATGCAATTTAATGTGTTAAGTATTCGTACGCACCGGAAATGACATTGGCTTCCGGCTCGGTGCAAGGCTTTACGGCTGTAGTAGTCGCGAGAGAAAAAAAAACACATCGATTGTCACCGACACGATGTACGTGCGTGTATGCGCATTGTCGGTGCGTTAAAGTATTTGTAATGTGTTGTCACATTTTCAACGCAAAACGGAATTGCACAGCCAGCAAAAAATGCGCGAACAAGTCGGCCGGTCTGGCGTTGCGCATCTCCACTGTGCATTTAATTACGAGGCGAGTGTAGTGGCTGGCCAACTGATACATCAGCTACCACATTCCCGTTCATCAACTTCTTGTCGTCCTTTCAATGTTGCTCCGGCTCCGGCTTCGGCTGCGGCTCGTATGCGTTTTTGTCATACGTGTGGCGCTGGCTAGCAGCAGCTCGCCTCGCAGCAGCTTTCAATTGCTTACTCACTGACAACATGCGTCAATTAATTACGAACGTAAACCGTTTGTAATTTATAAAAATCACGTTTTATATCTTCATAAAATCCCTTGTAATTAATTGTTTCTTGTCGTCGTTGACTCACTGGCGCCTAAGGCTGACAATGTTGTAAATGTTGATTCAATACCAGTAGTTATTGGTTATATGACTTGTTAAATATCGTCGTTATATCCGAAAAAGCAACGAGTTGTGGATAAAAAAGGAAGAATTCGTAAAATGGTTCATTATTATGAGAGAGGATAAAATTAGTTAATATTTTTATAAGGCATTGATTGAGGATTAAAATTGGTCGTTATGTGCGAAATTATATATTAATTAATTAGTTGATTTTTTGTGTAAAAATGGAAATATGTGAAAAATTAAAAAAATTGAATACGTAGAGTTTATGAGTAAAATTGGAGTTTTTTTGGTTTCGGTCGCTATAACTGCATTTGATTAATTATTAAAATGTCGTTTAATCCGGTCGTTATATCCGAAATTATAGATTATTTTAATTCGAAAAACAAAAAAACATGAAAAATGAATTATAAGCCAAATCAATTGAATTTATGAATAAAATTTGAGTTATTTTGGATATGGTCGCTATAGTTGCACGGTAATTCAGTAGAATATTCCAGAATATCGTTAATCCAGTCGTTATATCCGAAATTATAGATTATTTTAATTCGAAAAATAAAAAAACATGAAAAACGAATTATAAACTAAATCAATTGAGTTTATGATTACAATTTGAGTTATTTTGGATGTGGTCGCTATAGTTGCACGGTAATTGAGTAGATTATTCAAGAATGTCGTTAATCCAGTCGTTATATATGAAATTATCGTTCAAAAGTCAGTTTCAACATGAAATTGAGTGATTTTATTTCTAAAATCTTTTTGACTTTCATTGTATTAAGATGAAATTTCCATGGATTTATTATAATTAATTCAATTAAGTTCAGTCGCTATATCCAAAGTGATCGTATAGTTAGATAAATTAATTTTAAATGACAAGATTTAACCTTAACCTTCATGGTTATTTTGTTATAAGGATTTTCTTGCCTATTGGTATTCAAAGAAATATTAGTTGATGATACGTAACGACAAATTAGAAAAGTGTTTTTCTGGAATACGTATAAAATATTTGCAAAGTTGTGGAAGGAAAGTACAGACCGCAAAGGCATTTAAACAGGTAATATACATGCGGGAGCAATATTAACATCATCAAAAACTTGGCTTCGACGCGCTTAACGAAGTTGAAGAAAGACTTCTTCAGTGCAAGTGTGTCGTACACACCGCACAACACTCGCTCAAGTTATGCGCGCGTTCGCCGCGCGAAAGAAAAACGTCCGCAGCTTATTTTACTTTTTTCATAAGAAGTTGCATTTGCATGTGAGGAGCCCACGACGCCACCAACAAACAACAACAACACAAAAACAGCTGCGCGAATAATATGGAAATTTCCGTTTTCAATTAAACTTTACATGCGGCCGAGGCCGTGTCGAGAAGGTAGCTGCGCTGAAATTTAGAGCCCCTCAGCGCGCAAATAGCTATTTATGAAATATTTTATATCGCCGTTTTTATTCTTTAATTGCTTTATTAATTTTCGCTAACGTACTAAGTGGACAATTAGGATATTGTTAAGCGGCTTAAGTTTATTAACTTAGTGACGTATAAAGGACAAAAATTGTCAGATGATTATTTCGGTTATAACGACGAGTTCTCTATAATTATAATGGAATTTCCTATCGCAAATAACGACCGTGATAACATTAATAAAATTGAATAATCAGTCAAATTAATTAATTATTAAATTCAATTTAAATTAACGACTTCATTATCCGGTTAATTTATTAATATTTTTGCGATATTTTTTCATTGATTTATTTATTGCTTAATTACTTTATCAAGTTAGAGTTTTCCGCTAAGTGGATAATTAGGAATTGTTAAATGTTTTATGTTTGTTGGCGCGTTTAAATTGAGTTTTATTTAGATGTGTTTTTCACACTTTGACACAAGTCGAAAGTGGAAGAATCATTTATCACGCGTTGAGAATCGTTGGTGGCTGTCAGGGAAAAACTTAATACAGGCATAACGTGTATAATTAGTCGAAATATACTTTGAACATTTCGTTGTCGGAATGTCATTTGACGCTTAATGCAGTCGAGAGTCAGTCAGTCAGTAGCCCATTTAGGGGTCTTGAACTTGTCGTGCGAAGGGAAGGAACAGTTGGTGGGTGTTCTGCTCAAAATGATTTACACGTTACGGATTCACAGCGCATCTAGTCGGAAATTCATCAATTTTAAACGATACCAAGTGTTTCAAGAACAATTGTCACAGATAAATAAAATGTTCAACAATTTTTGATGGACGTTTTTTTAGAGATTGAACTAAGAGTTTTTAAGGGAAATGTGTTGTTGTTTTTGATGGAAACATTGCAACACTTGGTGTTGAATGTATTTGTGTGGTCGGCAATTAGACAGAACACATAAACAAAAGACAATTTATCATGCAGAAATTGAATTTTTCATGTGAACAAGTCACAGCTGAAGAGTTTGCTAAACAACGCGTTCGCATTCAGCAACATTGGCAAAGTGCAAGAGGCCAAGGCAGAGCAAGCGGTTTGCTTGTTATTAATCAATTCCTTCTTAGGAAACAACAGCGTGAAGAAGAAATAACGCGCTCTGGAAGGCAGATGATGATGATGATTATGATGAAGAGAGACGCTAATTACCAAATTACCCGATTGACATGCGTAACGCTGCAATTTGTAATGAAGCAGCCGTTTCGTGCACTTTACAACTTTGCGAGCGCGAGCAATCGGGCGGGCGACTTGCATTCCCGAAAAGGCACTTGTCAAATGTAAGATTATCTGCGCAACGACCACACACGAATCTCTTTCACCGATCTACTTTTCATCCGCGCATTTCCCCATCGTAATCTCGTCTTTGATTGACAATTAATCGATTACGTTTAAATTTATGTGCAGTGGATTACACGTAATGATTGCTTGGGTGTAATGACGTTGAGATGCAAAATTCTTTCGGTTATAGCGACCTTAGGAGGTAACTTAAGGTTAATGCGTGTTTACATAGGAAATTTGCCTGTTTATTGATTTTAACGATGAATTCGGGTATAACGTCAGATTTTCTGTTAAATTAATTGAAATCTTATGCGGATATAGCGACCAAGTCTGCGGAAATTGATTTAGCAAAGTTCTTATCACCTTAATTGAGCTTGATTTGAGCATTTATGAAGACTTTGAACGCTATAAGCCAAACATTTAATTGTGAGTGGTTAGTCAGGTTTAATAAACACTTTCGTATATAACGACGAAAATTTCCGGTATGTCAAAAGCGTGATAACTGAAATTCAATGTATTAATTAGTGAATGAAGTCGACACAAAGATTTCTCGCAAAGTGTTTCAGGTTTTTCGCACAATAATATTATCTTTTGACTATTTTCACATATAACGACCAGAATTTTCCGTTGTTTAAAGCCGTAATAGTTAAAATGCACTATAACGTAATTAAATAATTGATGATTGGAGATGAAACAAAGATTTTTCGCGAAATATTTAGGATTTTCACTAAATCAGACTTTAGAATTCGTATAAAATTTTACTAATAATGTAAAAGCTTTGAACTATTTTCGTATATAACGACGCGAATTTTTGCTCGTGCACTATATTTACTTAATCAAAAACTTAATTTTTTGATCTGTATAATGATAATGCAACCTATTTATAAAAATAATAATAATAATAGTTGAAACGTTTAACGAGGCGAGTGCTATAAATTGCCAACAAGCAATAAAAAGTGACAAGAGGGCAGGTGTCATCCATTGGAAATTTATGAAAAACGAAGCGATAAACTTGAAGAACCAGCAGCAATAGCAGCAGCAGCAACAGCAGCAGCAGCCTAACTAACGAATGAACGAAAGCAACTCGCGGCCAACTCTTTATTCAAACGCAAAGTTACAATAAAAGTCAAACACTTGACTCGCTCTCAAACGCGCTTAATATTTATGAACATCATCTTTGTGTCCAATACTCAATTAGTGCATTTCGGATTCGACGAATGCTAAACGCATACGCATGGGGAAATTTTGGAAAAATTAAATTCGTATAAAAAATTTATGGTTGGTGACTGCTACATATTCAGATAACATGTGCTTGGATTTAAGTACAGTCTGTCGGTTTATTTATGCACTAAGTATACGAGATTTTCATATTTTCTCGACTTATTACGGCACGCACCGAATTAATAAATAATTATTCATAGTAAATATTAATGTGTCGTTTCGTTTTTATGCGCTTTCCTATACTTTACGTCTTTCGCTCACATCGTAAGATTTATTGCTGGTCGAACGTATGCGAGTCACGTTGATAGAGTTATTTCATCCGAAGCTTGAGGATTCTCGCAGTTGGGTGACATTTTATAGTTATTTTAATTTTTCAAATAAACAATTAATTATTTATTAATACTTTGTACGTATCACCTGAACAAATTACACTTTGGATGGCGAGTGTTATAAATCATGGATTAAGATTGGGAAAAATTAATTGGTTAATAAGCTTAAAATGTAATTTTCACAATTTTTGTTTATATTTACTTGTGGTAAGTCAAAATGACGAAGAGTTTTTAAATTATGTCATTTTAGTAATGGAATTTGATAGTTTTCTGGTAATTATGAATCTTTGATGAGATTTGTTAAATAATTAGGGGCTTAATTTGGGTTATAATCGCGTAATATTTTTGGTTGTTTCATAATTTTACGTAGAATTTGAAAAAAAATTGGAATATTTAAAGTTAAGTCATGTTACTTAAGATTTTCTTTTTCTATTTCGTTTCTGGAAGATTTAAAAGGAAAATACTTAGAAAATATACAAGAAAGTAAATTACAGGCAGTTTTAGAAAAGGTTTTTCAGTTTTTGGAAATATTTTCTTTTATATGAGGAAAACTATCAAAGAAAATATTGAAAGGAAAACATTCGACTTGAATTATATCAATTTCTTAATTCTGTTTCTAAAAATTCGCGAAAATTGCGCATAAAAGAAAATTATTGGCAACTTTACTGCGAAATTTTCTTGATAACAGGAAATCTCTCGATGAAAATAACGCGACCAAACCCTTGAACTTGAATTATATTCATTTATTTTCAATTTCTTAATTCTGTCTCTAAGAAATCTGGAAAATTGCGCATCAAATATACATGAAAATAAATTATCATTTTTCATTTTTCGCGAAAATTTTCTTTACATCAGGAAAACTATCGAATAAAATAATGAGAGGAAAACATTCGGCTAGAATGACATTCATTGGTTATCAATTGTTTAAGTCGCTTAAAATTCAGAATTTTCTCATTTTAAGTTAATAACTCAAAACTGATAAGAAAGTACATATTAATTTACGTGTTTTTGATATTTATGGCAAGTACATTTTCCCTGTAGGCGTTTACAATAAGTAATCAAAGATGGATACATTTTACAAAATTATATATGAATAATCAAGTGCACAGCATGAAACATGTTCACAGCGATGCAATTATAGCAATTTCGAACGAGTTTGTTGAAAGAACAGCAATTTCCGGATGTTCTCTCCTTTTCTTAGCCAGCACGAAAACGGAGCGTACACGCTATGTAGGGGTACGCAAACATGTTGTGCAAGTGTGATTATTATTTAATTTTATCATGCAATTGCAATTGCTCTGCATATCGCGCAATAATCATCATTTTCAACGGGCATGAAAATTCGTACCATGCATCAATGGGCATGTGCGCAGTTGTAGGGCGTGCGCGCGAGTTGCTTGTCGTTTTAATTAATTGACAATTAATTTATAATTGCTTATTGCCTGCGCGCGGATTCAGTTGAATTAAATTTCGTATTAGATTTGCTTTATTCCACACTCGTTTGATGTGAAGTCTTTGTGAAAATTTCAATTTGTTATTTATTGCATTTCAATTATAACTGCATAGGTTTTTAATAATTATTAGGTTCTAACAACATAACTTCCATTGATTGACTTTTAGTTATCGTCGGTTAATATTTTCATTTTCATGTTATTTTAAATGTTAAAATGGGTTAAATGAAGTATTCAATGGAAATTCAAGAAAATCAACTGGAGAATTCGTTGTTATAGCGGATTGTTATATAAACATTAATTTTATGACTGGCTGGTCGTTATATTCAGAAGGAAATTAAGTTATTTGGATTAATTGGAGTTGAGGTAAATAAATTTCGGTTATAACGACGAATTTTTAAGTTTTACTGACGTGATTATTAAGCTATTGTTTAGGTGGTGACGAATTGTTTTATTACGACTCGTTTTCCGTGCGGATATAACGACCAATTTGAAGGATTAAATTTTTCTATGAAAGCGATAAATAGGAGTTAAACTAAATAACTTTCAGATAAAACGACCCGAAATTTTGGAATTTATTGTTATTTTTGAAAAATACGTCTTGATTTGTAAAAATGTAATAATTATACAATATTTATGATATTCACTTATGTTCTTTGAATACAAAACACCAGGTGGTTAAATTGTTATGCAGATGTCCGTGTTATTCAAATGACACGCGTTTTAAGGGTTGTTTCGTATTTTATTCTTTAGTACTT
This sequence comes from Aleochara curtula, assembly GCA_963978815.1. Classification (NCBI taxonomy): domain Eukaryota; kingdom Metazoa; phylum Arthropoda; class Insecta; order Coleoptera; family Staphylinidae; genus Aleochara; species Aleochara curtula. The sequence goes on along the minus strand of OZ022219.1, from coordinate 10,390,882 downwards.
TTTCAATTTTAAGACTTTCGGAACACGGCGTTCCTCGTTAAGTGTGACGAAAGTGAACAGAAACGCAAAGAAAGGGTGTGAAACTTGCGCTTTAACAAAGCAGATGTCGTGAGGTAAAATTGATTGGCATCATTTAAATAACAATAGAAGAATAATGTGCGCAACATAAAATAAATTGAAATCTTATGATTTTATAGATTATCAGCACAGCACTATTTTCGTGTTTGACTACGCAGCAAGCAAGTAACAAAAATGCTAATTTCTTCTGCTTCTCCTCTCTTCTGTTTTTTTTTCTGCTGCTTTTTTATTGTTGTAAGTTTATACATTTGTTGAGTGCGTTCGCAAAAGAGTCTTTGGTCGGATGCTGATGATGAGCGCTGAATGAATGTTTGGCAGCGGCAGCGGCAGCGGCAGCAGCAGCAGCAGCAGCAATGCGCGTTGTGCGAGTGATAAAAACACCAGTGGCGGTTTACTTTGAGCGGCGGCTATAAATCAGTAATGAACGCAATAAAGTTGTTATTTATGGAGAGTCAGAGCGTATTGATAGTAATCTATTTCTTCGTCAGAAAAGCCATTACCCATTGCTTTTGCTCTTTTGCTTTTGCGCCTTTCGCACGCGCGTATTGCGAACGTGCAAAAGTGCTCTAACAACGGCATCAAACGAATAAAATAATATTTGATGTGAAACAGTGGCGAATAACATGTGTATGCTGCCTCATGACGAGAAATATGTTTTGTATTACAATATATTACATGATATTATTTCATTTATTACACCAACTTACTGACTTTCAGAAATTTTAAATTGACGTAGAACTAAGTAGAAAGAAAGCAGATATTTTCTTAATTTAGCTAAGTATTTAATCAATACATCAAGAAAATGCGGAATTTTCGGCGGGGTTTCCAGTTTTGCACTAAATGTGACTAATGTATGACTTTTCTGTACTTGCGATGTATTTACTTCTGATTTAAATAATTATGAAAAGTTTCTCAGCGCATAAAAGTACTTGAAACTAAATCTTCAATCAAATAATTGAATTATTGACAGTTTTAGAAGTGGTTTTTCAGTTTTGGTAAAATTTTCTTTTACATCTGGAAAACTATCGAGGGAAAGAACAAAATGAAAGAAAGCATTCGACTTGAATTATGTTCATTTGTTATCCACTTCTTTCTGCTTCTGAAAATTGGGAAATTTTTCACTTTAAGTTGATAAGAAAGTAAAATTTACTTATATTTCTGCTAATGTTTCCCTTTTTTCGATTTATTTACTTCCGGTTTAAATAATGATGAAAAGTTTCTCAGAGTTAGGAAAAGCCAGAAAATAGCTAAGTAATTTTAAACATTTAGTTTTTCATTGAGATTGTAAGTATCTACATTAATTGTGGAATTGTGCATTTTCCCACAAATCTCGTTTACATTTTCACTCGTAGTTTTGCACAACCCCTTCGAAGATGTGTGATGAGTCTGTGAATCGCTGACAAAGCTGTCACAATCGACAACAATGCAGAATCAATTGACATTAACAAGCAATTTTCTATTTGGTTGCGTAACGTGCAGAAAATGCGCAAGTGCACTCCCAATGGGACTTGACACATTGCGATTACATAAGTTTGCATTTTCCATTCATGCGGTTTTTCACGCACACACACACATGCACAGCATACGCATATTGTTCGTAGTCGCCCCCTTGCGCGCTCCAGATATGGATGGATGTTTGGCTGTTCCCGTGCGTTATTTGTATTGCGTTGTCGGTGGCGTTCGAATTCCCTAAAGCATCTCAATTTATGGACGACGGCGACGCTCTCTCCCCACATCGTGGCGCGCGCCGCGACGAATTCGGTGGGCTGAATGCGGAAAATGCAGAAACACAGAAGCACGCATGCGTTCTTAATTCGACGCTCGTCTCTCGCCTCTCGTTCTGTACGTGCATGCTTGATAATCTGTCTGTGTGTATACACTTATTACTGCACTTTATTGAAATGTCAAGTGAAATTGCGGGAAAGTCGTGAGAACGCTTCTCGCCATCCGCATTCGCATGCCGACGAGAGGGAGGCAAATTTATTGTGGATTTGCCACGCTTGCTCTGCTTGCTTACTTACATTTCGCTCAAGTTTCCCTCGAAACCGCCAAGCAAGCGTAGGACAACTGGAATTGAATTGAAATTAGACTTGAATTACGCAATTGCAATAAATCATTCACTTGCTATTGTTATCATAATTGTCTTTTATGCTTTTTTTCTCGTATTTTTGTCAGACAAGAGACAAACTTTGAATCACTTACTTGCTTGCTTTCTAAATATTTCATTCAATCTCTTCTTTTATTGTTACGAATTGAACAAATTAAAATGAAGAAAATAATTTGAAGATTATTTTCTAAATAATTAATTAATAGAGAAATTTATTTCGTAAATGCGGAAATCAGTTTTAATCACAAATTAATGATTTGAAGTGAAAAAAATACTCAGATTTTCTTTTACGAAGAATGGAAATAATGGGATGTTCTGTTGAGTTTCACATCAATCGGTCGTTATATCCGAATGATATTCTAGGATACTTATAGAAATATGCGCTATCGTCTTTATAACCGAATTAGGCGTTGTTATAAACAATAATTTAATCAAATTCGGCGTTGAATTTATCTTCGAAGTATTTCTAGTCGTTATATCCAGATTTTGTTGCTGTTTTTCCGGAATTCTTTCTTTTTTTCTGGTTTTCAATCTACTTCATTTTCATGTTACACTGTTAGACGTTACAACCGAAATTTTATAATAATAAGGCCATTATGAAAGCATTTGACTAGAATTTAGCATTAGAGATGGATTAAGTTGTTTACTTTTTTTCTAGGAGATTTAACAAGAGATTAAACATGAAAAAAGTAAAAGATTATAATAAAACACAAAGGGAAAAGAGTGAAACACTGAATAAATGCGTCATAAGTCATAGTCATTGACAGGGCAACACCTATTTGGCGCTTTGGCACTCGTTTTGATTAACACGCTATAATTACCAGCAATAAATTTCAATTAGAGCGCACTCACAAGTGCAACGTCGAATTACGCTAATTAATCCCAGCCAAGAAAACACGACGCGTCGCCGGAACAAAATGATAATGTTAGCTTAACAATTAAATTTTGTTCTCTTGCTCTCCACTCGATAATTAATTACTACATATAAAAATTGCGATTAATTCGCACTTGAATCAAGGTGAATTTTATGAAGAAGGCAACGAAAAAAATGTGGTAGCTGGTCAACCATCACACGGTAATTCATTTGTCGATTTGGTTTTCTATTAGTTTGTTGGTAATGCGTTTGCGCAGGATGCGTATTAATAATCATTATATAACGATAAATGATAATAATGATAATATGCGTATAATTCACGTGTTATGCATAATGAATGCATTGCGATGCGTGTGTTGTTGCTTGATGCGCGCGTTTAGTGCAAGAAGTGTGTGTTCTTCTTCCTTTGGATGACCCGCAGCGTTCGGAATGCACGTTGAAATCCAGGATGCAAGAGAAGGATGCTGAATGCATCGAGTGATTGGAGTGAGGCAGACGCACGACGTCAGCGAGCAAGGAAGGAATCAATGTTACGCTCTTATTTTTTTGTTGTTGTATTCTTTGACGTCGTCGTTGAGTCGTTTGCGTTCACGTTCGCGTTCGTTTTGTGTAACATTTGAGGCGCAAGCACAACTTGGCGGTAGGTAGTAGCCGGCTACACGTTTCACGCATGTTTGAATATATTATTAATTAATTATTTATTTATTAGGCGGCTGCCTTCCACGTGTGCTGCAAGCGCACGGAATTCGTTTGAATTAAATAAAAATTTATTAAGTCCCAACGGTTTTGACTGCTGCACAAAAGCCTTTCAGTGGCTTAAGTGCTCTAATTTCTTGTCTTAACAAAGGCATAACGAAAAAAGAAAAAAGAACATTACATCACGTCTTTAACGTAACAACAAACGAAAAAATTCCTTTCTCATGTGGTTTAAAACATTTTGAGTAATAAATTTATGCAATAATTAATGGGAAAATTACTTGCAAGAAGCAACACGAATTTTAAGAGATTTCAAAAGCTGTATAGAAAATTTTCTAGAATTTGTGGTAGTTTTTAAGGTAGGGGTTGAAAGAATGAAAGAAAAGAAATTTGCTAGATCAATAACTACAAAACTTGATGATTATTTTTGGAATTTTAAGCGATTGCAAAAGCTTTATAGGGAAATTTCTAAAACTTGTGGAAGCTGTACAGTTTTTAAGTAAGGGATGAAAAAATGTCTTTTGAGGTTAGGTAAAAAAATTTCGTAGATGAATTACAAAGAAAACTTGATTGTCTGTTAGAATTTTAAGGGATTCTAAAAGCTAAATAGGGTGATTTGTAAAACTCGGGGAAATTAAGCAGTTATTAAGTAGGGGATGAAGACATAATTTTTCAGGTTAGGTAAAGAAATTCCCTAGATCAATAACAATATATAGAACTTGATTCAAACGTCTTTTTCATTATGGAGAACGAGAAATTCTTACTAAAAATGAATATCTTCCCTTAAAAAGTAGAAATTGAAGATTTTAATAGATTTGAACCTTAATTAATCCTGCTAATTAATTAGTCCTTCAGAGCTTATAAGAAATGTGAGTCTTGACAAAATTATTTTTGGTTTAATTAAGGAAACATTGTTTATGCCATTGAAATGACACGAAATGTTTTTTAAGTAGATTTTCGAATTTATCAGTTATTAATTAAAAGATTACAAATAATGATTTTGAATTGCCTTACACGTCATTAAAACGGCGATAATAAGAAACTGCGTTTAAAGGGGAAAAACGAGAAATTTTGTGTTTCAATACAATATTAATTCAATCTTGATAGGCAAAAGTGCAGCAGGCGTTAATTAATAGCCGCAAAAGCAATTGTGCCATGTAATTGTGCACTTGCACCAGTTAAAACATTGATAAACATCACGCACTTTTCCCTTTGTCACTATTTAAGCTTATTACGAAAAATAACGAGTATTAGCTGCAAGCAGCAAATATCACTTTTAAATGATTACGTAATAATTAACTGCCTATAATTGCGAAAGCGTGATTTAAATAATAGGTTTGTTTATTCGAATGTGTCTTTAAAGTAAATAGATCAATAACAAATGTCGCGCAGAGAAAAAGCACGTGTAAAAAATATGCTCACCTTGTTGGACACGTTCAGCAAGATTCTCTTGTCCTACCTGTCTCCAATCAAGATCTTAATCTTTAACATTTATATGTATGCGCTGCAGTCGTGCACTTCTGTACGGGCGCGTGGTACACGTGTCGCACCAACTACAAGTGTGCATGTTTTTTATACTTTTAATCAATCTTAAACATATAGAGTTGGACTTGAAACGCGTTGCCGAAGTTTGTTCGTGAGTGGTGAAGGTATTTTCGTGTTTTGATGGGCGGCAACACTCTGTATACGGTCGAGAATCAAAATAGTAGAAAACATGGCAAAACAGGCATTGATATTAAATGCGTAATCGATCATAAGTAGCTGGCAGTTTAACAGTTACAAGAGTTTAATTTATTTTAGTTTTGTTCTGCGTATTTCGTTAAATTAATTTAACGTCATTAATTATTGCTATTTATTATTTAAATTGCATTTAGAGCAAGATGAAATATTCGAAAAAATTGTTTGAAATTATTTTTCTCTGAAAAACCCTTCTAGTTTTCCTCATTATGTGTGTATTCTGGAAAAGTAGTTAGTTTTTGGGGTAGGAAAAGTGATTTCTAGATTTTGGTTGATAAGGAAAATGGAAAGATGTGTTTGTAAATTTTACAATATTTTGAATTTGATTTATTTACGATGAATGATAAATTATTATAGAACTTGTGAATATTTTCGAGAAAATGGTAATTTTTGTAATGCTTTATATTTAAAATTCTCTTTTTTAGAACGGTCGGAAAAATATACAAAAGAAAGCGGGTATAAACAAAGAAAAATGGTCTAGATAGAGAAACGCGGTCGTAAATTTTAAGGGTGTGGAACTCTGCTGTGAAACTGCTGTAAATATTTGAGAGCGCTGTGGGGGCGGCTGTAACAAGGACGGGCGCGCTCGCAGGCACTAACGACAACGCGGGCGCGAAGCCTACGAAAAAAATGTGCGAGGGCGGAAGTTACGAGCGTATATTTCGCGTCGGTAGCAATTTACTAAAAGAAAGGCGCGAGTGCGCACACACACACTGGCAGGCGCACGCACGCACATAGCGAAACAAATACGAAGGCGAGCGCAGTTTCCGCTTTACGGGGGCAATGTACATACATGCAGTGAGTTTTGGAGAACCGCTGATAGCGTCAAGTATCCTCGAAGATCCACACCTCGGGCACTCGGCGAACGCCTAGCCAATCCTGGCTGCTATCGGCAATCTCTCTTCTTCTGCTGCTTCCTCCTTGCAGCAGCGGCAGCAGCAGCAGCTTCCAGCGTTTGCGGCAATCAAGTGGCAGGAGGTCACCGCACCTCCTTTCTCGCACCTTCGCAGCGAGCGAGCGAGCTAGCTGGCTGCGCGCTGCAAATTATTGAGATATAGCGAGGAGAAATACGGCGGCAATTTCGTTCGTGGTGCGCGATAAGACGTTAATGGTTTCAACTTTGCACTCTATCCGAGCGCCGCCTGCTTTCCGCCACTTTGCCACTTTCGCCCAGCGACTATCAGCGCGAGAAGATGCTTCGTTCGGTCCGTCGCCACCCCTCACACTCTGCCGCCACTGCCGTCAAGTGATAGGCGAGTGCGCACTTACTCGTGTGCTGCTTCGAGCACTTGATGGAATTGAAGCCATAGAGTTGTTCGCAGACGTGCGGGTGGATGATGGAATAAGTGGCAGGGTGGCGGCATGGCCGAAGGAGCAACGAGGGTGTTCGACTTGCGCACACACTTAGCGCACGAGCGCAGGATGAGGAACAACGACGCGTCGGAGTGGAGAGCGTCGTTTAGATATATATAAGCTTAATCTAGTGCTATTTTCAACCCCTCTGGGGAAATCTATCACCCTTTCATATTATCCATAACTTATCCAATATTAATCTACCATGAAATGAAATGTATCCGTTCTCCGCACTCGTTGAGATCCGCTACAGCAACAGCAATTGCAATGCGCAATTACGATTAGGGCAATCTATGTTTTGTCTTGCTTACATCGTGTCTAGATCATGTTATGCATTTGATTTTTCTGCACCCTCTTTAAGGACCAGGTCACCACATGTCTCTTGTATTTAAATTTAAATTACCAATACACGATCTAATACATTTTCTCTTTTTGTTTCAGGAATCACAGAGTTTTCAATCAAGTTGGATGATATTTGTTAGGGGTGAGTACAATTTTTAATCTTTTTGCGTATTTGCGATATTTGGTGGCAGGAAATGAAAGCATAAATTTTCCAGGAGGAAAATGATGTTTTTAGGAATTTCTTTGATTTTTGCGGATATTTTCATTAATTCGATATAAAGTATTTAATTTTATGAGACGTGATAATTGAGAATTCGGGATTTTATTCGGTAACCACATTTTAAGAGAAAATGAGGAAATTTAAAAACAGATTAGCCCAGTTATAAAACGTGAGAAAATATTATAACCTAAACTCATTATGTTATCTTTTTTAATACTCTGAAGGATGTAAATTTAGCTTGAGTAAAACGTAAGAATTTCGTTAAATTTCTTCGAATTTTCTCGAACATTTTGAATGATTTGATGTCAAATATTCAAAGATATGGTGATACGCACTGTAATTGGTATTGTATGAAAAATTATGATTATTCTTAGAAAATTAGGATATTGAGAAACCGATTAGTCCTGTTATAAATGATCAGAAAATCCTTTTTTTTTGTTTTTTCTTCTTATCTTCTTCGGTATGGCTGATTAGACTTAAAATACGAATTGATATCGTGAAACACTCGGTAATTGGCATTTTGAGTATGAGAAGTGTGGTAATGAAAAGCGGCGGCTGTAACAAGAGGTCGACACGGTACGCGAGTCGTTCAAATGCAATCAATAAAAACATTGTTACTCATTATCTTTATAACTGCGTTATAAATGCGTGTGGCGTGGGGGCAAAAAGGGTCATTTTATTGCCGCCCATTTCACAATGCAGTGCAGTGCGTGTGTGCGCGACGCATACAATTTCAACTCAATTTCAACGCAACGAACAGTTGTGTCGTTCCATCATCATCGATAGCGCGAGCAGCGCACTCGCCCGCTCGCGCTCTAACGCTCGAAAACTTCAAACGCGACGCAAAACCTTCACCGAAAGCATCGAATATCTCCATTATTATCGTGATAATAAGCCAATAAATCGACAAACATAATAATATGTATGTAATAATTTAACCGATTTGTTCTCTATTGGCGGGCGCAGTCGTCGTTCCTTATATAAGTGGAAATAAATTAGTGATAAGTCAAAATGGAAAGCTCATTTGTTTTTTTCGTGTTGGTTTGGTTTGCTGCTGTTCGAACACGTCACTCAGCGGCATAATTTGTCTTTATGTACGATTTCCGACTCGGAAAGCTATCGTTGTTCACATAACAAACAACAACAACAAAAAAAGCAATATGAAGTCATCAATGTTACATTTCTCTCGAGATAATGATTAATTGTTCGCTTGTTCGACTAGTTCATTAAGCGATTTGCAGGAAGTCGACATTGATCTCAAACGGAAATTTGAGATCAAGAAATGTTTCCAAGATAAAAATGACATTCAAATATTAATTAATCAAAATTTACTCAAGCGTAAATCTAATTATTTTATTTTCACTATTTTTAGATGGAGAAATTGTCTTTAACAAATTACAGTCAAGTGTAGCAAACGTGGAATGATTGCAGATTGCGTTAAAATTATCAATTAAAATGAGATTTTGAACGAGTCGTCAAAAATTGATGTTAAGAGTGCGCCTCCATTGTGTAAACATTCTTAGAGCGCGTTGATACGGTCGAAGGCAGAAGAAGTGTCTTGTGTCTATCTGACTGGTTGGTGGTCTTCATCAATCAAAGTGGGCATTAGGCTTCAAGACACGAGAGAGCAAGTTCATGCCCCTATTTCTTCATTTCTTTTCTCATCACTTCGATTCCATTAACTTTTTGTCGCGTTTCTCACACGTCTCACTTCAGAATTGCATTGTTGTTGATTGCAAGAGCTTAAAGCTAACCTAGCATTTTACATTGCATTGAAAAAGAAGAAAGAAGGAAAAAACATAAAGTAGGGTTAAGAAATACAAAAATAAACGCATATAGGTATGTGCGTGTATTTTTACGAATGAATTTCGTTGAGGGATAATTCTTTTCTTGCGATCGTTTGCGATATAAATGCGCACAGTAGGCATGCGCACGCATCATTAATCACAAAAGAGGCAAAAATATTTATGGCGTTACCGTGAACGCTTCATCTCTTCTCCTTTGGTGCGTTGTGTTTATTTTCGTCACTGATGATGATGATGATGACGACAACGACGACTCTCTTCCCATTCGCTGGAATACTTGAGCAATTCTATCAATTTCATTCCGGATGCTTTGGTATCGTTGATCTTCAATTGTTTATAATTTAGAGGAATCATGTTTAAAAGTTTATGGTAAAATAACGTTGGTATTAGAGGTCAAATCAGAAAGTATTAAGCGGTTTTGCGTTGTTGTATTCATTGCAGTGCTTTGCAGTAGTAATTCAAGTTTTCTTGTCAGGTTTACATTGTTTATAATCGAAAAGAAAGACGTCGAAAAAAGATGAAATGATTATGCTAAAATGAATTTGATTTAAGATCTCAAATCGGAAGATATTGAGCTTTTCGCATTTTTCTGTTTACGGTAGTACTTGAGTAATTCAGGTTTCCTTGAAGTTGTCAAGTTTTAATTGTTTATAATCGAGAGGAATGACGTACTACAAAGATGAAATGTTTATGATAAAGGAGCTTTGAGATAAGGCGTCAAATCAGAAGATGTTTAGTTTTACTTGAGAAAGTCTTTTAATTTCATTCAGCTTTCGTTAAAATTGCGAATCTTTAATTGTTTATAATTGAGAGAAATTAAGACCAAAAAAGGTGGAAAGTTCATGATAAAATAGCTATCAGACTTACACGTCAAGTGAGAAGTTAATTAAGATTTTTGCGTGTTTTCGTATTCGGTGTAGAACTTGGACAATTCTTTCAATTTCGATCCAATTGCCTTAAAATTGTTTATAATCGACAGATTAAGTCCAAAAAAGATGGAAAGTTTATCATAAAATTGCTTTACTACATTGCAATTTAATGAAATCTTAATTACCATTTTATCTTTTTCTCGTATTCACTGTAATAATTGAGCAACTCTTTCAAATTGAAGTTGCGTTGTCATAAAATTGTTTATAATCAAAAAGAAACTTTTGATGGTAAATTAGTCTTAATATAAGTCGTTAAATCAAAAGCTATTAAGTTTCCGCGTTTTTCTTGTTTACCGTAGTACTTTTCCGAAAATTTTAAGATAAAATAGCTTTACTACACGTCAAATGAGAAATTAAGTAAACTTTTTGCTTCTTCTTTCAATCACATATGAATTGCCTTAAAATTGTTTATAATCCGGAAAAATGACAACCAAAGAAGATGAACAATTTATGATAAATTAGCTTTAACACGCCAAATGCAAAATTAAATAAGCGTTTTTTAAATTCACTGGAATACTTGAACAATTCTTTAAATTTCACTGCGACTGTCTTGATATCGTCAAATTTCCATTATTGTTTGACGTCCCAAAAAAAAGATGAAATGTAGCTTTAATACAAGACGTCAAATCAGAAGCTACTGAGCGCTGTTTTAGTTTTAGTTCGTTGTCTTTTTTTTTGTTCACGTTAAGGATTTATTTGGTGTGCCACCCAACGCGTCAAACACGCCGACTCATTGCCTCCGGCTCCCGAACATTATATGCTAATGATGTGCACATTTTTCAGCTTCACGCAGCAAATGCACTAACACTTTATATTTTCACATAAAATCCGTGGAGATGATAAACTGTCCTAAGCTCGCGCGCGTACATTTGCATGCACCGCGCTCAAGAAATGAGACATGACGACAAACAAATAACATTTCTTGTTAACTACCAACTCTAGAAACACAACAAAACCAAAACCTAAACCTTAACTAAACAAGAACGGGAATAAAAGGTGAAGGTAAAGGTATTGATGATAAAATTTGTTCGTTTGTTTTGCCATATTAGTTTTAGAATACCGTTTTTCATCTTTTACATAATTTACAACTGATAAAAGTAATCGTAATAATAATAATAACAGTAGTAGTAGTAACTTTTCTATTTCAATTTCTTTGATTGTTTGGTTGATGTTCTCTTCAAAAAATGATTACGACTTATAATTACAAGTTACAGCTAGCGCGTTTAATGAATTATTACACAGGCGCATTACAAATCGAAAATAATAATAATAATAGCTTTTGCATGGCGAAACAATTTTTCATTTCATTTTTGCATTCATCTCACACCGGAGGTGCCGCAAATTACACATAATTTTGCACATTTATTTCTGCCCTTCTCTTCTCTTCTCTTCTCTTCTCTTCTCTTCTCTTCTCTTCTCTTCTCTTCTCTTCACTTCACCTCGCTTTGCTTTTGCATTTTACGTCAATTATCGATTGCTCAATTCGCATGATGAAATTGATTCTTCGCTTCTCCCTTCGAAAGCAACAACACTCCAAGCATAAACAAATCAATACGAAAGTTTGCATAAACTGTACACATTTTCTTTTTATTACTTTTTTGATTCGCTAATATCAGTTGAATAATTATAACCTATATGTACAGACGTAATAATATATGTAGACACACTTATCAAAAAACAATCCCTACAAATATTACAATAGTAATTAAAAGCTAATTAGGATTTTGTATTTATAATAAATTATAAATATTTTTGATTTATATTAATATTTATTTACAAATATATTATATTTATATATATATATATAGTTTTGTTTGTTGATTTGCATCTAACTACTCCATTTAATTTAAATTAATTGTTTAGTTGCTATTGTACATATTTTTAGGGGGTGATTTTTACATCTTCTTTTTTCGTCTTCGGATATTTGATTGATTAATATTATTTATTAGTTATTATTGGAACTTTGAAGCAGGAAAATGAACTGCACAAATAAAGTAGTTGCAGTTTGTAATAGCGCATAAAATGCAAAAATATCACAATCATAATTATCCTGGTCAATTAACAACTCAATATTCATTTACCATTTTGTGAAAAGTTGATATTTGCTTGTGGGGTTGGCGGATTCTATGAGGGGCTGCTGGGTGACTCTTGGCCGTCGCGTAAGCTCGTGTCGGGTGAGGATCGCGGGGGCGGCGCGTAAGGCGAGTAGCGGTGCTGAGCGAGAGGCCGCGCGAGCGGTGAAATCGGCGCTGATAACTGCGATGCGCTGCCGGCGGCTCCAGCGGCGGCGACGGCGAGCTGGTGCTGCTGTTGCACGGCGAGCAGCGAGGGCCCGATGCATGCCCATTGATTCCACAACACCCCCGGCTGCATCGCCGCAGCGGTGGCGGCCGCCTGCTGCGATCCGCTCGCGCCGTATAGGCCGCCCATGAGGGGCGCATAGGGGCCGGCGGCGGCGGCCGCGTACCGCAGGAAAAGTTGCGATCGCGCCGCCAGAATGGCCTTCTCCTCCAGCGACAAATTGTTGTTGTGCGTGTCGAGGTCGGCGAAGGGCCGCAGCGGCGAGCGGAGATAATGCTGTTCGGCGAGCATCGATTCCATCGTCTCTCTGTAGGAGGCACTTAAAGTTAATGTCAGTATTTGGTACTTAAAGCTTCAATTAATTCAAAAATCAATTACGCAAACTCGCGCTTTTTCACACGGCTGCAGCGCGCCTGCTAATAAGGGCTGCACGTGGTGCTGGCGCTGGCCCACACGCAGGAGAGCGAAAGCACACACACACATAGATAAGAAATAGGTATACCTTTCGAATTCGGTGAGCCGTGAGGAGTCTCGAAAGCCTTTGGCGAACGGATTACTGTCGATTTTCAGCTTAGTGATCTGCAAACAAGAAGAAGACGGACGTGCGATTAATCAAAAGTCAAACCACAGACAAGCATCCATCGTAAAGCGATCAAGACAACGATCTTTCACTATTTCTCTTCGTGTGTGTTACGATCGACTAACCCGTTCGATCCATTCAAACTCGGGTATAAAATCGTTGATAAGATCATTTCGAAAGGTTAAGTAGCAATCGACTTTTTGCTCTTTAATTTCTTCAACTGAATGTTTAAAACATTTTTGCGCTACTTGAATTTAATTTATCTCATTACTTCTTTTTCATGGATAAGTAGCAAAGTAAATAATATGGAAACCAAAATTCGGGAGGCGAATGTAATTTCCGGAAATATCGACGAAAAATAATGGTTATTTGATCAATGATAACAGACGTTCGGTTATTACGACAAGGGTAAAATTCATATCGATTTTATTAGTAGGTTTTTATGATAATTTCCAAAGAAAATTTTTTGATATGAAGAAACTTCGGCTATAACGATGCGACATCTTCATAAATTTCATTTAACTTTGTGGTTAAAATTGTGGATGTTTGATCAATTATAATAGGCATTCGGTTATTGCGACAAGGGTAAAATGTATACCCCTTATTTCAACATATAATTAGTAAATAACTGGAAAAATACATTTTCATCATATTTTTCCACAGGAAATTCTTTAGTTATAACGACGTGAAATCTTTATAAATTCAAAGGATTTTCATTTAACTTCCGGAAATAACGATGAAAAATTGGTTATTGCGACAAGGGTTAAATTAATAACATTTTACCACTAGGAATTTCCGGATATAACGATAGAAAGTCAAACCATTGAAGAGTGAAATTTCTAATAATATTTTTTTTAAATTAACTTTGAGAATTCGCCAGTGAAAATATAAAAATATGCAGTGAATAGATAGAAAGATAAAAAAAAAAGAGAGGATGAATGCACAGTCGTTTGTGTCAGATGAAACTCATGTATCATTATGTTGTAAGACATGCATATATAAGCATGAGCTACCAGCAAGTCTGGCACTTCTTCTGCGGCAGCCCGGGGAGCCGCATTCCAGGCATAGTCCATCAGGTGCTGTCACTCCCCGTGAGCAGATAATTGGCCCACCCCAGGTGTCCCCACGTCTATTTGTTTTCCCTCGAAGAAGCTGCTTAACATTTTTCGTAGCCGCACTTCTTCGCTCTCCCGCTCGCCAAGCAGCCAGCGAGCAATTTAATGACGGCATTTATCCGCAGCCCGCGCATTGTCCTTGGCAGTCATCGAGTGTCGCTCCAGCCCGCGATGGCTGTATGACTAATTGCCTACATTACGCGAATACAATGGACCGATTTGTGGGCCAGCCAGCCAGCCAGCTGACGTGGCGTGGCGCATACCCTGCATTGTTTATGAATGTCCATTTTTCAATTTGATTTCTTCGCTTTTCTCTAATTGAAAGCGTACTTTATTTAAATCAATAACACCAGCGCAAAAAAGGCAGATAAGCAAGCAACGCACGCACGCCAGTTGTAAAACATCGTGGCGGCGGAAGAAGGGTAGGAAGAGAGCGCGTGAGTGATTTATATGATGGAATAAGGGAATCCGGCAGCTCATTAGCCGCTTCCTCGGTGGTGTATGCGCTACTTTCTTGGCGGCGTGTCACTGCGTTCTCTTCTTGTCTTGTTGGTTGTTGTTGTGTGTATCATCATCAAGCGGCTGCTCGGCTGGGACGTTTGTTTGAAATACTTGACATTGCTCGCGCTCACACGCGCAAAGAAGTGGAAATAACGAGGAAGATGAATGCGTTTAGCAGCATCTCCAGATGCGCAGAGATAAAGCGAGAAAGCACGAATTAAATGTTGTGAAATGCGTGCTGATGCCAGAACGAGGAGAGAGGAGAGTTGCTGCTGCTGCTGCTGCTGCTGCTCCTGCTGCTGCTCCCAGTGGTAATCCGTCACTCGACAAGCACATCATGTGTCGCGCCACACACGTGCTGTGCCGTCAAACGTCCTATCTCATTTAAAAACTATTATTTATGTGTGCTTCTTACTTCTTCTTCCTCAGCTTCACCGCGCGCGAAAACGCAATGAGAATGACGCGTACGCGTTTGTCAACTTAACACGACATCAGAGTTACTTTTAAATGTAATTCCGCGCGTGTTACGCCCTCGGAAAAAGCGCGCAGCAAAAACAGAGAGGAGTAAATAAACAAACATATTTGCCTCGTCGGAGAGGCGCCAGGCGCATACAAAGCACTATTAGATTATAACCATCCCGATCCATATTTTATTGCCTCTCGTAATGCGATTCTTCGTCGCCGCGCGCGCATTCATTACGTTTGAGACGCGGTGTAATGTTGCATATGAAGAAAACAATAACCAATGGAATTGTTTGATTACAAAAAGAAGCAGCACACGCGTGTACACGTTGGCTGGTGGACGTATGTTGGAACACTCGGAATAATTAATTAACACGCAGCGAGTGTGTGGTAAAGCGCATTTAGTTCATTCCGTACAACGTTGATTAAACGAAACCAAAAAGCAAAGCAAAGCAAAGCAGAGCAGAGCAGAGCAGAGCAGAGCAGAGCAATGCTTAAACCACCGAGCTAGCCAGCTCTGGCGCACGGTTAGAAAATACATAATCAGAATTTTTGTAATTGCTTTATTGTTTCGCTATGCATGTCGCCCGAACAATAAATGCAGCGCACGGCAGTGAACTGTTTTATTGCAACGTTATTGTTGAGTGCTCCATGCATCAGCGTATAAAAGGGGAGCTGCTGCGAGATGCATATTTGAAATGAAATATATTTGTGGAAGAAGACGCAAGTAATCATACGTGAGCGCACAATGGTTGGTCATATGTATGTGCAACAAAGATGTTTACTACGCTGAGAAAATGAGAGGCAACGACGGCGCTTCGAGTCGCAGTCGCAGTCGCAGTCGCGTTCAAGAAGAAGAAGAAGAAGCACATGTAATAAAACACCTTCACACGTCTACGTCGTGTGTCGTGTCGTGTTCGCTACTGGTGCTGTTGGTGCTTTTTCCATTTCTTCATTTCTACGAGTTTTCGCCTTTTTTATGCCTCCGCCATCCTTCGCCGCCAGCCGCCGCGAGCGAGCGCGCGTGCAACACATGAATGTGTCATGGCACTGCACCGTCATAACTCACGGCGTTCTCCAGCACTTTAAACAAGTTAGCAGCTACGACTGCACTGGCACTGCGCGCAAGAAACACGCAAAAAACTGCAATGATCGTATCACTCGAATTATGGATATTTCATCATTGTTTCTATAATGGCGTATGGAATTGTGCGCTATGCTTATCACTCGACCCGACCTACGCGTGGAAATGAGATAATTTTCATTCGACGTAGTTTCCTTCGTTTTTCGGTTATTAACTGGACATTTTATTAAATGTCAGCAATTATTCACGATATAATTTTTATTCAAGGTAGTTTTCTTAGTTTTTCGGATAAAAAATGGAAATTTAATGAAAATTCAGCAATTAGTCAGGCAGTTTGCTTCATTGTTCTTAGATTTTTCAATTTTTATCCATTATTGGGACATTGCCTTGAGATAAAGGCAAATATTAGAAGGATTTTCCGGTTTCCTATAAAGGAATGGTAAAATTGTGGTTTTAATGTTAATTATTCAGGGATGAGTTGCTGTTCATCAAGCTCAGAAAATAAGAATTTTATTCGTCTATCGCTCTATTAGTTAAAATCAAGCAAGAAATAGGCGAGACTTTGATTTTCACTTATAAATTTCTTCAGAAAATCAGGTTACTCACAGAAATTTCAAATTTCATCTCAAATCTTGATTTGGTTGTTGTTTTCTTAAACTAAGAAAATGTTTGTGTTTCTCTTTGATATCTCTCTAATTGCTGTTTTTAGTTAGAGTCTTGCTAATGAGATAATTTCATCATAAAGCCATATAAAGTTTATTTATCCTTGTTCTAGAATTTCTCGACGCGCTCGCGGTGGTTGTCTTGAAGAAAGAAAAGTGCTTGCAGCCGGCGAAGAGGCACGTAAATTATATTTTAAAGAGGTGGGACACATTTTGATATTTCCACATTTCGCACATTTGCATTTTTTATGCGTTAGGCTGCTCTTCGCGCGCGCGCGCACCACCCATTTGCTCGTAAATTTCGGCTGACACTTTATGGTTATTTGCAGAAAGATGTTCTTATCCAAACTCAAAACGTAGATATACGTGCGCGCGTATATTTTATACAAAGTCAACAAAAATAAAATACTCTTCTTCTTCTTCTGCTTCCTCCCCCCCTCGCTCGTCCTCCACCTTCGCTTTTAAGGGCAGGAAAACATTCTACCAGCCGTAAATGGCAAACAAACTTCCAGGCAGCACTCGATTCCTGGGATGTCGATGAAGGATCTCGACCGTTATTAGAATTTCATAGATTTGACATCCCCAATCTCGCACTCGCGTGAAGTCAATGCCCAATTCCAATAATATCTGCATTTTTGATCACTACCTCACTTAAATGCACGTACTCAAATTTAATTTCATCATGTCAAAGGATGACAGATAATCAAGATTTTTAAAGTTGTTTTTCCTAGTTGATTGAATACACACTGAGGGCGCGCGCGACATGTCTTCGTTGTTGTTGTTTGGTATAGCGCGTCAGTTTGTTTTAATTATAATGAAGTGCATCGTAAACGAATTAAATGAGACATAAATCTAAACGAGGCCACGAGAGCGGTACGGACTGCTCTCCCGAAATTTACGACCGCGAGTTGCTTCTTCTTCTTCTTCTTCGTCTTCGTCTTCGTCTTCTTCAGCTTCAGACGGCGGCGATTTGCTGGAGAGAGTTGTATTTACTCCTCTCCTCTCTCACGCGAGCGCAAATAGATCGCGCATCGCGATGATGACTCTAAGCACATGTGTCGCATTTAATCATCCACGATGAGTTGCGGTGACATTCGCTTTGCGTTCCTCATCGACTTTCAACTTCTTTGCGCCACCCGAAATCTCATTGGCAGACGTCTTTATGCGCATGCGCGTAGATCCGAATAAAATATCGTCCGCAATCTCTCAATTAACGCCATTTGAATCCATTGAAAGTGTTGGGGAGGGTGGCAAAAAGCGGGAATACGTTTGGAATTTTTGGACGTGCGCCAATTGTGCGCTGTCAGCCCACCCAGCACCAATGTGCTGATAACCGAATGAATGACTTTTGCTTCTTCCACACTGACAATTTTACCGATTCATAAATTCAAACACTAAACTGTTTTCAGGATGTTTCCAAGAGCCAAAGACTTTAGACGTTTCTCATGATAATCGCGCACAAAGGTAATGCAATATTAATAAGTCAAGTTGTGAGTAGCTACTGTCGTTACACACGACAAGAGAGTCCTTCAACGTCGTCAAGTCATCATCATGATTTCCGTGCTGCCTTAAGCCGGCCACCACACTACGCGCATGCGCACGTCGAATAAGACATTTTCCTCGTGCGTTTTTCTTTCAGCCGGCCAGCTACTTGATTCTATGCGCAGTGCGTGCATAAATTACCGAGTGTTCCACGTAATTCGCCAACTCGGCGCAGAATTGTAAGCAATTCAAGCGCACTTTGGCGATTGTTGATTTTCATGTGCATCTCGTGCACGATTCGTTCCGATTGTAAATTACGTTCTTTACTCGCAACGCATTCAACTGATTATTTAGCTGCTCGCATGCGCGAATGTGGAAGCTGCGAGCTGCAGGAAAAAGACGACGACGAGGCGTAAAAAGTGCGCGCCGCGCCGCGTGCTGTGCGTGCGGTAAGAAAAGGCTTTAAAGAATGCACGCTCGCTGCCGAGCGCAGTGCAGTGCGGCCAACAAACAGGCTATTTGCATTATAATGCCGCCTCTCTTAGTGCAATGTGAGCGCGCGCGTTGTGCAAATTGCATCTTGTCGCGACGCGAATGTAATGACGGAAAAACAATGTCTTAATGTCATTGTAAAAACCAATCTCGGCAAATCAACTTCTTTCAGCTCGCCACCACCGATTGCCTGCCTACAATCCGCGAATCATTTCCGTCTCGCTCTCTCCCCGCGTAATAGAGTTATCGTTCACACAGCACGATTCTTTAATAATACGGTTCATGATCTACAATACGCATTATTTAAGAATTCGGGGAATTACATAGAATATCAAGCACACATCTGAGTTAATTTGACTTAAGTCAAAGAATTAGTCATAGAATTAAAGTTATTGCGTTTTTCTTTACTTTACTGGTGTGCAATTTGGAATTTTGACTTAAGTTATGAAAATTTCTCAAATCATTCATTTGAGAATTTGGAGAATGCCTTGTAAAATATTTATTTGACTCAAGTCAGAACAATGTGTCGGTTCCAGAATTCGGGAAATTTTTGGTGATATATGAAATTTTATAAAATTATATCAGCAGCAAGAATTCAAGTATGAGATTTTTGCACGTGCAATTGAAAGTTTGTTGAAATGAGTTTGACTTAGATTTTGATTAAAGTTTATTTGTTGGGCAATAATTTTGAAGAGATAACTTACCAATTGATTCTGGTAAGCAGTCACGGCTGTAAAAACAGTTTCGGGAAAGATGAACGTCTTATACTCCTCGTGGTCCAGGTCGACGATTTGGCCGGATGCGCCGTCCGGCCGCTTGATCAAATGTATCCGCGGCTGGTACTTGTGCATCGAGTTGAGCACGAGCTGCAATCAAAAATGCATTTTTACATCTCCGACTCGGCGGCCGTCGCGGCTGCAGTCTTGTTGAGTATTACTTTTGGGAGGCATTCGGCAACATTGATTGGATATATCTCGTTTCTGCGACTTACATGTCCATGCTTATCCATTTCGTTATTGGTGAGCTTGACTTTCTCGAAGGAGACGACCTGCTTGCGCAATTGCTCGCCGGAGTACGGCGAGTCCGGGTGCGCGTACATGCGACAAGGCGCAGGCGGGTCCGCTTTGCCCGCGACCAGCCACGAGGATCGGTGATAAGCGTATCGATAACGTTTATTATCGACGGGCACGATATCCAGCAGGACAGCGTATCGCTGATCTGGTCGGATGCCCGTAAAGGAAACGCGTACCGTTGGGAACATTCGTCTGGAATGAGTCAAAAGTTAATACACAAACCAACAACAAAAAACATGTATTATTCATCTGAATGTTTTAAATCCTTGATTTAAGCGTGAGATTTACATACAGGGGACTGTGTTATTTAAAATAAGACATCAGTTTCGGAGTTGTTCGGATTTATTCGTTTGGTTTAAAAAGCTGGGCTTTAAAGTTAAGAATTAATTAGTTATTTCTCCAGTATCTCCGGAAATATTGCTAAAATATTATTTTTCCGGATAAAAATCGGTAGAATAAGTAAATGTACTTAGGAATCACAGATTTATTGAAAGGATTTCGTCCTGAAAAGGAAGGGAATTTTGATTTGATTTTCAGTATTCAATTAAACTTGACTCAAAGGATTTTTTCATGAATAAAACTCGGTAGAGTAAATATTTTTGGGAACTACTGATTTATTGAAAGGATTTAAGTACATAAATTATCATATATTATTTAAAAGAGAAATGTGATTTAATTATCAATAGGTAGATTAGATAATTGATGAATTATTTGAAATCTTAATGAGAGCTGAAGTAAATTTTGATACATCACAGGAAGCAGTAATTACGTTTGGCTCGACTTTCCGACACTCACGCATAATAAATACGTTCGCCAGCAGTTGAAGTGAGACCATCACGGCTCATTTGTAATGTCGCGCGGTCCGCTGCCTTTGTGGAGATCTCCTAATTAAATTCTGAGCGTTACCGTTGCGCTTGGCATCCGACTCCTGCGCATCACTGACAGATTTGCTGCCGTCTAACGCACACTTTTTAACGCAATTAACACGCTCGGCTTTCAGTTACCAAAAGGCGCAAGCCGCCGCCTCTTGCTTATGCTGGCTGACAACCAATTTTTATGCAAACAAATTCAATTCGAATCGTCTGCGGAGTGTTTTTATTTATGCAATAAACAATGCGATCCATCGCGCGCGCGCATGTGCTTCGCAGTGTATGCGTCCGACACGCCAAGTAAGTGAGCTGGAACGATGCGCCGCTAGCGAGCTAATTGTCCGTTACCAATGGTTTGAAGCTCAAGCAAGCTAATCAAGAGGCGGCCAAAGCAAGCGAGCTTTTTTTAAGAAATTGGCAGCGTTCGCAATGCGTTACGTGTTGAATGAAATGCGCGTCGCGCGACTATTTTAACAGTTCGCCTCGTAGACAACTCATCGTTCTCATCAGTGTCATCGTCGCGACGCGCGGACGCTGATACGAGGCGTCGCATCAGGCATTCCGTTTCGTTTGCCAACATTCTCTAAATTACACTATGCGCGCGCGCGCCGCACCGAAAAATAAATGAGCGCATTTTTGCCAGCGCAAACCACGACAACAAATTGCTAAGTGCTTCGATCGTTTGGCAACTCAATGCTTTTGTATATCATAACTTATTCGCGTTTTTCACATTCTCGCCGTTGTTCATAACAATTTATTTCATGCAGCATTGTCAGGCTTTACGCCTAATTATAAAATTGCTTCAAACTTCATAATTTGTCAAAAATTAAGTGAAATAACAAGGGTAATGCGAATCACTTCAGTTAGATTTCAAATTACAGCCTAATTCAAAATGATATCATTTTGGAAACATTCTATAATTAAACTTTAGTTATCTATCTATAAATTGAGATTAATTTTAGTTAATTAGCCAATTAACTTTGTATGCAAATTAAGTTTAAAATTTTTTTAAATTTGACTCCCATTGCCCGATTTTTCGCTTAGAAAGTTCAGTAAATAATTAAGTGGCACTTAAAATCAAGTGATTACTTGAATTTTTTTAATTAATCAAATGTATTCATTAATTACCCTTATTATTTAAATATTTTAAAGTCGATTGCAATTTTCACCCTTTAAATATTGAATTATAGAATTTTTTGTACAATTTTTTCTTAAATTTTGCCCATCAGGAAACCGTTTGAAATTTTTAATGCATTAAGGGTGAGCTAATATTCTTACACACCCCTTGTATTTTTTCGGTTAGAAACGCAGAAATAAATGTCATGGTTTGATAAGTAATAATCGTGAAACGTCTCAATTAATATTTCTGTTAGTGTGTAACCCTTAACGTTAGCAATCAGCCCTTCGCATGGCAAGGTGTAGCGAATTGGTCCAACCATCCGCGACGTGGATCAAACAGCCGAATTTCGTTGGCGCGGCCAACTTCAGAGAGCGCGGCGATTAAAAACCGTTTAATGATACAGTAATTTATAACAAACGCACCGCGCGTCGTGCGAAGCAAACACGCGCGGCACGGCAGAAAGAAGGAAGCGAAATAATTTGTGATTTATTTAAAATAAATTAAGATCCTAATCAGATCGGCGATAAACAAAAGTTGAGCCTAATTGGGTTGCAATGGAATAAAATGAAATGCGACGATGCGAAATGCGTGTTCGTGTGGGACGAGGAGAAAGAGTTGCGGATAACACCTTTAAACACGCCTGCAAACGGCGTGAAGGTATCACACAAAATTTGTGATTTGTGTGCTGCCCGATGCGAGATGCTTGATATCGGAACAAATTAGCGCTGAAATTATAGGCTTCACTATGCCGCTATCATCTTCTCGTCGTGCGTGCCGATGAAAACGAAGAAGCGAAGAGGAGGACGAGGATGAAGATGAAGAAGAAGTGTGCGTTTTTGTGGTTTGCCGCCGCCGGTTCAATCGATTATTGCCTCACCTCTATTATTCACACTTGCGTTTCAGTACGAAATGTGCACAACAATTATTTCCACAGTGGAAAACGCAAGCGTACTACGTACGTACGTACGTACGTACACTAGATAGTTGTGCGCGCGTTTTGTTTTTGTCCTTGTAAAATAGACACGTATTTGTTGTAAGTATTTGCTGCTGAGGTGCTCTCTTCTTGCTTCGATATGGATATATGCAACGCGGGGAAAATAATTAGAAGGCGGCTGAGAAGAAGAAGAAGAAGACGACGACGAGGATGAGTGCATAAAGCCGCAATGGCGACAAAAACATCAAATGCGATGCGATGCTGTGCGATGGGAGAGCAGAACACTTGCAATATTTCTGGTTTGGTGATAAAAAGCGTCGCCGTGGACGAGAAGCAGTAATCTCGGCGCGAATAAGCGCGCTGCATTTCTAATAGATATTGCTCGCCGCATCTTTTTGCGCGCTGTGCGTTTTGCAATTTGTCTTGCCTAATTATTTCAGCCTGCACCTATTGAAACAGAAAACAGCAATTTCAGCTAGTTGATTAGGATCATTAGCGTCCATTGCTTTTAATTACGCCTCATTTTCGCGCATCGCTAGAGCGCAATGCAGGCAGGCGCCTTTTTACGCCTTGCTTGGTTTTACCTAAGCCTTTTACTTTTATGACCGTGCAAATTTCATAAAACCGTAAGAATTTCGGTGAGAGAATCATAAGATTATTAATATTTCAGTTATAACGACCATTCATTGAAAAATCATAAAGAAACAAACAATGTTTTAAACTATTCTCTGATAGAACCATTTCAATTTCACTTATAACGATGATAAGTGTAAGATTTAGTCGTTATAAACGGATAATTTCGGGTGTGCTGATATTTAAAGCATGTAATTAATTTATTTTTATCAATTTTTAAGGGTTGAATTTTTCGTTTGTCATTAAATGTCGTTTTGATAAGCGTTTTCATTTCATAATATCGAAAGAATTTTGGTGAGAGAATGATAAGATTATTAATATTTCAGTTACAACGACCATTAAATGAGAAATCATTAGAAAACAAAGAATTTCTCAAAGTATTTCCAGAAATCATGAATATCATAATATCATAACTTAAATTTCGCTTATAACGACGATAAAGGCAAGACTTCGTTACATAGGGAGATTTTCCAGGTTTTATAGTAATTCAAATCAAGTAATTAATTTATTTCTATCAATTGTGAAGGGTTGAATTGTTGTTTTTGTACGTCTTTTACTTTTATGATGATGCGAATTTCATATTGCCATAAGAATTTCGCTGAGAGAATCATAAGATTATTAATATTTCCGTTATAACGACCATTAACTGAGAAAGCAACGTTTAATTAACGCAATTCCATAAATAATGGAAATTCTAATAGAATAACATTTCGCTTATAACGACGATAAATGAACGATTTACTCGTTATATGAATTTTAATGTTTGTAATAAATGTTTTGGTCGTTATATCCGAATCTATTACTTAGAAACTTACTAAATGGATTTTAGGGTAATTTATCGATTAATTCATTTGAAATTTCGATTTGTGTCGTTATATCCGAATAAATGACACGTAAACATTATAAATTTAAAATTATTCCTTCTTTTAATAGAATAAAACAAGTACAATAAATAACATAACAATGGAAGATATTCTACCAAAGAAGAATGAAGAAGTTTGATGTACTTATTGATCGATCATAGATTTAAAGTTATTCGCAAGAAATGAATTGATCGCTTAAACAATTTATGCGAATCCTGTTATAAATGTTATTTATTACTTGATTGTCTACAATCTCCTAAACATATTGCTACGACTATTACGAAAAGGTTGTATTATTCGTACATTCGCTGACGTTATTCAACAGCACAATATACTTAAATGTTAATTTGCCACTCACGTCTTGATTGTCAATTTATTTTTACGCACAACTATTTAATAAGCGCATTATTTCGTTATTTATTTCACGCGGAGTTGAGATAAATGAATGCGAATTGAGTTTAGAGGAGAGCGAACAAATAATGCTCTAAAGATTGGAAACATTTGAAGATCGTTAAACGCGTGCAGTCGTAGTGGTTATAATTCGAAGCAGGTGTTTGGTGTAACTCCCTTGTTTTCTTTGCGCAGATTGTGCCGACTTTCGTGCGCGCTGGGAGTGACCGAAGTGAAACATTTGTAATCCGCATATGCGATTGCATATTATCGGCATCGTAATTCGATTCCTGCCTCCGCGCTTTCCTTCTTAAGCCGGGGCGCAGGCAGGCCACACACGAATTTTCTTCGGCCGCGCATAAATCTCCTTGACTCGCCTGCCACAACAAACCCTGCGTGTGACTTTACCGTGCGAATTTTCCACGCCTTTTTCTTTCGTAATTTTTCAATTTTATCAAGATGTCAACCACTGAAAACCACCAACGACTTTTTCAGATTTTCTATAAAATTAACAAGTTCTAACAAATAATAATTAGCTAATTAACGTGGAATCCTTAAATTTACGATTTCGGGATATAACGACTAAAGTTATCTTTTTAATTAATTATGCTAATTAATTTGGAATTTTGACGTGATTTTCACGAATTTCACTTCATTTACATATAAAAAAATTATGTTACTTCAATCACACCAATTTATTTAATCAATGTTCCTCTAAATTCCGAATTCGTACATTTTCCTTCGCGTACAAAGCAATGATTGGCAATTTGTCTTGAAAATTGTACGTTGTTTATTTAAACAATGGATAAATTTAAGTACGTATTTATTTAAGTATTAATAATTAATATTGAAGGTGTGCATTGAGGCATTGCAAATGCACAAAACATATGTGAATTAACATAAACATAAAACATATGTCTTCATAAGCAGCAGCAGCAACAGAGTTGAATTGTTAGGTTATACATCCATATGTTATGTAGCGAACGATGAGTCGCGTTAGCGTAATGAAGCCATCAAAATAATTAATGCACTTTATGCGCGAGAGCAGGCATATCGCGCGCAATTGAAAGTCGAGAAGCTAGCTAGCTAGGCTAGCAGCAAGCAAGCACTAAGCGCTATAAGCAAGCGTGCGTTCGAATGTAAATTCCCAAATGCGCGCCGCCGATTCCCCGATGAATTAATAAACTTGGGAGCGATCCGCCGCACTCTTTAATCGCGCGTTGCCGCTTGATGTACTCGCAACGCATGGCTGCGAAGGGTGCGCGCAAACTTAACTAATTTCGTGCCTCTAATCTCTATGAAAGGGTTGCGTTGCGATCTTTGCGTAATCAAATTCGTGGATGAATCAACTCATCCCCCCGCCCCAGCACGCGTGTCGCTTTGCCTTCTATAAATAATCACCGCCGAATTTCACATCATTTCAATAATCTAATCTTTATTTAACAAAACATCACGCGAGTTGACATCTCATCCACGTTTCTCCGCCTGACGGTAAGTCGACGTGCAAAGCATGAAAAGTTAACAGAATTGTTTCACTCGCTTCATAAACGTCTGCTACACAAAGTTGCAATAAAATTATCTACTTTTCCACTACCGAAAATTAATTACAAATTTGAAGCCAAATAGTTTTAAAGATATAAAATTATCAGCGCATTAATTGTTTAAAGAATAATGATTTTTCCTTGAAGCTTTTTTTGCGAATATCTTTTTTTTGTTGCAATTTTCTCATTTTAATTAATATTTGCAAAATTAATTATGACTTGTATTCTTTGCTTATTCGAGGAAATAATTAATCAACAAATAAGTAAATTAAATTAAAGATGAAATGTAATTTTAAATATTTGAGATGTAAATCAAAGTTAAAACCGAATTGAAATAATTTGAAAGCACATGATACCAAAATTCATTCAAATTTAATCCTTAAATCACTTTCGCAACGAGTTCTGAAGGATGGCCTTCCCCTGGCAGCCAGTTTATAAGCTAGTCGGTGAGTGCGGCGCCGCCTCCGCCGCCGACTCGACTCATTCTTAATGCATCACGAGTTTTTCGTGTTCGCGCGCGCGCGGGCAGCCACGAACAAAACGCCAATTTAATTTGAAATTTAATTTCAGCAGTAAAACTCGCGTGGATTAGCCGGTTGTGCGCAAACAGCAGAAAACATCACTTAGCCGTGCACTTAAAAAGTGTAATGCGTTTTGCATCAAAACGCGTAGTTACGTCTTTAATTACGAACGAAGCAGGTATTATGCTTTGAGCAAACACAAGTAGTAGCTGGCCGTCTATGCAAATCGAATTGGCAAGTACGTACGTTAACTAATTAATAATTGATTCAATATACAGGCGCGCGCATGAATATTAATTAATGGACGCGATGCGATGCGATGCGATGCTTGGAATTAGAAATGCAAAATGGAGAGTACAAAATATTTTTTACCTGGCCCACAGCGTTATAACGAACGCTAATCGTTATTGATTACAACTATTGGAAGAGCATTTCGCCTGAGCTATTATCGTTAGTCATAATTCGAATGAAATATTCATATTTTATTTAAATATTTATTGATAGCATATAAAGTGCATTGTCGATATTCATTGCTGCGGGTTTTATTTAATTTTTTAAATACATGCGTTTGTAATTACAACAACTGCCATGGAATATTTTATATAAGTTTTATAGCTTGCAGTAAGGGTTATTCCTTTAAAAGGGAAATTCCTTTATTGCATATTCCTTGAGTATATTTATATAAGAAGACCGTCAATAAATTGCAAAATAATTAATGCAATAACAACAAAGTTATTGGAAATTATAGCCAATTACTACCTGCGCTGAACTTGAAGCTTTCTTGGAATTCTCAAGATTACTCAAAAACTATTAATCCGATTGATACTAAATTTTTACTAATTGTTTATAATGAGATCACGAAGTAGATTACCGAAGGATTTTTAATTTGCTTGGAGAATAATTATTTAAAATCATAAAATCTGAGAAAAAAGGTAGAAAAATTGAAATTTTGAGTTTAAACTTTCACCATTGCTTTTTGAACATGACTTTTGACAAATCTTTGGTTCACCGATGAAATAAACTAATCAACTAATAAAATCTTTTGGAAATTTTGAATTGCAATGAATAGTTTTGGAATTATCGTGACCAACGTCAAACGTGTCTTAGAAAATCGCGCTTTGCTAAATCACTTGTAATTCGGCCATTTTTAATAATTTTTAGATGAAACAATGACACAAAATGGATAAAGAGATGTACTAAACGATAATGGTAAACATTTTTGAAAAATATTAATAACGCAACAGCAACAGGAAAAAATAAGAAAACAATTGTTTCTGCTATTCTTTTTTTAATTCTTATTTATGAGTAAACCCTTTGTGAAAATTCTTGACTTAATAGTGTATAATCAATAGAAAAAGGTGTTTGAAACGTTTTAAGCACCTGTCCTTATCATTCCATTCAGTTTTATGGTTTCTGTCGACTCGTTGTTTTCTTATCTGAAAAGATCTCGAAAGATCTTATATTTTGAACAAGTAGTTAAATTCAATCGAAAACACATTCTTTACAAGATTTATACTAAACGTTCCAACCTCTATCGTTTTTTTTCGTGTGTTCTTTATGAAGAAACAGGTAGAAAAATTTCTTGCGTCTTTATTGATTGAGACGTTCGATCGTCTTGGGCGATTATAACCGCCCATCTCAATGATTGATCGTTGATTGATTCGAACGCAGGCAATCCAAACAAAGCAGTGCAGCTCGCACCGATTTAGGCACGAATGAAATTGGTAACAGGTTAATTAAAAAAATTATCACGTCATTGCCGTTGTGAATATTTGGTGTTTACATGCATATCACGAGCATAACACATTCACTTGTTGAGTAATTAATTAATTGGCTGAGTACTAATGCAATTAAGAGTGACTTTGCTCAATAAATCTTGCTGCGCTATCATAATAAATCATGCGCTCAGCTATTTTTCAACTTAAGTAATAATTGTTTAATAACTGCGCTAGAATGTTAAACTGTTATCTTGTGGAATTAAATTGGAAATTTCAATTACAGTAATAACGCTAATAAATCACTAACTTGGCTAACAATTATAAAGTTCAATTGCTTAAGTTTGTTTGGAGTATCTAATGTAATTTTTTCAAATGCCAAAAATTAGTTGGTAACTCAATTTAAGTAATCAACATTAAAATTGGCGAAATTCAATCATGAACAACGTTTGAAACACACGTAAAAAAACGTTGACTTTAAGAAGTAATTATGCGTAAACTAAATAAGCAAATTTGATTATTAATTGACAGGGGATTAAGAATTTAATAATCTTTCAGATAGTGAAAGAATTATTTAAATATCTTTTATAGTTTTTGAGATATTAAGAAAAATGTCCACCCTTTAATAACTGAAAAACTCTCTGTTGTGCGGCACCAGGGATTTTATTGAATACTGTGGCAAAAACAGTTAATTTACTATTTCTTCTGATGTTTTAATTGCCTTGTTGTCTCTGTAAATCACCGGATTTCTTGAATTTTACACAATCAACCTTGGTGTGATCAAATCTAGGGTGAAATTTCAAATTATTAAAACTTAAAGTTCTTAACGGATTTTGGTGATTTAAAAATTATTACCAAGTGTTTGATAAGACTTGGAAAGCTAAATCATAATTTTCATGGTAATTTTAATTTTCCTTCATGAAATAATTCCTTTTCAATTATTTTTGTTGTTTAATTGTTTTACTAAATTTAAAATATGACTTTGGATTAGAACGATTAGAAATATTAATTAATTATTGCTTATTACATAAGATCCCTCAACGCAGGACGATTAATTTAATTAAAATACTTTGAGATAAGACAATGTAATAAATTGAAGACTGCAAGAAGATGCAATCCATTGTCATTTGTTACTCTGCATCTTCGTTTCGTTTGACGAGCGACTGCTTGAGGCGCACCACCGAAAATTATTGAATTAAAATAATAAATGATTGGACATTTGTTAGATTTTTCGATTAGTTCAATACGCATTCATCTGCTGAAGCATTACGAATGGCGCAATTAGGAAGAATTAATTGACGTTGCGCATCGGACTAATAATTTCATAAGCGCACGAACGTACCATCCATCTGCTAATTAATAAGTCATATTTTATGCATACATGAAGATGACATTGTTAATATTTGATTAAGCTGCTGATAGCTCGCGTACTTAAAAGAGAAGAACAAGAACATAAAAGCATATGTGCTTTCATACCAAGGAGAAAGAGATGGAGAAACCAGCAAAGACTTTTGCGGTGTTTTTATGAGCTCTGCGAATCTGCGAACTTAATTAAGCTGGCCATCAGAAGCAAGCCGATATCTTTTGATGGCTTGTATCACAAATTTTTAATTGGCGTTCGATTATCATCGACGAGCTTAATGCTTCGTCGTTCGGCCATTCGCATCAATTTATTGCTCTGCGCATAACAGCCAGGTGAAGTTCGTAAAAATTGTGTTGAAAATTTGTATTGCTAATATTTTTTACTTAATTATTGCATTCTTACATTTCGTTTATAACGACGTGATACTAAAATAGTTTAACGACAATTTTTATTAGGTATCTAATTTATTTGTTAATCAAAAACATTTTTGGAAAATGCTCTATAATTCAAAATTGACTGAACCAATTTTCAAAATTCAAACGTAATTCAATAACTAATTTAATTATCTATCTGCCAGTAATAATATCTTTTTGAGACAATTTGGAATACCTAAGGAAAAATCGATTTGAAAATTTTCTGTTTACCAAAAATTGGAAATTTTTCAAAATTTAATTTCTAATTGAAAATATAATATTTTAAATATGATATTAGAACCATTCGAAAGATATTAAGTTGTAGTTTGAATATATCCAAAGAATTTGAATGTAGGACGACTAGGAGCGTGGAAAATTAATTTTGAATATGACGTTTACATTCGAAGAAAATCTCAACCCAGAAATTGTTCGACTTTGTTAGTAAATTATTGCTAAACTACTCATCCGATTTGAATCATATTTTCACATCCATAAAATTCAGTTATTCCTTTTCTTCCTGTTTTTTCAAAAATGTCATTATTTAAATCAAGATAATTTTCCCTCCGGGACCAGTCGGAAATGTTGCTATTTAATTCGCCAAACACGAATTGCCATTCGGACATCTTCGTATTCTGTTCACAGTCTCTCGCATAATTTTTATCAGCAGTGTACGTGCGGTTCGTGTTCGTGTAAGTGCAATGCGTTTGTGCATCGCAAGTGTTCCAGAAAATCATGGATTATTTGGATTATAGAACACCCACAGCCACTACAAGGTATTTACGTTAATTAGCATTCATTAATTAATTACATAGTAGGCACAAATCGATTTATAATTATTGCTATAATAACTATACATGTGTACAAAATGCGCGAGTGTCAGTGCTTTACAGCATTGCTTTACCTGCATTGTTTCTCCGTTTTTTTGCAAAGTCATCCTATCTACTGCGTGTCTCAAACATTCTCATGCCCATGCATTAACCCGTCCGCAATATAAATCCACAGCTTACATTCTCGTGTCACTCTGTATGTTTAAAAAATATATTGTTGTCGTAATTCATACCAGCCGCAACTTGTTGCATCTGGGAAGCAACCGGATATTTTTACATTGTGATTGTTAATTTTTGTATTGATTGCCAATTAACAATTATCTAAATGAATTATTGTTTATTGTTTCAGATTAGCAGATTGACCGTGCGTCTCGTCGAGGAGTTAAACTGTAAGTGTTTAAACATTGTTTACGCATGCTTATTGATCGATACAAAATCACCGAGAAAAATGGAATAATTACGCATTACGTGATTTTACGATGGGCAGGCAGGTAGTGTTTTAATTAATTAGAAAAACGTAGAAAGAAGCAATACGAATGCGAGTGTCCGTACTCAACGTGATTGTCATAATTCCATCGGCGCGGAACGACACGAAAGTCGTCGAAAATACGGCAGCGCAAAGTGAAATGAAACGTTTAATTGCTTTTCGTGTTGCGCGCCGCGAACGTACCCATGTCAAGAAGGCAGGCAAAACGGCGTGCGCATGCAATGGGCACATTCGGTGATATTGCATAACGTTGGCGGCAGCGGCAGCAGCAGCAGCAGCAGCCTGAAAATTTGCCATTATGATATTTTATTTGTTAATTAGAAGATTAGTTCCCGCAATATTATACGACATATCTCATCATATGCGTCCGACTGGCATACTGCTGCGCAATTCCTTTTACCGTAATTAACTTTTTTACCAATATAGGTAGACCGCGCCGTGCGCTGCGCGTAAATGTTGGAAAATTGGAAAATGCCACATGAAAAAGCGCACACTCATTACGCGCTTATTTCACATATTTTAAGCAACTGACAAAAAACTGTCCACGCGTAGCAAAATTGTGCACAAATTGCGTTAACGGTTTAGTTGTTTGGCGAATAAGTGAATACATATTCAAACGTTTAACAACAATGGCTAAGGTGGCAGCCTTAAGTATGAGGTAAAATATGTAGAAAATTACCTACTACTCTCTCTCCTAACGTAATAAGACTCGCATTATTATTGATTCGTAAACGACAAAGCAAAGTCAACAAGACCGTATTTTCATTCAACGCGAAGAATGCAAGAGCGTCTCAAAAGATTTTCGATGAATACAAATCTAAACCTGGCTCTCATTCTCTTCTCAATGGCAATAATTTACCGATTTAGCCATTGTCGTCTTATTATTTATTCGGGTAGGACTTTCAACTCTTGAAGTGTACGAGGACGGGCGACGAAATTTAATGTCGAAGCAGCTGGTAAATGATAGACGACCATTGTCATGTGACTTTCTATAACTAATTCATAATTTGACAGTTAATGAAAGAGTTTTAATTTCGTAGCACTTTTTCAAATTGTTAGAAACATTTTAAGTTCTGAAGGGATTTAAGTGATTTCACAATTATCCTGTGCTTTGTTTATTCATTGTTTTCTTGCAATGAACTTAAATGTCATAGCAGTCGTCAAATGCCAGGTGACAGCTGTCATAATGTTATATAATTAATGTATAATTTGACAAATTTTAAATGAGTTTTAATTTGTTGCCATGTCATTTAATTACTATTATATTTTGCTACGATTTTCAACTCTTGAGGTTTGAGGATCGGCGATGGCAACTTTAATGTCACATCAGACCTCTAGAACTAATTCATAATTTAACAGATTTGTTAAAGTTTGAATTTCTTTCCGCTGTTGCAAATTATTATAACTTAAATATTTATTCAGCCAAGTCGTTCAACTCTTGAATTATGAGGGAAATGGGCGATGAACAACAGCTGTCAAATACCAGCTGACAATTGTCATTACATTCTCTAACTAATTTATAATTTGACAGATTTTGAAAGCGTTTAATTAGTTTTTTGCCAATTTCTAAAAGCATTATTATGATTTGTTTGATTTATTCATTAATTTCTTAATATTCCTTGAAATACGGTGATGAAATTTAATTCGTCAAGTGCTAAAGGGCAATTGTCATGTCTGCTTGTAATTTATAATTTGACAGATTGTGTAAGCGTTGTAATTTTTGTCGTTTCAGTTGATGAATAATTGAAGGAGGACAATTGCCAAATTGTAAAGTAATAGTGTTGTGCGCATGTCGGGTCGCGGTACAAATGAGTTGTTCGATGGATATTAAACGGCAATAAGAAATGGGTAGGCAGCAAGGCAAGGCCTAGGCAGCGCAGCGCAGCGCAGCGCGTCAAATGCGCAACGCATAAGTAGGTACATGACAATTACGAGGCAGCGAGTTAAAGTGTGCGCTTTGTGGTGTTCAAATAAATAAATAGTTTAATAATATGAAATCGGTCGGAACACACACGTGGTCATTTAAGCACCATTTATGGCTCCATAAATACGAAACAATAAAATGATAGTCGCGTAATATGATTGCGCGCCTTGTAATGTGTAATAGTCGATCGGCGTCGACGAGCGGGCGCGCGCGCGCGCGTACTTTGATGTGCGCGTAAATAATATTTGGTTTGATTGCTCGCGCTCGCCACCACCGGCGCGCACCCGATTAATTCGCACGTAGCGTTCGCGCAGCGCTGCGTGACGAAACGCGACCAAAAAGGCGGCGAAATGCCCGGCTGGCCTGCCGATGCCGCACGCTCGCCGACTGCTCGAAAACGCGTTGGCGCGCTCCGCATTCCCTCGTAAATACGTGAATATTTGTTAAACAAATTTTCCCCGTACGTTTTCATCAATAAATCACTTCCAAAGATATTGCGCGTGTAAATAACGCAACCGCCAACCGAAAAATCAAAAATTATCTATAACAATAAAACGTGCTTGCATTTTACAACTCTATTCAGAATTTCAATTATGCACTTTTGTCCGCATAAAGGCGCATTACAATGCTTACCGAACGTGCGAGGAGGAGATACGAAACGTAATTAAATTTTCACTCAACTATGATTGAGATAATCGCCGGAAGCTTATTGCAAATTTATATTTAAAACTCCCACGGAAATTCTTCATCAATTCATTAAATTCATGTCTGATTGAATGACATTTTCTTCATCCATGAACAAGTGCAATTGGCATTTAAAAGTCTCAGGCTAAAATTCAAAAATTATGGAAATGTTAATTTTCCACCGCGGAAATTTTTCATTTTTTATCGTATTATCGCTAAGCTTTTGTTGATTTTGATTGAACTAACTAAGTAATGAAGGAGAGAAGTGGGCTCTTACCTTCCAGTCTTTGTAATAATCATTTCAGTGCCTAATTCATTAAATTTATCCCATAATTCCTTCGTCTCGAGATGGCAGGTGACATTGCGTAATTCCTCGCAGGACCATCGCTCCTGCAGCAGCGGATTGCGTTGATGCGCTGTCGGCGAACGGCGTCCGGAGGAAGTCCGGCCCGGAACGGACGATTCGGACGTGGAGGAGACGTCCACGGGTGAATCGCGCCCGCTCTCCGTGCCCGGACTAACGAGATTGCAGTCCATCGCCGGCTCCGGCGTGGAAGTCACCGAAGTGGCCGAGGTCTCCACTAATTTCTCTGTAAACATCCAATTACGCCGTACGCGCATTAGCCAAACATTGTGGAAAAGCACAAATTAACGAATCATTAATTCATTTATGGAATCATGCAATCATTACCCACGCTCGTAATGAGCCTGCTTCTCCGAAGAGGCATCACGAATTAAAAACATGCTGCAGTCGTAAATTAAAATGCACAAAACGAAATGAAACAAAGAAGTGCATAAACTTAAACTTTTGTTAGGTTAATTATCGGTTATGCGCTCGCGCTCGCGTAAATCTTCATTACGGCTGCGTTCGAGCACTGCTAATTAATTAATTAACACCAACGCGGGGTGCATTTATGAGCCTGAAAATTCAGCACGGACGCGTCGGCGGCGATTCAGAAGAAACAGCGAAGGCGGGCTAAATATTTATACGTCATGAATTATTTAGGTACGTGAAACGAGCGCAAATGATGTTTTCATTTGAATTAATTGATTAATTCATTGTTCACGCTTTTTAATGAGATTTTCAGATAACGAAATAATTTCTTAATTAGTTAATGAGGATAAGTGTTTCATAAATTTATTAATTAATTATTAAAAAATTCGATGAGAAATGGAAAATACGTTGTTTAATTAATTCTAGTCAGTTTTTTCAGATTTTAAACCAATCAATGAATTTCTTAATTATTTAAACTTATTCGAAATTTTAAGGTCATTTTAATTTGAAGGATTTGATTACAAAATTTAAATTATTTCATTGATTTTT
The DNA here is from genome assembly GCA_963978815.1 of Aleochara curtula. Taxonomy (NCBI): domain Eukaryota; kingdom Metazoa; phylum Arthropoda; class Insecta; order Coleoptera; family Staphylinidae; genus Aleochara; species Aleochara curtula. Next base: position 10,355,381 of record OZ022219.1, on the reverse strand, counting down.
CTTTTGTTTACGGCAAAGCTTAGTGAAATAATTCTCTTGGGTTGTGTGTGAATTTGTTTTAAAGTTTTTGATTATCTAAGTTTTCTGAATTTGGATCTAATTACATCACAAAAATGTTTAGTGATATCATAATCTCAAACAGGCATACGAAATATATTTTTTCGTTCATGATTTGAGTGAGTTCTCCTCAGATTTGTTGAACAATCCAAGATGTAAATGCGTATTTGACGACTTGATTCGGCTATCTCAAGCTGGCGATCGTCGCATTCGTAGAGCTGTTCGAGCATGGCAATGCATTGGCTAGACGGCCGCCACGCCGCCGTCGTGTAATATAAAATAAAATAAAGATTTGGATTATCGTCGTAATAAAGTCATTGTGAACAAAACGCGGCCTTTTGGTCGAGCGCACATTTATCATTCGCGCGAGGCGAGAAAAAGCAATGCTCGCGCATACACCACACGCAGCATGTAGAAAAGCATGCACATACATGTGTTGGTGGAGGCGGCATCGCCACCGCACGAAACCATTACGTGACCATCAACACTATTTCATCGCCGCGAAAGCTCACGCCGCCGTCGCCGTCGCCGCCGCCGCCGCCAACGCTAACGCGCCTTCCGTTTTCCCAATGATATCTCAACGAAATGTAGCTACGTGTTTGATGTGGCGTTTTATTAATCCCAAACTCATTCATTCCTTGAAACGAATGCATTTATATCATTTTTACACTCTTATTTTCACTCGTACCTCCTTCTCTTTACTTCTTTTATTATTATTCAAACAAATTCCTTTTTTTTTTGCGCCACCAGCATTTTGATTAATGTCGAAAGGAAAACAAAACACAAAAAGCATGAAAAAGTATGTTAATGAAATGTGGAAATGAGTTTAATTCGTTTTCTCTTCGCTTTTGAAAAAGCGATAATTTTTATACGTTGAGGGGCGTTTTTTTACGTTGAATAATTACTGATATTCATTGTAATAATATAATCACACGCCCACAGGAATTTCTTTTTGTAGTATTAATTTTACAACATGGGGAAAATCACAGATTACCAAATCAACAATTAAACACTTTGTCAATTGTTCAAATATGCAATGTCGTAAAATTCATAAATTATCGACAATAATTAATTCAGGGCTTTGATTACGAAGTAAGTAAATAATTTTATGAGTGCAACTTTACATAAAATGAAAATAATTGTGTTGCAAACAAGCTATTTATAAACAAAGAATTATTATTTCGCGAACAATTCGACCATGGCTGATACGTCAACAGCAAACAGCTTCATCTCTGGACTAATAGAACCATTTCTGTGGTTTATCCACCGTTTTTCGACCCTCTGATGATTCAACCCCCAAAACTATTGAAATTGGTCTCAGGGATGATTCAATTCTTCATTCAATCACATATTTGAAGCTGGCAGTAATGACAATTACGATAATAATTAATAATTTAAAGAAATATTCATTGAATGTGTTTTATATCAACCACCTGGGGGTGGATTTGTCCCAAATTAGATGAAACATCACTTCAACACTATTTCAACTCAATACCACCCCTTCTTATTGATAAATTTTGAAACATTAAGGATGATATTTAGGTAAATGATATAAACAAATAATTATAAATTAATTATGAACAAAAACAGGATAAAAATTGTATGAATAGTCGCCTTGAAATACAGGATGTGGTTTGATACGTCCGCTCGCGAAGAGATGATGGTGATAAGCACTAATTTCAACAAATCATAATCGCATTGAGATCTGGGCGTTTTTGGCTGCGAACAAAAGCATGCGTTTTGTAGGGTTTTTGTTTGCTTAGCCAAGCGACTGATTGCGTTTCGGGCTGTTGTTGTTTGTTGCTCTTCTCACACGCATTGCAATTGCGGTTGTCGGTGAGACCAGACAGACCTCCCTGAGAATAATAATAATAACGCCCGCCACACGTACGCGAATAGAGAATAGTGGACAATCAGAATCTTATCGGCAGATAAGCGATCGGCATCGAAGTGTAATGATACTGTGTGTATATTACACCGGCGCACTAATGTCCCAACCAATTACAAAACGCCCGTCCGATTATGTTTTAATGACGTTATTATTATTATTCGGACGACTTCTGACTTTTGTGTGCGTTTGTCCACTTGGAGCGGGCGCGCGCATTAATGACCAGTTGCCAATAGCGATTAGTGTTTGCCAGCGCATTCGGCCAACGATTTTCTCGCATGATTATCATGCTTTATTATTTTCCATTTTGTCAAATGATTGTATCAGCGTTATGCTACCTAGGTATATCTAGTGTTTATAGTTTTACTTCAATTCGGGTATAACGACAAGCGCATTAGAGCTACATCATAAACAACAAATTACAAATAATTCACGCAATTATCACAATAGTTTTTTGACGTTGTTGCTGAATTTTTCTAGATTATACCGCGAATTTCTGAAGCAAATAAGTTTTTCTAGATTATTTGCTAAGATGACAATCCGGTCGTTATATCCGTATGGATTTTTAATCATTATTAATCACTTTGGGTCGCTACAAACGAATTATCGTTGCAATATCATGAAAGACGAGAGAAAATTATAACAAAACTTTTCTAATTGATTTCCACGCCGTTATAATAAAATTAGCTTCTAGTAAAATGCACAAGACCTCATTAATCAGTCGTTATAAGCGAATAATTATTGCTATAACTTGAGGAAATCTTGGTGAATTCTGAGTTAAATATCCTTGATAATACCGAAATTACCGCAAATTTCTGTTGAAAATAAGTTTTCCCGGATTATTTTAAAAGATGACAATCCGGTCGTTGTATCCATAAGGATTTTGAATCGTTTTATTAGGATGCTTCCTGAAAAGGCTTCTTGAAATTAATCTAACAATGAATAAGCCTCAGAAAATCACAAAACTTTTCTAGAGCATTTCCGAATTGCTAAAACAAAATGTGCCTCTACTAAAACTTTGTTTGCCGGTCGTTATAAGTGAATAATTATATCTCAAACGTTGGTTACAACTTGAAAAAATCATTGTGAACATTGCGCTTCGTAAAATAATCAATGAGATTGGTTATGACGAGAGAACATTTGCGCGGCGATTGCTTTTTAAAAGTCAAAAACAAAAGGTGTGTTTAATTTTCATGCCGAATTAGAGCGAAAGCATTTGGCGCGAGCAATGCAACGCAACGCATTGATGATATACACAATAGCAGTTGAGCGAACGAATGGCAAACCGCAATGCAATGATACACGAAACGAGAATACGGATTCGTTTCTTTCTTTCTTGCTTGCTTGCTTGCTGTTTTTTGTTCTCTTTGAAAGACAGTCGCGCGCGCAATGTGCTCCTGTTTGTGCGTTCGCACATGGCGCAAACGCGTATGCTGATTATCAATAAAGATGGCTCCTTTTTCTTCGTCTCGCGCGCGCGCGCACGCAGACAAATATACAGATGCCACCTGGAATTCGAATAAATGTCAAAACTTGATGGGCCTCCGACGTGTCTCTCTAATAACTTCTCTCCTCTCGCGCACACCGAACGAACCAAAGTGTTTCGCTTTTTTTGCGCGTTGCATTTTCAGTTCGTTCCTTCGTCCGTTCGTTTTTTTCACACAACAAACTGTAATGCAATTTGACGTACGGCAAAAGGAAGAAGTGAGGGCGTAACGGAAACATTTAATTTATATTGTCGTGACTTAAATATTACAACTTATGCTCTAAATGTTATTGTAATTTTACCAACTAATGGCAATCAAAATACAACATATCTATGGCTGTGTAATAAATAATTACACATTCACTCATGAGTATAATAAATAAATAAATGAAATGGGTACTACGAAAAATATTAACCGTAATAGCAATGAAATCCATTCGGAAAACCGTTAATGCGTTTTTGTCGAAAACGTCAATCGTATTCATCATTTATACATGATTTTCATATGCTCGAAATCCAACTCGGAAGCACCGAAAAGCTCGATCTAATCGGCTATCAATACAATCAATGATTAGAGGCGGCCGTTGCCGCTGTTCGATGGGCAGTTGTTGAAATAATTTCTGTTCATATTTTGTTCGTGCCGCGTGCGGTTTCATAAATATACCATTCGCCATAAGTGCATTTCGTATTTATTATCGACTCCTCTACAAATTCGAGAGTGCGACAACAACTGTCATTCTTTTTTTTTGTGCGTGGATGTCACATGCAATTTTAGCATTAACAATTACTCGCGCACGCATGATATTTGTTGATACGTAGGTAACTCGGCATGCTACTAATTCGAATATTGAGTGTCAATCGAATAGGACACTCAGCCATTTTTGGACGACGCGTAATTACACTCAATGCCATACGAGAGTACCGCAATTACTTAACGGAACAACCCCGTCAACTTTTCATCAAAAATGGTTATTGTTTCTGTGCGCAAACGTACGTACGTACCTATAATATATTATTACTGTTATTACCAAATTACACCTTTGAAATAACTGATTATTCAATCATTTTATAAACTTTCATTTATCTACTCAACAATTATTATAACCTCTCTATACTGATAAAGCTTTATTTCGGTTTAAATAATTAGTATTTGAAAAAATACGTTAATTTTTCCATGTTTAACAAATACATAGCTATTAAAACATTCTTTCAACATATTCAAACATGAAATCATAACAAGTTAAGAAATATGATTGAAACTGCACACAACTTGAGCAATAATTACCACTCGAACTATTTCAACAATGTTCCGGCATAAATATTTATTCTTTTCCAAATAATGGCACACTTTATACTCTAAACTGGCAATTTTTACGTCAAACAGCATTCGCGTAAGTAAATAATTTGTCATGATTGCGACCACCTCGACGAGGGCATTAAGTTAATTGGCGGTAATAAAGCATCATAAATAATAAACATTTTGAAACGATGCAAAAACGCGCGCTTCGCGGTGGACGCTAAGTAATATTTGCACTTTACCGTATTGCATTGCGCGATTATTCGCGCAATTATAACAAAATGTTAACATCGCTCCATAGACAAATCGGCCATCAATACGCGTCAGACGTCGACATGTTTGTTCAAATTCGATCATAAACCCACATGTTCGACCTCAACATGCCGTCAATTTCGTCGAATGAAGGAAAACTTTTATGCTAGATGACAATGGGCAATTGCGATTTAGCCGCCATTGCGTCACACAAGTTGCCTACATGCACGTAAAAGGGGTTGGTGCAGAAATTGGATTTTTTATTAAGATATGAAGTACGCCGGTGTTGTTGAAGGTGCACGCAAATGTATCGTTGAAATTTTTAAGGCATAATTCCGTAATAAATATTTATTATGCGCACTCGCAGCGATAATAAATGTTATAATATATAATGGCATAACGTTAATATTTATTACGCTCTTTATCGCTCGCCTCCCGTTTTTTATCAATCCACTTTTCGACTTGTGCCAATTATTTATTGCAAATACAATTTGCGCATGTAGGATGCGTGCAGGTTATGAACGTGTGAACTGTTCGCACAGTCGTCAGGAGGAGAAGAGACGACACATGTGGAAGTAAGAGTAAGAAAAAGCAAGCAACATACCCAGAGGCGACAGCGTATCCGACGGTTCGCGACATTTGGTCCTCGACGCTCTGCCATTGCGCGCCATGATTGCCGCAATGCTAAAGTCAGTGGCGCACGGGCGCATTGTGCAGTTGTCTTCCATCACCGGCGGCTCTTCACCATTACAGCACATTCACAATAATGTCAAATTTATGCCCATTTATCAAACAACACCACGTCGTTTACGTTTACAAACAGTACCAACGCTGCGCGCGCGTACGCACTTCCTGCCCAAGCAAACCACGTGGTGCGAATAGGCAACCCACAATGTAGCGAAGGATTCAATTTCTTGGTGCACGTGCGCAACGACACTCCATCCCCCGTTGTGGAGCGCTAATCGCCGTCTTTGCACACCCGCAGGATTGCGCGCGCGCTAATTTGTTTCGCAAATACGTGCGATCCTACCTTTCGCTTCGTGCTCGGGATGCAAACTGATCTACTTGTCGCAGCACATTGTCAGCGGTGGCACTTGTTCAACAAGTGCAATTGTTATAAACAGTTGAAGCACACATGACAAGTTTGGTAATACACTTTTGCGGTGGTAATATGCACATTCACACGGTAACTGTGGCAACGGGCGAAACGAGGCGCGAGGACGAGAAACACACGCGCGCGCGCGAACACTGGCTGCCTACCGCAGACGCAAAGCCAAGATGTTTTGACAGAGGAATGAATATTTAGAATCCTTTTGATTCACATTTAACAAGATTAGTATGATAGAGCCGGCGAGAGCGGCGAGATTGGTCGCTCCCACTATGCAGAAGGCGTGTTTCCTCGAAGGAGTGAGCACACGCGTGCCACGATGTGTCGGTGTTCGCGCCCGATGTCAGTGCGCACGCCAACCGCACGACGACGTCTTCGTGATCTTGATGATGATGACGATGACGATGACGACGATTTTCGCGCTTGCCGGCCGAAGCACAATCGCAATTCGGTAATTGATTCCTCAAGGAGCTGTGGGGTCGACGGGGGATGGTTGGAGATGCTTGGGGTACTTGGGCAGTGAGGAGAATGAGTGTCGCGCACCACACACACTTTTCGGCTGGCCACACTGACTGGAGCGAGCGCAATTGCAATGATACGCGCGGCGTGCACGCTACGATCCTGCCATTTTTTTGTTTTGCTTCTGTTTGGTCGGCGCACTGCCACTTCCACCTCCACCGCAGCAGCAGGCAGCAGGAGCACACGCTGCACGGCGGCGAGAAAATAGAGAAAGCGGTAGTTTTTCCTCCGCGACCGGTTCCATTCCACTTTGATGAAAGCACATTATGCGCCACACGGCCACCGATGTGTGTTTGCTCACAGTTCGTCACCACGCGCGTCGTCCTTGTCGGACGCGTGCGGCGGCATGGTTATCGCGACGTTGGCGTCCTGCTCGCGCCAAGAAGTATGCACACCTTGGTGGCTTTGTACCTGAATTGGGCGCGCATCGCGTACGTGGGGGCAAATCATGCAGCCGGCAAATGTCGACGATGGAGGTCTGGCTTTTCTCCTTTTTTCGGCGCGGCTATTACGCCACGCTCGGCTACACCGTCCGCCAAGGGGCGGTGTGGTTGCGCCAGTCGCGAACGCCCTTTAGGCGGTCTTGGTGTCGCATTCGTATGGACCGCCTCACTTAAATTCCTGCTGCCTGTTGTACTCCTGCCGGCTGCCGGCTCGTAACGCATACGCTGCGGTGTGCCGGTGCGCCTGACGTGATTCGGCTTGACGTGACCGTCTGCCTACTGTGTGCATTCTGCTCGCTACTCGACAATCTCGTTCGTCAGCCGGCCATATGCGCCTTTTATTGCATGATCTTGCAAATCCTTGTTGCTTATCATACCTGTACGGATGGATGACGTATCGGATTTGGATTTCATGCCATTGACTTTATGCTTGATTACAATTTTTGCTTTCGAACAATTTCAAAATACATCAACTACTTCAATCAATCAATTATTTCTAGGCTCAATAAGAAACCGTCGTATTCTCTCCTGAATTCCAGGATTTCCTGCTCAAGTCCAATATGCGTTATCCTTTAAGTGACCATTTTTACATAACTGAAATGCAAGGATTCAAACGATTTGAATAGGAACTTCACATTTTACTTGGATTGGGGACTAAAGGCCCAAAAATAATTTTAGAAATTGTAAATTGCGAGGAATTGTATTATATAAATTTTTCTTTGTGTTTCAGGATTCAATGGATATTCAGGATTTTCAGCAGAAATCTAGGGTAAGTAATTATTTAATTTTAATTACGAAAAAAATAATAATTATCGCATAAAACGTTGAGAAATAAATGATTGTATATAATTGAATTGAGAATGGCAAATGCGAGTTGAACGCAGTTTGGCAATTGGAAATCTAATGCGGAGCTCGCTCGGTGCCCCTTGTTTCGAGTTCATTAGTCGTGTGACGTCGCCGTTGACAAAGCAGGCACGAGTGTAGTAAGTTGGCGCAAGGCGCAATTGAATTTCGATTGAGACCGCCAACAAGCGCGGCCTTCTGGTGCGCGCTAAATGGACCGTGCGAAATCGACAATGCGCGCTCGCGATCATATTTATGCGCGGAGAGTCTCAACACGTTGACGTCTCATTTTCATCGAACAATTAAATGCAGCAGGCGCACGAAACAATACGTGATTTTCAGGCGAACGCCTGCACCATCGGCTTCTTTGTTTCGCTTTGCGTTCGTTTTTCACCGATCTCGCGCCGAATCAATCGCATTGATGTACGACATACGCGCGTATTGTTTGCGCGCTGTGTTCAACAATCTTGAACAATGTGATTACTTTTCGAAAACAATAGACGAGGACGCACGCTCATTGCTTATTCGCATTGCTGTCGACTTCTGCTTAACATCCAACTCAACCTATAATCTGCTGTCATTTGTCTTTTCACCAGTGCCTACAGCTGATTTTCATTTTGCTTACATTTTTCGGATATAACGACGATCGTGTTGTATTATTTGATGAAGGGTTAATTCGGTTATAACGACAGCCAGCGAGGCTGCAAATTTATTTAGCAAAACAAGACATATTTTAGGATTTTGTTTATATTTTTCGGTTATAACGACGGATTAGTCAAGGTTAGTTTAGTTGAATAATTTGATTAAGGGTTAATTCGGTTATAACGACAGCAATTTAAATTTTTATGCTTATTTCAAGAAGAGCGACTCATTTATTTGAAATATTTTGTAAAATCATGAAGTTTCCAGTTAGGATTTTCATTTATAACGACGGAATTATTTATATTTTTGCGTGCACGTACAATGACGAAATAATGATTGTTTTATTCAGTTATAGCAACGAACTATTTAGTTATAGATGTAAAACACTTGAATTCATTCGGGAATAACGAATTTTCTCGAATCTCCACGAAATTCTCTGACAATTTCTCGTTAAGTTTGCAACCTGAATGAAATTGTCTATGATTTTCGTATATAGCGACCAAATATTAAATCCAATACTCAATTTATATTATTCTAACGACTTACTCTTTCGAGTTCCTTGTTATTTTTCGGTTATTACGACGAAAAACGGTATTTAAAACGTAAAACCTACATATGTCATGAGATTATTTGCTTATAACGACCAGATTTTCAATTTAACGCCAATTTTGAGACAATAAACCAATTTTATTCAGGCAAAACTCATTTGGCGACTTTCGTTTATACCGACGAAATGATGAGGATATTTTATGGTGGTTATTAAGCCCACCATTGACTGTAATTATTCATAATTAATTAATATTTTAAATTCGACCTATAAAAGTAATATTTATTTAATTAATTGGCGAATTTATTACTTTGCTATTCAAATGAATATTAATTAAAACGCTGCACATTTGAAAAATTAATGCGAATCACTTAATTAGCACAGAAACAAAACAAAACGCGTGCAACGCGAGTCTGACAAGAAATATGATGGCTGATATAAAAATATCATCAAGGGAGCGTTTGCTAATTAACAGCGCAGCGCGAATGCACTAATTTCAGGTGCAGACTCATTTCGCATAATGCATTTTAATTCAATTTCGTTTCATTATTAAACATCGCTTAGTCACTGACAAAGGCCTAAACTGGCCCAAAACGCGCGCACAAAAAAAAGTGTACGGCAGCGGGCGCATTAAAAACTATTAGCGAAACAACTACCGGCAATAAAAACGCATGCAGAAAATGAATGCAGAGATGCATTTTATGCGCATGCATCTCCGATGGCGGATAACAATCAAATTATAAAGTTTTTTCATCATTTACATTCAATTAGGCGCGTTTAACATGTTTTTACGTGTTCCGCCGTATAATCATGAATATCGAATTGACGCTCAACCTCCTTCTTTTTCTTCGCCGCTCTGCCGGGATGTTCGCCAGACTTGATTCAATTGCTCACTTTTGTTTTACATAATTACCAACACTCAAAAATAAACTTTTTTAAAATTGTGAGGAGGAGGGTTATAATGAAATTCTAATCAATTCAAAATTATTCCAAAAAATAAATTTCTAGACAAAATAAAAATATAAATTAGCGAAGGGAAAAGCCAGGTAATACGTCGGTGCAATGGAAGTCAAAAATTTATTTTTAAAAAGCGATTTCCACTGAAAATTGGTAGATAGATAGATATTTTACTTATTAAAAGTTTCCAGAAAAAAAATCAATTTAGAATAGACTGATATTTGAAATCTCGATTAGGTGATTCCCATTACCCTCTTTGTCTCGTAATATTTATTCTATTCATCATAAATTTTAGCCTTTAACGAATTTCGTTGATGAATTTAATTCAATTTCAAAATCAATTGCTTATTTCACAATTTTTCTGATTTTAACGAATGAAAATCTTAAAAGAAAATTTCTATCCTGTTTACGTTAAAATCAATAATTTAAATTATATTCAAATTTTTTATCTGATGATAAATGATAATTGGACGCTGAAAATTAGTTAAGAATTGAGTAAACAAAATGTTACGATGCTTGATTCTAAGATGAGCAACAAACTAAAATATTTTACGATTTCAATAAAGAAACGTAAAGAACAGATCGTTTTCTGAATGAAACGAGATATGTTTGTGAATTCATTCATAACTTGAGCACCTTATAGTTTTCGTTTTAATCATATTTCCAATTTTTGGTGTGTCGCAAAGCACCAGCCACCACTGGCGCTGCAGTAAAATGAAACGTATTGTGAAGACGACACAACTAGTAGAAAGATAATGCTCGCTTCTTTAGGGGTTTATGTGTGGCTTTCAGAGGCCATTCTATAAATCACTTAATTTGTCAGTTGTTTTAACCAAAAAACAAGCAACAACAACCGGTAGGGGCAAAACTGCTGAAGAGTTACTTGCCTTCAACTCTTCTTCAATATGTGGGTGTTACACCTCTTTCTCATCGCACGCGTCTTCCACGCTTCTTTATTTATTTAATATGTAAATTTACCTGCTTTTCATCCACGTTTATTTTACCTTTTATTACCATTATCGTCAACCACGGTGTTGGTTCCAACACCAACTCGCAACTCCTCACAGCTTCTGTATATTTATTGCTTCTGGTTCAGACTTGAAGCGAACAGCAACAAACAACAACAACAACAAAAAAAGAACGCCTGTTGGAATCTTGAAGGAAACTGAAAGGATTTTGTTTTTACTTACTTGCTTATTAATTTCTTCCTTTTCGAATCAAATTTCTTCACGTCATTGCAAACTTTTGCGATAACAACAATGAGCAGACCACACAATACAGTGAGGTGAGGATGCAAGCAGTGTAACTTCATCCAGATGCAATTCGCATAAAAGAATCCTTTGAATATGCACGCTGTGCGTTCAGGACTTGACAAAAGTGCAATTGCATCACCTTTTTGCCAAACAACTTGGTGCCCCTTAAGAGAACAAAGCACAGACAGAGAATTTATGAAGTAGCATGGGCTAATAAAAGTTTTCAAGATGACCAGCATGTAGGTGATATTTATTGCGAAATTAAAAATGGGGGTTTTATTGCGTTTTAAGAAGTACCCTTAGATATCGTTTAATTGACAATAATAATATTAATTATAGCTCTTTTTTTATTGACTTGCAAGAATAATCCTGCAGGAGAATTCTTGATAATAGCACGGCAATTACTTGCGTTAATTAACTCATAATTAATTAAATTACGTCTTCTGACATTAACGATTAACGGCTGGTTCGGCGTGCGCGAATAAATAACGCGAGCGAGCGGAATGCAATTGCAAAAGTCTGCGAGCGGCGCCAGAGGAAACGCACGCGTAAGATCAGAATCCGTGAAGAAAGTGTGCTCGCGTCGCGCCGCGTATAATTTAGGATTATCGCCGTTTTGACGCGTTTAACGCGTACGAGCTCTCGATGACCACCCTGGTCGTCTTCAGAATGAATTACAATGCGCTAAGAATTGCACAAAACGTGCAAAATGTCGCGTTCATGCCGCGTTTTCCAATTGTCCTTTTTCTTCATAAATTCACTTTCGCATGCTGCAAATTCAATTCCAAATTTGAATTTCTCATAGTGGTAAAAAATTTGATAAACCTTAGAAATTATTATCGAGTTTTTGGGCTTCAAAGCAAATTGAATTAAATTGTTAGAAGAAAATTTTGAATTCGGCTTTTCCTGTGATTTTTCTGGAAAAGCTGTCTAAGTTAATATAATACAACCCAGCCTAACCTAATCTAACCTAACCCTAAAATTCCGGTTATAACAACCACAAATACTCCTTAAGGAAAGTTTTTAAAAGAAACTACTTGCAAATTACACGATGAGAAAATTTGATCGCACAAAAACAGGGAAATCCTCATTTTTTGATTGAGTTTAAGAAGCACAAATATTTCACTTGGTTTAAGGGCTGAAACCGAACTAATCTAACCTAACCTTAAAATTTCGGTTATACCTAAGTATGTACCACAAATTTACTTCCAGGGATGTTTTCCGAATTCGAAAATTAGACGATGAGAAAATTTGAATGCAGAAAATAAAGAAAATTCCTTTTTTTTCAGTTTAAGCGCTGATTCAATTTAAATTTGTGTAAATAGAGGGATGAGTTGAATTGAGGTTAAGAGGATAATAAAGCTGCGGTCGCAGACAAACAATTTATTTAGGGTGACAGAAATCAGCGCACTAAATAAGTGGTTGTTGTCAATTTGGTGAAAAAGCGTTTTGTTCAGCGTGTGACGTTTGGTATTTAGTGTGGTCGTGCATAAAGAGGTACGAAGAAGGCGCATGCAGCCCCCTGCGGATCGCGCGGCGGTAAGACCGGTTGGTCAAGCGCGGAGTGGACAAGTTATCAGTAATTGCCGCGTGTGTTTAGCGTTTGAGAGATCGCCATCTCCGAGTGGTGTGATTGGCGAATATGTGCGTATGCTACATGCCGAGTACAAACTAACTAACGCTGAGAGCGTGCGGCTGGAGGCAGATGTTCTCCTTATTATCCCCGCGTGCGCGGCCATCGAGAAGATCGATTATGGTAGCCGCGGGACGTCTTTCACGATGACCACTGACCATTGTCCGCTCCACTCACGTGTGCGCGCTCTACACGGACGCAAACGACACAAACGACGTTTATCGTTGATCGGTGCGGTGCAAAACTTTCAAATCATACATGCACTCACACGCCGGCTACGAAATAATGCTTGAGGTGCACAGCCACCCAATGCGCACGAAGGGCACTCGTTTCGAGTGAGTCATCTCCAAGCATCAGCTGCCCACAAATCTACTTAATGAAGTGATCGGATTATGTTAGCCACTCATTTAATGCTGGATTCGCACTCGATAGAATTAAGACTTCTATTCTTAGTTATTTCGAGATGAAATTACAGCAAAAGCAATTGAATTCAACCCCATTCATTAGTAAATTTTTTCTAGACGCAAGAAAATTAAATTAAGAAAATAATTCGGATTTATTATGGACCTTAAAGTTATTTAATTAGTTTTTATGAAAATTCTAAAAGTTGAAGTGGGGTAAATCCCATATAGACCTTATTTATCCGATTAAGGGTTGCACTGTGCCAAATTTCTAACTCTCTGCAAAATTTCTATAAAAAGATGTTCCTTTGTTCACTAACCAAGCTACGAATTTTCTCAATATTTCAGTTCAATTGAATTTTTTATACTAATGATAATTTTGCAATCCTTCGAGGGTCTGAAATTATGTAATATACATAAAAAATAATCGTTGAAACATTGGCAAAAATTTTGTCAACGAAAATTGAAAACTCCGCTTTAAATTAATTTTGAAAAGTCGTTAAGAAATTGTTGGAAATCAAGAGAATTAGAATTTGTTTGAGAATTATTCGCTTAATATAGCAGCAAAATTAATTCTTGCAGAATTATTTTATTATCATTAAAAATAGCATGAAGAAAATGAATGAATGAGTATTTACTTTGTGAAATTATGCTCGGAAGAAATTATTTATTCCTGACGGAAGCATTGAACTTCTAAACGATGTCTGCATACTCGAGTGCCGCATTTCAAGGGTTTGTATTTTTAGATTAATGCCTTCAGTGGTTGTTCAAAGTTGTAAGGTAACACGTTCCCGCCTTTGAACGGCGCGCCGCGGCGGCCGCTTGTGGAAAGATCATAAAATAAGAAAACAATCTGCGCAATTCACTTTCAATTATTTTTTGTACAAATTAATCTCACGTTAAACGCACATCCACAAAAAAAAAACTCATTTTATACGAACAGAAGCAGGCGAGTGAGCAGACAAGTAAGTCATAAAAAATATTACCAGAAGCCGGTAGCACATGTAAGATTAAACTCTCTTCTGATTAGAAGAGAGTGATCTGCACCCTTAAAAGTCGCACGCACAAAGAAGAAAGCTTGCGCCAACCACTTGAATGTCATTAAAGATCAAGCAATTTGTCAGTTTGTCATGACAGACTCGCATGTCTAATAAATTTCTTGAGGTTTGCTAAGGGTTAAAAATCTAATTTTAAATACTTTGGATGTAGACGACGTAGTACGCTTTGAAAATAACAACTATTCGGATATAACGACTTACTTGACAATGATAGAAGGTATTTATTTGTGGTGAGAACAGGGACAGGGAGGGGAATTTTGTGATTTCTTCGTCGTTATATGTAAAATTTGACTTTTTATGAATTGAAATCGTGGTAAGTTTATTTGAGTCTCGATTATATTGCTAAAATCGCAAATAACGACCAGATGTGTAATAAATTCATTGAAATCTATGTAATATTGCGACCGAAAATAGCATAAGAAATACTAGAAGAATTTTGCGGTTCTTTTGTCGTCGTTATAACCGAAATTTGACGGTTAATGAATAAAATTCGTTGCAGTTTTCAAGCAATTTTTAATGGATTAGAAGTTATTACATTGAAACGCGAATAACGACCAGATTTGCTACAAAAACATTGAAATTCGTGAAAATGTAACGACCAAAAAATGTTAACAAAAGAATTTTACTGGTTCTTTATCAATAACTCAATTGTTGAAGTTGTTATTGAAGCAAATAATTAATTTCTGATAAAAGCTTTGAGTAATCATTAACTGCAAAGGGATTGGTTTGAAATGAATCTAACTTAAGTGATTTTTTGCATAACAAATTCTAGGAGAATTAAGTGACTTTTTCGTGGTCGTTATAACTGAAATTTCATGTCTTATTTGGTGTATTTAATGCAATTTTCTCAGGATATTTATCGGTTATCGGACTTCAATCTCTTTGAAGTCTTTTTTGCTATTTCTTCGACAATAAGTAAATTGAAGAGTATCCAAGTAAAAAAGTGAATTTTTTTATGAAAACATTGAGTAATCAATAAAACGCAATGTGACTGGTCGCATAAAAAAACTTAAGGGAATTTTTGAACGGCAAACTAATATTTCTTTGTCACAAAGCGCACGCGGCAGATAGATGGACAGACAACAACGCGGCCGCCCTTTCGGAAACAGGGAGCGAAGTGGCGGCGAGTGCACGACTTGCAATGGGAATTTGAAGGGCAATTGGGGTTAACGTCACGTGGCAGCTTAGTGAAATATATCCGGCGGCAAAGAGATTACAATCCGTGTTGCGTTGCAGCAGCATGTAATGTTTTTGCATCTCCAGTGTTTGTTGCGGCGAGAATTTATCGGCGGTCGAAACATTTAAATACGACATGCGACGCAAACTGCGCCTGCACACACGCTTTGCTCAAATTGCCGAGCAATCATATTGATTACAAGTCGCCAAAATTTTAATTTGAAGACGGCACACAGTCACATTACGTGCCACTGTAATTAAACGAAACGCCAAGGTGCTGCGCGGTGTTGCGCTCTGTCGTGTGAAGTAATTGCATGAATTTTATCAAAAAAACGAACACCTACCTAGGTGAGTGAGGGGCCTCTAGAGTTTTTGGTGCTGTTTCATGTGCAGCGCGCACATTGGAAGGCCATGAGTTCTCGATAATAATTAGGTTGATGTGTTAAAGCGTTACGAATTATGCCCCTCGGTGGTCATAACGCCCACAAACTATAAGCGAGATCCATTCATCATTCCGAGTGTGCGCACACACGCATCGTATCGTGTGCTATTATTGTTATTATTACCTACACTCAAGCTGTGAGTTCCACAGTGAACTCAATGTTTCAATTTTCCATTTCCTGTTTCAAGATTTTCTTCTATTTGTTAAGATATCTTTCGACATTTTTTTGACAAGTAACAAAAAACGCAATGATGAATTATTATTTTTGATAAGATTATTTTTCAGTGAGTACGGAATTTTATAAAATAAAAAAATAATTTATCATCTTGAATAATTTGAAAGAAACATAGATTTTTAGTCTACAATTAATTCAACAATGTTGGAAAGTCCGGTCAAATATTTGTATGTTTTAGTATGTGGTAAAGTTAAGAGGAAAGTAATGAGAAGGTAATGAGAGTCAGGTGAAAAAAGATTCTCATTACCCGTCACTGGTCTCTAAGGAAAAGAGTAAAAAATTATAATAACACAAGAATTTAAATCGTAATACAAAGTGCCCTTCATGTTTTTGAGTAACACGACTAAAGATTAGTTAGAGAATAATTAAAGTTTACTTAAAAATTCGGTACTCATAGCTTAAGTTCATACAGCATTAAATTACATTGGCGAGGCGTGAAATCAAAAAATTAGTGTCAATCAGAAACGCGTAATGATAGCAGGCGTAAGGCTTTATTGCAAGACAGGGTGGATACAGAAGGGGTGGAGAAGGCATTTTTTTAATTTTCGGGACTATAGTTTAGTAGATATGTAGGCTCATTGCGCAATGACTCCCGTTACCTGCTTTTTCTAAGTTGAGTCAATTCTTTCTTGAATTTATAGGAGAAAAGAAGGATTTTTAATAGGACTAATAAGAATTTTCAGTTAGCAGCAACTTCTTTGAATCTTTTGATATAAATTCCATGAACTCCTTGCAATTTGAATTTGATATTGAAACGTGAGGAGATAAAAGGTAAGAAATGTAAATAAATACTTAGAGAAATTGGAAAGGTAAATTGAATTTTGTTACATGCGTAGGTGAACACATTGGATATTCATTGGTTGAGCAGGTCTGTTCTGTTCTGTTGACCATCGGTCAGTAGCAACTTCTGAATCGGCATTGTTGCACTCGAGCGTATGCAGTGAGTGAGCGAGCTGGCTGCCAGCGACGCAGGGGGGCATGCGCGCATGCAACTATTTTGTTTATACCAGAATGTAATTGTCACGGGGGAGTTTTAATCTTGATACGGTCAAACATTGAGGCAGCGACTACGCTTTCGTAATGGCGATGACTTGCTTGCATTCGCTGCTAGCTACTCATTTATTATCTCTCCCGCCTTGAATTAATTGGTGCGTTACTGACGCCTTTCAACTCTTGTTTCTCTCCTTACCAGCAAAAATTACATTTAAAGTTCATTCACATTCGCATTAAAATTAAAATTAAACAAAAGATTCAGGTAATATTATTACGTCTGGCATTATTGTCACCAAAAACAGGAGTATAATATAAACCAAGATTACATTAAAACTAGAATAATTATAAACTTATTAGAAATGCGATGGTTTATTCGTGATAAACATAATTTTCAGTCATAATGACATCGCTTGGCTGGCGGTTGGTTGTTTGTTTCCTCCGAAACAAGCGAGGTAGCCTTTAGGAAGTGAGGATATTGCTCAACATCTACAATGTCAAACTGTTAGCTTATTTCCGGCCAAACAATACGCTTTTACTTACTTGCCGTCAACAATACGTTGGAAAATATTACATGATGTGACATTACGGCGTATGACACTCGAAAGAACAAAACGGCGTTGCATATTACAATACGTAAATAGTGTATACGTAGTAGGTGCATGAGACAATTATAATTACACGAAGAGCATTAATGAGTTACTCGTTTGACGTCGGCATTCATTGAGCGGAAGGCTGATTGTGATATGACACTCGCGTTGATGACAGCCGTGCGGAGAAAGTTAACAGTGAGTGTCGTCGTTGGTTGCTCGACTCCCTTTACAAATTACGTCGTGAAATTATGTTGTTTAATTTACTCTAAAATATGAATTTTGATGGAAACGGGACGGAACATTAGATGCTTTTCCTGATTATGAGAGATCATTATCTACACTTCAAAGCTAAATTTATGTAATAAATTCCCCAAGTAAAAAGCATTGCAACGTTGAATTCAGTAGCAAATTTCGATGCAAACGGTGATTATCCTTTACATAATGTCAAATAAATTTCGTGTAATTACTTCTTGTAAATGAGATATCATCTGGTAATTGTTTTTGTTATCCAACTACAAATTGTTCATGTTAAACGTGAATTAGTTTTTGCTGATCATTCCGTAGCAAATTAGTTTCTTTGGGTTTCAATTATCCTTTTTAATTGATAGATGATTTATTAGTTAATTTATTGTTTCGTATTATTTTTCAATTAATTACTCATCATATTTTCAAGTGCGTTTTACGGAAAGTTGAGGGAGCATGATTAATGACTAATTAATTTGTTTATCATCTTCTTGTTGATATCAAATAATGGTTAATTAACTATTCAATGTTTAATAATAATTCATTAACACGTTTAAGGTTTAATTAACGGAAAATTTCAAAACACAGGCAGGATTTGTAAAATTATTCTTCATTTAAATGGAAATGCAAAAAATGTAAAAATCAGGATATAGTAGAACTAGTTAACAAATAGCTATAGCTTTAAAAAATTGGCAACGTAATTCAAGCTGTTTTTGTCTCGTTTTACACATTCGAGAGAAGAAGTTTTTCAACAAGGATTGCTCCAGAGCAACACCGCGTTGCCGCCGCCGCGATTAGCGGACAAATCGTCCGGCCCCCCCAATTGCGTCTCTTATCCTGCGAGCGAACAAACAGGATCAATGGCAAGAGCCGAGGGGAAAAAGATTGATGCGCTCATTCTGGACAATCAATGTCCAATACAGCGGTAGTGGCAGCAGTGGGGTTGGTAAAAGTGCGGCAACATTGCATCCGCCGGCGGCGGCAAGACGCGCACCCTGCCACCCTGCCGCCCTGCTCCGTTACTCCATCGCATCGCGCGCCGAGACTAGACGTTGAGGGATTTATTTGTTTGTTTCTTCGACGGCTGGCCAAGCGTTAGAGAATCCAACACAATCGATGAAAAGGTTTTCTTGTTTTTTTCCTCTCTCACTCCTGGCCCTGGCGAACACACAACCCTTTAAAGCCTTTACACATCAACGTTTTTCTCTCGCCACGTAACTGTTATTGCTCGCGTAAGCTACGCATAAGAAAGTGTCATTTAACTTTAATGAGTGTCATTGTCAGTGGTTATTACGCGTAAATTTTATTCACTTTTCAGCCTTAATGTCTTCATATCCTGGCAATGCGTAATTTAAATGATTGATTAAGACATTACGTTTCAGCCTTCTGACACATGTACTTACGTTACGTCATATTTTAATTTTAATTTAACCCCTCTTAAATGACTTAAGTAGTTACTTAATACAATTGAAAAACAGCCCTTGAGAAAATAATCAAATTTTCCTGGAACATTTGAGAAAGATTAGAATTGTTTCTTAAACAACTGGATCGATTATTATTCTCAATTTCATTTCATTACTTAATTAATTACCAGACGCAATGGAATTTTATAATTTTAATTGCAATTGAGTAATATTACTTAAGTACCTAAAACAAATTAAAATAGGTTAAATTTTTTACTATTTTTTCTTTTAAAAATGTGGGAATTTCAAGGAATAACTTGGTAATTGAGACATAGCTATTATAATAATTGCTCGGTATGTTAAAGTTTGATTTAAGTCAGATAGTTATTCCAAAATGAAGCAGTTAAAGTCGGTCGAATCAACGGCTTAAAAAACTATTTGATATCAATCACTGTAATCGAATAGATATTGCGAAAGCGGCGTTGGTCAACAGCATGTAATTGATGCGTTCGCGTCGGATCGTTGATAGAAAATGGTTTATAGATCTGCATATCAACGAATACTTGCGCGCTAAGAGACGCGAGGGGCGGCAGCGATGGGGCGCAGGCGATTGATTGCTGTAATTATGATTCCATGTCGTTAACCGGTTAAATTGCGGTTTCTGATTTGCCATATCGTATGTCTGCGCGCATATTGCGCTCGGTTTTTCATTTCCACTGAAGGGTTCTTCACACTCGCCATTTCCAATCCAACAACAACGCCAACGACAAAAAAAGCACAACGTGCATGCGAACGTATCTCTCGTTGCTCGCTGATGGGAAAATTTCGCTTGCTGATGGGAAAATGCGCTAACAAAATGCATAGTCAAGTGTTATCAATGCGTGATGAGAAAATGCGGTAACAAGCGTAGGAAAAAAGCAAATTCATTTCAAATACAAAAAAACATAGATAAATAATAGAAAAATTAAGGGTTGATACGTGGATTAGTAGAAAATAATACATATTCTAATAAATTTTGGATTATTAGAAAACTAAACAAAATTAGCAAGTCGAAAATGTTGAATATTTGTATGAAATTGATTAGAAAACGTTTAATAAAAATTGAATTGAATTTCTATTGAAAAAAATTATAAACAAATAATAACTTTTGAAGCATAATTCAATTAAGTTTTAATTCGTAATTAGTAATTGAAATTTTTAGTTTAGGACTTTTTTGTTTAGAAAATCTCTTGTCTTTTGTATTAATATTTTATGAGAGTAAATCTGACAAAAAATTAATTAAGCTTCTGATCTGTGTAAAACACAGGAAATTTCAAAGTGTTATTCCTCGATAAAGGTCTGATTATTTAAGATCAAAGGCCTGAGGAAACCGATGAGCTGACTAACTCTTTGCGAAGTATTAATAAAGCGAGCTGCTTAAGCTCTCAAGCGGTTATCAGCGCCTGGACATGTGCAACAGGATACTCACAAATTGATACATGATAAACGCTACCTAAAAAGTTCGAAAAACGCATAAAAACGCTTTTATCATTTAGTTTCCCAGTAGTAAGCAGCACAGCACAGAGCAGCAGAGGAACACTTCTTAGTGATAATCACTAATAACACACGCACCATCAGCAAGTCCGCCCAGTCGTGCGCTAATAAACTATAATCTATCATCAATTTTGCATGTTTCATATGAAAATCAATTTATAAACTTTATGCCACCGAGTGTTGCACGATATTCCAATCCAAAAGCAAGAGAAGCGAAGAGACAGATAGTAAAACGTGAATTGAAAAACCGGATTGAATGAATTGTGTTGTAACAGCAACAAAATAATTGTTTCACTGTATTCTCGTTGCACATGCATTGAATTGCGCTCGCAATCCGGTTTACTATAAATTACTCTAATAGATTGTTAAAGGGCTGAAGGCGCGTTCAGTTCAAACGCATAAATAATTCTGCCACCATTTAATTTCTTTGCGCGGAATAATGAAGTGGACCGATTCATACACTCGCGCTGGTTTAATGTACATTTATCACTTCTTTTACCATTGATTGTTTGCGCAGCGCATAAAAAACGACGGACAGAGAAATATGTTCAATGCTGCAATACATTGCAAAATGCACATGAGTGACCAGGCACGTTTCAATGTTATTTATCAACCACAATTTTTGTTTGAACAAATTCATTGCTTCATTGCAAATTATCTCGTACTAAAATTATCATTTATGATCTCGATTGCAATCAATTAACCAAAGAATTAATTAATTAACAATTTGTTTAAGATTTTTTCATAAAAGATAGCTTAAACTGTGATTTTAGTTAAAATCTTTGGAATTTTAATTAACCAATAATAGAATCAGTGATAAACTTAATGAGTAAGTTTCGGTTTTTAATGATAATTTTTGTGAAAATTGCAAGAAGAATTCACCTAGAAAAAATAATTTCTTCATAGCAAATTATCTGGTACTAAAATTATCATTTATGACTTGTCTTGCAATCAATTAAGAGAAGAATTAATTAATTAACAATTAGTTTAAGATTTCATTTATTATTAGAAAATTTTCTTTTGCTTATAGCGACTAATGCTTTGATTTTAGTCAAAATTTTTGAAAATTCATGTTGATATAACCACCACATGAGTATAAAGTCAAATTATACAATAAATAGTTAATTAATTAATGAAATAATTAGTGATAAACTTAATAAGTAAATTTGGTTTTAATTTAGTGATAATCTTTGTAAAAATTACAAGAAAACTTTTTATAGAACACAGAGAAGAAGAAATAATTGATGCAGAATTTGTTTAAGATCAAATTACAGTAATTAATATTAATTTTAAATACTTTTTAACCATTTTATGCAGTAGACAATTAAATAATGTTAGTTTATTTGTTGCTAAAATATTTTCAAACAGCATTATTTCCCTTTTGCAACATATTTTCTAGAATAATTCATGTTTTAAAAGAAGGTAGCGAAATGATTGTTGCATAATTTAGATAAAAAATAATTACAGTAATTAATTATAAACTGATTAATTTAATTGCATCTCTATACGATGAATAAATAAATGATTGCAATTTATGAACGTAATTGTGTTCCAAAGCGTGCACTTTTCATCTCATTCAACTCAACGCATTAAAGATTTCAATTACGTTGCATTGCGTTTCAAAACAATTTTTATCAGCGTTTGATGTAATTAGTGCAATTACACAATTTTATTGCAATTTAAGCATCAAAGTGGCAGGCAAAGAAACGTGCATTTTACATGGTTTCGTCCAACTAAAATTCATTTATTCGCCGAGCGAGCGAGTTTATTACGAGCAAATTCATTTTTAATTTATGCGTTTACTCGGCGCGCTGCCTTATTTTTTCTTAAATGCGCGCACGTATTATTAGACGTAAAAATTATTAGCTCGCTTCTGCCAGCAGTTTGCTGTAAATCTTGGCTGGAAATTAGAAAATGATCTCGTGTTCACCTTCGCCAGAAGGAGCACAAGGAAAATTATAACTTGTTGTGCAAGAAACTTGCGCAAAATTGCCACATCATGTGCGATGGTGCACCATTTTCTTTTCTTTCGAGGCTTTACTCGTATGTCAAATTGTTTTCCACTCATCCCTTAACCCACAGCGCCACTCGCTGCTGGTGGTGGCTGTGGCTGTTGTAGAACCATTTAATAAATTGGGGATTTTTTTGTCACTTGCGCCAAAGTAAAGCTGCAAGATTATGTTCGGAATCTAAGAAACACCTGCGTCAATGACACCTACAATTTACTAGATAATTATTTCATGGCTTGCTGAGGAATTGAAGAATGAATGAATACCTTAAGGGCCTTACGCACCGACTGCATTTAACGCAATTTGTTTCGTAAGCTCTTTGCGTTGAGACAATTTTCTTCATAATTATAGTACGAGTACCAAGTGAGACACTTCCGTATTTTTCTTTTGTCACGATTTAATTACCGCGTTAGTGTTTTTTTTTGTGGCAAGTTTAGTAATTCGTAGCATATTTGAGTGTTTTATGAAAGAAGAAAAGAAAATGTTATATAAATGGAAATTGTGAGCATCCAAGTGTGAAAGAATAAGGCGATGAGACGAATATCACATTAGCACAGTGCTCGTCTTCCTTCTTTTTCGCGTGGCGTAAAACCCAACAATTTCCCATTTTGCGAGTTTATCCGCAAACTTTGCGGAAGCTTGCGATTTGAAGCGTAGATAGTGGCGGGGCATTTGAAACCGGGGGGCGGATGGCGCGCTTTCTTATCCGCGAATTCCGCACGAGCAGACGAAAGTTTACGCTGCGAACGAGATAACTGGCGGCGGTGGCAGGACGAGGACTAGGAAAATTGCGCGTGCGATCACTTAGTGTGTAGTGAGTGGCGAAGAGTATGCTCGTTCGTTACATATGCAGGAGATAAAGTGTGGCAGGAGGCATCGTCAGTTCACTTAGCCGATGTGCGCCTGCAGGCTTGATGAAAATGCAGAAGCCACGCAATTAAACCGACGGCATGGCGTGTTAAAGTTCCAAGGCGGCGCGCCGCGGCGTATCACAAAGTCGCACGGTGTGTGCCGCTCGAATTAAACAGAACAGACCATCAAACACCGTACAAAAACGACATATACAAAAAAGAATTCAACTATTAAAAACTCTTTAGAACTTAAATAGCTCAGTAAAGAAACTAAATACTTAATGAATAACTTTGTTTATCATTATTTTAAATATTAAACAGTTGTTTCTTAATCAACTAGGGGTGGTATAGCAACAATAGAATTCATTTATAACGACTTGGTATAGCATAGTCTATAATAAGTTTGTTTATTTGTTTATAGCGACTTTAATTTGTGTTGTTCTCTTTATTTAATTTCTATGCGGATATAACGACTGAATTAATGAAGTTTGAAGGAAATTATTGCATTTAAAGACGACTAAACAGCTGTTTTTTAGTACGGCAAGGGTTATAATCAAATAAGGGTAGCTTATAACGACTTTCAATTCGGAATCTTGTGCTGATTTCTATATTGATTGAGTAAGAGCATATTTCACTCAGATTTATTTAAATTTCTTGCGGATATAACGACCAAATTGCTATAGAATTTGAGTTTCTCGTGAAATTAGTAAATATTTAATTAAATAACCAAATAATTAATGAACAAATTATTTTAATTATTAAATGTTCTTTACGAAGGTTATATTTATAACGGCTATAACTTATAATCCGGGTATAACGACTAGTCATCTATGAAATTCTAGATAAGTCATCGTTAATTTTCTTAGTTCTTTATAACGACTTCCGCATACGTAAAATGTAGCGTATTTTTAAAGAAATAACTTTTATGATTAGACGATATGCAAGTTTTGTTTATATATCATCAAAAGGGCAATAAACGCAGAAAAGCATAATCATAGAAACGTAGCAACAACAATGATGGCGTCGGCGGCGACGGTAGCAAAATTGGAAGCAAACGTAAAAGTTTGAAGTCCGAAGGAAATTCGTATATCGCATGCGAAATGGTCGATTGGCCACTATCGTATGCTTTATTGAGTTTGCTTACACGCTTTTCCCGGCAACATATTCGTTTCTTTGTGCGTCGCGCTCGCTGCGCTGCATTGGTTTCATATTTCCCTGCTTCCCATTTCGTCCGCGGCCAGCTTGTACGCAACATTTTTCGTGCAGAATATCAATTGATATGAATGCGGAGATGGACTGCGGCCATTCTGCGATATCAAACGGCGAAGCAGCAATGCAATAAAAAGTAATATGAGGAAATATTCCTTATTAGATAACCAAAAGACTCCACTCATGGCGGTCCACCCAACAGAAGGCGTTCGTAACCAAATGTCGTTTGAATAAAATGTGCGCACGTATGTTTATTCCGCAAGGAAGGGGGTGGAGGGAATGGACGGTGGTCAAGAAAATGGTTCCATGTCTTTTCCGCTATGAGCTCTTGTGGAGCGTGCAAATTTTATAGTTTTTCGCCCCAGGGTATCGAGTAACTATGAAGATTTATTACTTTCCCCCAATTTGACTAGGAGCGTAGGAGGTGTTTAAAGTTTACAAACGTTTTTGCATCCACCAATGAAATCAATTCCCATTTTAGGCACGAAATCAGTGACACACCATATGGCAGCCTAAAGATGTTATTATAAATTTATGCATTTTTACGAAAATGTTTATATTTTTCCTCAAATTATGAATTTCTTTCTAGCCAGTTGAATTAGAGAACTTGACTTTTTAAAATCGGTTAATTAGACGTTGAGCTGTAGTAATTGAACTTTACTCGAATTAAACCAATATAGAACGATATTGTAAGCAAAAATAAACCGATTTTTACCATTCAAATCAACTTTAAAATGAAAAATACATTCCTTCAATAATATATTAAAATATTAACGTTTTTCTTAAACAAGTTGCAATAATTTCTTTTCAATTTTATGACAAACATTCTTTTGTTCCATTCAAAATGCACATGTTTCAAGTTCGCTTGGGTTTTTTCCGAATTGTCGCTTTTGTGCCTCAGTTTCTTGATTCTATTTAAGGCAAACTGTATTTGGAATCAATTGAATATAACTATAACGATAAATAGGCAAGATTAACGTATTACCACACTATTTATTTAAATAGTATCTTCAATTGTTTATTTTTCTTTTTTTTTAAAATTATTTCTTTTTCAAATTTGAGTGTGCATTATTAAGAAACTATTTAATATCGCAGATATACTTAAACAATTACGTTATTTACAAATTTACAGTGAATATTTAGTCAGAATAAGATTGAATTCATGCGAAATACCACTCATTTAACGGGACGCAAGAAGCTGAAGCAAGAAAGCAGGTAGTTTTGGAGAAAACCCAATGCGACCATGAAGCATGCACACATTTGCAATGGAAACATAAAAGCATGTTTATGATAACGTACAAAAGAAAATGTTTTAGTTTTTTTAATATAAATGTTCATGTTGTGAAATATGTATTATAAAAGCCATAAAATTTAGATCTACGCGCTAATTTGAATGGAAAACATCGAACTATTCTTTCCTATAATATTATCAATTGAATTTTCTCTTAACACTAAATACATTCTTAATATCTCAATCTCTAGTTAACCGATTTTAAAAATTCAAACTTGTTAATTCCAGTCAAAAGCTAATAAAACATATTTTTTATAAATCAATTAATATTTGCACAAAAATGCATTAATTTGTAACAATTTTAACACGACACCACATGGCTTACTCGATCGACCGTGTTTACAATTCTTAAGAAGTACCCTCTTCTTGAATAGATATTGTTTCTTCACAGGTTCCGTCAAAACTGAATCCTATTGGTGGAGACAAATTTTTAACTGCTCACGAATACGCCTTAGCGCTAAAATTTTAATTTATGTCCCCTGTCACCGCTTGTCAAACATGCTGTGCGGCTAGCGTTTCCCAAACCTTCATAGCGGAAAAATCAAGTTACCCAAGAAAATGTGTTTCGTAGAAAATATGCGCAAGATGTTTGGAAGAACATTTTAAACACATGTTGCAGAAAAATATCTTTAAAATTATTACAAAAATGCAGGATAACGAAGAAGAATAGAATGTTTAAGAATTCTTTTTGATATTGCAAATTATGCTCGTTTGAAAATGCAAAAATGTGAAAAATTTGATAAATTACCAGAAAACTTTTGGGTTTTATAATTTCAATCGTTTGCAAAGTCAGGGAATTTAGGGAACGACGAACGACGTAAAATATGCGCTAGATGTTTGGAAAAACATTGAAAAACTTTGTTTTTCTTTTACATTATTACAAAAATACAAGATATTTCATATATAACGATGAAAAAATAGAGATTTTTTGGGAATTCTTTGTGATATTGCAAGTTTTCTTGAAAATTCAACAAATTATGAGAAAGTTTTTGGATTTCACAAAGTTAGTCATATCTCAAATCAGGATGCAGAAATTTTTCAATTATAACGACGAACAACTCAAAATATTCCCTGGATATTTGGAAAAATATTTTACAAAGATGTTATATTATCCAAACCAATGGAAATGCAGAATATTTTGCTTATACCGACGGAAAATTCTAGATGTTTGTAAAAATTCTTGATTATACATACTTGATTATACTTGAAATTATCGTGAAATTATCGATAAACACACAAATTGAAAGCGTACTTACTCTTAATTGATAATACATATTTTTCTACAAATTACGAGGAAGGTTATGAATTTTATGATTTTAGTCGTTAAATCCAAAATCAACGTAGGATAAATTCTCTTCAAACGTCAAACTGTCAGGAAATAAATTATGTATTAATTTGTTTATTTTCGGTATGATGACCGTTTTGCATCAAAATGTTTCGAAAACTAATTGAAAACTTTTCGTGATCTAACGAGCAAGTAAACAAAGTAATAAATTATTGCTCGCTTTAAGGAGTAAATCCATGCAACATGAATGTTTGCAAAATCCAACTAACTGACCGTATCAAGTAGCCGGTCTTTGTCAATCCACGTTCAGTCAAGTCGTGAAAAATGATGGTTTATTATGAGTATTCTGTATTTTGATTTGCATATTCGTATAAACATGCGCTGCATCGTTGCGAATGCAATGATACAGGGCAGAACGTGATTAATATTAGGCAATAAGTGGCAGAGCGACGTGGCAAGCTGGCAGCGAGAATCTGTCGCAAGCTCATCCAGCGAAGCATGTAATTGGATAGAGTGGCTGCTGCCAGCGAGAGCGCTCTTCGCCGCCGCGCGCCAAAGTCAAATGCATTTCGCTTCACGTTCAGAGGCGGGAGCGCAACTGGTAACTGCCGAACTGGGAATACTCGAACGCCGCCAGTCAAACACCTACGAAACGTAGGTATCCTATGTTGTTCTAAACGCTTACATGTAAACGACGAAACACACACACACACACATACTCAATAGGGTATACAAAAAACAATAGGGGTGAAGAGGCATCGCAAAAAAACGCCAAGAATATTGACATCCCGGCGTTGCGGTGGTTGCAATTCCCATCCTTTGCCTCCGGTATTTGCAGTTCCATTTTCGATATTGTGCAAATCGAACTTTGCGTTTTGCTTCTTTTTACGCGCATCATTCCGTTCTATCAACTTCAGTCTCGAACATGCAAAAAAAACGAGAACTGCAAAGGGGAATGAACGTTGGTTGGGTTGCCTAAAAGTATCAGAAACTTGTTTATTATATTATGTTATAACTTTTTTATTGTTATCCAATATCATATCGTTTGGCTGTTAGTTGAGTTAACTGTTGTTTGTTTTCTTCTTTGGCGATCGCGCACGTTTCGTTAGTTTTATTCGATTTCCGGATGTTCCCCGCTTTGTCTCTTAAAAGGTAGAAAGAGACTCGCGCCGAATTGGTCAATGCAATTATAAAGCGAGAGTCGGAACGGCGCACTCATCGGACACGGATTCGACGTGACAGCTTTGACCTGATTCAATTTGTTCGGCGAGTGCGCACACTCTTATTCGCGAGCACGTCCACCCCCGCATCCACGCCAGCCGACATTCGAATGCGTAAAGAGTGACCACCCTAAAGATTTGTTTTCCGTGTCATAAATCAGATTGCCAACAATCTCGATATCCATTATCGTTAACCGCACGTACGCACACATTGCCAAAAAGGCATACGCCGCCGAGTACAATGCGGAAAACAATGCGGAAAATCGCTCCGTCCAAGGTGGAAATATGAGGGGGATTCACATACCAACAAAAACAATTACATTAGAGAAGTCAATATTAACCCTCGTGAATGTTAGCTCAATCGTATTGTTGCAATGTGTTAAATTAGATTAAGCTAACTGAATAAGTCCCAATGTAGATGAAGAGTGTTAACCATACATACAACAAGAAAATTCACTTGATATAACCTTAAAATTTATATTTCTAGAACATTTCTAGAACATTCTAGAAAATTCCAGAAGTAGGAACATAATGACATTTTTATTCCAGAATATTCATCAATCAATTATGATTCTGGAAGTTTAAATAGTTTAATTAATTAACTAATTAACCAGACAACAATAAAATCCAAGAAACATAAGTTTAACATTATTTCAAGCTTGAATTCTCGAATATTCTAGAACATTCTAGAACATTCCAGAACAAGAAAACATGTTATAATATGATTATGAATTTAGTTTTCCAAAAAATATTAGTATAATTATTTTATTAACTCATTTGTTTTTATTTTAGATTATTCATCAATCACGCACGATTAGGGTAAGTACAGAACTTTGAAATAGTTAAAAATAGTTGGTATTAATGGGGAATTGAAAATGCGTTCGCGAAAATTGATGAAAGTGAATTTGTTGTTCGAACTCTGCGCATGCAAATCAAAGGCACACACACGACGCAGCGGTATATAAATAAACGTGCATTAAGAACAATTAAAATGTATTATTCATGCACTTATTTTATGGCGGTCATAAATTGAGTTAAGTACTTTGATAGACTGTTAATATATTTGAGGCGCAGCCAGCACAGAGCGAATTTACTGCCCGAATCCATTCCAAAATATCATAAATGGATGTGCGCACGGATATTGTTCGCGAGCGCAATAAAATCGTGTTTGCGAGTACGCGAAATCGCAAGATGTGCGTTCGCTTCGCGTACGACGCAAAAAATTACTTGCGTGAATAAAAACAGCAAACGGCACTTCAGCAAGTCAACTGGTTCGTGTGTAGGTAGGTGCCTTGCATAATGTGCAGATAATAAGCACCTCTTCGAGTAATTCACGACGCATCCCAAACACTTGACAATTGCGCGAATGTGCGAAGATTGAAAGACATTTACACGTTTTACACGTTCGACGCGCGAACCTGATATCGAATAAAACATCACACATATCTATTGTATATACAGTTTGTGTTAATGATTCAATTTATCACTCAATATTCCAAACAAAAATATATACTTAAATGTTATTGACAATAATTGTAAAAAGTTTTTAGGAGACTTTGACAGAAGGCAAAAACTCGAATAATTCACAAATGAGTTTTATTTAGAGAACATATTGTTTGATAATAATCTTAGGAGGAATAGAAAAGCATTAACTAATTAGAAGCATAAAATTTCTTCGCTTATAACGACGCAATTCTAAAATAAACAAAGATTTCATTAAAATTTGAGGAAAATTAACATCTCGATATAACGTCAAATTGAAGTTGAATTTGAGTATGTAGTTGGCAAGTGTATAAGTAAATTATTTAGTCATAATCTTCGCATATAACGACGAAATTTTGCAATTAATCAATTGAAAGTTGGTAAAGTTACGCAGGTAAAAAATTCGTTAAAATCGCAATCTTTCTGATTTTTTATTTTCTTAAAGTTTTATTAGTGTCATTTAGTGCATTTCTTTATGTTTTTCACATAATTGTTTCATTTAAAAATTATTTAAAATAATCGAATTACTCTTAATTTGCCGAAGCGCGTTTTGCGCTGTTCGCGATAATTCAAAAACGGTTCATCCTAATTCAAAATTTCAAAAAGGTCTTGTTAGTATATTAGTTTATTTCATCCCTGAACAAAAAGTTTGATAAAATTCGCGTTCAAAAACAAATGGTGAAAGTTTGAACACAAAATTTCCATGATTTAATTTGTTTTAAATCAAAAATTTCGGAGTAAATTCAAAATCTTTTGTTCAACTCTTAGCTCATCTCATCATAAATAATTACTGAAAATTTGGTGTTGATCGGAGTAAAAATAACTTTTCGAGATTAACGTTTAAACAATTTCTTCAACAGTCAACATAAATTTCAAGTCAATTTATCAACAAATATTTTTTCTTATGAATTATACAAAAAGAAAAGCATCATAAAATAGAGAATAAAAATGCATAATGTAAAAATTGTCAATATAATGACAGTTTTGTTAAGCAAAAGAAAAAACAATTTCCTCCTTACACTCGTATGCATGCATATGCATTTAAATTACTTTTTAATAAAAGGTGTTTAGATAATTTATTAAATATTTTTTCGAAATTTACTGCGGAATGCATATAAATGTAATGAATATTTATACTGCGCACTCTATAAATTAATTTGATGAGTTTGGCTGTGGGCTGCAAACCAGCATTATTAAACATCCAACCTACCCGTGGCATTCTTGTCACATTTGAGCGCATCGTATGCAGTGCATTGTACGCACGTAGGTATAATCATCGGACGACACGACACATGATTATAATAGATGCATTGGCAGCCCTTAAAACATCTATGAGCGATCGCTCGTCAAGCTTTGACAGATGGCAGAAGTTGCGGTGGTAGACAATGCAATATGTTCTCATTCATTCGTCACCAGTCAACTTTAAATGCGCGCATTATGCTCAAAGCGAGATAAAGATTATGATGACGTTTTTGTGGTGACGTTCACCGTGCTCTTCTTTTTCGGGGCCACACAAAGTCACACTGCGCTAGCCAGCTAGCGTTAAGAAAGCAAAAGCAATGCCGGCGGACAATTCGTGAGGATGCGATGACGATAGTGCCCATTTTTCCCATTCATGCATATGCGTATCGTATTTATTATTTCGGGTATTTATCATATTTTAACGATGAACACGAGACGAAGACGAAGAAATCGCCGCGTACGGCTGAGAGTGACACGCGCGTCATTGAGACGAATAAAACTCGCTGGTTTCACGCTAAGATTTCATTAAGATAAATCCGCAACCATTTAGTCACAATTCCAATGACTGGACGAGATCTTTTTTTGACATCTGTCAATGATTTAAAGCGTTTCTTTTGCACGAGATAAATTTCTGTGTATAAATTATCAACTTGGAGAATTACAACCAAATGTTTAAAGGACTTTCAAATCCTTAGAAAAACCGTTATAAATTATGGGGTTGACCTCTTGGTTATAACGATTTCAAATAAGTCATAAGAGTTTAGAGCTTGTGTGTTGATTAATTTTTTATTAATTAAATGCGTTATAAGATCAATTCGGAGATTTAATTCCTGACTATTGCGACATTACGTGAATTGCGACATTGTAACGAGAAGAGATATTTCAGTTATAACGACTTAAAACAAATCGTATGAGTTCAGAGCCTGTGAGTTGATTAATTTACTTCTAGTAACTGAATTCGCAATAAGATGACTTCGGATATAGCGACGAAATGACACACTAACTTATGAGGTTGACCTTTTGGTTATAATGACTTAAAACAAGTCATATGAGTTTAAAGTACTTAAGTATATTTATTGCCAGTATTTTGATTAATTTTCGAATAACACTTAAAGTCGTGATAGAATGACTTCGGATATAGCGACGTAGTGAGACACTAGCTATTTAATTTCTGTTATTATTGCGACATTATTCTACTGATAAAGAGAACGGATGTTTTCAGTTATAACGACTTAAAACAAGTCGTATGAGTTTAAAGCATTTTGATTGCTTTAACTCATAAGACTTGGGCATTGATTGAGTTAGATTAATTTACTATTACTATTTTCAACGACCATAACGGTGATAACAACAAAGATATTTGCATGAATTTTTAATGGAAAGAAGTTAGAAGTTTGTTAGTTGAAGATTTTGACATTGAGGTCGCGCGTGTGGAGAATGGGGCTATCTGAGTGCATGATCTGGTGGTACAGCTGGTGGGCTGCCCAATTTTCACTTAAAAAATATTCACACAATTCCGTGGACATGGAAATAAATTTCAATAAGTCATAAATTCGTGCGCGCACGGTGGTACGGGCGCATGCTAAGCAGCGCGCAATGAATGGCCATCGGTGGACGAGGAGGCCTGCGATGGCCTGCAATGATGTGGAAACGCGATAGCGCAATGCAGCGAGCGCGAGCGGTCGTGGGCATCGGACGCATCGCGTAAAAATGAAACGCGCACTCAAATCAGTTTTATTTTAAGAGTCGTGCGTCCGCGGGGTGCTCACACCTCCCGCGGCGACCGATCGCACTTGTCCCTTTCAACGGACGCGAACGAATTGTTTATGCACTGACGGCCTCACTCATTGGAACTCACACCGCGATTAAACCGCAACCAAACAAATATGCGTGCGGTGGAAGAGCACGGCATGCAAATATCCTAGCGGAATTACCATCGAGCCTTATAGGTATTTATGTAAAGCGCCTTCCGCGATTCAAACCACGACACAAAATCATAAATTTTCATCATTTTTTCTCTCCAAATATTTTATGCCCACGATTTCGTATTATTCGTAATCCTTCTACAACACGCATGAACAATACCACGTTGTAAAAGATTTAGGGGTACAAAAACAGGATAATTATTTTTGGAACCAAATTTAATTAACGTCTAGTTCTAGAACGAAAGTTACTTAGTCTAGATTTTACTACTCTTTATGGTTTCATCCCCGGCATGCATGCAAAGCTATTAGAAACATCCCCGTGGATAATCCAACCGCCCTCTAAAGGGATATTGCATTGTATTAAAAAGTCGTCTTTCAAGAATTAAACCCAGCTTTAAGAAATTCTGTGATTGGATCAACTTTCTAAGCAGGCAAAGAAGTTTTTCATTGAAAATTACCGAGATATTTGAGAATTTCCACAATTTCTTTGTAAACGTAAAACCGTGTTATAAAACGGTTACCTGCATTACCGTCGCTGATTGAATAGAAGACGTATTGACTGCAAGTCAAGAGTGAAAAAAACATATTTAAGGGATGATCCAAATATTTGCAAACATAAGTGAATTTGACAAGCGTAAATCTATTGATAGCAAAGATCAGCACCCCTAGACGTGTCATATTTTTGTCACACATGCAGGTACACACACGCACACACACACAAGCTGTATCCAATTGTTGGCTGCTGCGCTTAAGTAGCAAAGCAATGCCAATTGTTTGTCACCCCTAAACGCATCACATGATAATCGCTCATCGTTTGAGTGACAGCTCGATGTGTGGTTGGCGTTTGTGTTTATTTGATAAGGCCGCGCAAAATGCCGTTACGACGTTTAGTGGCTAGAAACTAACCAATTATGTAATAGTCTAATTGACACCCGGAATCATCCGGGTAATAGGGTGTCTTCTTTTATACCTTCACCACAATCACACATCATCTGCTCAAAATCTATTCAAACGTGGTGCATTCATTCCAGAAAAAGTTTATAAAACTTTTTAATCAAAGTTTAATCAAAGAAAACTCTTATTTTAACGGGGGAGGTTTTTGAAACGTAATTCATTCAATTTTGTTTATTAATTCTGAACAGTCAGGAAATGAAGATGGCTTTAATTGATATTATCTTTAGGTTATAACGACGGATTCATGAATTTACAGATGATGTGCTATTTTGTTCTAGAAAAAAGTTACTTATGATCGTATTTTATCATTTTGCCACCCCCAAAATCATGCGAGGCTATCAGCAATATGCCCTTGGATAATTCCTGCGTCTCTAGGGTGTTTCACCCACTTTGAGAACCGGTTATAACGACTGAAACATAAATTTATAGAATTCAAAGTGTAATTAGCTTATTTTTTTATTGATCACTAAAAGTACTCAGTATTATAACGAGTTAAAGATGAGCAAATGATTAATCAATTTTTTTTATTTGTTCAGATGCAATTAATGCTAAAAACTTTTGGAAAATGTTATGTGTGAAACATGATGAAGAGAGCTTTAAGAACAACTTTATAAAATCAGTACCTTACTTCACCCTATAAACTATCACGAATGTCATGGTTGAAAGTGCAATTTGCACAAACAAAAGCGTCGCGTTCAAGTTGGCAAGTTGCCGCGACGCTTATCGCTCATTTGAGCGACGCGTCGTTCGTCCGACGCACGCCTGCCGCCAAACGGGGGCCGACACTGCCTCACTATCAGTACAACGAGAGGGTAAGAGGGTACGCACACTTCACAATTTGCAATGCGTCTTATCGGCTTTAAACTCAACTTGTGAAGCAACTAAATGACTACTCTATTTCAACTCAACTTTTACGCTATGACGAAACGAATAGGATAATACTTACTTAATTTGCATTAAATTCTAGAATCAATAAGAAGACACAAAAGAAGATACGTATCGAATGCGATAAAACATTGAATGTTTTTAAGTATAAAATTATGCGCTGGGAGAGCATCCAACCGTCATTCAGCTCATCATGTTAAATGGACTGAAACGGATCGACTTTATAGCGAGACGAACGCATGATATCATCAATCATTGACTTAAGCTCATGTCCAGCTCACCCTTTTTGCCACTGCAAGCAGCCAGAATGCGCCATCTACCGTTGAGAAATCAAATCGCAACAATGGCCCAGTAAAATAAAATGCGTAAGCGCAAACATGATTTGAAAAAACGTTTATTTTCTAGTTGCACATTATTAAATCGACACGAGTGCTGTATATATATATAAAAAAAAGTTATGCGGCGTTTGGTAATTTCGCATGGTAAAAAACGCACGACGTGTAACGATTGTGTTGCAAGAAACGCGAAATTAAAAGAAGTGAATGTTGACGCACGATTTAGCATCGTGTTACGCGAGCCTGCCGATGAAGAATAGTTCATTTTGTCACGCAATTATTGCACGATTGTGCTGTTTAATTGTAAAATATTTATCGCTAATGATAACACAAATTCGCGCAAGAACACAACCGACTGCTCGTAATGACGCATTTTGTATTAGCCTTTATAAATAGTGCGCACGAATTTAAGTGCGTATTGTTCTTGCTGCTCTCGCTAATGTTATTTTATAAATTTTGGCAATTCATACTCGCATTATAGGTGCCTAGCGAGGATGCGGCAGCAGCAGAATGTTGGTGAGTCGTCCAGGTTTCATTCATCCTTATCAATGTCAGCGCTAAGCAGATTATGTTCTAGTGACGCGTGAAACCGTCCGTAATCCGCACTGACGAACCCAATCAAACGCACTACACGTGTCGTTGAGTGCACGTCTGTCCTGCTTGTGCTTGTCGCAATCAAATTCCATTCGGCTTCAGCACAATTTACGAAGGGAGGCGGCGGCTGCGACGGCAGTGGCGGTATAATGGAAATGACTTTGTAGACTTGTCTCAACGCTCGCTGAACGTTCGCGATCAAGTGTCGTGTCAGGATGAGGATGAGGCAACGAATTCGTTTCGTTTTTCGTTGGCATCGCATGTCACTTTACGTTTTGCTCCTGAGGGTGCTAATTTAATTGCTCCGGTGACATTTATGTTGATCTTAACGAATAGACTTGCCCTCATGCGCTTGATGATGATGATTATTGTAATGCAGGAAAGACTGTGAATGCAGTCATCATAATTATAAAACATTTATGCGCGTTTAAGTTGTGCGCTCTTATTGGCTGTAATCAGAAACAATGAGGTGTTTCGTTCGTGCTTAGCAAGCCATGACTTTTTGATTTCCGGCTGTAAACGACATTGATAATTTTCTTCTAAAGGGTTGGGAATGTTGCCTACTCCTTAGTATCGACTAGAAAACTTTTAATCGACATCTAATGAGGGTTTTACATGTGAAGATTTGCAACTAATGAGGTAGAATATTACTACACATAAATGCAATAAATTTTCCGTCGTTATAAACAAAGATTTAGAGCAGAAAAATGAAATGGTCAAGGAATGCAATTACATAATCCCTGTTGCTATTGAAGTTGTTATATACGGATATTGTTTAAATGAGATTATTTATGAGTATTACGCCAATAACAAAAAGAAAAGAGTGAGAAATTGATAATTTTGAGAAAATGTGGGAATTATTTATTATTTTGCAATAATTATACGTAAATGATTAATTTAATACGTTGTAAATTAAAGGTTATGAACGTGACGTCGTAATAGGTGAAAAAGTCGTTAATACGAAATTTATAACGATTTCTTTGATATGAGTATTGAAGTGTAGAAAATAATTAATTTCATAATTAAAATTAATGTGGGCACATGCCAAATTGTGAGAAGGCGGTGGGTCGGTCGAGTGTGGGCCGGCGTTTGTTTATAAAATTCATAAAAGTGTTTACTGATGCAGACCTGAATACAAACATCAATTATTATTCTCGCGATGGGCGGCTGCTGGCGCGCGCGCGCGCGCATATGAAAAACGAGAACGCGTAGAGAGATGCGGGGTATAATTTCCCCTTGCGCATATTTTTACGATCCGCAATTTTTCATAAATTTTCCACGTTGTCAGAAGCGTTGTAGGTATCGCGCGTAGGTACGATTATGATGCGCGTCGGACGGACGTCCGTCGAGTTCAATTGGTGGTGGCGGCGGTGGCGGCAGCGGTGCGCGTAAAAAAGCGAGCGCAAAGATAACACTGCGCCATATTCAAAGTACAATTCAGCGATAGAGCGAAATGCAAAAATGCATTATATCACGTCTATCGTATGAATGAACGCGTAAATATCATCATTTCGTTAGGTTTGAGCCAAACGGGCAGAGCCTCATCCCGCAACTCAAACATGAGTTTCAGTCTTTCCGTCCGTCTGTAAATATGTAATCAAGTCGTTGCGCGTCGGATATAGATAGCATATTTATGCACGCCATTGCTGTCTATGATCGTATTCATTTATCTCGCTTCGTTGTTACTTTTTTCCGCTGTCATTTATTTCCATACAGTTGCGCAGCGCTCTTTAGAACCATTAAATTCCATCATGCAATGCGAGTTTATTCGTTTCTCTTGCGTTATTGAAAAATTTATAATAGTTACCTATTCACTTATTTGACTGTTTTTTTTTTGTTATAAATTTGTTATTTCTTCAGCTTTAATTGATAATTTCTCACCCTCATAACTCGATGGTAAGAGTGAAATAGTGAGAAGTAAAAGAGATGACAGGATAATGCCTGATAACTAAAGAGAAAATAACTTGTGTGTCACGATTAATGACAAAGAGAAGGGTAATGGGAGTCACCTGAGTGAGATTTCAAATAACTACCAATTTTAAACCAAAATTTTTCTGAAAATAATTTATAACATGAGTTTACTTATTTATCGATGATTTAAGATCATTTTTAAGTCTTCAAGTTATCAATTTTTGGTATAAATCAAATTTTTAAAAAATCACGTTGACTCCCGTTGTTTATCAAATGTTAGACAATTTTTATGCAATCTCTCCACAAAACAAAGAATTATCTCAAAATTAATAGTGGATTACAGTTATTTTTAGGTTAAATCTCATTTTATATCACTTTCAAAGAAATTATTTCGAATACAAATAGCAATCTGCCGACGAAAAGCAAATTTGCAATTATTTCATGTAGACAGTTATACAAATTAACATTTGCAGATATAATTGGCTTTGCAATTATATCCGGATTAATTATTGTTGAAGTTTAGATTACAT
Source organism: Aleochara curtula (assembly GCA_963978815.1). NCBI lineage: Eukaryota > Metazoa > Arthropoda > Insecta > Coleoptera > Staphylinidae > Aleochara > Aleochara curtula. The sequence continues at coordinate 10,316,659 of OZ022219.1, read as the reverse complement.
ATTGTTGAAATGCTGAAAGAGCGAACGGATGTAATCAAGCAAAGAGGAAATCCAGCAACTAAAGCTAAATAAGCTTACAGCCAAGCAATGAGTTAATCAAAATTAAGGGTGGGTAGGTTAATTATTGCAATTTTTGAGCATCTCTATAATTAGAAATAATTATGCATAACCCATGCGGAATTTTAATTTATACTTCTGGTAATTGCCCGAACAATAATTATTAATCCGTGTAATTTTTTAAACAATAAATTATAAATGAATATGGCTAAAAGCATTACGTAATTAATTTGTATAATTTATACAAATTAGGCTTGTAAATAAATTACAGCGAGTACTTTTACATTTTATTTATTTGGCATTATAAAATCGTAATATGTGGTAGCAAAATAATTATTAAAATCACATCATGCGCGTCCTGCTCCACTTCCAAATGGCGCGAGCGTCATGAATATTTAAAATTCCTGTGTGTGTGTGTGTGTGTGTGGTGCATATTGGCAAATCAAACCGAAATTAAAAATGTTGCACAAAATTTATGAATTATTTAAAACGCATTGCGATGAACTGACATGTTGTCTCGCCGCGCGGCGGCACATGCGACGCAATCAAACGTAATGCAAAATTGGTCATCAATAAATAAATCGTAAAACGTAAAAATGTCAAATGTAATGCGAGCAGATTTATTTAATTCATTAAATATTGAATCGCGCAGCGCCAATAAATGCCATCGTTAATGTGTGCACAAAGCGCGCGAGGGAAATTGTAAATCAACATTTCGAACATTATTAATTGATTTCGCTGCGAATCGACTTTTTATTGGCGCGATTTCCAATTGGAAGCGGGCGCGCAATCATTTTTTATGATCAATGATCAGTTTTATTGGCGCAGGCGTTTGGCGCACGTAGAAATATTTGTGGTAAAAAATTGAATTCGCATCAATTCGCATGGCCAATTTCGCTGCCTGATTGCTGATCGGCGCGCGGAACGTGTCAGGCGAGGAGAGAAGAGCAAGAGCAAGAGAATGGCTTATGAATGCCGCAAAGGCACGCTTGACGCGAGCTTGTAGTTGGCGCGCGCGCCGCCCTATAATATTCGCCGCCGCTGCGTCTTCGCTGCTATAATTAATAAGTAAGTAAGTAAAGTAGCGCGCTGAGGAGACGTAAACACGTTCTCGCCATGGTGAGCATCTCGCCTCCTTCGCCATGCCTCAAATACCTTACTTATTACTTACTACCTTGCCCTTCACGCGCCGCAATCATTTTTTCATGATTTCTGCTTGCTCTCTTGTCAAACTTTTCTGCACTCTTCACTTAAAACGTTTAAATTTAATTGAAAGTAAGAGGTTTAAGGTATCATCAAGAACTCGCGAATTTAAAGTATTAATATATTGAAATTTTCATTCGGATATAGCGACATATTAATTACAGCAATTTAACCATCAATATATTGAAACTTTCATTCGGATATAGCGACGTTTGAGAATAATTTATATTTGGTTATAACGCAAAGAATGTAGCAAATAATGTAAAAGTAAGGGTTGAAAATTGCGGTTATGGGTAAATTCAGTTTCTTTAAAGTGACTTTTCTAGAAATTAGAATTTAAAGTTGAATAATTGAATAAGTACTTGAATTAATTGATATTTTGCAAACGTGTTGTGTAATATTGAAATAGTTCGAGGAGCGAGCAATCACTTACCATAAGAATTATCTAAACAAAAGCATTAAACGCATGAAACAGGATGTTTTGTATTATATTTTATACGCTGCCACTAATCGCTGCTTCCTTCCTTTGAGTTTGCCTTTGCGTCCATTCATGCCATGCCGCTTGTCGTTCGCACTGCTTCGTTTGATGTTGCTCGCAGTAGTGAGAAAAGCTCATAAAAACGCTTTGAAAAAAACTATATACATATTACGAAATTAAATAATATGTAATGTGCTCTATTACCCGTACTACAAACAATATTTTACATGTGGGAGGTCACTTCAAACCAAATAAAATACATACTACAATTCAATAAGTTCACTTCTACAAATTGAATGGTTGCTCAGAAGCATTCTTAATTAATTAATTCAAACCACAATAATACATTTAAAATTATCTAGGAATAATCGATAATTGCAAAGTACAAATTACTTCCAAAAATCATTTTCAGCTGCTTTTCGTGTAGCGCGTATTCAAACTCTAAAATTGTATAAGAATTTTTCGTTCGCAATTCGTTCATAACGACTACAATTTAAAAAACTTTGGTTATAGCGACATTCTAAAAATTATATATCTTTTTTTTGTAGAAAATTCCTTTAAAAATTCTGATTGACTTTGGCTGTAAAGACGATTTGAAGCACAATAACTGTATTTAATTGCACATGACACATTCGGATATAACGACCATATCGTTATCTGATAATGACAAACAACATTAATGAACCAGTGGTTATGAATTTAAAATTTTCTAGGAATAAATAGCGTAATATGTAAAGTTGTTATTTGATTATTCGGATGTGATCAAAAAAATTATTTATTTACCCATAATTACAAAAAAAAAACAAGTAACTAACAACTTCCAGAAATCATCTTCATTTGCTTTGCGGTCGTGTTGTCGGCTCGTGCCCAAACCGTAGAATTACCTACGTTGCGGAAATGAAAACAAGAAACGTATCTGAAACAATCATCGCATCATTTTATAATTTACTTTTTCAATTTCCCTCATGTTTCATCACAATCCGCCATCAGATATCAATCATTGTAATTGCGCGCGATTTATGCTGCTATCTCCGTATAATTATTTCGTAATTTCAAACTTCAATTAGCGCAGCCATCGCTTCCGAAATAGATTATCTATAAATTCAAATAAGTAAATAAATAAATAAATAAGTAACAAACTTGCATAAAATATAAATTCTCCTAAGCCATCTGGCACACTGCGGTTATGAAACATGTTAACGTTGCGACGTTATGCACAAAGTCAAAGTAAAACGCAATTATCAACAATTTCATTGCAAGATTTTCACGTTTCGAAACAAACTTTAATGTGGTTTTCCAACATCAATGCACTGCGCGCGTTCCTTTGATCGCGCGCACGAATCCAGAGCACTGCGCGCAGATGAAATATTCTTCTTATTGCATTTACGAGAGATTTCTTTTTAACGGCGAATGAAACACGAACACTGACGGGCGTCTAATGCAAATTGTTTTAAAAATATGATTCAGCGTAAAGGGAAAAAAAACAGTGAGGATGAGGTTGTATAAATCCCCCAGATGTGGAGGGTCGCTTAAAAGTATAATGAAATTTAAAAAGCAGCTTCAAACTTTTCTCCGCTTCTAGCGCCGTTGTATTCGAGTTGTCGCGCTTCTTCGATGCTATCATTTTCTTTCTTATTACGTTTCGTTAGCTGACATGTTAAACCGTGCAAAAACATACAAAATATGCAAGATGTATTCATTGTAATTACGAAGCATTTGGCTTATAACAAATTGATTACTTAAGGGTAGCTTAGAAAAAATAAAATACTTAAAGAAATACGTTTGATACACAATATTGAGCAGAGTTATTAATGAACAAATAATGCTTTAACTAATTGTTTATTAGGAGGTTTAAAAATTTAGTTTATATTATTATTTCCTTTAATAATAAACAATTCCAAAATATGTGATGTAACAGGGTAATGGGAGTCAGCAACAGGAGATTACAAATGACGGCCTATTTTAAAGTAAACACTTAATATTTTTCTTGAAATTTATTTATAACAATGCTTTACTTATTTATCTATGAATTGAGATAATTTTTAATTATTTAGGCAATCAAAAAAGGGTGGAAATGAAGTTTTAAGAAATTGTTGACTCCTATTACCCGATTCTCTTCTAATTCATAAAGCAACTCTAGAAAAAATTTTAAATTATTTTCGTTGCAACATTAACATTATTCTGAAATTATTTACACCCTAGAGGGATGAAATGCAGTACAGAAAAGGCAACTTTCCCTTCATCACTTCTCCTATAAACAAAATGTGAGTATCAATAACTATTTTATTAATATTTAAATAGAAAAAGTTTTGGTAAACCTCCTCCCTCTCAAAAAATAGATATTATGGGTAACACAATATCAAGTTTGGGGTAAAAGTTGATAAACAAATTTGTATTAAAATCGGGGCGGCTGAAATTTAAAGACGTGCATATAGAAACGCAGAAATTTGTTCGCTGTCAGCTGGGATGGATTAGGTTAGCAGCCGTGACGCGGTCGTTTCGCGCCCCCCGAATATTGGCAAAACCGCCCCTTTGAACGTAACCGCATGTTGCCCGCCTCGTTATTACGGCACGAAACGCGCTTCATAATAACACCGCCAGCGCTACCGCTATCGCTGACGCTGCCGCCGCCGTCGCCGCCGCCGCCGCCGCCGCACTCGACACATGCACCCCAATGGCGTATATTAAATACGCAAATACGTATATAACAGTTACGAAAACTTTTTTCAAGCAATCTTGTTTACACCCCCGCGCCGTCCCTCGCCGCGCCGAGGGTGAAAGAAAAAAGCAACGAAATGTGCGCGCAATCAGAATATGCCGACGCATAGGGTTGTATCGGTAATAATGGTGGTTGTTTAATGCATACAGTGTGCGCGCTTATAAGAAGGGAGGCGGCATACAGCATAGGGGAGCACAACCTGAACAACACGCCACCAATCACCCACGCTGCGTCATATATTTACAGCGGGAGCGCGCACGCTCTAAGCCGCGATTAATTTGTTTGCGTTCGTGGTTAATGCACGAACAATTAGTGAGTTTAAGTAATGACTGCTTTAATGTACTTTTTAACCCACACGCCGACCTTTGAAGTGAGAACGCATTATTAGCTGCTCCCGATTACGAAGAGGGACGCTGCTGTTGAAGAGGGTCGTTCTGCAAGGATTATCGACGCCCGTATGGCGAACTAAGTTAGGATTTCGAGACGAATGACAAATTGAAATTAAAATCTTGCTACATTTTTCATTCTCATTTTTTGCTTTGACACATTTTATCGTTTGTTCTAAACGCAGTTTAAGTACTTAAATTTAATTATTCTCTACCCTATGAAATAATTAATTAATACACAGTGAGTATATAAGAATTCTTCTGTAAATAAACAGTGAATTTTGTTTATAACGACTAAGGTTATAGATGTGCTTTGGATATAGCGACTTTCTAAAAGTTTTTATTGGAGTTTCTTTTCATTTTTCATTGTGACTTTGCTTATAACGACGATTTCAGGTATAACGACCGGTTTTAATCTAAAATATGTTATCATTTGAGCAAAAGTTCATTCGGATATAACGACCACGAGTGTTTAAATAATGTGTGTTTTATATACAGCATTTAATTCTAAATTATTTAAAAAATCAGTAGAATCCGTAGAGTTTTAAATCACCCTTGGTAATTTTAGGAAAATATTTTGTGAATATAACGACCAAAGCCAAATGCAATAGCAATTCAAACCCTTAGGGTTCAAGGAAACCTTGATTTATTTAAAAACCCTTGATTTAAGTGCCTATTCTATTAGCTAACTAATTAATATATTTACACTACTTAGATAATTGCTGGACTGGATATAAATAATTAATCAAGTTCGATTATAACGACTATAAATATATAACATGTTTTCAGAGGAAATTCATTGCAACTTTGTTTACAATGACGATTTCAGGCATAACGACTGCATTTACCATCCAAATATCTCAAAATATTCGTAAATCTCATCCGGATATAGCGACCACTACCCCCAACTAAAATATAAGCAACTGTTTTCATTTAAAAAGTCTAGTTATAACGACGTACTACCCTTAAAACACACAAAAATGAATTTCATGCAGATATAACGACCACATGTTCAACTGCTACTTAATTAACCTTTACAAATGGGCAATTTTAAGTTGATTTTGCATTAGAATAATTAATTGTACTTGTAGCATCACGCAATATCAAATTTTCAATCGCTAACGTAGATTGTCGACAAAGTGAAAGCACTTAAGCATGAAAACCCCTTTGGGATTTTCGTGTTGCGCACAAACTGTCTAATTCGGCTTTCTGTAAGTCGTTCATCATGAACGTGCTCAATTGAAACGTAATCACTTGATTGCTAAACGCAATACCAACATCAAGTCGCACGCAAGTCGCAAGACACTACACTACACTACACTCACATCACATCACATCACGAGTACGAAGGTATAGTTTTCATCCCTTGTGCGATAAATAGAAACTCCAGCTGTTCTAGAATTGGAGTCAATCTAGTCGGATTGTTTTTGCTGCATGGCAATAGCAAAAACGTGAGGAACACACGCACCCGTAAGGAAAAACTGACGGTGCACTTAATGCGCTTTACAACAAGCTAAAGGATTCTCGAAACTGAATTGCATTTGCAACGAAAGTAGAAACCCTCCGCACATAATTCATTGGCCTAATGAAATTTAATGCAATTACCTACCGCAAAGCAATTACCTTCTCCGGTATCCATACGCTGGCGTTGCACGTTACGATTTTATTTGTTCGTTCGTTTAAAAATTACCAAAATTACGCGATAGGAACAGGAGAAGAAGAAAGAGGAGCAGGAGGAGGAGGTGGAGGTGGAGGTGCTCCCGTGGGAACTCATCATTTGCGGTCTGCATGAAAATTACACGCGTTTCCTGATTAACGTAACGTAACCGGCCTTTGTCTTCATGTCTTCCTAGTTTTATTGATTTTTTAGCGCGTTTACGTGATGAACTCAATGAAATTTCCATTAGGAAATTGTTTTAATTAACTTGAGTTTCAACTTTATGTTCTTGAGAAGTTGCACATTTATTTTACGGATCTACGAATCATTTTTAGTGCTAATTGCACGCGGACTAATTAAAAACAGAAAATAGAAATAGAAATTATTGATTCCAGGAAAGGTTGAGAAGTTTCGACATGGCTTTAATTAGAAATTTAAGCACGCGCCTACCCTCAATTGCTAGCTGTGTAATTACTGCATACAACCACACAGAGAGGCGCAAGTGCGATGGTTGGTTCATTGTCAGCAATGCTAATAAAGAGACGGCAGGGCGAAACGAAGTGGAAACGAGTGACAAAAACAACGCGTTGTGGTCCACAAGTCATTAATTTAACAACTTAATTAGCTCTTTTTGTAGCACAATTCGCGAAAAGTATTCGTGAGGTTTACGTGGAAAAGACAGCCATTAGGTAGTGTTCCTTTGTCGGGAACGAAGAGACGAAGGGAATTCAAATTATTTCATTATTTGCTCTACCAGATACTCGACCAGAGAAGAAATCTAATCTCAAGATTTTTTTATGAGAAGAAAGTCATTAACAATAAATTGCGGAATTATACAGGTCATAAAACTACGATTTCTATACAAAGAGTAATAAACTCAACAAACCCTGTATACAATTTAAAATATTGGCTAATTTTTTAATTATTCCTGATGTAATATCTTCTTGTTTGATAGCATTAAGTCATTTGGATGTTAAGTTAAAAGGTTTAAGTCATTCTTTGCTTGAAATTGTGACCATGGTACTGGAAGCTTCTAGTTTAACCCCAAGGGATGTTTGTCATTTCGCTTTAGTTATTTTATTTTATTTTGTACATATTTAAACAATTTTAATGCTTCTATTATTATATGGTTGGATGCTTAGGGGTGGAAATAAATACAGAAGTTAAGTTAACAATGTGGTATGATTTATTTCAATTTATAAATGTCCAATCTTACAATTTAAATCCTATAATTTTATTCAGTGGTTGTAGCTGTGGATATGTAATCCTGGAAATATTTGGGGTTCAAATCCAAGCCTAGGTATAGATGTATTTCCAATCTCTGAAGTTAAATGTACCGTGTAAGTGCTTTCTGAAAACCATCCTCAGCAACAACATCCGATAGCCTAGTTGGTATGGCGCTAGACATTGGTTGAAGAGTCTCAGGTTCGATTCCCGGGAACGGCAACTTTAATTTTCAATATTAAAATTTAAAACACACTCTTTAACACTAAGTTTCACATCTGTGACGTCATACTCCCCACGGAGTAGTGGTTATAGTGGTTGGCTCGTATATCTGCAAGTGTAGTGCATTGGGTTCGAATCCCAGCACAGATAGAAATTTCTAAGTTATAAAATTAAATGTACACTTATAGGGTGCGTAGTAAGTGCTCAGAGGAATAAAACCTGATGGCCTAGTTGGTACGGCGATTGGAATTGGTTCCAGAGTATCGAGTTCGATCCCCGAGCAAGGCGACTTGAACTTATGTTTTAAATTTTCAATTCAACGCTTGTAACTATATAAGCAAGATCAAATTTACCTGAAACAACAGCACTCCGTAGCCTAGTGGTTAAGTCCGCGGATGTGATCTGAGTACCTCGGGTTCGATCCCCGAGAGTTGCTGTTCAAGTTTATAAGTTTTCAATTCCTTGTACACTCGGGGGCCCCCCATAGACATATCTGTATGGTCAAGCGGGGCCCCCGAGAGCGTACAAGGGCCCCATTTTTAATTTTTAGAGTCCGGTCGTTTTAAGATCGTCGTCTGACGGCCCACCCCAAGCTTCGCTCCCCGGCAGTCACATGTCGACTAGCTCAGTCGCTGTCTGACCTATGACTGCCTCCCCATTCCCGATTTTCGTTACCAACAGGCCCCAATCTTGACGTCATTTGATATGGGAGGGGAAACTTTCAGCGCCACCACTAACGGACTCTTTGTACTTGTATAATTGCTAAGTCTAGGACTTAGAATAGTTTTACAAGTATTTGGAGTCATCAGCAATTGCTATCCGATTTAAATTTTCTAAAAATTCGTTTAGAGGATCCCAGGATTCGAACCCGAGACCCCTGTGTCACTGGCAAGTGTTTTACCACTGCGCCACTAACTGCTTACGCAGTGTAAATTAAAACTTATATATATCGAAGTAGTTTCGGACATTAAAACAATAAACAAAGACACAGATGCCAGGAATCGAACCTAGGACGTTTCTGTTACCAATCTGACGCCTAACCACCAGGCCAGGAACCGACTTGCTTAAGCGAAATTAAAACTTATATTTATTGTAATAATTCTATCTTTTATATGCAAAATACATTGGTGTCCTATTAGAATCCAGTACTGATTCCAATTAGAATCCAATTAGAATCTCATAAGAAACCAGTACGGATTTCCATTAGAATCTTATATGAATCCAATGCGAATTTCAATTAGAATCGACTTAAAATCTTATAAGAATCTATTACAAATTCCGATTAGAATCCATTTAGATTCCAATTAGAACCCAATTGGGATGTTATATGAATCCAGTACGAATTCCAATTCAAATCTAATAAGAATCCAAATAGATTCTATTTGGAAACCGTTAAGAACTCTAATAAGATTCGGCACGGAGTCTGATTAGAATCTAAGTTGAATCCCATACGAATTCCAATTAGAATCTCATAGTAATCCTTTTAAAAAAGGATTTTCTACTTTAAAAATGTTAAAACTTTACTGAATATTACAATCATGAAATAAATAAGATTTTATTTTCTGCTTTGTTTAATAAATAAGGGTAGAAGACAGTGAATTAATTTAGTGGATATGGAATTAGTATTTGAGCCCATTGAGTCTCATTGTAAAATATCGCATCCGATATTACAGTCCTCACTCTTACTTTATACTCATAACGTGTCACGTTATTCTTCCAGCTGTAGCGCAATTGTTGAACCAATGCAAGAAAGTAGCGATTATCAAGTTTTATCGACATTTTTTCAGCTTTTCTCAAATACGCCTTGGCTATCGTGGTAGATCCGCAAAGCTGTGCCTTCCAACTCTTCAGGACGTATATTCGCGGTAGGAACACCTTCAAAAATTTACTCTGCGCCGACAACAAGCTAAATTGATGATTGATTGTATCATACAGCTTTGTGAAACTGTACGAATGTCGATCTTTATAGCACAGCTCGTACAGCGACGCTTCCAGTTCATTAAGCAAGATACGAATCGCGATCGGTCGCTTCATTGTTGTATTATTGAAGGGACATGTCGGCTTATACTTTTCAATCCCATAGATGCTTTTCATCTTCACCAGATGCAAATACAACAGCGACAATAAAAGATTCTTTTCCCAATTGAGTTGTTTCTGCTTCTTCAAGATCGTTACTTTCTCAACATCCTTAATCAGTGCTCCCATTTTAACCAATGTGTATCCAGTCAGCGTACAAAAGTTAAGCAAGTTAATATAATAATGCACCTTCGAATCAGAATGTCTATTCTGGTCAACTACACTTAATAAATCAACATACTCCTTAATTTTCAGCTTGTATATGAACAGCACTGTTATCCAAGGAATCACTTCATATGGTGTAACGAAAATATAGACTTTTACAGAAAAGTCAATGATTCGATAGCATAAACTTATAGCTTCGTTAAGTTCGCCTTTAGTGAATTTCAAATAAAATTTCACTGTTAACAAGTACATTATATGTTTGGCAACAAATCCTTGATTACTGCTGTACTTGATTAAAGCTGATCTAGTCACATATCGTTCCAATTTCTCACATATATTCGTATCCAACCCATAACGATAGAGCTCGATAACACTACAAAATACATCAAACAGTATGGGAAGATTTGGATTTACACGCTCCAATAACCAAATACTATATTTGGCATAATACTTGGCACAATTGAGATCTCCTTCGATAATTGATATTCTAGCTAGTACAACCATAGTCATAGCAGTTTCTACCTTTACCCAACTATTGATTTGAGTTGGTTGAACCCATCGCGCTTTATTCAAATGCTTTCGTTTAAGGAAATATCGAAAATGCCAATAATGCACCATCAAATTCGGAATATCAAGTTGCCTTAGTGCAATCACAATCTGATTCTTGGCTTCCTTGACTTGGCGAAGTGTTATAAATGCGCAGGTAATAGCTCGGGATATTTTACAAATGTGGTACTTCCGAAATGCAGTTGATATCCCATACGTGGTATCCGATTGGACCAAACAGAATTCATGTGCTTCTCGCAGCACAGTGATTGCCTGAGCCGGCTCCTTGGCAAGGATAAGCAAAGTCCCATAGGTGGTCATAAAGAATATACGCTTCCCAAGATGATTAGCAACAGAACTATGATATATCAATTGCTTATAAGCAAACGTGAATATATCAAAGCATGAACATTCATTTCTATTAAAGATATTCCTCAGAGGTTCCTCATGGACATCTTCAGTAATAGTTTTCGTCTCCCCAGAATCAAGTTTCACCATATTTAGCTTTCTCCGCACTGCATTCTGCAACATTACTCGATCGGAATCGTTGAGTGCATCTAGAACTTTCGGAAACACATCATTATCGCATAGTTCAAGTACTTCGCTGTACTTGAAAACAATCAGAAAACTATTTGACGGATCCCTTACACATCGTGGACAAATCTGCAAGTTATATTCCAGAACATCCGTACACAACAGATGCAAATCCTTCTTTTGATTGAGTGGTATCAAATCGTATGCAACTTCTCGAACATTCTCATTTGCAAAGTGTAATAATTTGCAATACATGTATTTCTCGCCTCGCATAGATCTAAGTTCAGTGTCGCTAAAATAACACTTGCAACAAAATTTCTGATTTACATTCGCCGCATAACCATTTGCAAAATTGCTACCACAATCAAAAATGTCCCTCTCGTAGAGATGTTTGATGCCCTCAGCCAATTCCTCCATATCCGGATATCTCAGCGCAATGTACAATAAATTCCTCGTAAATAGTTTACCAAGTACTGAAGATGTCATTACAATGTTGCGTTCAAATTGGCTCAGGGACAGATAAAACTCATTCACGATGATATCCATCGTATCAACCGTTTCCGGAATCAATTCATTATTATGATGCCTGTGCAGCATCATCACAGCAATATGTTCAGGCATGTTCTCCAGAACCCTGGAGTCGATGGTCACCCAATTGCTGGGTATGTTGTTCTTCAACATGTACAAAATATGCGCCGTATCACTCCCAACGAAATAAGTCAATACACAAGAAACATTACCTGGCACACCACGACAAGTTTCGCAGATCAAATTGGATAATTTCTCTGATAACGCACCAACGTTCATTAGCTGGCAAGCGATTGAGGATATCCAATAATCAGATAAGGGTTCTAGCTTAACTAAGTCCAAAAATTCATGTTTAACAATATCCCTGTACAATCGATTCTTGTTAGGTATTGCAGTTGCAACCAGTCGGATTGCTGATGTCTCCAGAAGTATCTTTATAATATCCCAACTTGATGCATCAATATACTCAATGTTATCAAACATTACCAGTGTACATTGCTCATAATCAAAGTCGATCAAATCTCGTACATTTGTCAGTATGTAATACTTTGCCAAATCATAATCATCACCATGATGATGAAAGAATGGATCCATTAATTCAGAAGGCAACGACGTTTTTGTTAAATCCGAAGAGTAAATCTTCTGCAACAAGAAATACAATTGTGCATAAGTTTTCCGAATGGCAAAATAGGGCACTGAACAAAAATCTTCCAATTTCACCAATGACACGACCATTTCCTTTTGGTCGTGTACTTTGCGATAAAAGTAATCCAGAAAGAAGCTTTTCCCATAGGATTTAGGACTTTCAATGATGATCCCCGCACCATGTGGTACCTGCGATTGCAGTAATTCATAGACCATATTCAATTCTTTCGCACGACCAAATAATTCATGTTTGATCTCAAGCGTGTTAGAGGCATTCAAATCAAGATCCTCGTTATATTCGAATCGTTGCTTATGTTCCAATCCCAAATGCCACGCTTTCTCAGTTCGATTGTAAAAGTGGAACGAAGACAGCTTGGAAAATCTGAAGATTCTGTAATCACACATGACTTTTCCCTGATAACGTTCGATAATTCGAAATCCCTTATCAACCACTGTACCGAGAATGGCATAGTCTTTCCGAAAGGGATGTCCCAAGACTCCACAGTATACAAACCCATGAAAAATACCCACAGAAGCCCAGTCAACGCCTGGGATATTCTGGAAACGGATATTCAATTGGTGTCCACTCTGAAGTAATCGTTGACTCTCTAAATCTTGGCTCACTCCTCGAAATTCGCTCAGAATGACAATCTTAATCTCGGTGGATACTTCAAACTTGTAAATAAACGACGAATTACATGCTATCGCATTGTTTACCTCGTGATAAATATGCTGAATAAAAGAATCGCTTGCACATTGCAATGCATGTGGTTTGACACAGATGAGTTGAATGTTTAATGTGGTAATCTCAGTTAAATATTCCACTGGCTGTCTGTCATTAACACTAGATGCAATTCTTTTGCAAACATAGGAACTCATTGTAGATAAACGTGAATTGCACATTGCCACACCGATTCCTGGTCGCGGTGGGATTTTTTGTTTAAAATCATTCATCAATTTTGCAACCACTTTAAACGTATCCGTATGCGGGCAAGCATGTAAAAAATTCATGTACTCAATATGTTTGCTAATTAAGTCTCGTGCTTCAAGTGTTTTGATGGCAAAATAATCCTGTATTCGTAGTTCATTCGTTTGGTAATAAATTCTTTCAGTCTGAAAATAAATAAATAAATTAATTAAGTGTTATAAATTCCTTTAGTTCATTTAGTCTGGAATACCAGCAACAAATTTCAGAAAGAATAATGCAATAAGTTTAAACTTTTTTCCAAATTTGAAATTACGTTGTCAGAATTACTAAAAAACGTAATCCAATCAACACCACATTTTCGCCAATTATTTATAATGATACGAGACAGTAGATCAACGAAGGATTTTGAACGAAGGAATTGAACATTGGAAAATGTTCAATTAAAAAATAAAATGAAAGATTTTTCACCTGCACAACTATACATAACCTCTAAATTATGAATAAACACACTACCTTTATCTGATATTTGGTTGCATCCACACGAATTGAATGATAACGTGGTTGAAAAGCATGCGCCCATGCTTTTGATGACATAAATACTTCACCACCCTTCTTGGATTCAGCCAATTGTTTCAATTCCTCCATTGCTTCACCTCTTAATAACAATAATTTCGAATCGCGACCTAAGAAACTCACGTTTAAATTACCACAAGTAATAAGCAACTTCAGTTTCATTTTCTGATTAATTGATGTGTTAAAATTTGTAAGCACTTCAGTTATACTACCCGCGCAAAGTATAACTAAATGTAAAATCTCTTCAAGTGCTTCATCGGTAGATACTTTCCATAAATTAAGTACACGATTGCCATAGATTTTCATCACATCGCCGCCCCAATAGGTCACAGCTTCTATGATTACGCTTAAGTACGCATTGAGGATATAAGTCAATTTGTAGATTCCACCTCTTGAACTTTTATTAAACTTTTCTATTAGCTTATGCATGCCCAAAACATGCACATCCAGAATAACACCAACAAATGGCGGTGCGTATCGAAGATCAGTTTCCGTTTGAAATAAAATATAATCCGGCAGAAACGTTGATAGAGTTTCAAACTTATTGTGAGCTTGCACAAATTCGATTTTGTGTATGACTGACTGTTCATTGATAAGTTCCGAGCTTTCCGTCTTAAATCGAATATGCATCTTGAATTCTTTAAATTATTCTTTATCCACTTCAAATTAACACCATGTACGTGTATAAATATATAAAATAATAGACAATATTCTCTCACTTTGTTCTTTGCTTTTTAATTATCCATATGACAAGAAAATTGTTTGTCATTTCATAAAGTTGAAAATTCAAATTAAATTGTTTAAATGTTTGTAGCGCCGCTCAGTGAGAAATGGACGTAGTATGCAATGTTGCCAAACGTCTTATTTCAAGTAGCATCATCGCGGCTAACCTAACAACCGTGTTGGCAAACGGAAACTCGCTCACTGCGTCTGTAACTTTCGTCTTGGTAAGTCGTGCACTCATGAAATCTTCGTTTATTTTGTTAATCCTTGACTATATGTTGATAACTAGTGTTGATTTTGATTCATCTATAATGTTGTTGTACAATACAATGTATATTTTATCTGTGATTAGTGTAGAAGTTTAATATTTTTGTGTTTTCAGTTCTTAAATTCACACCGAGTCCCTACACGCCACTAAGATGGGTAGGGAGGACAAGGCAACCTGGAAGTCGAACTATTTCGCAAAACTTATTGTAAGTTGAATCATAATTCTCATATTATTTGCTAAAATCAACATGATGAACATATTTTTCGTCGCTCAATGGGCTCCTCTTGCTAGAGCTAGAAATAGCAGAACCTACTAGCAATGTGTCTACATGTGGATTGATGTTACTGATGATCTATTCACAATTCCTAATCAATCCATTTGGTTAAAGCTTGTACTAAAATAGTCTAATCTCTTTGTAGGAGTTACTTGAAGAGTATCCCAAATGCTTCATTGTGGGCGCTGACAATGTCGGTTCAAAGCAAATGCAGCAGATTCGCTTGTCACTCCGTGGCAATGCGGTCGTGCTTATGGGCAAGAACACCATGATGCGTAAGGCAATTAAGGGCCATCTGGAGCGCAATCAGTCTCTTGAAAAACTGTTGCCGCACATCAAGGGCAACGTTGGCTTCGTCTTCACCAGTGGAGACCTCGTTGAAGTCCGCGACAAGTTGCTGGAAAACAAAGTCCGTGCTCCAGCTCGTCCAGGTGCCATCGCGCCATTGTCTGTCATCATCCCAGCACAGAACACTGGTCTTGGCCCAGAAAAGACCTCTTTCTTCCAAGCTCTGTCCATCCCAACCAAGATTTCCAAGGGTACAATTGAAATCATCAATGATGTCCACATCTTGAAACCCGGCGACAAAGTTGGTGCTTCAGAAGCTACCCTTCTGAACATGTTGAACATCTCTCCATTCTCATATGGTTTGATTGTTGAACGTGTATACGACTCTGGCACCATCTTCGCCCCTGAAATCTTGGACATCAAGCCGGAAGATCTTCGTCAGAAATTCTTGGCTGGAGTTGCAAACTTGGCTTCAGTGTGTTTGAGCATTGGCTATCCAACAACCGCCTCCGCTCCACACAGCATTGCCAACGGTTTCAAGAACTTGTTGGCTATTGCTGCTGTCACTGAGGTTGAATTCAAGGAAGCAACCACCATCAAGGAGTTCATCAAGGATCCTTCCAAGTTTGCCACTGCGGCTGCACCAACATCTGCCGCACCAGCTGCAGCTGGAGGCGGTGCTGCTGCACCAGCCAAGGAGGAAAAGAAGGAAGAGTCTGAATCTGAGGATGAAGACATGGGCTTTGGCTTGTTTGATTAAGCATTTTGCAATGAACCAGACTGTCAACAAATAACTTAATAAAAACTTAAGTTTGAAACTAAATCTCTAATCGTTTTACTTTCCCTTCATCTTCATTATATTGTGTTTAATTTTTAGCAATATGGTAGTTTATTACTGCTCACAGATATGTTTAATAACGATAACAGTATAAGTCTATTCAATATTGTATAAACTTTGTAACGATAGCATTCGTCCGCGTTACTATTAATAATGTATGCGTAATCCTTAAATGTAAATTTTAAAGTTAAAAACATCAAATTTATGAATTTTCAGCTTGCATTGTAAACTCGTGTGCGTTATAAACACTTGCTAATATATGAGATACTTCCCCCAATCCTGTAAGGAGCACAGTACAGGATCATAAATAATAGGCCCTTTGCATATTCATTTGAATCACTTGAGCGAGGCCTACATTAAAACATGGTACACATAGAACATAAAACTGAACTATGAGCTACATTTACTTAGCGAAAAATTTAGCAATAATCGCAACACTCAATCCTAAAATGTGTTAATCAATTAGTAGATCTATTAGACGACAGTATTTGTAAAAAAGCTATCTTGCTGAGTTAATTTTGCTAATCTCGTTACATATTTGTTTGTTATTAAAGGCAATATGTTTGTTGTGTTTTTGTTCGTGTTCGATTGCTGTTAAAAGATTCATCATCATACTTCCTAGTTCTTCACGCACGTTACGACTATACCTAGATTGCTAATATTCAATGGAAGATAGTTTTAATTAAGTAATTACTATAATAACGCGATTAAATTATTTTATAGAGTTTTCATTAGGTAATATTGTGAAATTGTTTAGGTGAAATTACGTTTGTATCTTCCGGGTAATTTAAAACGAAACGTGAACCCAAATATTCAAAAGCTCTACCGAAAACTACGGTTGACCGTACTTTACAATTGGTAAAATATAAATTATTTACAATTCAATATACAGGGTTGAGTCTAATTCTCACTTCATTCAGTATTCAAAAATAAATGTTACTAATGTTAGTTATTTCCCTTTTTTTCTCAATTTTTTACGTTCTACTATTTTCCTATCGACAAATACCGTTCCTCCTACAGAGGTATTCAGTACCCTGCATTTGGAAAATTATAAAAATAATTTACTATTCCCTTTTTTCCCTTTGCTATTGATGCTCGGCTACGAAAGCTCATATTTATATAAATAAGAAGCAATTACCCTGCGAAAATAACGTTTCAATGTTTTTCTTATCTTTGCTTACATTATTAACGGTGTAAAATTTGTGCAATGTTTAAATGCATGTGCAAAACTTTGATTTCGTAATAGTCTCTAAATCTATTATACAGGCGTTCCGAAATCAGGATTACCCTCTCCGTCAGCTCCTAGCGAGTTGGAGTTGTAAACATAGCGAGCTAATAATTTTTCACGTCGTTGCTCGTACTCATTCAATGCCATCGTATTATCATCGTTTGAGCATAAGCGCAATGCTTTACCAACGCGCAAATATCGTTTCGTTCCCATTTTACTTGTCGTTGCCGACGCCTCTGAGGTGTCTGGAGTCTGGAAGTTTTTCATAAATATATCCGACAAAAACGAATGAATGTTCTCCTCAAATTGCGGACTGGTTTCTGTCAGAATTGTCCTATATTTATACGTAGTCGTTGGAGTTCCAGGAGCATTACTTTCCGCCTCGTCCTTCACCGGAGATTCCTCCAAATTCAAAGTTTCTGGCCCGATTTCAGTTTCTTTCGGTTTAACAATATCATCTTCAGTTACATCGGACGCATTGCTTGATATATCCGAATATCCACCATGTTTATTGAAGATACTTTGCAGAGTTTTGACACCAAAGTACTTCTTGGACTTGCATTTCTTTGTCTTCTTATAGTCTCTCAGCGGTTTATGAACCGGAGAGCTATCACAACTGGAATTCAATAAACTCTGATCGCTCTTCGTATTCGAGAAAGTCTCATTCGATCCGTAGATCTCTTCGTATTTGTTGCCAACATCAAATTTATTTGCTTCTGTCGCTTTAGGCGAATGCGAATCATTTGATGCCATATCAGTGGATAATACTTCCGAATCAATAAACATATCAGTGCTCGTCTGCATGGGTGACGATAAGTTTTCCGAATTCAGCGAATTGGACGAACAATTAAAATCCATCGGCTTCTTATATTCGTCCATATTGCGCTCATTATCCAGCACGATAAGGTCGTCGTTGTTAACAAATTTCATTTCGTTCGTATTGCGATTAATATGATTATTGTTGGTATTATTCAAGAGATTCAATTCATTGCCAGTCATAATTGGCTTAGAGTTATTGTAATCAGATGGTGCAGTTAGATTAGCAATATTGTAGGCGCCTTTTGTCTGAATCGAATCGATTACCTTTTGCATTACGGTCGATACTTGATACGTCTTCAACGTACCACTAAGATACTCGTTTGGTGCACAACTAAAATACATATCGTCTTCACTTTAAATTTACATGTTCAACAAACATAAACGTGTGCTAAATTTACAAACAGAAAAGAAATGGAGGGAGGCCCCAAAAAACAAAACATTTCTTCAGTATCAAGTGCATAAAATTCTTATTTTTATAAATAACGTAAGATAAAATTTTAAATATAATAATAATACACACATTTAAAATATTGCCCAACCTCTTTTGCGGCTCTACGCAATGGATGCACCAAAAGCTAGACAATATAAATAATAAATGGCAACAAATAGATTTCTGAATTCTGTGGAAATTAAACCATTATAATTGTGCCGGTTTAATTCATTCATTAAAATTAAACATAAATCACGATTGCGGCTACAAATTATACGAATCACATGCTTGCTGTCTGCTCAATAATCCATGACATGAGCATCACAAAAATGTTTTTATATTGCGAGATACAAATATAATGACTAGACAACTCACCCGCTTTGATACGAGGTTGATTCAGGTGTGCGTGGTGCAGTTGGCGTATTCATACTATCTTTATTCTGTTCAATGCCAATGTTATCGCAAACATTGCTATCGAAAAATCTAAAGTACAATCAAAAGCATTATTTGCCCCACGCGCATAACATATAATTATTACCGAAAATGGAAACCATCTTCCTCTAACGAATTATCACTGTCATCCGCAGCAATATATTGCACTTGCAGTCGACACTCTTCACAATTCTGTTTCAGAATATCTACCGCTTCCTTATGACACGCCTGACGCAAATCTTTATCATTTACCGATAAAATTGCATCACCAATATACAATTCGCCTGATACGGCTGCTGGACCATTTGGCTCCAACTCTGATATGAGTATAGGTACACCATGTTCTCTACCACCCTGCAACACAATACAATCTCATATTACATTGCATTTCAACAACTAAGGTTTACTTAAAACTTACCGTAATACTGATACCTAATCCCTGGCCAGGATTCCTTTTGACCACGACCGTTCGCACATCGCCAAAATGCTCCGTTTGCTCATTGAGCGTGGGTGCCGGTGCGGCTAAATCGCGCTTCACATTACCATTCAGAATACTGTTTCGTCGACATTCGCGCACAACGGTCTTGTGCCGTTGCAATAATATCTCAGACTCCAACTGTCGCCAAAGTTTGTCACGCACATCGCCTCGCATTTCCCTACCTAGTTCTTCCAATCAGATTTAATACGTTTCATGTGTATGCCTAATCCTTACCTAATAACTGCAACTGTTGTATTCGCCCCGCCAGCTCCTTATCCAAATACTTGGCGGCAAGTTTCGCACCGTACACCTCGCTATTCAGCGACAAAACATTGTTTCGCAATGCGACATTCTCCTGCTGCAGCTGATAGTTCTCGCCGCGCAAATGCTTCAGCTCCAGCAAATTCGTCTTAAACTCTATGTTCTCGGCGTCGAACGCGTCGCACGATTGACTATTTGGAGGCGATGATATCACAATGTGGCTGGGACTCTTCTTAATCTCCTCGTCCAGCTTCTTTTTGATGGAGCACACGTCGGGCTTAAAGTTTGGGTCCGGCTTGAACGTGCCATTTGCCTTCGGTATTTTCGACAGTTGCGTGGAATGTATTTGAAGTAGTAAATTGTGTAGTTCTTGCTCCAATATTTCGCGTTTCGCTTTCGAATCGACCAATTCGGTGCGCATATGTATCAATTCGGCCTACAACAAGATAAATATCATATTAAATCATCCATATTGCTATAAATACATTAAACATTTATGTACTATATGTATTTCCCCGAATTATCCTATTTATATACCGACCCATCAATCGCCTTATCATTCACAAGTGCAATAATACTAACCTTGAGCCGAATCAATGAGGTACATTTACTAAATAAGTAAGTAATATTGACGATAAATCATAACAAAAATGATCATCTCAAGCGCGTAATAAATTTCTCCAACGCACTTTTAAACTTTTAAACAAAGTGTTTCATATTTCCCAAAGTAAACAATCGTCCCTTCAGCGCATTCCAACTGTTGTTATCATGGCTTTAAGCGAATTTGACTCGCAGAGGGCTAAAGGGATGTTTGCATAGAATAATAATAGTATCTGATACAGATAAGTGTAACTAATATTGACATTGGCGTTGCTTCCACATTACTCTATTAGATGAGCTATGCTATAATGCACTACAACTTCTTAGTTATGTATGTGCGATGGCTGCGAGATGGAATGCACTTAACAGGAAGACGCAAAGTTTTATGTGCGCCTGCACATCGGGCGGCAGAAATGTGGAATTCTTAAGAAATTACATTCAATCGTGATCAGTGCGTCGCGTCACGTGCTGCGTCGCTCTGACCACTGGCTATGTGCGCGCTCGTTTGCGTTTACTCGAAACTTATAAATGCTTGTTACATATATGTAAAAAGCCGCACAACAGAGGAGTGCATTTATAAATTGATGCTCGTTCTGTTACAAACCTATGAGCTGACGATAGATAGTCGAACGCGCTTCGTCTTGTTGAGTGGATGTTTTGTTCGCCAACAACATCGCCGCAATTTATCGCATAAGCCAGCATGAATATCACCATGGAAATCATCTACGTAATGCTGCTCGCCGCCGTCCTACCTGCACCAGCAATACGCGCGTATACGACGCGAAGTTATCCAACAACGTTGAATCAAGAAGTAAGTGTGACTAGATCGTTATGCGCTGCAATTATTCAAATTCTCTGCGTTCATTCACGATCCAGGCATTGCAAACCACTTTGTCGGCGATTGAAGAGCGCTTAAAGAATCTCGACAAGTTGTACCGGCGTTCAAACATGCTCGAGCACCATGCGCGTCGTCTGGAGCAGCTCGAGGCGAAAATTGAGCGATTCGAAAACATCCTGACGTCGCATCTCGACAAGATCGAGGGGAATATGTCGATGCATAACTTTAAGGACGACATCGCCAAGGATCAAGTACAGCGGAAAATTGATGCGGTGTACGAGCGCATGCATAACAAGCTATTCCACGTCGAAATGAAGATCGATAACGGCGAGCGCAAGATTACGGTAAGTGAAGCAATCAATACTCAATCGCAATTAGTTCGCAAATTGAAGATTGCAATTAGGAGAAACTTGATGCAGTCCTGCAGCGCTTCGAGCATCTCGAAGAAGTGTGCAGCGTGCGCGTCGAGGAGGAGAGCAACGTCGTCTTGGCCGTCGTGGACAAGATCAAAACTTTAAACGTGGATATTCTGGACACATCCAAGAACGGCAACGAACAGATTCTACGTGCCCTAAACGCCACCAACGAAATAATTCAAGTAAGTCTGCTCTTCATTGCAAACAACACCAAAAACACGCAAAACTTCTTACAGAAAGTTTGCGACGCTGAAACATCGCACTCAAAGATGGTCAAGTTGGAGGCGATTGTGAACTCTACGCGCTACGAACAACAGAACGCGATGCGCAGCCTGATCGTGCAAGTCGGCCGTCTTGGTGGCAAAAATAACATTGCCGATTGTAAGTCAGTCACTCAGAAAATCTTACAAATAACTCGGATTTAGAGATGATGCACCAATACGAAAACGCATTTATCTATCTATTTTAGCTGGCGGCAGCACTCAGTACGCGCACGCCGAATTATCAAATATCAGTCGACAGATCGACGACAAATTCGACAAGCTGATGGAGCAGCAGACGATTTTCCTGGATAGCTGTCATCGCATTCAGAACGATGAGCCGCAGCTGGAGTCGAAAATTGGCGAAATACTCGAAAAAATCATCGACATCTTCGAGAAAGAGTATGTGAACAAGCCAACTATAATTAAAGCAGTTATTACTTAATTAATCACTTACTTAATTAAGCATTAACACCATGTACATCATTTGCATGAGAATAACCAGGAATTACAATGTGTTACCGTGCTTTTCAAGGTCTACGATTGAGATAAAAGACATCCAAAACATTGAACAGCTGATTAAGAATCATGACGCGTCCATTCGCCGAAGTCTCTACACCACATCGCATAATATGGGTGTTTTGATGCAAAAAGGAAACGAATATAAAGATGAGGTGAAGCGTGAAGTTACAGGCGTCAAACAGCTCGTCGAGGAATTAACCGGCGCGATTCGCGACCAATACGTGAGCGGGAATTTGACCAAAGATCATCTGCTAACTGGACTGCAAGTAAGTATCCTAAAAAGCCAAAAAGAATTTAAACACTGATTACACATTCGCTCGTGTTGCATGTGCAGACTTTGAGAAATGATCTTGGCCGAATTGACCTGAGTGCTAGCCAAGTTCAAGAGGTGCTCGGAGGCATACGGAGCGCAATTCAAGAGTATGCACTAAATGTGACTTGGCAGCGAGCAATCGATAAAAATGATGTTTCGCAAATCCGCGACCAGATTCAGGACGTACGACTCAAATTGGAAACAATTTCGGGCAATACGAATCAACTCCTGCAAAAAACGATCAGCGAATTACTCAGTAAAATTCAACCGACTATGACGATAGAACCCACTACGAACGCCGATGATTTTGACTTAAACAACGCAATTCTTGACGTGTTCGGTCCATCGCCATTCAATGCCAGTACATCAAGCATAAACAATAGTGATACTGACTCACCAATTGGAACTGCCACTATTCTTAATGCAGACAATAATAATACGTTAGTCGATGGCGATGTTTTCGAGTTTGACTTGAGAACAATTTCGGAAGAAAATACCTCGAATGAAACCAAAGTGACGGATAACAAATTGAAAATCGAAGAAACTAATGATGATAATATAGCTAGCAGCAATTCGACGATATCCCAATTAGACGAAATATCCAATGATTACAATAATTAACATACCAAAATAAATTCAATAACTGGTGTATCCAAATATGAACGTTTGCAAAAAACAAGTTAGTTAGTTGAAAAATTATGTAAGTATACTTTCAATGCCAGTATTTACTATCATATTTAGGTTATGTATTTATGTACATCTAATGAATTAATCAACGAGTTAAAATTAATTCTATTGTTTTAAAAAATGAATAATAAAATGAAATACAAATATAACTTGTCGACTGCTTGTTCTACATATTCATGAATCGTAAATTTATGCACAAGTTAATAAGTGTAGATCGTCGTGATACACCAGTTATCGACTTTTTGTCTTGGGCTTTCAACGGCAGCGATAATTAATTAAACTAATAGCACTCACCTCGATTTTGGCGCTGTTTTGAAATATCGTTTGTGCCTTATGTGTCAGCTGAGCAAAACATGAACTGAGTGTGCATAATTTCTGTCGTACATTGTACACAACGAGGGGTTCCTCCGAGTCTAATTCACCTGTAATAAACAACACAGCCCATTAATAACCGACCATAAGATGCAAACTGCAACTAAGCAAAATGAAGTTTTAAACTCAATTTTAACGCAATATCGATTATCAATCCAGAGCAGCTCGACAACAAACATGAATTGTTGTAAATGATATCGTCACTTTTAAAGCACTGCTAATGTTATTAACGTATTCGAAACGTTGCGAATTAAATGCAGCCTGATATGGTATCAGTAATGATTACAAATTGCCACTTTGTAAAATAACTAGAGCACTAGTGTATATTTATCACAGATTTACGAGTTGTCACCAATAGGAAATTAATCAGCGTACTTACCAACTGTTAAGTCCAAGTCTACAAAGGCTTTATCAAACTCCTTTTCTAAAATATCCAACCACCGAAAACCAACACTGGCCATTTTACTTGCGAAATGACATCCACGACAACCACTTTTATGATACAACCTCATAACAGGGCTGACAGTCCATAGACAACCTTGAGAAAACAGGAAGACACACATTGCGCTATACTAGCGACCCCAGTTACTTGTGCATAATAGTTCACAACTTCTTTTTCAAACTATTAACGTTTATAACTAATGATCAAATGCAAATCCTTAACAGCTTAAAGAGTTTAAATTATAGTGTTATTAATGATAAAAACTTATATTTGCTTGAAACATTTATAAATTTACAATATAAAATCGAAGAATTTCTCAATCAATTATTTCACTCGCCTCAGCAACTCGCTTCAAGTAAGAGTTGGCACGCGGATTTAAAGAGTTCAGGATCATAGCTTTTCGCCGGCTCAACATATTCGTCCGTTATAGGCAATTTACATAAGTTACGCCTTATTGCCAAATCTCTGCGCGCCGATAATGCACGTCTAAATGGTCCGGCACTTGCAAATAATGTCTTTCGCAAAGCCTTACTGTCGCGCATTGTAACTTGAATCGCGGCAACTGGATGCGGAATAATGTCCTCCGCACTTCCGCGTTCCTCACTTTCTTGTTTCACATTTGCGATTGGCTCTACTAATGTACTGCCATTCGAGGCCGTATTGCTCTCTTCATTGTCAGACTTTTCTGTTTTGACAACAATTTCGTGTTGTTCTGTTTGATCATTCTCGTCAACTGCATCCTCCTCCGATTTCGTTAGCGCCTCGGCGTGCTCTCGATATATTCTCGACACGTGTTCTTTGCCCAGAAGATGAACGGATACTCCACAATGAACCAACATATTATGACTGGCCCAACGTCGTTTAGCGGAAGTAATCGGTTTCACATTCGGCCGTGATTCCGCAACTAAACTGGCCCAATCAACACCCAACGCATCAACTAGTCCTTTCATGCGTGCTTCCTCTTCCAGTTCATCTTCGGAAATCTCTTCAAAGTCCATTGCCATTTTGTCCTCAATCGAGTCTTTTGTTATTGAATTCGTATTAGGTGATTTGGGAGGTGCATGCGATTGTAATACTTGAACAGGCGTAATTACACGATCAGTCGATTCTTCTGGAACGGTAGTTTCCATTGCTTCAGTAGCCACTTCTTCAGTATGCTCCAATATTTCCTGCAAGCAAAATTAAATAAGCAACAGGACGATATAAATTAAACAAGTTTCTTACTTCATCTCTATTGAGTATTTCATCAGCGTCATCGCTAATTTCACTTAGATCATCAACAAGAGGCTCTTCTACAACGCAGGGCTTCTTTACATCGACAGCCAAATCAGGAGGACTATCAGCTGGACGTTTAACGGCTACTTCCTTCTTATGTTCAACAACAGGTTCAGGAACTGGATTCGGTGATTCCAAAGGCGGTTCAACATTTTCCACCCGTTCTGGCTTCTCTACACGTTCAACTTTCTCTGGCACCCTCACCTCAGGTTTCACCTCTTTCCGACTGCCATCTGAAACCACAAAAAATTACATTAAACTTCAATGATAAACCAAATCAAATAATTCTTACCTGACGTATCATTTCTTTGTGACGTTGAACTGCGAGGTCTGGAAAGTTCTCGATCACGATCCCTACTTACATTTCGATCGCGATCTCTATTATGCTCGCGCTCAGGACGAACTTCCCTAGGTTCCCGTACTTCGGGTATGCGATTATTAGGACCCCAATTTTCATTTTCCCATCTGCGTCTATCATCATTTGGCCACGTATCTATTCCACGATTGTAATGTCTCCACTCTTCATCGACTGGAAGAGGTTCACGATCACGTTCAACCCATCCTTCACGATTAGGCACATTTCCCTCCCAATCAAGATGCCGTCGTCGTTCCCAATCATGCTCATATTCTGGATCCACCCAATCGCTTCTAGACTTAATGTTCTGAGCGGGCACAGGAGGTCGGGAATCCTCCCTATATCGTCGATGTTCCATTTCAACCACACCACGTTCATCCCACGTTTCTCTTCTTGGACGTCTTTCAACATTCTCTGGATATTCCGGCCTCTCATCTGGATAATTATGATGCCCATGACCATGTGGATGAGCATGGTCAATATCCATATACCGTCGTTCTTCTCTTGGCCTATCATACGACGCATCCAATCGTCTTTCATCCCTTCGGTGCTCATCCCGCAAACGCACAGCAGGATATTCGCCTCTTTCATGGTCGCGGTCATAAGGTCGATCATACTGATGTATCTTTTCGGGTGTCTTACGTGAACGAGAGCGAGTTCGATCTTCCGGTGACCTTCGAATACGATCACGTGCGTGACGTTCTTTTTCCAGGCATTCCTTACGCGCTGGAGGAATACGATCCTGGGGCAGAGGTAATAAACGCTCGACACGATCCCCGGAAGGCTTGTCTAATCCTCGATCCTCACGACGTGCACGTTCCTTGGCACGTCTTGCTTCTTCCTCCGCTTTTTTAAGTCGTTCCCGTTCACGTTGTCGTTCCTGGCAACGTGCCAAAGCTTCCTCGCGTTCCTTCTCGCGGGCAGCTTCACGTTCTTCACGAGCAATTCGCCTCTCACGTTCGCGCTCTCTTTCACGCTCCCTTGAATTTTTATTGATATCTTTACGGTCACGATCCTTGCTACGTGAATCACCCCTTTTATTATCATAGCGTCTTGGTGGAGTTTTATGCCTGGCAGGTGCTGTCGATCGCCCTGACACACCTCTCGCTGGTGAATTTTTTCTATCTCGCGAATGAGATGAATCTGGAGTCCCGCGTTTTTTGATATCTTTAAGAGGCGGTCGAATATCACGCTTTGGTGACTTATCGTTCTTCTTCTTGTCACGTTGTCGCTCGCGTTCTCTTTCACGTTCACGTTCTTTATCTCGCTCTCGTTCACGATCCTTACGCTCGCGTTCTTTGTCTTTATCCTTGTCACGATCCTTATCCATTTTCTTGGGCGATGGGGTACGGTGACGATCACGTTTATCGCTACTACGACTCGGAGGCCTCGGAGATTTCGACTCTGATTTAATTTTTTTAATCGGAGTTAATGTTTTTATTTTCGGTGGCGGTGTTTGAGATTGTTTACGTGGTTTTAAAGGTGTGGGTGACTTACCATGTACTGGCTTAAGTTTAGTGAGTTTCTTAGGTTTGTCAGTCTTTACGACAGCTGCTGGTTTAGGCTTCTTGTTCACTTTAACTGGCTTGACTTTGTGCTTCTTGAGTGAGGCATCATGCTCGGAACTGCTGGAGCTATCGCGTTTCCTTGGCTTCTTTGCTCTCTTATGGCGAGCATCCACTGAGGAACTGCTGCTGGACGTTGATTCATCACTGCTTGAGCTTGACTCTGAAGTGGTGCTGGAACTATCTGAAGATGGACTGCTCTCTTTTTTGAATTTCTTTTGCTTTTTATGAGCCTTCTCCATCTTCGTCTGAATGTCCAATTCGCGTTGAAGTGCCAAGCGTCGTTTTTCTAAATCATCTGGATCAGCATCTTCTAAATCTAAGCCCTCAGCTACATTCCACGTCTCATTTTGAGAACCGCCAGACAAATGCTTTACAGCATGTTCCTTAATATGTTTACGTTTCACTTGCTGATCCTGGGGCACTCCTTTAACGCCTCCTCTCTTCGAAGGACTAATCAACGTATGGGTTGATGAATATTTACAGGTTTTACCGTAAGGACAACTGCCACTCTGAGACCAAGTCACACAGACTTCCTTTTGAGGTTCGGTTTTGGTTCCAAGTCTTTCAAATACACTGGGGCGAGTTTTTTGTGTGGACTTCTGTTTAGGAGAATGATTCACTGTTATTTTTCTTTTCACTTGCTTCGACATTTTGCAGAGTACTTTGCACACGCGTTAATCGCACTTGTATATTGCACCAAACGTCTGTGGTCGTACATATTTATGCTTTTGGAAATAGTGTGAACCGACGTACACCGCACTAGATGATAGTTCAAAACACTTTAATACAAAACCTTTCGTTCACTCAGCACAATGTTTGATACACTTTGATAACACAACGAATTAAAGCACACCGGCAGCCATCACTGTTGACATGAACAATCACTGCGAACGGCCGACCAAGAACGAATCAAGGACTTACAGCTGTCATTGCTATTGTTGACAAAGGTAAATTCAGGCACACGCTACCGGCGGCGTGAGCAGCAGTTATAGACATTAGTGCAGTTGAAACAAGTTGGAACAAGTAGCGGTTGCAATAACGTAAATGAATTTAGTGTCGTTATTTCTCGCATATTGTAGTTAGTGTTGAACAACTAGAAGCATTTTTCAATTTTTATGTAAGTTTCAACCAACATTATGTCCCATTATCTTGCTTAACGATTGACCAAATAGTATCCTATTTGATTATTTGTTATTCATTGTATTTGTTGATCAACACGTACAAATTTACATTAAGAGTTGAGCTATGGTTAAACTAGACAATTACAGTAATTAATGGTTTTGTAATTCAGCTTGGGTTAAATGCAATGGATGTATGATGCTGTGTAGATTAGTTTGCTCCTAGGCTAATATTTATATTACAAATTGGTTAAATTTGCAGTTCTATCATAAAAAATTTAAATTTCAAACAAGACTAGTCCAATAATGATAATGAAGTAACCATTATGTTTTAATCAGCAAGATGTTGTAAATAGTCTCCTCAAATTGCAGCTTGTTATGCTACATCAATTGTTTGATATGTTGTGGTGCTGGTAATCAAGTAATCCAATGGGCATTGAATATAACAATTACTACAAACATCATATGTAAGTCCTTCCATGACTGAATATTGAAACTGCATAATCAATACAGTTAGATTTTTTATAATCATATTCTGTTTTGTGATTTAGCTGATGAACAATTTGGAAATCAGTACATTTTATGTTGAGTGCTCAACTTGTTGCATACTACTGAGTCATGAATTTGCTGGAACTTACTGAAACTATTTACTGATAAATAGTTTGAGTTTACTTAATACTTACTGAGTTTATCAATACTAAAATCAATTTTATCTCCAATGGTCTCACATAATATTGAGATACAATGATTGAATGAACATTAGTAAGTGGTTACTTGATAATTGTTATATTTATTCCAAGAGCATGTTTTGATACATGTTTGCTTATTAGTTTTAATACAGCTATTATAGTTTAGCAATTATGATTAATAATTCTTTTTTTAGGTTTTGATTCATAGTTCCATTTCTGATGTTGCCAGTTAGAAAGAACTTATATCCAATCATAAACTTATTGGATTAGTTTCACTGCAGCAATTCTATGCAATTGAACAAGTTGTTTGTACGAATTACAAACAACATCACAAGAGGCCCTTGAGCCCTAAGTGTGCTTTGGCAGCCACTTCTATCTTAGCATTACAAGCATTGAAATGGAAGCGCCAGTAGAATTATGTGGAACTCCTGAGAAAGGATATATGTATGTATAATCTTTTTGCTTGAATCTGGAAGGATAATTGCTTAGGTAATTAGCAAAGAATTAGGTAATTAAACATTATAAATAATAATGTATTTTTCTAGGTTTTGGATAAAAGTTCCACCTCTGTTGTTGTCAGCTGGAACAAACTGTGTATCTAGCCATTTGTGCTTCCATACATGCCAGTTTGTTTTACCCTTACACCCTTACATTTTAAATTTTACATCATAGTTCATAGTTAACCCATCTATTATAGTTTACAAATTATGGCTAATTATGTATTTGTTTTAGATTTTCCTTTGTAGTTCCTCTTCTGGTGATGCCAGCTAGGATGAAATTTGTGAGTATGTAGGCATTTGTACTTCGGTACACACTTGCCACTTAGTTTTAACCTATCTATTATACTTTAAAAATTATGGCTAATTATGTATTTGTTTTAGATTTTCCTTCGTAATTCCTCTTCTGGTGATGCCAGCTAGGACGAAATTGGTGCGTAAGTAGGCATTTGTACTTCGGTACACACTTCCCACTTAGTTTTAACCTATCTATTATACTTTACAAATTATGGCTAATTATGTATTTGTTTTAGATTTTCCTTCATAGTTCCTCTTCTGGTGATGCCAGCTAGGACGAAATTGGTGCGTAAGTAGGCATTTGTACTTCGGTACACACTTGCCACTTAGTTTTAACCTATCTATTATACTTAACAAATTATGGCTAATTATGTTTTTGTTTTAGGTTTTCCTTTGTAGTTCCTCTTCTGCTGATGCTAGCTAGAACAAAATAGGTGAGTATGTAGGCATTTGTACTTCGGTACACACTTGCTACTTAGTTTTAACCTATCTATTATACTTTACAAATTGTGGCTAATTATGTATTTGTTTTAGATTTTCCTTCGTAGTTCCTCTTCTGGTGATGCCAGCTAGGACGAAATTGGTGAGTATGTAGGCATTTGTACTTCAGTACAAACTTGCCACTTAGTTTTAACCTATCTATTATACTTTACAAATTATGGCTAATTATGTATTTGTTTTAGATTTTCCTTCATAGTCCCTCTTCTGGTGATGCTAGCTAGAACGAAATTGGTGAGTAAGTAGGCATTTGTACTTCAGTACAAACTTGCCACTTAGTTTTAACCTATCTATTATACTTTACAAATTATGGCTAATTATGTATTTGTTTTAGATTTTCCTTCATAGTCCCTCTTCTGGTGATGCCAGCTAGGACGAAATTGGTGAGTAAGTAGGCATTTGTACTTCGGTACACACTTGCCACTTAGTTTTAACCTATCTATTGTACTTAACAAATTATGGCTAATTATGTATTTGTTTTAGATTTTCCTTCATAGTCCCTCTTCTGGTGATGCCAGCTAGGATGAAATTGGTGAGTAAGTAGGCATTTGTACTTCGGTACACACTTGCCACTTAGTTTTAACCTATCTATTGTACTTAACAAATTATGGCTAATTATGTATTTGTTTTAGATTTTCCTTCATAGTTCCTCTTCTGGTGATGCCAGCTAGGGCGAAATTGGTGAGTAAGTAGGCATTTGTACTTCGGTACACACTTGCCACTTAGTTTTAACCTATTGATGATAATTTACATATTATGGCTAATTATATATTTGTTTTAGATTTTCCTTCATAGTTCCTCTTCTGGTGATGCCAGCTAGGATGAAATAGGTGAGTATGTAGGCATTTGTACTTCGGTACACACTTGCCACTTAGTTTTAACCTATCTATTGTACTTAACAAATTATGGCTAATTATGTATTTGTTTTAGATTTTCCTTCATAGTTCCTCTTCTGGTGATGCCAGCTAGGGCGAAATTGGTGAGTAAGTAGGCATTTGTACTTCGGTACACACTTGCCACTTAGTTTTAACCTATCTATTGTACTTAACAAATTATGGCTAATTATGTATTTGTTTTAGATTTTCCTTCATAGTCCCTCTTCTGGTGATGCCAGCTAGGACGAAATTGGTGAGTAAGTAGGCATTTGTACTTCGGTACACACTTGCCACTTAGTTTTAACCTATCTATTGTACTTAACAAATTATGGCTAATTATGTATTTGTTTTAGATTTTCCTTCGTAGTTCCTCTTCTGGTGATGCCAGCTGGGACGAAATTGGTGAGTATGTAGGCATTTGTACTTCGGTACAAACTTGCCACTTAGTTTTAACCTATCTATTATACTTTACAAATTATGGCTAATTATGTATTTGTTTTAGATTTTCCTTCATAGTTCCTCTTCTGGTGATGCCAGCTAGGACGAAATTGGTGAGTAAGTAGGCATTTGTACTTCGGTACACACTTGCCACTTAGTTTTAACTTATCTATTATACTTAACAAATTATGGCTAATTATGTACTTGTTTTAGATTTTCCTTTGTAGTTCCTCTTCTGGTGATGCCAGCTAGGACGAAATTGGTGAGTATGTAGGCATTTGTACTTCGGTACACATTTGCCACTTAGTTTTAAGCTATCTATTATAGTTTATGAGGAATTTCTAATCATATGTATTTTTCAGATATTTGCTTACAAATCCAAGTCAATTCTACGTAGGACAAGGCACGGAGAGGATCTGTAGCTGTTACATACAAAACATTATTAAATTTGTGCTTTATTTTACAATTGGACGGGGTCAATTTTTAATAACAAGTAGCGACATCTCTAGGAAGATAATGAAGTTTGTTACAGGTATCTTACCGATTGTTAGTTCATATAGTCGCTCTGAGGTGGCGCCACCATATTTGAAATTTTATTACACGTAGCGACATCTGTCGGAAAAATTCGAAACTCATTACAGATACCATCCCTAACATTAGTTTCATAAATTACAATGAGACAGCGCCACTATATCAAAAAAAATTACAAAATATTATATTTCGCTCTCTATCCGTGTCATTGAAAAAGTTTCAATGTTATCAGCACTGATAAGACGAAAACTTTTTCCTCCCAAAAGTGAATTTTAAAAAATTGAATAACTTCTAAACTAAGTGACATACAGTGTTGTGCGATAGCTCATTTTGATCAGCTTGACGAGCTTAACCCGTGTACCGAATTTCAGCCATTTTTATTTTTTATTGGTGTTGAGAATACAATTTGCTGAAATTTGGTACACGGGTTAAGCTCGTCAAGCTGATCAAAATGAGCTATCGCACAACACTGTATGTCACTTAGTTTAGAAGTTATTCAATTTTTTTAAATTCACTTTTGTGAGGAAAAAGTTTTCGTCTTATCAGTGCTGATAACATTGAAACTTTTTCAATGACACGGATAGTGAGCGAAATATAATATTTTTTAATTTCTTTGGATATAGTGGCGCTGTCTCATTGTAATGTAGGAAACTAATGTTAGGGATGGTATCTGTAATGAGTTTCGAATTTTTCCGACAGATGTCGCTACGTGTAATAAGAATTCAAATCTGGTGGCGCCACCTCAGAGAGACTACATGAACTAACTGATGGTAAGATACCTGTAACAAACTTCAATACATTCCTAGAGATGTCGCTACTTGTTATTAAAAATTAAAACCCTTCCAATTGTAAAATAAAGCACAAATTTAATAATGTTTTGTATGTAACAGCTACAGATCCTCTCCGTGCCTCGTCCTACGTAGAATTGACCTGGATTTGTAAGCAAATATCTGAAAAATACATATAATTAGAAATAACTCATAAACTATAGTAGATAGCTTAAAACTAAGTGGCACATATGTACCGAAGTACAAATGCCTACATACTCACCAATTTCGTCCTAGCTGGCATCACCAGAAGAGGAACTACAAAGGAAAACCTAAAACAAATACATAATTAGCCATAATTTGTAAAGTATAATAGATAGGTTAAAACTAAGTGGCAAGTGTGTACCGAAGTACAAATGCCTACATACTCACCAATTTCGTACTAGCTGACATCACCAGAAGAGGAACTATGAAGCAAAATCTAAAACAAATACATAATTAGCCATAATTTGTAAATTATGATAGATAGGTTAAAACTAAGTGGCAAGTATGTACCGAAGTACAAATGACTACATACTTACCAATTTCGTACTAGCTGACATCACCAGAAAGGAACTATGAAGCAAAATCTAAAACAAATACATAATTAGCCATAATTTGTAAAGTATAATAGATAGGTTAAAACTAAGTGGCAAGTGTGTATGAAGTACAAATGCCTACATACTCACCAATTTCGTACTAGCTGACATCACCAGAAGAGGAACTACAAAGGAAAATCTAAAACAAATACATAATTAGCCATAATTTGTAAAGTATAATAGATAGGTTAAAACTAAGTGGCAAGTGTGTACCGAAGCACAAATTCCCACATACTTACCAATTTCGTACTAGCTGATATCACCAGAAGAGGAACTATGAAGCAAAATCTAAAACAAATACATAATTAGCCATAATTTGTAAAGTATAATAGATAGGTTAAAACTAAGTGGCAAGTATGTACCGAAGCACAAATTCCCACATACTTACCAATTTCGTACTAGCTGATATCACCAGAAGAGGAACTATGAAGCAAAATCTAAAACAAATACATAATTAGCCATAATTTGTAAATTATGATAGATAGGTTAAAACTAAGTGGCAAGTATGTACCGAAGTACAAATGACTACATACTTACCAATTTCGTACTAGCTGGCATCACCAGAAGAACTATGAAGCAAAATCTAAAACAAATACATAATTAGCCATAATTTGTAAATTATGATAGATAGGTTAAAACTAAGTGGCAAGTATGTACCGAAGTACAAATGCCTACATACTTACCAATTTCGTCCTAGCTGGCATCACCAGAAGAGGAACTACAAAGGAAAACCTAAAACAAATACATAATTAGCCATAATTTGTAAAGTATAATAGATAGGTTAAAACTAAGTGGCAAGTGTGTACCGAAGTACAAATGCCTACATACTCACCAATTTCGTCCTAGCTGGCATCACCAGAAGAGGAACTACGAAGGAAAATCTAAAACAAATACATAATTAGCCATAATTTGTAAAGTATAATAGATAGGTTAAAACTAAGTGGCAAGTGTGTACCGAAGTACAAATGCCTACATACTCACCAATTTCGTCCTAGTTGGCATCACCAGAAGAGGAACCACAAAGGAAAATCTAAAACAAATACATAATTAGCCATAATTTGTAAAGTATAATAGATAGGTTAAAACTAAGTGGCAAGTGTGTACCAAAGTACAAATGCCTACATACTCACCTATTTCATCCTAGCTGGCATCACCAGAAGAGGAACTATGAAGGAAAATCTAAAACAAATATATAATTAGCCATAATATGTAAATTATCATCAATAGGTTAAAACTAAGTGGCAAGTGTGTACCAGAGTACAAATGCCTACATGCTCACCAATTTCATCCTAGTTGGCATCACCAGAAGAGGAACTACAAAGGAAAATCTAAAACAAATACATAATTATCCATAATTTGTAAAATATAATACATAGGTTAAAACTAAGTGGCAAGTGTGTACCACAGTACAAATGCCTATATACTCACCAGTTTCATACTAGCTGGCATCACCAGAATAGGAACTATGAAGCAAAATCTAAAACAAATATACAATTAGCCATAATTTTTAAACTATAACAGATAGGTTAAAACTAAGTGGCAGATATATACCAAAACACCAATGCCAACAAGTGAATTTGTTTGTTCCAGCTGGCTACATGTACATCATTGCCAAACTACATACCAAGTTTGATCATGCTATGTCCACTGGAGGTAGATTTGAAATGAAATACTTGAAAAAATGCATGACAATTGCTCAGAATCTTAAACTATTTGGGTTTATCTATAGCAAAGTAACACATCTGGAACCTCAATTTCAGTGGCCTTAATAACATGGGAGCAATCCTCAAATAACTATTAAAATACATTGAAAATGATTATAAATTCAAAACTATTAAAAGAAACCTGAAGAGTTAAAGTTAATGTTTTAAACAAGAAATACAATTGATGGCGCTTAGTATAACTCTTTGTAGTGATTGTGGAAACCTTAACAGAATCAACCTTATTAAATGAAGAGTTGATTCCTAATAATTTATGTGTATGCATTTAACTTTAATAGTGTCACACACTTGCCACAAGAGATCAATTGAATTCAAGAATTAGAAATGTTATTAGTGTTCTATTTAAAAGGTACTTTGCTTTGTTTTGACTTTCTTTGAAAAACTTTAAAAGTCAGAGAAACCTTTGACTAACCAGACACCTCTCAATGCTATCTATATGCATTTATACATAGCTTGGTGACTGAAATTTGTATGTGGCATAAATAAAAAATAGTTTTGTAAACACTTACCAGCATAATTTTATTGAATCATTGTAACTTCAAATCATTGGAGATAATTGAATTTGTTTGTCCTAAGTTAAGCTAACATAATTTCAAGTTAGCCTGCGCAATACTCATTATTCCAGCCTGTACTGAATCTGTATGCACAACTAGGAAGGTACCCCTTTTGTTCAATTTCAACCTGGAAAAAAATCATAATACATTTATTACAATTAGACATCAAACTTTCCTTAGGTAGATTGTATGACTGTTTAATTAGAAAGTTTATTGATTTCTTCCTAATTAGTTTTGCAATCATCCTTGTAATTTTAATAGACAATATAATACACACTTGCATACTTCCTCTGCAGTTCCATGTAATTGCTCTGGCACTTCAGCATCATCCTTGTAAATCTTACAAACAACCTGTGCAATTGCATAGAATTAGCACAACATATCTAGTAAGTTTTATATCACAATGGGACCTGCAATTAACAAAGAATATTTACTACATGCAAATGTGAATAATGTTTGATCACAATATTGTTAACCGACAATTGTGCACTGTAATAACTTACAACTAATTCCCAAATTGCACAAGCAATTGTGTTTATTAAAAAGTATAATTTCCACCATTTTCCACACAAAAAAACACTTGCTAGCGTGACCGGTCCCACACTAAAGAAACTGCAAAACATTGAGGTTTGACAGATAAAATGCGATAAACAAGAAAGAGTAGGAAATAGCGGAAATATCCGCAACGGCGCTGATATGTTGATGCATTCCACATTTCTCTGGAAAACTTCTAAACTCTTCTGGATTATCTCTTCTGGAAGTCACAAATTTATCCTAAATAATAACGATGCTGTTATGAAATTAACTAATCAATATATGCTTGTTATTAGTTGGGATAACTTATTTCGCTGTATTTAATATTATCAAGATCACAGAGGATTCGATTTAGCGACCAATTTTGATTCCAAGCAAAACTTGATACATTCGAAACCCTTGTTGAATACAAAGCATTTTGTAATTCTTATAAGTAAAGTACATAATTCCCTTTACGTTGTTCGATAAGACATAAAGCCGCCTGTACCAAATAACCTATAAAAATATGTGTTTGTTTATTGAGTGGCGGCGGAAATATTATTTTAAGAGGTTTTAAATGGCTTGTAGAATAAAAAACAAAGGAATACTTACACAAATTATAAACCAATTCACAAAAAGTATCAATTATTCTTTAAATGCATATAGCACAAAAGCTCAAGTGGATGCATTAAGTCCAAATTCAACTGTGAAAGCAAACAAACATAACAAAACAATTGCAATTAATACTTTACAAGCGGTGCTGGGCAAGTATAAACATTAAATTAATTTCCATGAAGCTAATTTAATGTTATCTTTTAACTTTATAGGTATTCGAAGGTATACAGCTATTGATTTGGTCATACAAACTAAGGAATTCTGCTTAGTGCCGCCTAATGTAATTAAAGAGAATTATGAAGTGCTTAATGGTCATGGTATATCAACAACAACACTGATTAAATATCCACAATTACTAACTGTTAAAAACCATAATGAATTATCAAATAACATTAAAGAAATCAAGAAGTTGCCATACAATTTAAAGCATACCATATTATTAGCAATTCTTGATCAGAGTAATTTGCTAAGAATACTATATAAGGATGATTTATCAACAAGAATTAACGTATTTTGTAATAAGCTTAATACAACTGTTGATGTTGTGATTGCAGGATTTGTTAAGAAGCCATTTTTATATACTAGAAACCTTAAACATTTGGAGGAGGTAATTGATCTTCTAAAAGGTAATTTATTACTTAGCAGTACTTAAATACACTAATTTTTATAATTTCAGCAAAGAATGTAAGCACAGAAGATATTATTAAAGATTGGTGGGTGCTACAATATAGCACTAAATTAATAGAAGATCGTATTCAGTTATCAAAAGCAAATAATATTGATCCAATTAAAACATGGATGGTCAGATGTACCTTGGATATTCTAGAAAAGTATTACAACTTCAAAACCTTATTATTGCCTTTATAAACCGCTTATATTTTTAGATACGTTCAACGCCGAAGTGATAACAAATTAGTATTAGGCGAAAACACAATTTTAGAATACTTATCACAGCGTCTAGAATGTTCGACAGATCAAGCAAAATGTTTAATACTAAAGCATCCCGCTCTTCAAAACAAGAGTATGAAGAAGATGAAAGAAATCATAGATTTCCTTTACGCTGAAGGGTTTAAACCTTATCACATATACAGAGTGCCAAAAATTCTATTGCATAGCGTGGAAACTACTAAAAAACGTATACGCGAGATGGAAAAACAAGGAGTAAAAATGGATAGTTTACATATACTTACAAAAAGTCAAAAGCAATATATGCAATATTATGAAACTTTAGTTAAGTGTAATCAAGCTAAATTGAAAGATAATGAAAATGAAGAATAATAATTGACTATATTTAACCCATTACATCTTGTCCTTTGGTTTGTACACGCGATGATGTGGAATTAAAGTAAATGAACAACACAGTTGCAGCTAAACGTGCTTGAAGATCCTGTTGATTTAAATCATGTGCCCACTCAACTCTTCCCCAATGTTCAAGCTGAAATTCTTCTTCTAAACGTGACAAGAGAACTGCCCGTTCTGGTGTTATAAAATGTTCAACACATGCCAATGTTAAAATCACAGATTTTAAAGTATCCACACCATATACAAAACCTGCAATTAGGTATAATGATTAGTGACTGAAATAGGGTTTATATAAAGTTTAAATATTACCATTTACAGCAGCAAAACTATGAGACATTAAATAACGTGCAACTGCTGATCTTGTTGCTTCTGATATATTAACTGTTCCAATATCTCTTGATTTTCTAATGTCAACTTGGAACTTGTCACAAAACCATTGAATGATTGGATCCCATTCTGCTGTTTGAAATTTATAAAGCTCATCATCTTCCTGCAACACCAATTAACTTACTAACATAGCACAACACCTTGAGAAACATACTCCTGATTGAAACAATATTGCATCTGTATCCAAATAATTAGTTATGTAATTGACTATATCCAGTTTGGTAAAATTGTTTGGATTATCCAGAACAGTATTGCATAAAGTACTCTGGAATAATAACAAACATGATCAAATGATAAATGAACAACTTTTTCATATAATTTACCAAATGCATTGTTGGTTGAACAATGTTTTCCTGTTGTGCATCCCATTCTGCAGCAACTGCTAGAGCTAATGGCTCGCTATCAACAAGAAATAAATTACCCTTGGGCGTTTTCAATTTACGTTGATCTAAGGTAATTTCATATTTATTTCCACTTTGTAGAATTCCTGTTCTTTTGTAAAATCGTTTTCTTACAGCTGAAGATATAACGCCGGATTTAACAACAATCAATTAACGAACGCAAGTTAAGGACAATGTAATATTTACCGTAGCTCCTCCAAGTTGTGTGATCATGATTAATTTTACAACTTCCACTAACAGTATTGCACTTTTTAGAAACGAAGCGCAAAATTGTTGAACCACACACCCGCATAAACATGTTGCTTAACCTTAAAAAACACACGAGTTGAAATCAGCTGAAACAACTAACAACAAAAAAAGAAGTTTACGATACTTTAAATAATTAATTTCGTGATAAATACTATGTGTTGCTTAAAATGGTTTGGTTAAGCCGCTTTCCATTACTTGCCAAAGTTGCAAAACCAATAAGAGCATACAAGAAACAAGGATTTCTTGATTCAATTAGGATTTATGTAAAAGGAGGTGCTGGAGGAAATGGATTCCCAAAGTAATTGACATTACTCCTTTACAAAACAAAGATAATTATTGATTATTCTAGGTTTGGTGGCATAGGAGGACAGGGAGGAAATGTAATAGCAGTTGCAAATGAATTGCCAAGCCTCAGACATGTTTTACAAGAACATAAATCAAAGAGAGTGATTGCACAGAATGGTAAAAACAGTAGTCATAACTTTATTTTAGGTCCTCCTGGTGCTGACGTTAAATTAGAAGTGCCTGTTGGAGTTGCAATTTACACAGATGAGGGTAAATTAGTAGGTGTGCTGATTTATTTCTTTATCTTTACCTACATTCTAATTTTGTTTACATTTCAGGAGAGTTGAATGAAGCTGGCCAAGAAGTAAATGTTGCCAGAGGCGGTCCAGGTGGAAATCCAAAGAATGGTTTCCTTGGTGTTATTGGACAAGCAAGGTCCATTCGTCTTGATCTTAAATTAATTGCCGATATTGGTTTAGTTGGTTTTCCTAATGCTGGTAAAAGCACTTTACTAAAAGCTGTATCTCATGCTAAACCAAAAATCGCCAATTATCCCTTTACTACAATTAAACCCAATGTTGGTCAAATTATGTATAAAGATTTGCGTCAGATTTCAATGGCTGATTTGCCAGGATTAATTGAAGGAGCGCATTTAAATAAAGGAATGGGACATCGCTTCTTAAAGCACGTCGAGCGCACGAAATTACTTCTCCTTGTTGTTGATATCAATGGATTCCAATTAAGTCCACATCATGTACATAGAAGTTGCCTTGATACAATAGTATTACTAAATAAGGTAAAATAACAACCCTTGCAACTATTTAATCTTAATTTTCACCCACTTTATAGGAGTTGGAAATGTATAAAGAAGAATTAATAGATAAGCCTTCCATGATAATCGTGAATAAAATGGATACCGAAGGAGCACAAGATAAATATGATTCAATTATTAATCAAATTCGAAAATTAGAAGGTACTATCAATAAACATTTCATGTTTAAGATGATTATTAAATTAAATTACTTTTAGGAACTTTCCAAGAATATCCAGAAGATTTACGACCACAAAGAGCCCTCAAATTTGACGAAATTATTCCATTATCAGCAAAAAATGATACCGAAGGAATAGACTACGTAAAACAACGCCTTCGACGACTTTTAGATCTCCATGCCGAAATTGATTCCGAGCAACAATTTACCGATACTCTCAAAGTCGATAGGAAGTTAAAGCAAGAACTTAAGG
This sequence comes from Aleochara curtula, assembly GCA_963978815.1. Classification (NCBI taxonomy): domain Eukaryota; kingdom Metazoa; phylum Arthropoda; class Insecta; order Coleoptera; family Staphylinidae; genus Aleochara; species Aleochara curtula. The sequence goes on along the minus strand of OZ022219.1, from coordinate 10,275,414 downwards.
AAACAGCAAGAAAACTTGTTTGAACAATAAACAAATTTTATATAACCGTTTTTATTGCTTCTTCAGGTGGTTTTAGAAGAGTCTCGTATTTTACCCATTTACAAGACAAGTTGGCATTTTGGACCTCTTGTATCAAACTAGTACCAAGTGGACAGGCCTTCTGGATTTTCACCTTATCAAGATCATGCTCGATATCAATTTGACGATTCCATTTTTCAACACCATTCCACGCTATCATTATGCCATTATCCGTGCACAGATTATTGGGAGGTCGAAAGAGTATGTATCCCATTTGACGACATAGCATTCTCAATCCATTAGCGATAAAGTTATTACATGCAACTCCTCCAGAAACAATCTACAAAATGATCACATGTTCGTTTTTTTCTATACATTAAGTCTTAACTCAACTCACAAGTCGTTTCTGATTCCTTGGTATCAATTTGTTAATTTCTACAAATTCCATTGCACGTTGTACCCGATGCGCCAAATGTCGAAGGACAACTATTTGCATTCCAGCAGCCAAGTTATAAATATTAGGTATTACTTCATCTGGAGCAAGACAGAGATAATGTTCTTCTTCGATAATTCTCTGCTTCACAATAGTCTTAATACCAGCAAAACTAAAATTGCAATCTTTACGATGCATCATTGGTGGTGCAAAAGTATACTGTAATGGGTTCTGTGCTTTCATAGCTGCTGTCTCAATAGCTTGTCCTCCAGACATATTTGCAAATTCAGGTAAATTTCGCAATTTCATTCGTCGTGCCAGCTGTAACAACATTCAAGTATATAATTTATCAATTAATGTTTGATTTATTAACATACCTTATCAAATGCTTCACCAGGGGCATCATCAATGCTCTCACCAAGCAGGAGAAATTTGTTAACATCTTGAGCAACTGCAATTAGACAATGACCACCACTTATGAGCAGGACGAGAAATGGAAATGTAATATATTGACTGTTTAAACGTGCCGTTAATGCATGTGCCTCCATATGATGAATTGGTATTAATGGTTTATTATGAATTCTACATAGAAACTTTGCATACTTGGTGCCAATTTCTAATGATAATGGAAGACCTGTACTAATGCAAAATAATTATTTAATTGTTTGACATCTCCTAAAGGAAATACCATACCGGGTTTTGTGGTAACTGCAATTGCGTCAATGTCCTTAAAGTTCATACCTTCTGATGCTTTTGTAACAACATCAGCAATGTTTATTCTATGCAGATCTTGTGCTATTGGGGGTATAATACCACCATGCCTACAAGATTAAGTAATATTATAATATAATGTAATGTCACATTACCTTACTCCAAATGTACTGCTTGTTGTGAATGCAATGCCTCTCCCAATATCTTCCCATTTTCATCAATAATTGCACATCCAGTATCATCACAAGAAGTTTCAATACCCAAAATTCTACATGAACTCCGAACGTTAAATCGCCGGCTCAGTTGCAAGCTGGCAATTAATTTCTTACCCAAAATATTCACTTTTGACATAATCATGTTTAATTAAGTATTCTTATATAAAAATTTAATATACTCAACGATTTTCACTCACAAATAAACTCACAGCACTACATTGTGCGGTTAGGAGAACAACTTAACCAACAAACTTCAGTCAGCTGATCGCGAGCAACGTAGTCATCCCAATTTATTTACCTGTTAATTCCTGGTTGCATGGCAAAATCAACACGCACAAACAACCATAAAGTTATTTCGATGTAAAATGTTTACCAAAGTAACGAATAAACTGCCGAAATCGGTTGATTTCTCATTAACGCCAGAACAATTTCGCGAGGACATTGAAGCTGTGAGCAGCAGTGCCGAGGAGCGCCGAAAACTTTACCTGTGCATCGACAATAAAGTGCCCTCCGTGGATTCAAGGATAACAAAGATGGAGGAACTCCTCAGAGGCAAGGACGAATTGGAAAACTCACTATCAAACCTACAAAGTATACGTTCTCAACTAGAAGACAACAAAAAACTATTGGAAAGTAGTAATGAGGAAATGACTAACAGAGTGTCCAACTTGTAACTGTTTTATATTAATGTTTAATTAAATTATATGTATATTATATGTATTTGTATCATGCTAATGGATAGTCTGTTCCTGGACGGACATTCTGGTCACTCATAGCAACACAAAACCCACATGGCATTGCTAAAAACAAACTTAATTACTCTGTTGTTTCGTCGCAATTAACATGCTAAAATGGTCGCATAGAAAATAGTTTATTCAGCTGATATAAACTTACAAAGTTAACGAGCGATCTGGACGGATGTGTACAGTCATAATAATAAAACTAATTTATTTATAGATATGTACATATTTTCTCTGAGTTCTACGTGGCCATACAGGCCTTGCCATCAACAAACAGCTATCTCTAGTCTTGAAGAACGGTGCATTAAGATAAGACACATCGGTATCGAGAGTTGATTCGAAGGCGTCGTCGTCACAGACATCGTCGGATACATTTGTTAGTAATAGAATTGTCGTCCTTGACTGTTAATTACCTTGTCCTTTTTTTGTGAGCACAGATACGAGAGAATGAGAGCACAAAAAATGCGTATTAGTATTTGTTCGAGTTCGAATATAATATCATGTTATTGTGCAGTTTTGTACTGAAGAAGAAGTGGAAGAATCAACCTGATCGGGTAGGCAGCAGAAGCTTTTCAAAGTCAACTTGCCTGCTGGTTTGCATTGGAGGTGCTCTTCAATGTACTGGCACGGGCAGGTAAGATGCGCACAGTGACGACCGCCTTTCGCCGGTGGACTCGCAAGATAGCCGCGCACCCTTTCCTTGCCCCAGCGCGACGCATATCTTAGGTACAATAATGTGCTACGTTCCTGAAACAACAAAAATTAATTCAACATCGTCTGGCACACACTGATTAAGAAGTTGTAAAGATTACTTAAATACATGCTATACGCTAAACAACTTGTTAATGACAATATTGAATCACCCGAGCACCTCAACATGTGATATCAGTTGCTTGCTAACGACTCGAACAAACATTAGCGTAATCTTAAAATGGACTCTTTACATCTGATAAGGACACGGCATTAGCGTATAACATGAATTAAATGCAAATACGCCAGCAATTACGCAAATGGAATGCTTACTAATGAATTAACTGTCTCGCAACAGTTTTGTAACCGATTAATCGATGCCTAATCGTTTCTGGATCGCCGATATGCATGGGCAGCAATCACGCCAATCGGTTCGGGTCGGTTTATCCGCAAGCATATCCTCAATGTATTGGCATGGACAAAGCGCAGTGGTCAAATGACGTCGATTCACCGGATTACCCAGCACCTCATCGAGGGTCCAATCGAGTCGTCGCCTCAAGAAATCTTTACCCCATCGTTGCAAGTACCGGGTGAACAAATACTCGGCGCTCTGCTGCAAATGCAAGACGAAAAGTTTCGTTCACTCACAATGACCAAAAAGAGATGCTTTGGAAGGGATGCAAAAAGCATGGTCCATATCAGCGTGATTGCCCCACATACTCGTTTGCAAATAGATTAGTAATATAGTAAGCATTCACATTTACAGCAATGCGCAATTTTCGTGAAAGAACAACGTGTTACGTACTTGCTTACGCGACAGGCGCGTTGTGCGCGATCCTTGAATGACAATATCGTTAACGCTGATATCCATTCGTTGCTCCCAACCGGCCTCATCGCGTTCTTGCACTTCGACCGAACTTTGCAGATGGTTGATGCACTGCGCCGGATCCAAGTAGATAAAACACAGCGTGATCTTATGGCAGGATATTTTGCCGCGATCGTCCAGCGCGACAATGATTTTATGCCGCATCAATTGTTTATTAACAGTCGCTAGACAGCGTTCCAGGTTCCTCTGAAGTTTAAACTTTACCCACATCGAGAGGAAGATGGCCGTCGCGTTGATCACCAACCAAAAAATACCCACTCCAAACAGGACGAGGCCAGTGAGGCCGCTGAACAGCAACCCGAGTAGAAGGATAAAAGCGAGCGATATCCACACAACAAGGACGCGCTTGTAACATATATTATATAACGTAAAACGGTAATCGTTAACGAGCAGTTCCATCACTTGGACGTATTCTTCAACAGTTAGCTGCAAATTTTAAATGCAAATGACACTTAGAAAAAGTTTTAGACAAAAGGGGAAATACGCACTGTTAGTCCTTGAGCCATCAATTCCTCAGGGACCAATTCAGGACGGAATTTCGCTGGTGTTATCCATGGTAAACTCGTATTTACAGGTAGCAATGTAACAATAATATCACCATTCGCTGAAATAAAGTGTCATTCATTGCGGTTGAGAAACTTTGGTGACATGAGTTGAACTTACCAAATCCTTGCCTAATAACTTCTGGTGGGTTGGTCATTGGCAATTCGACATTGCGCAAGTTTTTCGGGTCGACTATGACGCTGGAGAGATTCTCGTTGAAGGAGCGCTCCAGATTCACCTGGACGCTTTCCGTTGTGATGACAGCAGGCGCATCGTTATCCGGCTTTGTCTGCTTATTCGCGGCGGCATCCTCTTCCTCAAAGTGCACCCATCCTTGACTGGGTGAAGGCTGGGCGACCGGAGCTACACTGTTACCATTTCCGGATGGCTTTGGCGGTGCGTCATTGTGTTGTTCCGCAGACTCCGGACGCGCTTCCTGCGCCTGCTGCAGCGGATCGGACTTCGGCTCGGCCATCGCGCGGACTGCTCTACTGCGGATTTCTTGACTTAATTGGGCGTTGTCCACATTGCGACGTTCGCCTAGCACATGATGCGGTGTATTGTCGATGGGTCTCGCGAAAAAGCAAGTTTGCTGCTTGGGTGTCGGATGCGCGTGCTGCTGGTGACAATCGCGATGTGCGCTGCATTCGCACACGAGCGCAACTCCACACTTCACCTGCATACAATCAGGTGAGCTGGCATTTTCCTGTGGTTACGGTGTATGCGACATACATGCAGACACTTCCACCCAGCCGCGCGCACCACGCACCCACCTGACCGGTTTCGGTGTCGAATCGCACAGGTGCGCAACGCTAGATGGGGCCGAAAACAATAAGAACATACTCGCTGCATACGCTGCATTCACCTATGCGCAAATCGGAAAATAATGCTCAATGATTATCCATAGATTATCAATTGTTGATAAACATGAATTGGTGTTTATCATTGCGTTTTATTGATACGCGAGCCTTACTCCCAACTTTGGATGATTGTTGACGTCATGTTTGTGTTGAAACAGTAGCTATGTTGTGCATTAATAACTAGCACATGTCGTATTTCCTAGTTGATCAATAAATGCGACGAAATCCATTCAAGATGTATAATTACGTTGGCTGGTACTAGCGCTGACTGTTACAAACTTAACTAGTTTATGGCGTTTCAAAAACTTGAGCACCAATTTCGATATGATGACTGTGCTAGCATAACGTAGCGGTAATGATAGTTTCATCAGGATAACAGTAACTGCGATATCCTCCAGTGTTCGCTTTGACATGTTCGGGAAGTACTTGACGGCGCCTGGAAGAATCGTTATGTCCCTTTCCTTATAATTTAACCAATCCAAATGTTCTAACAGCGATTGCCTGCAAGTTTAATACATTAATTGCGATGAACTATCGAGCAACCATAGTTTACTTACTTTCGACAAATTGCATAGAATAAAGAAACATATGAGAGTGTAAGCGTTGCGTGAATGGGTAGAACAACATACCAATTCTTTTGTGAAAATCTCTTCAAGTCTTGAAACCTATACATTAAAAGGCGTTTTACCTTTTTCGTTGGTTTTTCATTCTTCTTTGGTGGATCCTTTCCATTGACATTCAACTTATGAACCTGCTGATACTTGTAGAAGTTCTTGTTCACTGATCTAACTGCATTCACCCTTGATATTGGAATAACGAACAGCATAAACTGTTGTAGAACATGCCTTAGATCCACTAACGCCATAACTCACACAATAATGTGCAAAAAAGTGCAATAAAATGTTTCACGTTAAATTTAACAAGTGTACGTTACACCATGATGAAAGTTTTGAATTGTCAAAATCAGTACTTAACCTTGAATTATATGAACTGCCAAAAGAATAATTTTCGGCATTTAAAACATGCGCATCAACGAATCAAAATCTCTTTCGTGTTTCTTGTTTTCGAGCATTCGAAAACAAGATTGAACATCCATATACAAATGTAGTGTTTGTTTACTAGTGCTTTATTATTAAATTAGAAAGTTTTCTTTTAAAATTACTACAGTTTGAGCGGGGATATATTTAGATTTGTCGTGTGCGTACCGTCGTGAGACAGTAGCCTGCAGTTTTGCTTGTTTACGATTCGAGTAACAACTTTGATAAAAACAAACCGTTTTAATCACATCACCTCATTCCGCTGAGAAGGAGACTTATTAATAGCTCACCCGTATATTGCGCGTCGTTTAGCATTCAGCAGTCGGTCGGCATGCAAAATGCAATAAGGTAAACATAGTGCTGCGGGCCGATTAGACACCAATGCGAATAAGGTTAGAATCAAATTACGTATCAAAACATTAGAGCGGACAAACTAAACGATGGCTACTTTGATAGTCCGAAGTGTACGGATATGTGCGTTCCGACAATTACGACATGTGCAAGCTGCATCCCTTGCGTCCACGTTCTCCACCCTTGCAGCATCCAGAGATCCAATTGCTGCATCATGTCCTGTAGAATTCCTAACTCCAAGGACTCCACTACAAATTCCGCATGTCCTGCGTTATTTATCAAGCAGCAAGCATTCATCCGAGAACAGTGAACCTGCAGAAACTGAAGAAGTAAAGCTGTCATTGTTTCAACGCTTCAAGCAAATGTACAGAGATTATTGGTATGTTTTGGTGCCAGTTCACTTAGTTACTTCAGCTGCATGGTTTGGCAGTTTCTACTACATGCTCAAAAGGTAAATTCACATTGCCTCTGCTAATTATCCTTTGATATCAATCACAATTTGTATTCTAGTGGTATTGATGTTGTTGCCATCATGGAAAGTTACAACGTTAGCGAACGCATCACAAATCCTCTTAAAGATTCAAGCCTTGGCTATGTAGCCATTGCCTATGCAATGTACAAAATTGCAACACCACTTAGATACACAGTAACGCTGGGCGGTACAACAATATCTATAAATTATCTTAAAAAATGGGGCTACATTAAACCGATGCCAAATCGCGATAAACTACGCGAGATCTACAAGGAGAAAAAGGATACTATCATGTATAGCATGAAAGATAAACGCGAAGAGCTTCGAATGCGTCGCGAACAGCTCAAGGATCGCACTGATAACCTTATCGACGATATGGAAAAGAAGATTATAACGAAAATTAACGATTCGAAGAAGAAGACGAGCACTACAAACACAATTGAGAAACATTGAATATGTTTAATTGCGTTGAGAGTAGGCTATATATGCGGTCTAATTACATTTACACTTCATATTCTTAGAAAAAGCGTTTTACATCAAATATATCTATATATATAAAAATGCTGCGATGTTTGTGTTTGTCGCCACTAATACCCCTGGCGCACTCTGATGACGAAGACTTAACGCTCAAAGTGGTGTGATTCCACAGATGCGAAATTTTAAAGCAACGGCAACGCCTTCATTCACCACGTTTTCCTTTCTCAAAGCGACCCAAAGCGACCACCCGAGTTCATAATAGTTTTACCTGCTTGGCATGTGTACATGTCGATATTTGAAAGCAAATAACACGCTTAACTTAATATAGTGTAACACTGTCTGAATGATATAACTTGAATAAGCAAACTAAGGAAGTTATTTTTACCAAATTAAAGAAAGAGAATGACAACAGGGTCGGGAGATGTTAGTCATAATTTCATCAGTTAAATACTACGTTTACATTTTAAGATTTGCAAAGGTAGCAAGTAAGACTAAGGATAATATGAACACTGAGTGCAAATTGTTTTCATTTGTAGAAAATGTTAGAAATTGAGTCAAATTGATAATCTATATATGTATAAAGCAAATTCCTATATTAAAGTTTAAGAAATTCATGAAAACTACTGGACGGCTTTTATAGCGACTTTTATTGGCATTTTCGTAGAAAGATATGAGACTAAATTTCATTAACAAAACTAATTTCTAACCAGTATCATTACGCTATTTTCAAAATTTTTGAAATATTGCGGTTTAAATTCATTTGGTAGCTACCACGCTTACAAATCTAAACCAACTGAAACTATATAATGGAACGCGGGTTGGTTATAAAAAAATTAATGTTCAATCCAAGGGCGATACGACGTTTGCTGGGAAATTTGACGTATATTAAATGATTTAACAATATAATTAGGTTTATTCTGTTAGACAACGGGATAGGGAAGGTTTAAATTGTATCAATCATACAGTAAAATATTAATTGGTATTGTTTCAAAACAGTAATGTTAACTACTGTGATAGAAAAATTGAACAATATAACGAAGATTTCAGCTAGCAACACATTGGAAAGGGACAATTAATAAAACCGACAAACAGCGGGCAGGAAGGCTTGAAAGAAATTGGTAAAACATAATATAAGCACTAGAAAATGGGAGTCCGAATCTTATAAACAGCATAAAATCAAATATCTACGTAAGTGACAATAACGAGATCAGAGATCGCTCGGACGGCTATATCCATACGAAACACCGTTTGGCGAAACGAAGTTCGCCGAGACAGCTAGTATATAATATAATGAGTCTATGAATATGTACACATTTTTAAAACAAGAGAGAGATATATATAAGTTTTTGTTACCTAAATTATGTAACTGTTAATTTTTTTTAAATTGAATTTTTGCATAGATTTACTCTGAGGCAAGATGTATTATGTTGGCGATATAACGCTGAAACAAAATTTAATTATATTGATATATTTTGGGGCTGATTGAATACCCGTTTCGTTAAATTTAAACAGAATTCTTTTTTTCTGCGCACGCACCGTGTGCATTGTTCATATTATTGCACAATATGTAATATCTTTGGAATCTGCCAGTGTTACACATCTCCTGTCGTTGATGAGTTATAATGCTAATTTCATCAATTAACCCTACGTATTTGTATGTAACAAATTGATTGATGTGACTGGCTTTACGTTCAAGTAAAGATTCTTCATATCAATTACGATGATTTGTAAATACGTTATCGTTAAGTATATGGCGTAAAACGTTAATTGCATTTGTTTCTAGAACTCACTCTTTCGCTAATGGCAGTGGACAAAGTGCACATTAAAGATTTGCTAGAGGCACTGGACGATGATGTGCTATACAGTTTCACAATTGCTATAATTGCTCGCGCGTCTTCTTCGGTATCTATTATTAAAAATCTCATAAAAAAATAGATATCACAGATGAACTTAATTTTGAAATGAGTGTACGATAAACAATCGGAATGGATTTGAAGTGCCATAATAACGCAAAATAAGAACAAAATCACCAATTTGCAAATTAGCCGCTGTACTGATACGTCGCAGCCACCGGATGCATTTGCCTGCTGGGGGTGTGCTGTATGCGCGTAATATGGCAGCCGCGGCACAATAATTGACTGTCCAAGGGGTAGCATCTCTTGTCCGGTTCGTCGGTCAATTGCATTCCGCACATTTCGCAAACGTAGCAATCCACATGAAAGTCCTTATCCATTGAAACAACACGCACTGTTTCCTCTGTTCCTTCAACAGGCGTTATACCTACAAAACAATTAATTAGTTAACTCTTACAAAGTTTGCCAAATTTGAAATGGTTGTACCTTTTCCACAAGCTGCACATTTGGGCGCAAACATACGATGATAATCATTAACGCAATAGATTTTATTATCAACATCGACCGTAAATGGAACTCCATCCAGGCATTCATTGCAAATACAGCACCGGAAGCACCCCGGATGATAAGATTTACCCATGGCTTGCAATATCTGAAATCATACATTAATATAACCATAAAATTGAATTATAGGTCAATCAAATTACCATTTCCATAATTAAATGTCCACAAATTGCACATTTCTCTGCAGTTTGCTGGAATCCCGAATACTGCAAAAGAAATTATGATATTGAACACTCCAATAAGATTGCATTTCTCTCAAATTGTGTTATGCTAAACCAATATACAAAAAACATTAACAACAACAACATGCAACACTGCAGGTTACTCATTGTTCCAGACATTCATGATACATTGAAGCTTTTGCAATTAATTAATAGAAAATGAAAATCAAATTAAAACTAAGCACATACCTGCTCATCGACTTCTTCTCGATTAGCTTCTTCAAACTCCTACAATACGTATCAAGAACAAAACTCAAAATATTAAACGCACAAACTAAACATACTAAGAAATCACATGAAAACAAAGTGTGTGTGTAATTTACAAAAGCTTCAAAATGATAAAAATACATTATCTCTGTATAGAATGTAGAGGTGCACTTTGCAAAAGAAGAAGACGTTATCAGAGAGTCTTACCAAATAGTCTTCCTCGCAGTAGACGCGTCCGTGCACGTTGTAGAAGGCTTTGCCGCGTAATGCACGTCCGCACGAGCAACAAATAAAGCAATTTGTATGATAAAGATTGCCCATTGCCTGACATGCTTGCCCTGCGCCAGTTACTTTTTCCTGACAAGTATGGCAAATCCCTAAAAAGTAATAAAACTCACTATTAAGAGATTTAACGTATTAATGTGTGTTGCGCACCGAAATATTCGCCTTCTTCTTCATGTTTCTCCATTTCTTCTTCAATTTGCCGAGTCATTTCCTCGATTTTGCGTTCGGCTTCTGTTGGTCCTCTGGGTTTGATCGGCGTTACCATATATGGCAGCAATGACTTACCACTCATCTTGAGTTTAAATTGCGTTTTGGGAGGAGCCACTGGAGCAACACCAGGAGCTGCAGCTTCCTTCGGCTGCTCCTTCAGAAGAGGTGGTTCAACTTTCGCCTGAGGTTTAGGGGGTCGTGTTGGAGCACCGGCAATACCCGTATCGGGACCGCGATAATAATTCTTGGCGGTGGATGTTTGAAACTGGGTGTTTGTACTTAGCGTCTGAGAGATGTTACCCGTCATGCAGACATAATCGGAACTATTGAGATCTTCGATCGTTTGCTTATAGGAATTCTTTGACGGACTGCGATTGTGATAGAAATTCGTTGGTGTTTGCGGTGCCGGCTGTGCACGGGGCGGCTGCATCACTGAATAGATAGGCTGAGCATTCATGGGGACGGCAGGTGCATGTGCCACAGCATACGACGGCTGAGGCATACATTGCACCGGCTGATAGAGTGAATTCGTTGAATACGGAGGCGGCGGACCGCTCTGATTCGGTGCCATTGCGAATTCATTTAAATTCTCATAGACATTATTGCTATGATGCACTCCGCTATCAGCGAACGTTTTTTGTTTGGTCGTCGGCACCTGTGGCTGTGCCTTGCTGCTGTACTTATCTAATAGGCATAGATAACAATTACATAGTTGCAATCGCATCATGAGTCAGTGCGTATCTCATTACCATAACTGTTGTAGCTGCCGTACTCGACATTCTCGTAGACTGGTCCACTGCCTGTCGAATTAAAGGAACTGTGACTCTTTGTAGGACTCGGCGGCACTTGCGGCTTTGCACACTGCACGTAGACGTCGTTTTCTTCGGGCTTGGGACCAACAAGCTCCAGCTTTGGCGTTGCATACTTACTGCTCTGGATGATGTTCGCTCGTTCGTACAGCTTGTAGTCTGAGTTCTCGTAGGCGCCCTCCGGCCGCCCGAAAGACGAAGGAGCCTGCTGCGATTGACTCGGACAGCGAGATGCATCTTTGAGCGACATGAACTTAAGCTTCTCAACGTAGCTCTCCGGTTGCTGATCCATCTTTCAATGAGCAAATTCCACACGCACGCACACTATTCACGAATCAGCGCATGCACTCAAACGCATGCTACGTCTGCATTAAATCAACCGTTTCATACATGTGTAATACAAAAATCGCACGGAAAACCGATCTTGAAAGATTAAAAAAGATGAAGAGCAACTACCTACTACTATCAGGTAGTCATTGCGGCCTGGGTGGGGATGGAGATGACCCATCCGCTCTTTCCACATTCACGCGCCAGCGACCTCTGTCTGGTAACTCCAGCACAATTGACAGTCTTTGACATTTACAATAACATTGAATCGCATATCGTGTTTGTTTATTTACTTAGATAATGTAAGCAGTGCATTAATTTGATAACAATATACATCCGAATAAAACTAAACCTTGGTGAATCTTTAATGTATGTACAACAGGAAGTAAGCAGTGCGGTGTGTGGAATTCGCGTTTTAAACTATTTCGAGCTGACGTCATCCGCAGTGAAAGCCACAACACTACCTCAGGTTTCAAACACTTCCAGTTTGCTTGCGTTTGTTGCTTCTTGGCGGTCACCACATCGATGCGAAGAATGTTATTAGCGTTTTTGCGGGCGGATTAGCGCAGTATACGCATTCAACAAGTTGGCGGCGCGTGTGCAGGGTGCAGCAGTCAGGTGCTCAAAAAGTGCTACCGCATTCCTAGGGGTGCCAGAAGACGGCTCAAGATGTCCCGGTGGAAAAAATGAACGATGTGGATAGTCTGGTCAGTATTATTCATCACATTTCGCGTGTTTACTAATCCTAATTGCCAAGTTCCACTAATCCAAAGCGGTTGCTAAGGCGACAACAAACACGTTAGGTGTGCTGAAACAATTGACACCTTGAAGTAGGTTAGTGACATATGCAACTGAAAATTTCTCGAAATACCACCTAAAGCAAAACGACGAACGTCCGTGGATTGTTATTACGTACATACGCGTAAAACGAGGAGGAAATTAAAGCGTGGGAATCGTGTGAGCATCTTTTCTTCTTTAATTCTATGCATTCGCATTAGAATGCCGTTCGTATACGAACGAAACGTAATTATGTTTGGAAGCAGCACGGCAAATCGCAAGGAGGAAACCAACCTGTTGATCTATTGCATTGAAGGCGCTCTTTTCAGAGAAATTATTAGTTATTCACACGCTGCTTGTGCATTTCATTCTCACAGCGAGCGGACGGACGTTCGATGAATGGCAAATGCATAGAAAATGCATTCAACTCGCAAGAAGAATGGGGGAGAGTCAACGAATGTCGAGGATGTATGTAAATGAAAAGAAGCGACATTTCAACGCAAAGAGAGAGTCAATCTTTAATGTTTTATTCTAGCATCAACATCGATTATTTTAAGGTTATGCATTGCCAGTCTAAGAACAGTCAACATGCATATTCCTATTGGCTTAGAATTCTCGAATGTTCATTTAATTAAGCACGGTTGCAATGGAAAACACATGTTAAAAAAATTGACATACTTCTGTACAAATCTTACAGACAGGGGAATGCGAATGCGAAGAAGCGACGACATTCCACTTGCAGAAATCGAGACCACTGCCTGAATGCATAAACAAATGAAAGTGATTTGTAATTTCGTTTGCGTTACGCGTGCGCATTATCAACATTCGCGTTGTTCACATGTTGTTTCAACATGGAGCCGTAAATTTGTGGCGGTTGTTGCTAAAAACCGACCTGCATATTGCGCTGATTTGTTATGGCAATACGCTTCGTGTAATTGAGTTTAAAAGACGCAATTTAATTGCATTCAATTATTTCGTATATGCACGCTCTGGTGCGATGACGTTGGTCTCGTTCATCACCGTTTCTGTCACGTACAATGAATTCAAGCGATGATAACAACAACAATAACAAATTATTAACTACGTAATAATGCTGTATACCATAGACAGCAATAAACTCAAGAGCAGTACGTGAATTAAATTCACGTATTAGACTTTTAAATTTGTTGCATGGCAATAAACATATTAAAAATAGCATTTTGTAGAGAAATGTTGATTTGCATAATTTAGTTGTGCCTTCTAGAGAGATAGAGATTTTACGGTCGAGATTTTATTATCCAGGCCGTTGAATAATTCAAGTTACGGTGACGACCTGGCCCAAGAGACGAGTTAAAAATAGATCGAGGGAGGTCGACGAATGTCGTAGTCGTCCTGCGGAATCCTTCCCCGTCGTCCTGCAAGCGCGCGAGGAGCGTATTATTGACGTGACGCTGTATATACTACATTCCCATAGGTCGTTTGCCGAGCTATCCGTTCATTTGCCCGTCGGCACTCTATGATAATAATGCTCTTGCCGCCCCCGAAGTGCGCATACAGGATGCGCTGCGAATTCGTGGGAAATCACACAGCGAGTGGGGATTTCGCCGATTGAATTATCGCATTGCTTTTATGAAGGTCGACGTTTCAGGAATTGACGATGATTAAAAAACTACGTCAATAGAACAAATGATCCGCGCTGAATAAATGGACGATTGTTTATGGTTATTGGCCCGCGTGCGTTTGCACAACGTCAGTGGATTGAGGAGTAGTGCTCAGGATATGTGCAGGCGGCCCATTCGAACGGCGGCATTCGAGTAGTGCACGTCGTCTGTGCATTGTTACTGCACTCACTCAATAAATACGAGAACGGGGTTATTGATTGGGATTGATCACGAACACACTCACGCCGGCAAACAGCATCGTCTGAATTGAAGTTCCAACTTGTGCGATTGAAAGAACACGTGCTTTGTTTCAGCTTGAAACGACTTGAAAATTTGTTAAATTACAGTCGCTGGAGAAACGGCAACAAAGTGGCCCGTATTAGAGTGCACCGCACCGTCCCACACAGAACAATAAAGAGCGTTTACGACATTTACGTTAATTGCGATTGTAGAACAACATCGAAGTTGATTACTACGCGCGTTTTGCGTGCGCACTGTTATTATACCAGACGTGTGTGCATGATTCATCCCTATTACATCGATTATTCATTAGTGCATTTGCACTGAATCACACGCGAGGAGTATGCTCTTGCCGACCGCCACAACACTGGCAATCAGCAGCAAAGACTTTACGTTGTTCGCAGGCGGAGTGTACAATGATAGTGTTGTTTGTAAGACGAAAACAAAACGAACCCTATTTGCGCGCACCAAGTGTCGTAGTTTGAGCCCTTTGGCGATCAATCTCCGCCAGCAGCATCACCAGACACGTACGCAATCCACGGATGCGGGGCCAAAACACAATTCGCCAATCTTGTGTCGGGGTATGCGATTTCGATTCGGGGGTCGAGCGGCGCAAAGAAACACACGACAACTTAATAAAGCCGCCGCCAATACGACGAAGTGGTACATAAAGGTATAACATATAATGATAAACAAATAACTAATCTATTTATAAACTTGTATTAAAGTTTAATAACTTGTAGAGCTATCGCAATGTAAACAAACGACAAAGGGATATCATAAGTTTACACACGAATATGTAAAATGTTTCTATTTCTAGCGATTTGAAATTTAAATCTCTTTATTTTCTGTTTGTAACCAATCAATATACATAAATTACTGCTCTTTTGTTATTTGTACACTGATGACTCAGAAGTTGTGTGTGTAGCGCATAATTAGGATTTGTTTTCGAAATAATTGAAGCGTTACTGCAATTAGCAATGTGCATAGCACAGGCGTGTGGTATTTAGTCGGCGATTGGTACGAAAAATCGGGCGTATTGGGCGTACACGAATCGATGATACGATCCCTGATAAGAAGGTGCAATTCATAGAAATGTTTGTGTGTTATGGACGCTCGTGCCTTTGGGAATTTTGCATTACACTTACGTATTTTGCACGCGCACGTTGATTGTCCACGTGTTTATCGGCCAACAATAGACGCAATTGTTGTATTACGCGCATCGTGTATTATCTTATTAAGTGCGTCGGCGGTTCGGAAAGCACGTGTGCTCTACAAAAGCAACGCGTTGGAGAAAAGAACACTTGGAGCTTAAGCTCGATTTTGTTTTTGTATCAACGGAAAGCGGCATAGTTTGCTTGTTTTTGTGCGTCCTGGACTAAGTAAGAAGCGCGCGCCATTTACTGTGCGCACTCAAGCAGGTCGCAACTCCTCCGTTTCCGCTTCCTTGCGCTTTGTTTGTGTCACGAATATCTTGTCTGCTTGTTCGTTTATTTGTGATTTGGTTTTTGACGTTTTGATTATTTGCCAGCAGCCCACATGGCGTCTCTGGGGCGAGGAGAAGTCGGATGGTGCGCTGTACACCGTGTACCTGAAGAAGGTGCGCTATCATCGACCAACACGATCATTATCGCAATCGGCGCACTCGGATTCAGAGGACGAAATCTCGCATCTCGAATGGGAGACGGTGCGCGTTCGTTTTGTCAAAGCGGGCACGCTGAAACGACTTGTCGAAGCTTTAGCTACAGACGATGGAGAACTGGAGACCACCTACATCAACGTGTTCCTTGCAACTTATCGCAGCTTCTCAACGCCCAAGGAAGTGCTCAAACTCCTGCTGCAGCGTTATGAGGAGCTCTCAGTGCCATTGGAGAATGGCAAAGGGGACCAACGTGAACAACATAAAAAGTAACTCTTCATCATAAAGGATCTATCATAGTACTAACTTCAATATTTTCTAGGACTTTAATATCAGCTTTACATGTCTGGCTGGATAGTTATCCGGAAGACTTTAAGGAAGCACCAACTCATCCAGCTCTTCGGCAACTGCTCTCTTTCTGTGAAGGATTTTTACCTGCAACTGAGCTTGAGGCTAAAGTACGCCATCGTTTGGATAGATACAGCAGAGAACAACCGCCCAAATTGGTGGATTCAATGCTCATACCGCCGGCAACTCTAGCGTTACGAACTGCGCTACCTGGATGGAAATGCTATCGATTGCCAGAAGTCCCCGTAAAGCATTTTGCCGAGCAATTAACCCGCATGGATGTGGTAAGAATGCACTTAGTTTGGCGTAATGAATATTTTCTAATTCTGCTTTTGGTTTAATGGCGCGCGAAACAGGAGTTGTTCAAGAAGTTGGTACCGCATCAATGCCTCGGCGCTGTGTGGTCGCGGCGTGACAAAAGTCGCTCGCATGAGGCGGCCACCGTGCTCGCAACCGTCAATCAATTCAATGCCGTCTCGTTTCGCGTGATCTCGTCCATACTAGTCGAACCGGGCCTAAAGCCACTTGATCGCTCCGCCATCATCACGTGCTGGATCGACATAGCGCAAGAGTTGCGCGTGCTCAAGAACTTTTCTAGCCTCAAGGCGATTATCAGCGGCTTGCAGAGCAACCCCATTTACAGGCTGCAGAAAACGTGGGCCGTTATGAATAAGGAGAAGATTGAAGTATTCGACGAGTTGGCGCGCATCTTCAGTGAGGACAATAACCAATGGACACAGCGCGAGTTGCTAATGCGCGAGGGTACCGCCAAGTTTGCGGATACGGTTGGCGAAAATGATAAACAGCTGCAGAAAGTGTTTCAGAAACAGAACAATCATAGCGCCAATATAAGCTTTGGGACCATTCCTTATTTGGGAACCTTCCTCACCGACCTTACAATGATTGATACTGCTATTCCTGACACAATAGGCGATGACGCACTCATTAATTTCGATAAACGTCGTAAAGAATTTGAGGTGCTGGCGCAAATCAAACTTCTTCAAGGCGCGGCCAACGCGTATAATCTAACTGATGATATTGTTTTTGATCGCTGGTTCGATTCTATTCTGATACTTGATGACCGAGAAGCATATCAGCTCAGCTGCCAGATTGAACCGTCTCCCAATCAACCCAGCAAGAACAAGAAGAAGACTTCCGGTCATCAGAAGAACGACAGTATTGCGAGTAATTCAAGCAGCAATAGTTCGCAGTTTTATTGTGACATTGATAGCACTCCTAGCAGTCCACACAACAGCATCGAACGCAAATTGAGTCCTTC
The DNA here is from genome assembly GCA_963978815.1 of Aleochara curtula. Taxonomy (NCBI): domain Eukaryota; kingdom Metazoa; phylum Arthropoda; class Insecta; order Coleoptera; family Staphylinidae; genus Aleochara; species Aleochara curtula. The sequence goes on along the minus strand of OZ022219.1, from coordinate 10,257,582 downwards.
GCAAATGTCCAACAGTTCATCCAATTCATCATTGCCTTCTTTAGATGCATCGATGGCGAGTTCGCATTCTGGGACTGGACGGGATAGTGGAAGGCTCACAGTTCCCCTCACTCCCGGGAGTGGAACTCTAAGTCCCAATCATTCGCAGAAGCTCAGTCCCGATTTCTATGTGATTAAAGTGACTTATGAAACTGATAGCGTGGAAACTGATGGCATCGTTCTGTACAAAAGCATCATGCTTAGCAATAATGAACGAACGCCTCAGGTTATTAAAAATGCCATGTACAAATTGAGCCTGGAAGGCAGTCCCGATGAATACACTTTAGCTCAGGTCCTTCCAGACAAAGGTATTACATTACATTACTCAAATCAATAATATGATAATATGATTCTAATGATGTAATTAATGTTCCAGAAATGGTTTTACCGCCGAATGCTAACGTCTATTATGCAGTAAATACTGCTTATAATTTAAATTTCATCCTGCGTACCAAGAAATCACAGCAGGCAGGATCTGTGACTGAAAAAGGGAAAACAAGAGCAGTGAAATGAAACAAAACCCAGTTAATTAGCGGATAAATAAACGATGGTAATGAATCTCGAGCAAAATCAAAGCTGAATTATTCGGAATTGAACAACAAGTATTAGCCAATTTGTTATTTTTTATTTTGGAGCTTTTTTTTTAAATACGGTGCTTTAATTATTTACAACACAACCATTAATATGACAAATCTAATCTAAAGTTAAACTTCTAAGCGAATCTTATAGGCAATATTAATTTATTTATTTAATTTAAGGGCTGATATTACTTACATAATTTACGCGGTGTACACAATGTTGGAAAGTATTTTGTTTCTTAGGAGTTCGCATATGCGAAACGCAAACATAACAACTGTGATAACTGAAATAACGCTGCAATACTGCTCTGCTCTATTGTACACGGAGCGTTATTACTCATTGTAAAAGATACAAATAATCTAAATACTCGTCAGGTTTAGAATTTTATCAAATTATCTGTAATGTCTAGTTGAATATATTATTATTATTATATGTACATGTAGTTGTAGTGTTTGTAATAATGGTGGTTGCTTTGTGCAAGCGATTAGGCTATTTAGTATTTTAAAATTGTCAATATTTGCGAATTGTTAGTCACCGCTTAGCGGAGCAGCCATCACTAATTTATACATAGAGGATGTAGAAAGAAGAGGGCTCTTTTACACATGCATACACAGATATTCTATTACGAGGAGAACTTTTTATATCTTATACTTATACATGTTGCAAATAAGAAGAACACTAATAAGGAATTAACTAGAGAAATATGCACGCAGTCTTTGTACGTCTAAGCTGGGAGTTTGAAAATGAAGAAGGCCTAATTATCAAGAGAAAGCTGTAAATGATTAAAAGTAATAAAACTCCTAGTCTAGACGCACTTGTAGAAAAGTGCAACATGCAAGTGATTACAATAAAGCTCATATCAGGTAATTTATTCGATTGACCGCATTGCAACTTCACGTACTATACTACTATCATTATGCATTAACAAACAGTCTTGTGCAATAAATCCAAGTATTTCACAATTCCATCAACTATGCTTTGCGCGTCTGCAAATCGTGAAACAACGCTTTTATCAATGGTGAGCGACAGGCGCAATCTATTTTTTCCGTACGAGCAGATCACAAAGTGCAAGGCGGTTCCCGGAGAGTTGGGTGCCATCAGGATAATGTCTTTTACTTGATGACCTCCTAAAATTTTGATGCAATGTTGTGTTCCAGGTAGACTGCTTACACCCATTGTGATGTGCAGATTTTTTTCAGCCATAAATTTTGATACTTGGTAGGGAAAGATTGCCATTACATCAGTTGTCCAGTAATTAAACTAAAATATCAATTAATAACAAAAGGTGCCAATTTAAAGCTGACTAAAATAGTACCTGAATGTCAAGACTGCGTTTTACTCTGCTATATTCATTTTGACAGTAGTTTAACTTGGCAAGAAGTTCCTCTTGGCTTCCCAACATGCTATCTTTGTTAATAACAATGGGGAACCGGAAACCACCGACGGAGAATTCATTATTGAGTCTGTAATTTTCATCTCCATATTGGAAGCTGTATTTGGCTGGCGATAAAACCACTCCACCAGAGATAGTTTCAGGAATATCTCGAGAGTGCTGAAAGTACAGCATTTTTAGCATAATAATGCAAAAGATTAAATGGTTTACTTACTTTGCTAAAATATTCTTGTAAACTGCATGAGATACATGTGTTTATTACATCTAAAAATGTAACACCATAACGGGTTTTACGTATCTCTCGTATTTTATCAATGCATCCCGAAGTTTGATCACTGAACCAACAGATAAACTTCTCTTCCTTCAGATTATTCCCGCTCAGTATATTATCATCGTATAATTCATTGCACAATACTTTAAGTTTATCATCAAAGAGCGCTTTCTGCACAATATCAACACATCCGAGTTTAACCGTTGATGGTGAATCAGCATATGCTTTAACTACTCCATTTGCCGCAGATCTATCCTTTTCTGCTAATTCCGCCATGATGAATCCAAGAACCGCTTTGCCATCAGCAAGCGAATGATGCATTTTCAAACATACCAATCGTGTACCGTGACAATTGGGCAGTTGCACTTCTTGTGGGTAAATAATTACATGTAACAATGCTTTATTATCATCAGGCATTGGCGCCGTGTCGTATTGTACAATCACTTCAGAGAAATCCCTCTTATCTCTAATAACAATTCCATCATCTTCAGCAATGGTCACATAATCCTCCTTATTCAGATTGTTCGTATAGTAATAGTGATATCCCATGAATGAATCCAGAGAGTAGAAAACCTTTTCATGTTTGTAAAGTGTGCAACTTTTAAGGAATTCAATGAATTTCTCTCTGAGACTCTCCAAACTATCCTGATAATCCAGCAGGAGGAAGAATGATGGCGTGCATACTTCTTGATTAGCACATAGGGAATCAATGCCTGGCAAGTGTCCTCGGTAACTTTTTCCAAGTTTTTGTTGAAGTATTAAATCAATCATCAGTTTATAACAAAGACTGGTAAGTAATAAACTATAAACTATTGGTATTATTACTAAACTTAAACTGATACAGATGAATACAACCAAGTGTGGACATATTTGAGATAACATTTTCAAAAGAAAGAATTTGTTTACATGATGCTGAAACGAAGAAATTAATAAGTTAAGTTGGAGAGTTGTACAATATTGAATCACCATACCTTAATGACAATGTATGTATAATGAGGCACTTTTTCCAGAGTCATTTTGTTAAAAGTTTTCCAAGTTTCAGGATACCAAAAGAAGTTAGCAGCACGCGCGAGGCCGGCTTCAGCGCATCGTTTAAATGGGGCTGATGTTCGAATCGAACTAAATGTGAATCTTGCGATAAACGCACATCCAGTAAAGCAAACGGAATGCTATTCACGAAAAGACGATAACACACTCGCAGCGATTGCGTGTGCTTCGTCAATGCAGCCGCATGAGGATTTCGAATGAATTGCAAATGAACAACAAACGACAAACAATCCAATCCCACAATGTTTTGTCTTTTGCAACTGCGGTGCGCGCAAGCCACGTGAATTCGTACGTGCATCGATTAATAAGACGGTTTCTTTGGTGCTAATTTGGCGATTGCATTGCAGGTCTATTAACACGCATTATATTATGTGTGGCACGTTCCAATCGTCCGTGTTTGGTCATCAATCATTTGCGAACAATATACGCATTAATAAAGCGCGCGTGGCGTAATTATGCGCTTGGTGTTTCAATCCTCCAACGTTATGCAAACGGTACAAACATTTTTGCATATTCCAAATACTCACGCAGTTTGTTCTTACTTCATACCAGACCGAAGGGTAAACAAATATGTACTGTTGTTTAACTTAACCTTGGTTATTAGAAAATACGCCACCAGTAAAAGTTTTCCATTACTTTGCAAGAATCGCAAGTTGCTTGGTCATTGAATGAGTTGCAGTAGTTGCTTGAAGTCTAGACAAACAAATTTGTCGTCTTCATCACATTTATCTACAATACGTGTAGGACCTTTGACATGAAAATTTTGATATTTAATCACACACAGTAGCACTTGTTTAAACCAATAAGATGCACATTGGATCCAAGAGTTGTATTACTTAAGAATCATTCAAGCAGTGGACATTATCAGTGAATGCCAGAGCATATTTTATTATTATCATCGCAATAAATCTAGATTGGACTAGAGTATTTCAAAGTACAGTGGAATGAATGCTAAATGATTGACAACATCATAAATTCAATTTGCCGTCAAGGCATAAACGATGCAATCCATCTAGATGTTCAATGACACCATTGATGATGCTTTGAGCTTCTGTATGACTGGCAATAATACTTTTATCAGCAGTGAGTGCAATACGAAAGCTGCCGCCGTAAGTGTAAATAACAAAATGGAGGCCTATGAATCAATAATTAGTATGCATCATTCAATTTAAATAATACGCACCACAACGAGGTGAATTGGGTAGCATAAATATGAAATCTTTCACTTCACATCCCGCAAAGATCGTAAAAGTTCCGCATCCTGGAAGACTACTGACTCCCAATGTGACAGGAACATTTGAGCAAATGTTCACAACAGTTTCACAATTGGTGATGGGATTGTTTCGCAAAGATTTTGCGCCGTCCAATAATTAAACTAAAAACAATCATGAATTAAGCATAAATCAACTCAAGAGTTAGCTGTACTTACATGAACATCAACACATTTCTTGACAGTGTCATATTCCTTCTTTATATGTCTCAATCTTGTCAGTGGTTTGCAATCCCCAATGGCCAAAGGCATATGGAAAGCTGCGCAAGAAAAGCGATTACTCATTGAAAATTTTCCAACTCCATAAGAAAATGAATAAATTGCTGGTGATAGAACAACACCTCCAATTACAGTTTCCGGAGTTGAAAAGCCCTTCTGAAACTTTATAATTATTACCACAAGTTAATTCGGAAACTTTAAACTTACTTTTTCACAATAATCGTACAGACTTGATGAAATACACGTGTTAATCACATCCAGGAAAGTCACACCTGGAATTTTCTTTCGTAACAATCGAATTTTATTCATGCATTCATTATTCGCATCGCTAAACCACGCTAGATGTTTCTCTTCAATTAAATTATACCCCCTTAATGCATTGTCATCTTGTAAAGATGGCGGCCATTCCTTTAACCTCTTCACTTCAGCAATCAGCTTTCCAATTGGCGTATCAGATGGTTTACGTTTCAAATCAGTACCGTTTATCGATAATTTAACATCACCAAAAACACTTACAAAAAGATTCATAATTGCTTTACCATCGCCTAACGAATGGTGTAAACGAAATGCAACCAGCTTTACTTCTTTACCCTCGTGTACCACGTTATTTCGAAAGAGCACCACTTGCAATAACGCACGTCCATCATCAGGAAGTTTAACATTATCGTATCCTTTAAACAATTCAGAGAGTTCTTCCTTTGTATGAATCGGCAATTGATATTGTTGTTCGTTAGCAATCAGGATATAATCTTTGGGTTTTAATCCATTCTTGTAGAAATAGTGATACCCCATGAACCAAGAACGTGAGTAGAAGATCTTTTTATGTTCTGAACGCATTGAAGATTTAATCATCGTTAATGTTTTGTTATAGAGCGTGCTTAAATGATCCGAAGAGTCAATCAGCAATAAAACATTGGGAATACAATTGTGTTGATTGCAACAAATTGAATCCAAACCTTCCATCAAATCAATGAATACATCTGCATAGACTTTGCATAATATGAACTTTATTAAGCACTTGTAAAGCGAGAAAATTAGATGACACGTGAAGATTAAAGGACTTAGAAAAGCAGATGATATAATAGCGAGGAGAATGGTAAAGGGAAATTCAAAACCATGTTTTTCCAAAGCGCTCTAAAACAGCACAGGACCATTAACAAATCGCAAATTAAAAACAAATATGGACTACTTACAACAATTACAATGTAAACATACATGGGCAATTGCACTATTTCCATAGTTAGCGCCATTTTAAAACTAAACAAACAAGTTTACATTTTTCCTACATGTTTTCCGAAACGGCGAAGCACGAGTTTTGCAGATGACAGACACTCTTTGCACTTAAACCTTGTATTTATTTTTGGCGTAATTTCAATGTCGCTTGATCTAAAGCCAAATCTATCACTCGAACAAGTTTTAAATTATATTTTGGACAATTTTTTGCACCGATCTTAATTGCAATTCAATGTGGACTAGTTGCAATTAAAGATAATGTTGAGATTTGTACTATAAGAAAAAATTTGAGACTTTGTTACACAAGTTTATAGGAACAACTGTTGCTTAACTCTATGCGCATCATTTTTTGGCTCGTAAACGATTCAAACGCAAAGGATTTGCCCAACAGCACATTGCAGCATTATTTCAATGAGGAAAAAGTATTTTTGGTTTACGCCTGCTTTCATTTTCCCAACGCATTTTCTTGGCAGTGATTTTGTTTGTCAGTTTTGTTTACATATTTCAATCACCTGTGTGTTGTCTAATGAATGTCTTCGATAAAGACAAATTATATTGTTTTAATAGATTAAGTTAATTAACACATTTTAGAATTGATATTTATAGCGCATTGCTAGATACTGCTAGCGCTAAAACTTTAAACGTGATCAAGTTGAAAACTTTTCTGAATTTGTAATTTCGGTTATTAGGATTACTCCAAAACTGTTTTTCCAATTAATATCAAATTTTCACCCGTTATTTATAACGTTTTATAATGTCCAAAACGGCATTATGATTTCTGTAAGTTGGAAGACTTGCAGTCAAAAAGGATGAATTCATTTAATTGAGTCTGAACCTTGCAAGCGCACGCAGAAGCATGTTTTTTGCTAATTAATTACATGAAATCCACTTACGGGAATTTATTGAGTAAATGAAATATTTTATAGAATTTAATGACCTTTCTGTCAGTGAAAGAATTATTTAAATATCTCTTATAGTTTACAAGATATTGATAAAAATGTGACCGGGTAATTATGCTACTGGTACTGCAGCTATCAACGCACACTCCGACCAGGCTGCCAGGTGCATGTGCTGTGTGCAACTGCATCACTACGCTCATGGCCTGGTAGTAGGGGCACGCACCACACAGCAGGGCTGACATTCCAGTAAGCAACGGGTTATTGACCTACATTTCCTACCCTATAAGCGCTTGCACCTGTATCGGCTCGTGCTCCACTAGGCATTTTAAAGCAAGTGGTGCTACTAATAACTTTCCGTGTTTTACTCCTGTAGCAGGTGCACCGACCTCGCAAGAAATTTTCAAATCGCTATAACTTTTAAGTTTATTAACCGATTTTGATGATTTACAAACTATAATTATCTATATTAATGCTGCTTTAATTCCATATAACTGTTTATACCATTATCACTGTCTTTACCTCTCAACTATAGTGTTTTAAGTTATAATGTAAAATAATGTAAAATATGCAAGTTTTATTCTTGTATACAACACTATAACTTATATAGAATGAATAGCAGCAGTATTGTAAACAATTTAACGTGTCTATTAGCATGAAGATTATTTCTTAATTTAAATGTGTTATTTATAATTCAAATTTTGAATTTCAATTGTATATTGTTCGCGCCGTATGTCTATTGGCTCGGAACAAATAAGTCACACAGACGAGAGAAAATGCACAAGTGTCAGTTTTTGGTTTGCAAAGCGCACTCTACCTATATCCTATCTTACTCTAACCAATACGAATAAACAATTGCACTCTTTCGTCAGTACAGCGAGTGCTCTCGCCATGCGCCGCTCGCTCCGCGTTTCTCGGTTTTAAGTAGCTAATTAATTAGTTTTAATTGAGTACAAACGAGTGTTAATCAATCTAAGTATTAACAGTGTTATTCAGCTTTAGTTTCAATTCACTTTTTGGCCAGTTTCGCGAGTGATTAGTGATTTAAAACAAAGTGAATAGTGCAATGAAGGATTACAACTATAATTAGTGTTCAAGGATTACCATCAGGATTAACATCAGCTCATCTCATCATCATCCGAAGGATTCATCATCTTCATCATCGACCACGTCTCATCACCAGCGTGTAATTAGTACAAAATCAGTGATGTTCAGCAAGTATTAATTAAATCATGGACTCCTCAATAATGTGTCATACAGTGTCAAAGGATTATACATAACCATCATGGATCATTTAAGATTTCATCAGAAAACCGTGAGTACATTTTTCATTTTTGCCATGCGGTCTGACCAGTCAAAATCTGATTCGTACAGGTTCGATACACGTTTCGCCTTTGTCATTGGGAAGATCCCACAGCACGCAACGTAACTTGTGCGGTGTATTTGCTTATCAATACATGGGACTGTTTAAGCATAGACTTTGCTTATTTAGACACTGTAAATAATAGTATAGCAAATTCTCCACGTGTTATTTTAATTATGATCAAAATACTTAATTATCATTTAGTTTGATGTATTTATGGTTTAAGATTATAATTTATGCCGTTATTTGATTCGGATAAAGCGGCAAACATGTTTTTAGATTAATTCGGTTCATTCGCGGATTAGTATGATGAGTTAGTATTTTGTTTTACTGATGCGGTTTGGTATCATGAATGATGATATGGTATTTGTAAATTGAATTGCCCTTTTTGGTATGATGTTCATGGTGTTAGGAGGTGTGATTTGCATGGGTTAATGAGGAGAGAGATAAGTTGGTGGAGTGGTGTAAGTGGTGTGGTGATTCGTGTTGCAACTGCTGTACCAGAGATATTGTTTTTTTTAGTCTTATTTGTATTTTCTTTTGTATCAAGATGCCCTTGAGCAGCCCTATTGGTGTGAAGCTTAATTAAGCTAATCACTAAAAGGTTTGCTCATTAACCCGGCCCAGGGAAACCTTTAGTTTTACCTGGGTAATACCTGGCAGGCGCGTCCACGTCGCGGGGGTGGGCATACTCCTGATTGCCGCTAATTAGCGGTTAATTTGCTAATCAGGAGTATGGCTAAGTTCTGCCAGGGACCCGTTGATTGCACGGGTATAACCAACAATCACTAATTACTTTGCTTACAGCGATATTAAATATTAATTATATTTTGTTTTTAGGTACTTGTTACGTATCAAAGACTGACCAAGGATATTACAAACATATTGGAACCACTATTGGAACATTTGACAATCGATGAACGATCAAACGTGTCGTATTAATTATAATAACAGGTATGACGTAGGTAAGACGTGAAATGGTCAATTGGAATTTAAACAATTGGCGCTTTGAAGAACCATGAATCGTCAACAATCGGACGTCGTCGTAATCGCCGATTGTCCTCTTACACTTAGCGCGTATGGTTTGAAATTGTAAATATTAAAATGCAATTGGGACCCATAAAGTCTCGTGAAATTGCAACCAGATAATCAATTCATCAACGAACTACTTATTCATCAAGGTTACGTAATAATTAATTAAACACATGCAGAACTCGGATACTTTTAAACTATTACGCGCTTCAAATCATAATCAAGATATATTATCACCATAAGCGGGTAAACAATGATAAGATGTATAATAATGATGGTAAATGAATTATTTATTAATCATCTATTACGTATAATTATCAAGAATTTACCTAAAATTCGCTGGTATCTTATTGCAAACGTTTTTGCATTTGGCGTCGTAAATTTGGTGCATTGTAGGTTGCCTATTGTCGAGCCTAATAACGAATTAACAATACTAACAATCTTATAACATAAATCAACGACTATTCCATTATATTCTAAATCCTCTCCTACAAAAACAAAACACAACCAAATGATTTCAACGTAAACGAATCAATCAATTAAGTAATTATATTAGAGCAGATACGCAAAAATGATATGTTTTTTGTTTTGAACATGTTTTTTTCATTTCTCTCTTATTTTGCGATATTTTCGAAAATTTACATTATAATACATATGTAATATTTAATAGGTAGTATCATATATATATATTATGTATATTTGCAATATTTATAATGATATTTCACTTGTTATTAACGTACATTTAGTCACTGAACCGCAATTAGTCAATAATTATCAAGTTCCCTTTATCCTCCAATAAATCTTGTTCAATAATCGTAATAATTAGAATAATAATAATAATAATAATAATAATATATCTATTAGAATATATTTCATATTTTTTTTTATCAATATTTATATAATAATAACATTAAAATATGACTAGATCAAAACCATTTCCCTTTTTTGTTTTGTTTTTCTTTTTGTAATATTCAACAGGCACTGACGTAATATTTTGTGTTATCTATTCGGTTATAATATAAAAATCAATCATTCGATTCCTTCGTGAAGCAAAACATAGCGCGTTAACAGCAATTTTCCGAAAAAATGCGAGATCAAGAAACGAAGCGAAAAATCAATTTGAATTAAGTAAAAGTACTTGGAAATTTTTGCATAGTTTGCGAATTATTTTTATACAGGGTGTATGTACAAACATTTTGCTAGTGTATAGGGAGTTGTTGCATTATATTTTATCATCTTTTATCATTTGACGACCGTTAAGCTCAAATATAACATGACTTATGATAAGTCAATATTGTTTTATACACCTTGTATAGGGTGTACAGGGTGTATGCAAAAATATTGTGATGATTTATGGAGAGTTGAACGATATTTTAATATCTTTTATCTTTTAACGTTCGTTTAACAAGATTTTAACAAGAATTTGAAGTTGACTTAAAGTAAGTCAAAATTGCTTATACACCCTGTGCTTTCATATTTTTTTTATATAAGGTGTATATACAAATATTCTGGCTGTTTATAGGAAGTTACACGGTAGTTTAACATATTTTCATCATTTAAAATTCCGTTGACATCAGAAATAAGACGATTTAAGTCAAAACGGCGTTATACCCTCTATAATTTTATACAGGGAGTATGTAAAAAATGTGGTAGTTTACATAGAATTGATGTACAGTATTTTATCATGTTTTTACTCATTTAACGTCAGTTGACATCACATTTAAGCCGAATTTAATGTTGAATTATACACCCTGTATTTGAATCATCTCATACAGGGTGTATATAGAAATACTCTTCTGCTTTCAAAACAGTTGTTGCATGGTGTTTTAACATCTATTATCATTTAATATCCGTTGACATCAAATCTAGGACTAATATCGCCTTAAATTAAGTCAAAACTGCTTTATACACCTTATACTTTAATATTCTCATACAGGGTGTATATAAAAGAACTCTTCTGCTTTCAAAACAGTTGTTGCATGGTATTTTAACATCTTTTAACATTTAACGTCCGTTGACATCAAATATAACACGAATTTAAATTTGACTTACGGTAAGTCAAAACGACTTAAATTCCGTTAATGACCATAAACTCAGTTAGATGTACCTTAGCTGGATCAAAATATATTACAACAACTCCCTAATTTTATAAGTACTTAATATTATTAGTAATAAGTAATGGAGTTTTAATTAATAACATTGCAATATCTTTTTGGTTTTGCGCTTAGGAAATCATCGTAATCACGTCTTGCAATTCAGCCATTAGATCAAGTACAACATTGAAGAAAGATCTCTTTCAACAATCTCTTTCTCTTATTTACTCACAATATTTCTTTAAATCTCTCATCAAAGTAGGTAAAGTACTACCATAATTTGCAAATGCAACGTAATATTGTGTTGTGTTCCAGTTTTACGCTAAATCAACGTAAAAGATCAAATGTGAGTTTTATATGTACAACTCTTATAATGTATATAAGTATATTAGGTATTTGGTATGCTTATAGAGTAAAAACGTACGAAGACAAAGAATGCATATGAGTATTGCATCAAAAATACACGTACACTTTCAACAATAATTCCGTAGTAGTAGGTACTTACAGTGTTAATAATCTGTGTGCCATATTTTTTTGTTTCTCTTACTCATTTACGAATGATGATCATCATAATGATTATGAAGTAACGTCAACAACCCTGGAGTATCAATAGTGCCATTGCTTGTTATTCTCTTTTACTATTGTTTATAATCCTCATTTGAATTCATTACGCATTAATAATGATAATGCTGAAGGACAGGGGTGTTCAAACAGTCAATCGTCCACCATATGTAAAATATTCTAACCTAAAATTTACAAAATTAGTAACTAGCATGAAATATTATTTCATTTCAGATTTAACACTTAATGAGGTTGAGTAAATCACATTCCAAACAAGAAACACGTTGATTATTTGAGTTTGAACACCCCTGGAATAGAATATTACTCTATCCTATCATTACGTAATGATACTCATCATAATAATAGGTAAATAGTTAATCCTCTCTCTTTCTTTCTCCCTCTCTGTTTACTTCTCATTTATCGCATTTGCGTTTTCACTGATGAAAACTTTTTGCTAATGAGGATCTTATAAAGCTTAATATGTAATAACAATATATATATATATATATATATATGTATATAATACGAGATATTTATATATCACTCTCATATGGAAAACACATTTACGAACGAACGGTGATAAGTAGATAAACGCATGGGTTTTTCTTGTTTTTTTTTTTGCTTTTGGTTTTGTTTAGAGGTTAAGAAGTAAGATTAGGTCGGGAAAAAACACCAAATCACATTGTTCCCCGTCATTTTACAATACATTACACCATTTTCTTTGGATTATGCATGTGTAGGTGTGCGTTAAATTCAATTTATGCATGTATTGTTGTTCATGTGATTCTCATCAAGTTGTTAAACTGCATGTGCGCATAGATGATGTAATCTATGTAGGTAACGGAGAGACGTATTGCCATTATGCAGTTTATGCATTCTATTTAATAAGCTAACATTTTGTCTTGAAGTTGTTGTTGTTGCTGGTTGACTTGGGATAATAGAAAATGTCGTCTAGTCATCCCACGATGGAAAGAGTGGGTCGGCGGCATACATGCCTGTATTGCTTGAGCCGCCCGTTGTGCTCGTGGTGTTGGCCTTGTTGATTACAGAACGCGTGTTATTCGTGGCGACATTGTATTGCTGCTCCACTTGATACTGATTCGAAGATGGCTGACTCGTATGCGTTCCCGCCGCTGACGAGGTGTTATTGTCCCAAGCGGTATTCGGATCCCATTCGTACACAGGTGGATCTTGGCTAAAAACAAGATTTTTGCATTATTTCAAGGTTCAAAAGTGTTAGTTGCTGATTAATCACCTGTAAATGTTGGTATCACACGCAGGGTTGTAGTGCCCTTGAGAGGATGTCGTATATGCAGATTTCTCCGCGTCGGTAACCTTCAACTCGATATTGTTTTGATCCATCGGCTCACCGCTTTCTTCCAGAGTGCTGTTTTTGATACCGTAGTAGAAGTACATTATAAAGCCCAACGTCATCCAGATGGTGAAGCGCACCAGGGTGAGAATGGATAGTTTGAAGATTAGATAGATGTTGACGGTGATGGCGATGGCTGGCACGAATGGTAATCCGGGTGTCATAAACATGACGCTATTCCTATTTTGGGGTTTGCGCGAAATCACCAGCAGGATGGCGATGATGGCGAAGAGAAACGCAAACATGAAGAACGTCGTGGCGCCAGTCATATTGTGCATGCCACAGACGATGATAAGGTCGAAAATGATGATTAAAATGTATAAGACACCAACCATTTTCATCACAAACATTCCAGACTCTTCAGTTGCGGGTCCAGTATCAACCCATGGGAAGATGGCTGGACATAGATATGTTGCTGCCTGTAAGTAATCAATGATTGGTTAATATCCCTCCAGAGAGTGGTGTAATCTTACTTGTAATCTACGACCTATGTATCCTAGGCTAGGCCCTACTGTGGAACCAACAACCCCAGCAGTATTGGATACACTACTTGTGCCATGCACGGTACCATAAAACTTATTCTCTGTACGATCGGATACGAGAAATTGATCATCCCTAATGGAGAACTCTTCTTCCTGCTCGTCGCCAGGATACGTATCATCACTGTCCGGTGAACTACGCGTCACCCGACGAACCATGACACGCTGTGTAGTTTGCTGAGGAATTGGGGAACTGGAAGGAGCAGGAATACTTGGCATACCAGCGGTCATTCCGCCTGCTTGTAATTTATTGCCATAGCTTTGTCCATTCGGTGACGCACCGGGCATGGTCTCTTTGTTCGGAGTACCTTTGAGTGGCGTTCGTAGACTCTGAGGCAGCAACTCGACCAGATTGGTCGAATGCGGTTGATAACGAAGAATCAGCACACAAGTGGATACCAAAGTGTATGCAAGTAAAGTCCCGATCGACATCATCTCGACGAGAATTTCGAGTTTTATGACTAGGGCAGCCAAAGCTGCACATAATCCACTAATAAATGTGGCCAAAGCCGGAGTGCCTGTGCTCGGCCATACTTGAGAGAATGTTCGGAATATCAATCCATCAGAGGCCATCGCGTAAACGATGCGTGGCATTGGAAACATGGAGCCGAACATGCTCACTGTCAAGCCGGCTAAAGCACCAACAGCCACAATGTATTTACATTTGTAAGCGCCCACTTGTCCAAACATTTCGACAAGGGCCGAATCCGGATCGACTTGATCGTAGGGCACTATGAGCGTTAGCATCATGGAGGAAGTGACGTAAGCGATAAGGATAATCCCTAATGAGGAAACAATCGCTAACGGTATAGATTTTTTTGGATTGGTTGCTTCCTCCCCCGTCGTGGCAATTATGTCAAACCCTATAAACGCATAAAAGCAAGTAGCTGCTCCTGTAAACACCTAAAACAAAATAATAATTTACGCTAAACAAATACTCTACAAGTGTGTAAGTAAACTAACCCCTGACCAGCCGAAGGGTAGAAATCCCTGATGCTGCGTCCAATTCTCTGTTTTCACATAAAACAATCCAGCTGTCATAACAAAGACCCAAATGGCTAAATTGATGGCGTTTAAAACATTGTTGAACATTAAGGATTTTTTAACGCCTGCTGCGAGCAGTAGCATCATGAGCAGGGTTATTCCGAATGCTAGAAAATCCGGTGGACGATCTAGAAATAGATATGCATAGATTTGTTTGAGGTTAAAGGAGGATATATTAATTGTTTTTACCTCCGAATAGAGTACCAACATTATTGCTTAGTGATTCGGTAATGGCACCATTCGCAAGTGCATCAAAGCATGCACTCAACGCACAAGCACAAGCACTTGTGCCAATCAAGTATTCCAGGATCATATTCCATCCGATAACAAATGCGATAAATTCCCCGACGGTTACATAGGAATACATATAAGCTGAGCCAGTTGTAT
This sequence comes from Aleochara curtula, assembly GCA_963978815.1. Taxonomy (NCBI): domain Eukaryota; kingdom Metazoa; phylum Arthropoda; class Insecta; order Coleoptera; family Staphylinidae; genus Aleochara; species Aleochara curtula. The sequence goes on along the minus strand of OZ022219.1, from coordinate 10,242,244 downwards.
GGGGTACTCGAACACCAAATTCAGCATAACAAGCACCTTAAAGTACAAAGTAATGCAATTATTCTGAGAAACTGAGCAAGATGTGGTAATGTACCAGAAAATATACTAGCAACAGCAGCAATAATAAAACTGAAGATGACTCCAGGTCCAGCAACTGTCCGAGCAACCATGCCAGCTACCAGGTACATTCCAGTACCCACACAACTGCCCACCCCCAGGGAGGTCAAGTCCAGAGTGGTCAAACATTTCTGCAAGCAGCACAAGTCTATTCTCAATCTTCAGCGTCTTCAATTTGTCATTAAACGTACAGTCAATTTAATCTTTCGATCGTCTCCGTGCCTCGGCGGTCCAGTACGTTCCTGGAGCGTGTCCACGTTCTTCGTGCGAATCAATTTACTGAAGACGACGAGTGCCTCTTGACGCAGCGCCTCGCGATCGTTCAGCCACATTCCCAGCTTCATTATGCCGCCGTTCTCTACAATGGATGCTCAATAAGTTCCTGGGACGATTGTAATTGCACTCCGGAAGCGGGGAGCGACGCGTGCTTCCAATACTCCGGTCGCCTGCAATAACGAGGAAACGAGGAAATTGCGATTGATTCACACGCTTCTTCTACATATGTTTTTTGCTTCTTCCAATTTCGTGTGCTATTCAATAAGTCAGTCAGTCAGTCAGTGGTGCGAACTCAATCAATGCACACAATGGTAATCAATGAGAAATCAGTGGCACATGGCGGTGCTGTCGCCGCCACCACCATCATCATCATCATTTTAAATTCACTTTTTTATTGTTGTTTTATTTCATGCGAATGTCGGCTATTTATACACCACTCTATTGATTTCCAGCCCTTACTTATGGTATGCGAACATATTAATGGATTGTTTTCATGCGGCTTTGCCTCGAGGAGGTTATAACCGCAATTGGAATAATTGGAACGCTTTGAATTTCAACGAAATTGTCTCTGTTCCATGCGAAATTAAATGGCTAAACAACGCAACGCGTAAAACAAGCAACAATGGAACAACAGGTAAACGTATGTAATTCATGTTTGAGTTGCTTCTCTTCAATTTAAAGTTAATTACAAATCATTTGCTTTCAGCTGAACAAACGAAAGCAGCGCCTATTAATTAAATATTGATTGAACACACTAGACGTGCGGAGAAACTAATATTTAATTAAAATTTCCATTCATTTCAACGGAGTTTATCTGTAATTGAATTTAATCATAATCATTAGGCTGCATCAAAGTGGAATAAGCACGTTTCATGTAGGTTTCTGTGACATTGTTTGAAGAGCATAAATCTGATCAAGTTGATTTGGTATGATTGGAAATGATTGACAGGTCATTGTTTCGAGGACGAAAGTCCGTACAAAGCCGACAAATGAGATGATTGTAAAATCTGGCATTTGGATGCTCGTTTCACAGGACTCGTTATCCTTTTGATGGCATCCCGCATATTACTCACAAAACAGCAACAGCACCGCCAAAATCGATAAGTGGCACTCATTCGGCCGCCTCCTTTGCCGCCACACACAACACACGTACGTGTATGCAGCGCGTATGAATTGCACGCGTTTGATTCATTCATTCAGGATGCGGATATCATTCTTGGACCAAACCAATTTGCTCCACCTGATTTACCATGATTTTATCTAATTTGAGCAAGAAGGAATTGAATTATCCTAGATTTAACTCGTCTTGGGAGAAGTTGACATATTTTAGAAGGATAATTTGAAAATTGTTGGATATAACCTGAAAAGTGGTTTGTTTAGGTGTTTGAACAAGTCATTATAAGTTAGTGATACATGGCAATTATCCTGATAAGTATCACTTAGTGCCATAGTGATAATGGAGAGATAAAAGAGGTTAAAGTATAATTTGGTGCACGTTCGTCGCCGAAGGAAGTGAGTGTTGGCGGCGTCGCGTGTGTGAAAAATCAATAAGCCGCGTATTTGTGAAACGAGTGCCCGAAAACCCTTTCATCCTTTCGGATGGGGTGCCTTTTTTTGTTGTTCATCAATCCGCTAGTGGGGAATCAACCCTTGCAGTTGAAACTTCAACTTGACCAGGGATGCAAGGTCAAGTGATGGAAAAAGAAAAAGTAATTGTAATTTTAGAAACTAGTTAGTTACGTTTTATCTAGATTGGTGGATGATGTGGACTTTGGGGGTGGCTATCCTCTAAACGGCGAGATGACGAATTGAGGAGTGAAGCACATGCGAACAAGCAGCACACATACACACAACACATGCACGCGCGAGCAACGCACAGAGAATTGTTGAGCGGCGGTGATAACGGAGGAAGTAAGTAGTTGGAAATCACATCACTTCGGCGCATCAGTTGATGCAGGAGTTGGCGAAATGCTCTACGTACGGGGCGCGCACTTTTGGGCTCTTCTGTCTTTTTACGCGGAGCGCATCGTGCGGATGTTGGGGGCTGCGAGAGACAGCGCGCACACACATGCACACAAAGGACGCGGATGCGAAGGAGGCGCGGATCGGGAGCCACCTGCACGGTGTCCTCGCAGGCACGGCACTAACGCCGTTGCTGTTGCCGTCGCCGCCACCGCCAAAGAGCGGCGCGCGCTCTGCTGGACAAAGAGATATGCATCGGCGCATGGTGACGAGGAAGAGGCGGCGGCCTATCGACCACCTACGCCGCCCCCGACGACCGCTCCGGCATGCAGAGTGTCGCCTCGCGGCGCATTACATATTCGTGTTGAATTGCGTGTAGCAATTTCTACGCTGCGGACACAGAATACGCACGCATTCACTGACGTCACCACCATTGTTCCCTGCCGCCCACAATGACTACATTCCCTTTATACCCTCGGTACGCCACTGGGCGAGTTAAGCTTCTATGGAGATGTACGCTTTCGTGGATGAAATGGGATCAAAATTTTAATGAAAAATTACTCGTCCTTTGCTAAAGTGAGATAGCATTCGAATTCGCCATCTCGCATTTTAAGGTTATTAATTATATGGTCATTCTTCTCCCTCGTTTAGCGACTATGAGCGTACGCACCGAGGGGGTGGCTCGCCGCCTGTTGCGCTCAATCCGTTCACCGCGAGCAACATGTTACCCATTTCGAGGGAGAGTGATAAAAATATGTTACCTTCGAGCTTCGCGTTTAATTAATGCATTATCTAACGATCTTTCCTATGCTGTGCTCAGCCATCTTGATGACCTTTTGTTTTACTTGTTCAATTACGCGCTGCTTGTTTTGTCCTTTTTGCCATCTCCTCGTCACGTTCGATCGGCGCGCGTTCCTATTGCAGCAGCACCGGCAGTGACGTCATTGATGGCATGGCATAAATTCACCAAAGGAAACTTGATTACGCTTGACGTTTCACAGTAGTTCAAAAAGTAGCTGCATTATGTCGTTTCGTTGATAATACGCGAGAAGAGAATAGAACGGAATAGAAAGAGAAACAAATACGCATCACACGTGATAAAAATTGAATGACATGACGTAAACACACATACGGAACGAGGAATGAGGAACGAAGAAAGAATGTGAAATAAACGAAAAGATATCGGAGAAAGAAAGAAAAGTTGGAAACGAGTTTCGTCGCTGATGATTACTTCGCCATGCACCGTTTATCGAACGAATTCCACGTGAAGTGAGGAGCAATAGCAACAAACAACAACAACAAACGTAAGCCTAGGGCACACGATTCGAGCTGAACGTTGGCGCTGGTGCTGGTGCTGGTGCTGGTCAAGGTTGAGCTGAAGGTACTCAGCGAGCAATCAAGAATCAAAGACGACATGCGGCGATAAACTAATGAGCAGCCGACAGCACGCGCCGAGTGAAAACACGGAAAGGATTTGAATCGCGCATGGCACGCCAATAACAATAACGGTATTATTATTTATTGGCCATGCGATAAAAAAACGATTAGAACAACCAGCGACTCATTAGAATTCAATTGAATTCAGACAAAATGCATATTTGCACGTTGAACGGAAGAGAACGCATGCGCACTTGCGGTTTATATGTAACCTGCAAAGAAACCGCATCATCATCATCATCATCATCATCATCATTATGATCATCTGCTGCTGAAGCAGGATGTTGAGGATATTGGTTCAATGCACGTTCAAGATGTCCATCGATAAATCGCATCCAGCAAAGTACAAAGTAAGAGAACTTAAAAGTGATTATGAGACAATTAAATAATTAAACGGCTCATTGTCAGTGGTGAGCATGCGCAAATCAGCATAGCATGTCGAATTTATATCATTTATCGTGCCAGCAAGCAGCACATTCATTTAGTTGATGAGGAAAAAGGAGTAGAGTATGAAAGCATGCTTGACTCGGTTGTTCGTAACACTCAAAGCAATCTCTTGGTCCAACATTCAGTCGGTGTCTAACCGTGCGCGCGCGTACAGCGTGTGTTGACTTAAACTTGAGTAAACACTGAATATCAAAGGCGACGAGTGATAATGCAGCGCAAATATTGGCACGCATTCAGACGTAATTTGCATGCGCCAACGAAATAAAACAATTAAGTTTTATTCTACACTCATTAAGCGTGTGTTGCGCGCGCAACTCTCCTTAGTTAACGTGTGCTGTTTGGTTGTTAGTGTGTCATATTAATTTGTATCATGTGATGTGTTATTGTTGGCAAGAGAGAAACATTAGCTGATTATTAATGGGCGAGGAAACAAGAAAGTTTGTTGCGTAAGATTTCATCTCGAATGGATTTAATTCACTTCTAAGAGAGGTAAATAACAAACAACACGCATAATTGATGATTAAATTCACACTCTTATGATCAGAATGCTCGTTAACTGAGTTTAGTATCAAATTCACACCTAAAAAGGAGTAAAAGGGATAATTGCATAATGCAACAATGCATAGTGGAATTTAATAGGAAAATATCGATAAATTATCAATATTTTTCAAATTTTCTTTTTACCAATCGATAGAGCATAAACTGAATTTTACTTCATCGAAAATTTGATTCAAATCGGACCAATAGTTTAGCAACAATTTAACGATAAAGTTGAATAATTGTTTGGTCGTATGTGGAACTATACCCGGGATTCAAAATTCATTTTCCAAGGTTGATATGGACCGATAAGAAAACGGTTTTCACCTGTAATAAGAACAACTCATGTAGAATAACATCAGATAAGAATTATCATTAACGAAATACAATTTGATATTGAAATTGATTTTTCAAAAATTTTGGTTTTTTCTCAAAGTAATTATTTTCAATTTGACTTTTACACGGTTGTGCTATTTTGTGTCACATTGAATGTAATACTAGGTTGTAGAAAATATTCTGAAGAATCCAATAAGCTAAGTATGAATTGTGCCATTTAGAGCCGGAGAGAGTTATTGAATTTTAAAGTTGAAAAACGAATCATTTGGTCCACTGTGCAATTTGAAATGTCAATTTTTTTATTTTGTGAGGTTAGGTGAGGTATAATTGATTATCAAAGTCTTACTTTTATTACAAGAAACACGTGAAATTCTAGTTAATTAGAATTAATCAATTTTTGATAGAAGTAAATAATAAAGAAGCAAACTTGATTATGAAATTTACACCTTTTATGATAAGAACAATAGAGTAAAACGCATAATTGCATAATGCAATGTGAGATTTCAATTTTCACATTTTAATTGAGTTTGTTTTCTGAATGCTTCATTGGATTTAATTAATTTTCAAGAGAAGTTCATAATTAATTAATTTTTCACATCTTTTGCGATAAGAGGCAAAGAATAAAAGGCATAATTATATAATAAAATGTGGGATTTCAATTTTTAAAATTTTAATACAGTTGATGAGGTTAGATAATAGCAAAAGACGCAGACACGTCCGTCAGGTTGAGTCGGTTGTGCTTTTCTGCTTTTCTGCTTTTTCACATTTACCGTTCGTTGTTTCCTATGGCAGGAGCTGCAAAGTGCATTAATTACGCATGCCGTGCGCGTTTCAGTGCTTGAATGCAGTCCGTTCTTGAACTTCCGTGAATTCGCCGCGAGTTCCTCGCCAAATGAAAGAAAAGTTAACTTTTGTTCAACACATGTTCGATGCACGCTCGAGCGAAAAATGATTATTATTGAAATTCTTATGCAACGAGCAGCTGCATGTGATTTATTGGCACTCTTGATTAAATTTCACAAGATGCATATGATGCATGATTGCATCGTAGTGATAACGAGACAAAAGAATAAAGAAAGCATTTGTTGCAATATTCTAACCAACTCTCTCAAAGTTTTACGCACGTAATGTTACAGTTATGTTCATGTCTTCTTTACCACGCTATGTGCGCCTTGGATTTTTTGCCGGTTTGTGGTGTTTTTTAGCATGTACAAGATTATAACATGTATAACATAACTGCATGTTGGTGCATTGTGTAGATTGCGAGGGTTAATTACTAACTAACGTGTTGTATCATGTAGCTATATGCACTTTGAGAATCAAGCGTGCGAATTTCATAATTAACAATCTCAGCAAGTAGGTATCTAACAACAAAAAATAGTTGAATTAGTTTCATACTTAGGTATATTTAATTAGTTGTTAAACTGGAATGAGATAATTGCACATTATTCTTTGGAAAATTGACTTTGAGGTTATAAATCATTAGTTTGTTTCATAATAATCGAATGTTTATTACTATCAGTGGATACTTAAGTTAAGTAATACTCTTTAATTAAATAACAAAAACGCCAATAGCTTTTTTATATTTCGAGTTATTTTGAAAATTGTTAATGATTTCAACTTTTTTCTACGTCACTCGAAAATGAAGCAAGTCGAAGCAAGTATTAAATAGGGGTAGCAATTTTCTATCGTATGTTATGAAATGAGAATATTTTTATCTCAATTGTTTTGTCGTTAAGGGAAAATTTAAATTAAATAATAATTTAAAGTAATTAATAAATTACATTACCCTTCTTACATTGCACTTGCTCGGCTCAATGTTTATGCGATAAAAGCATAATTGATAATTCAACAGTTATAGATTGATTATTATTGATTGAGTTATTGATTATTATTGATTGATTATTAAAATATTATTAATATTTTATACTACTTGGCAAAAAGTGACACAGAACATAACATTACATTTACGATAAGCACAAATACGACATGTTTTTTGCTTGCTGAGCTTTTTAAGTAATTATTTCCTTAATTAATTCGACAAAAATTACATTAATAGAAGGATATTGCAAAAATTGCAAAAATGGCGGCATGAATTGCAACTTGTCAATGAAATATGAATGAAATACATGAGACTATGAGTGTGCATGTATGAGTACTATTTTTTCGCACCTAGGTGTGAAATGAAAATTGGCAATAGTCATTAATAATCAGCGAATAATGTCGATTACTCCTTTAAAATTTTCACACCTACTTGTTAAATAATTATGAGCAATGATTGTCATTATCGATGATTAATATCGATTAGTTTTTTCACAAGTTGTAAATTTATCACACTCTTTTTCACACCTCTCTATTTCATTGATAAAGGGCTATTTAATTCTTTTTTGTACATGCAACATATATGCAACAAGCGTATACCATATATTTATTTCGTTTTATTTATAAATCGACGGGTTTCTTAATTAATTAATTAATGTAATGATACTAACTTCTGATACAGGGGTGGACAACTTCTTTAAAGTCAATATCAACGATTTATTAATAGCACAACACACCAGAAATTTCAAATGATGCAAAATCTAATAGAAGGGTAATGGGAGTCACCTAAGCGATTTTTGAAATAACACGATATTTTAAAACATTATCTTTATGAAAACTTTTTATACGAAAACTGTACTTATCTATGCATAAATTGAGATCACCATTAATTATTTGCGTAATCAACTTTTCATACAAACAGAGTTTAAATTTCGTAGTAGGTATTATTCACGATCCTCATTATTGAAATCTTGGACACACCTGTGCTAATTATTACAATTTCTATGATACTATATTAATTAGAGCATGTTTGGTAATTATTTGATTTTTTCCTTAGATGATTGGTCATCACTCCCTTCACATCTTGATTTAATTGGACTACTGGAACAGTGCAACTTGTCAAAATGTTATCAACGAACGTGTTGTGTATGAAGAAACGCAAGAAGCGCAGCTACTATGTGTCAAATGTATCCGACTTTGTGGGAAAGCACAAGGGAAATAAAGGAATGAAAGGGTGAGTGTAAGAAAAATGTTTGCTTTCAACGCGATGATAAATAACGAGTGTAATCAATAATACGTAAACAGAGAAACGGAGAACCAGAGAAAGAAAGAGATATAGCGGTAGAGAAACAAGTGAAAACACTTTTATTGCGTGCTTGGTAATAAGTACGAGTAAACAATGATGGATAATTAATGATTAAATAATGCAATTATCATGCGCTGCCATTCAGCGAACACTTCCTCACTCGATTAACCAGTACCTTCACGCATCGCTGGACGCGCATCTAATATTCATCATTGACGATGTTGTTTTTGCTCGACGAGTAATTAAAACTAAAATCTAAACGTCCAAAAAGCCTAAAACACGAAAAGGAAATAAGGAAGCACGTGACTGCCTATGTGGTGTTGTATTGTATATGATAATAATGCATAAATACATAAATTGCGTCAACTCTATGAATTCTCGCGCACGCCAATTGCAATTACATTGTTTATTAATCGCTAATTATTGGTAATCGGACGAACGCTGATTGGATGGTAGGGATTGCGGCCGCGTGTACGTCGTGACCGTATACGAATTAAATTGCAAACCGGCTTCGCTTTGCAAAAGCCACGCATGCAGTCTCGACTTTTTAAAAATTAGTTCAAGGTGCTCGTTTGCTGAGTCGGTCGGCATTTTTTTTTTGTTTAATACGAATGCGCGCGCGTGCGTTTAAAGCGCATTCCAGCGCATATTTTCCAACCCGTGTTTGCCGCATGCAGATCGAGTCTATTAATGATTCGTTGTTTAAAGATTGACCCAAATTCATTAATTGCAAGCCGATCGTGGAATTTACGTTTTGAATATGCATTCCACCGCCTGCTCACTATAGGCATTCCCACGTACATTGCTCCGTTGGTTGCCTACAGTCTACGTCAACATTAAGGCTAATTGCTGGGAAGTTTTATGGTTTTTTGCGATAAATACAACAATGAAATCTTATCATGAGACTCGAACATAATTCTCGTCGTTTTATAACAATTTAAACGCTTTATATAAGATTAAATTAAACGAACGTTTATCTTTAAAAAAAGGATAATCAAACTGCGAACAACAATTGTTCAAAATGAGCTGTTGTTTTTTGTGATTGAGTAACCTCTAAATATAAATTATTTTAGGTAGGATAATGAGCAAATTGAAATTAATTACAGGGATATCAAAGGCCACCAAGGAACTTCCTTACGTATTTAAGCAATAATTTTGTCACGATATTCAACGTGTTACGAATTGAAATGCGCAATCACAGTTCGATTCACGGCCAGGCATAAGTAATTTACAAAACATGAATCACATTGTCATCGGGCGACGATGCAATCATCATCATTATAATTTCATACAGTAAATATTATTTATTATATTGTTACGTTATTATTACACGCGGTAATGGCCGATGAAATCAATTATGAGTGTTGGAGCTGTTTGTACGTTTCATTGCCTACAATTAAATGGCAAGGAAGGAAAAAAATTAGAAAACAACAGTTACGCGTTTATTATACGGACGGACGTATTAAATCTTTTTAATTTCATATCGCGTATCGTCATTCATGCTGTGCTGTTATTTTGTTTTTAACAGGAATACTGTTAGACGTAAATATAAACTGTAATAAGAAAATAGCATTTAATTAATCGTCAGGTACATGTAGTATACTAAATGGTCTTTTAGTTTCATTCTTACTTTGAATTAAATGAATTGAAAACTTTTTTTAAGTGAAACTTCTTAAGTGTCGCAGAGATTTTACGTGGTAGAATTTGTTTTTAAAAATTCCTTTTTGTCAATATATAAAGGATTTGTTCTAGTTTATGATTCTGAAAAAATTAATCCGATATGATAATTAGCTTAGTCGCAATTTAGCGCTAAAGTTGCGGTTAACCTAATTATTCAACATTATACATTGTAGAATTGGAAATTTATCTTTTTGAAAATTTCTTTTTGCCAGTATATAAAGGATTATTTCTAGTTTATGAATCTGAAAGAATTAATACGATACGATAATTAGTTTAGTCGCAATTTAGCGCTAAAGTTGAATAATTTTCGTGTCCAGAAAAGTGTCAAAACTTTAGTCAACTTTGATAAATTATTTCGATACTTTAAAATAATATGACAAGAAAGCCAAGCATAGATTCTAAAAGTGCAACTAAAATAGATTATGATAGTGTAATAAAATTATGCAAATTATTAATAATTAAATGATTTATTTGCAATTATAAATATTCCGTTTTTGTCTGTATAAATTACATAAAATCAACTTTTTGTTTGCTTGTGCTATATTGAGTTAAGTAACAATCTATACCAATAGACAGGTGCCATAAAGACCTAACTGATGCATATAGCTCAAGTCTGGTGACTTGTGTACTTTTTGAGTTATTGACAATTCAAGTTGAACTTTTATGCAATTTACACTGATGCTTTGGCGATATTGACTTGGCACAGAAGCTCATTTGTTATCAGAGATTAAGCTGTCATCTCTATTTGCTTCTCACTATTTCATTCTTACAACAGCTGAGTGTATTAAAGCAGGTCACGTGATAACAACAGCTCTTTAAATTTGTCCACATTAGCAGTAGTAATGATGAAATTAAATGTTTTTTACAAGATATTTAAATACGATTAACACTAAAAGATTAATTTTGCATTTTAGTTATCATTAGTTGATGATAATACTTTTAGAAGAGAATCAAAGCTAATTAAAGATAAACTTTGAGAATTATTACTAATAATTTGTGCGAATATAACTTAAGTACTACGTGATAGTCTTTGCTTCAATGATTCGCAATAATTACTTGGAGAAACTTATGATGATTATACATTAATTAACAAGAAGAATAAACAAGGAAGTAGAATTAGTGATATTTACTGATAAGTAATATAGGTATAGAAAGGTGAAATTCCTTTCTTCGTGTGGAAGAAAATACAAGAGAAAATTGACAAAACGTGCAAGTGGTAAACATCTTCGTATAATGCAAGAACATTGCCACGCATTTAATGCACATGGTTTCGAGGCGACAAGAAACTTGGCAAATCGTCAACGCGACATTCACCTTGAAGAATCAGAGCGTGATGCCTTCGAGTCTACCATTGCATTGCGATGCTGTTTTGTCGTTGGCGCGCGCATGCGTGCCATTCGTAATTTTGCGGAAGGCAATGCATAATTAACTTTCGGCTAAGTATATTATGTTTGATTGCCCGTTCATTTGGACAAATCGATTTTTACGTTATGTATGTCCGCTCAACATATGTGCATGTCAAATTTAAGTGAAAGCGCATTTTTATTGCTGATTACAGCGATAAAACCTTGCGTACTCCATTCAAATAGCAATGATTAAACAATCAAGATATCTATGATTATACTAAAGAAACTATAAAAGTACCTAGCCAAGAAAAGAAATCTATTACTTAAAGTCGTTTTTACTATTATTTCAATCACATAATTTCTTTTCGTAAATACTTTCGGCTTATGATCGTGAATAATCGGAGGGTATATTCTTTAAGGTTCATTTTCGCATAGCAATTACAAGAATGACAGCCCAAATTCGCGCCATATTGATTTGAACGCCCCTACATTCAAATAGCAGTGATTAAAGAATCAAGAAACTTGAAAAACTATACATTTCTAACCAACAAAAGAAATCTATTTCCTAACCCTCTTTTGACATTATTTCAATCACATAATAGTTTAATTAGTTCCCTAAACGTGAAATAACTCATTGTAATTGATTGTTATCTATCTTCAGCCCATTTCGGGTTAATATTCTTCGGCAAATAATCGTGCTTAATCTTATAATTTTCCCGCCTTTAGAATGACAAGCAAAATTCGCGCCATATTGATTTCAATCATGTTTAATTTAAATAGCAATGATTAAACAAGATTAGTTCTAAGAAACTTTATTAGTTTCTAGTCAAGCAAAGAAATCTATTTCTTAACGCTTTTTGCGATTATTTCAATAATAACATTTCTTCCATATACTTTGTCAATTTAATCATTTTGCAATGTCTATTATAAATGACATATACAAGGTGTTTGTAGCTAATTAAGCATAAAACTGTACATTCTTATGACCAATATGCAAATGCACTTGTTATGTCTGGTGCGGTAAGTAAATTACCATAAATTCGTAACGCACGAGTGTATAGAGTGTCGCGGTAGTTTATCGTTTTAATGATTCCTCAGTGAACGCAACGCAAACGCAACCGTAATGACATCAAAAGTGAGAAAGCAAAAGGCCGAAGTACTTATAAAATTCTTACGCTATGGATGCCGAACGTTATTCCGTATCGGTCATAATGATCGCCGTATTGGCCAATCATTCATTGAATTAGTATGCAAACGTGTTGTGACTATTCCGTTATGCTTTAACACGCTGAAACAGTTGCGCTTGAGCAGCATAAGCAAAGCAGGAAAAGAATGATTTCTTCGCCGATGCCGAGTCTCTTGACCAGTGCGAGCCAAGTGGTTTTAGGTTAGGTTCGCAACGAAGAAATTACAATGGTTGACTGCTTGATTAAACATTAAACAGACGGATTACGTAATGGATTATTCGTTTGAAAATGCAATTAACACTTTCCAGTTCGAGAGAGAAAAGAAAGTTGTTGTGCGCAAAAAACATGGCGGCCAAAACAAATTGCGCAGGCGCGATTGGCGCGAGAAAAACATTCAAATTTAATTATGGAAAACCAGAAATATAGCTGGATTCACAATAGTGAAATCATATTGTTGAGCGAGCGAGATTAATGGAGTGTTTTCCCATTTAGCATTAACAATGATGATAACAATTATTATAACGTTCTCACCAGATTTAATTGGAAAAGTCATACGTTTATTTTACGGACAATTGAATTGCACGATTTAAACAATGATCAACATGCAATACACGACAATAAAATAAATAAGCATCATCAATGATAACGATAATTAGCAAGCAATGTGACTTTGTCTCTCAGCGAGTGCGAAACAACAGCAACTCATACATAAATAATTATTGCTAATATTTACTATGATAATTGCTATTGGCAAAGAAATGATTAGAAAGCAAAAAGTGATTAGAATTATCAATACACACGATGACGACGACATTGTTTTACAAAATGGCACAACATGGATAAATAATTACATTAAAATCGCAATTTTCCACGTTAGAAATCTATGAAAATGGGCGCACAGATATTGGCATTAAACATTTATTACTTTCACCGTAGATTAAAAATGGCAATAATATCTATACAAGCAGCAAATTGCACATTGCCAGCTATGCATTATTTGTACGTCCGTCAATGAAAGGAAATGACTAACGGAAAAGTTTACTTTAATGCCGGATTGCACATAATGAAATCTTATTTCAATTTAATCTCTGCGTTTAACTCGATTTGCAAGCAGCAAATAGCAAATACTGGCAGGTGCGGAAGTTGAATGAACTAATAATATTCCCAAAAGTGAAAAAAATTAATAATAAAGACAACGATGCGGTTGAAATACATTTCTCCGAAGATACACGAAGGTGAAGAGCCTTGGCATCCATTAACTTCCTTCTCTCAACATTAATCTCTAACGGTATCACATCACTACTTGCTTCATTCATTTTTCTCCGCGTTGTACCGCAAATGGATTTTGCACTCGAGGATTAACTATGCAAGCTTATTACTATTATGAGGCAGCGCACAAGTGTATAATGCGCATGCATGGGACGAATATCAAGTACGCTCATCTTCAACATTTGTTGTGCGCGATGCATTAGTAAAATACACACCACACATGTGAAATGAAATGCGAGGGAATAAACGAGAAATGCGGCGCGCGCTTTGCTATTAAATTATGGAAAAACACTTTACACGCTTCGCACATTCATCGGCGGCAAGAAGCGCGCTGTAAACAAATCGACAATCGGCTTCGCGAACTGCCAGCTGAAGTGAAGTGAAATGTAAACGACCTTGTGAAAGGCAGCAGCCAGCATGTACGCGCGTACCCAATTGAATTGACACTCTCAGTGAGTTGTTGAACAATAAATGAGTTGCGTATTGTATGCAGATGCGATAAACAAGCGAGTTTCTTTAAGTCGCTAGGAAAGCCAGACGCATTAGTGAAAATGGGGCCATCATTTTGAATCATTTTCGTCAATAAACATAAAACTCTTCGGCTCACTTCGCACTCAAATTTTCGGCTCGTAATCGGTGATAATCCGAGGGTTGTATTCCAATGTGTTCTTATATGCATGTGTGCATAAAGGATATTTTCGCATAGCACTGATTTGACAGCCGAATTCGCGCCATATTGAAATATGGCTGACGCATGATCGTGGTGATTCTCGCGTGGTTTTACTAGCTGTAAATTTTATTTAAGCAATTTTGTGTTTGATTAATGGTCATTATACGTTCGACGCTGTGTTACACTTTGGAAGCGAAGCGATTATTTCCATTAGAATAAAGTTTCCTATCTATCGGTGAATGGATAGTGTGCTCAAGCACGGTGAAGAAGTCGACGCACTTTAATTACGCCAATCTTTATTGCAGCAGTTCGCTTGATTGAAAACTATTCCGCCATTCCTGCGGTCGATAATTAACGCCTCTATCTATCATATCATATCTTACCTTGTACCACATTTCATAAACGAATTCACGTAAAGGAAAAAAGCGTAATGCAACTGCTTCCTTCGCACACGCATGCATCATGCATCATATTTATCATTGCGTTGTGCAACTCATACGCTCTCAACAAATGAAGAAATGAATGGAATAAGCAACTGAATGGATGGATAGTGCCGTAGATAAAAGTGAAGATGCATCTATGGATGAGCAACTATTTGAACGCCTAGCACTGTGGGTGTGTGTGCACATCCATTGCTTTGCTATTAAGCTGTGCAGACTTGCGTGTTTCCGGACTGATTTTCATTGTTCTTCATTCGGTCGCTTCTCGTCTACTATGGATAATCTATTCCTTTGCCAATTTTATTACGTCAGTACCATACGTATTGGATGCATTGGAATCATGTGAAAGGCACATCCCAAAGTCGTTAAACCGGCTCGAAATGCAAACGAAAAAACAGCCAGCATAAATTAGCCGCAAAAGTTTTTGGTTATGCAGTCTTTGACAGTAAACACCTGTTATGAAAGCGCAAGGTGTCCAATAAGTTTACTGGCATGTAATTAAGTATACAAACATTATTCAAACACCAAAACACCTCGTCTGAGTGCGTTTTGCATGTCTCCCACGCGTGCATTGCATATTTGCATAAATTTTCACCATGCATCTCGTCGTTAGACAACGCATATTGGTACTACTTTCATTTAAATTTCGCATGCGCTCAATGCGATTGCAGTCAAATGAAAATCTAAGAAAACCGAACCAGCTGAGAGTTGATGTAATAGAATTTAAGTCCACATCAACATCATGAGAAGTTTCCGACCACAAAAGAGTTGTGGCTCTTTGTCAGTAAGCATAATTTAGGTTATAATTAACTTTTTTGAATTTGACGTTTGTTTGTAGCTGGAAGAGGAAAAGGGGTTAGATAGTTAGTTGGTTAGAAGACATTAAGAACAATTCGTGGTTCGTGCGGCCGCAAACTGAACGCAGCAAGTGAACGAGCAAGCAAGTGAGCGAACCCAAAATGGAAAAAATGAAAATTATTGAACGCTTGAGTAAACTTTACTGAGTGGAATGTCTGCCATTGCGCTCAGCTCGCTCGCTTACAACTGTCGACGACGACGACGACGACACAACGCAACGCACTGTTGCTATTACCTTTTGCTCTCAGCAAACGACAGCGTGCGCATTCGGACAGGTATATTGCAGGTAGCACTCTTGTTAGTTCGTATTTCGCAGCCGTCGTGAACGGGGGCCCTGGTGTTGAAGCTTGGAGCGCGTGCCGCGTAATGCGAAACGCGCTTTTCACTCGATCATTTCCATCGAAAATCAACGAAAACTCGGCGTGCCTCGTATGCATTCACTGGATGGATTTAAACTTGCGGCGAAACTTGTTTGAGGCATTTGAAACATTTTTGTGTATTGGAAAACATGTGACTTCCATGTGCAAATAGACGTCAGTGCGATAAGAAAGTTATTTTTTGGATAATACTTGCTTCGTTTCTGAATGATAAGAAGCGACTGCATTTAAATTAAATAAGGTAACTTACTCATCAAACTTTTTCAATAATAATCACTCAAACTCGATTTGCCAATTGATCAAATCAGATAAAATTTAAATTTTCATTGTTTATTTACCGCATTGCTTATGTAATGCTATAAAATGCACATTTAGGTTATGCATATGTATGATATCATGATGACAAGTTGCAAACTGCCTTCCAGGCATTGACATTACAAGAGACAAAGTTGATTGGTAGGCGAGCGAAGAACGCTTATGAACAGTTAGATGTTAGGTTAATAATAAATGGATTTGTTGGATTAATAATCCGGAACGTAACCAAGTTCTTGTGTGTTTTTTTTTTGCAGTGATTCTCTTTCTTATCGAAAACGTTTGCCATTCCAATTTCAATGCTTGCGCACGCGCGTTTGCAATAACTTTCATGTTATTACCTACTATGTACTTCGAAAAAGCAACATAAGTAAAATTAAGTTTTATGGCTTATGGCAATGGCGTTTTACAAAATAATTGGAGGAACGATCACAGCATAATGGGAATTTTCAAACGATTTTTAAGCGTTCTTCGCCTTTCTTCGAAGAACAATTAGGCAACGAAAAGAAACGCGAAACGATCTCTCAGCTTGCTTGCGTCAAGTGTTGTAGTACAATATCATGTAATTCACACGTAATGCGATGCTCTTTTCATTAAATTCCATTTACGCCGCAATTAGATCTCTGCTTCTTGCGCTTCTCGCTTGTGTTCGGAATCCTTTTTGTCGTATTGTTGGGGCTTTTCGTTCATTCGCGGTTTCAAGTTTCCGGAACTTTGTGCAAAGAAGCGTTGGCTGGCATTTAATGCGTCAATGTCGCTCATTTGTTCAGGCAGGCCGCAAGAAGCGACTACACAAATGCGCGTAATCAAATTTAAGTTTTTCCATTGAAATTCGTGTTATTGCTGCTGCCTGCCTGCCAAAGTGCGCAACGATTATGTGAGCATCAAGGAAGTGCGCTCAATGCTGAACAATTTGCTTCGTCGCTCGCGTTTTGTAATTTATTTACATTTTAACGGTTTACTTGTTGGTATTATTTAAATAAATAGTTTGCTATCTCTCTAACGTAGTGCGTTCAATAATTATTTTAATAATACTAGGCTCATTCAATACATATGTTAGAAATTCAAGCATTTTAACTTCATAAATTTGTTTTAAGAATTTTTTAACAAAAGTAAGGAGAATTTAATTAACTCTCAATAACTTCACATGTAAGATTTGCCATCAAGATTGCCTAATAATTTGGGGTTAGTTGCACGCCCTCTACTGAGGGTGAACTGTCCTTTAGAAGCGAGGTATGGTAAAATCAATTTTTATGCCAAAAATAGTCTTTTAATAGCTCTTTATCAATTGGTGAATAGTTTAGGAAACAGGAGAAGAACTAAAATAAATTTCGAGATAACAAATTTCGATTTAGCATTTGATTTTCTTAATGACAGAGGATTTACATGCCCTCTAGTGGAGGATACCCCTTTCAAAATTGACATGAAAACAGATGTAATCATCAATCTCATGATTGCAACTTAATTAGTGTTTTTTGATGATTACCATTATTCTTTTCGTAAAAAAAAAGTTTTTCTAAGAGTGAATAGTTTGAAATAGTTTGATTTTTAAATTGGTGACTTATGTAATGTCGATGAATTGTAACGGACAAAAGTTGAATGTTTATCGTGCAATAGTTTATGTTATTTAATATCATATTATTCTATGGTGCAATTGATTTGATTTGAACGTTATGTGTACGGCCGTGACATTGCATTAGAATTGAAACATTGTTGCCTTGGCGATGAACACAAACGAACAAGTGATGAACGAATGAACGCATTGAAAGAGTTGAAGGTTACGCATGGCAGGCAAGTGCGCTGCAAGAATTAGAGGAATCGGTGAATTACACATTTGCACTCCTGGCAGAAGCGCGTGCACGATTTTAAATTGGATTTTTCTCCCATTCTCCATCTGCCGTTTACCATTGCATTACGTCGTCGATAATCTAATTACTAGTGAATCCTGTTAGCCTTGCCCTATACGTTCAGGAAGCCATATTGGAAAATCTTTGTCATGCGAGAAATCCATATCCTAAAAGACAATTGAGTTAATGCATAGAAAAGCGTCATACGACTTGAATGCAGGTGTAATGTAATAAAAAGGTAAATTACAATTGCTGCACTTGCTTTCAATAAAGTTGTAAAATGCATTATTAATATTCCTTTTTATACACTCATAAATGTGGAATTTATTACGAGTGTAAAGTGCGGTTATGAGACATGTGAGAATTATCAGTTTGTTCATTTTTCTCGTGTTTGTTTGCTGCTTATAGCTCTTTTTTTATTGTATTTCCGTGTATTAAAATCTCATGATTGTTGGTTGCATGCATGCACAGTGGTTTGATGTTGCGTTGTGTAAGCTTGCGAATCAAATAGAATTTCACGCAGTGAGCGAAAATGCAAAAGGAGAAAAAACGCCTTCATCATCATGCATTGATTCAATCTTTCTCAAAATGTTGGCGCAGGCTCGGAACGGGCAAAGAGAAGGCGCATGTGGATAGTAATTATTTAGATGTTGGATATATGAAAACAACGTAATGTGCGTGCATATTTAGTGAAAGTTGACTCCATGCTTCTGGCAAAACATTCGGCATCGTGCAATTGAAGATGCGATTTCGTACACGTGAAAAACTCGCTTACAGTCAGTCAGCTGGCGCAATATAATTTTATTAGACACGCTCGACTGGATCCTTGGCTAAAATCAGGAATATTTGTCATCTAACTGTGAACATACGCTATTGTTCGTCGCACGTTCATCAACAATTATTTATTGCACGTGGAAAATACAAAAAATGTCATAAATTTCGTCAACGTAAAGAATTTCTACATATTTTCAGGTTAAATACTATTTTTTGAAGGATTTATACTATTTGTTTAAGTGTTTCACATATTTGAGGTTAATACAAGTTTTGAACGTCGAAAAGTTGGATTATGAATCAACATGAATAATCGGTAAAGTAGGAATCTATTATTGGTAAATTGAAAAGTATTAAGGATAAAGTGTTAATTTTTATGTATTTGGGGTTAATATTCGGTAATGTGATTCATTACAAGCATAATTTATATTTTAGTTGTGAAGATAAGTTTAATTTGAATAGTTTTACGGCTTCGTGCAGTTAAAGGCAGCGCATTTTAATTGGTAATTATATAAACGTTTGCAATGATCGCGATGTCGACGTTGTACACGCATCGATGTTATAAGAGCATGTTGTGTAAACATAAGCGCTGCAAGGACGTATGGAGGACTTTACTGATTATCATTATTGGCATGCGCGCATACGCCTTTCAGAATTCAATTGCGTATTATTGGTTAGGCTAGGTTCTCTATTCCTTTTGCGCCTCGGGAGGTTAAGTCGCTCCATGGACAATAAGATCACTTGCTAGTAGGCTCGTTTCGCGGGAGCAAAAATAAACAATAAATTACAGTAAAACATTAAGCGCAATCGAGTGTGCAATGCAATCTGCAGCCAGCCAGTTCAACTCGTTTTCGTCGCACAAGAAGAATCGACCATCGAATACCAACAACCACCGAGTGTTTGCTTCGTTTTCAATCTAAGCGGGAATGGCGGCTAAAACGACCTGTCTTAAGGACACATTTCAATAGCACGGAAACTAGTCGTCCGGTTTGTGCGAAAGTAGTCATATTTCCGGTTACTCAGAAATTATAGATTTTAAACAATTATCTAAAATTTAGGGCATAAAATCAAATTATTTCCCTTAGTTTTAGCATGTTATGAATTCAGACGCAAATCGCCTGAGAATTGTCTAAAGTTTAACTTTAAAATGCAATAACTCGATTTAGCACTAAACGGCACTATTCAAATTTAGATGTTCAGATTCTTCAGAATATTATCTACCAGCGAGTACACTCATACCTCGCTATTCGGCCTAGATACGTTCCACGAAACATGACCGCAAAGCGAAAAGCCATATAAAGAATCAATTATTCTAATACAAATTCATACAAATTCCATGGGATCGGTTCCAAATTTGGTAAATATGTATAGGTACTCGGTTTATCATTCAAAATTTTTATCTCATTTAAATCAAAAATGCATAATAACAAGCACATTGCAAATTTCAACAATTTTCTCCCCAGCTTCTATTCGATGTAATACTTCTAGATTAGTTTCTAGGGTGACTGATTTTCAGCATCTCTTTTCATCAATCTCCAAAATTGATAATCGTTTCGGTGGTATTTTGTCCAGGTTTATTAAAATAATATTTATCACAAAGCAAGTCCAAATCAGCCGGTTTTTGAGCACAGACTGAACAATACTCGTAAACAAGAGGAAATACAAAAGAGTATGTATCGAGATTGCTTACACAAGATTAGCAACGTAAACGAAAAAAAGTACACTCATACCTCGCTATTCGGCCTAGATACGTTCCACGAAACATGACCGCAAAGCGAAAAGCCATATAAAGAATCAATTATTCTAATACAAATTCATACAAATTCCATGGGATTGGTTCCAAATTTGGTAAATATGTATAGGTACACGGTTTATCATTCAAATTGCATTTTATTTTTTTATCTCATTTAAATCAAAAATGCATAATAACAAGCACATTGCAACTTTCAACAATTTTCTCCCCAGCTTCTATACGATGTAATACTTCTAGATTAGTTTCTAGGGTGACTGATTTTCAGCATCTCTTTTCATCAATCTCCAAAATTGATAATCGTTTCGGTGGTATTTTGTCCAGGTTTAATAAAATAATATTTATCACAAAGCAAGTCCAAATCAGCCGGTTTTTGAGCACAGACTGAACAATACTCGTAAACAAGAGGAAATACAAAAGAGTATGTATCGAGATTGCTTATACAAGATTAGCAACGTAAACGAAAAAAAGTATATCGACATTGAGAAAAGTTTTTTGTCGTTATAGCAAAACATTTTAGGCCATAAATCGAAAACGTGCCTTAATTGATGATGGCTGTTGTAGCGAAATGCCGTATAAAGAGCGGCCGAATAGCGAGGTATGAGTGTATATCGACATTGAGAAAAGTTTTTTGTCGTTATAGCAAAACATTTTAGGCCATAAATCGAAAACGTGCCTTAATTGATGATGGCTGTTGTAGCGAAATGCCGTATAAAGAGCGGCCGAATAGCGAGGTATGAGTGTATTAAATTCAATATGGCAGAAAATAGCACAACCGAGTAAAAGTCCTTTGGAAAATATTAGTTTTGAGAAAAACCAAAAATTTTGAAAAATTAATTTCTACATCAAATTATTTCATGTAAATGATAATTCTTGTCTGATATTATTCTACATGAGTTGAACTTATTACACGTGAAAACCGTTTTCTTATTGGTTCATTTGATCCTTGGAAAATGAATTTTGAATTTCGAGTAGTTTTTGTTCCAACGATGGCTAAAGAATTATTAAACTTTAAGGTTAAATTGCTGCTAAACTATTGACCCGATTCAAATCATCTGTTCGATTTGATAAAATTGTGTTATTCCTCCAATGAAAAATATTGATATTTAATTGCAAAGCATTGGAATGTGAGAATTAATTTGCGTTTCGTTTTTCCTTTTTTGGCGAACAGCAATAGCAAGAGCAGCAGTACGAACAGTGGCGGCGTTACTATGATGCAGATCACCGAGGACACGCCGCCGGACATGCTTGCCGGCGCAATGGACCTGACGATTCATCTGCCAGATGGCAAGGCCAGCAAGATGTCCGTGGAACGAAGGTATGCATTGCATTTTAATTTAGAATTCAATAATAAATAATGCCGACGTGCGCTCGCTCGCTCTGCTTTCCATCCAATTAGCACGCCGATGATGGACGTTCTCGTGCAGATCACCAATTCGAATCAGCTGCAGATCTCCGGCTACACGTTGCAGCCGCTGGCGATAAATTCCACGCCGGGCTTCGGCGAGAAAATCCTTCCGTTCATGCCCAACACGCCAATTGGCACATTGGACACGCAGGATATCCGTGTGGTTGCCAAAAATCGTGGAACTACCACCCTGCAACGCACCACCACCACCACACAACCCTTTGAAAGTACCTTCAGATTGAAGGTACACCTGCCGAGGAATCAACTCTGGGTGGAACGTGTCAGCATGAATGCGTATTTAAGGGATATAATGCGGAAATTATGTGATGAGAAAAATTTGGATGTGGGAAAATATGAATTTCGTCATCCAGGTGAGTAATCACCCCCCCCCCCTTTCTTTTAAACTGGATTTGTACCCAAATTTGATGGTCCAAATAAGTAAAAGTAATCTCAATTCATAGATAGATAACTAAAGTTTATTTGTGAAAAGTTTCCAGAAAGATATCATTTTAAAATCAGCTGCTATTTGAAATCTTGCATAGGTGATCCCCATTACCCTATTCTATGTAAAAATCAATCAATTGGTATGCGCCACCTGATAATTATTTACGTGCGGTGATTTCATTTTTGCTACTTTACCTTACCTTACCTTGCACGCGTTTGTTGCGATGAGCATACAACAGGTAGGACAGGTATGTTGACGTCGGCAGCCAATATGGAAGTGGAAACTGAAACTGCGCAATCGTTTGAATAAAAGTAGCGCGCCGCGCTTATCTCCGCAGGCGGCAAACTCGTCATCATTATACTGAGCACACGCCAGTGTGGTTCGTTATGGCGCGTTGTGTTGTCGCATTTTGTTATTAACTAATTGCATTAGTGCTGTGCGTGTGATTATAAGCAACTGTCTTGTGTTGTAAGGTAACCTGGATCAAGTGTTGGATTTGAAACTGCGACTGGCCGATTACCAAATTACAGAGATCTACGCAGTGAGCAAGGGATCTAAGCGACTAACGCAGGTGTTTTCGTCAAGTGATAGCATCATGGCCTTCCGCAAGGACGACGAGCGTAAACAAAAGTCGAATAGTGGCGGTGGACTATTCAATTTCTTGAAGCGCGGCGGCAAAATCGTAAGTGTTGTGATGATGATGTGATGGTGAGGAGAAGGTATGCTAATTGCAGGTGTTCGTTGTACGCCCACAGAGTAGCGGATCCGGTTCATTATCGAGCGATAATCGATCGATATCACCGACGCATAGTGATGATTCTCGCTCATTGTCGCCGCCATTGAGCAATGCGCCCGTCAAGCTGTCAACTGTTGAGAAACCTAAGCCGCCGTTGCGTAAACGACGTCCAGCGCCTAAACCGCCCGCAGCAATGGAGGACGCAGCGCCCAAGGAGCAGGAGGATCAGGACCATATGAAAAAGAAGGACGGATTGACCATTTGCCATTCGCGGAATAGCAGCGATAGTTCTGGATACCACGAGGCATCCATACTTAGTGATAATGCCAACACTTCTTTACCACGCAAACGTCCACCAAGTAACAACAACAATAACAATGCAGATTCCGCAGTGAGCATGAGTTCAACGAGTAATCTGCATGCAATGAAACACCAGTCAAAGTCAACTTCAAGCCTAGCATTTCCAAGTACTTAAACATTATGACTTAATCACTGACTTAGTCATTGAATCTTGTATCCTAATGGCTGTTAATTTTGTTTTTGAAGGTCGAAAGAAGAAGGCACCACCACCGCCGTCTGTCATTAAATCCGCCAGCTCCGTAGCGCATCTAGAAAATGCTAGTCCTGTAGTTGCTAGTCCCACAGAAGCCTCTGACGTTGTAAGAGATGAGGGTAAGTCACATAGCTTTCTTCATAGTTTCACACATCGCGAATCGCGCATTTCCTCCGAGTTTTCACACTCGATCGGTAGTATCAAGAGTAAATTGAATGCAGCTGCTTCCTATGTACCTAAACGCAAGGAAGACGACTTACAGGAACGGTCCGAAAAGTTTTCGTCGATAAAGAAGAAATTCCGTGACGGTAATCAACCGATACGTAGATTTCATAATAGCATGACGCGTAAATGGAGTCGGAAGTTTGAAAATAGTTTAGAAAAAGAACCGAATCCGTATAATTCGTACAAGGACTTTAAGGAAAACGAACTGGACGATGTGATTGTCTCAATCATGAACGAGCATGACAGCGAAGCAATCAATTCGCATGCGCAACGATCATTTGATTCTAATGATGATGAAATTATTCAGGTTGAGGTAGTTGAAAGTCCTACCGCGGAGTTTGCGCAAAGAGTTATTATTGACACGGATCCAAAAGCAAATTACGAAAGTGTTTCTGTAAGTGAGAAGAAAAATAACAAGTTTTGGAAGTCGAAAAGCCTAGATTTTCAATTATTCTCTGGGAAAACTAACGTTAAAATCGAATCAGCTGAAGATGTAAGTGAGGTTATCGATCAAGCTGAACCACCGACCAGATACGAAGCATTTATTGGAAGAATGAAGGGCATTAAGTTGAATAAATCGGCAAGTGAGGAAACTGTTAATGAGGATAAAGTGGAAACTGGAGGTTTTAAAGGGAAATTTTTTAGTAAATCGAATAGTTCCGAGACGGTTATCGATGAGAATTTGGATGGTGAAGAAAGCGATAGAAAAGTAGTCAGGGAACGGCCAAAGAATGTACCAAAATTATTCAAAATGAGTTCAATTGATTTCTATAAGAAAAAGAAAGTTGCAAATGAACAGCATTCGCCAAATGTAATAGAAAATAGCAATAGCGTGAGCGTACTTGAAAGTTGTATTGACAAACCATCAGAAACAACTGCAAATTTATCACCAACGGTTGTTGTTGCTGTTGCTGCAAAGAAAAGTAATAATGCAAAAATTGGCAAAAAGAAGAAGAAAGTTGAATTTTCGAAACGTGCGTCTCAAGAATCGATCGAATTTGAAGATGTGGGTGATGAGGAGGAAAGCATGGCTTCGAACGCGAAGGAAATGACGAAAATGCCGAAAGAAAAACGCAGCTTAAAGAAACAACTTTCCATGGTGTTTAAGCGCAATACGGAGAATTGTGATAACACGAATTCCGTACGTGCTAATGACTCAGTTGATGCAGAGCAAAAAAGCTATGAAAGTGTTGAGAGTTTTGGAGTAATCTCCCGGATTCAAAGAAGTTTCGATGAATCACCACCGGATTATGAAGCATCGATTGGTACGTCGGATTTGAAACATCTTGATCGCGATTTTAATGAGATTGAAATTGTTACGGAAACGACAGAGATTCCAATTGCTGAAAATACTAAAACGACGGAGGTTTCTAAGCAAGGTAAATCGTTTAAAAAGTTGTTTAGAATGCCATCAAGAACGTCAGTTGATAAGCAAGCGGCTGACAATGAGAACAAAGAAAAAAATGATAGAAAATTGTCAGATTGTACTGATATTGACGATATTGATCTTGATACTCAAAGCAAATCACAAGAAAATATTGCGGATCCTTCTGATAATCAAGATCAGCAAGGAGGGATGTCTACCCTCAAGAGGTTGCTGCGAATGCCATCTAGGAGTTCCGATAAACAAACCGAAGAGAAAAGTAAAGACGAGGTTATTGATGAAGACGTTTCAACTAATCTTAATGAAATAAAAGAAGAGATTAGTTATAATCGTCGAAATACTATCAAGAATTTTCTAAAAATGCGATCAAAAACTTTAGATGATAAGCCAGCTTCATCAAGAACGAAGGAAGATCGCAAAATGTCGTTGGAAACAGATATTGAAGATATGGATGATAATAATGACGAGAGAACAAGTAAAATGGTTATTAGACGTACAAAATCTGGTAATTTAAATGAATTAATCAATGAAGATGAGAAACAAAGAGATACTGAAGGTAAAACGCGAACTTTTAAGAAGATTTTACGAATGTCATCAAAGAGTTCAATTGAGAAGCAGACATGTGTTAAAAATGAACGGCAAACACGAATTAAAAAAGAAAATACTGATAGAAAGTTGTCAAATCCAACAGACATTGAAGATCTTGACAATATTGTTAGCATTGAAGAGGATGTATGCAAAGTTGATAAATTAAGCAGTAATAATCATCCTGAAGAAGGATCAACTAGAACGAAACTTCCTAGGAAACAATCCATTCGCAAAATGTTTAAAATGCCATCTAGAGATAATTTAAATACTGAACCAAGAGAACAAATAGCAGCTAATGAAACTGCAAAAGAAGAAGAATTCAGTGAAAAAACAGTTAAGAAATCAAGAAGAAATACTAAAAAGGTAAAGTCAATTACTCCTTCTAATCAAATACGGAATAATATGGATACGAGCATGTATGATAATAAAGAAACCGTTTTAAAGAAAATTATTAAATCTGGTTCATTACGTCGTAAACGTAATGAAAAACCAAAGACGTCGGAGACATCTCCGTTTAGAGAAGTTCATCAGACAGGAAACACAGCACCGGAAGTGATGCAAGCGTCAACGCATTCAAAGAAAGGACGCAAAGTTGTTAAACAATCCTCATTACGTTTAGCATCTAAAAATTTACCGCCTAAGAATAAACAAGATGAAGAACCAGCTAAAATTGGTTTATTACGTAGATTATCATCTCGGCGAAAGACAAGTTCAGCATCAGGATCATGTCAAAGACCAAGATTTGGCAAAATAACACCTGAATTATCGTCACTTGATAATCGTAAAGTAATACCAAGCATGTTAGCGGCCGAAGAAGATTTTACTTTGGAAAGTCCAACAAGTCCGAAGTATTTTTTAGAACGCGACCACAATACAAAAGTAAGGTTAAAATGAGGCGAAGACGTCAATTGAAAATCGTTGAATTAACCGAAGAGATTTTTATTGGCATACCGGAAGAGGAAATTTTACATTTAAATTATAACAATAACAAAAGACGTAGACAGAAATTAGCGAGGCGTAGAATTATTAGAGAGAGAAAACAAGAGTTGAGTTTATGTGAGAATTTGAAGGAATATACGAAGAAAGCTAAAGATTTATTGAATAAAACAGCTCTTGATATTACTGGCGGTGTTAGGGTGAATTCGGAGGATTTGAAAGATATCGAAGTAGTGCCGCCATCTTTGTATCGCAGTTACCTTTAATCTTAAATGTAAGCTTAATCTAACATTAATTTAAATCGCAATTGCTCACATTTGCTTTATTACTAATTAACTTGTATTCCTACTGCACGCCCTTTTGCTTTTATCTTGTTATAGCACTAGTTAATAACAATCGCAAATTAAGTATGGTGGCGGACGACACGATCAGTACGAACTCATCAAACACATCCGAGTTTGATGATCTTCTGCGTGATATGAAGACAACTAATGAGACATTAGAAAATACTAGCCTAATGCGTGTTAATGAAGAGGCGTTATCCGATCATTATGATGATGATGATGATCGCAAAGTGAAGAATTTACGGCTTGATGAAGAGGCATTATCGAATGTCAATCGAGTGTTTGATTTTACACAGGTTGATGAATTAAGCTTTATGTCCATGCCTGATCAAACACTGTACAAATCGCCGTCACTCGAGCTGCCCGAGGAGAAATGCATGTCAATGATTGAGCTGCCAGATCCTTCTAAACCAAAAGTGGTCGGCGTGATGATGAAGAAGAAGTTGGACGCGCTTTGTACAAATGACATGCGACGTATTCGATCAACGGGAGATGTGCGAAATGCCAATGTTGCAGATCAACGACACACGATTTCAGCAATTAATTTGGATATTTATTCGCTTTATCTCTGCTCGAAGTTTAGTCCACTAACATTCTCAGGCATGTTCTTACATATACTATTACAGTGTTGCTTTATTAACACTTGACAAGCCGCAGTTTACAATGTTTACTTTATTCATTTGAAACTCCTATGTAATTCTTCATATTCATAATATTGAATCATTTCATTTAATGTTTTAGTTACGGACAAAAATAGGACGCCATGCGTCAAGGTGAACGAAGAAAAGGTTGAGGAAGAATCAAAAACAACGAATTTGCCACCAGAAACGCCTGCAAATGATACAGTAACAGAGCAATCAAGCAACAAAGAGACTGATTTAGGAGATTTTAATACTAATAATAGTAGTAGTGATAAGGAAATTATTTGCAACAACGAAGAAATTGTGGTGAAAGAAGAGAAGAAAGAGCAAGTGATTGCTGAAGAAGAGTTACAACGAAAAGTAGAGAATACTGAGAAAGAAAACACGGTAAACGTAAGTGCAATTACAAGTTTAGATAAAGTTATTACGAAAGGTGATGAACACGATGGTGTTGCATATTTACAATGTGATCAACAAAGTGTGGAGATGATCGATAATACAGAATGGGAATATCAATTGCCATCACCGCCAACGGCATTTCGAGATTCAAGTCCGCAACCGACAAGTGTGAGCACTGAATCTGAAACAGTCAGCGATATTCATCCGAGCACCGATTCAATTCTGACTAGTCCAGAATTATTTGAGAAGCTCAATGTTATTAAGGAATCCCAGTTGGAGATACAAAGCACGAATTCGGTGGAGAGTGAAGAGGATAAGTTCATAAGCAAGTTGTCGCTGGAGAACTTGGAAAAGCGTAAAAAGTTGGTGTACAATCGTGAATTGGCGACCAGCTTGAAATACAAGGATGATCATGATGCGGAAGATATTACCAGTAAGAGATTTAACGTCCTGAATGAACTTGAAGACGTTTTGGCCAATCCCACGCGGAATGAAAGCAATAAGAATTGGAATAACATTGCGCGTTCGGAGAATTTCACTGCACAGAATGAACGTAAACTGCCCAATTTCAAAATAACCACGTATGACGTACCTAAGAAGAAAATTAACATTTTTGAAGATGATAGCATCCGGAGTAATGTGAACGCGCCGCCGGCAGAAGAAGAAAACGTGGTGTTACGACGACCACAGCAAGAATTCAATAAGCATCGATGCATGACGCTCAATAGAGAGTTGTTACATCGATCTGAATCGTTTAGTACGTGGACACCGACGGCGCCTGTTAAGCGATCGAAATCGCAAGCGTTTGTTAAACCCATGGTGCAAAAACGCGAAGGAATTTGGGCGGCTGCCGATTGCAACACCAGCAGCAACGAAGAGAAATCGAGAAGTACCTTGGATCTTACCGGTTTACAGAGTCTAGAGGTATAATTATTATTGTTCTTATTATTATAATGCAATAACATAATAACTTTATAACAACTTTTATGCGTAGGTGATGAAAGCAATTAGAACAACATTAACAACAACGCCAAGTACATCGATTACGACAATTACTCATAATACAGATGAGATTAAGAAGCAACCAAAGCAAATACACGTTTACGAAACGCCTTCGATAAGTTTAACTTCTTGGCAAGAAAGGAAATCGTCCATTGAGAAAATTACAACTGTTAATAACAATAATGTCACCATTAAAATTAACGGTAACGAAACATCTGCTCCAACACCACCACCACAGCAACCGGCAAATGTTGTTATTAAAGTCAATTCGATCAAAGAGGATTCCACTAAAAGATTTATCAATCGAACGACTGCTATGGGTTATCGGAAACCTTTGGGCAATATTAATAAGGTCGAACGACCACATTCGATTGCTATCGATCAATGTGATGCTTCCCGTGTGCCAGTTGTGCGCTCTGTTGAACTCAAGAAGACTTTCAAACAAAACAACAACGCATCTCCTTTTTCTCATTTGGGCACGTCAATTACACAAATTCGTCCTGAAGCTGTAAGGGATGATAGAGCAGAGGATAAGAATCAGTTATTTGAAAAGGTAATTTTACGTAATGTTTCCGTCAATCGTGAACGGCCAAAGTCTGTCAGCACCATCCAAAATGCGGATACTCGCGGGCAATTGCTGGATGCTATTCGAAATTTCGGTGGCAAAAAGGGATTGAAAACTGTACGAACTTAATTATACAAATGTAGGATGGCTCAATTAGTTTTAAATACGTCGTCAGTGTGTGTTTTGCGTGTGTAAAGGCTTCCCCTTCGCTTGTTAAATGATCGTTATGATGCCCTTAAATTGTTGCTTAATTTCTAAGGATTCTAAGGACATCCTAATGATACGATAAAATTAGAACCAAACTTGTACGTGCTTACACGGATATTTATGTTACTTGGGACCAAAGGTTTTGTGGTTTAAAAAACAATTATTTATGTGTAAAATCTATTCATTACTATTTATCTAATCGTAAATATATATTATATATACATATGTATATACTTACATACGTTATTAATTATAATGGGTAAAGATTTACCGAAAGATTTGCAAATTAATTTTATTTATTCATTTGAATCTTATGCTCCGTATATATTTCATAATTCATAAGCAATAATATAATGTTTAGTTAAAAGTTGGGAATATTTGAAATTTTGAATTGCAACAGCGCGTTCTTTAATGGCGGTGGTGGCGCGAACTTGGCTTGGCGCTGGTGACGCTCAGTGTCGTTGCTGTCATTTATCGTTTTGGTGTTTGGTGTTGTTCGGAGTGATTTATTTTCGTTATTAGTATTGTAAACAATAACAAATAGTGCAATCAAGGGTGGAAATGTCGAATAAGGCTAATTCTGCAGTGGATGCTCGCACTGAGCTATCTGAACTAGTCAAGCGCAAGGCGGAAATTGCTGTAATACTTGTGATGCCTGCATCCACGAACAAGGTAACGCTTAACCTCAAAACTTGTTTACAGGATACACTCGCAAACTTAGAAAGACAAATTTACGCGTTCGAGGGCTCATACTTAGAAGACACACAGCTTTACGGCAACATAATTCGGGGATGGGACAGGTACTTATCCAACAACAAGACAACAAACTCAAAAGCGGACAAACGCAATAGAAAATTTAAGGAAGCCGAGAGGCTTTTCTCAAAGTCTTCCATCACATCCATGGCTGTAAGTGTGGGATGGTAGTGTTGTGCAAAGAAACTCTGAATAGCAAACGTTTAAATTCCCAGGCTGTTAGCGGTATTGTTGACACACAAGAGAAAACAGAAAGACATAGTGATACAGAGTCACAGACAAATGAAGACTCGAGTGACACCAATATGGCTCCAATCATATCCAACTATATTGATTCAAGTATTAAAAACTCTGGCAAACATTCAACGAATGCCAACACAAATGGACTGCAGAATGGTCTTGATAGATCGAGTCCGAGCAGAGACATATCGGCGAAACAGAAAAATTTCAACAGCAGTAGTAGTAGTAGTAATGCAAAGAAAAACAACAACAAAAAAGCCAGACATAGATAAAAGTAAGTTATTTAAATCTAATTGTGGTAGGTATTTAAGTTATTTGTATGGTTGTTATTGATTTATTAGTATATATGGATATTATGGTAAAATGAATATTGTTAAGTCAAGTATATGCTACATCAACATCTTCAAGAAATTCAAGTTGTTTTTTGCAATTGTAATTTCTTCTTCAAGTGGCGTTCATGCCTCATCTTCATTTCAAGAATATCCTTCATTTCTTCTTTGTCTTCATCCTGTAGATGATTAGTTAAATATCCAAATTTAGATTAAGGAAATGACTTACAGTTTGATTTAATCGCAAAACCAGAGCTCGTTTGCCATCAGACATTGCCTGGGAATAAACCATTAGTTGTTTGAGACGTTCAGATGGACTGACTCCTCTCTCAACTACCAATACGATTCGAGCCCACTAATAAATAATCACTTTACCAATACAACAACCATATAACATACTTACAAATAACTTACTTGTCTTTGCCATTCGTTGCGTGTTTCTGCGATTTTTTGATAAGTGTTGCCCATCATAGCAATCAACATGTTAATTAAGAGTACTCCAACAATTACCATAAATATAACAAACATAATCTGCAAACATTGACAGGCGATATGAATTCATTAAAAACATGAAGATTGCTAGGATAGTTACTTTAGCACCAACATTATGTTCAGTTTTCTCGAAAGCGACATAATAGTCGCCGAAATTTGTCATGGACATTAAGAACATTGCCATTATTGATTCAACTGGCGTAGACATTGGATTGGTATTTGAATCATCAACATCTTCAGGTGTTAATGGATTGTCGAATGATAAGAATATTATGTAGAATGCTAGAATATCAATAATTTAAACATAGGAAGAGTTAGATATTGCCGACAATAAGTACCTTGAGAGAAACCCATTACAAATACTAGATAAATAGAGGCAAAACGTAATAAGTCACCCATGACCATTCTATAGATCATAACGACGAAAGGTCCAACAGTTTTAAAACCTCTGTTGAGAAAGTATTAATTAGATACAGCAAGTTTTAAAGTGACTGCTGAGTTACCTGCAGAAAAACAGAAAATAGGGTGCTGTAGTCAACATGATAACAACAACCATCATATCCTCAAGTTCGTCCTCACAGGACAATCGCAGAATGGGCATTAGTAGAGTCAAAACACGCGAAAACAAAAACATTACACGTGACGGTGCAGTCATCTAAAATACGTGGTTAGTCATGTTAAAAACAACGAATTTTCCTTTGGTTACCAGGTTCTCAAAGAACATGCGGCCGCCTAAGAAGTGCGCTTCTCTGAAGGCGGCGGCCAAGTAGCTAAATCCACCCAGTAGCATCGCGAGTTCCATGGCTAGGCGAATTTGCTGTGAGGGTGTATCCACTGCCATTAACCGACATTCCTCCCGTATTTTATCCCACCATTCTTCCACATCGTAGTCGTCGGTGTTTGCTAGAAATGGGGTAAGTTTTTGAATCAATTACTTAGTTATTTACATCGTGAATGATAAATGTCGTACGCATTTGAATTTTCGTCATATTTGTCGGCTTAATTGCGGTATCATTTGTACTTTTTGATGGATGCTCATGCGTTGTCACATTCTTTGCAACTTCGGTTGATGGAGGTGGCCCCGGTCTTAAGATAAATGCGATTACCGTAATGATGAAGTAGAAGGCAAACATGAAGAATTGTCTGTAGAATTTGTTCTTCACAAACGTATTCCATTTCGCGTTTAATAAGTCGATAAGTACGCCGTCCATGAGTTCTAAATGTTCATCTTTATCCTGGAAAAGCGAGATAACTTGCATTAGGGTGATTGCATTGAAATGGGGGGTAGATACGTACGCCAAAGACGACTAAGTTTAGTGCTGATGTTTTACTGATATGACCAGTTTCGGTATCAATCGTATCAATTTGATTCAAAGGGTATGCAGCGCATGTTATACTCCCAATTTGCCAGTAAATCTCGCGTTCGATATTCAAAATGTGGAAAAACAACTCAACGCGTGCCAATCTCGCTGCTAATGTTAATGGAGTTAAATGAAGCACATTACGTATGTGCAAACTTGCGCCAACTTCATAAGCCATATCAAATGCTTCCTTTAAATGGGCAACATTAATTAGTAATTGGTGTCTGAAAGAGAAGTTTGAGACTTACAAGTTTCTCGTAGATTACTAACAAGTGCAAAACGGTATTTCCATTCGTATCTTGTGCGTTTGAATCTGCACCTCGTGATAACATGAAACGATAGCATTCTTCTTGCCCCAAACATGCCGCAAATGTTAAAGGGTATTCGCCCCAATAAACATATCCTTGGTAGTTTGTCTCTGGATAAACGTTAACCCACTCGTGATCTTGCGAATCGAATCTTGAGGATTTTTGATCCTCCGGGCACATGAAATTCCCGAAACAACGCTCTTGTATATTTACTCCTGATTGGAGCAGGAATTTTACCATTCCTGGGTCTTCGTTGACGATTGCTATATGCAATACATTTTCTCCTGTAATAATTCGTGTTGTTAAGATAGCATGAATTGGTTCAATCAAAATACTTTCCGTAATATTCATCGCTAATGTAGATATCATTAATTAACTTGGGGTAGAATCGCAATAAGCGTTTAGCTATATCAGCATGCAAAGAAGTTGCGTTTAAAAGACACAAGTGAAGTATTGTTTCGCCAACTGCACCGCGTTCTCGAAGTTTCCAACAAGTATGGCGGTACGCAGAGGGATCTGAAATTGATTAAAATGCAAATTAAAGTAGCAAAATGAATGCGTAATACTTTTTTGATATTCTTCTTCAGTAACTTCGGGTCCCTCGTCATCAACTTCATAATCCTCGGGATTCTCCATTGCTCTCAACGGCGCTAAATATTTATGTTTCGGACGGTCTTTGTTCCTTAAAAGAACCAGATCTGCAATTGGGATATATCTCCCCTCGCCTTTGTTGTAAAGAAACGGTTCGACCTAATAACGTATAAGAAATTCAATTTCATTTATTCATCATCCCGAAAATTTAAGTTATTACTTTTGTTTTGATTGCGTGATCAATCTCGGCGTATTGTTTATTTTGTGCAGCGCGCTTCATCAATTCCACTAATAATCCACCACCTGTAAAATGGATAATTGTAAATATTTACAATGCGTATGCGAATAGTAATTACCTTTTAAATTACATAGTTTGTAAATTGGTTGCACTGAAGCTCCCGCTTGTTTTTTCACACCACTGGTGACGTTACTCTCCGTATTCCCCATACTTTGGGAGGATTATTGAGGATTTAAACAAAGTACAGCGTGCATTTAGCAAATATTGATATTTTTTATTTTAACCATTTTTAGAACGTTACCACTAGCCTACTTTCACATAATGAGATTAGAGTAACAAGAAACAACATATTGATCAAACTTTCTGACGAATACAACTGAAATAATGAATACGCAGATCAAAAGAACGTGATGTTTAAATAACAACAACAAAAAAGTATATAAAGTATAAAGCAGTTTACGATAAATGTAGTATAAAGTAATCCAGATGATCAAAAGTGATATAAAAAAATCACTTTTTCGCTTTACCTCCGCGGCCCTTTGAAGCCTTTGAGGTTGTTGGCTTATCAGCTTTCTTTGCGGATGGCTTATCAGCTTTCTTTGAGGATGGCTTCTTTAGCGAAACCATAGCATCATTCGCAATACTATCATCTTCTTCATTATCAGATAATGATAATATTTCTTCCTCTTCGCCGTACATATCTTCACTGTCGGTCGCCTTGGACTTTTTCTTGCTGAAGGTTGCATTAATAGAATACGGTAATGCAATTCCTTCCTTGTTATATGTCCTTGTAAAAGCTGCTTTGACCTATTTAGAAAACAATATCATGTAGTAATTTTATAAAAGTATTGCGTATAAGTTGCTTTACCTTGCTTTCGACCTTTTTCATTGGGTCAGGAGCATCTGACCAAGCTGATAGCTCAAGAACACTATCCAGATCTTCACGAATCAAATTATAATATCTCATAACTTCCAACGACTCTGATACACCAGCTGTGCCATTATTAACCATTGGTTTTACAATTTTATCGCGCAAGTAGTACACGTCATCGAGAAGTAGACTCTTCTTGCTTGAAGTGGTTGAAAGGCGCATATGCGTTTGTAATTCGGATGCCAGGCGTTTGAATTTATTCGTTTTGGAATTCTTGCCCAACCAACTCGGGAAGTTTATTTGCCCAGTAAAATGTCCTTCCATGTAATGGCCGGGTAAAACAGATGAATGGAATGCTTGGGACTCCATTAGTGTCCAATTGTTGGAAGAACGAATTTTCGCTTCAAGTATGTCACCCTTTGATAGTGAATCCGCTGTTAGTGCAAGTCGCTCCAAAACTTTATTGCTATAAAAGTAATTAATTAGTTAATTTTACGGTGCAATCAATCATTTGATAAATGATTTGTACCTGGGACAGTTTGGTTTCACTTGTAAGTAATTCTCCTGTACAAATAATGGGCCAATGCTGTAATCATAGAAAAATAATTTCGATTTGTCTGAAAGTGACATTGATTCGTGTTCCGTCGCTGAAAAGACTTTGCGTATCACTTCCCACGGTCCCATAATGACATCCTTCTTGGATGCTTCTGTTTCATTGGTAACCGTTTCAGTTGATAATACCTTATCGGATGCTGACCACATTGATAAGTGATTTAAAGTTTGCCGAATGTCGTTACCGCTTGACACAAAGATTTGCGTAATCATTTGAGGCGTTACTTTTATTCCTTCTTTATGGCAAATGCCCATTAGCGGTCGCTGAAAAAAAAGAAGTTAATACGGTGAAACGCATAGTATTGTCAGAAATACCAAAACTGCTTCGGGTTTTATTTTACCAAATCGCAAATCAAAGCAATAATTGCCCAATGAGCGTATTTTCTGATGCTGTCGATCGTTACACATACAGATTATAGGTATATTTGTGTTTTTGATAAGAGCAATAAGTTCTTGAATGCCACCACGGTCCTGGTTACCGGACATACCATCGACTTCATCCATAAGTAAGACGTGTTTTTGCGTAGGTGCATTGCCATCTAAAAGAAAATCAATTCATAATTGACGATGCGGTGTGAGAAATTTGATTTAAGTACCTTTAAAGAAACTGGCGACAGACTTGGAACTTAGAAGCGTGGAAATTTCCTCATGTAAAAGTTTTTTATTACGAGTATCTGATGCGTTCATTTCAACTACGTCATAGCCCAATTCTTTGGCTACCAAGGTAGCAGTTGTTGTTTTACCAACTCCAGGTGGACCACTCAATAGAGCGGCTTTAAAGAAGGCGCCGTTATCATTCTTTGCCCACGGGCTGGGTCGTTGCAAAGTGGGTTTATTTTTTCCAGTGTGATTCTTGTTCCAATCGTTTAACCAGGTTTTCAATTTCTGCATATTGCTGCTGGCATCTTGCTGACCCATAATCGATTTTGTATTTGCCGGTTTGTATTTTTCGGTCCATGATTTATCATCGTCTGAGACCACTGTAATTTCGCGTTCAAATTGTTTGGTTTCCTCATGTTTCATAGATAGCTCCGACTTGGCAGAAGATTTGCCAGGTTTTGCTGCCTTCTGCTTAAAGGGAGATTGCTTTGTTTTTGCCGATTGTCGTTCTTTAGATGACGATTTTGTTGTTTTTGCTGGGCTTTTATCAGCCATGTGCTTTCTTGGTGAACGCCTTGTTGAAGAATCAGTTCCATCTTTCTTTGGAAGAAGGGTGGCAGTTAACTTGCGAGGTGAAATTAGTATATTGGAAGAGTCACCATTTTCAAACTTTGTCGGTGTTTTCATTTCTTTAGAAATCAGTTTGCAATCATCCTCTGAAATAGACGATTCTTTCTTCCTAGGAGTGGTTCTTTTAACAGAAGAATCTCTTTCATTTCTATCGGGAGTTTTAGATTGTTTGAGAGGGCTTTTTCCATTCAGTTTTGTTTTCTTTGGCGTGACATTTGAGGAAGATGCAGAAGGTTCTTTCTTTCTTGGTGATACTCTTCTTGAAGATTTATCGGGACTCTCTGCGGATGTGGATTCTTGAATTGTATCACCATTTTCATTATTACAGTATTTAGCAGCTTTTCCAGACTTGGTTAAAATCATATCCAGAAACTGATTCTCAGTTATCTCTGGTATGCCAAAGCTACGCGCTTTTTCAATTTTTGATGGCCCTGGTTCATCACCAACTAGTACAAAATTAACTTTTCGCGAAATCGCCTTAACTGTTCTACCACCATGCTTTTTAACAATGACATCTAAATCTTCAGAATCTAATGAATCCAGGATACCAGTTTTGAGAAAACAAAGGTTTTTAAGACAATCTGGTTTGCCTTCTGGCATTTCTTTCTGTCCCTTATTGGGAGGGCCACCTCTATTTTTATATTGCTGATAAAGCATAGCTGAATATCTTCTTTTCTCATAATGTTCCTGATCAGGATCCAAGCCAGACTCATTTAAACTTTGTTCAGCCTTCCTTTTTCTGCTGGGTGTTGATGCAGATGCTTTGGCTTTCTTAGGTGTAGCATCTTCATTCTCCTTCATTGCTTCATCAATAGTTTTATCCAAATCAACCATATCAATATCATCCATATCACTGTTGTCTAACTCTTCAAGTGTCTGCTTAAAGGCCTCATCTCTTTTCTTTGTGGTGTCAGCTTTCTTATCAGTTTGTTTACTGCTCCTTGCAACAGGGCTTTGCTTTACAGGACTTGTACTGAGAAAGCTTTCTATTTTGGCAGGCTTTAAGTCCGGTTGCTTAGCTTTACCCTTGACTAACTTTGATACAGTCTTCTTTTTATTGAGTACTGGTGTATTTGGAATCACATCAGATTTTCTGCTTGTGGATTGCTCTTCTTCATCGCTTGATATAACAACCACCTTTTTAGCTTTAGTAGCTTTGGGTTGTTTATCTGGTTGATTGATGGGTTTAAAGTATTTGGTAATCTACAACAAAATATTGTGTAAATTACTGCGCACAATTGTAGATATTTGCGGTACTTACCATTTTAATTAAACAATTAGTGGATTATATTTCTACACTGACATATAGAACACCCTCCACATATGTTTATTACATAAAAATATGATAGTTCGAAATATCTTAAGTCGTTACATACGGCCTAATCTAGCCGCGAAATGAATCCAACTTTAAGGTTAAATTCCGAAAGATAAATTACGTATTTTGCAGCACTTAAAAATTATATATAGTTTATTACTACGTCCAAGTAATAAGAAAACGCAAAATTTACATGGTTATATTGATTGTTTTTTCATTGTCATTAGATATTTCTCGTCATGCATCGTTATCAATATAACTGGTTACTTAGCTATCATATGCAACCGGAACTGGATTCATTTCAAATTCATTACGAATCATTGCACAATGCATAAAACAAATATGGTAATACGCATCATACAGTAATTATCATAAAACAATTACTATTCAATTAATAAGGCTTTCTAGAAGAATGCGCATTCATCATTGTTCTTTTAAACAGTTGATTACGGGACGAAAAACGGTAGGGCAATTGAATACCAAAAACTATTCATTCATTAATTAAAAAACGTTTATAATGCATTAATTAAAAGAATGATTTAATAATATAAAATAAAAATAATAAGTTACGTTAATAAAAATAATAGTTAATGAGAAAATGCATTAAATGCATATACAAACAATTGATAATATAAAAATATACACTAATATACATCTTAGAAGTTAATAATTAATCAATTGTTAATGAAGAATCGATCGATCAATCGAAAATAGCACATTATGGTGTGTGCGTGTGTCTGTGTTTGCAAACAATTAATTAGTTAGGTAATTAACAATTATGTATAATATATGCATAAGTTATTCCTGATATAAAACACATTACTTATTGAATTTACATACAGAACTTGTAAGTTTTACAAATGAGTTCGTAGGCGTTTTACTAAATAAAAATGGTTTTTTTGCTTAGTTTCGCGCGTAAAAAATAAATTAACTCTTAACGTATACAAAAGAGCGTGCGTACATTATACATTTATATAATTTTGAATACAATTTGTCAATATGATTAAAAATGAGAAGGAAGAAAAACGTCCGCAGAATATTCGAATTAATAAAGCCATTTGCGTTAACTTAGTTAATCATAGATACAAAACTAAATAATAACAAATTGTATTTATAACTCTGAGGTGCTAGTAAATTATTAATGGTTCGTTCAGATTTGCTTCCGGTCAGATTAGTAAAAAAATTACTCCTGCAATATTTGATGGCGCTTCACCGTTTTTTGTTGCTCAGAATCAAAATACATTTCTTTTTCGCTCTGAAGAAGACAGCATGAACAATTGTCTAATACGCGAAATGCCCAGTACTGATGGCTTCAAACTCAACAAATAAAATCTCCTATTTACAATACAACAAATATAATACAAAAATATGTTTTGTTATTTTAGTTATTGCTTTAGTTTCAATAGTATTATATATATAGTGTATATAATATAATAATGCTCATATTTTTCCTATTAAATATTTTCTTACGGGCATCAATCATCATTATCTCGTCTCATTCTCTCGCGTCGCGTCGCGCTTATCTATCAATCTATCTATTATAAATTATGAATTAAAACCAACATTCTATCAATGGTATTATTTCCTCCATTAAAAAGTACGTCTTCGACTGTGTCAAAGATAGCATGAGTAATATCTTCGAATCGTTAATACATTTGTTCTCATTATGACATATTATTACTTTATCCACGAAACGAAAAACAAAACAAAAAGAATGAATACACATACATATTCGCTATTATCACATTTGTTGCAGGCTGACACACGTTTAAATGTATTTTACGATGAATTTTGATGTCAAACATGAATTTGTCGTGTTATCTTTGATGCAGTAAACGTATATAATATATAATAAATAACATGTATATAATATTGGAGTTTATACGCAACTACTAAACCATTGCATAAAATTGCAATATATTACCTAAAAAAACGTATTAGTATAATATTTCATAGATTCATTTATATTTATATATATAATATGCATTTGTACTTTGTTTCGCTTTTTTAAAAATCAGTATTATTTTGTAATTGAACTAATTGTGTGTTTGATTGTACGTTCATATATATAGTGAATTCATGAGCAAACAGATTTATAAAACTTCTCGCTTCATACGGTACTCGTCTACCCGTGTTCTACACGTTTTTTGCTTGTTTGTTTGTTGCATTCAGAAGCATGTCATATCATAGTCGTGCGTTTTGAATACTCAATAGAAAAGTTTTAAGTAAATATAGATACGTCCAATATTTAGAATTTGCGTTAGAGTAGAGATGGTGTTTCGTTTGCTAACAATAATCCACAGTCTTAAAGGGGAGTCCTATTATAATTCAGCGCATATACAATTAGCTAGCTATGAAGTAATTGTTGCATACTTCGCACTTATCAAACGCTCCTCGCATCGAGATGCGTGCTCATTGTGTGGCGCCTTCGTTACGGATCCTCCCTGCGCGCCGTTCTCATAAACGAATCCAAATTCATTCGTGACGCTTGCAAGTAATTGTCATCACCGATGGGCGCAGCTCTGAAACAATAAACAATCAGTTGCGCGTCAACTGCATGTAAATCGCGATCGTGCGTTGAAAAACTCACTTGCTGCCGTATTTGGTATCGCGGACCAGCGTACGTTGATACGTCCGATGTCTCTGTTCGATTTCGCACGCGACTTCTTGCATCTTCTGAATGGTACGGACGCATTCATTCGCGTCGACAATGTACGGCAAAACATTGCCTTGCATCGACATGCAGACATTGCTAAGCAGGTTGTCCAAGCGACCAAAGTGGCCTATCACTAATGCATGCATACGCTGCAGATCCCGTTCAGGATCCAGGGACATGTGTAAATTATTACTATCCTTTGTCGATACTTCCGCACAGCCCTGAGCGGATACATGCGTCACGTTACAACTGCAATATAAGATTCAATCAATCAGTCGTATTGTCAAGTAGTAGTTGAATTTATTTACCATAACCACTGGCCGTCAATATATGCACAAGGGTGATATCGCTCCAGCCGATTGCTATTCGTTTGGACGATTTTCGTCAGCAGATCGATCCACTCTTTGGCCTCGACGCAATTCGGTGCCTGCACGTAGAGCACGCGTTCGCGTTGCAAGATTTGAAACATATTTTGCATCTTAAAGGAGCGCTCTTGCAGTCGTTCCACCGCCAAGATATTCGCAAGCGGTATCTGCCATAGAGGATCGCGGCCTTTGTTCTTGGCGTAGCTGAGATCATGCGTCGTTAATTTGAAGTAGCGCTGCTTGAAGTTCTTGCGCCCGAAGCGTTTTCTGCCCTGCGCGCGTTTTATCATCA
Organism: Aleochara curtula; assembly: GCA_963978815.1. Taxonomy (NCBI): domain Eukaryota; kingdom Metazoa; phylum Arthropoda; class Insecta; order Coleoptera; family Staphylinidae; genus Aleochara; species Aleochara curtula. The sequence goes on along the minus strand of OZ022219.1, from coordinate 10,200,412 downwards.
CACTGCAAGCCAAAATAACAGGAAAATATCAAGTACATGTGTATATTTGCACAAACAACATTCATTCACAATGAACAATATACAAATGATGTATTACATTTGGTGGCGGTTGACGCACATACAACACACGCACACACAACTCTTGTGAATTTAGTTTGACTGTAAAGTAACACTTTGTCCAACACAACTCTACACTGTTCCAATCAGTACGAATCAAACGAGAACAAATAAAGCGTGATTGACGATGAAAGATGCCTAGAGTAAAAGCGCAGCCAATAGCGCGCGAATGCGTTTACCTTTGGAGCTCCCTTTGAAAATGACGTTAGTTGTTTGCGAAACAAACGAAAAAGAGTAAGATTATTCGTGTTGCGACCGAAATAATAACAGTTTATTCAACGCTGCCAGTGATATGCTACAATATTGTACATGAATTATGGGTACTTACCCTTCTTTAAGCGTAACAGGCGTATCTACTGGCTTAATGTGCGCATTCGAGTTGGCCGAAATGATCTCGAGAAATTGACGCACCGCTTGGACATGTCGCTCGGTACAGAACTCTTTGTAGATCACCTCCATGTACTCCTCCTTGCATACTTGCTGCGTCGATCGACAGCTCCCTAAATTGCTCAGCGATTGTATGGTCTTTGACATTAGCGTTAACGTCCGGTTAGTTTGTTTATCCTAAAAGCATACGCGAGTCATCAATCAATTTTTCATCGGGTCTCGCTGAGGTGGGGCCCGCCGGAGTAATAATACTCACAATTTGTTCGGTAGTCAAATCAAATAATCTTGGTCCTAAAATAGCCGGCGCGAAGAAGCGCAGAAAGATGAAGCCCGATATAACTGAGTAGCGCACCTCGCGGTTTTCGGGAAAATAGCACACCGCGCACTCCTTGAGCGTATTGAAGATCTGGCACATGAGCGCCGGACAGTGCACGGCACTCTCGGTGATCGCCCGGAAGATGCTCTGCACGTAGTTCTTGAGATTCGCAGAGTTTTGCTGGATGGTATTCGCGTCGCGTACGCGCGTCGGATCGATTTCGCACGGTTTCTTTTCGGTGAAGACCTGCTCGAGGATTGGCCGCAGCGTCTTGTGCAGGTACTGCAGGCCGATCATACGCATCGCCTCATCCATCATCTTCGAAACTAGGGTGTTCCCACGGAAGATCGTCGTCGGATCGCTGCAATTAGAGCACACGCCAGCAATTAGCATCGACAATAATAGAATGGCTTGCGCTCTCTCGCGCAGCACAATGCCGCTTACGTTAGATTTGCGATTTCGGCATCGGCGAGCGCCCGGATCAACGGAACGATCTGCTTGTGATGCATGAAAATTCGCACGAGCGGTTGGGCCACGTCCATTTTACTCGTAACAACCTCGCCGAGTAAATAAACTGCGCTCGACGTTATTGGCTGCAACAAAAATCAATTAGTACAATTCGTACACTTGTTTCATAAATGATTCAGACCTTTTGCTGAATGCTTTTCAAGAGCAGCCGATGAAGCGGCGCATATACTTCGCACGGGAATACATGGTCGGCAGTATATTGTACTTGGAGCCTTAGAGATCCGAGCGAATTGTCTATTGATAATCTTGTACCAGGCGGTGTTGAACAGGAAATACTCGGCTTATTTTTACTGGATCGAGGTTGAAGAAAATACCTGCAAAACACGAACGATAAGCAAATAAGCGATAGATAAACAAGTCATTTATGCTCGGGTCGTTCATTCATTCATTAGTGTGCTGCGCTGCTGATAAAAAACGGAAACTAGTTGCCGTGTAGTAAGTAAAACCATACCACGCACGTTTCCAGTTTTCATCACCCATTTTACCTATCGGCCAACCCACACAGGTCGTACGCCGCTATAATTAGAACGAAAACAATCAATTCGCGTCAATTGGAATATCGCGGCGGTTCGCTGGAGGTGCAACGCGCACTCATCAATTCACTAAACTCCGTGTACGGATTGCTTTCATTCATGAGTTTACTACTCTCAAGGCACAATCAGCACATTGTGTGTTGTGTCATGTTTGTGCGATGCCGCATCAATTGATCATTGAACATTATTTTATTTGTGTCTCATTGCTCACACTCATAGCCTCGGACGAGCATCGTGCCATTCTTGTGGCGTCGATATTTCGCGCGCCGATTAACTTAACATACACAATTGAGCAATCAAGGCTAATGGTATAAATTAAAGGCAAATGATTTGAAATCCTCAATCATTGAGTGCGCCAAACACCAACGCTCGCGCGCCCCGCGACAAACAAATACCTATTGATCGTCGAGCAACAGAACAAACTTGGCAAACGCACAATGTGCAATAAGCTGTAAAACGGACAGACATAAAACATAACACACTGACAGTACATTATTCATGTATTTATGAACGAAAAAGCGCGCTCGCGTTTTCCAGGCTGGTCAATTACGCCCGACAATCGTAAATATGCTTAATGAGTTGGGTAATTACGAGTTCATTGTGTTTCCATTCTGAAATTCTAAACTGGCAGGTGCCGAACGCGCGCGCGCGCAACTTCATTTCGATGCAAGACATTGTTGCGCGTTTCGAACATTCCGAAATCGCTTTTGTGCTCTGATTTTTCATGGGAAAGCGTCGGTATTTTTTAAAACAATGCCTTTATTCTTCAAGAATCGTTTGCAATAAGATCTATGTGTATATGGCCATGGAGCTAGCTAATAACAGTAAATACGTACTCTATAACAATGGTAGTTGGGTGGTAATTCAAAGTTTGTTTGAATATGATTTTCTTGTAGCATATTCATAAATAATGGAAATGTTTTCCGCGCATCATGAAACGGAACTACATAGAGCCGCGAACGGATGTTACACCTAACATTTAAATTCAAATGCCAATGTGACCTATAAGAGCTGCAAATATGGGTTAAAATGCAATTAATATGCATTCATACCAAGCATTCTTTGGCGCTGCGTTCTGCTGCTGAAGTCCTCGAAGCGGTATGCGCACTTCTCCGAGGAAGACGGCACCACCCATGCCGTCGTGCCATACAGACACCTGCAGCTCGCAGATCTCGTGGTCGTTCTCCGGACATACCACATCACGGTCGCGATTCTCCTCGTAGTTCTCAAACACAAACACTTCGTCAAATTCTGGACACGCCGTTTTTTTACGCACTTTAGTTCGTTTACACATTGTCTTGCCGTTCGTGTACACCACATTCATTTGCACAAACGGATCGCACGAGCCGTTTCTTAACGTTAGGTCCACGCATTCAATGACGCGCACTGTCAATCGCTTGTTGGGCGCAAAGTTGCAGCCCAGACTGCTCTTTGCCTGCTCGAAATGAATCTCAATGTTGGCTTTGCCCTGCACCTCGGAGTCGGCGTCCACTGGCCGTATGGCGAACCAATGGTCCTTGTTGTTATAGTTGGCGAGATCTTCACGTTTTATTGCCACTTTGCCCAGGACTTTATCCTGCTTCAAATGTCTATCTCGATCATAAACATACACTGACAGATATCGAAAGAGTCTGGGCACTTCGAATTGAAATTCCTCCCCAAAGAATGGGCTACAATTAGAGCACTTGCATTAGTTCTATTTGTGGTTCACATTGAGCTAGCTGCTTACCTGAGTGTTTTCTCAATGGTGGATGTTCGAAAGATCTCCTCCTGGTCCAGTGAAAGTGTGCAGTACACATCTCTGTGTATTGAATTGCCATTTCGGCACTGCAAGTTCTTGGCTTCTCCTAAAAGCACAGCGAAAATTAGGAATGTTACTCGCACAGCATGTTCATAACAAATATGGCAGCTTTGTTGTCAAAACACAGCACCATAACAATGCAATCATAACCTAAAACGCAAAGAGAGATTCTACAAGTGCGATCATTCATAAAACGCGTATTCGAATCACACCTTAATCACACCGATCGAATGTTCGCGTTCGGCGATTGCGGGCAGGCAGCACCACAATAATAACAATAACAACAAATGCGCGTATGTGTGCCTCCGCGCTCGGAAATTGAGGTTACGAGGCTGATGACAAAACACAATGAGTGAAAATTGCGTCCGGGTGGAGGTTTTCGATAAGCGTATGAATCGTGCATGGGCGATTTGCGTGCAGCACTCACCGATTTTGATTTTCAGGCGCTCCTCGACACGGACTTTCATGTCGTCAGTCGCCATGTTTTATTTAACCATATCCTCGGTCGAGTCGCGCTGCTGGTGTTATGTCCGTGTGTATTGGGCCCGCGCGCTGCTCTTGCCTCCTTACGCGACTCTCTCGGCGCGCTGTGTGCCGATGCGAGCGAGGAAAAAAAACTGAATGGGATCGTGTGGCATGTGAAACGGGTGTACGAGTGTGTGCGCGACGAAACACACACACCCAACGCTCAACCGCATCCACACGAATGCATTATTGCGCGCGTAGCCGACGACGGTTTCTCTCTAACGTTGAAGCGATGTTGATGTTGTTGGTTGGTTGGTTGGTTGTGCAGCAGTTGGCTTTCCCTGCACACGGCAAGTGCGTGGTGGTAGGCGCTCGCAGGCCTACGCAATAAAAGCCAGACGAAAAACTTGAACCGAAAACAACTAATTGCGGCGGAAATCAATGCGCGGATGCTCCAGGCCGCGCGCAAAGAAGAAAATGCACTACACTGCACTGGTGTTGTGCGCGTGCACGCACCACTCGCGTCCGGCTAATTCGGGCAAAACGGATGAGCGCAGCCAAAGCGGAAGAATGGGTTACACACTCGGTGCACTTGCTGTTGTACGCTGTCAGTCGTCGGTGATGCAATTGTCAATAACTGAATTGCACATTTGGCTTTTGCGAAAAGTGCATAATCATCACATTCACTCGCCGTGCATTCTCTGCGATGCGTTGACAACTTGGTATTATCCGTATTGACAAATAGTGAATTGAAGTGCAATGAATGCTATTTATTATACGTATGCACGCACGGAAAACGATACGGATGGTGTGATAACACAACAAGGCCTAGTAGCACGTGCAATAACGAGCGATGCGCGACTACGACTGGCTGCAAGTGTGAATTCAGGCGAGCGCCAACTGCATTGACTGGGATGCTCGAGCGTCGACGTCGTCGTCGTGGTCGCCGCGAGTTGCGGAGCCAATAGCGGAGCGAGTGAGAGCGCGAGCAACACGATTTTCGTAACACACATGCACGCGACGACGACGACGACGACGACGATGCGAATTAAATGTGCGACGCCAGCCGAACGCCAGGCGGCGAATTTCATGAATGAAGCAGCTCAGCCGCCTTGACAAATCATTGCGATTCGTGCTGAATGAACGAACGCGACGCGCCGCGCATTGAGCGCACATTTCGAGCGCATTGTCTTTCTAATGGACGCGCGTGCTGCACGCGTTACGAACAATTGATAAAGCAAACATTAATGAAACATTTATGGATTGCATGTTGGGCGGTGCGGCGCGGCACGCTGATAAAACGCGGAAAAGTACCTACACCATTATTACCTCATTGATAGAATTCTAATGTGTTTTCATTCATTGGAAATGAGCACGCTCGATATAATAATCCATGTCATTCATGCTTTCATGTGTTTGGTTTGGGGAATGTAATTGGTTCGCGCGCTCGCACCGGTTTTAATGCTATGCTAATGGATGATAAATGCAAATAATCGATGATGGTGTATTATTTTCTACGTACGAACGGTTTGGCTGCGCAACAATACGATAAATTGTAACGATGTACAGCGCAGCGCATTAACAATTGGCAATTTGCACAAGAAGAAGATGCGAAAAAATGAAAGTGCGTACGTACTATTTTTCCGAGTTTCTAATGGAGCGAGTGCCATTACTGCCAATTTTAATGAATAACTAATTGCGTTCTCGCAACTGTTGCGCTGTAACGAGATGTATTGAATGCGTGTGAGATTTGCCTTAGATTTCTTCATCTCGCCGTAATTACGCACCCGGTGAGATGGCTGCCAAAGTGGCGTAGTCATTGTGGGCAGAATAAGTTTATTCTTGTTCGCAGGCGCGCATTGTTGCAATTGTAAATCTTATTCGTCGTATAAAATATGTGACATATGCCGGATTGCGTTTGCCACATGACGGTTGGTCGCTTTGTCCACCGTGCAACACAATGGAATTGTTGATATGAATGTAGAGGAATTGTTGTTACTTTGTAGAGTGGAGCAAAAATGTAGGGCATTTAACAAGAAGAACAAAAATTGGTTGAGTTAGTTGAGTTCGTCTCAGCAACTTGGCAACGTTCAATAGGGTAATGGGGATCACCCAAGTGAGATTTCAAATTAGCGGCTTATTTTTGAATGATAACTGCTGGAAACTTTTTATATCGAAATTTTAGTTGTCTATCTGTGAATTGAGATTGCTTTTAATTATTTAAATAATCCACTATGGATCTAAATTAAGCTTTTAAAAAAAGTGACTCCCATTGCACTCATTTCCAATAACAGCTTATTTTTGAATAATTTTTTTTTCTGAAAACTTTCTATAAGTAAACGTTAGTTATCTATATATGAATTGCGATTACTTTTAATTATTTTGGCTGTCAACTTTGGCTGCAAATCAAGTCTTAAAACAACAATTTTGACTCCCATTGCACTGACGAATGGCCAGTGATTCTGATGATCCACTGACCCTCATTGCCTGATTTTCCGCGAATGTAAATCCTGAGGATTTATTGCGATGTTTCAGTCAGTTTTGTAATTGTTCAGTCATTGAGAAATAAGCGGCTTTTACTGGTGATAAAACTAAACAAGGTACTGATTGTTGTTAACTTTATTACGACGTAAAATATTGCAAAATGTACAAAAAGTTAAGTACTTGGAGGATATTAGAGTCTCTTAAAGAGATTCTAAGAAGCTGGTAATTTAGATATGAATTTACTTCAACATAGTTGGAGTGTAATTGTTGTAAAAATGCGCCATGACTTTCTAGAAGATTTAGTGCATTTCATCATATAAACTTGCATTTATTTTATCGTTCAACATACATTTGCTTTACGATTAGAATGATTGGTCATCAATGATTACATTGTGGTTATTTCGTAATATTTGAAAACACTTTGAGAAATGCACATTGTTAAGACACTGCGCACCGCTGACAAGCGTATGAATGCGAACGATGTGAGAGTGCGAGACAGAAGAGCCTTGAGGTGTTTATTCTACCTTTTGTTTGAACAAATACGAACGAAATTAATCATCGAATCGCGTGCGACAACATGCGAAAAAATGGCGCTGCTCGTGCGGAGATTTCGTTGTCTGTGGCTAAACACATACCGAGGTACTTGAGCGTGAAACAAAAACACTTGATAAAAGTGTGTTTAATTAGTGCGTTATCGGTTCGCTTAAAATGCGTTATGATTGCGGCGTACCTACGTATGTGTTGTAAAAGCGTGCACAAAACGAGATTGCGTCACATTTTTCCAGTGAAACGTAATGATTCCTGAATAAATCTGCCCACACGCGGCAACGCGCCATGAATATGCATTCGAATTGGCGGCATTCGCGTTATGTGTACAACAGTAAGACGATGATGATGATGAAAAAGCGATCGGATTTATGAAGGTTCGCGAGGTACGTCGTCAAACAGCGCGATTTGTATTCAACGCTCTACGGCTAGTTAATATTGCATTATTGTTATTGTGATAGGAAATTTATTTATGGCGGCAGCGTTGTTGTGCGCTTGTAAAATGTAATTTTATGGCAGAAAAAGTGAATAGCTGCCGCCTGCCGACGACTGAGTCAAAGGAAAAAGGATAAAAATAATTAAGTCGACAATGTACATTTATTATGTGTGTGTGTGTGTGTATGTGCGTGTGTTGAGTCATTGCTCAAGTTTTGTTCAAACACGACGCAAACGCGAAAGCATATTAGCTGTAATGACAATCGTGGGAGAACCGCATCGAATAAATGAATAAAATATGTGCGCACTTAGACATTAGACGAGAACAACGGCAGCGGACGCGGACGCGGACGCGATCAACGAACGAAAATATGGAGAAAATGCTTTATTACTCATCGTGTACCAGGCGCTTGCTTAGATCTATTGTGATGGTAAAGAAGTGAGCAGTAACAATATAACAAAATTCCTTCACTTTTGCGGACAAGTATTGAGGATGTAATGCGACAAGGGGGGGGACAAGTTGGATAGAGATATTGATCGGGGAAAAAAATTTAAAGCCTAAAATACATTAAAATTTTTTAATAGCTATGCGCATGGAAAATGTCATTAGACATACATGAAGTACGGTCGGTCCACCCTTTCGGGCATGTAATGTGTGCTTTTACCCGCGAGTACTAAAAATAGACCTTTTATAAATTTACAAACACATCGGAGTGGGTGGACGCTGTTTCACAGTGAATTAACACGACCAATATGCTTCACGGGGTTGCTGCACGTATATATAAATTATTCGTCACGTATAAAGAGACAGGCTGTAAACAGACTGCGGCAATAATGGTTTCGCATTTTATTTTTAAGCATCAGTTCAGTTGGTTCTCATTAGATATCAACTATTTATACGCAAAACAAATACGGTAGTAAATGTGTGGATTCGGTTAATTGATAATTTTGGGAGAGCTTTAAGCAAATTATCAAAAATAGTTGAAAAAGCAACAAATCTGGATTTTAAAAATCCAACTGATGCAATATCAGAAATAGACAACAAAATATTATTGATAATGATTAGTTTTTTGAAGAATGAGCAACGTTTGCTACTTTTCTAGTTTCCATTGATGATGCAGAAAACAATATAATATATCCTGACATTGATAGAATTGCTGTGATGTACTGGCAGCAAACGGATACGTATATTAATTCATTGGTTCCTTCCTTCCTTGATTAATATTTATGACGGGCGACGCGTTAATCACTTCCCCTATAATAAAAATTATTGTTTTAATTTTATTATTAAAAGCTTTGATGTGCACGGCTTTAACGATGATTCCATGTACATACATTTATTTATCATAACAGCCGTGAAACAATTCGTTCATTTGTTCATTCGTCCAAAAGAAGAAGGCAACTTGAGTAAATACGGTAGCTGAAGAAGAGGACGAAGAAGTAGAAAAAACGTACGCTACGCACGCTCGAATTGAGCAAAGAGCTCAGCAGTAACAACTGAATGGATTGAATAGTGCGTGCGAAAATCGTAGAAGAAAAAAATGAATCGTAATGAATACCTTGCGCGGCCATGGGAATTGGAGTACGCGCCGCGCGCTTTTTTTTTTTTACGGTACGCCAGGTTTCTTTTTCTTTGATTATCGCAATACAAGCGAGCGTGTCGTACACCTCATACAAATTATTATCTTGTTGAAGCCGTAGTACATGCGCTTGCCAATTGTTTATGCGTTATTTGCATCGTAATTAATGAAACTTAAAATCAAATGCGCGCAATTAATTACAGAGATTTCTTTAATTAGGATGAGTGTGCAGGAACTAATCCATCATAACGATGCTGGATTTTATTTGTACAAAAGAAGTGCATTCGCTCGTTGTTTATTCATCGGCGTAAATCATCTTCGTGATTATTACAGGCGTCGCGAACTAAGGCGTGATGAAACATGGCTGGTGTGATTTTTAATTAAATCATCTATTTCTCAGTGTACAGCGCGCTGAGGTTGAATATTTTTTGATTAATTGATGAAGTATTAATTGTAGTTTACGAATGTGGACATTTTATTTTAATTCGATCGCTAGTTTAGCAACAATTTCAATCCAAAGTTGAAGTTGAAGTTAAACTTGGGATTGATAGCGTGTTTCCAGTTTAAAATTCATTATCTCAAGACTCGGAAAAGATTAAAGAAAAGCAAGTGCACCAATGAAAAGGGTGTCTAAAGTAGAATAATAATATGCAAAATATAATTAATTTAAATAAGTATTATATTGGTAATTAGCGTTTAAAAAATGGCAAATTAATTGGATAAAAAATTTCGTATTGAGTTTTAGTAATGTGTGCTACAGAGTGTTGCCATAATATTTATATCATTCAATAGATCATGTTGTAAATAATCCTTCGCGGCTGCTTTTTATTTGCCATTGTAGGGGTAATATTTTATTGACTTTACTTGACATATGCATGAGTAAAAGTCGTTTTTTAATTTCACGACAATTTCCACTTAGTGATCGGTGTACATCGCGTTAATTAAAAAACTTGCTCGTTTATGAATCGCGCGCAATTAATGAGTGTCGGTGTATGACCTTTTCGTCATTGGATTGTTTATTGCACGAACACTGGTGCAAAACGGAATTATGCGTAATCGACGCCGAGTTTAATGCATTTTTGCGCTGGATTTGTAAGAAACCGACACAAAAAGTGGCGCAACAACAATGGCCAGGCGATTGTTGTTTGTTGTCGTGTTGGCATTGTACGCTTCTTTGGAAAAGGACAAAGGACAAAGAGTAGCGAATGAAAGAAGTTTTATGCTTGATTAATAACACGCGGGCTAAGAGTGACGCGGTGTTTAGTCGCTGCGTGCGTGAAGTAGGTAAATAGAGGGCAAGAAGGACGACCGGAAACGGATATGATGACATAATTTAAGTGTATAGGGACGGACGGACGAGGTATTTGCGCGTTACGATAGGTTAGGACTTGCTTGCCTGATGAATAATTTCTGAAGACGCATTGAGCGAGTTGGCTGTGTTCAGTGTAACAAGAGACACACACGTCTTGTACGTATTCGCTCGCATCCATTCAGGCGTGGAGTATTTATATATAGAGCAACATGGCGATGATGCATGGGAACCTTGACCATTGATATCCTCTGGCCGGAAGTCGATTATGACTCGCGAGTTTTGATGCGCGCGTTGCGTTGCGTTGCGTTGCGTTGTTGTGCAATCGCCGGCATCGCATGCCAAAACGTCTTTGAGCTGGAAGAAAGTGTGGCATTTATCAAAACGTGTATGGCTGGCTGTACAGTATGTATGTATGTATGTATGTATGTATGTACACGAAGAACAAACAAGCGCTCGCGCAGGAAGTGGTTTTTATGAATGAAGTCATTCCACTTTTAGCGCTAATCGATTCGCATTCGCCGCGTGCGCGACGGCAGAGCGAGCGCGCAATGCTAAAAGAAAACGTTGTGCTACGTGCGGTTCAAGTTGAGCGGAAAATGCGCACGTGGGCGGCCTTCGTGCACGTTTCGCGAAACCGTGTTTTGCGTGCAATAAAAGGACTCGTGGGCGCATTTCAACTCAATGTACCTACATATAGTACATATATGCTACAATTTCACTTTGCTCGTAGTTTAAAAAATGTCAATTGAATTGATCGATATCCGAGTATGTAGTGTATCCTGCACTGATTAAATTTAGTAACTGCGCGCATGATTGTTGGGAAACTCCGACTGGCTTTTCATTCACATCTCAATTAGCGCACTGCTAAAACGATAATTTACGTTTTTCATTCATAGTTCAAAAATAGCTGAGATAAAGTGGGAGAGTTAAGTAATTTTTGAATGTTTAATAGATTGCTTGGAGGGGTTTATAATTGTGCTAACTGTCATGAGTGATTAAGCAATTATTTCAAGAGTTGTGGGTAGAATTTGAATAACACTTGCGGGAAATAAGGGATTGAAATGTCGTGAATAATGCGATTAATTGGGAAACGTGAGGGAAAGTTTTGGAACTCCTTAATCTTAAGGGTTGTTTAATCTGACTAATTGGGTCAGTACTGATTTTGAGTTCATTTGATATAGCAGTGCTTTCAATCCCTTGTTGTTTAAATGTTATCTCTGCTGCTTAATTCTATTCTAGAAGGTTTTAAATGATAGTTTCTAGGCAAAAGCGTACAAAGGGAAGTTTTTAAACCTAAGACAACTGATAATGGTTTTTTAATGAACAGTAGGCGTGAACTAACTACCCTTAGAGTAATTCTGAACTCAGAAGTTTGGCTTAAACTAGGTTTCGTTTAGTTTGACGTGTCGTTTACAAAGAACGGGGTGTTGAAATTAATCGTAACATTATCACGATTAGACGTCGCTTTAACCAGTCTGCGCTTATCGTCTAGAAATGGTGTGTCAATACAGGAAATTGACGAAAACCTTAACGTTTCGTCACTTATTACAATAATGGTATTGATGTGTTAATTATATTGACAGTTTGATAATGCAAACATGTGTATTGACTTTATAAGTTGCACATATGCTGTTTCGACGACGGACTGTCTATAGTAGACAGACGCATACAAATGCGCGGTGCGATAACATAGAATTTTGAACAAATAGTAGTAGTACATAATTAGATTGATAGTTGGTGGTGTAAGCGAGACGTGCTTTATAGTCGAATGATAAACTCGATTTCCGGTGCAGTTCATGATGAGCTAGAAATTGTCGAGTTCATCCTCGTGCATTTTGCGCAGCACCATAAAGTAGGAAACAGATCCGCGCAAAATCTGGAAAATTGTACCGTGTTAAAATTAGATATGCGTTTGAATGAATGAGTGCGCCTGCCGATTGTTTACGGCTTTCTCCACGCCAAGATCATCATGCTGATGATGATGATCATCATCATAGAGCATTAATGATAAAATGCATGAATCGTGTGGAACGTCAAATACATAGTATACTATACCGTCGTGAACGTCTCGAGCGAGATCTTGGTGAATTTGCCAGCGGTCAAGTAACTTAGCCGCTGTGCGCGTTGCATGATGAGCATGAGGCTCAATTTAACATCGCGCGATGCGTTTATCCATCGGCAATCGTAAGCCGCATCCGCCACTTTGACGCTGTACAAGGACAATTCGTTGCCGTTCCAGCAGTAGATCAGCAATTGAAACGTCATCGCGAGCGTAAACGACGACATCGATACGAACGACGGATTCGTAATTGGCAGCTGGCCAATCAGTTGTGAAATTGCACATGAAAAAAGTATCAGTCAATCAGTCATCATGATTACCTCATCAAATAGTCATGTTGTACTTTGACGATTAACATACACCTCGCGTTTTATTACATAGCAAATTAAGGGATGTGTTTTAGGCATTTAAGACACCGTGTAAGATCGTCAAAATTCGTGATGATTTAAATCAGAAAAGGCTGCAGAAAGGGTGGTGAATGTATTTTCTTAGTTCGGGATTACAATTTAGCAGGTATGACTCCCATTACCCGATTTAACCCTAATTTGGCGGTTTAGTGGTTCAGAATCACTGGTTTTAAAGCATGATAATTGGAACATGAACGTAGAGAATTCTTGTAATTAAATGTGCCTCATCTGCGTGACTTAAAAATCGTGTAAAAAGACCGTAAAAGAAGAAATTGCGTACTTGTTTAAAAGTAATAAGTACTTATTCTGATTATGACTGATTCGTGACGATTGACAATGAGTAGTAAACTTACCAATGATGTTTGATAAAGTCCTACGCAGAGTGAAGTTAAACTACCTAAAGATTAATATCTTATCGTATTCGGCGACTTGTATATTAATTTATTGCTAAGATTACCTAAAAATTGAATGAGCAATAACTCGCTGAACGTATTCTCCATGTTCTCAACTAATTCCAAGATCCCGTAGTGATGTTTAATGCAATCTTTGACGCACACTTTTAGATTCGCATCTAATTGCCTGACGTACGATGAATCATATTCAATTTCACCATACACTTGCGATATGAAATCTTTGTTGACTATTTTCGGTTGCTGAGGGAAAACATAAGTAGGTACCTTTTTTTTTTTTGATGGCGAATACATGACAAGTAGCAAACTTACGCATTTCGTCAGGCATTCTGCACGGTCGGCGATTGTTAATAATGCATGAGTGACGATTTTAAATTGCGCCGTGACATGAATCATCAGCCCCGTTATTATCGTATCGGAATTACCCAGATACCAGCCGAAAAGTGTAATGCTAATTGTCTCGTAGATAAATTCAAATATGTAACTCGCGCGCTTATCGTAGTTTAACGAAAAGGGTAGTGTTGATGGATAGGGAAATAATGGTTCGATGACTGTAATGTTATAGTCTTCGTCATAAAACTGCTGCTTCGTGTGCAGACTCACTTGAATGATTCGCGAGCTAATCATTGATACGACAGCCATACCAAATACTTTGGCTTGCATGTTTGTTCGCTGTACTGCATAATTAACAATATCTGCTTCTTCGGGCCCTCCGCGTTCGGGATTTGGCAGGAATACGCCATGCTCCAGGGATGTGATAAAGTTCCCGATGGCTTTGCGTTTTATTGATAGTACTATTACTTTACCTATACCTGAAATTGTTTATGAGTTGAATCTGGTGTCAATTTGATGAGTACTTACCTATAATGTGCGCTATCAAGTAGCATAATGTTAAAGTGAGTTCTTCCAACTCGTTAATGTGTTTAAAGACGTGTACCACTTCGGTTATAATATAGCCATACGCGAATATACTCAATAAGAACGTGGAATAGATTTTATGCATGATGTTGAAGAGTTTGTTGTCTGAATCATAAATTTGGACACCGCCCCAAAGCATATTCATTACCGGTTGGTAAAAATACTTTGTGTGTCTTTCCATGCTTAAAATGGCTATTGTTGTTGATAGTTAGGGGTTTGCTTATATTGGGGTAAGAGGGAGAAATTATTTAAAGCAATGCAATTGCAGTTGAGAAGTTTTAAACTTTTAAAGCGTTGATGATTAATGTTTACTATGGAAAACAACATGTGTTTGATTGGTTGTATAAACAAGGCAAACTTGGGGTGTAATTAGATGTGTTTGTCTTGTTTGAAAGTTTGTATTTTATGTGGAACTTGTCGTGGGATATTTAATCATATTTGCGAAAAGGCTTCGGTGTCTAGGGTAGCAATTTTAAATGGAGAAGTTTAAATTGAAATGACTTCGTTATGTGATTGAAGGCAATTGTTAGATCAGGAGATTTTGTATGAGGAGAAAGACACGTTTTAAATTTATTAGGACAAGCAATTGCCGGGAATTGCAGTGTTCATTTACATTTCATGTACTTAATTTAAGATTACAAGGGGAAGATCAAATTTACCTAAAGCAATAACACACCATAGCCTACTGGTAGAGTCTATCGAAGTGGTCTGGGCATCTCGGGTTCGATTCTCGAGATGGGCAACTTCTATTTAAATTTTAAGTTGTTAATTTAAGCATATAAGGGCAAGATCAAATTTAGCTGTAGTAACAATACTCCGTAGCCTAGTGGTAGAGTCTATGAAAGTAGTCTGACAGTCTCAGGTTCGATTCCTGAGAAATGCAACTTCTATTTAACTTTTGAATTCATTATTTCAGTCTATAAGGGGAAGATCAAATTTACCTAAGCCATAACACTCCATAGCCTAGTGGTAAAGGCTATGGAAGTGACCTGAGTGTCTCGAGTTCGATCCCCGAGAAAGGCAACCTTTATTTAAGTTTCATTTTCTCAATTTAATGCTATAAGGGGAAGTTCAAATTTAGGCACAGCAACAACACTCCATAGCCTAGTGGTAAAGTCTACGGAAGTGATCTGAGTATCTCGGGTTCGATCCCCGAGAACGGCAATTTGAATTTAAGTTTTCAATTCCTTGTACGCTTGTGAGGCTTCCTACGGACTTAGTCTAAGTCCAAAGGGGCCCCCGGAGCGTACAAGGGCCCCCTTTTTAATTTTCGAAGCCCGTACGTATTAAGATTGTCTTCAGGTGGCCCACCCCAAGCTTCGCTCCCCGGCAGGTTGCTTGTCGACCAGCTCGGTCGCTGTCCGACTAGCAACTGCCTCCCCATTCCCGATTTTCGTTACCAACAGACCGCGGTTTGTGACGTCATTTAACGGGGGGAATGCCTTCCAGCGCCCCCATGACTGCTGCTGGGGAGAAATTTAACCAAGTATAGGACTTAGATTTATTTTCTAAGTGCTTGCTTTGAATACAAGCGCTATGGTTAATTGAATGGCCATCCTGCTGAAGCAGGAGTTACTATTCTACTCAATTATTTGAAAAAAAATTCGACTTGCGCCGGGAATCGAACCCAGGACTCCCAAGTCAGAGTCAAGCACTTACCAACTGTGCTATTAATGGTCATACATGTTGTAAATTGAAACATAGACTTCAGCATTCAATTGCCAAGTAATTTTATAGAAAAATTTCAGCTAGTACTCTGGACTCCCAAGTCAGAATCAAGCACTTACCAACTGTGCTATTGATGGCTATACGTGTTGCAAAGTATAACATATACTTCAGCCTTTACATCAAATCAATTATCAAGAATAGCATAAAGTAGGACTGGGATTTGAACGCTAAACTTCCCAGTTACAGCCAAGCACGTCTTAACATGTGCTATCAATTGCTTGTATATCGCAGATTGAAACTTATACTTCCGCGGTCAATATTTACGCTTTATTTCTTAAGTTATTTAGTACTTGGACTTATATTACAAAAAAGCATAGAAACAATTAGACACAAACTCGCCTAGATTTATGATTGTTTGAACTGATCATTTTGATCCGTTTTCTTAGACCGAGGGCATGAAACTTAAGAAGCACATGTGTATTTAAGCCTTGAATTAAGCCAAGCATTTTAGTAACTACGTTTACACGCTTAATTACTAATTACATTGTATTCTTTCAGTTACTGGATAACTCTCGTGTTATTGAAGCTAGTATCTTCACACTCGGTGAGTACATAGATATTGTAGGTTTGAACCGTGACAACCACGTTCTCTCAACCTAATTATTATAGTTTATGATTTAGTACTAATTTTAATGTATTTTTTCAGTCATTTGAATATAACTCCTACGCTATTGAAGTGAACATTATCAATCTCGGTGAGTGCATGAAGATTAAAGTTCTTTATATTGTAACAACTTCATTTCATCCCGAATCTTCTAATTTAAGATTTACTAACAATTTAATTGTAGTTTTCAGTTATTTCATAATAACTCCCATGTTATTGGCACCAACAGATTAAAATACGGTGAGTACATTGATATTTTTATCCTGAATCATTATAAGCACACTCATTTATCTTAGCGATTGTAGTTTGCCATTTTTAACTAATTTCAAATTATTGTTTTAGTTATTTGATTATAACTGCCGTTTAAGTGAAGACAGCGGCATCAAACTCGGTGAGTACATGGGCATTAGAGCTCTAGATAATAATAAATACATATTTTCGTCTCTATTAATATAGTTTATAATTTATGACTTGTTTTAATACATTTATTCAGTTTTTTGATGATAGCTCCGGGTGTACTGGACTTTGCCCACTCAAATGGACAGGGATGATGAAGAGCAACGCCTATATTCATTTGTAAGTTGTTTAATGGCTTCATCTAGGATAACTTTTGCATAATTTGTTGATTTGTGTCCTTGAATAGGTGGTGCCAGCTCTAAAGTCGATTATTCTGGTTCTATGGGGCGGCGGGGAATAAGATTTGGTAAGTACATGGGTATTAAAGTCCTGAATCATATTGAATACTAAATTTTATCCCTACTATTATAATTTCAGATTTATGACCAATTTCGATTGAATTTTTCAGTTTTCTTCTGATAACGCCAATTGTACATGCGTAAACCAATTCAAATCAGCAGGGATGATGAGGAGAAACGCTTTCATTCATTTGTAAGTTGTTTTATATCTCTATCTAGGGTAGTTTTTGAAAAATTTGAATATTTGTATCATTATATAGGTGGTTCAAGATATGAACTCGATAAGTCTGGTTCTATAGGGATTTAAAAGATAAAATTTGGTAAGTACATAGACATTAAAGCCATGAGTCATACCGAATACTTAGTTTCATCCCTATAATAATTATTTTCCTTTTATGATGAATTTTAATTATTTTTTTTAGTTTTTTGCTGATAGCTCCGAGTGAACTGGAGTAAAACCCAGTCAAATGGCCAGGGATGATAAGGAGCAAGGTTTACATTTAGTAGTAAATTGATTCATGCCTCTATCTAGGGTAGTTTTTCCATAATTTAATGTTTCGTACCCTTGGACAGGTGATGCCAGATTTAGAAGTCCACAATTCTGGTTCTATGGGCCTGCGCTGGATAAAACTTGGTAAACACATGGATAATAGCTCCCCGAATCACAGTAAGTATTCAATTTCATCCCTATGATTATATTTTCCGATTTATAACTAATTTCAATGAATCTTTTCAGTTCTTTTAATGATAACTTGGGTAATACAGGCGTTCAACCATTCATCTCATAAGAGATGATGAGGAGCAATCCCTACATGTATTTACAACTTGTTACATGTCTCTAACTAGGGTAGTTTTTGAATAAATTAATTTTTTCTAATGTTATAAACTAGCAGTGCCATCTATATTCATAAACATTTCCTAATTATGCTATAGTTGTTTTTTTACCAACAGATGGCGCACCGTATGACGGGTTGCCTACAGTATAGGTAGTTTTCATGATTAAAAAAAATTAACTCTTTTTCACTGCTGGTGAATCAATCGCACTAGAGGACCATAGTGTATACTATTCGAACCGACTTGGTTCAGGGCACTTGCCTACCAAGTTTGAATCAAATCAGACGGTAGCTTTGCCAGTTGAGGAGATATTTCAAGCTAGCATTTTGACGAGGTATTCTTTCTAGGAGGTATTTCCTAAGGGCTATGTTTTAAGAAACTATTACTGAAAAGATATGCGAGGAGGTATTTCACAGAAATGAAATTTTAAAACTTAAATAACGTATAACAAAAAGATCAAAAATACCTCTTCGCATTCATATTTTTATTTTGTGTCCTGATATAGAACAAGGAGTCTGACGAAAAAGTTTTGGTCTTATCAGCACCGATGACATTGAAAGTTTTCAATGACAACTAAGATATAAAACTAAAATTTTTTCATATACTAATTTTTTTTTCCGGATTTAGAACACGAGGTCTCACGAAAAAGTTTTGGTCTTATCAGCACCGATATCATTGAAAGTTTTCAATGACAACTAGAACATAGAACTAAAATTTTTTCATATATTCATCTTTTTATCCGGCTATAAAACAGAGAGGCTGAAGAAAAAGTTTTGGTCTTATCAACACCGATGGCATTGAAAGTTTTCAATGACAACTAAGATTTAAAATTAAAAAATTTTCTAAACATTTACGGCGGGATAATTTTGGGTGGCGCCATCTAATGAGAAATAGAAGTACTAGTGAGAACTGCATTTAATAAATATGTAAGTAGTGACATCTCGCGGCTACTAGCAAAACTACATCTATATTACAGTGTCGGTAATGATAAACAGCCATTTCTCGTTAACTTTACCATCAAATTCAGCAACAAGAGACAATTTAATCATTTATTAAAAAAGTAAACCCTAATAATTAATACAATACAAATAGAATCGTCATCAGCCGTGGGGATAAAGAGCTAATGGCCAAAGGCATGAGCAATTTTCACACAAGTCACTCACCCGAGTCTTGTCCCAGCATGCGTGGGCCCATGTACTTACCAGGGTTTAAATAGAACCAGAACTATCAAGAACCCAAAAGGAAATCACTTACCACCTGTATAAAATTACAATTAATTAACTTATTCAAAAATAGAGTATAAAACCACTTACCAATGAATATTGGCATTAATCCTCCACATCCATGGTCATTCAAATGAGCTAATCTCAGCACACCTGGAGTTATCAAGAAAAAACTGAAAAAAATCATTGTAATTAGTCAAAAATTGTAATTTATAACAGTAGAAATGAAAATAAGTAAATTGACTTACTGGGTTTGTGTGCCTGTACCCTATAGAAGTAGAATTATGCAAACTGTGAAATGGCACCACCAGTATGTACCAGAGCACAATCCCACTTATATGAAGACTGCACTCTTCATACCTTGCCATTTGAATGGGGCAATTGCAACACACCCAGAGTTATCATAAAAAAACTGAAAGAAAAATCATAAAAGTAAATTACATGATACACTATCATCTAGGGCTTGAATGCCCAACTCAAAACAATCACAATAACACATGTCCAATATTTAGAAATTATGCTCACCTGTTACAATATTCATTAGGTCTTATAGCATGACTATTAAATATAGAAATTGCTGTCATTGCATCTTGACTAAAAATAATTAAATAATTAACACATTTACTTGCAACAATGAAATATCACTTACATGAACTAAACTATAAAGATCCAGTGTAATCTAAGTTGATGCAAATTATAGCAGTGGTAACAAACCAGCATAAGTTGTGATTACGCTGTGCAGCTTATGCAGAAGAGTAAGCAACCAGAACTATACACCATACCATTCAGTAGAAAACAAGCACCTTCAACTGCTGAAATAAACTTATTTGAAAAATAAGCATGAAAAAGACTGAAATTACCTGATATAGATTTTGGCAGTCAATATTGCATCAGGATGTCACAGGTTTTGTTTCAGACTGCAAACCCATAGTTAAAATCTTCACTGAAATATTCCTTCAAGCAAAAATACCTGCAAGAGCAACGTCATATTAACACCAAATATAAATTACATCATAACATTCAACATAAACACTGCATTGCTATCCGATTCCTGAATCACACTTTGTTGCAGAATCAAAATGTAAGTCTGCAAAGCGTCACAAATTTAGCGTTATGCTTGTTATTTAAACTGCAAGCAATTATCATAGTAAATAATACAGATGTTTAATCACAAACGATATAAGCATTCATTTAATTTCTTTAAGAATGCGGCCGTAAGTGCCATAACCTTTAAGATGGCTGCTATGTTAGAAAACAATGTCAAGCCTTCACTTGTAATTTTCGACGGAAGATATCCAATAAGTTCTTGCAAGATAAACAAGAAACGATATATTATTAGTTACGACTTGCAACATACCTAATAAGCACATAAACACCAGCTGACGACACTAATCACTCAATGGATCTTTTCAATAGACTTTTTCACTGAACTTTTCAATGGATCAACATGGTCGCAGGTGTTGCACACGGAGATGCACGAACATGGCTGATGCTCCTACGATTGAGTTCTTCTCTTTCTTACACATTGATATTTATGGCTCTTTAAAACGTTTAAATTTTTTAACGTCCCAGCCTAATTGTTAAAATGAGAAGTTACATTCCATAATTACCCAGTCTCCACAGCACATCCTAACTTTTTCATTCATTATGTATGAAGGTTATTATTCAGAATTAGGTTTCTAACTAAAAACAATATGATTACCACCACACTTCAGGCTATGACTATTAAAATATGTATATTAAAACTGTGACTCAGGAAATATTATTGTATAAGCCATATCATTAACATTGTCACTGTTTAAATAATGCAAACTGATTAATTTTGCTAAGTTTGTTATTGAAATGAATCTTTATCATGCCTTCATTGTGTTAATGATACTTTCCATTTGCTGGCCTTATATAATAAACGATAAAAGCGCACAAATAATGCTTATTGACAATTATACAAATACATATGTACATTATTTACAAATTTTATATATTAAACGCATTGCTATGGTATACATATACTAATTATCTTTGCAATGTCTTGAACAACACGCGCCGCATATAGGAAAATTGCTCAAATTTACCCTGACTGTGATTATTGTTATTAACGATTACACGAGCAATTTACTTAGTCACGATTCACCATCGAAATAAGATTTTTGTTTACGTATTAATTGCCACTGTAGCGTCGTAGAAAACTACTCTATCTCTTCGTATCAAAATGCAGTTCCAATGCAATGTCTAATGTACCACAAATCGTTGGTATCTTTGGATCGAGAAACTGTTTTCGCAACCATTGTGCCCTTTGTTGTGTACTATCTACATTTAGCTACAAGTAGCATTATCACAGTAGTTCGGTGACGGATCCACCAAACCAGACCATCACAATTGGTAATAAGTAGTGAGCTAATGCCTTTGTTAGTTCAGTCGCCGATGATGCTTGTATCACATTCGAATCAATATCCTCCTCCTCCTCATCGATTTCAACATCATTCGTTTCCGGTGTTGTGAATGGAGCCTGCGTTGTGTGGCTGCTGCTACTGCTCGTGGTACTACTGCTGCCACCGGCAGAATGCAAAGTGGGCGCAGAAGTTATCTCAACTTCGTCCTCCTCATCAACGTGCGTATCGTCATCATCACGATCACCCGAGCCAGACCCACTCTGAACCAGCACCTCCTCCTCATCTTCATCGTCCGTCTCGTCCACATCCTGGCCCAAAAATGCAGATTCCAAGTGTGAAATAATCACACCCAACGCATACGTTTGCTCAATGACCAATTGTTGCTTTTTCGCATTGCTTGCAGCTGGTGCTGAATATCCAGATAAATCCCGACCGTTCCAGCAAGTAGCTTCACCTGGTGGCACCGTAGTAATATTGTTGCAATACTGATACCGGAGATTATCCCAAAAGTTGCGGGTGTCTTTTATTTTCTACAATAAAACATTTATCTTAAGTAAACAATCAATCCATAGCAAACAAATGCACTTACATTTTTCACTTCCACAATACGTTTCTCCATGGCACTTTGTCGATCATACTCGTTTGGTTTCTTATTCTTCTTCTTGTTCTTGTTGAATCGCAAAGACGGTGACTTAATCTCTTTGGATTCCCCTCGGGTCGCTCGTCGTGCGCGATCACCGTTCAATTTCGGCTGACCGCACTTTTGAAATACCTTTTGACTCACATCAACGCCGCTATCCTGGAAATTCATAATCGCCTCGGATATCTTAACATTAATCGGTTCAACCACCACTTCGATATTGAACGGTCCCAAAAGTTTATCAGCAACTTTATCCAAACCATCTGAAAGCACGGAGAACAATAAGAACCAACTCAATCAACGCATCATTTTACTTACTTATATAAACATTCCATTTCTCATTCAATTCGCTCAAATCGCCGAGGCATTTGTGAATCGTATCCGAGCAATAGTTATTACACGGACCGCCTCCGTCGCGGTGGCCGGTGCACAAATCGCAATGCTGCATGCGGAGCACCTCCTCCCCGCAGACGTCGCTAATGTTCAAGCGCATCATCTTCTCGACGACCTGCGCGCCCTTGCCGAGGGATCGATGGAACGTGCGGGTCGCGACGAACGAGCGCCGCAGCATTCCAGCGAGTTTGATCGGAATGTCGCCGAACGGTTTCAGGTCGGCGATATCTTTGGCGATGCACGCCAAATAATCGTCGTTGAACTCGTACTGACCGTTAATGACGACGAACATGCGCTGGTAGAGGATCGTAAAGAAGTGGTCCATCGTCTCGGCGAGGCGAATGTTGCCATGCGCATAGTACCTCTCCAGTTCGACGAAGAAGTCGCTGAAGACGTTTGCGTTCTGCAAGTAGATGATGCCGTACGTGCGCTCAAACATATTGTGCAGCTCCTTCTTGCTCTTGTTCATCATGTCGGTGAAGAGGTCTTCCAGGCGTCGCGAGCGCGCCTCAAATAAGGACGCCACCTGCGTCACCACCTCGCGGAAAAAGCGCTCCACGTTCACACGCATTTTCTCCTTCATCTTCAGCTCGACGCTGGCGCAGCACGAGTTCGCTCCGCACACCGGACCTGCAATAAACATTTGACTTTTATGAATGAATATAAACGAGAAACAGCATGCCGTGTGCGTGTATATGTTGTATAAGGTATGCATGCATGCAACATGCACGTTGTTGCAATCCTAAACCGTTGCGGTTGCGGGGAAACTGGGAACAACCGCCGCATTGCTCGCATTCATCAGTATGCTCACTCGCGAGAGCGATTTCAATACCACGTACAAGTGCATTTGCCTTGTGTGAGTGCTTAGTGCGCGCACCTTGTGCTGAACATGAGATGCATTCGAAAAGAAGACGCAGCAACAGCAGTAAAGAGGCGAGCAGGAGAGAATGCTGCTGCTGCTGCTGCTGCTGCTGCTGCTGCTGCTCACTCGCATGTGCACCACGTTCGTTGTTGCATTTATGCATTTAGAAACAAAACTCTCACACGGCAACGCGCGGATCGCATTCCATGGACCACACGAGCATGCACCGGTCGCGCGCACCGCGCCGCAGCCGCATATTTCTTCGCTGCCTCCGCGCGCCGTGCGCGAAACGGCTATCCGTCTCGCTTTTGCCAGCTGGCGATTCGAATGTCTCCTTATGCATGTGCACGCATCATGCAAGCCGACCGCAGGGAAATACGAAACGAAATTGTTAAACGCAAAGCTTAGCCATGTCGACGCAAAAAGGCAATGATGAAACAAACGACGACGACGACGACGACAACCAGCCAAGAGGAGCGTCTCCAGCCGCAGCGAAAGCAGTAGCGTTATTCACCGCGCGCATAACACGTTTAGCGATAACAAAAAAAAAGTCGCCAAAGTGCGATTCAGGTGAGATCTCAATCCGAGTGAGACCCTCACTCACTACTTCTTATCGACGCCAGCAATTATCCAGGCGCGCAGCAGCAAGATATTTGAACAACGTTCAACCGTCCGATTATTGACGGTTGCGTTGATAACATAATCAAATACGCCCGTTTGTGCACACATTAACGCACAATTACCCGCCGAGCTGCTTGCCGCAGGCATTCCTCATTTTCCAGCATCGCTCGCTCATCATCTTCTTCTTCTTCTTCATTCATTTATTTACGCGCTGTAAACTCGACACGAACGTGTTGCGGATGATGATGATAGGTAAACGACGTTCAGTCTTCATTTTCCTGTTTATTTAATTTAAACAGCAGCATCCGACAGATATCCGCCAAGCAGTGCTCGAAACGCACTCGCCGAATGTGAGAATGATGTACGACAGACTCGCGCCGGGGTAAACACGAGATAAACTTAGCGCTGGATGCCAGCAGGCAAGTAATGAATATTTGTTTGATGAGTCGTCAATGTTTACATTTTTTACCTTCACCATGTATGTACACACAAGCTCTTTCACTGAAATATCTCGCGCAGCCTTGTGCGCTGCGTTGGTTGCATTAATTAACCAATTATATGGCAGCAGCAACAGCTGAAGAGAGCAAGGCGCCCTCGCACCCTTTTCCTTTCTTGTCGCGCCATTCACATGAGTCAGAAGGAAATGCGTACCTGTCGTCGTCATCATCATCCACCTCGGCGGGCACCGTATGCGCCGCGTGTAAAATATCTCGCATATTTCTGCTCCGTCTCCCTTGCGCACAATGCGGCGACACTCGGCGTCGGAGCGAAACAAAGCGAATCTGCGTGTGTTCCGAACACGATGAAAAGAGGCCCAAGGAAGCGCGCGCCGCGGTAGCCTTGCGGTGCGTCCGTCTCTTTCTCTACCCCGGCGATCTTGAAAACCTCAAGGAACGCATACTTGGTGTGTGCGCCTTTTGATTCTCAACGCATCGTCATCATCATGATCATCATCATCGTCGCACGGTAAAGCCGGCAAGAATGCGTCGTGCGTACCTGGTGCGCACCGCAGCAGACATGTCTCGACTCGCCCCGCATACGAGAATGCGGCTCCGCTCCGGTTTGCGCTCGTTATCGCCCAATTTGCCGCACCCGGTGTATCACCATTCGGACGCCCCGTAAAGAATGAGCTAAGCGAGAAGAAGGAGCGAGACGCGCACGCGAGCCGCAAAAAGGTATGAAAGAACGTGAACGCCGAAGTAGATGACCCGGCCGGCCGCCGAGACACATCGTGGGAGAGAGACCGGCCGGATTGGCCCCAACCGGGGCCGGTTCTTGAGACTCTGTGGAATGCGAGTATTTTAACGCTACATAATTAGCAGTTATCAATCAACACAAAGGTGGTGCGCGCTGCGCTCGCAAAGCGACATTCCCCAAAAAACAACCGTGCCATGCAATAAAACCGCTGATATTATTACAGGGTGGGTGCAAGCAGCAGCAGCAGCAACAACGATATGGAATGTGCACACGCGCTGCAATGCACGTTCGCTATGCCGGCTGTGGCAGCTCGCGAGCAGCTGACCCACTTAAGAACAGTAAGCACACGCTCAACAATGTTACCAACTTGTGAAAATGTGCACGAGAATCGTCAACACTCTTATCATCACGACCGCTCATCATTCCTTCATTCGTATCTCGCAACATGTTAATCAAGCAAGTCGGCAGGTGCGCTGCGCGGCGCAACTTTAATTAAATAAAAATGTCATCTTGCACCTTTTGTTCACGCCTCAACCAAAGCCTCCAGATTGCTGTGCGGCGACACTTCCCCTCCCGTTTAAGTACGTAGGGCGCGTAATGTGATTAAGCCCGGAGCGCACGCACGCATTCAGAAGCTGTGCGCGCTGTTTTTAAACGCACGCGTGAAGAATGAATTAGATCAAACAAACGACGACGACGACGATGACTCATTCTCACAGTTAGTTGTGCAGAATACGCGCAAATGTAAGTACGCGCAGCACGAGGAGTGCATTGTAACAATAACAAAGTTTTCACGAGCAATACAAATAATAATGCAACACTACGCTCACTGTGTGTGTGCGCGCGCGCGGCGCACGTATGCAAATGAGAAAAATGGTAATTTCAATGCGGTTCAACTTTTTCTACTACAAAACGCGCGTTTCTTCGCAGAAGGCGAACCGATACAATAAATAAACAATTCCAGTAACGCTTGACATTTCAATAGAGTGTCAATCTCGAATTCATTGACCCGTGATATGTAACTACGGAGAAGAGCAGAATTAAAATATCGAAATGGGAATGACGATTAGATAAATACGTCGTAGACTAAGCAATAACGCGCATGTCGATTATAAATATACAATGAGTAAGCAATCAGTGTAATTCACACTCACCCTGTGTTGGAGTCATCTTGGCCAAGTTGTAATTTCTAAGGGCGTCCGTATAGGGAAGATCGCAATTGCTGAGCCGCACGCCGGCATCGCCTATGGAGGAGGAGGGTGTCACTGCCGCCGCCGCCAACGTGTTGATAACGCACGCACACACGGCGAGCAACCACAGCGTCCTCGGCCGCCGGCCGCCAACGCATCCCTGAGCCGCCGGCGATTGCTGCTGCTGCTGCTTTCTTCGTATACTTGTCGCCGACGACGAGGACGACGCCAAACACTTATTGATTTCAATCACAGCCATTTTCGCCAATCCACCCCCAATAATGCCCCGTTTCTACTCTCTCTCGCGGTGATGATTTTGCAACTAAGTTAGCAAGTGCAAACAACCAACAGCCGAAGCAATGTCAAAAATAAGTCATCTTTCTGTAAAAAGGCACTTGGTTTCCCCCGCGCGGACGTAATGATAACTTGCACTAATTAAACGACTGCCTATCGCGCTAACCGAATAAGCAAAGAGATGAAACTACTGCTGCTGCTGCGGAGCGCGCGGATGGTAATGATGGTGGCGATGAAGATGATGGCAATCGAGTGTCGCGTGCGCGCGTGCTGTTACTATGACAAGCAAGTATGAACTGGTCGCCGACTCGTTGCGGCTCGGTTTCCAATCGCCTACCGCGGGTCGATACCGAGTGGAGCGAGAGCACCACCGAAACGCATGCGGTGCGCCGTTCAGGCCCCGAATGCCATCGCGACGCATGAGTGCCAAACAAGCAGGCAGCACAGCACAACTACCCCCAAGGCGTCCGACAGGCAATCGGCCATACATTCATGAAAACGCATCCCTGCCGCGCCGCCTGAATACGGCTTCATTCACGGCTTCTTCTTCGCCAAGTGCGTAATCGCCAAAACATTTACCAACGTCTTTTTCGGCCCATTGCACTTCGTTTTTCCGCCCGATCGCAGGCGCACCATCGCGTCATGTGCGCGTATGCACATTAATTTAATGCCAATGTCGCCGGTTCAGCGACTTGGTGATCGCATTAAACCCGCTGCATGCACACCGCTCGTGTATGCGCGTTTTCCGATAAATGTATTTCGGGATGTGGTGCTAAATATAAGAGAGCGCAAACAAGACCCCTCCGTCAATCAATATCTTGAGCGCTCAACGAGCAGGAAAATGACGCCCGACAAATATTAATTATTATTATTGCGCCGGCGGGCGGATCGCAGCCGCGCACGCTTGAGCACTTTTAATGCGCTGCCTGCGCCGCGAATTAAGTCATGCGCTCCGAACGCAAATAATCAAATGCGCCTGCATGTGGCTGCAAAGAGTGTTAAAACTGGATCGTAATTAATATCGAATCAATAATCAATTGCCGCTTGACACGCCATGTGAGTTGACAGCGCGCATTCTATGCTGTCATCAATTTGTGTGCTTAAATTAACAAACAACTTAGCCACCGCTTTTCCGTTCGGGGGCAGCGCGCCAAGCCAATCATGGTGCAAACAATTATCTAACACATTTAGGCGCATCGACGACGACCAGCACCGTCGATCAGTATGCTCGATAGCGGCATTACATGCGTTTAGCACGATGGCATCGGAAATTCGCAAAAACGCGTTTCGCAAAGTAACGCACGCAATTTTCGACATGGATGGCCTGCTTCTTGGTGAGTACGCATGGAGTGACTGAGTGTGTGTGGCACGCATTCAAAGCGTATGCATGCAGATTCGAATCGGCAATAAGTATGAAAAATCACGAATAGACTAGCTGTTACCCACCATTCGTTTGCAATCAAACGCAAGGCGGTTGCGATACGTTCCGAAAATAGAATCAATGTTTACGTTTGACCATGACACTAAACGTTGCAAACACTAGGCGAACGAGCGAGTTTAAAACTAGCTGAGCACTTTGAATCATGAGCGGCCTCTGCTGAGTGCAGGCCAGCACTAGGGCAAGTGAATAAGTTGGGTCGTTATAAGCACACAATCCAAACGAATGTAATTGCAATTTTCCTCATCATTATTGTAGACACAGAGGGATTGTATACGGAAGCGACGCAAAGCATTTTAAGCGAATTTGGAAAAACCTATACTTGGGACGTTAAATGCACCGTAATGGGACTAACCGGTCGGGAGGTTGCCCAAAAATTAGTTGCCTATTATGAACTGCCCATAACGTGGGAGGAATTCGTTGATCGATCACGAACGCAATACCGCCGCTTGTTTCCCAGAGCGCTATTAATGCCAGGTATGTCGTTCACATGTTACAGATACTGAAGGCGCTTATACGCACTCAATCAGCAATGTGCTCGCACGGCTGGGCAAGAAATACACGCCGGAAATGCGATCAAAGGTATTGGGTTGCAAAACGATCGATACTAGCAAAGTTCTAGTGCGCGAGCTGGCGTTGCCTACGTCCCCAAACGATTTCTTCCAGATCTTGCAGAAAGAATTGTTTAAGCATATTACCAATCGTCCCTTGATGCCAGGTACATCATTGTACCCATACCTTCAATACGATCTCTAACTCATTCCTCAATTGATTATCATCCACTCACTCACTGATTCATTGCTCGCCAGACTGTATGTAATATGACTGTTGTTGTTGATTTGTTCTTAAGGAGCTGAACAACTAGTGAGACATTTGCATGGTAAGCAAATACCCTGTGCTGTTGCCACTTCATCCACACAGGAGAGTTATGATTTAAAAACAACCAACCATCAGGACTTTTTCAAACTATTCCATCATATCGTAACTGGTGGTTCTGACAAGGAAGTGAAACACGGCAAACCAGCGCCTGATATTTTTCAGATTTGTGCATCAAGATTTCAGGATAAGCCATCATTTGATCAATGTCTAGTATTTGAAGATGCACCAAATGGTGTGACTGGAGCCATAGCTGCGGGAATGCAATGTGTGATGGTGCCTGATACTCAAACTGATCCAAAGCTTACAATACATGCCACTCTTGTCTTGAAGTCACTCACTGAGTTTCAGCCAGAACTCTTTGGACTACCACCATTTCCCAAGTAAATAAATTTGTACACAACCCAAATTGAGTATATTGTGGTCATATGCATGTAACTAATAAAGTATATATTTAACTATATAACGCCGCATCTTCTCTCAACATTTGACAATGCCTTGTAATTTTTGCAAAATATCACTAGCGCTCAAGTTGCTCAGTGAAACACTTGTCTCTTTGCCCATATCTAAAATGTACGATAGACACAATCAAGCATAGTTATGATGACTTCAATTCATTACCAAAACGTGCCCACAATCGTGGCTGCGTGCCGGAACATTCTCTCACGAGAATGGGAAATCTAGGATTAGCTTTCTTGATAGATACGTAATTTTGTTTGATGAAATCTCTAAACGTTGAGAAATTAATGTTATATAACCTCAAATCTACACTCTTATTACCTAACTCCTGCGCTAGCTTCACCGCGTTGACATAAATGAATACGTAATTCGCGTAATGGCGCGGCTAATCTTACTCCAGACATTTTCTTTCACGCACTATAATATAATTTAACCCAATTTCACTATTATTATATTTTCACTCTGATAACTGAGGCAATTACTATGCACTGCTGTTGACAACTGTCATCAGCTGCTTAACCAGAGTATAGTCAAGATGGAATAAAGGGGGCGCACGCAGCGCCTTATTTACATTTAATTCTAACTTATACTTCCAACGTAACATATTCAGCATTTTCACGCCAGCAGGAATGTTTATGACTAAAAAATGACTTTGGAATTGCGCTACAGGAGTTTAATGAGTAAAGAGCCGCATGTAATCCCACATTGACGCAATTCTCCTCGGTTCGGCCATCAATCATTGAGGAAATAATTCCGGCAGCTAAGCAATCACCCGCGCCGCTTACGTTCACAAGATTATTGCATTTCAAGGCAGGATAACGACGCACTTGAATTGCGTTACGATCGCTATTAAAGTTCGTCAACAAAGGAGCGCCTGCATTATTCCTGCGCGCGATAATTAATCCTTGATCACCGATGGTAACCAAGACGTTCGGTACGCGCTGAGCAACTTGTTTGGCCAACGATGCCGCTGATAATAATTTGTCTTGGCTAGACGCTTCGCTAATAGATAAAGATAAATGCTCAGCTATTACCTTAAGCTCATGGTAATTCGGCGAAATAAATTGCACGGCTTTCCACATATCCGTCTCGAACGGCTTCTTCGAGCAGTGATGATCCGTTGGCTCGAAGAACACTGTAAAAGATCACAAAACGGTCAAAAACAACTCTTCCTTCAAGTACGGTTAATGTGGACAAGTTTAATCCACTCTCAAACAATGCTTAAATACATAAAATCGTGTATCTTATCATTACAAACAGCATCTAATATACGCGTTAGAAACTATAAATACTAAAAAAATATGCTTCTTGGCTTCAACACTTGTACAAAATAAGTCAACGCCTCGATAAATATCTTATGGACGGATGTTTTATGAGTGTGCAAAAATGTAACGTGCAATTGTTATATTTCTGTATGTGACGATTTCCTAATTTCCATGTCATAATGAGACGATGGTCTTGACGCTTGCAAATGTCTGTATTTAGCGCGACGCGCTTCTATCAAAAACAACGCTCCAGCAGGCAGCAGCAACAACGTGCCAATCGCCGCAAACGCAAACGACCAACTTAAATCATTATGCTCCCAATTGGGCATCCAATATCGCTTATCGCCATTGCAGCCGAATATCAAAACGGCAATCAAGCCGCTGAAACCCGCAATCAACAGATCCGTGCCAACTGTCAGCAGGAGCAGAATGTATTTATCATGATCCCGACTGCAGAAGCAGTACAGCCACGTGAGGAAGGCGGCGACGAGCAACAAAGTCATGCACAGCGTGAAAAAGAACTGCGTCGCCAGGAAGAATCCGGGCAATAGCCAGTCGTGGATGATGTAGTACTCCTCCTCAAAGACCCACCAGCACCCAGTGAACGAGTAGTCGTAGAAGTGATGGAAGTCGGTAAAGTTGCGAAAGCACACTTGCCACAGGCCTAAAATATAAATCGAATCGAATTGTCGCCGTGATTCACAAACGCAGGTGGGGCACGTCGCCGTCCTTACCAATGCGCACGAATTGCGGGTCCGCCAACGTACCGTCCGTCTCCAGCCAGCACGGGGTGCAAAAGGCGATAAGCACCAACAAAAAACCAACTGCCGTTAGTCCGATCGCACACAGGCCCGTGCGATTTTTCAGCGTCATCGTGCGCGCTTTACGTTTATGGCGATTTAACCTGCACTCCTCGTCACAGCAATGTCTTCGCTTAGTCAGAGGAACGAACGCGCCCGCAACTATGCCAGCGATTCAAAACAAACAAGTGGTAGGCACGGTTGCCGAAGACGTACGACCGTGAACGACAGCCGGCGAAGGAACCAACATGCATGGTGTAAAAAATTACAATTTACAAATTGCAAAGTCATATTTCAAACTTTTGAAAGAAATTACGTGTGACATGACTATAAATGTCCTTACTTTATGCAGACCCGAAATGAGATCAAGGTTGATACTTATTCTCACAGCATGCATGAAAAAACCGTCCATTTTTTTTCACGTACAAAGAATAACAAAGCAAAACAAAACAGAATTACATAAGACGTATAATTGCATCTTACGTGCGTCGTTCGCTGACTAATAAATTTGAACTTATGCGCAGTCGTTTCACACAGTGCAAGATGCGAAAGAAACAATGCTCAAACACAACAAACAACATGCAATGCAATGTGAAATTATTATGTATCGTACGGAACAATCATGAAAATTTTCATAGCCATAGCCATAGCGCATTCAATGTGACCTCATAATCATTGGTCGATGCCTGCGCATAATATGTAAATCGCCGTGATTTCACCCATCGCCCATCGCGTACCGCATTTTATGCAATTTTCGTCATTGATGTATCGCATGCATCCGAGTTGACTTGTTTACATCTAAGTCAGAAGCGAGTTGCTATAGGAACAGCGCGAGTAGGTTGCAAAGGCAACCAACATTTACGTCCCTCCACGCGGCGTGCGTGCAGTGGTTGCCACCTGTTAAGCATGTACACACTGCAGTCTTCACAGGTGTGGTCAGCAGCGATACGCAGCGCAAGCGGCAGTAGTAAATAAACAGACGCGCTGTGGTCGCGAGTGCTTTTCCTTGCTACGGTACGGGTACGACGCCAAATTGCTGAACGAAAAACATTGTAATTATGAGAAAATTCGTGCGTGCAGTGCTTGACTGAGTCATATTCACGTAATTAAGTCGATGCGGGCGTGCCGTGCTCAATCACTTCGCCGAGTACACCGATTGTGCGCCTTCAGTCAGCAAAGAACAAGAGAGCTTTGTGTGTTGCGAGCATCGTGTTTGTCCCAGTTTCGTCGCTGACGCGCAACGCAAAGGTAATGTGCGAATGCAAAGTTCAACGCATCGTAGTGTGCTTCTAATTGACCGCCAATCTAATTTTTATTAACGCAGATGAAACGACGCTCGCTGGCCGGCAATGTCGGACTGGGCTTCTTCGTGATCGCTCTCGTCCTGGTCGTGGTTGCGTTCAGCACACCCAGTTGGCTCGTCTCCGACTATCGCATCACAGGCGCACGACTCAATCGTCTCGGTCTCTGGACGCATTGCTTCCGTTCCCTGGAAGATCCCAATATTCACGAACGCCGCTTCTTCGTCGGCTGTCGATGGCTCTACGACCCGTTCACAACCGGCTACGACAAAATCCGCGGCAATTTGGCGCCAGATTTCATGATTGCGACGCAGTTCTTTTTCACGTTATGTTTCATCTCGGTGCTCATTGGCACAATAATATCACTCGTCTACTTTTTGTGCTGTAGACCAGACCAAGAAAGGTAATGATTATGATAAATACCGCAAACGCAAAGTTGCGCAAAACTAAGTTTGCTTGTTGTTTTCTAGGTTTATTTTGCTGGTAAAGATACTCGCATGGGATTTGCTTGCTGGTGGCATATGCGGAGCAATTGCAGTCATCGTATTTGCATCGTTGGGCAATCGCAACAATTGGATGCCTGGACATGACAACAACTTTTTCGGTTGGTCGTTTGTGCTGGCGTGCATTGGAGTTATTGCTATGCTTGTGTCTTCCATCCTGTTTCTCACAGACGCCAACATTTACGCGCGCAAGGAGCGCGAATTCAAGGAGTCGCAAATGCGCTTCGAAGTTGAGCAGGAGTCGAAAACTTAAACGTTACTCTTAAGCGCCATGTTTTTTGTATACTTATCGCGCAAAACTCATCGAATCCGTCCGTTTTTTTTTATATATATATAAATACGTCGAAAACATGCAACTTTACGTACTAATAGTAGCAAGTAGCTTTAAAACGATGATATGTGTAGTTGCTGTTTGTTTCTTACTGAATCGTACTGAATTCTAACAATGTTGTTGAACAACGATAGTTCTTAGTTCGTTACCATAGATCGAGGTGGCCTTACATTAAATATATCTCAGAGTACCTTATCGAATTGCAATATCATAATAATTATAAAGTATAAGCGTCAGGCATTTGCAATGCATTAATTAGGGTTAAGCTGTTTTCTATAACGACTTTGTATAAGGAGAAATTTACTTGATATGTTGATAAATTGATAACGTACATACCCTTGTGTATTTTCTTATTGGTAGCGCACCGTAATTGTTGGTAGTAATCCATAACTCAGGCACATTAAACTACAATTACAACTTTCACAATGGAGGGAAACGCGCACCGAAAAACGACTCAACTTTGCAAATACGAATTTGACAGGCCTAAGATGGCGCTTTCACCGACGCATGCGCTTTGCTTCCAATGCCAGGGCCGTCTTGCATTGCATGCAAAATTACTTCTAATTATCTTTTCTATATAAATGAAAAGCATAATTGCTACACTTTTACCTATTAGTCATTGAAGGAATGCATGAGTCATAGTCACTGCGTAAATTGAGTACTCATGCTAGGCGCATGCATAAATGTGAATAACAAGTGCGACCCTGCGCATGCCCTTCCCATCCGTAAGCATTGCTTGGTATATGATTGTTTTGATATTCTTGGTTGCGCTACCAACGAATGGTGATTAATCCAGCAAGTGTATTGTAGGTGTGCCGCAGCAAGTGATTTAATTCCAAAACATTGCCCTCGTAAATAAACAAAATGCGGCTGGAGAAGAATGAGTATCCGAAAGCTTCACGTAAGTGAAACAAAGAACTTTAACACCTTGGTGCAGTGTGTAATTGTGTGCTTATTGCAGAATACTTGTACAATGCGTCGATCATTACATACGCTGGATTCTTCTGCCTGTTGATTGCATTCTGCTCGCCATACTGGGTACAGGCGTTTGAAGGCACATCAAGCAATTTTGAAAATATGGGCTTGTGGGAATATTGCTTCTATCAATTTCGATATCCATTCTACCAGTTTGACAAGCTCTTCACAGGTTGTCATCATGTCTTCAGCTCCGAGTATCATGTTATACGAGAGTGGTTGCTACCACCTTGGCTAATGGCAGTGCAGGCATTTGTCACCATGTCTTTCATGCTGAGCTTTAGTGCAAATTGTATCATGGCATTGCAGCTGTGCAGATGGCCATTGAATTTCGTACTCAAGTACGAGTACATCCTCTCAGCAATTGACTTTATATGTGTTGTCACAACCAGTAAGTCGAGCTACTATTTACTTTGTATCATCTGATAAGAATAACACTGTTGTTTGCTTTTAGCTGTGTTCATGTTCTTTGCTGTTGTTGTGTTTGGCGCATCGCATACACGGCGTGATTGGTTAATGTATCCCAATTACAACTATTTGAGCTGGTCATACGGCATTGCAGTATGTTCATTCTTCTTTCACTTGTTCGCCAGCTTCGTGCTGTACAAGGAGGCGGCGCAGAGTTATAATCTGCGTCAACAATCACGTAATCTCATCATGCAAATGGATCCAAATCCACAGCATCATGGTCATTGGTAGGAAGCATAAAACGAAATGGAATGCACGTCAGCATGCGAAGAGAATCTCGTCGCTTTCTCGACATTAATAGTATTTGCGTTTTTTTTACTAATGCAGGAGAGCCTTTTATAATAATAGTGCCTTATTTAGTAATTATTGTAACAATCCGTCCACGATGTTTTTAGCATTGACATGATTTGTAAAATCAAGTATATCGATTAAATTTTATTGAATTGAAGAAGAATTTCATCGGTTTCGCCATTACGAGCGTACGATTAAATTAATTACAGCGAATGCGAATGTTAACGATGCGAGTTGGCGCATAGTTGTTGCGCGCGTTGCAATTAATTCGCCAACAATTCGCGTGCGCCGAACGCATATGAGCATTAGATCCTCCTATAACGCACAATGGATGAATGAATAGTGTTCGGGAATCATAAATTTCCTGCTGCCTGCCCGAAATTGGGAGCGGCGCGGAGCGTAAAGATTGCAAAACTTTTAGCGCACCCGACCGAATTCATAACTTTGTCGACTACTGCCTGCCAGCCGCCGTTCGGGCTCCAATTTATTTAATATTAAAAAGTTTTAGTCGTCTGCATGCGTGTCAGTTCAACTTTAGCAATCACTTGCATGCGCATTGTGTGAAAACAAGTTGGGAACTGCGAAAATGCCGCACGTATGTAGATCGACGGATGCGATAGCATTGCATGCACTGCATAGCAAGAAGAAAGCGGCGGCGTTGGAGGACGATGGCCGCCATTTGAATGCCGCCGACGAATTGATGTGCGCCGTAAAAGTGCCATAAATAAATCATCGTCCCATTGCGCTGTGGATGGCTGCTTAATTATTTCAATGTCTCTTCGCTTGATTGAATTGCCGCACCGCCAGAGGACGAAGCAAACTCTACTCCTTTTTTGCTCCCCGAGCAACTCCTCCGTCAATCTATGATTTTACGAGCAAAACACTGACTTTTATCTCTCGCCAGTGAGACAATACAATATAGCCGGACGCAATGATAAAAGAGCAAGGCAGCAGCAGCAACACCCCGAGAGTGATTTACGCATTTGCCCGTCGTCAATTTACGATCTGCAGATGGTGTGTTTTTCATCGCAATCGCAATTCTCAAATCGATCGAGGCCCGCACGTATCGCGCATTGATCGCCCAATGGTCATGTCTTTCGAGCGAGCGCTCAAATTAAAAATGCATAGTTTAATGAGGAGAAAGCGCATCATCTTGGAATCGATACGTGAGTGAGTCATGGTCGATTACACCGAAAAAGGAAGAGTTGGCGAATAAATAAGTCAACTCACCCGGCACGTGATGCTTGTGCGCGATGCGCAGCGCTTCCTCCATCGCCTCCAGGGACAAGTTGCCGTCGACAATAAGCAGTGGCGCATCCGCGATTTGCTTCTCGTGGCGGCGAATCACGTCGGGCGTGAGCAGCTCGTGCACGTCCATGTCGCCGACGAGGAAGCGACACTCACCGCCGGCGTCAAAGACGACCATGCATTGCGCGGTGCGCGCCGCCGGCACCACAAGCGGGCATTGTCCGCTAAGCGATGCGCTGATCGCTTTGCCACCCTCATCATCGCCGACGGCGGTCACGAACACTGCGCGCTCCTGCGATGGCGGCTGCAATTTGCCCAAAGCCTCGCAGATATTTCTCGCCACACCGCCGGCACTTTCCCGAATCTCGCCACCATGAATCCGTCCGTCCAACTGCAAACAATGAGAAACAATTAGTAATTCGCCGCAGAAATTGATTAGGATTCATTCATATTGCGCGGAAGGAATCAAATGTAAGCATACACATGTAGGAGGATGCGGCGCGTCGACGCCAACGCGCACTGCAGCCACCGCCGCCGCCGCCGCCACGGCAGTCGAGCGGCGAACGCGAACGCCTCCACACATCGCCAGCACCACACGCACTCGGAACCCGCTGCTCCCCGTGTCGGTACGCGCGTTCCTCGTTCCCGTCGGAAATCATGCTGGCCACTTCGCCGCCGTCGTCTGGAATGTCTCATCACCAGGAGCACGTCGCTCATCATCATCGTCGTCGTCCACTGCACCGCCGCTGCGCTCGCATGCATTAAGGAAAGTCATGTGTGCGCCAGTGACGATAATTTCTAAACATTCGCATCGCATGCACAACTTAGAAACGCGCTGCGCCGGATGAAGACATCCATCCATCATCACTAATTCGCAGTAGAACAAACTCTTGTGCGCGCCCGCTTCGCTTCGCTTGCAGTACGTGCAAACCATATGAACCGCAAAACCGCCTCACACAGAGAAATAAAAAGTTTAAAACAATTCGTAGTGCGTTTAATTTGCCGCTTTGCTCCGCTCGCTCACGATTGCAGTGCAAAGTATATAAAGTATTCAAAAAGATAGTGTGCGTGAGGTGTAAAAGGGAGGAAAAGGGCGCTCTCATCATTGATTTGCTTCAGCTCCCTTTGAAATCAAGTGTTTTCGTCAACGGCAAGGTCGCTTTCCCAATTTAAGAACGAAAGACGCACCCCGACGACTACGACCACGACGACGACGACGACTGTACGCACGCATACGACAAGGTAATAATTGTTCTAATTCCTCTTCTACGAAAAGATAAGGTTTGCAATAATGAGGACGTGTTTTGTCTTGTCTCATCTTTCACCCCTTCTCTCCGTCTTGCTCATCAAGAAGTTGTTGGGTTTGTCGTTTTGCCTATAATTTTCCTCCCCTGCAGTCAGTCTCCCGTCGGATGCTTCGAGGGGGCGGCGGCGGCGGCGGGTGCGGAAACCGCCAAAGCCGTCTTATCAAACAAACGCGGGATTTGCTTAAGTGGCTCACTAATGCGTCATCATTCACTTGGCTTTTTCATCCTCGACGTGAAAAAACATCAGCAGAGCCTCTCAACTTTATACCGAAATTCATTTTCATTATCAGTCAATTTTCAATAAATTTTCCGCCAACGTCAGCGCAAAAACTTACATCATTTGCGCATTTACGATAACGTTAAAAGTTATATCGAATCATATTTTTCTCATACTAATTTTATGTGCCATTTGCGATAAGAATGTTATCATCATCAAGAAATATATGACAATGATACATAAAGATTAAAGTTACGAATTAAAAATTCGTTTATAATTAAATGCAGAAGGCGGCAACTTTAATTGTATTTACCTAACTTGAGATTAATACTCGTTTCTCACTAAATTATCAATGGATTTGGCCAATTTTCAATACGCCACACGTACGTACGTCAATACAGCTAAAATTCCATTACGAACAATAAAATTTTCTGATATTTTTACGCCACCTAAAAATAAGCTAAAAGAACATTGCCATTTGCGTTTATTAGCACAGCGCAAAGCAGCAGCAGCAAGTGAAAAGTACGCAGCAAAAGCGTCTATTTTCGATGACGTCGTCGACATATTCCACATAGTATGACGTCGTCGCCGTCGTCCTGCCGCCTTCGCGCCTGTTTATAGATTAAGGTGTGTAATGTATAACAAAGTCCGCAAATGCGTACGTTTTCCGCGTTTAAATGTATTGCCTGCCTGCCTGCCGCCACCGCTGCTGCTGCTTTTTCAATTCCTCTCTCACCCAAAACTGATTTGCCGCTGACGGACTGACGACGGGCAACGAGACGAGCGAGCATGTAAATAAAATACGTGTCTTAGCTTTTGCACTTTACGCGTTTCGCAAACGCACAAAATAAATAGAAATTTCAAATTCAAATCAAGATTGTAATTAATCCATTCGGAACACCTTGGCTGGCTTTATCAAGTTTTCTGCACGCGACATGACAGGCGACAAGATGACAAAATATGTTTTGAATTTTCGCACGCCGACGACGACGACGACAAGCAAGTAAGAGTTACGTGTTCAACTTCACGTTGAATCAATTACCATATTCTTCATTCGTCTCGTCTCTTCTTCTTCTTGATGCAAACTGTAAATATTTATCTATCTGCTGCTTGTTAACGCAAAAGATGGCAATACATACGTAAACACGTATTATTGCAATTATGAAGCGCGTTTTTCTCGCTCGTTGAATTTTTCATGTTTGTTTATCAATGATGTGCTGCGCAATTTGAAAATACGCTCGCATTCAAAATATTGCTGCAAGTGCGCAAAACGTGCGCGTGCCGTGTTCATGGTTCATGGAGTAGTGATATTCGGCGGCGGATGCGAGAGAGATCGGCCCGAACGGTAGGCCGCTGTGGAAAAGCAGGAGACACTGTGGAGCGGCTAATTTTAAAAGCGCTCGATAATAAGGAGCCCGAGTCGCAGACGACGGCGGCACAAGCGAAAAGAAAAGATTATGAAAAGCTTACTCGTGTGCACTTTCAATTTCATGCAATTATTAATACAGTAGACTTCTGTTATAATGATGAGGAAAGTACTGGAAAAGATTCGTCGTTATAAGTGAATATGTGATTGAACTAAGATTTGCCCAGCTAGATAATAAAAAAAATGTAATTCTCGCTTTTTTCTTAACATGGTCGATATAGTTGCATGAAATTTTCGTTATTTAAGTTTCAATTTAATCTAGAAAGATTAATCAATAGTGAGGTTTTCGCTTATTACGAAGACTGAGCTTAAAACGGCTTTATGACAAGACCACATAGATTTTTCTGACTTTTCTAGTTAATATTAATAGGGTAATAATAAAACTTTATGATTTTATGAATAAATCATCATTGCATTTGTCGAAACAGTCGTTATATCCAAAGAATGTACATATTGCTTTTAACGACGGGCCTTGAAGAAAAACCCGCTTTATTTATTTTACAAGTAAACGAAGAAGAAACTAAAATGTTCACTTAAACTTCTTAACTCTGGCTGACTTCTCAGTAACAAAAAAAGTAAATAACTTTGATAAACGAAAATTAATAAGACGGACGTTATATACGAAAGAGATTTTCTTTACATATCAAATCAGTCGTTATACTCGAAATCAGATGCTTTACAGTCAAATACCCAATTCATATATTCAAATGAATTTCTTATGATAATTACTATAACAAAAGTTGCAATAAATAAAATTTCACTGTATATGAGAGAAGAGATCAAAAAGAAAATCAAGAAAATCAACTTTTTCTTATTGCGTATTTTCATGTTTCAACGATAAATATTGCGTTCAAGTTGAAATTGTTCACATTTTTATAAAAGCAATTTAAATGCTTCTTGCTGCTTTAGAAGTACGGCAAATACAAGTTTATTCTAATATTCCGACAGGAAATGAAGAAAATAGCGTGGAAATAATATACCGATAAAATCAGGCGAAAATCATTTCAATTTTACTATGAAAAGATTACGAATCTTTTCTATTCTAATACTTTACTTTATGAATTTTTCATAAAGTTCAATTTCACTTTTTGTTTATTAGAATTTCAGATTACTCCGCAAATTTTCTCAAGCAGTTCTCCTACTTCTTACTGATTGCAAGTAACGATAAAATTAGATATTTCCTCATTGCGAAATGAAGGAAAATTGTATCCGGTGAATAAAATACTTGTATACATATATCAAAGAGGACGTACGTTTCGGTTCCATCAAATATAAAATTTACTTTTCGTTGCCTTTTATTACATGTAATTTTTTATTTCGCATATACCTACTAGAGAGAAACGCAAAACAACTTTACATTACGCTGAAAGCGCACTGAACCGGCCGCAATAAAAGTCACATTTAATGAAGAAGGAAATATTTGCAAATTTATTATTCGCATTTCTTCATTTTAGACGTTTTTCACTAATTTTATATCTCACTTTTCGTATTATTATAAATTGCACGCTTTTACTCAGCAACCGGAAAAAAAATGTACCTCTATTTCCAATTTGTTGTAACACCAGTTAATAAAATATCCGGGAATTGAATTATTACTGATTTGAATTTTTATTGAATTTGCCAAACAATCCAATTACAACATCAAATAAATAATTCCCGAATAAATTGCCTAGATGA
The DNA here is from genome assembly GCA_963978815.1 of Aleochara curtula. Lineage (NCBI taxonomy): Eukaryota > Metazoa > Arthropoda > Insecta > Coleoptera > Staphylinidae > Aleochara > Aleochara curtula. Next base: position 10,158,861 of record OZ022219.1, on the reverse strand, counting down.
AAATATTTTCCAGGATTAAAATAACATATAAAAAAAATTCCTTCCTTCCCAAAATCCTTTACAAATAGACCGTAAACTTGTTTTTCATATTCTAAAGTGGTTTTTCTAACCGTACCAAATAAAAGTCCTTAATGATATCTGCGATTTGAATTGAGGAAGAATTGAGGAGTAGCAGCATTTAGTTGTTTCTCAAAGTGGGCTTAATTTGAATAAAATCGATTTGTTAGACGCTTTCGTCTGTCTTTCCTCTTTACAAATATTGAATAGAAAATAAATTGAAGAAAAACACAAATCAATTTTACATTAAATTTCCCTTCTTTACATTACCGACTCACAAAAACAACAGACAACCAAAGAAAACAATTATTTCTCTTAGACAAAAAAGCAAAAAAAACTTGATAAAACTTTCTTCGCTTATAACGACGCTTACAGCGAGTATTTTCGATTATTGTATAAATTTTAGCAGATATCTATCAAAAATCATTTGGATATAGCGACCCTAATTTCATTACTAATGCCGAGCGAGCATGTTTAACACATTTTATTCGGATATAGCGACCAAATTGATGAAATGTCTTACCTATTATAAAAAAATATAATTTATAAATTTATTTATGGTTATAGCGACCTGGTAATTATTTAATCATACGAATTACTCCTTATATTAAAAATTCATCTGGTTATAACGTTTTAAATTTCACTCATAACGCCCACGAAGCCATTATAATAAGCCATCTAATTCGGATATAATAACCAACCATAATCTACATTTATAATGCATTCGGTTATAACGACTATAATCACCCTCATAACGCCCAAAGAGCCATTATAATTCGGATATAACGACCAGTTGAAACATTAAGTTTAAGTAATTTTAAGACTTTTCGCTGATTATACAGCAACTACCCACATACAACCTCATCCGTTTATAGCGTCGTAATCCTATCAATTCCTATCATCATCATCGTCATCGTTAATTGTACATAATCCTTAATTATCGCAGATTATAGATTTCACTTTATTAAGCTTCAAATTGTGGCTGTGGTTGCGGTTTCTCAAGTCGACTTGAGAATGAAAAGAAAACCCTAATTAAAATAACGAAAGCGCTTACAGTCCCAAGGTGATTAATTTGCAATATAAATGCAAATTGCTATTAATGATGCAAACGCGCGGAAAATTAATTCCTTGCACTAATTTTCCACCGCCTACTCAAAGAAAATCCACCGTACCTCCTCTTCTCTCGCCTACTCGACTGCATTTTTCCATTTCGCATTCGCGATAAAAAGCGAAAAGAACTCACGAAAAGCACCACGTTCAGTTCGTTTTTTCTGCGTTACATTTATTGCGAAACTCAACGTCCGGAATACGGTATAAACACACAAAACTGAATTGTCAATTGTCGTTTATGACTACTGCATGTAGCAGCAGCATTTCGGAAGTTTAGCAACTTCGATTCGTCGAATGACAATCCAGTTCGGTTCGGTTCGAATCCGTACAGCTCGATAAAAAAGCAAGCACAATGCACACACATTGAGAAATGCACAGTCAGTTTTATCGCACGATGCCAAACCGCCGTCGAAATTCATAAATAGTCAAAAACTTGACCCTATTCCAAACGCGCACACCCCGCGGAGCATACACTAGAATTTGATGAGTTTGATACCGAGCAACGAACGCACTTTGCGAACGCTCGTTAAGATGATGTGAGGATGTGGTGTACGACTAGCAGCCAGCGGGCCGGGGGTGGCGGTGGCGGCGGCGGTGGTAGCAGTTCGCGAGGGTAGAATGGGAGCCAAAACGAAAAAATGGGTCGTCTTCTTGAATCATCATCATCATCATGAAATTCAGCTACGAATATAGCTGCTACGCATCTTTATTTAATATTTTGCATTTGTTGTTTTTTTGTTTTGCTCTGGCAAAGCCAAAGTTTTATCGTGTTATCCTTTCGTATCCTTTGAGAAAGTTTGCGCATTTTTCCAATTTTTGTTTGTGCTTAAAACTTTTCTCATTTTTTTGCAACTCGTATGCGCAAAGATTTCATAAAAGTAAATCTGGGCTAAATAATTTTGAAAAATTATTCTTAATCACTCATCAAGACGAAAAACAAAAAAATCCTCTAGCCCTCGTTCTATGCGGCAATTTATTGATAAGATTGTTTATTTCGTCGTGCGTTTATAAACAAGAAAACCAAATTCAAAATTCAACAAATATTTATCAAAAATTATGCTAAAACTTGAATTTTGATCATTTCTAAAAATCATTTTTGTTTACACATATTGTTTATCATAATCTATTAATAATTCCTTATTTCCTTGCAACGCGTATTAATCAACAAAGAAATACTAAAAATAGTTTGAAATCCCTTACGACCCACGCAAATTTGAAATTGTCTACTGCCTACTTTTTAATTAAACCGAAACAACGCGGAAAATACAGCCACGTAGAAAGCACACATGATGCATGATCCTGTTTTGCGCGACATTCGCATAAATAGAGCAAAGACTAATTGCGCGTGCATTTGATGCAATATGCATTTCATTACGCGTTTCGACACGCGTGAATCGATTAACGAATGGCCGATGTGACAGTCACGTGTCGTGCATACTGATGCAAATGCGCACATGACAAATGAATTTGTCAAATAAATTAAAAGCATTACGCTATACATTGCATCCGCTCATCCCCACATCATCTCCCTTCCCCATATCCACACATATGATGAAATTTGCATTTCAACATTAACATTAACAACCCTAATAGAAAATATTTCTTTTTATTATCATAACACACATTCTTCAATATTTCTCATTCATTGGAAAAGAAGTTATGTTTCCTTTCAATTCACATAATAAGGATTTATACGAAGAAGCAGGCGAATTGAATAACAATAATAAGCGCATTGATGATAACGATGCCAATAAAAAAGTAAACAAATGTTTTCTCTTAAAAGTGAATAAATAATTCAGAAACTTCTCAATTTTCACGTCTTGATTTTTATGAATTTAAATGAAAAGTTCATAATTTTCATTTACAGAATTTCCCAAGGAATATTTCAAAAAACTCCTATTTTCTCTAAACAATGTATATTAAGATTTAATTTTAGTATCAACTTTAAAATAATCTTTATATTTTGAAATACGTAATACTATTCATCATCCCCTGTTATTCATCATCCACAGACAAAAGATGCATTTACGCTTATCTCAAATAGTTTCTAAACTTCACTTTCAAATGCAAGAAGGAAGTTTTCTATATAAAATGAATAAATTCAAGCAAATAATTTAGCGTTTTCTTGCGCGTTTCTTGCAATCAACGACCAGCAATCAATGAATGCGTTTTAATTCATGCATAATAATAGTGAGCATTAATAATACATTTGATGGCTTCAAATGTGATGATTGAAAGCGAGATCGAGAATAGGCATAATTGATTTTGAAATCAGTAAATCTCTTTGAACACGCGTACGCGAGAGATAGAGAAGCGCACAGCACAGCACAGCACAGCACAGCACAGCACAGCACAGCACAGTACCTATAGTAAGTTCCGTACTTCCGTATGAGGAAAGACGGTTAATTAATTATGAATCACACACGTCACGAGTGACGTTGTCGTTTCGCCCATTCAACGCGATTTCGTTTCGGATTGAACAACGGCAATCAGCGAATCAATAGCGCGGAAACGCACTACCCGTCAGTGTGCATGCACATACACATGCTGAAGGTATGTCGAATAAGTAAAGTAAGCCTAGTATATAGTAGATGAGAATCACGAGCTGTGAAGCATGGTTCTCGTACTTCTCGTATAAATTACGAACAATCAATGCCAAGACGACGACGACGAAACGCGCATTGAAAATGCGTTTAAATTGATTCGAATTAAATGGACATCAAGTACCTACATGCGTTGAATTGTAATTCAAATAATTGATGATTTCTATGTGTAATTGCGTCGCATTTTCAATATACACAATCATTCGATTACATACATACATTAATTCCATAAGGAAATTGCATAGAAATGAATAGCAATTTAAAAAAGTAATGATAACAAAAGGAAATTATTTTTTAAAGCATAAATTATCTGCGTATTGCATTTTCCAACTTTTCAAATCTCTTTAAATAAATGTAGTTGACTTTATGGATAATTGAAGCGTAAAAAAATAAATCGCTGCCTTCCTCATCCTTTCTACTCTAAACAAAAATCATAAATAAAAACTAGAATCATTTTATGACGCTTGATGAAGTGTGAAGTTTTATTTTTTTCAATTTAAAAACTTTCCAATTACACTTACTAAAAATTAATAAATCTTCAAAAATTCCAAATTAAAACTTGTCCTTCATCCTAGAAGAAAAGTTTCAAGCATTCTTGACTTTTCTTTACTTAATATAGTTTCCTCCTTCTTTCTTATTATCCTTTAATACTTAATCAAAAAGACTAATAGGAAAAGGAAACCACAAACACATTTTCCTATTATTACTTATGTGTTAAATTATGTGACTTTTTGTAATTATTTATTTAAACATTTTCTTAACTCAAATTCAATTATTTCAAAACCAAACTTCTTTTTTCCACGTCAATTAAAAACTTTTGCAGCTTACTAAAGAATTAATAAGTTTTCCAAATTTTCAATTTCTCTAAAGAATAGTTGCTCAAAGTCCGTACTTTTCTTGACTTAATAAATTTTCCACTTTCTATTTTATTATCCTTTAATACTCAATCGAAAAGACCAACAGATAAAGAAAACTACAAACACATTTTAATATCATTTCACTTGACTGATATCGAGCTTTTGAATCGCATCGCGAGCAAGAAGGAGCGACGAGCATGAATGATGTCTGATTAAAGCGCAGTGCAATCGATCGCTCACTCACTTAATGCCTATCAGTGTTTGTCTCGTCATTAAGTAAGCGTACACGTACATCCACCTTTCACATGGTCGCCGTGCTGGATGTGCGGATGAGCATGATAAAGAGGAAGCTATTTATTTAACGTCATCGCATCGCCTCGCCTCGTCGCGCCGTGAAGTTAAGTGAAGGTAAAGAAAGCAGCGCACATCAATAATAATCATTCATTCGATAATTTTAAATAGGCAAATAGTACAAAAACGACCGCGAGAAATGTTTACGCATAATTAAAATAATGAATGACTTAATCATTCACTCATCTATTCACCTTATTCTACTACAAAGTGATTACAAGCAAACTATTTGCCAATTGACTCGACTGAGAAATGATCAAGTTCTTTAAGGAACACCTTGTATTGGCTGGTAGCATCAAAGATCGAAGAAGTATATCATAGCGCATTAGTAATTAATGTTCGCGTAGCATGCAAATGAATCATCAGTCGTCCGCAAACGCGCATTGAAATAATAATTAGCGTTCGTTTAATTTCCAGGCGAACGCAATGGGAAAAACTTTGATATATTGGGCTCGTGTATTCAGTTATGCGCTGATAAATTGTTCACGATACTTTTAATCGTTCAGCTATTTTACAAACAGAAAATTTCATGCATAAAAAATTGCCGATTTGTCATAAATTAATATCGAACAACATAAAGAGAAACATTCTTTCAAATATTATATTTGTTGAAAGTTTTTTTCTAAAATGTTTCTGCAATAGTTAATTTCAGTGTTTAATTAAAGACTTTAATTGAAAATTACCCAAAACTATTAAATTGAGTTTTTTAATTTTTATGACTGAAGAACGTAAAATTGTCAAAAGTTCAAAAATAAATTTAATATTTTTTTAGAATAGAAAAATGTTTGTTGAAAATAATTCCTGAAATATTCTGCACAAATTAATAATTAAACGACTTCATTTAATTACCTAAAACTGTAAAAAAAAACGAAATATTTTTCATTTTTATGACTTTGACATCATAAAATTTCATATGTACTAAACGTAAGTATTTAAACCCAATAAAAATATGAATTTCGGCAAATAATCCATAATTTTTTTTGGTAGCCTAAATTTTTTCTCCATTTACTAATTAAACAAAGTTATAAAAACGCTTTTCCTATTTTCTATTTTTACACGTAAGTATTTCATATCGCATACGTAACGTATATGTGTTTTTTTCTTCAATATGGTCAGCTGTAAATCGAAGATAAAAATAGCACAAATTACAATCGATTTGAGTCTTCTTTTTTGCCCTACTCTTCCTTTTTCTTTCTTCAATATCTAATACTATTACACCATGACCATGAAGAAAAAGACGATGACGAAAGAGGAGAAATTCTCACCGCAAACGCATAAAGAAAAATGTGCATACAGAAAAAAAAATCCTAGTTTCCATCTCTCATAAATTAGAATCATTATAGACTCCCTAACGATAGAATCATAAATAAATAGATTGCCAATATGAACATCGCATTTCGTTTCGGATGCTCATTTACAGCTCGTTGTGTGCGCCTATTTGCCTGTTTATGTGTGCGCGTGTGTGTGAATTATTTACAAACGTAGCTGTGTGCGTGCATTGCGCATGATGATATTTATAGATAGAATTGCTTCAATGACCGCTTCATTAACGTATGCATGCGTCCTTCCAGGTTTTCACATAATCACAAACATACCTAACCTACTACTACTCGCGCCCTGCCCCCCCTCCCCCGAACGCGAATATGCCCATGGATAATTTGTATAAACCTGTTTAATTTCACTTCATTCACGTGCGCGTCCGCTACATTCCATAAATTCTATGAATTCGCATTTGAATTTATATCACCAAAGCTTCAATATGAATATGCGTTGGCGTATTTTAATTCTTGCAATGCAATTGCCGCAGTAATTATAGAATTTGTTGATTATCATCGCGCGTTATTTTAATGAGTTTTGAATTAGTATTGAAATGCACAAAATTGCAAGAAGAAATCAGTTAAATTATTATAAATTATTGACTTGTATTAATTTGATTATTCGAGTAGCCACTAATTAAAACTTACAACAAATATTTATTAATGCAAGTGTGTAATAAGCACCGCGCATTAATGGAAATTTTAATAATTAATTATGCAGCAATTAAATATTTGTTTCAACAAATACGTTTCATAAATCCTCTAATTATTTACGTAAATCATTGAATTTTAATCAATATCAAAAGAAATTGGATTTCCCTTCTGAAAATCCATTATTTTCAGAAATAATTGAACAATTTCCAAATATATGTAAATTCTTTGTTATCCTTCTAAAATTAATTTAAGATAAACGCATTATTTCCTAATATACTTGCAAATTTCTAAAAATATGTAAATAATACGTGATCCTTTTATACCATATAAAAAAGGATAATAGATCAACAAAATCTTTAAACTAAAATCCTTGTAATCAAATTCAATATCTTGCAACTAAGATTAATTTAAGGTAAATGCTTAAAAATTCAATATTTCCTGAATTTCCTCAAATAATTTCGGAAAATTTAGAAATAATACGATATCCTTTTACGCCATATAAGAAAGGATAATTGATCAACAAAATTTGAACACAAATATTACATTATCCGATACGCTTTTTGAGAACGAACTAAAACTCACGATGAAGAGGAACGAATGAATGAAAATATCAAACGGGGAATTTTTACTTTTTCAGCAGCACCAGTCGAAGTGTATTAAAATGGCATTCGATTCGACAACACGCATACACTTTTTAACATTTGCCACGCGTTCTGCTTGCACATTCATTCGCAACGCTTTTCGATTTTATCCCCTCGAGTTCTTCATACATTTACATTTCTATATATTTTTTTACATTCGTTTGTACGTTTAGTCCCCGTGCGGTTTCACTTACACGTCCGTATGCGTTGGCGGTGCCAATGGCAGTGGCAGTGGCAGGCGATGGCAGCGCAACGCGTTATCGAATACCAAATAATATTCGATTTAAATTCAGTTTCAGACTCTTCGTTCGCTGCGCCGTCAGTCAGTTTGTTGCCGAACGAGTGTGGTGGCTCAAAGACACCAAAGCAATGCGCATGAATGCGGAGGAATCTAAAGCTTTTCCGGTCCGAATCGAGTAACGCGTCCATGTCAATTTACGCACGAGGGAAGCAGCGCAACCTTCTTGTAATTGATCTATGCGCATATGCGATTGATATCCCTATGAATGTATGTGCGAAGGAAGCCTTTCGTTAAATGTCATGTGATTTTCTATTTCATTTCTCTAAGAAATCCTTATTAATGCTAAGTAACACTAATAGATACTCAAATTTCACTACTTATTGCTTACTTCTTAGTATTGCCAATAAATACTTCAGAAAATAGTAGTGGAAATAATAAATTTCATCTTATCATCTGATATTTCCCTAAAACCCTAAAATATGTCTAATTAAAAGTGACCGTTATATAAGAGGGGGAAATCGTAAATTTTGTTAGTTATAAGTTATCCTATTTCTAAATTCAATTAAATGTCTCTTTACTGAGATTACTTTAAAGTACACGCTTAAATATTTTGATAAGAAAATGAATTTAAACTTCCTGCTTTCAACTTCATTTTCTACTAGAAATGTTCTTTTAACTAAAAGAGCGAAAGAAGCCTTGCGTTAAACGTCATGCGATTTTCTATTTCATTTCTCCAGGAAATCCTTATTAATGCTAAGTACCTAATAGATACTCACATTACACTACTATTATCGTCATAAATAATTCACTACCTATCATGTTTACATAAATTGTTTAAATGAATGTAAACTAATACAAGTAAAACTATAGCAAAAGGGATCGTTATATACGAAAATCGCTATAAGTGCTTTCATCGGAGATTTCAAGCTTGCTTAGAAATGGTCGTTATATCCAAAGGATATGTTAGAATTTGCGTTAAAACCCTTTCGCAATTCTATTCAATATCTCTTCACTGAGTTAATAAACGCTTAAGAACTGAATAACTTTTAGTTAAATACTTTAATAAGAAATTAAATTGAAACTTCCCTCGCTCAACTTGAATTCGTCAAGAAAAGAAGAACGAAAATGTTCCGAACATGAACTTTAAATTAATGGAAAATTTCCCAACATCTACTTTATCAACATGGCTAAAAATGTACGAAAAACTTGCAAGCAATTAGAAAAAGTATTTGGGCGTTTTCGCTAAGTAGTTTTAAATGTTCGCAGCGATTTGTACACCTTCACACGCGATAATTTTCGGTGTTGTTGTTTTTTCCCTATTGGCGGCAGCGGCGGCGGCGGCGGCGTTCATCATGGTTCGCTAGTCGAGTTATCGCATAGCGTAAGTCGTGCGCGCCATGCCCGCTGAGCCCAATAGGATAGGGGATTACGTAATCCTTCCTCGCACAACAACAAAGCCGCTCTCGTCCTTTGGCACTAATGTTAGTGGTGAAGCCGCCTCCGAGCAAGAGAGCACGCAAGCGAACGAGCGCGGCAAGAAGGTGAAGGCGAGCGGCGGTTAGGGAAAAAGGATTACTATATCTCAGTAGCGGCACTACCCTTGATTTGCTGATGCCGATGTGCGTTTTGGGTTTCGTTCCGTCGCCCCAAAAAACGGACGAGAATTTTCCCCATTGTTGTTGGCGCGTTTAGATTGAACAAATAGTGCAGAAACCCGAAAACAAATCACAATTAAGGTGCTAACGAAATTATGGCTCTGTAAGATTATCATCACTCGTTACTCAAATTTCCCTCAAATAAAAATTTCTCGGCATCAAAGAAAGGAAATTACAAAAAGGGAAATGAACATTTTCCTCGAATTACGCGATTTCTCAAGCCACTCACTATCTATTTCATCCCTAAACATTACCAGTAATGTAAGAAAATTATTTACGTTATAAATTTTCCTTTGGTAAAATGTTCTTTCTTGATTTTTCTTGAAAATACGGTGTTAATCAAAGTGAAATAAATGATTAATAACTCAACACTTCTCAACGAAAATGGAGAAATTTCCAGAATAAACGGCATATTAAATCCGAGAATTTCCCAATTTTTACGTCTTTATAGCTATGATACACTCATAAATAATCTTCAAAATTCTCCGTAACTACGACGAAATAAACAATCAACCCCCCCTTGATCTTAAATTATTTCTCTTCATTCTCACAAGTCAACATAAAAAAATATCAACAAGTAATAAATTTATCCGCTAAACCGCATAATGAAAACAAATGTTTCATTCACCCTGTCTGCGCGCATTTCATTTGTTTTCCTCCTTATTATTTTTACACGCGTTTTTTCCGTAAGCAAGTTAGCAAGCAAGTAAGTAAGTAAAGTAACACTATAATAAATGTACATATTTTATATTCGGTCGGTGCGGCAATTCGTTAACGCAAAAATATCGCCGACGTTCATTGAGGAAAATTTACGTTTACACTTCATTACTTTATACGGGATGCGAAAATATATTTTCGCGAATATTCGGCCATATTCATTATTCATCTTTCTTGCCGTTCAACGTTCAACTTGCTCGTGCTCTTTACTTTAACCGCTTGGTTGGCCTGCATTAAGCCACCCCTTCCGGCCCCCTTTACCCCCTGCCCGCTGCTCTAGTCCTTTTTGCATTCCTTCCCACTTCTCGTCCTTTAGTCGCAACTATGTCATGATGCAAAGATGATAATGTCGAATGGCTAGTAGCACACTACTGATATTCGCACAAAGCAAGCAAGCAAGCAAGCAGCGCATTACATTATTCGTTTTACTCCTCATCGCATCGCATGCCGCATCGCATCATAATAGCCATGCGATAAAATTCCAGCTGGTGCTGTGTGTGATCACTTTTTTATGCGTTTCCTTCGTGCGTCTTTAGTCTGCTCATATTTCCATCGCATTAGCAACATTGTGTGTACACGACTATTAGCTGCATGGGCATGCAACATGCAAATTGCAAATTTTCAATCTATATTCGTTTGCTCATTTTCACGCACACTTTAACTACGTTCCTAATAAATATTCATTGCATTAATGCACTCGTTTTTCATTTGATGTGCTGTTGTGTGTTCGTTTATTCAGGCGCGAAGAAAATCTATTACCATGTGGGGTTTTTAATTACTTTACATTCTCCTAACGTAAATAAAATAAGCAATCATTGCAGATTGCATTAATTAACGTTAAATTTCATATTGAGTTGGAAGCAATTACTGAATTAAGTAATTATTTACTTTCAAATGGTGAATAAAATGTAAGTAATTGTTTTTATTATGTAGGTGGATCGTGTATTTCTTAAATACAAATTATTAAAAGCGTAATAAAGCATTAGTAAGGAAACGTGGTAGTTAAGAAGGCGAGTTTAACACGTTATCAACTTATCAACACGTTTTTGCACCTGTTTGGTTGCATGTACAACTATAATAATTGCACTTTTTGCGCTATTATGCAGTACTTTTATGCACTCGATAATTTCCTACTCGCGATAGGGGGCAGGTGATTAGCATATAATACAAGATAACCACATTTAATTCAAGAATTCGCATTTAAGGGCGCTCACCCGTTAGCGGTAATTACTTCAGCGAAAATATAAAATTAAAATTTAATTTCAGAGATTTCTATGGGCGTCAATAGTGATTTGACAATGAAATACGAAAGAATTGAAAGATGTGCGCGTGTGTGAGGTGTGATTTTTCGCACCTTCGAGTTAAACGATTATCCGCGGCAATTAATTAATAATAATGGACGTTTAATATTTAAATAAGTATCATTTTCGCACCTACGCGTGAACTGATAATTCGCAGTAGTTGTCATTATTTATCAACCATTATTATTTTAATTACGTGTGAATTTATGAGCTGCTCTTTTCACACCTCTGCATTTTATTTATATGCGTCTATTTTAATACGCCTTTACACACGCAATGTATGTATATGTGACAGTTGCATACGAATAAATCATATTTCAATTCATTCAATACACACTCTTCCGCTCGCGGTATAATAAATCAAGTCATGCGCTATATGCAGTCGAGGAATTTCCGCTGTTTTACGACGAGCTTAATAATACATAATTAAAGTAAATGAAATCCCATATTGGGCACTTACCCATCAAGTACATTGTACGTCACTCTTTGGAAGATTGGATGAAGAAGATGAACGAAAACACTACTAAAGATTGAATAATTCGATTTACCATTATAACTTTTGCGGAGCGTGAAGCTGAACGGGGGTGCCTGAGTCCATCCGCCGCGGCCGGCCGGCTGCTGCCGTCTACTGGAGTGAGGGGTACCCACATTCAGCTTCGCGCCTTGAAAAAGTTATAATGGCAAATCTAATTCTTTAATCATTAGTAGTGTTTTTGTGAATCATCATCTGCTTCCGACCTTCAAATAGTGTCACGAATCAGACTTGGGGTAAGTAGCCAATATGGGTTCAAAGTTTCTATTATTATTAGCAAAATTAACCAAATTTGATTAATTTTCTGTATTTATTAAGCAAATTACTAAGTGAACTACGAATAAGTACTATTTTTTTTTCCCCCTGTTTTCGAAATCATTATTCAGGAGGCTAGTAGTAGGTACGCATTATGGGTTTCAAGTTTCTTCAATTATTCATACTCTCCGGTTTATTAAAACAACTGATTGCGTTAATTAAAGAACTAGTAATTTTTTTCCTCCTGTGCTCTCTAACTCTAAATCATTATGATAGTGTGTTTCAGTTTTATGAATATCAAACGTATAGATCACTTTTCCAATTTTTGCATGTTCATTATGAATTCTCTGCACAGCATTCTTTCTGTTTTCAAAATACATCCCCATTATTGCAATTAGATTGTTCATTTTTCCGTATTAATTAAAAATACAAGAAACGCCAAAAATCCATTACATTAGATAAACGCCCGAGGCAGTACTATTTGTTTTACAATCCACACTCCAATCAAAATATAAATGAAATAACAATGAAATGTTAATTAAATCCATTATTCAACTTTTCCATACGTTAATATTGTAATGCAACTTTTTTATCATCCACACGTTAAAAATAAATATGAAATATTAATGATTCTTTCATTATTATTCAATTTTTTTTACAACTAATTACCACTTTTCCACATCTGAACAATTATTATTCTGGATCATTTTATGATCGATACAAATAAAACCCGCAATACCATTTCATTACGTACAATAAAATGCAGCTAATATTTTTTAAAAATCCATACTCTAAAAATAAATACATTTTTTTAATGAAAATTGTTTTATGTTAACCGAATAATCACTCCGCCATCATTTATAATAATTAAGCGAACGAACAGCGTAAAGGATTTAGCTCGGCATGCACGCACGATGCATACTAAAAAGTAAATAATGATAATTACGCAACATAATGACCATTAAAACGCGCGTTCGAAACGAATTTAGTACAATGCGTTTGGTGCCCCAAACTTTGCCTAATCCAACTTAAACAAAATGTTATATCCATTATCATTATTGTTTTTATCTGCTGCCCTTATTAATATTATTTAATATACCATATACATTTCTCTAGATCGTTTCAAATCCCTTTGCTAATTTTACTTCATCCCTCCGATAAAAGCCTTCTCTTTTATTAAAGCGTAAGCCGCGAGTGCATACATAAGGTAAATAAACAACTTGAAATTTTTATGTACGCTAAAAAGCGTTAGCTGTAGCTCGCTAGCATGAACGGAAATTGCTATTAGAGTTAATTTCACTTAACGTATATAAAAATCAAAGCTTCAACTCGTGCGCGCGCATAAAAGCCTTTAAATTGAATATAAATTATAATCAAATATGTATTTGACGCGATTCTGTTGCTAGTCACACTGCTTTACGCGTAATTTTGCTGCACCAGTCAGTCGCAAGCATAGTAAGTAAATCCGCTTAAAACGAAAAGCCTTCTCATTTTCCGTCCATTTAAATAGCGATAAAATTTCGCTATAAAAAGGCATCCAATTAAATTTCTAACTGTTGTGTTGTTTAGTTTATAATATTTACATAAACTTTATACTTTACTCAACGATAAATAAACTTCCACGCTAAAGATTTTCCTTTTCTCATTAATAGGTAAAAAATATTTAAGTAATAAAATATTTACTTTAACAAGTTCTGTTCTAATAAGTAACAAATATCTTCCCACTTTTAACGGTAGAAAATAAGCCGCTATTCTAGAATATTCAATCTAAAAAATCTTTCTTAAAACGCTTGTTAAGTGCATAAAACTGCGTTTCATGAATAATTAACCAAAGTATCAAGTTATTAACATAAAATTAAAAAAAACGTAGTGAAACTAGCACGAAGAAAAATGTTGTAATTAAACAATATACATCTTCCCCTTGCTAAAACTTGAAAACCGCTTTTCTGAAATATTTAATCACTCAACATTTCAATTCAAAGTTCAGAAAATAATTGAAATTAGCAATGCGAAACGTAAATGTGTTTTTAATCATAAAAAGAGTTTTTCCCCGCATCCCTTAATCCCCTCTTGTAATTCCAGACATCGAGCGCTTTGTTTAGTCAGCTACGAAAGATTATTACATAATATTACTTTATGCATTTCTCCGCACTGTCTGATTAATTTCATAAATAAATCAAACCTTCGCATGTCAACCACACCGATAAAAAATAAGTATGTAGTAATATTTCGTACGACTAGATATTTATTCAGGATATTGCTTCAATATTATTCAAAGCCATGTCCGGCGAACAGCGCAAAGGGGTTGAAAACGCCAAGCGAGTACTTTATTAGCAGTCAATTTGTCAATATGATTCGTTTAGAAATTTATGAAGCGAAAGCGATATTAAACAACAAACGCCGTTATAAACAAATACGTTTATGACGTACTCGTACAATGCGATTGCACGCTGGTGAATTCAAAACGGAATACGAAATCATGCTGTTTGATAACAGATGTACAGTGTCCATGTTTATATCCAATATACAGGGTGTTTGATAAACTTTTGCGAAATTAATCCCCGAAGAATTCGCGTATAAAATCATGAATTAAGCAATTAAATACATTTTTGCAAAAGAATTATTGAAACATCTTGTATAGTTTAAGATGATAGATGCTAAATAATACAGAGAAATCAATACGTATGCAATACGTAAGACAATTGATTGACGATTGCCGGAGATCGAATTGAAATCGATCGAGTTGGCGGGCGGCAGCAGCGAAGGAAATTGTCGAGATTTCCGGTATGCATTGAAAATTGTAACACGAATAGGCGGCATGCAACGGATGGACGGTACGGTGCGGACGAAAGGCAAGCTGTGAAATTGTGAAGTGAAACTCAGTGTGCCGCCACGAAGAGTTGAGGCGAATTTGTATGGGGCGGGTCCGTAAGGTCAGCCTCTCTCTCGCCGCTGCCGCCGTCGTGCGCGCTAATCGATATCCCGGTTTGTGCTGGCGTGTTGCCTGCCTGCCTGCCTCTGCCGCCCGCCATTGACGTTGTTCTGTTTTGTTGCCGGCAATGCGACGACGAGAACGTGCAAGAGATGCCTTTACCACTCGCACTCTCGTTCGTATTAAGTAAGCCCTTTCGTCTTCCAAACTCTCGCGCTACCGCTGCCGCTGCCACTGCCACCGCCGCCGCTACTGCCGCTTCCGAGAGAAAGCCACTTCACGAAACAGCCAAAGCAGCTGATTACGATATTAGACTGCATGTAGTCTAATATTTTCGACAAGTTCGAAATCATCATCATCATCATCCATCCACTACTACGTACTGCTAGCGCAACACTTCAATTTTACAACTCTACCTTAAAATATGGAAATAATTACGGGGGCCCGTCGGAAATCATTGTTGAGTTTCAGCGTATTGCTACGCTGGAAATAATTTAATTAAAACTTCTCTTGTGATACAAGTGTAAGCAAAGCATGATGCTTAAACAAAGCTCTTTTGGCTATTTTCGTGTTGAGTGTTTTGCAAAGTGTTTCAAATATTCGCCAAAGTACGGCAGAATTTGTTTTGTTACTGCGTTTAATTAAAAATTTAATTATTTAAATTATCACCAAACGCAAAACATGCAATTAAAGTCAGCAGTAAAACAGTTTCAAGTCGCATTTCCCGTTTTTCAAGTTAGATTGTTCAATATTGATTTATCATTAATAATTCGAGAAATTCTCACATTTTTCTTAAACTTTTCCAATATCCTTCCTTCCTCTAATAAAACCACTTAATCCTACCACTACCACTACAGGAGATAATTAATCTCCTAGTTTTCCCTTCCCTGCGATAATGACTTTAATTAGTCAATCAGTTGTCTAATTAAATTACGTAAGAATTTTATTTTTGATTACTTAATAATTTTAAATTTTATGCAATAATAATACGAAAATTTCAAAGTTTAATCACCAATTTCCGCAGTCAACTTTTCAAATATTGATTTATCATTAAATTCGCCATGGATTTCCTCCAAACTTTTCCAATAATACCATTTAATGAAACCACTTAGTACCTCATCAATTAACCCCTCAAATTCTTCCTTTTACACGAACCGCCCCACAGCTTAAACCTCAGCAAAAATAAAGAGAGAATTATGTCTTAATCACAAGTTTTTCAACCAGATTTCTTCGGGAAAACCAAGAAATGTAAATTTTCCAATCAAACACATTTCCTCCTTGGAGAATTAACTCAAATTCCCCATTTTGCAACTTAATCATGATGTATTGAATATTGATTTATCATTAATAATTCAGCAAATTGCCAAATTTCCCTAAAACATTTCCAATACAACCACTTAGTAGCGTCATTAATTAATCTCCCAGTTTCCCCCCCTTTTTTTCTCGTTTGCGCAAATGACTTTAGCCGCCCAACTACTTGAACATGAGTAATTCTGAAGAATTGTTTGTTTAGCGCGTTCTATGAGAAGAAAAGTCTCATTCTCCCGCAACTTTTCAAGAAAAGGCGCGTGGCGGCTTCCATGTAAAAGCGTGCGCACACCCCCATCCCCCCGTTTCCACATACACTTACTTACTTTCTCTACAAATGCGAAGCGTCACTAAAGAAATAGTTGCGCGCTTTTTCCGCTTTTCTTTCAAGCTCTTTTTCACCCTCGCTCGTGTTGTGCTTTCGTTGCCAATTTATCTATTCGGCGGCGGCAATAGCGGTGGCGGCGGCGTCCGCAACCAAAAAAGCTTTTCATTGTGCTCATTTATTAAATTAAATCGTCACTCATCCAAGCCGGGGTGGTTTTCACCCAACGAAAAAGAAAACTACTACAACACATAGTTGACGTCAACTGTAATTAACATTTCCTAAAATTTCCACCGTCACCGCCATGTGATTCACCAAAATAATATTTCCCCCCGCATTTCCCACCCCCCCAAAATCTTCGCATTATTATTCATCATGTTTTTGTTGCTTTTCTCTTATTTGCGCCGTTAATTAAACATAATTTTCCACGCGTTCGAAACAATGATCAACTTACGCGCTTAGGGCGAACAAATTAAATTAAAATTTAATCAATAAGTCTATAGATTATGTCGTCGACGTCTTACACACCCCCCAGCCCCCCCATCGGCTTTCTTCAGCTAAGATGGATTAATTAATTTACGGGCTAATCAAGCGCGAAGCAAGTTGCAAATTAGGTTTTAATCTTTGAGAGCAAGGGGGCGCACGCGCGCGTCATTCATGAAAAATGATTTCCCAAGAAAACATCACCCCCCCCCCGCCTCTCTCGCCCGCCAAGGCAAGCCGTTGAATAAAGGTGCGAGAAAACGATCAATGAATGATGCAAAGTAAAAGTGATTGTGATTGTCAAAGATGAGAACAAAAGAACTGTAAATGTTTGCAAGAGAAAAACGACACACAGAAGTATTCCCAAAGTTGTCGTCCGGTTGCGCGTTAGATAAGCGTGCAAGGACGAAATAAAAGAACATTCGAATCTTTTCGAGCTTTTTTTCACTTTTCAGCGCGCCCGCCCGCGTATGGCTAGGATAAGCGAGGATAAACAAAACGATAAGACGGACGGAAGGAAGAACAAGGCGTTGAAGCAAGCAGAACGTAGCAAAACTGTTGTTGTAAAATCCTTAAAAATTCGCCCAGCAGCGCAAGGATACGCCGTTCTATCTCTCACCGCACGAGTGTCCGTACGAACGAATAATATATTGTAAATAAAAGTCTTACTTCCGGCCGGAAGAAGCAAAAAGTAAAAAGGATAAAATGCTGAGCATTTTGCGGACCATTGAATTTTATGTGTATTCGTCCTTTTTTCGTTTTCTTGCGCCCCTTTGCTCTATTTCGACGAATAACTATTTATAAACAGGATGTATTCAAAAAATTTCCCCGAAAAAAATGGCAAAATTTAAATTGCGAGTAATTAACATACCGGGTGAATCAGGAATTATTTTAAATCCTATTAAATAGTAATATTAATATTTCTTCCGTTCGGATTAAATTTTTATCGTGCAAGATACGTATCATTAATAAATGAGATGTTCTAATAAATAAATATTAATGAATCTTGATATTTCCTTCAAACCATAGAAATTTTCTATTTTTTGTCTTAGTCTCATTAATATCCTGATTATTTAAATTTGATTTCTTCAATTTGGGAAATTTTAAAATATTTTACGGTGGTTTTGTATTTATAACACCCTATAAATAGCGTAAATCACTGAATATACTGAATATAGAAAATCCATCTTTCGCATTTTCGTATATTCCTCTCGGCATTTTCCGCATTTCATGCAAGCTTATACGAAGAAATAATATCAACTGGACAAAGTCTATAAAAATGTAGGAAGCACAACAAAGTTTAAACTCGCCCGTAAATTTCATGTGCTTTACGCGCTATCACATATAATGTCGAGAGGAGGAAAAAACGAAAAAATATTATTACTCCTACTCTGACTTGCAGCGCAATGGCGAGTGAGCAAAGGAGGAGAGGAAGAGCAGCGAGCGCAATTGTTTGTTTTGCTTTAATGCTTCGTAGTAGCAATTTTATACGCAGCCCATATTTTTCGCTTTGCGTCATTTTCCATTTCGTCCTTTTGTCGTCGTAATTGCGCAACAATTAGAGCACACTTTGCAGTTGAGCACCAACTACCTACCGTACACATGCATGCTTTTTTGCGCTCGGTTTGTTCTTACGAGTATGGGGCGCATTCAACCCCGACTTTAACAATGTATTAAAGTGTGCACGCGCGGCTCATTTGTCTATACAAACATTACGAACAATGCATACGCGATGAATGGCTGTTTAGTACTTTATGCAAAGAACCAAAGATCGCTTTGATCCCTTCCTTACACCCCCCATCAGCTCAAGACGAGAAGCATACGTACCGAGATATTTGCGCACGTGGGCCGAACGACACGAGTGCACGCACAGTGTGAGTGCGTGTGTGTTTATAATTTTCATGAAAATATTTGCATGATTTTTCTTAGCTTCACCGTCATATTATTGTTTATGCTTATGCTGCAGGTAATGCGTCAAACTTGAAATATCTTTCAAGGCTTTATCGCGTTTATAATATTTATAAATTCAAAGTAAATCAGTAAATAATTTAAAATTAGGTCATTCGTTTCATTTATAATTTCGCGGAAACTTACTCAGTGTGTGCAAATCGATGGAAAATGGAAGAAAACTCACCTGAAACAAAAATAAACATGTTAAATATATTTCTCAATTTCTAAACAACTTAAAAGCTAAACATTTTCTCCCAGTTTAATACTTGGCAAACAAATCTGGGAAAAGAGGGATGAAAATATTGTAATAATTATCCCTCCCTTTTAATTGGAAAATTACTCAAATCCCACCCACTATTATTATTTATAAATTTAAATTCTGGGAAATTCATCCCCCTTTTCATTCAGCGTTTTCAATAATTGCCAAAATTTGATTTTCTCTCATTCCTTTCCCTTTAAAGAAAATCGCCAATTATACTTAATATAACCATCCACCCCATTTGCGAGAAAAATAAACTAAAGTTTCAACCTAATTGGCACATTTATGGAGCGAATTTAAGAACTTGTGAAACTTTGTCCTCCCCCGTAATGGCGCTAATAAAATTCGGCGAAGCCACCACTCTCGCGAGACATTATAGCTCGATGGCGTTTTTCACGATTGGATGCGAATTAACATTACGTAATTGTTGCAATTCCATTTCAAAATGGCATCGCAACGAAATTTACGTGAATTTATTTCGAAACGCGCCTTAAATCTATTTAACGACCCCATTCGCCGGGATTAATGCGTAGCGGACGAGCAGCGGACTATATGCAAAATACAATAACAATCAGGATAACTAGCTATTTGCCGAGATTGCAAAATTGACATAAAAATTGCGTCATAACCGTCGTCCAGTTGGTTATCTTAATTGCTATGCCATTGATTAATGACCAATTCACCCTTCATCCGCGCAGTCATATCTAATGTGTGTGTAGGCATGTACTATATGCGTATTTTTATGAGGGTTGCATGTTTATAGCTTATAAATCCTAAATGACATTTCATACCATTGTACCTACAACCCACCCCCAATGCCTATGTTTAGTGAATTATATTTATAACAATTATTCGCGTATAGCAGTGAATCCTTATCTCCTAAAAATACTAAAACACTATTGTCAGATAGGTTCGAGAGAATTATAAGAAAACAAAAGTTAAATAATGAAAGTTCATATTGAATAATCTAATTATTCCACTTTATAACAGTAAATTAAATTTTAATATCTGTTCATTGGCGTAGTAATGGAAAATTATTGGTAACGCTGGCTGATATTGAAAATTTACGAATAATTATCTCTTTCTGATTTGGCATAAAGATAGTGAATGTTAACTAGTTATAATAGTTAGGGGTTAATTACTTTCATCTGTATGAAATTCATTTGATAAATGATTGCTTGATATGACACCAATTTAAAGTGGAACAACTAGTATCATTAAATTTGAAACAAATGATGTGACAAACTAAACTTTCACCTAACCAGACTATTTCATCCTATTAGTAATCATGGCTTTTCCACCATCCTTTTAATCACTTCTAGAATTACTTCTTTTTTACATGGCAAAATAGACTCATATTTTGGCTGTGTTTTAAAATCCAAAGATCCAAACATGAAAAATAATAACATGCAATAATTCATCTCTAAATTTGACGTACGTCTTTGACGAAACGAGTGATAGATAAACTGAGAGTGAAGATAAACAAAAACTGAATATTACCAATTATTCAAATTTTGATAATTTGATGTAATCTAGGATTTTACCTGTTTTATAGCTGTTATATCCGAATTCGATTTTGAAATATAATTAATGCTAACAGACAAATAAAGAAATTGGCATGTAATCCAAAGACGTAAGTAGAGAACGCAACGGAAGCAAAACGGGGACAAATTGATTGAATTTGTTTGCATTGCATTTCATGAGCATTCGTCTAAGCGGGGCAATCAATCAACTGGAAGTAAAATGCAATTGCCATCTTTGTGTCAATACGGAATTTATATGCATGCGCGTTGCGCGATCGACTACACTAAAAAGAACACGTCGAACGGAAAAGAAGACGAGTAAAACTATGAAATATTCTCGAAACGCTACGAATACATTATAGCTACATGCACGAATCGAAACAGACGAACGAATTCTATGTGCGCATACTTTTATAGAAAAAGCAAATAAAGAACACATCTCTATTTTTTTTTTTTGCTTTTCATCGCTCCATGATCAATGCCATCGCATCATTTTTTTTTCATTTCTAAAAGGGATTGATTCTCTATTTTCTATTTACATATTTCGCTTTATTGCGTTCCCCTCGTTGTTGATTACAAGCAGCAAAATGCATCTAAAATAATAGTGATTTTCAATAAACAACAACAAACGTGTGCTGTTTGCTGCACAATTGATGAAATACACGCTAAAAGTAAGCAAAATATGCAAATAAAATAAGCAACCCTCCAAATCCTCACCAATGGATATTTTATGCAAATAGCGTAAAATATTTATTACATGTTTACCCAAATATTTCTATTTTTTGATATTGCCTTCAATTTCCAACAAAGCCAAACATTTTCGTCCGTTTCGCACTCCTCTCTTTTATCCATTTCGTTAACATTCGTTATTCTTCGCGTACCGAACATAGTTCGAGAATTCGTGTGCCTGGTACACATCCAAACACATTCACCTGCACGCATCTGCCGCTAAATGGAAAATAGCAATTTGCTTAGCGTCGAAAATTTATGGCATCTTGTGGATTCGCTATTGACATGCATCCGGCTGTCGGGCGGAGGCGCGGCGCTGCGAGGCGGCTACGTTGGCGGTCGGCCGTGCGCATGCATAAGAAATGAAACGCTGCCGTTTGCCATTAGCCGCGACTACGAATTCTCTCTTGCACATAGATAGATCCATACATACATATTTCACTATTTATCATCCCATATACTGCATGTATTTATGGCGTTTGTGATAACGATTAGCACATGTTAGATTCATGCTAACTGTACACCTAGTTAAAGCGGAACATTCGTCCTTTGTAATTATCCTTGACAATGCAACAAAACACCTAGTTAATAATAAATCCATTTTCAATACGTCTACGAAAATCCTTTATAAAGTGAGAATTGTATCAAAAACAACGCGTGAACTTAGCTATTAGAAAATTGGGGAATCCCCGTCCTAGTAAACTTTCAACCTAATTTCCGAGGCATTGATTAATCAATTAAAATTATTACTATATTCACTTTACTCGTCGAGCATAGAGAAAACATGAAATATCATGTAAATTGAAAACTTATTAATGTCGCACATATAACAACCCCTAAAATTCCCCATTATAACTTTTCATCATGCCATCCCCAAAATAATCCCAATTATCCTATGATTAAATAATTTTCTCATTTTTTAATTTCGACACGATTAAAAAGAGATCAAACTAACCCTCTTTTACAAATCCATTTAACACAATTTCTCAACTCGTGCAAAAGTTTGCAAACTTTCCTCCGTCACCCCCCCGGTCCTTTCAGTGAACACGAATGAGCAGGGCATGGGGTGCAAGCAACGCAATGCAACCTAATTCGAAGATGACTGCGCTTGTAATGAGGCGAAATCGAAATGAAAATCAGTTAGTTATCTGATGGTGCCAACGAAATCCAGTTACCCGCAACGCAATTTGCATGAAATGCACCCAATGCACCCTTTTCGTCCGTCTGCTACCAGGTTTGCGTGCAGTGCTTTGCATTGCAGTACAGCGGACGAGCGAGTGCATTGCTCATTCGCGCGAAATGTGTGTACAATAACAATACGTTACTACCGATTTGCATATTGCATTTGCATGCTGGAAAAGCATACGACGCGTCGTGTCGTGTTGTGCTTTATGCTTGCTTCCTAGCTAGCTTCTAGTACATCAAACAAGAACGTGCACTGCAGCACTGTTTTATTTGAAAGGTGAACGAACGAACGAATGAACAAACCACGGCCTTTTGTTAGTGCCAAGGCACTGATTACATAACGAGCCGACTCGCGAGTAATGGTAATCAAATGACTACTGCTGCTTTTGCCGTTTGCTGCTCCGTTGGCATGTGCACTTTTTCTTTTTCTGCAACCATTGCTGTGGCGTTCACTTAGTTAATGTGCTTTTAAACTTCCATTTCATTATATTCACGACAACTATGTACAGATCTATGACACTAGATAACAAATGCAATTAACGGCCGCTTAAGTTTTGCATTTGTATGAGACATACCTACACAACACACAATTGCTAGCGTGTGCGTGTGTGTGTGTGTCTCCTATCTGCCCATGCTACATATTGATTATCACATTGTTTTCAAACAAATAAATACAACAATTATTTGCTTTCCCGAGTAACATAATTGATGCATTGAAAACTTTATGTCGATTTATTATTTGATTGAAATATCATTTTCAACGCATAAATAACGTATAAATAAACAAACAATTGTTATAAAATGTAATCAAGCAACGTACACAATCGAATGCAAAATTTGATTGTTGAATTGTTTTGTTGTCAACTGGATTACAATGGAAATTAATAATTATCTTCAAGCATTTAATTCGCGTGTGCTTTTAATATAAATGCTCGTGAAATACTTTTTGATGAGTAATGTAATAATTAACTAAATATAATGCATGTAAAACCAAGAAAATATTTAATCATCGTGCCTTTGTTTTAGATGCATAAATTAAATCATTAATTAACTAATTAACTTAATTTCCTTTCGCGCTATTTCAAATTAAAGTCAATTATAAACCGAGATTAATAGAAAATCAATGGGATTTTAATGAAATTGCGCTAGTATATGATTAGATAATGCAATTAATTAGCCGAATGGATTATTCATTAGTATCTATTACATTAGAGCATAGGCTGCATTTATTTAATTTAGCGATTAATTCAAAAGATTAATCTCTAACTTCTTTTCACCCCGTATAATGACATTTTGAATAAGCTCATTTCATTTGCAAAGTTATTTAAAACGAAGTGGAACAACCTGAATTCTAATACCTCATTAAATAATCCACAGGATGTTTCCGCAATAAGACTGCGTCAAAAATGAAATCAAATACGTTTAAAACTGCTCGTCAATTCGTAATAGTTATTAATAGAACACGCCGTATTATAAATACTGCTGTTGAACCTTTCGACTTCAGTCGAAATCGTAAATCTTTTCCCGCCGTCAGAATACGCGATGGCAACAATACGTTAAGTTGCAAAATTAGCGTGTGAACAACACACAACAACGGCGGTGGCGGCAGCGGCAGCGGAGGCCGATTGCCGTGCTCGTGGCGTATAAAATGAGCTCACCTTTTTACACCACATAAAGGGTGCATTGCACCGCTCCTCGCGCACATGCGGAAATAGCGGGCGTGCTTGATACACGCGAAAATAGCGCAAAGGTCAAAAAATATACGGCATTGCAGTCAATAAACTTGTTTGAACCGGAACTGCATTCAGAGTTATTGTTGTTAGCAAGCAGTAGGCATGCAATGCAATGCATAATGGATGATGATGATGATAATAGTCAAATTGCGAAATACATTTGTCAAACGGAAATGAGAACTTAACATCAAAGCGAGCCAGCCATAAAGATATAAAATTCATTACAATTTAAAATGCATTGCTTTTAAACTACTGTTATCTAATTTAAACTATTAATAAAAAATGAACATGTCAATGAATAAACTATAGAGCAAAAAAATTAAATTCATCAGAAAATTATAATGTTAAGAAATCCTTTGATTATCGCGATATTTCTGAATTTCCCATTTTCCCTGATAAGATTTTCTTTCTGCAACCCAAATAAATATAAATTATATAAATTTCGCTAATAAATGTTTAAATTAGATAACAAATTCAAGCCCCCAAATATTATGATTCACTAATTTCCCAAATAACTTTAATTAGAAACATTAATTAGTACCTAGTTCATAAGTTAGCATTAGTTAACTTGTACTGCAACAATAATAGCAAATCATTATAAGCCGAGTAAATCCACAAACAGGGAAAAATATTAGGGGTCGGCAACCACCACACAGCGAGTGTATTAATGCAATGCAGTGCTAATAAATGCTCGACAACATGCGCATCTAATCGGCGTTAATCTCGCAATTATAGAAAGCATAGAGTGCGGCGATATTGCAGCGCGGAGGACGACATTAATATTTCAGTTAACGCGCTTGTGGAAAGCTGCATGGTGGCAGCGAACACGCTCTCATTTAAATTCCCATTCTTCATGCTGAATAATAGCACTTCCGCTTCCAACATTTGCCCGCAACTATTACTACTACAAGTTATGCCACTGCCGTCGCTGCCGCCACCGCCACTGCACAACGCAATGTGAAAGGAGCCGAAACGTACCGGCCACACCCCCACGTCACATGCCGTCTGTGTATGTCCTGAAATATGTTCATATGCGTTACGTCCACTTCCGCTTTTCTTTTATCTCACTCTCAAATTCCATCTCCCCCACCACCCCTATCTCTTGCTCCTTCCGCACAAACCACGCACGCATTATGCACGTATCATACAAATGTTTGGGCAACGTTTCGTCAACAATTTGTTAGCCAGTTACTCACGTCGCATTGCCGCGGCTTTAATTAAAAATACAGCAATTTTCCGCTCGTGTTCAACTGTCCATTTGGACATAATTCCAACCCTTGTCAAAACGCGAGAAGGACGAAAGCGAAGCGGTTGCGTAAAAGGATGAGGACTTAACATGTCATTCAAAGATCGCGTCTCTGATCGCTGAAAGCAATTTTGCGTTAAGCCCTTTTTGGGGTGTTGGTTGCCAGTTTCTACGCTCGTTCGTTCGTTCGTTCGCTTCGGTATATTTTTTTTCCTTTCTGGGTCAGACAAAATGGTCTTGTCCTTGATTAAATATGATATCGAAATGCACACATGTCCGATGTACTTATCTCTCATATGTTTACTTATAATCAACTTTCTCTACAAGGTGTTTCATAAATAACAAAAAGAATAGTCTTTCTTTAAAGTCCACATCGAACTGATTATTAATTTTAAGAAAATATCTCCTGTATAAATAATTCGTAGTAGCTCAATTAACACGGTATGATTTCCTTGCATCTAAAACAAAAATCTTTTTTTCTCTCCTATATTTCGGAATTATTTAAGTTTTTAATACGCATTAATGCTTTGCGCTTTAATAATTTATCTTGATGAGTTTTTGAAACACTTAGTATACCAATTTCTTAAACCTGAACGAACGAAAAAGTGTGTCTCTCACGATGCGCAATGCACGCACGAACGCGCCGGGATTACGCGCAAATAAAAAATAATGCTCGAGAGCGTGCACGAATGCTCGCGAGAAGAAATCATTCCGGGCGTGAATGCTGCTACCGCCGCCGCCGCCGACGCGCGCAATAAGAACGAAATGAATTTCTTTTCTTTGCGCCCCATGCACCGAGAAGACATCCGCATCGCATTTCTCAACGTAACAACGGCCAACAAAGGCGCTCTCACTCGCCGCGCGCGCCAATCGTAATCGTAACAACGTCGACGAACGAGAGTGTGCTCGCGCGATTTTCTCGATCCGGAGAAAATCAAGTGGAGAAAAACTTTTCACACGTGCCGCTCCGCTGCGTGCCGATTCCGACAAACTCCGCACAAATTCCAATAATGCCGCGCGCGATGAAGGTACACACGCAAACCGCAATTTGATCGAGTTTCACCCTTATTGGGGACGAACGGGCAAAACTAGGCGAAAGCACGTACGAGAGACGCAGAGTAAATAATCAAAAATAAATAAATAATACACTCGTGCGCGTCTTAATCGTGTTTGTATCGCAGTCATATTTGTTGATTTCTCAGGAGGATTACCAAAGTTCTATAAAAATTATTAAGTAATTTAAAAACTACATTTTACCAGCCAAAATATCAAGACCCCTCGCCAAACATCTACCATAAATTAATTAATTAAATTACAAATTCCAGCCAACCAATCAATTAAATTTCCAACTTTTCTCAAAGTCAAAGCAGGAAAAAATTAGCTTCCAGGAATCCATCTGGAAATGTCCTTTTTCCAGAAGCTCTAACAATAAATTAAAACAATTTCGTCGTTATATCCAGAAATTCCCAAAACCTTTTTACCCAATTCCTGAAATTTTCCATGAATTTCTTCCCTTTTAGATTCATTTCGTAATTACAAATATTTCTACCGCAACAATGAACAAATCCCATTAAATTTCAAACTTCGCACAACTGAAATACTAATAATAATTTAAGCTCCGATTAATTAAATACAAACAACAAACAATCTTTCGCAATAAATTCGACAAATGTCACGACCCACCATCCTCCCCGCGATCAGCAACGTCTCTTTCGCACGCGCGCACCCGCTCCTCTTAGCCTTTGACATTAAATTGATGTCAATCTCAATTTAACCCTCGGCGCTCGCGAGGAGAACACGCGCACTCGAAGCAAACTCATCGCGCTTTGTAAAAATGTCAACAGCGAAGGGCTCTTACTTTATGCGCGCATGCACGCGGCGGCGAATTGCCACTAAAAATAGCACAAATAAATTTTACAAAATACATTTCACCAACAAAACGCATAACGAGCACATCAAGAGCGCGGGCGAGCGAGAGAGAGAGAGAAAGTAAAAAAATATGCATCGTTTCGTCAGTGTCAGCGTATTACATCGATCGTCATCGATTCACGTTATGCGTGTTGTCGCTGTCGCTGGTGTGTTGTTATTGTTGGCAGACGCAAAACGATTGCGGCAGAGTGGCGGCGGCGGCGGCAACTAGTCTCTGATGCGTGCGTGTGTGCCACCACCGCTGTCGCCGCCACCACAGGAAGGACGAGCAGGGTTGAATGAATGCTTTGCGATCTTGATGTTGTTGGCAACGCAGCAAAATGCCAGAAAGAAAGAAAAACAGGACGACAACACAAACACCGCAAATGTAAATCACTATTCAAATGTCACTGCAGGGGACGCAGCAACGTCGCAATATTTAATGATAAGCCTTGATATTTTTACCATTTTTTTATATATATATATGTGCGTGGCCGCCTACACCCTCAAATTCTCAATTTAGACAGCCACCATCCACCCACACACGTCCTGCTTGAGCCATTTATAAAAGGGACGAAAACAGATTTCGTTTCAGGCCAAGAAGAATGAACGAGTGGATGAATCACAATAGAGTTGCATTCTTAAGATGAATCGAATCTGTGGCTTATCGCATTTCTGTCTGCACTCAGCGCGGCGCGAAGAGCGCTTGAACTCTTTCAGGTGTTCGTTGCACTCAGAGCACGTTCGGCGATTACTTAAAAAGCTGATAACGTTGAGCTGAGCGCACAAACGATAAGGTCGTTTAGGAACGACGTGCCGCCGTCGCCGTCGCCACGAGCGCGCCGCCGACCATATAAAACGATGAGTCGAGTGGAAAACTACCGCTTTATATTTGTTTCCGCTGAATGTCTATACTGCGGGGACTTTTTTAACTATCGCACTAAATCACCGTATACGATCAAACTACGCATCGCTATATTGGATTCCAACTTTGCCAACCAGAGTTGAATAATCACATTCATTTGCAACGAATGTTTCTCTTTATAATAAATTATTTCTTTAACCAGATTTCTTCTTCAACTATTTGAAAGTTTCGATGATAAATAACAACAAAGAAATGTATAGCAAATCAGATTATGGCTCAAATTCATTGGAAATTGATAAATTAATTTAAATTATTGTTGCCTAAATTAGCTTAGGAATGTCCTTTACTTCCTAGAAATTCGTGTTTTCAACTTGCAAATCCAAAATAATGCGTGACTCGTGAAAAGTTATTTTTCTTTAACGCGAATTCGTCTTTAGATTAGGGATTTTATCTTAACTTTTGATTTGTAGTAATTGTTTAAGTTCTAAAGAAACTATAAATATTTCTTCAAATTTTCTTGGCTAAATCTATTAAAGTATCTCATAAACTTTCTCAAATTCTAATGAAATGTAAAAAAAAGCTAATTGTTGATAAGAAAATTTTCAAATTATGGCTCAAATTCGTTTAAATTATTACTACCTATTGATTATCAATGGAATTTCCTAAAAATTTATGTTTTAAATCAAAAACGCAAAAACTAAATAATACGGCGCTTTATACAAAACTTATTTTCGTGGAATTTGCTAGAAATGCATCAATTGAAATTCAATATCGATAAAACAAGAAATGTACTCTATTCCCTCATTTTCCATAAATCACCAATTGAATACTCGAAAAAATCCAATTAAAACTCACAACGTGCAGAAAATTCGTCATTATAACCAAAAAGTTGCTATAAATCAAATCAAATTCACCTCTTTTTCAACTCCTCAAACGTGAAATTCAACATAGATATAAATCCTAGAAACACTCCAAATAATAGAGAAAGTACTACTACTACGACCATTTCTTGCACCAGCGGAACACGGAAGAAATAAATGACAAAAAGAGATGAAAACTTTCAAGGAAGTTCCGATTTCTTGAAGAACGTTGCCAAATCCAAAAAACAAACAACGCCATTTCTCTCTTAGCAACAAGTCATACAACTTAACCCACACCCACGCCAACCATACACAAACCACCCCTCAAGAAATGCAATCACCTCCAACTCTTAATTATCAGATATAGAACTACGAATGACATATACTCTTGGCCCCCTTCCGCGTAATGTTTGATGATCGAAAGAAAATCCTTTTATCGGCGCATAAAGCACGTATTGCCGTTTTAAATGCTTCCACGTTCTCCGCGCTCCCAACGCGAGATAATACCATCCAATATTCACTCGCGCAATTGCAATTCGTTCGTTCCATTACAGGAAACGACACATCCTTGTCGCAGTCCTGCAACGGCAGGCAAGAGGCTGAAGAGGGTGCGAATGAAATTGGTACAAACGGCGGCGGGTGGCACACACAGCCACATAGCTGGGCCTGATTTGTGTGAGCAGAGCGCACGACTCGATTGGATTTTTTTCCTCTCAAGTCTATTCCCAACTACCTACTTTCCCCACACATTCACAGGACGTTCAAGAATTATCCGGCTAAACCATACTCAAGAACAATACGGATACCCAACCGCTCCACATCCTGTATGCGAATGGATTTTGAACGTGTATTTGCTCACTGCTGAAACTCGACGTTTGTTTGCGAATTGCACAAGACGGCGGCAGCATTTTCCAATTCCGGCAATTTCGGTCCGAGTCGAGGACTAATTCGCTTTGTCGTTTATTTTTAGGGGGATGGTGGCTAAATCTAAATCCGCTTTATGTACTTATTCGAAAGAGGGTGCATGTTGGATAAGTCTTATAGCAAATTATGGCAGTTTGTGATTGCAAACATTTTAATGTGCGTCCCGTTTTGTTGCAGGTGTTGCATGGGGGGCAATGGGCGGCGGGGCTGGTGAGGGGGGGCTCCGCAGACGGATGCCGCTACGACGGGCCGGTGGCGGCGGTGTGGCTACAAACGCCACTAGCCTTGGGGGTCGCGCGATGCGCTATTACCGCCTCTGGATCTACACATGCAATACGGCGCTGCTTGCCGGCGCGCTCGCCTTTGTCGGCGCCGCGGCGCGTACCCTCGTCTTCGACTACCGTCGAATGCTCGTTCCGAATCTAACGCTCTACCAGCCGAGCTTCCTCTACGGCTACCTTGCGCTGCTCACCCAGGGAGGTGCGCTGCAACTGCTCGGCTGCGTTGCCGCCATCCGGCTGTCCGAACGCCTGCTGAACGCATACTGGATGCTTCTGCTTGTCCTCCTATTCGGGGACGTGCTCATCGGCGCATTTTGGGCATTTCGCTTCGAACGCGTCTGCCAGGAGCTGCGACCAGCACTGAAGGCGAAATGGTCGCAGGAGTACGCCAGCGACACCGAATACACCGCATTATGGGACCGGCTGCAAGCGGACACCGCATGCTGCGGCCCCACAGGTGCGGCCGACTACAACCAAAGCGCACGCGGAATAGCAATGCCCGCGAGCTGCTGTCGCGAACCCGCGCCCACCTCCAACACCACCGCCTCGTCACTGACAGCCGGCGATACATCCACCTGCAATGCGTACTCTTTGCCGTGCGAGCAAAGCCTCCAGTCGTATTTGCGCAGCACCGCCTCGCTGCTCGCGATCCTCGGCTACTGCGTGCTCGCCTTTCTCAAGCTCTGCTTCCTCGGCATTCTGCGCTACGAGATACGCGAAATGATACAGAAGATACGCATCCTGCGCGCCGAACTGGAATTGCCGGGCGTGAATGGCGCCGTGCCGGGCGCGGGCGGCCTGCCGATGCGCATCGGCGCCGAGCTCGGCGGCGGCGGCGAAGGCAGCGAGCGCGAAAGCCTCCTCGTGCGGCCGGAGAGCGCGGCACTTCTCAGCTCGCCGCCGGCGGCCGTCAAGAATCCGAACGGCAACAACAACTACGAGCTGCGCGAGTACAGCAGCCGGCCGGCGAGCCGCGACACCAACATCTGACTAAAGTATAAGCTGGAGGGCATCTTCAGCCGCGGCCGGTGGGGTCGCGTCAAGAAGGGCCCTTTGGCGACCCCACTCGACGAGATCTTCAAGCGCACGCGGCCCGCGCAACGCCAGCGGCCCAGCATTCGCGACGAGCAGCCGTGCTGAGTGTAAATGCACCGTACGTACACGCGGCCCAACTTCACCACCTTCACCGCCGCCGCCGCCACCGCCGCTGACAAGAGGAGTACGTACGTGTCAACAAGCAGCCAGTCACACACACTGGCAAGCAACCCCCTAAACCGAGCAGAAAGACAGACACTCATATATAGTCGGCAAGCAAAGGCCCGAGAGAGAAAAAAAAGCAAAATTCAAGTATAAATTGCACGAAGCAAACCACAACAAATTCACGTACTAAAACGGCCAAATAAAACAAAAAGCGAACGCGAAAGCTACAAAATAAAAATAAAAGAGACGCAATGCGAGAAACCACAGTGAGACGTAATAATAATAATAATAAATAATTAATAATAAATACGTAGATGATAGCGAAACAAATAGATAAAAAATATATATATATATATACTATACGTAGAGAATTACCTAATTTAATTAAGTAAAACAACCATTTAAGGAAAAAAACGCAAAAACGCTTTAAATGTACTTCCTCTAAGTATAAAGAAATAAAATAAATAAATAACGACAAATAACCACCATACAATTACGAAGAAAAGAAAGAAAGACACCCGATGAGAGAAAGAGAAAGAGAGAGAAAGCATATAAATATAATAAATTATTGTGCAAAGAGGATGCGAATTAAGCAACCACCGTTTATAAAATCTAATTGATTAATTACGGCGCTAATTATTTTATTCATTTAGCGATCTCGCACCCCCGAAATTCACGCGCAAAACCGTAAAGAGTCTGTTGTACATACGTCTACTAGTCACGCCAACCCTCCCCCCCCCCCTCTCCTGAAAACAAATGCTTAATTGTATTTTAATTACATCTAGGCGCCAATTTAACTCATTAATCAACCAACCAACCAACCAACACCCCGCAAATTGCAACAACAAATATCGCAGCATATGAAAAATCTAGAAACCATTTTACTATTATATTTCGCCCTCCTCCCCAACCACCAATCCACTCAACCAAAATGTTTCATTAAAATTAATGACTAATTACGTATTACCTACTGCAAATAAGTAACGTGTATAACAAACCTAACCTATACAAGAGATGATGAAAGAAGCAACCCTTAAACCACAAAAAAATATGAGAGATCTATGAATATATTATATATATACAAACCGTATGTTTATATGAGCTTATTATATAAAAAAAGAGAAAAAGATAGTGCCTCGCCAGTTAAAGTATATATAAATAAATATATAAAAAATATATATAAATATAAATAAATATATATATATATATATATAATAAATATATAATTATTTCAATTGAGCAAAAAAATGATGGTTATGATTATTATTACCACTTATTACATAACCTAACAAAACATTTAAGAAGACGCAGAAGAAGAAGAAGAAGGAATTTAAAATGCCTCTTGACTATTGTATTTAAATGCCGCCGGGAATAACCGCTTCGTATTTTCATTCTTAATGAAATTCAAACAATTGCATATAATTGAAATGTACAGCGCGTATTTTCGACCATTGCTCGTATACAACGTTCATTTACCTCACACACCCTGTATGCATGCGTTTCATAACTCGCAATTTTGATTTCGTTTAATTCTAAAACCGAATAGCAAAAGTTCTAGGTACGGTTAATAGTCATATACCCCCCCAACGCACACACACACACCCTTATAGAGTGAATCGTGAATTAAGTATGAGATGCGCGCGCACATAACGCTTATTCATTCCATAAATGACATGAATAGTAATAATGATACTAACCGTTAAAGAAATAGTCATAATAATAATAATAATGGAGCGGCAAACCACATAAAACGCGCGTCATTTTGCAATTAACGAAACGAAACAGAAACTTGTTTCTATTCATAAGAGATATAGAGAATATGATGACCAATATAAAATCTAACCTTAAAAACAAACCAACATTTCACTTATACCTCTCCCTTATGGCTCTTACCCCTAAACTCACACACACACACACACACACGCATACTCACACCTAACCTACATAATTGTTGTTGTTATCGACACTCATAAGTCGCGTGTTTGTTTGTTTTCCGCGTAGTTATGAGACTATTTCTTTCATTTCCTAATTCGTAGCGTAAAGCGTAGCAAAGTTTGAGCGCTTCCCACCCGCTAAATAGCTGTACGATTACGATGATGATGATGATAATGTTGTTAAGAAATACCAATTGAATGCAAAACACTCAGAACCGATTCGAAATTATTCAAATGCATTGAAGATGAAGAAGAAGTAAAAGTTGGAATAAATAATACTATTTTCGTTTAGCTGATTTGCTCACTTGTTCAGTTCAAGCATAATAATTCAATAATCTAATAAGATTCAACGCAACACACAAACACACACCACATCAACACGCTATCTACATTGATGAATCAAGTAGAGAAAATTGAAATGTACGGCTCTATTCATACCGCAAAGTAAAATATTCATACCGTCAAACAATAATGTGCATGCGAATGCAATTGTGCACTTGTAAATTGTGAGAAGAATGCAATACAATGTGCTGCTATTCAAAATATGTTACCAGCAACAACAAAACCAACCACAAACTACTACACGATGAATAATAATGATAGATAAACCAAACAACAACAAAAACAACAAGAACAACAAAAACAACAACCAAAATGCTGTATATATTATATGAAACAATATTTAATAAAAAGTGTATTGTTAGAAATGTTATTCACATTTTTTACTCATTATCCTTATGCCCCCAGTGCGTATTTTATTAAACCGAGAAATTCAATTAAAGCTTCAATCATCCTTCAATTTTCGCTGATTTCATAGGAACTAAACGAAAAAACCATCTCTAATTCCGCGAGCGTTGTAATAAGGGATGTAAAAGATAAATTCATTAGAAAAATCTCAAGAAAATCAACTATTCTCCGAGAATTATCGCAAACCCCTAAATTAAATCATTGACAAATAAATCCAGATGCATTTCCAAGTCAATGTTCATAAAAAAGCTATTTTCATCAAAACTATCCGAAGAAACCACTCCCACGTCAGCGGGGGTTCTAATAAGGGATGTAAAAGATTAATTCATAAGAAAAATCTCAAGAAAATCAACTATTCTGCGAGAATTATCGCAAACCCCTAAATTAAATCATTGACAAATTTCTTAATGCATTTCCATTTCCAAGTCAAGAGAATTCTTCACACCGGAAGAAGAAAATTTCTGCGCAGCTCATCTTTCAATCAAATGTTACGTCTGAAGCAACTGCACTGAGCATT
Source organism: Aleochara curtula (assembly GCA_963978815.1). NCBI lineage: Eukaryota > Metazoa > Arthropoda > Insecta > Coleoptera > Staphylinidae > Aleochara > Aleochara curtula. Next base: position 10,123,662 of record OZ022219.1, on the reverse strand, counting down.
TTCACGCTCACTGAGGAATTGTGCATAGTTGAAAAATTCCCCTGGCGCTGCAGGCGACTGACAGCTTTTTACTTGACGACGTGAATGTTTCACTGATTTTTCACTTTGAAATACATTATGCATATTTTAATATGTCCTCAACTTGCAACAATTTCCAATGATAAATGCCCCTCCATTCAATAATTTCTTTACTTCTTGCAATGTGAATATTTACTTTTGCTTCTATTTTAAATTATTGATGCGCTTTAGAGCTTTCCGCAGTCAGGACTATTAATTGCATTCGCTTGTACCGCATTTGGAGCATGAGCATCTTGTTGCAGCGCGTGCGTGCAATATGAATTTATCGCCGCCATTAACACGCCGTTTAAACAATGATGAATGGTTAATTATATGAATTTGCCTTAATGACTCACCTTAATGTCATCATCCAGCACGGTCACGCAACGATCCAGCACGGAGCCGCCAATTAAAACCTGCCAACAGAGAGAGAGAAAGAGAGATATGAAAAAAATGACAATGTTCTCAAGCCGTATCTAATTGAACTGTATTTACTCTAAATGCCGAGTAAATACATAGGTGTTGTAATAAAGTGAATATGTATTCAAATGAAATTTGCCTGCGCTCTCACTGCTTAATCCCATTTGCCATCCGCCGACTTGACCTACGCTTGCTGCTCGCTGAGCATCTTCAGCGTATTCATACAGAGACATAAATCGTGCAATTTATACCGAGAGATAGACTTGCTCTCCGAACTGCTGCATGCTTCATACAGAGAAACGAACGTGCAATGGAATATCTTAAGCGTTAAAACCGAGTAATCTGGATGCCGTCAGCAGGCCGAAATGAACTCGGCCAGCGACGGCTGCCAACGACGAAAATTTATGCGATTTCTCTCCCGTTTTCCATCTCTCGTGCGCACGCCTGCTGGAAATCGCATCACATACAGGCAATGATCCCGCCGCCATGCTATATGATATGGGATCAAGTTGGGAGACTTGCTGTATGCCCATTTTGCAGAGTCGCTTACATATTTGCAGACATTTTTCACATTTTCCACGACGTGGAAAACCAAACCGAAAATCCGATCGTCGGAGTTTATTAAAACTGAAATGCGCGTTTGTGCACGAGGACCATATTGCAAACCTACTTGCCGAAGCACATTTCATAATAGACTTGCAGTAGCAGTCGGCGGCAAAGCTTAATTATGCGCTGCTTTTATGCGTTATCATGTTTCGTTTGCATTCGACGTTGGTACCAACTTTGTACAGCATCTGGCTGCCTGACTCGCCTGATTACAACATCACACCAACAGCTGACTTGTTTTGTTGATATTGTTATAGTGCTCTGCAGTGCTCCGCTCTGCCTTTCAAATGCTGATAAATTGGTTATGTTTAGCCCCTCTACACGGCTCTGCGCTTGGATCTTCAAAATGTGTGTACGTCAAGAACAAGTGGAAAACGAAAAAAGTCCTCATCCTGCACAGGCGGAAATGATTGATGGAACAGTCGATATAGAAATACGCATTCGCTAGAAACCCATATCATGTATACGTTGTCACATCTCCAACTGGAGCTGTATGTATTCTAGAACGTTCTTTCCACTTCAGAATGACTGCTAAATGTTTTTATCCGCATCGCATAAATTTGCCTGCTGCGAGTCAGCGAATGATCTTAAACAGGAGAGGCAGCAGTAAAATTCAAGTATTTACATTCATAAATATTATTATGTAATCCGGAAAGCCACCAAACCTTTTTGTTACAACGTACGGTGCATTAGCTACTTAACCTCAAAATGCTGGTGGCTTTTCTCGACCACCCAATATTACCATGAACTTATTAAACGCAAAGGGCAAACGTCAAATGCCGGAACACTTTTATCAAGTATTAATACGAATGTAAACGCTTTTATATGTAAATTGATTCCACAACACACGAAATTCTAATTACCACTTACTGTAGGATTAGAGGTGCTGTTGTGTTCCGCCGGTTTGCCTTCTGAGGTCACTGGACGGGCACTTTGTTGTAATTTGCACAATTCCGACGCTATTTCCCCGCCTACCCTTGCATTGTTTTGCACTAAACACATATCTAATAAACTAATTAAGGAAATTAACAAGAGTCTAAACACTGCACTACCGACGCCACGCTAAACTGACAATTGCAATGGTTGTCAAAAATTGTCAAAAAGTGCAAAGCCGTTAGGTGGCGACAACATAACCTGGGCATGCGAATGTAAACAAATGATGATTCAAAAGGATACTCGTTTCAAGCGACTTTCCTTTAGTTGCACGAGAGACGTGACTTAGGAGGAATGGTGTTATGTCTTTACCCTCGACACCGTCGTGTCGTGCAAGTTTCAGTGCCTGCTCGATGACGGCCTCCATTTCGGCAGAATCTAACGCGTATTCTTCGGGGACGGGGACGGCAAACAACATCCCCGATCTCAGTCCCAGATCGTCAGCCGCTTTAATAATATGTGCCGCCTCGTTGGCCGTCTCCACGCTGTACGGGGATTTGCAGCCTGACGTGCGCGTATAGAACGCGGGGAAATTCGTATCCGGTCCGAATGTGGCTACGTAAACTCCTTGCGTCTCCTAATTGCGAACAAGCAAAACGCGATAAGAGGATTACGTGTTAATTACGTATTAATTGTGGTAATCTACTCAACTAGGTACTCCAGGGTGCGAGGAATATCAAGGATTGATTTAATGCCACTCGACACCACCGCGATGGGAGTACGTCCCATTTCGACGAGATCAGCTGAAATATCCATGGTTGTTTCTCCGGAGCGATGCACCCCGCCGATGCCGCCCGTGGCGAGCACATTGATGCCAGCCATGTGAGCGGCAAGAAGTGTGCCGGAGACGGTTGTGCCGCCGTAAAGTTTATTGCCGATCACGTGTGCGAAATCACGACGAGACGTCTTTACTACTTGTCCATCATTTAATTGCGCGATATGCTCGATGTCGTTCGCAGAAAGTCCAATTGTCAGACGTCCCTTAAGAATGGCTATAGTGGCAGGCACAGCTCCCTGAAGTTGATCATTAAATAAATCCAGCAAGTTGCATTCCAAGATGTGGTGTTTTACGTACCGATTTTGCTACTTGCCGTTCGCATTCTAAAGCACATTCTATGTTTTGTGGGAATGGCATACCATGTGTTATTATTGTTGATTCCAAGGCCACTACCGGCTGGTTATTCTCCAATGCATGTCGAACAGATTCGGCATATACGATATTTTCACGTTTGGTCGAAATACATCGACGATTAATGATGCGAATTGGAAAAACACTTGATGAAAACCGTGATAAGCGTAACATAGTGATATACGTTGAGTTCTAAACTAAATCTATATTGAAATTACTACTGCACCAACGACAACGTGTGTTATGATGCTCGTTAATCTGATCTGATTACTTAAAGTTTATCATTATCATTAAAACACTATTCGTATTGACATTTGAGTAAACATATACCTCTTGAACTCGTAAATTCTTTTATTGCATGGAAATAACATAAGTTCAATCATAAAATATAAATATTTAAGTGAAAAATACATCAAAGTGTATTGGTTGGCCATCTACAATTTCGCTTCCTAATCAGTTCAATTGTCATCAGGGTTAAAGTGGAATTAACTTGATTTCGTGCTCTGAACAACTAAAAAAAGAATGTAAATAACTTTTAGATACGAAACTGTGTTGCTGATTTGTTATTATTAATTGTTAACGTGGCATAGCTGCTAAATTCATATTTGTTTTATTTGGAACAAGGTGGCGCCATCAAGTATCATTGAAAATGCCCGCTATATAGTGAAGTACAGGTTGATCAGGTAAAAATAGGTCTAACTGGTGCGGTGTATATAATCGTTTTGTGTGTTCAGTAAATAACTTAATTAGTTGTTAACAATTCGTGAAAATGGGTGTACCTAAGTTTTTTCGATTTATAAGTGAGCGCTACCCTTGTTTAAGCGAATTAGTTAAGGAATATCAGGTAATATAACCTATATCAACTTTCTTTTGTATGCTATTGTACTACATGCTGTTTTTAGCTCCCAGAATTTGATAACTTGTATTTGGATATGAATGGCATTATTCACATGTGCTCGCATCCTGATGACAATGACCCACATTTCAGAATTACAGAAGAGAGGATATTTAAAGATGTATTTCATTACATCGAAGTTTTGTTTCAAATGGTCAAGCCACAAAAAGAGTTCTTCATGGCAATTGATGGTGTTGCCCCACGTGCAAAAATGAATCAGCAGCGTGGCCGCCGTTTCCGTACTGCCAAGGAGTCTGAAAAACTAGAGGCAAAAGCAAGAGAAAAGGGAGAAGTATTGCCCACTGATGGTCGTTTTGACTCCAATTGCATTACACCAGGAACTGTATTTATGGCACGTTTGCATGAGCAGCTCAAGTATTTTGTCACAGACAAAATTACTAAAGATCCACTGTGGCAGAAATGTAAAGTTATTTTATCTGGTCATGAGGTAGGTGTTTTATTGCATTAGGTATATATAACTCATTGCAACAGGAATGGCACCCCTGTGAATTTGTCCTTCTTAACATTTGCGTTGCTCAATTTCATATAATGCTTGATAAAGTCATGTGCCATTCTGGGATGGGTTAGACGCCTATCATTTGGATCAATCTTTACAAGTGGTTCAGAAAACCAACCATATTCTTGACTTGTTGTTTCTGGCCAATCATGCTTTTCTTTTGGTGTTCCTAATGTATGCAGATAATACTCTTCTGGCGATACAGTGTATTCTCCTTGGGCAGTATCTTCAGCTTCGTGACGTGCGTAGAATTTGGCGGCAAGTTGCTGCAATTTGTAATTACGCCGATATTTATCATAAACCGTGAAATATCGGTTTTCATGCTCATACATCTCCAAAATCGCTTTGCCCTTTGCACCCGTTAAAGACATTGTGGTGCTGATTCAATTACCCTCTTCTCAAATGTCAAGATGTCAATTTCTACTGTCGCAGTCGCTGTAAAAACAATATTTTGTTATAGACTCCAGGTGAAGGAGAGCATAAAATAATGGATTACATACGCCACCTTCGATCACAACCTGGTTACGATCCAAATACAAGGCATTGTTTATATGGTCTTGATGCTGATTTAATAATGTTGGGATTATGCACACATGATCCTCATTTTTCGTTACTTCGTGAAGAAGTAAAATTTGGCTCGAAAGCAAACGCTAAACGAAAGAATATTCCAGAAGAAATTAATTTCTTCCTCTTGCATTTGTCATTAATGCGAGAGTATTTAGAACAGGAGTTTATTGAATTGGAAGACAAACTTTCTTTTGGTTTTAATATTGAAAATATCATCGACGATTGGGTCTGTACTCTGAATAAAGTAAAGAGAGTAGGTGGATTTAATTGAGATGTGTTGTAGGTTTTAATGGGATTTTTAGTTGGAAATGATTTCATTCCAAATCTTCCCAATTTGCATATTGCTAATGGCGCACTGCCACTTCTGTACAAAACTTATATCCATGTTTTACCTACACTTGACGGATACATTAACGAAGGTGGACATTTGAATTTGGTTCGGTTTGAGAAATTTATGGAGACGTTGTGTGCTGTTGATGTGGATTCGTTTACTGAACAGTACGCCGATTTAAAATACTTTGAGAGTAAAACCGGCCGACGTCCTGATAATAACAAGCGCAAAAGTGTTAGTAGTCTGGTGCATTTATTTGGTAAATATTTCTATGACACATCTGTTTGAATATAGTACAAACCGCGCAAGTTGGAAGAATGGCAACCGGATGAAGATGAAACGAATGTCGTTGAAGTCGATTTAGAATTGGAGGAGACGGCACCAGCGATGAAATCAGATTTAGCTGCTTTAATTAAAGCAACGGAACAAGTAATAATTAATTTATGGATCTTAAGCATTGCATTAATGTTGTTTGTTTGTAGTTTCTGGAGCCTTCCGAAGAAAACTTGGAACTGTTAGAGGAATCTGATATTTTAGATACAGACATTGATTCGGCTAGTTTAACAGACGATGATCTCTTTAATGCAGAGTTTAAAATGCACAAGAGGGATTACTACATGAATAAACTTGAATATGCCAAGGTTACACCGTGAGTTTTTTAAATTAAAGCAATAATATATTTCATAACGTGTTTTTAAATTGTTTTAGTGAAGTTTTACGCTCTCAAGCTGAGGGCTACGTACGCGCAATTCAGTGGAATTTAAATTACTATTACAACGGTGTATGTTCATGGTCATGGTACTATCCGCATCATTATGCACCGTTTATATCCGACATAAAGGATTTTAAGGATTTGATCATTGGGTTTGACTATGCTGAGCCATTTCATCCGTATGAGCAGCTTCTTGCAGTTCTTCCAACTGCAAGTAAAAATTTATTACCAACGTGCTATCATACATTAATGGAAGATGAAAGCTCACCCATTAAGGATTATTATCCGGTCAATTTTCAAACTGATCTGAATGGAAAGAAGCAGGATTGGGAAGCCATTGTCCTAATTCCGTTTATAGACGAGAAGCGTTTATTGGAGGCAATGGCGACTTGCAATGATAAATTGACTGAAGAAGAAGTCAGGAGGAATCAACATGGACCAATGTTGATTTTTGAGTATACACTCAATGATTTAGGCGATTATGATGCGCCTGATTATTTCCCGTCCGTGAAGAATCATCACGCTTTGTGTACAAAAGTGACGAACGAAGATATTCGTGTACCTGTTGAGAAACTTGTAAAGGGGGCTTATCCTGGTGCTTTATATGATGTCTTCTATCCAGGATTCCCCACAATGAAACATTTAAAGTATAAGGTATGTTTTATTGTCTCTGTTTGATTATTTAATTAATGTTCTAATTGATTTTTTCTGCAGTCATCTATTCAAAAAGCGCATGTAGCCGTATTTGATCAAGCTAGTCGTAATGAAAATTTAGTTTTGCTGCTTGAAAGTGAAACTGTAGATGATCTCAAGGCGTTAGCAGAGAAAATGTTGGGCCAAACTGTATTTGTTTCTTGGCCGCACTTAACAGAAGCATTGTAAGTACCATGCAGGTATTCTTGATTGTTTATAATAATTATTTATTTAGGATTTTGACCTTGTCTAACAAAGAGGAAAGATTTCACCATTCAGATGGGCCGGAAAAGTTTACAATTGAAAAGAATACTGGTACTATCGGCCATAATTGGAATATCGATAAAGAAACAATAGATGATTTGTGAGTTTTTAATTTCTTGGTCAATTATAAACCGATAATTAAACATCTTTTCTTCAGTTATATGAATCGACTTGGTGTGGATGTGGGTGACACCACAGTTTTAGCTCATGTGCAAGTGATGATAGGTCGTAGGTATATCTTTACTTCTCAAGGACGGGTCACATTGGAGAAACAATGGTCACCTCTGACTAAAGCGTATCCTTGGCAGACTGTTGTAAAGGATATTAATCATTTCAATCCATCCTTATCAGCATATCATGAAATTGCTGATATATTCCCGAAGGATGATCGTTGCTTTATGCTTGGAATGGTTCACTATGGCTCTGAGGGAATTGTATGTTGTAAAACCCTTGCCAATTACTTAAAAAACTAATTTTTAATGTTTAGATTCTAGACAGTAGTGATCTGGTGAAGAAGGGTAAAGTACGTGTTAATTTTGTCGTGCAGTCTCAGCCTGATTTGCGGAGTTTGGAACGTCTCCAGAAGTCCTTGGGAACAGCGTATATGCCTGTAAATATGGTAGTTGAAAGTTTACGAATGTCGCGTAAATTGTTTTCGCGTATTACGGGCACTATGCTAGTGATTGCTGGTGCTAAACGTAAGGGACCTACGCAAGATTCGCCTAGGTACAATGTAGGTTTGAATTTGAAATTCAACAAGAAGAATGAAGAAATTCCCGGTTATACCAGGAAGGGATATTCCTGGTTATACTCTCATAAAGCAGTGAAATTAGTGGAATCTTTTCGCGATGAGTTTCCACAGTTGTTTGACTACTTAGATACCGCTTCGCATGATGACGTCTTTGAAGACCAAATCTTTCCAGAGGATAACGGGTAATTCATTGTTTTTTAACTTTCATCTCGAGTGACATATTTGTTGTGGTATTTACAGAAGTGGGGAAACTTTGAAGAAGATTACCGCTTGGATTAAAGCACAACCGCATTCTTCTATCGAACATCAATCATGCGGAAGTCAAACGATAGAGCCGGATGTAGTGAAGGAGTTGGAGAGTATCGTCGACGAATGGCAGAAAACGGTCAAGTGTAAGCCAACAACCATGCAAGTCAAACCAAATTTGTTATATAAGGTAAGAAGTGTATTTCGTAATTATGTTGATTACATTTTAATTTATTGATGTGGCACTACGTTCATACAATTGCTGTCTGTAGATAAATCTTGCGTCGATTGTTTTACTATTGAAAAATTCGCGATTGCGTCTCATCTCCGCGCTGCGGCAACCCCAATTTTTGTCTGGCTCAAAAATTTGCCGTTTCTTGCGCCAATTTATTGTTACGTGGACAATGAAATGTATTAGTATGAGGGTAGACATAACACTTAGAATCACTATTTGCAATATGAATATCCATCGGGCTTGATATCCTCGTGTCTCATGGGCCCAGCCATAAAGGTTGAATACTGTAACTGCTCCCAAGAGGATTGGCAGTATATAGAGAAGATATTCCAACAGGTGCACGCGCTTGTTGAGCATAAAGTGTCCATCGGTCATTAATGTTTTTGCACCGTACATGTAGTAAATTGCAGCAAATTCAAAACTTGCGATGAGCGCTACGAACGAAGAGCTGCAAAAGTCTTCCATGTTTCGGTACAGCAGATATCCAATTGGGGAGATGTAGAGTGGCATTATAAATAGTATTATTGCAAATACTGAGCCGATAGCAACTTTTCGTAGGTAGAATACGCAATGCATGGTTTCGTGTAATGCCATCGTTAGGGTGAACATGAGAAATATTACGTAACGCAGTCCAATAATGTGCAAGTATAAGAAATACAAAATTGTCCATAGTTGTTGATGCGATGGCCATTCAAGTAATGAGGCCACCAACTTAACGAATAAAAGCGAGTTGTTCTGAGTCATCATCTCATCGAAGGAGATGTTTTTCATTGCGGCTTGATCGACCAAGTTTGTGTACACAAATAGAGTAAACAACAGATCACAGAGCAGATTAAACAATGAAAAGAACACAATCATTGAATAGACGTTGCTGTGGAAGGTCCCATGTGCGCTAATGCATATTAATCCCCCAAATCCAATGCCGATATTTGCGAGCGCATTCACTGCCACATCGATCCAAAGATTGTGGTCCAAAAGTTGTTGAAAGTCAAACTTAACAAACTCGTACAAGTTGGCGAAATCGTTGCGGTTTAGAATCGACATAATTGTGAGCGCAACCAATAAGAGAAAAGGCGCCACTGTTAGAATGTTCAAAATCTTCTCCAATGTGCGTATGCGATTGATGAGTATGAATCCAACAAGGAGCATGATTAGAAACGTGATCAGTATCAGTGACAAATTCATTTCGCTGAATTTCAATGCAGATTGGCTAAGCACGTATTGTTTGTAGAAATGTTCAACGCTGTCTTGTGCACTGATATTAATGGGTAAAGTTGGGTTTATTGCGTTGTAGCAATTGCTTGCCGCCCACGATGTATCGCACTTGGACCAAGGTAAGGAGATTTCAAAAGACTTTGCGAGGTAATAAGCAGCATGAGACGTAACATAAAATGCGCAGTTGGCCATAATCAATGTTATCGCTGCCGATGACCATGCGATTCCTCTTAGCGCGGGAGCCATGCGCCAGACGTTGACGAATCCATAATTTGAGTATTGGCCGATAGTCAGTTCCGTGAATGCTAGCGGCATTATCAGGAGAAGCGTAACAATCAGATAGGGCACTATGATCTGTATATTGCCGTATTTATGAAACAGCTCGGGAAACTTGTACGCGTTCATTAGCGAATTACTCCAGCACAGCAAAGCCATTGCGTAATTGCTCTGCAAACGCCACGAATGAAATTTATCCTGCGCCTTAAACGCAGTCGACATGTTCGCAATTTAATACAAAAAATAAGTCGCGCTTCACTTGCAAATTCAAATAAAACTTTAGAGTGACATTTGAGAATTGACACTGTCATTAATTAATATTTATTTGGAAACAATGTCTGCAATTTTGCAACATATAGATTTGTTTTATCCTTCGCCATTTTTTCATTGTTATATTAAAATGCATCATTGTGTTCCATATAGTTTTCAGGTGCGCGCATTGTGCAGTTTGATATATATATAATGTGTTTAATTGTTTTGTTTGTTTTCAGCCTGGTCTACTAATGGGAAATGTTCCCCCAGATCAAAGGGCTACGTTCCAGTTGTACGATCGTGTTGTAAGTGTGCGCGCAAGCTATACTGTACCTTTGGGAAGCGTCGGGACCATTATTGGTATCCATTCAGCCGCTGCGGGTAAGCCAGATGAGATTCTTTATGATATTGTATTCGATGCCCCGTTTGCCGGCGGATTGTCGGTTCAAAATTGTTCGAATGGTCGAGGTTTCAAAATGACACGCATGGCATTGATAAACAAAAGTTATGGTACTCGTGAGGTGGAATCCAAGACAGGTAAACCTGGTGAGTTTAATGCTACTTGGGAGTATAGCAGGTGAAAATGTAAATAATGTAATTACAGGTCAATTAATGCAGAAAATTGGATATAGTGCTGGACTAAACATGTCCACGCAACTCCAATCGCATCAATTTCAACAGAAATCGTATTATGGTAATAGACAGAATAATTCCGCGTTTGCTTGGGCAAACAAGCAACCACCCAATGCTATGAATATTCCAATGAATACATCATTGCCCGCGGAGAATCAACAAGTTCCTGCTAAGCCTCAGATGAAAGCAAATGAACGAAAGCGCGACAAGCAAAATAAGCGCGACTTCATGCCAAAGTTTTCTAACTCGCCCATGTCGCCAACGGCACCTGACACGCCGATAAAGCTTCTTCAGCGTCAGCCGGAGTCATTGCCATCACCGTCTACTTCTGCTTCGGAAACAGTATCCAATCAACCGGAAGCACAATCGGGATCGATGACTGCCCAAGATTTAATTGCTGTAAGAATAGTCATATGATAATAATGAATGGCGGTGATATTATAAATTTGTGAATACTTTTAGCATGTTTCGGCACAGATGCAGAAAATGAATTTGGTTCAACAACCTTCGCCAATTGCAAATGCCAATGGAATGCCAATTTTCTCAGGACCATCGCTACCACCCACTCAAAGTTTTTGTATCCAGTTACTTAGAGAGTTTAAACTGCGTAGATTAGGCTATCCCAACTATCAATATATTCGTGATACCACTGGTAATATGTACCAGGCGCGTTTGGAGATTCCCGTGGTTAACGAGGTCGTTACCAGTGGACTGTTCAATTCAATCGAGGAGGCAAGTGAAGCAGTTGCCGAAATTGCGTTGAAGAAATTACCATTAATACCGCCAGCTAATCCGATTCAGTTTCCTCCACCACCACCCAGCTGGTGCATGCCATTTGTTTCCACGCAAGCACAACAATTTCCATCACCGCAACAACAACAACCACCATTTCCACTACCGCCGCAACAACCACAATTTCCACCCCAACAGCAACAGCATCAACCACTTCCGCAACAACTCCGACAACAGCAACCCGTCCCGAAGATGCGCTCTAATAACGCACCTCCAAGTAGTGTTCCTTTCGTGCCACTCCAGGCCGTAAAACAACAACGCATTAATAAGAAGAGCATCTCGCATGATACGCCGTCTGCGAAGGAAACGGCTCGTAAGGAAGCCAAGGAGAAACCAATTGCCAAAGGCAATGGTCAGCAACAGCAGCAGCAACATGAGAAAAGAGCTGCTGATAAACAAGTGAAGGAAAATCTCACGGCAAAACCGCGTCGGCAGCGCAAGAGTCGCATTGCCGCCAACTTTCCACAACAGCCATGAATTATGTATTAATTGAGGACAATATTTTTATGACTTGACTCGAAGTAATTCATTTGAATAAAGATTGAAGAAAACATAAAAATCTTGTTGATAAACCACAATTGTCCTGGATTTGGAATACAGCAATACAGCTAAACGAAGTACAAACTGATAAAAAAATAAGCTATCGCAATTGTTAAACCATTAGGTATTTAAGTTATTTATGCGATTCCGAGACAATAAGGGGTTTTAGGAAGGTTAGCGTGTCGAAGCATTTGATTGAGCAATTATTATAGTGCTTGGCTTATCAACTAATCATGTATTATAATTAGTGATTTAAATGGCAAGCACGTACTTGCGAATATTTGGTGAAATTATTATTCATCGTGCGGCCGGCATGAATCAATGGAAGGTAATTCCTTGTCCATGATATTGCGCTCGTGACACGCAGCATTAAAAACATTAATAAAGTGTCTTCTGTGAATTTGTTGGAATAAGTATTGATTTTCAGGTTGTTTAATAACGAAAGTAAGTGTATAATGCATTTATTTAGTGATGGTTTGTAGTGCATCGTACTCTAATTGTAATCACAAAATTGGCGGCGACGAGAAGATTAGAATCTTGCTTGGTATGTGTGTTACAAAAGGAAACGGTTGCTGAATCCACTTGAAAATAAACATAGATTATTATCGCAATTAAAATCAGATGTCTAAATCGCAAAAAAAGGCGATCATCGGTTACATATAATCACTTAATAATTGGCGCTTGTATTCGTTGAGTGCGCTTAAATTGTGAATTCGCGGACCACCGGCAATTATTAATAATTGTTGTTTCGCTTAAGTTGCAAGTGCGCGCGCTTCGCGTCGTAATCTTTATTTCCTATTTGTGTTTGCAAGTTTAATGCTTGCTGTGGCTGCTTTAATATGACACACACATCGCAGGTGCACCAGGTCGAAAACCAAACGGAAAGTCACAACCACTTGCAAGTCGGCGATGCAGCAATGCGGGGTTACAGTATTGATAGTCGAAATGAGCCAGTGTATGCAATTAGCAATGGTACAGCTAAATACAACGAACCCTACAATAGTTATGACATCAGCATTACGATTCCCAACGATAAAGATAATGCATTAACGCCAAACACATGCAAGGCTGATTTACGGGATGATGATCTCGTGCATGAGAAGGAATCACTTTGTCGGCGCATCTTTTGTAAGTATTTTAGGTGTTAGTAACAAATCAATTACGAAATGTTTACACATACTTGTACTAATTGCGTAAAGAATAATAATGATAATTGAATTGCACTTGTCTTGATATCGCTCTAGTGACAGTGATAATTGAATCAATTGAGAAATAATCATTTATATAATTACTAATTGTGTCATTATCGTGATAACGCATTCAAATTATTCCCAGTGCTCACTCATTACTTGTAAAATGAAATATCAATTATTGATAAGCTTGATCGGAATGCGTCAAAGTTGAATTTCTCCCTATGACTCGCGTAATTGAAAGTTGGAGAAAACAAAAAACTTCTTGAGATAATATATCATGTCAAGTGTATGTACTGAATATTGCTCCACTAGCATTTAATGATACACTCTCATTGTCAGATTTCATTAATACTCTCTATCAATCAGTGAAATTGTGATGATTGCTGCAATATAACTAAAGTCTCCACGTTTGATACGCGTTATAAATAAGATTTAGTAATTCGCAATTGTCTTGCAATATGGGTAAGTGCTTAACATAATGTAATAGTCCGGAAGTGTTTGTTGAATTATGAATTATTGCGCATTACAACAAAAAATATATATATTGTGACATTACACACTTTATGCATAGACGATCGCAATCACTTTGAGAATGTTTATAAAATGTTATGCAACGGACGCATGGACAAATTAATGTGTTTTTTATTTGTGCTACTGAAAAACACATTTAACGCACAAATATGTTTAGTCATTGCATATACAATTTTCATGCAGCTATTTTGTTACAAATTTCAATTTGTTTTCCTCATTGTTAAGGCCGGTGTAGCAAATCTTTACGTATATAAATAATATGTAACTATGCGTACTTTATCATTGATTGCAAGTTTACATAATAAGTAGCTTTTTAATCTCGGCTGCATATTTGAAATACTTAAGCATTTTAAAGTATTTTATTTAATTTATTTAACGTCAGCAGCAAGTTTTCAAGTTTAAGTCAAATTGCAGTGACACTGAACTATTTTTATTCATGGTGGAAAAGCATTAAAATTTCCACACAAATCCGTAAAACATAAATCTTAAGGATTATAAATGTACTTATTACAATGCTGCTTGCTACTTGCACTTGAAATATTAATTTAATTGTTATCTGAACGTATGGTGTCTGAGTATAGTGTGCAAACAAGTTGTAATTTTATCAAAATTGTCTTTTTTGCCGCATTTTTGATAAACATTGTAACATGATGATGTTTGTTCATTTTAAACAGTAGCTCATGAGATGCAAAGCAAATGAGTATTTTGTTCTCGAATCGTTCATGCTAGCATTACATTTGTTACAATGGCTAAAGAATTAACAAATTCTAAAAGTCGTAAGTGAAGCATTTGTAGGATTTGTTGACAAGTGAGAAGAAATTAATGATTTTTGTAATTTTTAGGTGTACGCAATGGACCGAGTAATATTCATCTACTGGTGGCAGAATTTCTAGGCACAGGACTTTTATTGTTTCTCGGATGCATGGGTTGTATCACTAATTATGAAACAATGCCAGTGCCACATTACATGCCCGCAGTTAGTTTTGGTCTGACGGTTATGATAATAATCCAGGTAATTTGTTTAACATGTTATTGGTGTAATTATTGTTATGATTGTATTGCAAATAATATCACAGATGTTTGGCCACATATCAGGAGCGCACTTAAATCCCAGTGTGACAATGATAACAGCGCTAAATGGCATGATCGAGAAAAAATCCGTTCCTTTTTATCTCCTCGGGCAATTCGCTGGTGCGATTTTCGGATTAGGTGGACTAAAGGTAAATTCCATCATTATTTCCGTTACGTGACTAAATGTTATTTGTTTCCAGTGGTTGATGCCTGAGGATTACATTGCTCAAGAATTTTTTGATGAGTCTAAAAACATGACGGTCAGGAAATTAGGATTATGTACTACTGATATTAATTCGAATATCACTCCTACTCAAGTAATTAAACTTATACTCACTTTAAGCAGCCATTTACTGAATGTCATATTTTCTTAGGGGTTGATTATTGAAATTGTGATTACGTTTGTGTTAATTTTCGTCTGCTGTGCCATTTGGGATAAACGAAATGCCGATAAACAAGATTCCGTTCCATTGCGGTTTGGTTTTGTCATTTCAGCAATTGCAATTGCAGCTGTAAGTAGAAAAAGATGTTATAATTAATTAGATTTTCATGAATATGTTTGTTTTAAGGGACCAATGTCTGGAGGTAGTATGAATACAGCTAGAAGTTTTGCACCTGCTTTATTAAACAGTGATTGGGATAATCAATGGGTAAATAATCTTAATTCATCAAGAAACAATTAATTAACATAATTCGTTGTAGATTTATTGGGTGGGACCAAATCTAGGAGCTTTAATTGCATATTATTGCTACAAATTTGTTTACGAGCTACCAAAATCGGATCCAGAAGATGAATTAGAAGGCGTAGCGTTAAAAACAATTGAGAGCAATAACGAAAAAGTCTAGTCAGCCATTCCTAAATACTTTTGTTAAAACTGTTAACAATTATTAAATTATTTACAATAATCTCTAAACGTGTTTCTAGAATTTGTCATTGTGTCAAAGTTCATTATTCTCATTTGACGTTTAGCTAATGAGCGCAAGCTTTGCACTGTTTTGCGTTGATTGCAAAGATAATTAATTGCAAGAGACACACTGTGTGTTTGTAAGTCAAAAGCCATGTACGACTTGAAATGGTTAATGCAATACTGGATGCTGGTCTGTGGAATATCAACAATTGCACTTTTCATTTACATTTTATCGATGAAATGGAAACGAACACTGAAGAAATCCACATCAAGTAATTTGCGTGAATCTGCACTACCTGTTTAATTAATACATGTTTTATACATAATTCTAATGCAACTTGAAGAAGTAAATTGTTGCTAAACTGTAATTGGTTATTTTATTTAGCAATTTTCATAGGTGTAGTGAACGTAGGAATTCGTACATGTAATTAAATGCTCATTAATAGTTTGCAAATACAGTTTGCCTTGTACGAACAACATCAATAACATGGATAACAAAACTATTACTTGCATATGTGATAGCAATCAATATAAGTGTCATAATTCGTTAAGTAAATATTATCACCCAAATTCTAAGCACACAAAAAAAGTAGATTGGATTAAGTGATAGGATTCGAAACGCTACTCTATTTAAACGCATCCGATGAGATTATTCAAATAGTTGGTGTGCACTCGTCATGGCGTATAATAATCGGAATTTTGTGCCTTCTGAAGCTCAGAGCCAGAGTCATAGTGTTTATGGCTTAAGCAATGATGGAAGCAGACAATACTTTGGTGGATCACCACATGCGACAAGAAGTAGTAATCAAACGTATCCCAGTGCATCGGAACAACAACCGCAATGGATACAACAATCAAGCGTGATTCAAAGACATCATCATGTATCGTCATATTCTCCAGAGAAATCACATCATACTGTTCTTCCAATGGGTGACTTAAGTAGTAAAGAATCAGCGCCATGTGAGTTTTTAATCATTAGGGCATTCCGGGAATAGTAGAATGTTTGTTGCAGGTTTTCAGATTCGAATGGAACATGTTTGTAAATTAGAAGCATTTCAAATTGGCGCAGCTGAATTTCTAGGAACTGCTGTTTTACTTATGATGGGGTGTGCAATTTCAGGGGATGTAATGCCATGGACATTTGCGTTTGCAATTATTGCTGCTTGTCAGGTAATTTTCTCTTCTTTCTTGATTCACGGCAGGGGTGCGAAAGCTTTCTCTGCCATGGGGTACAAGGGTCAGGAGGTGACCCAAATGGGTCGCTGGTTTGATTAAGGGCATCTGAGTATTTTACCAATTTTTCTTGGAACTCCTTGAAGATATTTGGTTACTTTTCTAATTATTGGTACTTTTATTTAGACATTTGGACCAATCAGTGGTTGTCACATTAATCCAGTAGTAACATGCGCTGCATTCATCATGGGACAAATTAAACATCCAATTTTGGTACCCATTTATATAATTTGTCAATATTTAGGAGCATTGCTTGGTTACACTTTGCACTATGTATGTAAATGTACAATTCTAAGGGCAATAATATGGTTTAATGTATTTTAGTACATTATACTAACGACCTTTGAGGATTTTAAAGCAATGTGTGTCACTAAACCACCCCTTGGAATGACATCCTGGCAAGCTTTCGTTTTGGAAATTATCATGACTTGGATTTTAGTTATGGCCATCTGTGCACTTTGGGATACAAAAAACAAACATACTTCAGACACAGCTTCATTAAAATTGGGACTTATTATTGGTGGTCTTATTTTTGCAATGACTGGTATTGTTCCAATCAGTTTGAATCCTGCGAGAAGTTTGGCTCCATCAGTATTGAATAATATGTGGGATGCTCATTGGGTAAGTTAATGGTAATTTTATAGGGAATGCAATTAAATTTTTGATTTCTGTGAAGGTATATGCGATAGGACCCTTTCTTGGGGCTGTAATTGCTGCTCTTATGTATCGTTGTTTATTCAACTACCGTCCGTACCTGAAAACATAATGTAGACAGATTAGTTTATTATCTAATTCTATTTAATTAATCATTAAAACGATATAAAAGTTGAATATCTGTCGCTTTATTTAATCTAAACTACAACCACGAAGTGTGAAGATTGTTTTATTGATTCACAGTAACAATACTTAGCAAATATACACTACTATTGAGGTGAAGGATTGCTGCTAATGATTTTGACACACTCGTTGATGATTTATTTAATCTTCCACTAGTACTTCTGTATTTGAATTATTGTTCAATGGCAGTAAGCAATGAGATCAAGGATGAAAATGTTTGTATAAAGTAATTGCAAGGCTAAATCTAGAGGACTTTAAGGATAAAGTGTATCGGTATCATTTTCAACTTTGTAAAATATCAAAGAAAATCTGAGTAAGGAATCTGCATAAGGAATATTTTCATTAAAAATATGTGGTTTATTTGATGAGTATTTAATAAGTTTTTTAATAGTGAAAGAATTAGTTTATTATCTTTTATGGCTTGAGAGATATTAATTTAGATGTATGGTTTTAATTTCTGTGAGAGGGAATAAGGACGATTGTGTTTGAAAGCCAATTATGCCCAATCTAATTAAGGCAATTTAATGATTTTATGAGAAGTTGTAAAGAATTTAATAATCTTTAGGTTGGTGGAAAAATTATTTAAATATCTCTTATGGTTTGCGTGATATTAATTAAAATGTGCGCTTTTAATTTCTTGGACACGAAATAAGACACTTTGTGTTTGAGTGTTAATTATGAGTGATTTATTATAAATGATATAATGATTATATGGTGAGTTATAAAAAATTTAATAATCTTAAAGATAGTGAAAGAATTATTTAAATATCTTCTTTAATTTACGGGATATTAATTAAAATGTGAAACATTAATTTTCTAGACGCGGAATAAAGAACTTTGTGTTTGAGAGGTAATTACACGGGAACTATTTGAGAGAATTCAATGATTATATTGTGAGTTATAAGGAATTGAATAATCTTTAGGATAGTGAAAGAATTATTTAAATATCTTCTTTAGTTTACGGGATATTAATTAAAATGTGAGACATTAATTTTCTAGACGCGGAATAAAGAACTTTGTGTTTGAGAGGTAATTAGGCGCGATCTATTTGAGAGGATGCAATGATTATAAGGTGAGTTATTCAGAATTTAATAATCTTTAAGATAGTGAAAGAATTATTTAAATATCTTTAATGGTTTGCGAGATATCAATAGAAATCTGAACTCTTAAGGTGAACTCTCCACAAGGGTGTCAAGTGCATGTGCAGCTGTTCCGTGACGCTCATGGCCTAGTAGGGGCATGTTGTATACACAGGGCTGACATTCCAGTAAGCTAACGGTCATTGACCTACTCTGGAAGTATTACAACTGCACCGGCTCGTGACCCACCAGGCGTTTTAAAGCAGGTGGTGCAGATTTTGCGTTTCGAATTCTACGCCTGGAGCTGGTGCACCATCCCAGCGAGAACTTTTCAAACCGCTATAACTTTTAAAGTTCCCAACCGATTTTAATGATTTAAAAACTAACGTAATCTACATTAGTGCCGCTTTAATACCATATAACTTGTTATACAATTATCATCGTCAATACGTCTCAATTATTGCTTTCAAACTTGAATTCATAATAAGACAATAGAAATAATTTAAAATTTCCATGTTTTATTCTCGCATACAATGCTATGACTTCTATAGACGGTATAACATCAATATTATAAACAATTTAACGTTTCGTATCTGGGTTATAATGTTATTTGTTGATTCTAATGTGTTTTTATCATTTAAAATTTAAATCTATTTTTACTCGCTCTAAACAAACAAATAACACAAACAAGAGGCAATATGCGTTAGTGTCAGTTTCAAGTTGCAAAATTCGCAGTCCACGTGTCTTTCATCTTATTCTAACCAATACGTATGAACAATTGCACTCTATCAAACGCATACAATGCACGAATCACCTGTAGCAAGTCAGTACAGCGACTGCTCTCGCCATATGCAGTCCTCTCCGCGCTTCTCTGTTTTTAATTGGTAATTAAGTAGTTTTAATTAAGTGCAACCAAGTGTTAATTAATGTAAGTAATAATATTATTAATCAGTTTAACTTTCAAGTCATTTTTCGGCCGGTTTCGCGAGTGATTAGTGATTTAAAACAAAGTGATCAGTGCAACGGAGGATTAAACTACAATTAGTGCTTTCTTCTGTTCAAGGATGCCCATCCGGATTATTCTCAGCTCATCTCATCATCATTCCCAGGATTACAGCAGGTATTCATCAACTTCAACATCATCCACGTCTTCCGTCGTCGTCAGATCAACAAGTGTTAATTCAACAAGTGTTAATTAAATCATGGCCTCTTTAATGTGTTGCGCAGATTTCTTCGGAAAACCGTGAGTACAATTTTTGATTTTCGCCATGCGGTCTGACCAGTCACAATTGGATTTGTACAGGTTCGCGACATGTTCCGCTTTTGTCATAGACACGCAACGTATCTCGGGTTTGCCCTGTGTCTGCTTATCAGTACACGGCACTGTATATATGCATCGGGTTTGCTTATTTAGAGTCGATAGAAATTAGTATGGGAATTTCTTCACGGGTGATTTTGATTTTGATTATTAGTCACACGCTTTATTATGATTTATGATAATGCGCCAGAGATATTTTAGACAGTTAGGCGGATTGGTATGATGAGTTAGTATATGGATTAATTGATGAGGTTTGGTATGCGCACCCGAAAGTATGTCTTGCATGGTGTTGGGGTATGATTTGCATAGGTATTGAGGAGTGAGATGGTTTGCTGGCATGGTACGATGGTGGTTATTGGGGGTGTGATTGGCATGTGTTAATGAGGAGTGAGATGGTTTGATGGTGGTGATGAACTATGCTGAGTGATGATTAGGCGGCTAATGAAGATAGGTTGAGATTAGGCGTTAGTTGCATTTGATTAAAAAACCATTAAAATAATATTTGACTGTTATAAAACTTTATCAAGAATTATTTACTAGATCAGGTGAAAACTTTTGATATATAAATATTTTAAGTTTTGCATAAGCAAACAGAATTATAAGCAATTATTGATATTGCACATTCAATTTTTTTGAGATACACTTCATTTATTTTAATTTTTTTAACAATGTTTTAATAATGCTATCACCTTTATTTTTTCTTTAAATAATTGTAGATTAGTTTATTTATCATCGTAGTAAATTTCAAGTCTGTAGCTTACGTGGATATATTTCAAAATAATTAATTTATTCGGGAATTCATCTTCAACGTGCGGTATTTTTGCAGTTTCAATTTTGAACATTATTTTCACAGAATCTATCGTATCAATAATTTTTAAAAATATACCATCATATTGCACGTCTAATTGTTAATATTATTGCAAATTTTAGATTCTCAAAAATTATTGCAAATACTAGAAAAAAATTCTTGAAAATATCCTCAAATTTGAGTGTCATTTCTTAAATTTTGACTTTCAAAATTAATTGCGGCTAAACTGCTGTATGAATCGTCTTTGTTTAATTTTTTATAATTAGATAAACTATTTGGCAATAAGTCTTTAGAGTTTCAAGTCTCTATATATACAGGAAGTGGAAGAAAATAATTTTTGAATAAATTTGGAACTTTCTCACATTTTTTAATTTTTACGAGAAACTAATAATGATATCAAAATGTTCTTTACTTTGTACGATGCAACTTAAAAATGTCTATTATGATTCAAAAGCACATTAAAATCGCACTGCTAGAAACCGAGAAAAACTCAAAAAACTAAATTTAAACAAATGCAATTTGCTCTGTAACCATTAAAGATGGAATTTTTTTAGTATTTTTCTCGTAATCAGTGGCTCAAATAACATCAGAATCAATACGAATTTTGCTCAAATTATGAAAAAATCAAAATTTTGAAAATTTCCAGCATTCCGTATATTTGCCCTATGTTTTCTATTTGACGCATGGGCATAGGCGCAAGCAGTGGCAACAGGCAACAGGATGCACGTAGGTCACGCGGTAGTAAGAACCGCGGTCAATGCCCAGCGCAATACGTACGCGGCACAGGGATCCGAACTTGAATTGCGATGAAACCGAATCTGGCACAAAAATTAGCGCAACTTTAATTGTTAATAACTTTCTTGTTTATCGGACGATTTTAATAGTTTAAAAAGTATTCGGTTTATTATTTAATCTATTATGCGTGGATTTAAAATTAATAAATTATTTTATCGGGGGCATAGGACATGAACGTTAGAATGCCGGACTATATTTGTTTAAAAAAACATTATAAATAATCATTTATCGTTGCAAATTTTTATCAATGATTATTAGATACACTGATTATGAAATTATAATGTATAAATATTATAAATATTGATAACGCAAACAAAGATATAAGCAATTATTGATATTGCACATTCAATATTTGTAGGATACGCTTCATTTTCTTTAATTTTTTTAACAATGTTCTAATTATGCTAGCGCTTTCATTTTCATTTTGAATAATTTTACATTAGTTTATTTATCTTCGTCGTGAATTTCAAGTCTGTGACTTAATTGGATCTATTTCAAAATAATTAATTTATTCGGAAATTCATCTTCAACTTGCGGTATTTTTGCAGTTTCAACTTTGAAAATTATTTTCACAAAAACTATTAAGTAAATAATTTTTTTTTAAATTACCATATTATTGTACGTCTAATGACTGATATTTGTGTAAATTTTTGATGGCCAGAAGTAATTAGAAATACTAGAAAAAAATTCTTGAAAATGTGCTCAAAGTTAAGACCCATTTCTTAAATTTTGACTTTGAAAATTAATTACGGCTAAACTACTGTATCAATCTAGCTGGATTAATTTTTTTTACCTAGATAAACTATCTGGCAATAACACTTCAGAGCTACAAGCTTCTATATATACAGGAAGTAGCAGAAAATAATTTCTGAAAAAATTTGGTACTTTTCCACATTTTTCAATTTTTACGAGAAACTAATAATGATATTAAAATGTTCTTTGCTTTGTACGACGCAGCTTAAACTGTCTATTACCAGTGAAAAGCATATTAACATAGCTATGCTAGAAACCGAAAAAAACGCAAAAAACTAAATTTAAACAAATGCAATTATCTCTGCAACCTTTAGAGATAGATTTTTTTTTGTATTTTTCCCGTAATCAGTGGGTGTCAATACTAATTTTGCTCAAATTCTGAAAAACCCCAAATTTTCAAAATTTTCAACATTCCGTATATTTACGCTGTGTTTTCTATATGAAGCGCGTACATAGGCGGATACAGTGGCATCAGGGGTTTCATGCACTTAGATCACGCGGTAGTAGTAGTGAATTAGAGCACCGATGTGTATGCAACCTCAGTCGTTTCGCGCGTCTTTTAGTAAATGGTTGTACCAAGTGTTAATCGCCGTTTTAATTATTAATAATATGTGATAGGCAAACGTACTAATACAGTTTATTAAATAATATAATTACATAAATCTATCGTGAATTAGGTGTGTTTCTTTGGGCTGCGATAATGGTGCTGCGAAATTTTTAAACATGAATAATTACTAAACTAACAATGCAAGATTAATGAATTGTGGTGCAGTAATAAAGAACTTAATTCTATTTCAAATGATAGCTATCGCGTTTCCGTAGTATTATTTGTTTCATAGTTATTGACCGGAACATAAAATTACTTCATTTTTGACAGATTTTCTTTAAACATTAATAATTAATTAATGGACATTGCAATTGGAATACTGTTATTACTAAAAGAAAGTATATTTAATAGTTCACCATGTCACAAAAAATAATTTGGAATATCTGCCAGAAAATAGTATATTTTTGACTCTGAATGTAAGTCAAATTTTAACAAAATTGTTTGCAACTGAAATTTTTTTCCGGATAAACGGTTATAGATAATTGTTTCAGGTTAAGACCACTTATCAGAGTATTTAACTGGGCATACACTGCTAAAAGATAATTCTTAAATAATAATTACAAGTGCGTCAAATGAATTTTTAAAAATATTTTGTCAAATTTTATGTTTTCAACTTCAAAAATATTTTCACGGGAAACTAAGAAAGATATTTAAATAATTTAAAGTGCATGTGATGAAGGAATAGTTATAGTTTATACGAAGAAATATTCATTATGATATCTACAGGGAGTATGGAGATTTTTGCAAAAAACTAAAATTGATAAAACGTTTATTTACGCATAAACCATAAGTGATCGAATTTTTTTATTATTTTTCTGATAACTGTTGGCGTTGTACGTATACGAATTAATCATTTTTTCTGTGAATTTTGAATATTTAAAAATTTTCAAAAATTGCTCCTCACTACTACTACTAGCACGTGATTTAAAGGTAGCCGCATTCCATTGAGTACTACTGAGTGCTACTGTTCGTCTGCCGATAACCGAACGCGCCCGATGATGCCCGATGCAATGTTGAGGCTTTTAAATATGACATTTAAATGTTTACTTTTGCATTCCATAACCTGCTTGACTTACATGTGTTTTATTGTTAGTGTTAATTGAAAATTTAATACTTTAGTTAATAATTTTCTCATTTGTTGCAGCCCTTCCTGAATGAGTTTAAGATAACGTGCTTGGCGGGAGTCAGACCGTGCTGAACCTAACCAAACGAACAAAACAGGTGGTCAGCGTCTTCAATGTTATTGTTCAACGTGGTGTTATTTTCAGTAGTTTAATAAGAGAAGTGAGTATTATTAAAGCTTCAAAATCGTGTTATTGTGCTGGCTTATAGTGCATTAGTATTTCATGTGTGTTTTGTGCTTAGAAAAGTGTCAACAATGGAAGAAACTAGCAATGATGAGGTACACAACTCACTTGAGGATCAATTGCTAATTGGAAAGCAAGATTGTGTTATTATTGAGGAAGCAATTAAAGGTGAGATCACCTTTACCAGCTTACTACTTCCAATGATAGTGATGAATCAATCAAGCAGAACTTTAAGATTACTTCTCTGGAACAAAATCAACCAATTACATGCAGTGAGATAGCTGAAATTCAAGATACTTCTTCTAAAAATCCTTCAGAAGTAAGTGTACAAGGCCTTGATGAATTGTTTGTAACCCATTTTTTTACAGGTCAATAGTGATCTGGAAGAATCACAAGTAGCACCTTTACAATACAAAAAGAAACCCTGCAAGAAAAATAACAACTCTGAAGTTGACAATTAAACAAGGAGAGTGCTGGCTAAAGAGGCAGAAGAACAAGGATAGAAATTGATTTGGAATCTCAACATATGCATTTCTTTGCTGTCTCATAAATCCAAACAAATAAACAATGTGATTTCCTAAGGATGTGTCCCGATTTGCTGAAATTGTTAAAGACAATTGACTCTTACAGCATCTGCAATCAAGATGAGCAGTAAACATCTGGAGTTTGTTTGGTAAGTGAATTCTAAATTCTATTGCAAATTGTTTAAAAAATATCTTAATTTTTCAGCTCAAAGCTCAAGCAGAAGAGAAACATGTTGAGACTTTTTACAAAAGTGACTTGGACAGAGGTAAACAAACATGAAGACCTAGCTCAGGATATAATATTAGGAATTGCCTTAGAATAAAGTGATGAGGAAGCGCAGTAATTCATCTGCTAACAGAGAAATAGTCAAATTAGTTCTGAACACACTGAATTCAAATCAAAATTGAATAGTGACCCAAAGTTGGTGAGATTTACAAAAGGAACCACTTTCCCAAGTGGAGTTAGTGTTTAAATGGAACAAGGAAGCTGAAGAAATACAACAGGTTGGAGAAATAACAAAGAAAGTAACAAGGATTCACAATCTCATGTTTTATTGGTTAAAATTCTATCGTTTTTTGTGTTTAGGTTCTGATGATGATTTACCAACTGATGGGCATACAAACACTTGTAATATACCACTGAAGACATCAGAATCCCACTCAGAATTGGGAATTCTCTCTTCAGTGTTGCGATTGACTGGATTGCAAAGTTTAGGCTGCACTTCAAGGTTCGGTACTCCTCATTCTCCAGCAGTGAAGCTTAAAATTCATGAAGATATGCTGGTCAAAGTCACTCTTTAGTGTGTGGACCAGGCATACAGGAAATGTATGGAAAAACTTGGAATTTTTTAGAATTATGGTTAGGTGAATTTAGCAATTCACCAGAAATAAATGCAACACAAGTAGAGTAATTTAACAACAAGCAATTACATGATGGTGAATACATTGAGGTATGCTGTCTAATAGGTGGAGGAGAAAGATGATATAAAGAAAGTGTTGAGTCAACTACAGAGAGATTGTTGGATTCAATGACCATCACTCAAGTGATATTTTTGTCAGCCCTATTGATTGGAATGCTATGGAGGACATGCTGAAGAAAGATTAGATGGCAAGTTGGTGAACACATGAATGGATTATTGTGTTGGACCCCTTAGTTATCTCTCAATGAAGTTCAGATTCTTCACAAACTATTGCCACTGATGTAATCATCAGCAACTGATTTCAGTCAGTGGCTGGATTATCTGTTTACATACTTTTATGGCTTAAGTACTTTGTTGAGATTATTTTCTAAACAATATCTGAAGGAGTTGTTTTTATTATCAACTTCAAGTTTTAAATGGGTAATATCAGGTAATAGGGATTATTAAAAGGACTCGCTGGGTTGATCACTGATAGTGCCAATCGCATTTAATGTATTACCTAATAGAGTTTAATATATCAAAAGATTAAGTAACTGATTTAAAATTTATTATAGAGATAAGCAACCGCGCTAATTACGGTATAAATTATAACTCGAGTAAATTATAATTAGGTACTGAGATATCTATTCGCACAAGTAGGGAATAACTCCAATAAAAATCCTATAAGATTCTAATAAGTTTTCAATAAGAATCCAATAATATTTTGTTCCGATAAGAATCCAATGAGATTTTCTTCCAATAAGCTTCCAATTAGATTTTATTCCAATAAGATTCCAATAAAAAATCCAATAGGAATCCCAATAAGATTGCAATAAAAATCTAATAGGAATCCCAATAAGATTCCAATAAAAAATCCAATAGGAATCCCAATAAGATTCCAATAAAAAATCCAATAAGATTCCAGTAAAAATCCAATAAGATTCCAGTTAAAATCCAATAAGATCCCAATAAAAATCCAATAGGAACCCAATTAAATTTCAATAGAAAATCCAATAGGAATCCAATAAGATTCCAATAGAAAATCCAATAGGAATCCAATAAGATTCCAATAGAAAATCCAGTAGGAATCCAATAAGATTCCAATAGAAAATTCAATAGCAATCTAATAAGATTCCAATAGAAAACCCATTAGGAATCCAATATAAATCCAGTAAGATTTCAATAAGATTCCAATATAAAACCAATAAGATTCCAATAGGAATCCAATAAGATTCCAATAGGAATCCAATAAGATTCCAATAGGAATCCAATAAGATTCCAATAGGAATCCAATAAGATTCCAATAGGAATCCAATAAGATCCCAATAGGAATTCACCAAGAATCTAATAAAAATCCAATAAGATTCCATTAAAATTCCTATTATATTCTAATTAAAATTCGTAATGGGTTTTAATTGGATTCTAGTTAAGTTCCAGTTGTAATCCAATAGTTCTATTTGAATTCCTAATAAATTATGAAATAATGAGATGCTACAATAATTTCTTAAATTTAAATTTTTTTATATATTCATTTAGATTGCTTAAATTTAAATAATCTCAATTGCATGCAATACTTTTTTACATTTTGCTGCTAATAAGAAAAGCATTAGTATTGCACTTAACGGTGTCAAATATTATGTCATTGACATGTGAGGGGTGTCGTGCACGCAAGTCAGTGCAACTATTACAAATTTGGAATATAAACATTTTGTAAAGAATTGCGTAGATTTGTTTCCTTTCTATAATGTTTAAGTTTTCGCGTTGTTTTACTGAGAAGTGCGTTAATTAAACCAAGTGGGAAAACTCGGCTGCTGCAGTAGACACACGGCATATTTATAGGTTAGTTCCGCGGACTTGCTTCTTTTTTCGATGCTCGTATTTGGATACCGAACATAACATGGATTTCGATTCAGACGATGAGAGTAATATCATCGAGGAGGAGGACTTCTACGCGTTCCTCAACGTTCCACGTGATGTAACTCATCCAGTTCTCTTAATACTCATATCTTACCTTATTCATGCCGAATGCATTGTAGGCTTCCAAAGAAGACATCAGCAATGCTTACCGCCGTCTTAGTCGACTCTACCATCCCGACAAGCATCTGGATAGTGAGGACAAAGACAAGGCAGAGTTGCTCTTCAACAAAACAAAACGTGCTTATGAGGTGCTATCTGATCCACACCAACGAGCCATCTTTGATAGCTTGGGAGTTAAGGGTTTGGGTACTGAGGGATGGGAAATTGTGCAGCGCACAAGGACACCTGCAGAAATACGCGCAGAATATGAACAGCTGGCAGAAGAGCTTGCTGAACGTAAAAAGCAGCAACGTACGAATCCTCATGGCTTAGTAACTATCAACATAAATGCAACGGATTTGTTCAATCCATATGTGGATGATCTTTTAGATGAAGACATGTAAGTGTGCAACCACGTTATAAAAGGCAGAGTTGATTTTAATGGAGTTCTGTTAGTGACTCAGGTGGTTTTCCAATTGTTGAAGTCTCTGGCATGACGTTTAATCAATCTGTGGAGTTCCCACTCACGCAGAAGGACAGGTGCACTATGTCAGGGACGTTGCATACGCAGAACGGCAATGGCAATGGCGACGTCAGCCTTAGTTGGCGGCATATCTATTCACATAAGTCATGGGTAGAAACAGAGTTTACAGCTGGCAATGGACCTGGAATATCATTGAAAGCCTTCAGGACGCTAAGCAAACGCTTTTTCTGGAATGGAGGCACAGTGCTGCAAGTTGCACCTCAGGGGCTGCGCGGGGGCATTATGTCAAGTATGATCATTGATTGTTAACGTTGTTGCATCATTTGTTCAGTGTTATTGGTCTTGTAGCGGTGGCAATGCAGATTGATAAGCACTCAGTAGGGTACTTAACTTACCAGGGGGGAATGCGCAATCTGATATCCACATCGATTGTGAGGGATACTGAGTACGGTACCGGATCATTCATTTTCCAGCTGGGGCTTCCGCATTCTTTCTTCTCAGTGAGTTATGCAAAGAAGATGATGAATCAGGAACTTAAACTTAAAGTTTTAATTAAGTAAGACCTCAAGTACTGTCTCTAATTGGTATTAATGTGCTTTATTTTTAGAATCGGTACATTCGGCGGCTTAGTGGAATACGGCGTCGAACAAAAGGTATCTAAACACAGCAATTTGTCAGCGGCGGTTTCCGTAGGAATTCCAAACGGAGTCAAATTAAAAATTAGATTAACGCGAGCCAATCAAGTGTATTCGTTTCCTATTCATCTATGCGAAGAAGTGATGCCAGCGCCCGTCTTCTACGCTACGATTGTACCACTAGTCGTTTATGTTGTTGTCAAGAAAGGATTCGTTGAACCGTTTTTAAAGGAACAACGAGCACGTAAGGTGGAAAAGCAGAAGCAGGATAATCGTGAGAAACTTGCTCAAAAACGTAGAGAAGCCAAAGCAGCTGTTGATCTGATGCGCGCAACTTACGAACGTATTGTTAATGATGAAACAGCCAAAAACGGATTGATTATTGTTAAAGCGGTTTACGGAAAAATTTGTGGTAAGCCTATCTTCATATTATTTGAACAATAACATAAAATGATTGTGTTTTAGCGGAGGACGATGTAATTCCGGAAGAGTTGGCTGAAGAAGCAATTGATGTTACAATTCCTTTGCAATGTTTAGTGAAAGATAGTAAATTAATTCTCCACGATCTTTCAAAAGTAAGAAATTTGAAATATTGTTATGAGTAATGGATTAATGTTGATTATGGTGTTTTTGTAGAATCAGTTGCCTGGTTTCTTTGATCCGGCTGTGGGTGAAGAGAAATCCTTGTTCATAATGTACACGTATAGGAATCAAAAACACGAGGTGCTCGCGCTTGACCAAGAGTCAATCCGAATACCAAAATTAGGTAAGTCTGCAAGGCTGTCTGCTGCGAGCGCTAACCGTCGGTAATATGCGATTCTTATCATCCAGCTCATAAGTTTGTCAACGTGAGATAGTTGTGAGTAATAACTGCTAGAGATAAACAAACGCAAGACATTTGACGTCGTTGTGCATCGGCTGGCACGCGCGCATATTGTCGACGACGGACAAGGAAGCACACGCATTGAGAAACAAGTTGGTGCCTGATATGTTTACTCAGTGTTTGGCTGAACAATATGCAGTCATTGGTTTTACTACAATATTTATTACTGTGGTATGCAAAGTCACTATGCAAGCTACAGCAAAATGATGCAAAATATATTGGTAAACAATTACGTAGTGTTGTTATAATAAATATTTGTTATACACATCAGTTGAAAATGAGTTCTGGATTCATGCTAACTTATAAAAGTTACCTGTAACAATAACGTTCCAAATTATTGCAGAAATTTCTATTTTGTTAGATGCTATAAGTCCATAGGCACTTGTGATGTGATTTGTGGCAAGTTTATCATATTTTGAGAATTTATTATATGTTGCACCTGTTGCATATCCAAATCTCTTGTGGGCATATCTTTAAGATTTGTCCAAGAATGATCTGCTTCTAGATGGTAGCTGCCATGAAAGGTATGTGGAGAATTCCATTCCTATGATAAAATAGCATTTGTAACTATAACAACAAAATTTAAACTAAAGTAGGATAGTGGTTTACCTCAGGTGATAACATGCTGAAATATTTTTGTCCAGATGGTCTTTCATACAAGTGATACACACTACCAGGTACTTTAATAAAATTACATGCCACTTTATGTAATTTGGCATTCTTTTCAGCTTCTAGAAGAACTTCATGAGCCTGCTTTTGAAGATATCGAACCTAAGATAACAAACAATAGAAATTAAACTTTAAAGCTACTGTTTTATTACCTGTTGAACTATCACTTGCAATTTATTACAAGCATTTGCCTTAACAAATGAGTCAGCCTTCAAGAGATCCATGATTATTAGTTGTGATGTGATAAGTTATTTCAGTCATTTACCTTATGTATTTCCATTGCAAGATCAACTAAATCATTAGAAGATTTCTTGGCGACTTTATTGGCATTCACTAAAACAACCCCTCCAGGGCATTCACTTCTTTCAACAAGACATGCTGAAATTGGAATCACAGCTAATGTTTACAAATTAAATAATATTTGATTCAAACCTTGTGGATTTTTATCAATTGCACTATAATGTCGCTTCATAGTTTAAATAAAACTAGATACTATCACTTAATTAATAGTGGTATAAATAAAACTTAACGGATAACAGTATTTACTTAAAATTAATTAACACTGCGTAATATATCGTGTTTGGCTAATGAGGTTTTACGCGGACTGTCGGTCTTGATTGCAACTATTAGGTGGTTTTGTAGGTTAGAATCGGCGTGAGAAAAGTACAAAAATGTTGCGATTAATAAATAATTTCAACAAAACATTACAAATAACTGCAGAACCTTTAAGTAATTTGGAAAATATACGTTGGAGACGAAAACCGCGATGGTTACCCACTGCAAAAAGCAAGGTATTTCGAGTACCTGCACGTCCAGTTGTTCCAGAAATTGAAAGTGAAGAAATTAAAAGATTATACAATAATTATCGCACATACATAAAATCTATTCGCCGATATCTGACCAAACAGTACGAAGTAGCAAGTAGTCGGACCGTAGATCCGAAGATGTTGCATGAAGCATTTGAGAAAGATTTTGTTGAATCAAATGCAATCAATGATGCATGGAATGTTGAAAATGCTAAAGTGCGGGAGTTGCGGTACAAGGAAATCCTGGACAAAGAATTAGAGATTGCAGCTGAGCGGCAGATTGTACGTCAACAAATACGTGAGGACAAATATCATGCTGCTGAAGAATTAGTTCAACAACAGAAAGCACTTGCACATACTTTTATCACAGAAGCAAACATTGATGAAGCAATTGAAAAAGCTTTAGGCAGTGTAGTTGATCATAATTTTGCCATTGATAAACAAGGAAATAAGATAATGGGCAGAAACACTAAACCAGCAGATGTAAAGAAGGCTGATGAGGCAATTAGTGTAAAACAATAATAACAATTAATAATAAGTATATTGAACATAAATTAGGCAAATAAATCTGTCAAGAATGTAGATCTATCAACTTCTTCTTCTTTGGTGCTATCTTCATCCATAGCTTCAGCATTTGTTGATAAGGGTTCTGCAAACTCTTTGTTTATGAGTGATTTCTTCTTTTTACCCTTGTCCAAGTTTAATGTGAAGAAGTTAGTCTTCTTCTTGGCTAATTCTATTTCAGTACGCAGCTTTTGCCTTCTTGCTGCCTTCTCATAAGCTAGTCGTTCATTTAAATGTACCCATTTAAATCTATGAAGATATTTCATATGCCAAAGTACATCAAAATATTTGGATTTCTTTCTGTTGCTCACTTGGGTATTATTTAATGATTCAGCAACTTTTTTAGCCACAGATTTCTTCTCAAATTCCACCCAGCCCTCACTGTATTTCCTATTTAGGTTTTTCTTCTTTTGTTTTTCAGTAGGTTTGCCTTTAGGTTCTGAAATATATAATATGTATCATTATAAACTATGTAATGAAGGTATAATCATACTCACTTTCTTCTGCTGCTTGGAGATATACTCTGCCAATTGTGCCATATTCTCCTAATTGTTCTCGTAGACTATTTACATTCATGCCTGCAGGAATTGAAGATAGATAAATTATTCCACGTTTTGGCTGCTTCTTCGCGACCTTGTTTATCGCAGAACTTGATGAACTACACGCTTGATCTTGTTGATCATTATTTTCAGTTGTTTTATCCATGTTTGAAGCACTTCTTGAATGAAATTTCCTGAGACTGCCTCTATTTATTTACATTCGCGATCTAAGGTTATGATTGAAAACATGTGTTGCTAATTAATCATGTTATGGCAACATCCTCTATTTATATAATTTTAGTTGCACTGTGCATAAACTTTATGATTATGTTCCACAGAATTAATTAATCTTGATATAGAATTGAATTTGCGTTCTAGTTTAAATCGAAACAAGACGTGGAAAATTTAGTGAAATCTGGCAACATAGGGCGCGCGCCTTGATAGCGAGTATATATCGCTTGAAGTCTTGTGTTGTTTCTAGGAAGTGCTGAATTGGTTTGTGTTGTGATGGTGCGTCTTTCTATTGTTATGGTTTATCAGCGAGTATGAGAAATTTTCCATTGTCATTGGGGTGTCGTGCGTGCAATGTTTGGAGGCTGCTCCAAGCGTAGGTGAGCGTAGGAAAATCAGGTAGGAAAACGTGATACACACCAATCTACCGCTCGTGCATCCTCACCACTTTCCTTCCTCATTCTCGTATGGAATGTAAACACCACAAAGCGTGCTAATGTTTTTACGCGTGCACAGTGATCTCAGTCAGCAATAACATAACAGCTGCGCTCGTTTAAAGTTCCTCTCGTAAGCGTTTGTAAGTAGCTCATTGTAACGAGCCCCAACTAATCTCTAAATATTTGTATGGAAGCGCCGTTTATTTTCTTAATTGGCGTTTATTATTTCTGGATCGTTAACATATGTACCGAGTGGCCGCCCGCTGCTGTCTAATTAAACTCAAGTGGATTGAGATCAGTCGGGCTGAGGCGCACGCAATAATTTCACGCTTATCAATAACTATGTTACTATGTGTTTTTGCAGGTTGTACGCGCTGAGCTATAAAATGGATTGCAAGTGATAAATGCCAGAGAATGTGGAAATGCTCGCCGGTGACTCAGTGCATCGTGAGCGATCTATGGAAGCACACTCCACGACGGGGAACACGATGTAATTGTTGCAAATTGCAGCACTAAGCATTAACTGCAGACGATCCACAAGGAATTACGAGCGATGGATGAGTTGAAAAGTCCCCTGCTGCAGATACGTCCAAACGTCCGGCACAAACCCAATCGGTTTGCGAGATGCTTAAAGAACTTCACAACATTTTGGTTCTTTCCAGTCCGGCTCACCTCGCAGAAAACGTGCATCTTCATCGTGATTATAATCTGCTGGCTGTTTATAGCGTACAACTATTACTACTTATCGCACTCGAACACGACGTGGAATAATTATGGGTATTTATTGCAAGAACAATTAATTAACTTCTTAATTTATGCATGATTTCTTAATATGGTGTTTGTTTTGTTTGCACGATCATTGTAGATTCCATCGAAGTACAAGGCCAACACCAATTGTCAAGTGCAATGTGGGCAATGGACTACGCTTTCCGCAAAATCACGATCACAAGACGGAGGCACGATTGCGCAGCGACCCCAAGGTGCTTGTATTTGTTGAAACAATGTACTCGAAGCTTGGCAAGGATATTGCCGAACTTTTGGTCTATACACGCATCAAGTACAAGGTGGAAGTAGCTGGAAAGAGTCTACCCGTTCTGACGAGCTTGGACAAGGGCAAATATGGCGTCATCGTGTTTGAGAATTTCAATAAGTATCTGCAAATGGACAAATGGAATCGTGAACTCCTTGATAAGTATTGCAAGGAGTATAATGTTGGAATGATTGGGTTTATTACCTCGAACGAGGAGACGCTCGTTGGCGCTGAATTAAAAGGCTTTCCGTTATTCATTCATACAAATTTGCAGCTAAAGGTAATAAAGTTCTGCTGTAGTGCATGGTAATTGAAGAAATGCTTATTGTTTAATTGCATTGTTATGCAGGATGCAGCTCTAAATGCAGCGTCGCAAATTCTGCGCCTGACTCGGCCAGGCGAGACCGTCTGGGGTCCATTACCGGGCGACGACTGGGCAATTTTTCAAGCGCATCATCCCACTTATGAGCCACTGGAATGGGCACATAAAGTCGACGACTTTGAGCATACTGGAGCGAATAAGACACCACTGACTACAGTGATTCAGGATCATGGTCTTATTGATAGCATTCAACGCGTTGTGTTTGGCGCCGGCTTAAAGTTTTGGCTGCACCGCTTACTTTTTTTAGACTCGTTGAGTTTTCTCAGCCATGGGCAGCTTAGTTTATCACTCGAGCGGCAGTTTTTGATTGACGTTGATGATATCTTTGTTGGGGATAAAGGCACGCGACTCAAGCCGGATGATGTGCGTGCTGTGTTGGATACACAGCGGCGTATTCAAAGTATGGTTCCCGGATTTAAATTCAACCTGGGCTTTTCGGGGAAGTACTATCAGCACGGCGACCCCGAGGAGGACAAAGGCGATGACCTCATCCTGGACAATATCGACAAGTTTATATGGTTTAGTCATATGTGGAATCATCAGCAACCGCATTTGTACGAGAATGAAACGCAGCTAATCGATGATATGATGTTGAACAAGAATTTCGCCAAAAAGAAAGGTTAGCACATTTTATTCGGGCTGTGTTATCAATAGTTTTGAACTTTGGTAGTTTACGTTTGTTTTATAATTTCGCAGGGATTCCTGTGGATTCGGGCTATTCAGTGTCTCCGCACCATAGCGGCGTGTATCCTGCACATGAAGTCCTGTATAGCGCATGGAAGAAAGTTTGGAATATACGGGTAACTTCCACTGAGGAGTATCCACATTTACGTCCAGCCCGTCTGCGGCGCGGCTTTATTCACCGGAACATAATGGTGCTCCCGCGGCAAACGTGCGGTTTATTCACGCACACGATGTACATTGACAAATATCCTGGGGGCAGAGAAAAGTTGGATGAATCAATACAAGGCGGCGAGCTATTTCAAACTATTGTCTATAATCCGGTAGGTGCATTGTTCCACTTGCGCAAAATTCAATTTCAAACTTATTCGCCCATTTCAGATTAACATCTTTATGACACACATGTCCAACTACGGAAACGATCGACTGGCGCTTTATACTTTTGAATCCGTTATTAAATTTCTGCAGTGTTGGACAAATATTAAATTAACGTCAGCTCCCCCGCTGCAATTAGCTGAAACTTATTTTAAACTATACCCGGAGGAAACTGATCCAATTTGGGGGGTAAGTTAGTTGAATTATTATTGGAAAAGTTCTGATCGTTGTGATGTTTAATAGAATCCATGCGACGACCAACGCCATAAGAAAATTTGGTCGCGGAATAAGTCGTGCGATTCACTGCCTCGATTTTTGGTGATTGGACCACAAAAAACGGGCACAACTGCGCTCTATTCATTCTTGTCGCTTCATCCAGCGATCGCGAGCAACTTGCCCAGTCCCACGACGTTCGAGGAGATACAATTCTTCAATGCGAATAATTACTATAAGGGTTTAGACTGGTATATGAAATTCTTCCCGGTGGATTCGAACGGTACACGATTCTTATTCGAGAAAAGTGCCACATATTTTGATGGGGATTTGGTACCGAAGCGCGTCCATGCTCTTTTGCCACATGCCAAGCTAATCACTATTCTGATATCGCCGGCGAAACGTGCGTATTCGTGGTATCAGCATACGAAAGCGCATGGTGACACGATTGCCAACAACTACAGCTTCCATCAGGTGATCACTGCCAGCGATACCGCCCCCAAGCCGCTGCGTGATTTAAGAAATCGGTGCCTTAATCCCGGCAAATACGCACAGCATCTGGAGCGTTGGCTCACTTACTTTACTCCCCAGCAATTGCACATAATCGATGGAGAGACACTCAAGTCGAATCCGATCGAAGTGATGGATGAGGCGCAAAAGTTTCTTAAGATTACACCGCCATTTAATTACACAAATCATTTAAAGTAAGTTTTAATTAAGTTTTGTATGACTGAGACTAACGAGTTTGGTTTTCAGATACGTATCAAAAAAGGGTTTTTACTGTCAAGTATTAACCGGTGAACGCACAAAATGTTTGGGTAAAGGTAAAGGACGGCAATATCCAGCAATGGAGGAGAAATCCTTGAAACTTCTTCAGCGGTATTATCTCAGCCATAATACGGCGCTCGTCAAATTGCTGAAACGCATTGGCACACATAACGTACCTCAATGGTTGCAGGACGACCTCACAGACACGCCAACGTAAGTTTTACCTGACTAGCAGTATTTCTTCGATGGTTGCATTTGTGTTTAGTAAATTATCCTCCCTCTCTGAGAATGAGCGCGTCGGGTCGGAAGCGGGTGTACATGCGTACTTAAATCCGATATTTTGCGAAACTGTTTAATATCCATGCATGCGCAGAAGGACGACGGGGCTTCGTCAAATTGATTGATAGTCAATATTTTATATGGACGACAGATATTATTCTAAAACTATTTCTATATATATGAATATTATATATATATACGGATAAGCCAGAGTTGTAGATATACCAAAATGCGACTGCACATATACGGGCGTCGTCGTTTTCTCAATGTGATCGATCTTTTACGTTAGATAGCAAACTATTTTTTACTTGAGTGGTTGTTGTTTGCGCAGCGCTGCACGAAACATTCCTTCTCGTTAGCTAGCCCAGTGGGAATCAATCTCGGTGTACTACGTTGTACTAAGAAAAAAAAACTAATTGCCATATCTCTTGATGGCCATTGTATTGGAATTAATTTTGTAATGCTAGGAGCGACTTTGTGAACTGGCTTCCAAAGTGGACTATGTATTGGGAATTGACTTTGTTTGCGAACGTGAATTTGAAAATATCTTATTCTATTCTATGAATACGAACACAAATCGACGAATAATGCGCTTAGTAAAATGTTAGTAGCAATTGAAAGCAAGGAAGGAGAAAAGAATGAAGAGAAAATAATATATATATTATAGACTTATATCTTGTAAATTTGCTGTTGGTAGATTCCAAAGAAACAAATATCTGAATGTACATTAAATACGCATACTTTTATTTGAGTAAGCAATGCATGTAAAGCATGTGTAACAAATTACAAAGCACCCACAACAGATTATTTACGTTTTTTGGGGTCCAAACTAATACCTGTAATCATGGTGTGTTTACATATCACAAGCAAAACAAACACTCGATAATTACACATTCATTTTATACATATTCATTCATCTCCTCATCTACATACGTAACAATAATAGTAATGAAACTAATAGGAAATTATTAATGAATTCAAACATTAAATACTACTTGTACTGAATTGTATTGATTGTGCAATTGTATTGAAACATTTCATAGTCGTGAAGGTATCAATACTTGATAAATACGCTTGCAATAGACTTGAACTTTGATTGAAACATGGGAAACCACTCTGTGCATATCTACTCTAATCTAATATAATAGTTGTAAGTGACTGGATGTTTAAACGTACGATTTAATTGACGAGGAGCAACTGCGAATTTTAACCAAAAGAATTCGTAGGATGTAAGCAAGCAATGCAAATAATCCAACTAACTAACTAACTGTATCATGTGCCATATGATCAACTATTATTATTATTTAATGTGCAAGTCTTGAAGCAATACCAGTATAATTTTATGTACGTTGTGGCTAATCATTGTGTTCTCATTAATTGATTCATGTTATAGATGTATGATGTATGCATATACTTGTTTATATTGCTCAGAATATTGATGTCTGGGAGCATCAGATAAATCATTTATTGATGGTAATTGTTAAATCACAAAAGACAATAAAATATTAAATTCATCTAACATATAGGGGGATTTCGAAATTGTAGACGTGTTAAGTAATAATTGTATATTTGTTTTTATCTTTTCTAGTGTTGTTAAATTATTCCAAATTCGACATTCTCGTCAGAAGTTTCAATCAGGGCACCGTATATTTTGTCGCTAGAGGTCAAGTTCATTCCTGTCGAAATTAGGTTATTGGTGTATACTACCGCCTTGAGGTAGGACGCGTAGTGCAGTGTTTCGTCTTATTATTAGTATTAATTTGAATAAGTAAAGCATAAGTAGTTTTCGCGTTTAATTATGTTTCTCGCGATTAATAACAAGTGTAAGTGCTACAACTCTGGCTGGATTGAAGGATTCCAATGGATTACACATAGGACACAACTACATCAAGGTATGAGCCATTTTGGTTTTACTCTTAACGGTTTATTAGTAATTACAAACTAAAGATAATATACGCGTACGGTTAAACAAGTTAGGCGGCTGAATGATATAGATAGGTAGGGAACATATCACTGAAGCTGAAGTAGTATGCTGCTCGTAACGGGGAAAATCATTTTGTCCATGACACTTTGGGAATGTCAAAGTGTTCAGTTAAACTATCAAGATGTTGGTTGAATTTCTCCACTCTTTCTTTATGCGTCATACTTGCTTTGTCCAATATGCGTTTAATTTGCTAAAATGAATAACATTTATTAGTATAACATGGAGGTTGACATTGGGGGTTAGGGTTATGTTGTGTATTGTCAATGCTCACATTCTTTTCTTGCATCTTCTTAAAAGCCAGTTCTGCTTCTGTTTTCTTGAGAAGTGGTGGCTCTTGCTCTTTATTACCAAGGGTCATTTGGGCTGCTTCTTCTAATTTCTTTTTCTCTTTGCTCTTCTTCTTTTTCTTCTTGATCCCCGAGTCACCTTTTAACTTGAGCTTGCCTTTTGCAACATGTTGATACGGATCATCAGACATTATTAGCGCAGATGTAAATAATCAAGATGGATTATGAAATATCGATCTATATTAATAATATCTATAACTTTATAGTATAATAGTTAAAAGCAATTGTGTAGCTTAGTTGACACTAACCTCAAACAGATAGCTTTTGTCAGCTGTTGTGCCACTTATATAGTTGGTCACCAGTGCAAATTACAATTATTTCTGTATATTTGGTATAGGCGTGGACAATTAATGTAATGCTCTATTCATTTCTATTATAGTAATATGATAGTAATTATTTGTTTATTCGGTGAGGAATGTCATATGTTTTGGTAGCAATCTACACACATGTTTGTTAATGCAGAATGAATTAATAGATGTCGCACGGTAAACTTTGGAAAAGTTCAAATTTCAAAAATGTGATGCAAATATGAGAGTAATTTCGGTGCGGTGAACATTTAAATTATAGCGTGATGATTTATAAAATCTCAATATGAGCATTTGTCGCCGGCAGTCCATGAGTGCCCAACTCTGTGACACGGAAAAGCCCGCCATGATGAATTCCCGGATTCACAACGCCGTCAATGATGATGTTTGCGCTCGTTACGTATAGCTCGTCGAAATTGACGCCGCCCCACGCCACCGAGGTGACTTGTTTCGCGGGTATTTGTATTTTTTGCAACAGTGTTTCGGGCTCACGCGGGTCAATCTTGATCACGCACGAGCCGCCAAACACCGCCACCCAGAGGTTGCCGTCGACGTCGATCGTCATGCCGTCGGGCAGTCCCTCGATGCCGTGCTCTTTGAGGGAGAAAACAGGCGTGCGATTCGCTGTAACAAAAAGCAGAAAAGCTTGCTCGTCATAGGAAACACGAAAAGAACCTTTTTGCCATTTCATTAAATATTTACGACGAGCAAATTACAATTACAACGTGAGACGCAAAAAGAATGTAATCGCTTAATTGCAGCTCGTTAGCGGAATGAATTTTTAAACGCGACTCTTTAATTACCAAACATGCTTACAAATCGTGGCCGTCGCCTCGTCGTAATCGAACTGATCGATGGTGTACTTGAACGAATCGATGTAATAGAAGAGAGTGCGATCCGCGTTCCATGCGAGCCCATTGGGAATACCAATGCCGCCGAAATGCGCTCGGGTCGTGCGTCCGTCCGCCTCCAGGTTGTAGAGCGTGCCCTTTTCGGGCGCAATGTGCAGACGCTCCGGTTCGGGGCCCATCGAGCCTGCGGCATGGATGAATTGATTGATTGATCGATTACGGTTTATTATTAATATTTCGCGCTATTGTATGCAGTACGCACCGAACCACAGACGTCCGCTGGGATCGCACTTGGCGTCGTTGATGCGGTAACCCGGTGGATTGCCCTCAACTTCGGCGACCATTCGCGGCGTTACCTTGCACGCGCTGCCATCCCAATCGATTATGCCCAGTTGTGTGTTGATAGTTACCAGGAATTTATTCGGATTGTTCTCAACCGGGATTATTATTGAAGGCCATCCAGCATCTGTATTACCATAACAAATATTCAGTCAGAATCCATATTCAACGTTGGCATATTAAACAAGTCGTTCACAATTACAAAACTTACGAAACTTTAAATTACCGCGTTGGACATTAAGAAGCGTCTTAAATTTATGACAAATGTATTTTTAGGTTAATTCTGAGGGATAATTTTTAATTGGCAATATTCACTTCATCTTCACTCGGTCGTTGTCTTCATAAAGACGTAGCTCAAATTTGGGGATGATTTTTTCATTGGGTTCATTTTGCTATGTAAAAATAGTTGGCAAAATGCGGCAATTAATTCGATGATTTTCTTGTTGGTTTTTGGGGGGTAAAAAAATAATAATTTAAATACCTATACGAGTTGAAACACATTTTTCATTCTCGGGTGTGTACTTGAACAAGTTCTTGGCGTAAATATCGACATAATAGAGACTCTGGGTGGCTGGATCCCAATGGGGACCTTCAAGAAGTTCTCCACTATTCGCCGCCTCAATGCGTTCCACGGACATGGTTGACGATTAGGTATAATAATAGTAATAGTAATACGGACACTTGGTGCTCGGTTTGCGGTTGAAGGCGCACTAAGAGAGGTTGAAGTTTTGTTCACTTTTGTCCACTTTGTCCGAGCGGGCGGAGGAGCGAACGCGCGCGATTTGCTTTATTAGCCTTAATTTACAAATGCGGGGCCGGGCGGGCCGACTTGATGATAGTGCCTGTTGGCGATCATCCGCGATGCGTCTGCACTAATCTCCATTTGTACATGTTGAATATATTGTTAGCGTGTATGATCACATGTTTGAGTTGGAATGGTGCGGCGCGCGGTGTGGTGTTTGAATCATTCGCACCAAATGTGACATTGATTTGGCCTCGCTTCGCAATACGAAAAATGTTGAAATTGGAGATAACTAATAATGTTGTTGCTGGTTGTTAGCGAATACACATGCATGTCATGTGTTTATGACCTTTTGTCTGCAGTTTTTAAGAGGACTTTAATTATGCTATGCGATGAAACAACTGCACACTCACGCATTGATCACGCACACCGAAAACATGTTTTATGTTTTATTGTTGTTATTGGTGGAATAAATATGTACACTTTGGTGTGTTGCGTTCCTGTTTTACGAGTTGTGGCTATTAATAAGTTTGATCTTTTGTTCGCTTTGCTTTTTGATAAGAAGGTGGATTTGCTTGTTGTTATGAGTAAAGTTTAATAATGTGTTTGTTTCTAAACAAGTGATAAAAATGAATTCAATTTATGGTTTGATGGGTCAAAAATTGTGTTTATGTTGATGATTCGGCCTTAGCGACCATTTAACTGCATAGAAATTAAATTCAATAAGCAATTTATGGGGTGGTAACAAAGTTTTGGAAGTTTGCTTTTTGAGATGAGTTGAAATTTGGCAAGAGATTTAATTTTGAGGGTTTTAAGAAGGTTTTAGACGTCACAGTCGGATATAACGACGATTTAAATGAAGTTTTTAGGGGGGGAAATTAAGAAAATAATTTGCGCAGTAAGTTTGAACGTATTTTATGAAAGATATTCGCGTATAACGAATACACTAATAATTAGGAATAAGGGAGGAAAGGGTAATGCGGGTCACCTAATTGAGATTTCAGATAACAGCGTATTTTTAGATAAATTTCTTGGAAAATTATTTATCCCGAAAAATTAAGGAACATTTAAGTGAAGATTTTAGGAGGAATATTAAGAAAATAATTCGTCTAATAAGTTTCAACGCATTTTATTGAAGATATTCGCATATAGCGACGAGATTTTACGATATTTTAAGATGGTTATAGCGTAAACAAAGTGTATTTAAATTCAGAACACATTAATAATTAGCTATAAGAGAGTAAAGGGTAATGGGGGTCATCTAAGTGAGATTTTAAGTAACTGCCTGTTTTAAAGTAGTCTTTTCTAGAAATTATTTATCCAGAAGAATTAACGACTATTTAAATGAAGATTTGAGGCGGGAAATTAAGGAAATAATTCGTCTAATCAGTTTGAAAAAATTTTATGAAAGATATTTGCGTATAACGACGAAATATTACGGTTTTCTCACGTTATATAGGAAACATAATTTTAATTAAATACACAACCAAGTGTTAATTAGATGTAATTCAACTACAACAGCAATAATTATTTATTTCTAATTAATCTAGAACAATTGAAAGATTCCATAGATTTTAAGACCAAAACCGACTGAATTCGGAATTGATCTGTATTGAAAAATTATTTTGTTGCTGTTGTTTTAATCGGCAATTTGAAAAAGTGCGTAAAAGTAAAATCGTATAATTCAAGTACATATTATGAAAATGGGGCAATAGAGGTTGGAATATGATGATGATGATAAAATGCTGAAACCAAAATGAACAATTTCTTGCATGCGCGTTGACAAGATGTATTTATAAACAACGCATGCGAACGAACAAGAAATGAATTGTGATTGCATTAGGCTGAATGCTTTGTAGTTGGAAAACGGTTCAGTCGTCGGTCGCCTTGATGAAGCGTGCGGCGGCAGCTGGGACGGCAACATTTTCACATCGTTTGCGCGCTAAGCCATTTAGATGAAGTCAGTCATCCCATCCCATTCTCGTCCTGTTGCGTTCGCCGCTCCCAGCCGAGCGGTGCGCGTCCCTACTTAAATGTCAAAGCATTAAAATGTAAGACATTAGTGCGTGACAACGTAATGCGCAATTTATTTCATCTCGAGAGCGCACGCTAGCGTCATTTTATTCGCGCGAGATTTCTACATTTTCCCCCGCACCCCGCCGAACCGTTTTTTAGCGCTCGAACCGAGGAAAAACTGACGCAAATATACCTAAGTCGCATCTCATCTGAATATTACGATGATGATGTTTTACGTGTTATTTCGCAATAGGTACTATAATAAAATTGTTTATGCGGCCGTGTATCTCTCCAAAAATGTGCGTTGCAAAGCTGTACAGCAACGCGCACGATGCATAACTTGAATTTAATTAAGTTTTTCCCTTTGATTATTTAATGCAGAGCATATGCGTTTCACGTTTGTTTGATGAAGTTGCGCGCACAGCAAGTCGAGTGAAATTCGCAAATTGCATTGTTGAATTGTTGATTATTGTTGCGCTTCGCAGATGAATGTGAGGTGAATGTAATATACACGTGTTGCTCATTCGTTTGTGCAAAATGCACACACACACACACACACACACAGGTGTGTGTGGCGGTGAAGAGGAGAAGAAGAAGAGAGCTCGACGACCGTGATTTAACGGATGGCCGAGAGCGATAGATGCGCGAGGTTTATACAATTGAGTGAATTTCAATTTACATTAGCAATTTGCGTTCGTGTGTGGATGGATGATGACGAGGGCGCAATGCCTGCGTATAGTCTCTCGTCCTCATCGACGTCCTCGTCAAACACTGACGCGTCAGGCACAATCAACGACGTCGCTGACAAGCGTTGACAATTAGAGATCGTTTGCGACGAGCATTCAAAGTTGGAGAGCGAGCGTGGCGCACACTTTTGACATGTGTGACGACGTCAGATCGGGCGTTAATTTGCGCGCTTCTTATTTCATATTTTCCAAAATTGTTGATTGCCTGATTGCATCGCACGATTCGTGTGCATAGAATTCAATGAGGCTTGATTATCTATTTTATCTTATTAAGATTTCACGTACTTTGAGGATAATGCATCTTAAATTTTGAGGATGGCAATGAGAAGATGAAAATACGAAATTGTGGCAATTGAGCAGTGATATATTCAATGTCTTTTTATCCTTCGAGGGTGTAAGGGGGGTAGTTTGAAGAATTAAAGAAAGAATTGGGGTGCAACGTGAAAAATAATTTATTATTAAGTTTTTGAGTATTCAATTGGTTGACTACTCGCTTTAATTGGTTAAAAAATATTAAATTAAATACTTTTATTGGGTTTCGATCAGATGAGGGTAGTGATGAAATTGATTAT
The DNA here is from genome assembly GCA_963978815.1 of Aleochara curtula. Lineage (NCBI taxonomy): Eukaryota > Metazoa > Arthropoda > Insecta > Coleoptera > Staphylinidae > Aleochara > Aleochara curtula. The sequence goes on along the minus strand of OZ022219.1, from coordinate 10,078,841 downwards.
TGAAATTTAACTAACGTTTTTCGACTTCATTGATATTTTTTGATGTGTATTGTTGAAAACATTGGTATAATTACTTCCCATTTTCATCCCACTGATAGATCTTTGAGAGAAATGAATTGGAATTTTGGGGATGATAAAGGGTTTTAAATTATTGTCATTATATGCGACAGTGGATGAAATGAATATATACTCAATGCTTCTTTTAGCCCTAAAGAGTTAGGAACCAGGAGAAAAATAATTAATTTTTGCGTAATTATCATGTTTTTGCGTTAATGCCGTCGTTGTAGTTGAAATTGACGTTAAATATAAGAGTTAAACTACTCTTATCTGAGATAATTCTGGAAGATTAGGTTTTGTGTTGTGATGAGAGGAGAATAGTGATGAAATTATGTTGGTGACTATCAAATGAAATTTAATGTTTTTTGACTTTGAGTTAAACGCGATAGAATTATGTCATTGATAAAAAAGCAATTATTTTAAATACATACGGAATTACTTGGCATGATAATTATTACACACATGAGCTGGTTGATTGCAATCGATTGGACGAGATGATTGCTAGATTATTATTATATTGCACATGATGCGATCGGAAAATATATTGACGGATATGAATTTTATTTGATTTAAATTAACGACACGCGCACTCAACATGAAGAATCGACGCATTGCTGCTGCTGCGGCGTAATATAAATGCACGCACGACTTGCGCGCTTGATGAGGACGACCGAGAGAGAGAGAGCTTAATTGATGATTATTTGAATAATTACTCACTACGAGGCGGCACAATAGCGGGAAAGAAAATCGGTCAATCATTGTGTAATTCATTCATTGAGCTGAAAAAATTCATTTTGCTTGGAAACTAATTGAAATTATTGCAACAAGGACGGACGACATTTATTTGATTGCAACTTTGGTGGGAAAATTGGGGAAATTGTGGAGATGGAAAGGTTGAGTGAATGTGCGATTTGACTGAGGGTTTGTTATTTTGAGGGATAATGCATTTAGTTGTACAAACAAAGAATAATGCGGTACTAATCATTGGCTAAAATGTTCTTGGGCATTAGGTCACAAAAGCATTTGATTGATTTTTGACGTTTGTGTGTGCAATTTTTTTGTATTGGGAACGACGAGTGTAATAAGAAGTGAAAAAGAAGACGAATTTGTCAGCTTTTCGAATGACGTTTGGCGTCGTTTTGCAATTGATTCCTTATTCCTGTTACGGTGAGGGGGATGTTGACCCGCGCGCGAAATGCGATTTGACAATTGATGTGGGTCAAGTTTGAAAACCGCACATGAATAATACGTGCGTGTATTGCCAATTGAATGGATGGATGAGTTTTGATGACGATTCCACCTAAACTAAAATACGTATTCAGTCAATATCAATTTGTGTTCTATTATTTAAATCAATTTTCAAATTATTTGTTATTGTGCAGTGAATATTGCTGATGATATGAAGCATAAATGTTTTGGATGATAGTGAGACCTAAAAAATTTACAAACAATTTGTAATAAACAATTTGTCGGTTATAACGACCTGGAATAAAGTAGACTTTGTTGCTTATAAAGACGTCATTTTGATAAAACAGATTACTGTATTTTCATGAAATTATTTCGGATATAACGAGTTTGTTAGAGAAAGAAAAAAGGATAATTAATTTATCCTTTGTAGAACGACTTTAGAATTCAAAATAACACAAATTCAGGGATGAAATTGAATATTATTTGATGATTTTATCATTGATCTAAATATGATGCGTTCTTTGTCGTTATAAGCGAAATTATGCATTGTAAATTTCCAGTAGGTATAATTCTTGATAATTTTTTCGGTTTTAAACGCAAATTTGTTTAATGTTTCATTTTCATCGTCGTTCGAACTGAAATCTAACGTATTGTTAATTTGATGACAATCTTCCAGGATAAATATATTTTAAACGATCAAGAATATATGCATGCGCATAAGATTTTCATGAAAATATCCTGTTTTTCAGGACATGAGGAATGAAAAAGGTTTGCTACTCGTTTTTAACCATTTTTTAAGCTGGTATATCAATTCACTGGCACGTAATCCACTAGCTCTCATCCCTATATACGCTTTCTCTCACTCACTCTCACTCTTCAAGGATGTGCTTAACTGAAACCTCTTTTGCTTGCGCATTACAAGCATGCAAATATTTTATTTTCATATATTTGTGTAGGTAGGTGATGCGTACAATTGCATGTTATTATTGGGTTACAGCCTTAAAAGACATACGATGAAATTTATTCCCTGTGTGGATAAATTACGGAAATATCATGCTGATTGTTATTTGCAAAGACAGCGCTTTTTTGGCATTATTCTTTCATTGGGGGGTTTAAAATGACGTGCATGAGGGAGGAGAGCAGCATAAGTAAATAAATAAATATAAAAATGTATAAATATACGTGTACGCCATGGCGAATTTACGCATTGTTTGCTTTGTTTTTCGCAAGGTGTGTATTCTCTTGCTTAATGCCGTTTGTGTCATCTGCTTGCGCGACTGTCATGCGTTGGATATTTTTCTCGAATTGATGGGATTTTATTGTCGCGTAGTAATCGACTGAATTTAATGTTTTTCTTTGCGTTTTGCTTTAGTTGAAGCTTGACAGTTTTGTTGATCTTTAATGTTGCTGTAATTTTCGAAAAATGATAATGTCTTTAAAGATGCTTAAGTACTTTACTTAGCTACTTACTAGTTGAGTATACTAAAGTAGAAATTTGCATGTTTGTGTTGTAATTTAATGGCGACTAAGCCCTTGAAAAATTCAGTTAGCTAATTATTATTTGGGTTATAGAATTAATTGGTCAAGTAATGTAGAAGTATAGTAAGTTATTCTGCGTTTCTTTGCGGCATGAGAAATTAAATTAAAATATTTATTACTTTACTTGCCTCGTCACTCTATTCATGAAAGACAGGATTGAGACGATGACAGTATTAATGAGTAAGGAAGTAATTTGTTTAAAAGAAAGTAGGTATCTGCTTTGATTTAAACTTTTTCTAAAAGTATTTAGAATTTAGGTGAAACTTATAAAAACTTAGTTAATCCGAGGATATTATTCCAGAACAATTACATGTATTGCTTAAACATTAGTTAAACAAAGCAAAGCAAAGCAACTACCCGATTAAACTTGCAATGAATGCAAGGGATGAATCGCAACTTTGTGCTATATGGCTAAAATAGCAAATAGCAAAGTTGCATTCGGCATGCATGCAACTGTACAATATTAACATAATAGACAATTCAGTGCGCATTGTGCAATCGCGAATAAGGGAAGACATTAATAAGAACATACGAAGCAAATGAAGCGAACATCCCCCGTCGCGCGCTTGATACTCGCTAGTTTGTTGTACTCGTCCGACTCGCCAAATCTATTTGTATTGGGGCGGTGGTACACAGTTCAGCAGGCTCTTGTGCGCTCGGCTTGCGATTTGGTACACGGTCGATTGCAAAAATGTGTATGCAAATAATTTCTGCGGAAACGAATGTCTCTTTGAACAGGCATGCGCAGATTGCACAGGATGTTTGCTTTGATTCGGCGTGGCATTTAATTAACGCTAATTTGCATTCAAATGCGATTGGAATTTAATTATTACTTTAATACGAGGTTTACGTATTCATTCATCAAAAGTATTAAGTAAGTGTTTAAAATGGACGGGTGCTTCAAAAGTTTTTTGATTGAATAGAACACATTTTTGATACGATTAGGTAATAAATATTTTTTGCAATTTTAATTTGGTACAACATAAATAGATTCATGAGTTCTAGAAATAATTATTCACCAAAAACTGGTCGTTATAAACGAATGAATCGAGTTGAATGAAGTTAATTCGTAATTTATCCTAATATTAATATTCTAAGGGTGAGGGACGTTTAAAATTATTTTATTTCAATAGAAAACATATTTTTGATAATAACATTAAATATTTTTAGTAATTTTAACTTCATATCTCTGATGGTTCTCTGAATTAAGAGAAAATTCACTTATAACGACTCCGATTTTGACTATAAAAACAGATCTTATTTAAATATTTATAACATTTAGTAATGTTTAATGAAGATTAGCAACAATCAAGACCATAAATTTTATCAAAAAAGTAATAATTTCTTATCTTTTGTTTATATTTTCATCCGATAAACATTTTGTTGATGTTTAATTAGAAATCAGGTCTGAAAGTAGGGATGGGAAATGTATAATTAAATTATCTCATCGTTGATAACGACGAAATTGTTGTTTTTGATTTTTGATGGTCGTTATAACCGCAGTGAAGTTTGTATTGGCGAAAAAATGAATGACAATCACGAATCGAATCGTATGAATAAGTAAACGTTTATGTATTTATTGCGTGCGTTTTTTTCGGTCCAACTAATCTGAGTTAGAATAGGTTATTTATTATTTATTATATTGCGATTGAATTGGATTGCGCGATGCGTCGTCTTTTTATTATGATCTAGCATGATATGATTTTTATTGCAATTGTCTTGCTGCTTGCTTGTTACTCGTTACTCCATTCAACAACTCAATGAAAAATCGACGCAATCATACACGTACATACGCGCAGAAAAAAACTTATTGTTACCAGGGGCTGCGAAGATGCGCTCCTTTTTATCACTCTATACCCAATTTTCGTTTATTTGCTATGCTTTATTCGCGCACGCAGGTTAAAAATACTTACTCATAATTACTTTTTTGTTGCAGGCGCTCAATTTTCCAGGATGGCAACGATGAGCTTTGAAAAAGGTGAGTGATTAGTGGCTCGTTATCTGAATTTGCGATAAGAAAATGATAATGATGAAGAAATTGAGAAAATTGTGGGGAAGCTAAACTTTGAATTTGGTAACTGACAAAAATGCGCTTTTGAATTCTTTGCGAAACTTTGAAAAATATTCAAAATATGCATTAAAAAGTTTGTTAGACATTATTTCATAAAATGCGGTAAATTTCCCGTTAAGTTTTCACAAAATATTTACGCAACGTAATGAAATTTGAAGCGCAACATTCGATGAAAACTGGAATATGTTGAGTGAGTATATTTCGCTCTAAAAAGAAAACGCTTTGAATTCATTGAGACCTGACTGTGATAACAAACAAACAAACAAACGCGGAAAACTAAAAGCGATCGCTTCCGAGAATCTTAACGCTTGGCGAATTTTTCATCAAGTTTGTACAAAATGTTTACGGCTTGATTGCTCCGAAAGCGCAATCTCAATCACAATAGCAGCGCAAACGCATTCGAAATGCACGCATTTGTGCACAATGATGAGCAGGAGAACACATTTATGCAAGAATAACCCATTCTTGGCGCTCGCGATTGCGAAATTCATAGGTCGCCCGATGACGGTAGCTAGCGAGCGAGCGGTGGGTAAGCGGCGGCGGTAGCGCAGCGGCGGTGCAGAGGGCGCATGTCACGACCCTTATAAAGACGGTGATACGGCGTCGGCGGCGGTCACAACCATCGCACGCTCGCATCGGTCATCCCGCACCCGCACCGCATCACAAGAGCTAACAAGAGACGGCGTGTGCGGCCGCGAGTTTGTTCGTGTGTTTTACGCGAAGAGCACATACTTTGTACGCTCGTACAGAGCGCGCATTCAACAAGTCTAACTCACTCACCTACGCAACAAGCAAGTCATTCTACGCTCTATAGCTTTTCGCAATTATAATCGCGAATCACGTTGACTAACAAACGAACAAATACAAGCAAAAGCATCCGCCGAGACGAGAAGAAGTAGCAGCAAACAACTTGAATTTTTTCTTTGCGAAAAGAAAGGAGCGGCGAGAAGCGCCAACCTGTTGAACTTGTTCTCTTCTCAACTCAATTGTGCGGCAAACAAAGGTATGTTATGTGTGTGCGTGTGCATGCTTATAAAGTATTCGTTTCCCATTAAGTGCAAGGCACTCGCAATAGCGTCGACGGCTTGTTGTTATTGATAGGATGCGAAGAACAAATATAAGTTTGAGCGAATCGATTCACTTCTTGACGTATTGAGAATTTTGCTTGCTTGCTATCTTGTTTAGAAGAAGAAGAAGAAATCACGTTTTACAAGTTTTTTAATATGCTGATGATCGGAGGATAATAATAATTTGAGTAATGAATTGCTAAGTAGTTTTGCGCATTCTCAAAAAGTAGATAAATATTTTATCAATATTTTTTCGTCTTTGGTTGTCATATTAGAAAAATGGAATAGGTACGTTATTGTCAGATGAAGAATTATTAATGCGTATGGATAATTAAAGGGTTTTCTCTGGAAAATTCCAAAAAGTAAGATATTAAAGTTTCTATTATGTATTAACTTCTTCATTTCTTTGATGGTTATGGACAAAATAATTGATTTGTTATGAAATCTTTACGATTTTGTTCAATTTATATACGTAACATATCTTCAGGCTTAGTCATTATAAACGAATGAATCGGGATGAATTGCGTTAATTTGAAATTCTTTAAAATATCGCGATTTAAATTTGAGTGATAGGTGGTTTTAGGCAAAAAGTATAGCGTATTTTGATGCAGATGTGAAATCTGCTAGTATTATTTAGATAATCGCAAACGGATGATTGAAGCATTAAAATCTTTCTTTCGTGTAAAAAGTATCTTTCGTGTTTTTTAAATCAAATATTTTATTTGTTGTGAAATATTAAGGTAATTGATTAGTTTAGTTACTTTAGCGCGCTGTTGAGTTGGTCAAACATCATTTAGAAGGAAATGAGTTAAGATGAATGACGTTAATTAAGGGTTTAATTGCAATACATACTTGAAAATCTCGGGATTTAAATTTTATTATGTTGAGTAGGTCGCTGTAGGCGAAAAGTATAGGGTTTTTCGAGGTGATATGTAAAATATGGTTGTAGGTATTATTTGAAATTTTTTATTTGACACTCCGTTACAGTTTTTTATGTAATGCCATTGTACTCATAAAAGGATGACATAATAATATGGCACGTAAAAAGTGATGATGGTTATAAGAAAGTCACTAAATTTAGACAGGAATATGATCAATAGCGCGCAAACAGGAAGTACCTGAATGAATATTCGCCTCCTTCTTCTTTACATTATCACAACTGTGTAAAAAGAGCGAACGCCTTTATTCGAACGAGTAAAAAATTCGCAGCCGAACAACAATGGGCTTACAAATAATTTATGCGCTCGTACAACATCCAAATGTTTTCTTGCCTTTTCTTGAGTGAACGGAAGCAGATGTGTTTAAATTGTAAATTAATTATTGAAGATTTAAAACACGTTATAATTTAATTTCTGTTCCAAAAAAAATAAAATTTCCAAGAATTGAGGAATTTGATGAAACGGTACATTTTATAGTTTTTCATAATTAATGAGATATTGCGCTTAATGATTAATTCAAAGGATTATTTTGATCGATTTGCAACCACGGGCATTATGATATTCACTTAGATATTCAGGTTACTGAAATTTTAATGTTGCAAAAGATTTGGAGGAAAAGTAACAAACAACTTTTTTTCGTTATTAAGATTGAAATATGTATTTCACGATAAAGATGGAATACTGCGAAATATTTGTTGATTTACAGTTGATGTAATTCTCGTAATTGATATGCGAAAGAAAATGATGAAAATTTGGAGCGATTATCAAGTGGAACGTATAGGATACTTGAGTGGAAATATGTAAATCAGAGTTAATCGAATATGTTTGAAAGTTAATTCGTGTAATATCGAATTAATTAAATCCGTATATCTAATGTGTCGCATTACACATCGCGTTAAATTTGATTTGACATGAATTGCTAATATTGCGTGAAGACGGCGACGTAATTGAATTTAATCGCGTGCGCGCCGCCTCGTCTTCCTCCTGCTGCTGCTCTGCTGCCGCCGCCCGTACGCCTTCTTACACCGTTCATCTACCCTGTTAATTGTCGCGCTTCTTCGTGCATTTCGGCGGCAAAGGCAGCATTAATTTCAAATGCGCATACAATTACGTAATCAGCTAATTAGCGTCTATCTCTCATCATTCTATCAATGCAAAGCGAACACGCAATCGCATTCATTAATCTTTATTCACAACTTGTACAAATATTATTACATTTTATTTGCGTAGTTTTAAATTTCTAGTTTCCACAAAAGCAAAAGAATTAATTAATTTATTACATAAATTAGTAAAAATGGACAAAAATTAGTTTTTAATTTTCTGGTTTTTCACTTTTTGTTTGTTTGATGGTGTAACTTCAAAATTCATTTTTCATTTTTCCTCGCGTTATTCGGGATTAAGAAGAAGATTAGATTTTTTAATGAAGAATAATTTTTTAGTCGACCAAAAAAGTTTTTCAAATTTTTAATTAGAACGTTGAGAAGCTTTTTTTAAAATTAGTTTTGAATGATTGAAATTTATCATCATTTTATGTGGTTAATTAACTTAATAAGAGTGTAAATTACCTGCGCATTACACACATTAACAGTCAAGTTTTTAATTACACATGCCCACTCTGAAATTCATAAATAATTAGTGCAATTAATTACGAGGCACGAGGTGAGATACTTTTGCGCGCACAAAACTTGCGTACGAAGAATGAACGCAAACGTCTAATAAAACTTATTTTGCGTCGGCGCGCCTATCAAACTGCTGTAAGTGATAAAGTATTGCAGTGCAATTATAATTGTTTGGCTTTACTTTTGCTTCTACACCTTTGGCGTTTGCCGCCTCTGATGAAGCTGATGAAGCTGATGAAGCGCCGCGACTATAGCTTAGGACGTAATCGGAAAAACGGCGTAAAGTTTGCAAACGCATTTTTGCAACGTTGCGTAATTGACATTATTAAATTGTGATAGAAAATAAGTCAATCTAACTAAACTCATGAACGTATGTAATAAAATTTCAATCTTCGCACGTAATTAAAAGTTTATAGAGTGAATATAAAATCAAGTTTTATGACTACGTAATTAACGCGCTGCAAAATCTCATTTATTTTACAAAGTTTTAATAATAAATAATGTTCTTTTGTTTGGGGGGTGCAGAAAATGTGTAGTTTTAGTAACAATTTAAATTGAACAAACAAACAAATGATAGAAATTTGGTGGAAGCTTTTGTGTTAATAATTTTATTAGAAATGCATTGAATTTTCATTCGGATATAACAACTTAACGATTTGATGAAGTTTCTAATTATTGGTGTTGGGGGTAATACTTTTAGGATATTTTACAGCCCCTGCTCAATATGCATAATTTCACTTAATTTACGGGATTATTTTTCTAATCTCCATGTTTCTCGTATTTGTTTATAATTATGAAGAGACACTTTCGAAAGTTTTACAACCCTTGCGTAAAATACATACGTAACGGGGATGCCTGTTAAGCTTCATACTTGATAGCTAAGAAAGTACCTGCGCATATGCGTATGTGAGGGGGCTACCCCCATTCAGCTTCGTGGTCCGAAAAAGTTGCAATGGTAAATCCAATTTCTCAATCCGTGGTAGTGTTTTCGTGCATATTCGTCTTCTTCCAATATTCAAGGACTGATTAGATAAGGATTAAGAGGACATGGGGGCCAATTTTTAACCATCATATTTTTTTTGCGCATTTTTTATCTGATGGATATCCCCCAATGATGATACCTTGTGAGGCAGATGAGCTTCACTTGACTGAGGGGGGTACCCCCGTGCGGCTTCGCAGTCCGAACAAGTTACAATGATAAATCCAATTCCTCGATCCGTGGTAGTATTTCGGGCTTTTCTAACTTTCAAGTACTGGCTAGTAAAAATTATAGGGGTATGTACCCAATATGGGGATAATTTTTGTATTTTTTCGTATTACTCTTATAGTTTGGGAGTTTAGCGTTGCTTTATTACTCGATTTTAGGGGCTTATATATAAATATATTGATGAATTTATTATCAACGTCTCTCGTATATAGCGACCATATTACGCGTCTTGTTCTTTATCGACGTTATAACCGAAATTGAATGTATAAATATTAATAAATCGTTTAGCTTTGCACATATATGCGCGGCGGGAGGATGTACAAATTACAAAGTGGTTTGAGCCGATCGTAATTTCTCGATTGAATGCTCAAATTTGATTGGTGCTGCGATTTTGCGACGTAGGTGTGTGCGTGTGTGTGTATGTGTGTGCGCACATTAGTTTTACTACACATTTTTGAGCCTTTTATAATTTGTGATAAATTTTTGGCCTTTTCTCTTTTGAATCGGACGCATCCAATTTGTGTAGTTTGTAATAAAATCGCAATTAAAAATAGCGCCTTGTTAGCTGGCTCATTTGTTCGACGCATAATCCAATTAACGGAACGTAATTAAGGGATAAAGCGTGTACGATTGATTGAAAGGCACACTAATAATTCACCTGCTGTCTGTCGCTCGCTTTTCCTTTTTTTTTTCCGCCCGGAGAAAAACAAAATGCGGCTGGCTTATTTATTAGTTGTTTAGTTTATCCGACTTATTCTATTTATAATTGGCAATTGTGCGTATAAAACTTGTTCAAGATGTTTTCGAATTGATATTTTTGGCGCAAAGTGTAAACTAATTATTATGCGGTATTTTTAGATGCGGAAAATGCGAATGAACTTTGACAATGTCAATTTTTCCGGGCGTACGCCAGCCGTTAGTTAATAGTTACACTAATTAAACTACAATTTGCTTCAACCTATTATACACTCGTTTCGAGCGTAAACATTTCCGTACTTTACATAATTTCAGTTTAATGCGTGACTGGCTTGTAATTAGACGAAATAATCAACACGAATTTAAATATAATTAACTATAACTGCAAATTACCACTTTGCAAATAATGCGGGCTTGAATTTTCGCAAATTTCCTCAATTTCCCGCGTGTTCTCTTCGCACAAAGACCAATTGCCGTTTGACGTGTTGATATTATGCATACAGTGCGTTTCAATTTTTGCAATTTTTTGGCCTTAAGCGTTTTCTAGTTATAACAAAATACATCCTGTATATTTAGTAACTTAATTGTAGGTATTTAACTCTAATTAAATCTGTGGGTTCGGTTATAACGACAAGTTGTAGTTGAATGTAAAATTATTTTCTGACATAACGACCAAGTCGAGTGAGCTCGTTTCCAGTTAGAGCAAGTTAAGCGTTAAGCTATAGCGATGATTATTTATTGTTTCGACTATTGTTTCGGATATAACGACGAGTATGAATGTATGAATCTTTCTGATATAACGACCAAGTTGATAAAGATTATTAATTTTTATATTTGACAATTTCATTAAGCTTTTAATTAATATTCATTCAGCTATAGCGACGGTAATTTTAATCATAACGTTAGTTTCGGGTATAGCGACGAGTTATAGTTAGATGTATGAATTATTTGCTGTTCTTGCAGAAACCACAATAAATAATGTTTTTATTATTGGCGTAAGCGGATTTCACTGTAGTTATGTAATTATTAACGTACTGTTGACTTCACTTATACAACGTTTTCGAAGTTTCGCTCGCATTTAGAGTGCCAAGCGGGAGCGAGAAATTACGCGAAAATTAATTCATTAGAAATGTATTTTCCGTGCGCGCGCGCGTTAAATGAAAGTTTTCCGTTTTGCGTTTGCAGCGCACGAACGAATACTGATGATGACATACGACTATTCCAAATGCATAACGTGTCATAGAAATTGTACACTCGTATATCATTCATGCTTATTTTCACCAACAACAATGTATCAAAAATATCCTACAAAAAGTAGTACATTTTTGCGCTCGGGAAAATGAATGATTAGATTAGGTAGGGATGGCGCTTTTATGGATTACTATTCTTAAATTCGTAGTTTTTAACATTTTACTTTTATAGTGACATTTCATTTCGTATACATTACGTTCGCATAAGATAATCTCGTTCTATTTTAACTCCCACAAGATTTTCTTTCACACGATGCCGGTGCCTTCTTATTTAAATCACACTGCAGTGTGAAACGCACCTACGACTTTTCTTTTATTCCTTCCTGCACCTACGCTGCGTGCAAAGGGGAGAGAAAAAAGAATATGGGAAAAATGGAAGGTGAGAATGCATCTCGTATGGAAAAGATATTGTTAGCATTCTCTGACGCTGCTCCAGATGTTTAAATCGCGAATAGAAATGTAGCACAGCTAGAAGAAATCAAGTCATCACGTGCGAATCGTTAACGGTGCACGCGTTCTTCGTCGATGATGCTGATTCATTTAATTTGCTCAGCGAGCATTGAGTGCAGTTTCTCTTCTCAATCATGTGCACTACTCGCTCATCTATCGTATTGCGATTGAGTTTATGAACTTTTACGTATTCACGTGCGTAATTGATTTTATTGCATTCTTCAGTAGGTAGAGTAGGTAGATACTAATTGTACATTATTGAGCAATTAACATTTTTAATTGCATTCCGAAATGGATAACTGCCTAGAATATGTGTATATCTAGTTTTAAAGAAAAGTTGAAGAGATGCAAATGACCAAGTATAAATATAATTTATAATTATCCTGCTTTTTGGATAAGTTTTAGTTTTAGACTTGTAAATCGAAGAAAATATCTAGTTTCGTATTAAGTAATCACTTATCATGATATGATGAAATTACTCAAGTTTTGAGAGGGTTAAATTAGGTTTTTTAAACATATTTCATCGACCAGGAATTAAAATAAACAATAATTAATTTTTAATACGAGAAGGGTAGTGAAGAGGCTGGGTGGTCAAATAAGATACTTGGAGATGAAATGGAAGGGTGAAAGGTGAATTTTTTAAGAGTTAAGAAAATAATTGTTTCCTGACTTTCACATGCGAATTCAGATTGGGCGATTGGGTGACGACCAATTCCTGCAAAAAAGCCAAGTGTCACGGAAACCCCGGGTCGGGTGTAAGTTCGGGGTGGCCCATGCTCAAATCGGGCAGTAGCGTCACAGATGATTTATTATTTTTAAAAATTATTAGTGTAGAGTATACTCTCTTTAGCGCTTTTTATCGTACTAAAATGGATGTGATAGTTTTTTTATTAATCTTAGCGAAATAGATAATTTTTTTAAATAGCAATATTCAACATGCTATTTCTTAAAGACTAAAGAATTTAGAATATGTACTTATTAATGGTTTAACAGTTTATGGAAGTTTAAGTCTTTAGTTTTGTGGTATTTTCCTATAATTTCTTACTAATTTAGTTGAATCTTGAGTAATTAAGCTTTACTCATTGAATGAAGTGTAGTGTAGTGTAAAATTAGAAATTCAAAGTTTCCATTGTCATATACAAAACGTAAAGCGTCAAAAGCTGAAGGACACGGCATTGAATAGAAGCGATTATAACATTATAATTGGATAAATCGTGAGCATTTGCATTTTGAAACAATTATCAAACGCACTAAAACAAGAAACCGAAAGAGCTCGCGTCATCATCCCACCCAATCGAGAGAACAAAGCCGAAATGGCATTGTTAATTATGTTTGAGGCCTTCGGTGGAAAGTCGCTTTTTGTCCGCTCGTCTTGACGATGTATAAACTATAATCCGACTTGTGTATTCACTCGCATCATAGTACTACAGCTATTATTATTATTATTATTATAATCGTGTTATTCGTGGCGAAATATCAACGAGGGGATTAGAATAGAAAGAAGCAACTTTGAACTTGATTGTAGGGTGCGATTGTTATCGTCGTCGTTTAATAATAATACGCGCTAAACGGGCAAAGAGATGAGGGCGACTGGCTTCAGTGGGATGCTCTGAATACGTAATGAAGTATGCATGATAGATCAAAATTGTATTAATTAGATGGCTAAACGATAGAAGCGCGCATGGCATTCGAGGCGTTGCGATTGCGATCGTGATCGAATCGGAATAAGATGGAAAAAGTTGAGAGAATTCAAGTACGAAAAAGAGCAGAATGAGAGGGATATTGGCGAATGAATAAGCTTGGCAAGAGGGATAAGCGTTATCCTGACGTCAGGGGAGAGGCGGTCCTGTCGATTTTCTTAGAATAGTACTCGATTGAAGTTTACTTGGCTGTGTAATTTATACGGAATATACAGGCGATTATTGTTTGAAATAAAATATTTACGTCGTGAGACTTGAAGATAACGAAAGCAGTTTGGAAAATTCTAGAGAAATGCATATTTTTATTAGGGTTTGTAATATCGTTACAATCTTAATTAATTTTAAATCTGCTATTTTATAATTAAGGATCAACTGGTTTAGTAATTGAGTTTCAAAATGCTGAGAGAAACTTTGACGTTTTCAGTATAATTGTAACGGAAGTGGAGCATTGTTGCAAATAAGTAAATTTTATAATTAAAACTATGAGGTATGGAAGAAGAAATAGGTGTGTTGAATTTAATCATTGATTGTTTAAATAATTATTCAGATATTGAACGGGTATCACTGTACGTGTAAATGTACTGTCGTTAACTGTACATTGAACACATTGGTGTCGTCACATTGATGCGTTGTGATTAATGACGTAACACGATTGGAAATCAATTCGCTAATGTACAGTCGGCCGAACGATGCCCGCTTGACGCGTAGTTTACTGACATGTTGTTCAGCGGGCGGAAAACAGGACTAAAACAAGATATAGCTATATGCATTGACGATTGAAATCGAAACTGGCAATTCAATTGATGAAGTTGGTTTTTTATTTATTTAAATAACGTCATAGGTAATTTATTGTACGGTTAATATCATAATTTACATGATGTTTTAATGCATTCATTTACTGATGAGTACAATTTGGTAAATGGCAAAAATTCATTGAAAACAAATGCATAGAAAAAGTGAGTTTGATTATTGAGTCGATAACTCTTTTTTTCTTCTTCTTCTGTACAGCAATTGTGGAGTTATTGGCACTAGGGAATCATTTGAATCGTGCAGTGTGTACATGCATAGTGCACTTGCAGAAAATGCGTTATCATTCGGCAGGAAATTAAAATAGCCGACCCCATTTTCCGTCACTCGCCAGCATCGCAACTGTTCGCAAAACAATAACATGCAATTATTTGCACTTTTACTCGAATCGATGACTGTATTTATGCGTTTTTCGATTTGCTTGCGTAGGAAAAGTCGTTCACTTTGCGCTTATTGAAAGATATTGCAATGATCCACACTAAATTTTCATAAAATCGAGACATTTAGTAGATGGGGGAAGTAATGCGTTTAAAGTGAAAATAATGTCGGACACTTTTTTGCCTAATAAATTTCTTAGATTGAATGCAAATTCTCAATGACATAAATTGTCATTAAATTTAATTTCAAATTACACTCAGTTTACAAAAGTTGATGATAATACGGAAAACGTTTCGCAAATAGTTGAAGGCGGATCAAGAACTTTTTTTTTAGGTCTCCATTGAAACAATTTTTGATTTAATGCACCATTTTTTAAATAAATTTTTGTATTTTATTTAAAATTTGGGGCCCCTACATTTTAGCAGTGATTTTTAAGGGTGAAGAATCACTGCTCGAAATTCGAATGGTTTTTCAACTCGTTTCTTGACGTAAAATAGAAATATTTTCTGCCAGTTTCATAAACTATGAAAAGTCTTTTCGTGACTTGTGTTTTTCGTTGCTATTATTCTTTCTATCAACACATATTGCATGACGTTGGCACATTTGAATCGGAAAGCAATGCACCCAAAGCGGAAGTAATGTGAATTCAATTTAGCGATTTGCTTTTCCTCGGAAACATACATTTGTATTTACGCGAGCGTTTGCACTCGCATTTGCATATTGTTAAATTTTCATTCGCAGTCGCAGCAGCGGCGCAGCGCTATTTGTTTAAATAAAATACGATATTGTTATGCGTCGCTCAGCGATCAAACAACGATCGCAGCGTATGTACCTACATATACCGGGTGTAGCACGAAACCAGCATGCTGGATCGATGGTAGATGTGCTCTGCGGTGCTCTGCGGAACAATTACGTTTGAAATGTTGTAATAATGTTTATTGAATTTCTCGAATTCAATACGAGCTGTTAGCTGGCAGTCAGGTGGTTGGCGCATTCGCCATGTATGCGCTATGCGTGAAATACATCAATTGCTAAATGCATGCGAATTGCATTGTAAATACGCTTAATGCAAACATCACTTTATTCCAGGTTGACGTGTATTATGTTCAATTCAAATACGGTAAAGGGTGGAAAAATTGCGTGAGTGGAAAACTCGTAGGAACAAAATGCACTCGGAAAATATTCAAATCGGATTTGGAATTTATCTAGGTATTATTCAAACTTTTTACCAGATGAAGGCTTTTCACCCATAATTTACATACGCGTTTTGCATTGATTATTGATTCTGTGAATGGACGTATTTTAATTTTGATTTTCATTACTTCCATTTATTGTTTCCTCGCGGAAAAACAGAATTATTGATGCGAAGTTGATTAATTTTATTGCTTTTTACATATATTCAGCAATTCTCATTTTCACCCATTGGAAAAGGAGATTTATTAAATTATAATTGCTGAAAGGGTTGTTTATTTAATTATTACGTTTTAAATTTCAAGCATTTTATGATAATTATTTTTTAATAATCATTTAGTTTATTGTTCTCTCTTGCATTATATGCGTAATTGAAATAATTTTATTTATTCGGCATGAAAAACATGCGGAAGAAAAATGTACTTATTTAGTTGTACGTTGGCGGCGAACGTGTGTAATAATTGCACACGCGCAATAAAACACAATAAAAACACATGGGTGGTGTTTCATCAGGCGTTTAATTCAATTCGTTTAAATAAATCATATTCAAGCGGCGTTTCATTATTCGCATTCACGTATGGAGGAATACGGTTTGTTTGGAACACAAACGCTCAACTCAATAATACCCTTTTACGCGTGCGCGCCTTGAATGACACATTGGGAGGCTGGATGAAGAAGGGCTGCTGCTGCTGCTGCTGCTGCTGCTGCTGCTGCTGCTGATGCTGATGGTGTTTGGGAAGTGGCGTATCCCAGAAATTTGGTACGTTTCGGCGAATTTATTACGCGGAATAAACACAAACACATATGCATAACGCTCGCGTGAAATGCGCGAAACGAAACAATTGTCCTTCGCCTCACCGGATACGTGGCCGTCTTTCATAAGTACGCGACGCGTGCGTACCAATGCCAACAACATAAGCATGACAGATGCAACTCAATGTCGCGTTTTAATGCGTTTCAATATTTTACAATTTTCATATTCATATTGCGATGAAAATGAAGGTACATTGTGTTATGCTCATATATTTTACTCGGCAATTTATGCACACACAGCCACACACCCACACATAATATGTCTAAAGGGTAATTGACATATATTCCACATTTAAATAACTCTCAATGATCATTTATGATTCATTATTTTTCATTATTATTGCGGAATTTGTTTCGCATTTACAATTAAAGTAAATTTATAAGGGTTCGGGAAAATTGGTAGATTAAAATTAAATTTCTG
Organism: Aleochara curtula; assembly: GCA_963978815.1. Taxonomy (NCBI): domain Eukaryota; kingdom Metazoa; phylum Arthropoda; class Insecta; order Coleoptera; family Staphylinidae; genus Aleochara; species Aleochara curtula. Next base: position 10,061,449 of record OZ022219.1, on the reverse strand, counting down.
CGCAGTAAATAAAGTTTTGGATGATACTTTGTACTTACTCTTTGCGTAAATGATACTTTGATACTGATAGGATATTATTTTATGAATGATACTTTGATATTTTGGATCTTCTCTCAACTTTGCCAGCGAAATTGCAGTCGTTATTAGGATATTAAGTTGAAATGTGCGGTACTTAAATTTAAAATGCATGCATAATGAACTTGTTTAGAAACAAATCAATAAACCCTCGTTCATCCCTTAATGTGTGAACCCGAATGCGTTCAACACATAAGCGAAAATCAGCAAGGAACGAGAATCACTCCTATGAGTTTGGTGCAATAGGAGTGAAAAGAGTGAAAAGAATTTTTTTAAACTTGATTTGTACCCAAAGTTGATTGCCAAAATAATTAAAAATGTTCTCAGTTTATAGATAGATAACTAAAGTTTAGTTTTAGAATGTTTCCAGAACTATATCAGTTTATAATCGGCTGTCATTTAACATCTCACTTAGGTGATTCCCATTACCCGCTATATCGAGTAGAAAGATGCATCTTTAAACAATTACGAGTTATAATTAAATGATTTTCGAATAGATTAATGTGAGTTGTAAGTTCGGTCGTTATAACCGAAGAATTGCCAATTATTTTGCGCAAAATTCTCGATAACATGTGCTAAACGTGGTAGGTAATCGATTTCGACGAATGCATATCAAATACTCGTTACAATTTAATCAAACCGGAAATCACGTAATCGCATTTATTTGAGCTCTTAATCTGCCAATCAATTCATGCGTCATCCACTTTTCGCCGTCTATTTCTATTTTTATTCATTTCATGCATTCGCGCTGACTGACCGCAAAACTAGCCAATAAATAACTGGATTTTGGAGCAATATTTATGACAACTGTAAATATTATACGAAATCAATTTGTTATAAACAAATAGATAGTTGATGTTTGTTTAAATTGCAAAATATGCAAAAATATGTTAATCGCATATTTAATTCATAAAAATGGATATTAATCCACGTGGACACGTCGGCAAAGTTATTAAAAATCGAAGAGATTGAAATTCAATCCGTGTTTGTTTTCATCAGGCTCTTTTTTATGTATGCGTTTGGATTTCCATCCGATATCATAATAGAAGGAATGAGGGAGTCCTGTGTGTTTGCTGATCAAATAAGATTATGGGTTATGAAAATATTGGAAAAAATTGTTTTATATTTATGTTTTATTCATTCGACGGACGTCGAATTGGAGAAAATTGGCAAATGTGTCAAATATTAATGCGAATTAATAATGAAATCATGGGGGTGGTTGTTGATTAATATTTTAATACGCGACGCTGCTGTTGGGGAATTTTCGATGCCAGCATATTCAAAGTTTGTTTATAATTGAAATTTCTATTTCAAGTACAGTCTAATAATTAATTCAATTATTTTGCAGTTTATTAAAAATTTATAATTCTGTTATTATTGTTTACGTTCTTGGTTTGTTATTAGGAGGGAAAATCATTCGGTTAAAATACAATTAAATTTAGTCGTTATATCCGGAATAATTAGAAAGTTTAGTTTGGAAATGAATTAATGAATTCAAATGAAATTTTCGGTCGTTATAAGAATTAAGTCTCTTTAGCAGAATAAAATGCATTCGGTCTTCCTGCGTCGGATTAGGTATAAGAAATCAAGTCGCTATAGCTGAATAAATTTCATTTCGTCTCTTGAATTTTTGTTCTGTTTATCATTTTGAAAAAACGGCGCAATTGAGCGAATAATGTGAATCCTGCTTTTTTGATTTGAAATTTTCAGTCGCTATAAACGAATTACGTGTTCGAAATCAAGTCGCTATAGGTGACTAAATGTCATCTCTTCTATTATATACTTTTTTGATTCATAATTTCAAAATAGCGACGCAAACAAATGAACAATTCCAATCCTCTTTTGCGGTATTAAAGTTCTAGTCGTTATAGACGAATTAGAGATTCGAAATCAAGTCGCTATAGCTGAATAAATGTGATTTCCTCTATTGCATACTTATTTTGCTTACATTTGCAAAAATTCGACCCGAATAAACAAATAATTTGAATCTACCTTCACTGATTTGGAATTTCCAGTCGCTATAAACGAATCAGGTGTTTTAAACCACGTCGCTATATCAGAATGCCATTCTTATGCAATTCAATAATATTGCATGTTACATGGCTTACATTCCTTGAGGTAATTACAATCGAGGTCGTTATAAAAGGAACCTATTGTGATTTGAATTCAATGAATTTAACGTTTAGTTACGGCGTGATTCGCATAACATAATGAATTATCGCAATCAATTAATGATTAATAATCTCAATCACGTTAATTACGACGATATAACGCGTAGAATATTACATAGATGATCATTTCTAATTAATCGCATAACGAAGAGTTATATAAACATTTCCCGTTTGCTAATTAATTGAAACATTGCGAAATGTTTACCGGGAATAGGTGCGCATAAACAATACTCGCACTGGGTATGAACGAACGAATGAATATGAAATGATTATGACGAGGAGTGAATTTAGCTTCTTTGTGCCATTGTGCTGTGCGCTGCGCTGTGCATTGCGCACAAACAAAATATTTTCTTACTTTATAAACGCACATTTTCCATTATAATACACGCTTGATATGAAAATATGAAATAATTAAACAAACGAAACGCAAACCGGGCAAAAACCCTCTTCAACAACACATTCCCGTTGCGTTTGATTTGCTTCAACGAACAGCAGCCAGCAGCGGCACGCAGCACGCGCAACGAGTCACAAAGGAAATATAATTAAGATTCGTACAGCTAAAAACGCACAACACAAAGATTATCATTATCATCTGATTTGCATTTGGCGTTGGCGGCGGCAGCAGTAGCGGTAGCGGCGAGAGAAAAAATGGGAGATGTCGCACGGGTTTTTGTTTAGATTCCGTCAATTTTTTTTGTTTGTTTTTGCACGTAATTGGAAATTATCAAACCGTTTGAGTCGTACGGTAGGCGGCTGTTTGGCTTTGGCGTATCGAACGAAAATGCGGGGCGGCGAGGCGCGTTTGGAAATATTTCTTGCGAACGTCGAAGGCATTAATGCGTGAAATGGCATTTTCCTGACGGCTGTCTTCCATCGTACGCCGGATAATCGGGCGGCAGCGGCAGCAGCAGCAGCAGCAGCAGCAGCAGTGCTATCTACAGGTGGTGTTTTCTCATGCCTCATGCGCTCCCCTTCTCACTGCCCAGCCATACCCCCCCCGTGCCCCCCGCGAAACGCACCGAACGTTTTTCTTTTGCCGCCTTCCTGCTGCTGGACGTTGACATAACGAGCGACTTTGCCACGAATGCGTCTTTCATCCAGAAAAAATTAAACGGAACATGCGATTTCAATGATTTGCAACGTCATTTCTATTTCGATACGCACGTGCGCTTAAATGTAATCTAAAGGGGATAGTTTTCTAAGGGATGTTTTTTCTTTTCATTTTCGAATGTTTTTCTTTGAAACTATGCAGGTTTTCACATTCTTGGTCGTTATATATGAAAGTCTTGCACTCTCTGACGTACTTTTACTATTTATATGAAATTATTAGATGTGTTTGATTCTAATCGGTCGTTATACATGAAATAGGTCGCTATAAAGAAATTAATTTAAGTAATACATATATGGTTATTATTAAAATCAGTGTATTTTTAAAGGAAAACGTGGAAATGTTAAGGATTGTTTGATTAATTAATAACGCAACCTTTAATTTAACATGCAATGCTTACTTACTTATCTCAAAATAATAATTAATGGCGCATATTAATCCCTTGGGAAACGAGAATTTCGCAAATTTTCATCTGTCCGGGTAAGCGAAATGTTAATGGAAATGTATTTGAATAATAATTTTCTTGAAGCGCCGGTATAACGCATTGACTCGGAGATAAGTGAAATAAATTGCGGTGAAAATTTGATATTTATAATGACGGGCACGTTTACTTGAAGTAATTGCAAAATATTAATTAATCTTATATAGAGAAGGAAGCGATATTTGTTTGTTGGGCGAAAGGCAATGTCAATACGGCTGAGTTGGGGGGCGGGTATGGGGCACTACGAACGATGGAAATATTATGAAACGATAAGGAATTGAGGGAATGGCACAATAAATTTATATACGTGCCATGCATGCATTGCATATTTGTACGGCACGTGCATCAAATACTTGGGAGCAAACAATTATTATTCGTATTTTTCTTATTTTCATCAGCATGAAGGAGGAACGTTCATAATCTATATAGGTTAAGTATTTAATGATTGAATTTAAATGCAACTGCATATAAAGAATTGCTTTTCGTTATCGTTAGGATGTTTTAATTAGGGATGGGATGTATTGATTAGCAAAATTTATAGATTAGATTCTAAAGCATAAGATTCCACATTATAATGGTGTTTTTCTCTTTAACCCCTAAAGGGTGGATGTTTTTATTTTGCAATTTTTGTTGATTTAAGTAACGATTTAAGTTTTTAATATTTCATAAAATAGGGTAAATAATTAAATCTATGTGGCTTAATCGACATAATCTACGGGGGTTAATTAATTTTTCTAATCAATTTGGCAACTGCATGTACCCAATTTCTTTTCATGATCAATAATTTACCTTTTATCGATTAGAAAATTGTATTTCTTATTTCGATGTTATGTATCAGTCATTCTTCCGTTTTTTCACCCTTATTTTGCTCAAATCATTACCTATTTAAATAATTATTTTAAAATTGAGTTTTCTGACAGGATAATAGGGGTTTTCATTCATATTTTCGTATTATTATGCATCTATTAATCCATAGTTAACTTTAGAGTGAAATGAGATTAGAAAATTCTTAACTGCAACTTGAAAATGAATGAATACTCATTGAGCACGTGTTTCCTTTGGAACATGTAATCTATTTGCAATATTTAATTGCCTCGTATTGATCAGCAAATTGGAAAAGTTTTGACACTCATTTCTCGTTGTTCGCGCGCGGTTTTCGTTCGTGTTCGTCGACGCTACAAGTTAATTGTGTTAATTGAATTCGACTTCTCGGCGCGCGTTAATCATCGCTTGGCGAGAGACGAGATGAGCAGTTTATGCGCACAAGCAACCTACTCTCGCCGCCGCCGCCGCCGCCGCCCCCCGAACTCATCTCCTCTTTGCCGCCGAATGCATTTCGTTCCGCACACGCGTATCGTGGTGCTGGGGGTGTGGGTGACGTGCCTGTCGAATTTGTTTCGCGAACTTAATTTCGCAACTTTCTTGCGACTCTCGTTCATTCTCTTCGGCGCGCAAATTATTCGCAACTACACACACACTTGATTGAAACACGCGTCGGCCGGCTGCCTGCACGCATTGAGTGCAAGATGCGCGCTTAATTAAAATATTTAATTAGTTTGCAATTCCATTCCTTCACGCCGCAATACACCAAATAGGTGTGTACGGTACGCATACCTTTGCGTGATTGATTTCGAGCGGTGCACGTGAAAGATTAAAGCGTCGCGTTTTTTTTTTGTGCTAAATGTGCTTGCTTTCGGTTCGAGCAGCAGCCATCAATCACGCGCACTTTTTTCGCGCGCGCGCTTCTTGCGCACAACATTTCAATGCAATGACATTTCAATGGTGGCAAATGTGAAAAATGTAGAACACGCGATTCGCAATGAATGAATGAATGCGCGTAAAAAGCGGAATTAATTTTCGATAGGATCAATTCAATTATTAATTGGATTTGCTCAGTGCGTGCGTAAAAAATGCGTCATTTGCTCTTTCGAATGCTGCTTATTTTTCAAATTTTAGAAAACGCGGCGCAAATGCTTCGCAAATTATATGCAGAATTCTTAATAAGTAATTATGCAGTATTTTAGAGTGATTCATAATTATATTAATTACTTTGGTTGAAATAAATACAAAGTTTTAAGAAGATATGTAGAAAAATGTGAAAAATAATTTTAACTTCTACAATGTTCTAGAACAATGCAAATAAAACTTTCTAGAAAGTTCTGGAAACTACAAAGATGCATGAGAATTATTTAACAAAAATAATATTAAATAATGTGTTTCAACCACAAAACATCAAGAAGTTAAGCTGACATTCTGCAAATTTCTGTGGGTTGCAAAAGCGTTTGTTATATTTGAACAATTTGCACGCGGTACAAAACGCAAGAGAAGCGCGTAATAGCTGTAAGTAAAATGCATAGTTGTGCGAAGTAAATAGACGGAGGAGGAATCTGCTCCAAGGGAGTGAAATGCTGTAGAATAAAAATGCAAAGAGCAGGAAACAAGCGCAGGTTGTGAAGGACAGGCGTAGTAGAGGAAACGCTTTGGATTAAAAGCAGCACGCAGATTTCGCTTCTTCTTATTATGCGCACGCAATTATTAGCCAAATATGCAAACGATATTGAAACGAGCAGTCGTTTGTATGTGGGCGAAGTGCGTATTTTACGGGGCTAAGCGTTTCGGCTTTGATCTCATTCCACCCGTCGTCGTCGTCGTCGTTGTTGTGATGATGATGCTAGCTGGAGCAAGTAATACATAATTTAACATTGGCCGGGATTCGGTTTGAACGACGCGCAGAAAGGACAACGCTCTTAACACACATTCGCGAGCTCAATTCCCTTAATCAGGACGGTAAATTGTAACGGATGTTCTTACCTCTTGTTTATTTTCTCAATTAACACTCAGCGACGTCTCAAAATTCTAGAATTTTTCGATTATAACGACTTTAAATTGAAATTATAGCATTAATTGACTTGCTGAGATTTTTTTTAGATTTTCTGTTGCAATAATTAATACATGATTTAATATTTAATGTTTTTTTTTATTATAAAATTCTGCTTAAACTGTTGTCGTTTTAAGAGAATTATCTAAAAAAATGACAAGAACATGGTGGAATTTTTATCTTTATGAGGACTTAGTCGTTATATCCGGAATGTTCTATTTAAATGGTTGGTTATGTTAGAAATCGGGTTTTTGCTTAATATCTCAGTCGTTATAACGAAATACAATTCGCGTGACTTTGCTGTTAGGTCGTTATATCCGAAAATTTACAACAGGATTCATAATAAATCAAAAGTTTCATAATTTGATGAAGACATTATTATCTCTTTTCTTTTCGCTTAAATTTTATTTTTATATAAATTTTGCACTTGTAAAATTAAATTTTATCATAAACTTTTCGTTGTTTATCTTGTAAATAAAAAAGCATCCTTGCTTGCTTCACAAGAAGAGCAGAAAAACCGTGTCCGAGTCAGTCATCAGCGCGTACTTTTTAATTAGCAACCCGCTCATTGTGTTTGCGCTGCTGTTTTAATAAACTTATCTGCGTGCTTATCGCCACTTTACGGAGTCTTAGCGGAGAAAATTTCCGGCCGAGAGCAGCGCATAATGATATGAAATCCGATTAGGCGGCTTATATAATAAGCATGTAATGCAATGTTGTTCGTGTACCAGATTCAAGTCGTTTATAATACGTACATGATTATGATGTTGATTAATTGGAAGAGGGAATCTATTAATAGAGAAAATGTTGAAAAATATGCGTGATAAGCTCTATTGATAGACTCAAAAATTTGGCAATTTCTATAGATGAATTCACCGAAATGCTTATTGCATCATGTTGCACATTCGGGTGCTGGCTTGGTTTTGCTTTTGGTTTGCTTTGCTTTGCTGTTTTTGGGATATCGATAATCAACAAGCGGCTGGAATGATTGATCCGCTTGTTCCAGTTGGTGCGGTACGTTCGAGTGGTGCAATTGTTCCGTTTGCCCGTTGTGTATTTATCAAATTTAGCAATTTGCGCGCGTTTCATCATCGACGAGGTCTTTTCAATCATTTTCTTCGTATGCGATTTATATATAAATTCGCCACGCACCGATGCGTAACCGCCAGAATTGATTCATCAGTTTATTTTAAATTACGCGTTTCGCAAGAAGAACTAACGAACGAACGAACGAACAAGATAACAATATATCGTCCAATTTCTAAATCAATTGCAAAAGCTGGATAAATTATTCGTACGTAATACGTAAAATTGATATTACAAAAGTTTGTGGAAGTTTGAGTAAAGAATTTAAAGTTGCGATACGGACGCGAAAAGATTTTAATAATCAACTAACAAGTAAGAAAAACATTTTTATTCCTCATTTATCAGTGTAATGAGATTATGTGTGACGTTTAAATTATGCTGTCACAAACACGCCTTTATTCTTTAGCCAATAGAATTGTAGCTTTAATCACAATTTGCTGCATCACTATATGTATTGCGTATTTACAAAACAAATAAATAAATACCAGATAATTACTAAACTGGAATGATTTGGCGAAAAATATTAATTAGTCTCGGTCGCTGATTATTTAACGAACGAATTTTATAGATTTCTGTAATTCTTGAATGTAAAGTTTACATTTAATGTTTGCGTAATGAGAATGTTTCTGCTTGAACGAATATTATTCAATAATTAATTCCATCTTGGATTTTTAATTGGAAAAGTTTGGGACATCAACTTTGTTGACATGACGTGTTTTAAAATTAGTGAATTTCTATGTTTTGAATATGTCTAGAGGTTGTTTTTTTTAATGAGAGCACGTACGTACCATCATTGCAAAAAAAAAGTTTAATTTTAATTTAGTCCTTAATGAGTGCACAAACCGCTTGCAATTTCGCAAACGATGCAACGGGTGTTTACTCTGTTTACTCACAGCAAAGCACAGCAAAGCAACGCAAAACAGTGCACAAATAAAGAAAGAAGAAAGAAACGTGTACGAGAGGGCAAAGCAAACATGCAATTAATTCTCATTTGTATTCCAGGCAAGTATGATGCGTGTGCCCGTGTACATTGTATGCGCGGCGATAATCGTTGCAGTCAACAGCGAAGACAATTACTACGGCAGGCAGCAGGCGCTCTTTGCCGACGGCAGTCGGCCTGATCAGCAACAGCAGCAGGAGCAACAACAGCAACAGCAGCAGCAACAGCAGCAGCAACAGGAACAGGAGCAGGAAGCGTTAGGCTACATCCTTCCAAGACTGATGATGGCCAAGTACAGGCCGTACAAGCAATGGAACACTTTACCCGCTCCCGCATCGTACTATCCGCTCGCTGAATTTGATGCCAATAATATTGATGCGCAGGTATGAAACTGTAGGAAATAAGAGCAGTAATTGGCTAATGTCATAATTGATATGCCACTTAACTTTTTACCACCTGTGCTAATGCATTACTTACGCGAGACGCGCGAGATGCGCGAACAGTTTAATTGAATTTGCACGTTGCAGATGGAGGCGGCAAGTCAGGAGGACCGCGACAAGCGAGCTGGGCTGTTCGAGCCGAACGGGCCGTCCCTGTCTATCAGCAACTCGCTGGACGTGCTCCGCAACCGCCTCCTCGCGAACATCTACCGGAAGAAGGAGCTGGAGGGTGCGCACCTCAACCGCAACATACTTTGCAAGATCGGGAAGCGCGGCGCGGCGCTCTTTGGCATCAAGCGGCAGTGCGAGGAGCCGGAAAAATACGTGAATGATAAATTGGGCGAGAAGTAGACGACGACGACGACGACGACGCGAAGGTGTACAACAGCGAGAGAGCAAGCCGGAGCCAGCAGCCAGCCAAATTCATCTAATTTTCTTCTTCTTCTTCTTCCTCGTACTCCATCTAAGCGTTCGTTTGGCATTCAGCAATCACAACTTTCCTCTTTTACGCCGCCGCATGCCGCAATTTCTATCAAAGCAGAAACAGACGTAGAAGCAGACGCAGATGGTTTAATTTCGTCCGTGAGCACTAACTACTTCCCTTTGGTTTATTTCATTTTGCTCTCACTTGGAATGTGATATGTAATTCAAAATACGTCCTCTCTTTTCTCCACCACCTACATACCTACCTATCTAGCTGATATGTATGTAACTAATTAAGTTGGTTAATTTATTATTCGTATCGTTAAGCTATTCGCACTAATCGACTAGTCAACATGTGTATAGGTCTCTTAAATACTTAATTTATTCGCAGTTGCGCAAACTTTTAGGCAATTTAGGGCGATGCGCATGTTTATGCATTCATAGCGAGCAAGCAGGAGCAACACGCGTTAAATCTAGCCAGTATATTAGCTTTCAGCCGGCCTATGCAGTATTACAAAATGATACGTTTTAGTTAGGGAAATATCAACGTGGAAATCTCTTAACAAGTATCCAAGAAAAAGGAAAACTATCATAATACTACTACTAAGTATCCAGAGGAATTCAATTCGGTTTCTAATCGTGCTAGTTCATCATTCAACAACTGCTACCTACTACTTAGTCCTTTGAAATGGCAAAACTAAACACTACTAGATATTTATCTAACTATCTATCAAATCCATTTAATGCTACATGTAATTAAAGAATCAAATAAATAATATCTATGGACATACAACGATATGATATAGCAAACATGAAGGTTTATGTCCTGTGTATTTTCGCGGTAGTTGACATCCACCAGAAATGGCGCATGAATATTTAATCAATATACATAAACTACTAATAGCCGTAATATTTGATTGATTTGCGTACATGCAACACGGAAAATTATGCGATTCCCAAGAGCAAAGCGACTAAGATATGATGAATTTACGTTATATTTTGTAGGATAAATATATTTTTAAAGTATGTAGATGTTTGATCTAAATGATACATGTAAAACTTATGATATATACACATTTAAATGTATCATAAAATGTACAAAATAAATGGTAACTGAAAAGCCTACACTTCAAAAGCAAACATAACTAATCGGCTTGTTTCTATATTATGACATCAACATCTATGATTTAGTTTTGATTCATTTATTTTGGTCATTATGAAGTTAATCAGATGTATAAAAAACGCACAAGTTAAACTATCATACAGTTTGCTCATACAGTTTTTCTGCTTTCGGTTTGTGTTTTCCATGAAATGTATGTGTTCCAGCACATTGCAACAAGCTGCACAACTAAAACTTGATAATGTAATGGCACCATGTAGAAGTTGACCATTTGAACTGCGGGCCAAAGCTTGTAATTGTTTTTCAAGATGTCAGGGTAGTTTTCTCTTAAATCTTCCTTGACTCGTTCAATTGAATTTCCCTCGAGTAAAGACAGTGATGTGAGAATGGATGCTATCATTGCAGGTGCCATGAATGTCTGATCCAAGACGACTTTCTTCAATGTAACATACTTGTGATTTTTCAAAGTTCGGTCCAAGAAGCCGTACCATTTAGTTATTCCTGGCCCCTAAAAGAATAATTAAACTTCAAATTTCATATCCATAGTTGGGGCTAATGCGCGCTCTGGTGTTAAGATAGAGAGTTTACATGTGGCATAACCCAGTATAACCTCAGTTTGTTTACGGTGATCTCCAAAGTAATAATTGTGTTGTTGTTCTTCTGCTTTAGTGATTAACTGTGATAACAGGTAAGACAATTTAATTTACGTACCACTATACAAAATCCAATAACGGCAAATCGTAACGTTCGTTTAACATCGATATTGTTATATCTTTTGCGCTCAATTACCGTCTGGCAAAGTACATCTCCTGCGCCCATAATAATTCCCGTCTGCACAACTTGGAAATAAAACGGGTGTTTAAAAAGGAACTTTTTATAAAGTGCGATAATTCGACTCATCTTTCCGCTACCTTTCGATGCGTCCAACACCGTAGGAAAACGCGAGGAAATGCAGAATGTAAGGTTGTACCAATAACATGTGGCTGGCTAGTGATTAAACACTTGCAACTTAATTCTATGGATGACAGGGCCGAACTAAGAGCAATCGAATTTTAATTCAACCAAACAATTTGTTGATATGTCACATACAGTTTTTGGCATTCATTCATATTTATGCATTAATTAACGTTTATACTCATACTATAAATAAATAACGCAGAACATTACAATTAAATTTTAGGTAAATATCAAATCTGCAATGTGGAGGCGTTTGGTAAACATATTACCAAGAAAATTGAACACTTTGCATGGTAATAATACACATGCATCCTGCAAAATCAAAGCACGAGCAAAATTACTGGTCCAAGCAGCACTTATCACACAAATAGCACAGTCAGTATCTGATCAGTTTCCAACAGTAACAGCTAAAGAAATACTTAATGAGAGTGACATAAATTATCCAACTACAGAAATTGAAGACTTGACTTTAAATCCAGACATTGAAATCACGTTTGCTGAAAGCCGAGAGGCATTGAGTAATCTCATTACAACATTGCATGCATGCATCCAGGAAATATATGAACAGTATCAACATTGCATACTGAAGCAAATTGAAATCACACTGGCATGTATGGAGCAAGACCCAATTGGTCCTCATTGGGATGAACTCACTAAGTATCGAGTCCTCGCTGATGATTTACAGACTGAACTCGTAAAATACAAGACGCTTATTTCAACTGTTGGTTCAATTGTCAAAAATGAATCTCTCAAAGGCTCAGATACTGCACGTGAAGATTTTAGCATGATTGTAACTACAGCTTATCAGAACCTGATGAATCTGATTGAAGAGAAAACCAAAGAAAATCATAGTTGGGAAACTAAACTGTTAGATGTGCATCATAAAAGTATATTTGCAACTGGCCAAGTTGAATAAGACTTTTCACTATTGTTGTTCTGCGTTATGTTAACTTAAATAAAAACATTATGTAACATTAGTATGGCCTTTTTGCTAATACGTCTATGTTTAATTACAGGTGCTTTGATCATGAGTTCACAAAGAGGCAACACAGCTCGCACCCGTCCACAGAAGTACAAGAACAAACGAGCATTCAAGAATGACTTGCATGATAAAACCAATAAAATCAAGTTAATTAACAGCATACAAGTCGGTGACGTTTGTTTACGATGCAAGGATGTCATAGATTGGAAGATAAAATACAAGAAATACAAGCCTTTGTCACAGCCAAAGACATGCACAAAGTGCTCACAAAAGAGTGTAAAGAAAGCGTATCATGTTATATGCACTAATTGTGTTCAACAATACAAAATCTGTGCGAAATGCTTGCAATCCAAAGAGATTGTACTCGCTCCACCTGATCAGCGCGAACAGTTGAAACTTGACGCTGAAATGAAACAACTTCTGCAATCCTTGCCTGAACGGAAACGGAGAACATTTATGCGCTACATGAATAGGAAACAAGAGGCGACAACTGAGGATTCAAGTCAAAATAACAATAAGGAAGATCTAATGAGCAAATTGCATGATCTTAAATTGAATACAAGTGATGATGATGATGGTGAAGATATTGATTCGGATTGCCCATTTAGTAGTGATTATGGTAGCGATAATTATTCAGATAGCGAGGAGGAAGATGAAATAATAAAGAAGAAAATACAATCATAACAAAGTTTCGCGCCTGTTTTTGTGTTTGCGTTCATAACCCCCCATGCTCGCACATGCGCAGCTCATATTCCTGCAGTTGCATTATCCATAACATAAGCTCAGCATTGATCTGTGTTCCGTTGTTGTTTATTGTCATTGAGTGACCATATTTAGTTAACAACTTGTGGATTTAATTTTTCATAAGAGCACCAAAGCAGTGGTGTTTTAATTAAGATAATGTCTGCAGAAGTGAGAGAAGATTGTACTGTGTTATCAGAGTGTGGTGATCTGGATTTGTACATTGATGAGGATGGCAATGAAGTAAAGAAACCAAGAATTATTGGTGTATCTGCTGCTGATGAACCTACAAGAATAATCTGTGCATGGAATGACTGTGGGCAAGTCTTCAATGATCATCTGTGGTTCATAAAACACATAAGAGAACATACATTACAAACTGAGTTTACTGATGGTGAGAGTACAAGTAATTCATAGATTAAGCACTGATATTAAGAGTTAATAATTTTAGATGTTCTTATATGTAAATTTCACTGCTGTGGATATGAGACAAAATGCATATCATCATTCTATAAACATACAGCATTTCACTCATACCATGAGCGTTTGAAGAACATTGGTGATAATGTTGTGGAGAGGCTGAAATTGCCTGATTGCACCACTGAGAATCACTTTGAGATACCTGAAAATATTCATTACAGCTGCAAATGGGCCTCCTGTGACTTTGAATGTGGCGCAATGCTGGAATTCAAATATCACATCAAGATTCATGTTTTCACTGCTAGTCAGGCCTTTCCTAAAAGGACTTTGCTTCAATGTCAATGGCTAGGTAATATGCTTAGTGGATAATGAAAGAGGGATGATGATAGTTTAATATCATCAATTTTAGGATGTCAATACAAATTTGCATCACCTCACAAGCATGTGGATCATATGAGAACACATACAGCAGAGAGAGTAATTGCATGCCCAACTTGTGGTCAGGTCTTTGCAACTAAGACAAGATTTGCTGATCATCGAAGAAGGCAAATAGCTCCTGAATGTAATTACAACTGTGAATCTATACATGAAACTCATATCTAAAGCATATTTATCATGTTTTAGTACAAACCTATCAATGTTCAGAATGTTCAAAGTGGTTTGCTTCTGATCGTCTTCTTAAGGACCATATGACATCACATGTGACTCGGTATAAATGTACACATTGTGAAATGTTGTTTAGTCGACCATCTTTACTTGCAACGCATATGCGATTTCGTCATATGAGTGAACGTCCTTATAAATGCAGCTTATGTGATCATTCGTGAGTACTGATTTACTCTTTTAATTAGTGTTAATGATTGGTTTTCTTTAGGTGTGTATCAAAATCTAATTTAAACCAACATCTAACAACACATTGCCCTGAGAAATTATTTGCTTGCGAGCATTGCATCTTTCGCTGTCGATCGATTGTTGCGCTTGAACGACATCTCCAAAGAGAGCATGGACAGGTGATTCTAATAATTAAAGGGCTTTCTTGATAATAAGGTGATGAATTAATTTATAGGAAGCTGCTCAATACGAATGTCATTGTTGCAAAGAAAGATTTAATCGCAGCACTGCGTTAAGCGTACATTTAATGAGGAAACACCATTATACTTGGCCATACGGACATTCGAGATTTCGATACAAATTAGACCCGGACGGTCTTCACAGATTGCATATGGTACCGCCTATAACCAGTTATAGCGACTATTTGTCTGATTCCTCAGAAGAGAGTCAGCAAAATAACAAACGTGTGGTTGTTGACCAAGAATTTGAAATAGTTCCATGTAAAGATGGGCCTAGCAATATCCCGCGCTTTATGGTCCTGCCCAAGTCAGGACCAACTGAAAAATGAACTGTTTATACCATGCAGAGATTTATTTTTAATCAAAGAGGCACAAGTAAAATAAGTGAATGATTAAGTAATGTTTATTTAAAAATTGATAAAAGAAATTTATGATTGC
Source organism: Aleochara curtula (assembly GCA_963978815.1). Lineage (NCBI taxonomy): Eukaryota > Metazoa > Arthropoda > Insecta > Coleoptera > Staphylinidae > Aleochara > Aleochara curtula. The sequence goes on along the minus strand of OZ022219.1, from coordinate 10,046,119 downwards.
TCCATCATTTGGATTGTTAAAGTTATAATAATTGAACATACATATATATTTATTCATCAACTGGTGAGTGCCAAGCCAATCTTTGTTCATAGAAGCTGATTACAACTTGGGGGCAGATTACATTGGCTTTCTTTGCTGGCACCAGATCTGCTTCATCTATACCCTTCCATTTCATTAAGAAGAGAAGTTCACCAGTAGTATCTGATGCGCCAATAATTTTCTCAGCCTCATAGCCTTTCTCAAAACCACTTCTCTCCAATGATTTCTTGGGTCCTGGCCTGACTCGTTCTTTGTCTGCCTTTAATTTTTTGTTCTTTGACTTTTCACTTTCATCACCTGTGGTGCGTTTTCTCTTCTCAGTTGTGCTTTCATTGTCACTGGCCTTTTCCTCTTCTTCAGAGTCAGAGACAACTGGTGCAATCTTTGAGGTTGACTTCTTTGACGTGCTCCTCCGCTTATCTTTCTCCTTTTCAACTGGAGTTGGATCCTCAGATTCATCAGTGTCTTGCGATTTATCCAATTTGGATGACTTCTTTTTATCCTTTCCACTCTTCTTTTCTTTGTGTGTACGTTCAAACTCTGCAATCAATTCATGGCATTCCATGTTCTTCTCTGGTTCCCATGTATTGTCTTCATGTGAATAGTTTTTCCATTTCAGCAAGTATTCAACTGCTCCATTCCTCACCCGTTTGTCGATGATCTTCTCAACAATGTACTCTTCTTCCTCATCAGAATCCACTTTCTTATTGCCCATTACACCTGGCTGCAATCTTCACTCAAAAATGTAAATATGGCGAATGCACCGCTATCAGTCGCTATGCGTGGAAGAAACTATATTCGGTAAGGGCACTGAGCGAAATCCCAACAAGTTATTACAGTGGACGTAACGAAGATCTTGTTAATCAACGACGTGAAACAGTTTGGATAAGTGTATATCAACTAATTGTTTGCGAGTAACGCGTTCGACAAACTACCGTTTTCTTCTTCACAAACAGCGTCACTTTGATGCATGCCTACTATGTGAAGATATTTTACCGCCAGAATTGCACAACTAAAAATCCCTAGAACCAAGGGAATGTTGATAGTATCTAATTTGTATAATTAACATCATAAACAAATATTTATAGACTCTATTTGATAAATTTAAAATGTATGGATATTATTAATATTATGTACATATTTATTCTAATTTGATGATAGCGGTATACCCGGTGCTACATGTTTTTAAACTGTTTATTAGGGACACATAGTACCAAGTCGTATAAAGATTGCGTTCGTTTTTAATTTAAATATTTAGAACTAGGTAGACATTATCATGATCATCTACAAAGCCTTAATTATATTTTATTTGTTTCAGGTGGACTAAGAGCAAATAGTCACAGCTGTCACTGGGACCGCTGTGTGCAGAAATGACAGCAATTGGAAATTCATTTCATCAGCTGTCATTTGTCATCAGCATCAGTGATGTCAGGTGATCGTTTCGTTAGTGTGCTTGTAATTAAACTGATTAAAGAGTGTTTATTTATATTGGAAGTGCTGTATTGCAACAGATAATTGGTCTGCAACTCGTTATGGTAAGAATTAGTATCTTAATGGTTCAATATGACCCATGTTTGCAATATTCTAGATGGGCCAAGTGAGGACTATGTCAAATGTAATCTCAATTGAGTGCTTTTCTAACAACAATCAAGTGTGTGTCTTGTTTGGAACATAATTAATCAGACTTAATTATCGACCGGCTAAATGCAAAACGACGAGGTGCCGACTGTGCACCTAAACACATAGGTAACTAATTTGTCTGTTTATGGAGATGCAAGCAGAATGGTGGTATAGGATGAGATTTATTAATGTGAAGATCCTTGGTTGATCAACCTACAAGATGCAAGCAGATTGGTGGTATAGGATCAGATTTATTAATGTGGAGATCCTTGGTTCCTTGCAAACACCTAAAGTAAGAATTAAATTTTAATCATGTATAGGCAACATGTTGTTTAATATTTCTGTGTCAAGCAGATGTTTGCAGTCACTCCTTTATAAGACATTGCTACTGGCAATTTGTAACTATACTTATAGTTTTTAGTTAAGTATTTAGTCAATTCAGTTATTGATTGATTAAATTTAATACAACATGTTGCTAATAATATAATGAGCACTGTTTGTGAAGATGTTAATATGAATTGATCTTTTTTACAGATTTCTATCACATTGGATATATCTTCATTCAACTGGTTTGATTCTTGTTTACGAGAATGATTACATATTACATCTTAATAAAGATTTGAATATCTTTTTGGATTCATCTTTACCCAAGGTTGGCAATACAGATAGAGGAGCCAATTTGGAGATACAGGCCCTAATCAAAACAGGTAGGAATTTTTATAAGCATAGCTTATTACCTTTTGGTTGGTATGGTCTCTACCATACCAACATATGCGTCACAATAATTTATAGGGATACCTTTAAATTATCATCAATTTGATTCTTCTGTATGACACTTGGGTTGCTTAATGTTCCATGCATTAACTCACTTAAAATGGTGCCTGTAAGAATAACTTTTTTTGTAAACTTATATCCATATTGAATTTTGGTATTTTTGGTAAGTTTTACCTTTGAAATTAACTTTTTAACAGCATTTTATTGTACTTTTTTAAAACTTTTTGCTATGCATGCTTGGATGGTCTTTAAGGCTAGCTATTGAGTTGAGTCTATTCACTGGCATTATTAATGCTATGTTATTCAATTCTCCAATAAGGAGCACTATTGAGCGCTATTAATTTCGTAATTTAATAGTCATTATTAAATTCATTCAGTTTAAGAACTATTATAATTTATGAATTATTACCAATTTTGTCATATTGTTACAGATAACTACCAAGATGTTGAGGCTACCAGTATTAAAGTTTGTAATAACATGGGAACTACAACCATATTAACATGGGGACTATAACAGTCAGTGGCATTGACTTGCCATACATGACACTTCTTTTTTCCCCAACAACAACAAGTGTCATGAAGCTTAATGAAACCAGAATCCTAATGAAAGTTAGCAGGCTCAAGTTAGTATGGCAGCTGGCACGATAGGAAATAAACATAAAATGTGGTGAGTACATAGCTTTTATTCCTACTTTGTATTAGCTGTTTTATTTTATCTCAATTCATACAGTTAAAAAATGATCAGTAATCATATAACTTTTCAGCAATTGCATTCTATATATGTCCTTTTCTAATGGATTTGACTGGAATGAACTTGATAAGCATGTTCACATGTGTGCTTCATTAAATGCATGCCACTTGGTTTTACCCGAACTACGTTACTTTATTATTGATTAATTATATACATGTTTCAGTAATCACATTGTATGTACTTCCTCTTCGAATGGATCTGGGTAGAATGAACTTGGTAAATATGTTGGCATGTGTATTTCGGTACATGTATGCCACTTTGTTTTACTCTAACTACTATAGTTTAGTATTTATTGGTAGTCCTTGTTTCAGGAATCACCTTGTATGTACTTTCTCTTCTAATGGATCTGGGTGGTACGAACTTTGTAAGTATGTTGGCATGTGTGCTTCGGTACTTGTATGCCAATTTGTTTTACTCTAACTACTATAGTTTAGTATTTATTGGTAATCCTTGTTTCAGCAATTACATTGTATGTACTTTCTCTTCTAATGGATCTGGGTGGAACGAACTTGGTAAGTATGTTGGCATGTGTGCTTCGGTACATGTATGCCACTTTGTTTTACCCTAACTTCTATAGTTTAGTATTTATTGGTAATCCTTGTTTCAGGAATTACATTGCATGTACTTTCTCTTCGAATGGATCTGGGTGGTACAAATTTGGTAAGTATGTTGGCATGTGTGCTTCGGTACATGTATGCCACTTTGTTTTACTCTAACTACTATAGTTTAGTATTTATTGGTAATCCTTGTTTCAGCAATTACATTATATGTACTTTCTCTTCTAATGGATCTGGGTGGTACGAATTTGGTAAGTATGTTGGCATGTGTGCTTCGGTACATGTATGCCACTTTGTTTTACTCTAACTACTATAGTTTAGTATTTATTGGTAGTCCTTGTTTCAGGAATCACCTTGTATGTACTTTCTCTTCTAATGGATCTGGGTGGTACGAACTTTGTAAGTATGTTGGCATGTGTGCTTCAGTACTTGTAGGCTATCTTAATTTACTCTAGTTATCCTAGTTTAATAATTATTAATTATGAAATGTTTGTTTCAGTTGGCAACGTCGAGATTCGTCTGTCACTTAAAGTTAATGGTATATATATTTAATTTAATTAATAAAATAATTAAATGTGTATTTTTGTTCCTGGTATTGTGATGTTTATAAGCTTCAACTGCTTGGTGTTACCGACACTGTAATTTCGTAGTAGTTGCGCCAGTAGCTAATAGATGGCGCTCATGTACGGAGGGTTGCCTATAGTGTAAAGTGTATTTAAGCTCTATCCCAATAGATGGCGGTGTTAGTATCTCTCTCATGCAGAAAAATTTTGCTCCTTCCTTTGCTGCTAACAAGGTCAAAAACGCGCTGAAATTTTAAAAATTGCCAGTCTCAGCCAAGTATATTGGGGAAAAAGTTTTGGTCTTATCTGTGCTGATAACATTAAAACTTTTTCAAGGTCAAAAGCGCGTTTAAATTTAAAAAACTGCCAGTCCCAACCAAGCATTGCGGGTAAAAAAGTTTTAGTCATATCTGTGCTGATAACATTAAAACTTTTTCAAGGTCAAATGCGCGTTGAAATTTTAAGAACTGCCAGTCCCAGCCAAGCATTGTGGGTGAAAAAGTTTTGGTCTTATCTGTGCTGATAACATTAAAACTTTTTCAAGGTCAAATGCGTGTTGAAAATTTAAAATCTGCCAGTCTCAGCCAAGCATTGTGGGGAAAAAAGTTTTGGTCTTATCTGTGCTGATAACATTAAAACTTTTTCAAGGTCAAATGCGTGTTGAAAATTTAAAATCTGCCAGTCTCAGCCAAGCATTGTGGGGAAAAAAGTTTTGGTCTTATCTGTGCTGATAACATTAAAACTTTTTCAAGGTCAAATGCGTGTTGAAAATTTAAATTCTGCCAGTCTCAGCCAAGCATTGTGGGGAAAAAAGTTTTGGTCTTATCTGTGCTGATAACATTAAAACTTTTTCAAGGTCAAATCCGCGTTGAAATTTTAAGAACTGCCAGTCCCAGCCAAGCATTGTGAGTGAAAAAGTTTTGGTCTTATCTGTGCTGATAACATTAAAACTTTTTCAAGGTCAAATGCGTGTTGAAAATTTAAAAGCTGCCAGTCTCAGCCAAGCATTGTGGGGAAAAAAGTTTTGGTGATATCTCTGTGCTGATAACATTAAATCTTTTTCAAGGTCAAAAGCGCTCTGAAATTATAAAAGGTGCCGGTCCCAGCGGAGCATTGTGGGGGGAAAAAGTTTTGGTCTTATCTGTGCTGGTAGCGGTAAAACTTTTTCAAGGTCAAAAGCGTGGAAATATCAAATATTGGTATAAAATTTTTTTGTCTTATCTGGGCTGATAACATTGAAACTTTTTCAAGGACGAAAGCGCGTAAAATTTCAAATTAGTCAGCGCTCACACTATTTATAGGCAACCTTCTATACTTTGCGCCATCTATCAATAAACTTAAGAACTTTTAGTGTCAAATGTAATTCTAAGATGGCAGGATTAGTAATTAAATTAAAATACACCAATTTATTCGAAAACTACCCTAAATAGAAACAAAAAACCAGGCGCAAACGAACGTAGGGTATGTTGCACATTATCCTTAGAGATTTGAGTGTGCTAGCTCCTATACATCAGGGTTTATCTACAATCACCTGAAAATTACATCAAAATAGGTTATTCATCATAAACTACAACAGAAGGAATGAACATGAGAATATAATATGATACTAGGCTTAAAAGCCCTTTTACGTACCGAGTTCTGTTTGGCTGATACCCGTAGGAGCAAGTTTATAGCTGGTCATCTCGAGCTAAAATTAAATGCAAATACGAAACATGACTTGCATGGTTATCTATTGCCCCAAATTGAAGCATATCCTATCTGCAGGTCAGTTGCTACATGATGGCATGAAACTTGAACCAGTAGTGAATAAGTTAAACATAGTCAGAAATATAGACTGGCTCGATATACTCACTAAGTTTGAAGCAAATCATCTCTACTGGTTGCTGGTTATGAGTGACTATCGGGCAATAGCAGGAGATTACATAATCCTTGAGCTATAAAAGAGCTACAATTAATATTAGGCATGATGAGCTAGGAATAAAATAAAATGTCAACACATATGGTAACTTGCATGCTTACCTACTCGCAAAGTTTGATGCAGGTCCTTTCCACAAATGGGTGACTATCTAGAAGATTACCTAATGCTTAAACTATAAGTGTTACAAATTATATTAGACAGGAAGAAGATAAATGATTACTTCCAAGCTAACTTACTTGTCATGTACCTAGTTTGAAGAAGATCCACTCAACACCATAGTTCAGCTGCTACAGATGGTTATCTAAGAGAAAACAAAAATTTACATTAAACTTAAACCATAAGAGGTTGAAATAGGCTTAAATGTCAATATAAATAAGGACTTGCAAGCTTATTTACTCAGAAAGCTTGAAGCAGATCGTTTTCACAGATCAGTAACTATCTAGAGGATAACAGAAGCTGCTACAAATAGTTATCTAAAAGAAAACAAAATATTACATAAAAGTTAAACCATAATTGGTTGAATCAATCTTAAATAAATAAGGACTTGCAAGCTTACCTACTAGCAAAGCATGAAGCAGATGCTCTCCACAGATGAGTAACTATCTAGAATAAAGCAGAAGATTGTATAATACTGTATGAGCTAGCATTAACATTTAACATGTAAATGAATGAGGACTACCATGCTTACCTTCTTGCCAAGTTTGAAGAAGATATGTTCCAAACATCAACTGTTATGGGTGGCTCTCTTATGGATGGCTATCAAGAAGAAAATAAAAGATTACATAATATTTGAAACATAAGAGAAGTAGGATTAAAATTAAAAATGGAATGTAAATCAGGGCATGCATAATTACCTGCTCACAAAGTTTGAAGAATATCTGCTCCACCGATCAGTTGTTATGGGTGACAGTCTAAAACAAAATAGAAAATTATGTAAAACTTAAGCCATAAGAGGTAGTATTAAAATTAAATCTGAATAGAAATGAAAACTTACATGCTAACCTACACATTATGTTTGAAGCACAGCGTCTCCACATACCAGGTGTCCTGACTATTTAAAAAAACTTACTTGGTGGCCTACTCACCAAGTTGAAGTTGACCAAGTTGAAGTCCGTATAAATCAGGAGTTAAGTGCGTTAATCTAAAAGACAGACAAAAAATTATATAACTCTGTCAGCACATGAATTGAAATAAAAATAATGTAGAATGTAAATTTGTTTTTTTGTGTACCTAGCCACTCCTTGAATTTAAAGCTCCTAGTCCTGACATTCAAAGCTATTCGTCCTGATGCAACTCTCAAGTATGAAATTGACGACGGTATGACTGTCGAGATTGATTGGTTTACCTAAAAGATGAAATACAGATGATATGTTTAAGTTATTAAGTACGCCTCTTCTGTTTATGCTCTATGGACCCCCGATATCATTTACAGGTAACTTGAAATGGCCTAGTTGATGCTGTATTAAGTTAATATCAACATCAAAGTACGTGTCAACAACAGTCCGCAGTCTAGTGGTTAGAGACTATGGTATTGGCCTGGGTGTCTCGAGTTCGATCCCCTAAGAACCCTCAAATTAAGTTTTAAGTTTTAATTCAAGTCCGTTAGAAGCTATAACACCAAGATCAAATTTAGATGTAGCAACAACACTCCATAGTCTAGTGGTTAAGTCTATGGATGTGATCTAAGAGTCTCGAGTTCGATCCCCGAGAAAGCCCGCCGGCTTGTATTTAAGTTTTAAATTTCAATTCAGATCAAATTTAAGCTATAAGACCAAGATCAAATTTAACCGTAGCATCGACACTCCGTAGCCTAGTGGTTAAGTCTATGGAAGTAAGCTAAGAGTCTCAGGTTCGATCCCTGAGAAAGGCGGCTCAAATTTAAGTTTTGAGTTTAAAATTCAAACCAATTTGAGGCCATAAGGCAAAGATCAAATTTGGCTGTAGCAACAACACTCCATAGCCTAGTGGTTAAGTCTATGGAAGTGATCTAAGAGTCTCAGGTTCGATCCCTGAGGAAGGCAACCGGAATTTATGTGTATTTTCAATTGCTTGTACACTCGGGGGCCCCGTTGGACTTAGTCTAGTCCAATGGGGCCCTGAGAGCGTACAAGGGCCCCATTTTTAATTTTTGAAGCCCGTACGTATTAAGATTGTCTTTAGACAGCCCACCCCAAGCTTCGCTCCCCGGCAGGTTGCTTGTCGACCAGCTCGGTCGCTGTCCGACTAGCAACTGCCTCCCCATTCCCGATTTTCGTTACCAACAGGCCGCGTATTGTTGCGTCATTCGACGAGTGCGCCCCCCAAATCCGCCAACTACAGTGACTTGGAATTATTTCCAAGTCTTCGATTTGAATTCGAGAGTATGGTCAACTGAATGACCATTCTATAGAGGCGGATGGACTTTAACTATTATACTAGGGTGGACTTGATTAAATTTTTACGAAAAATTTGTTACTGAAGAGGCAGGTTGCACCGGGACTCGAACCCAGTATGTTTCAGTCGTGAGGCAAGTACCCTATACACTACGCCAACCACGGTCTTATATATCGCAAATTAAAACTTATACTTGTTGGAAACAAACAGAAATATAGTGTATAAATGTTCAAATCCAGGAAAAAGCTACCCCGATCGAGATTCGAACCTTGGATGTCCGAATTACAAGGCGCACACCCAAGCACTGCGCTACTAACTGTCTTGCTAGTGTAAAATTACAACATGTATTTAAGACTTAATATCGTAATACTACATGTAATAAATGAAACGACATGTCGCAAGATAGAAATAATAATATCGTATTAAGCAACATGCACTTATAACAAATGGATTCGCGGTTTTTCTTTCTTTGTATGTAACAACTTTGTCCTTTCAATGTTGGCCTTAATTATTAGTTGTAATAAACAGATAATGATACCCAAAACTACAAAATATACGACTCAAATACCGTATGAAATTTTAGCTCAAACGAATAAAGAATTACGACCAGGAATTAATTAACATCGAATTAATCATCCTGTATCCACATCACAAATCCTTCTACTTCCAAGAAGAACTAAAGATAAACATTTGACTCCTTAGTCCTGTACTTTAAACCCCTCCATATTGCCGAGCAAATAAAACGGTTCATTAAAATGTAATATGTAGAAACAAATGTAAAACGTGCGGCAAAGTTGTACGATTGAACGTGATTGCCGCCGCAATTTTACTGTCGCTGGCGTCGTCGCGGCCGCCGTTGCCGTTGCCGTCGGAGTTACCCTTGTTCGAATTCAGTTAGTTGCCGCAGTTCGACCAGTCGATCCGCACTCGATTAGTGTGCTCGTCGCGCAATCAGCGAATCCAGCCAGCAATCGGGCATCGCGCACTCATTCAAAATGTACTCGCGCATAATTCAAAAGTTGATTTCGTTCGCGTACTGTTATTATCACCTTGGCAACTAGTCGCAGAAGCACGCGATTTCAGGATTAAAAAGCCGACTTTCAAAGACTGCGGACACCGCACCGCGAGTGTTAACTTTCGCAGCCACTTGGACGTACATATTCTAATTGCTAGACAAACTCTTTGCAAATTACTTTGCGCACGTGTTTGCATGCGGTAAGCGAACTAACTTTTGTTCCCTCTATTAATTGTCCACCTTATAAACCGTTCAAGACGCCTTTCAGAAGGATAATTTTGTTTCGAAATTATCCTTCGTCTAAATATGCAACCGACAGACAGCAACATGCAATTTGTTAGTTTTGTAATTAATGGCGAATGCAATTAGACTTAATTAATTACACGATTAACAACTCCGGCCGTAGCATTCAAACAAAATGTCTATCGCTGCAATTAGCTGAAATTACATCACCTCAATGATGTTTTCTTACCTTGCGATTTGTTTGCGCGAAGAAGCGAAAGCGCGCGCGCGCAATCGATATTATGAAAATTATATCAAATCGTTTTTCAAGTACGTACGTACTTGAGTGGCTTCTTCGCTCTGATAAACGAAGTAATAATATTGCCTATAATATATTAATGAGCAAAGCACCGAATATTACTTTCCAAAGAGAAGAAGTAGCACACAAAAGAAATGTTCGAAAATTGTTTAGCGCCGCGCGTGTATGAAATGAACAAACACACGTTTGTTCAATAAGTATATGGCAAATACATCATTCATTATCATCAATTGTTTATACTTCGTAGGCATATATTTTCGGAGACGTAAAAAATACACACATAATATATTTTTATGGCACCCAATAACGATGCGAAAGATTATCCCTCGATTAGAGGATGAGTTACGCAAACGCGAAATGAAATACGGGACGAGCGATGATTATTCAAATCAATATGTGTCTCATTCCTATCCATTGATGAAATTATGTTTGACGTGTTTGTTCGTGTTTCACAGTCAAGTTGAGTGAAAATTGCGACAATTTCAATCGCTGATCGATTCGCACATAAAATATGAATGATGAAACGATGAAAAGAACCTTGCTTAAATCTATATCGCTCTTTAACGCTCCGCCGCCCATCTATCTGCGTTGATTTAATGCTTTCATAATAAAAAATTATTTCACCATCAATTTTTTAAAACCCACTTTTTGTTTAATCGCGCCATTTCCGCATTGCAAACGCTCATAATAAATTTGCGTGCACCTTTGTAAGCCCCATCAATAAATAACCGTGAATTTATTTGGCACTTTTCATGCGCTGGAAAAAAAATTGATGGTTTAAACGAATGAATAAACTCATTAAAATTTCATTTAGGTGTACATACGATACATGCCGGATTAATGAACAGGCATTAGGGATCGTTTAATTAAAGTGGCCTTTAAAGAGTGATTACCGAAATCACACTGATGAACAAGACGCGCGAAAAGCTATTAAATGTTTCCGTCTGTTCGCAGTGCAGTTCGTTCTCTTCGCTTCTTTTTTTTTTTGATGCGTTTATCAAAGCGTCACATTTGACGAGACAAAAGATCCCAAGGTCCTAATAATTGCGCTCGCCTGTAAACTCTATTTGCATTCGGCGCGCCACAGGTTGGAAAATTCGAATTTCAGTGCGCGAGTTAGTGAAAAGTATGATGATTTTTTGATTAACTTTTTGACGTCTGCGTTTCCCGTTTTTTCATCCCTGTTGACTTTGTATATTTGTTACATTTCGGCTTTCAAACGTATTTAAAATCCAAACTTGATTAATTCGTGAATGACATCCACGTAAAGTTAATTAAATATTTTACCGTTTTACGTCTGAGTAATTTTAAATATTTAATTTAAAACTGAAAATAATGACATTCAATTCAATTGAATTTAGTGATATTCTTAAGCGATATTATTATGCATAAAAGTAATGAATATTTTCATTTTCATTAGATATTGTAATTAATTTCAGTCTACTTTGTACGCTCATTACTCGAATCACAATGAATCATAAAACCTAATTAATTAATCATTCTTTGCCTCTTTTGTGCCCGTAATGAATATAATTAATAGTCACAATAAAAATAACTTCGTTATTGATGTGCAATGTAGTGAATAATAGTTGAGGTGAACGATTAACGAGAAGCAATTCGCTACTGCCGCATACGCTTAGCGAAGGGCAGACTTGGCGGTCAAGGCTTGAATGTAATTTGTGGGGGGCGGCATGCAAATGCCAGCAAATATTTTCAGATTTTCAGGCGAAAAGCCGTACACAAAGAACCAATATGCTTCGTGCTCCACTCGAAACATTTGGCGGACACAAACAACCGCCAACATGCGGGCGGGCACTGAGTGAATGTGTAATGGAAATACATTTCTGAGCATTCGCATTCATGAATTTTTATGGCATCCGCATGTATTTTATGAATTTTTTCCTGCACTCAGTCCCTGTCATTAAACGCGCGAAACGAGCACAATTATTGATCTTTTGTTATCAAACTTAACATTCCCTTCATCCGCTTTTCAGTATGCACTAATTAAACATTCCCCATTATTAATTGCTTTCAATAAATATCCAATCTAAACTAAGAACGCAAGAGAATTATTAGAAAAAGCAATTTTTGGCGGATTTCATTCGAAAAGTTTTATCGGCCCCGAGAATATTTCCCTTGGGAAGCTCGCTCAAATAAATTTCTTCCTGTTTGTTACTAGTCAAGTCTTCTAGTGTCTTGTCTCGTCCTCCTTTTGTCTTTACAAGCGGGAATTTTTCAAACGCAGCGCAAGTAGTAAACGAGACGTGAAATGCGTTTGTGCACTAAGCATATTTCATTCGCGGTGATAAATGTTTATTAAAACTGGAAATATTGCTTGTTTCAAATAGAGATTTACAGCCGAAGACACGCAGTAATTTGTAATTGTCTACTAAACATTATCCAGGGATCAAATATCCCTTTTGCCACGTACATAATTAATAAAATTCAAGACAAGATAATGAATTTGTTGTGTGCGGAAAAAAAATTTACAACCTACTAAAAAATGTAATTTTACGATGACATTGTTTATGCGCTTCTTTAATAAAGTAGAAAGCGTTGAAGAGTCATGCAATGACTACATTTTTTTCCCTCCTACGCCTAATGCGAAATCTAATCACAGATAATAAAAGTTTAGTCCCATTAGAATGGAGAGCAAACGAGTGCGACTACTTAGCGTAATTAAGTGGAAGCTGCGAGCGACACAACGAAAGCAAAAAAAAAAATAACGTTGCGAAAACTCAGAGTGAAGAGTGAATAAGCAATTTTATCGTCGTTGAAGGTAATGAACGAAAATGAATAAACAAACCCCGAAAGCAAAAAGGACATAAAGTGAAAAATAGCGCGCGCGCGCGTAAAAATAAAGTAATTAAGTTTAATAATGCCAAACAAATGAAATGCAATGAAATGAATATCCCTTTTAAATTATTTCCATCTTCGCTCCGACCCTCCTTTCAATTATTAGAGCTGATGAAGGGTGAAATTGATGAGCAGTCAAAATTTAATAAAATTAATAAAGTAAAACAAACAAAAACATGACAAACAACCCGGAATATTGAAGCTGACATTATTGTCCATTAGTTTAAGGGTGCAAAATGTTCATACTTGGTTAATCCACCCCATTGTATCCCGTTTAAGTTTTAACCAATTATTAAATTTAAAGAACCACTTCTTCTGAATCATTTGTACTTATAAGCAAGATTTTGTTACTTAGAAATCCAACCGTTTTTCAATTATTAAAGCTGATGACGGGTGAAATTGATGAACAGTCAAAATCGAATAAAACTAATAAAGTAAAACAAACAAAAACATGATAAACAACCCGGAATATTAAAGCTGACATTCTTGTCCGTTAGTTTAAGGGTGAAAAATGTTCATACTTGGTTTATCCACCCCTTTTGTTCCTTTTAAGTGTTAACTAATTTCTAAATTTTAACAACCACTTTTTCTGGATTATTTATTTTAAGTTAAAGCAAAATTTTGTGCCTTAAAAACTTTTAAATTTTAGTAAATAATCTCAACTTTTCACTTGTTTGTCACTTAAAACACTTTTAATGTATGCTTCTAGTCTACGTTAATAAAGAATGACATGAACTCGGCCAAAAGCATAAAACAATTATGATGAATAACTTCTAATCTTGTTTATTTGTTTTCGAGTTGCTTTTCACATTTTGCATCCATATCTTGGCGCGCGAGAGATTTTAAGACGTTCTTAAGATCTAGCAAGTTAGGGATAGGGATGAGTCAACCCTATCTTCCACCGGTACTGTTTAGCTATCATTTATTTACCCCCATTTTGCTTGTCAGCCGTGTTGTTAAGCTTAGTCTAACATTCAAACACAGACCACTAGTTAATCCCGAAATTAATTCGATAGTGCTAGCCGAGCGAGCGCCAAATTTAATGGTTTACCGTGATGTTGTTCTCAATTCCTCAGAAACGGTAAATCCACCTTCTTACCTTGTTGGCTTGATTCGTTTAGACCCTTTTACGCGTGCATCAACTTCCGACTAGCGAGAAAAACTTTTGATGGAGTTTGGCGAGCTCCATTTGATTGTGGCGAGCTCCGCATGATATGTGTGTTGGTGAGTTTCTGAGATAAAACCTTTTTGAAAAAGTGCCCTGCAAACTTTGCTTTCCTCACTTTTTTCCTGCCCGCTTGCGCGCTTTTTGTGCTCCTTAGCGCGAGCATGTTTTCTGGCATTTTGTCAGCGCCCGTTGGATGGATGCGTATTAAGTTTATTCGGCGGGATTGTCGACGAATAAACGAACGAAGAAAACCTAAGTGCTGCGGAGCACGCGAAGATGTTTTGGTCTCTTGCGTTGTTGCATTCTCCGGCGACGCGACGCGACGCAAAAGTAAACATTAAACTAAATAAATATTTACGACCGGTTTTTAATGTGTCGCATTAGCTTGCCAAATATCAACAAGAATATGGATCTTCATATCGTTTAAAATTGCAAATATTTTCTCTATAAAAAAAATTCCAAAAAGTATCTCAATTATATAAAACATTCTGAGTTTTAACCCCCTGCTAAATGCAATTAGTTTCAGTTGCAACAATTCCTATTGCAAATTAATTATTTAGAATTGCATTTAATTTCTCTTGGCAAAAATGTTTGAATTTCAGTTGAAATATTCTTTTCATCTGTAATAAATACCCTTTTAAATTCGCAAATATATTGCAGAGAATAATATCTCTAAATTTGATGAGCTTTTATTCCCCGCAAATACGTATTTTCTATTGCAATAATTCCGATCGCAAATTAATAATTCAAAATTACAAAAATTTTCAATTGTTTCACTAAAAATTACTATTATGTGTTTTCCACCCCTGCCTGTTAATTGCAAATACTTTGCAAATTAATTATTTAAACTAGCAAAATATTTAATTATCTAAAAATTGTTCCAATTTCACTAGAAATTACTATTATGAGTTTTCAATCCCACTTGATCGCAAATACTTTCAACTGCTACAATTGCCACTGCAAATTAATTATTTAAAATTGCGAATATTTTCAATAATCTATAACCCTACCTAAAAAATTCATTACCTATCAGTTTATTCATCGAATGAATCATAAACGAGAGGTAAATCTGTCGCAACAACTATGATTGCAAATTATTTAGTTGATATTTAATTCTACTGAAATTTATCAACAATATTTACCGCCTCGTAAAAATAAATCGCAAAAACACGGGACTATTGTTTACCTTGTATTAATTGAAATTGATTCGAATATTTACGAAATATGAGAGCTTTTAATTTTAATTGCCATTATTTATTGTTTACCGATAATGAAACTTGAAAAAGCAGAATATTTCCGCCGCATATTGAATACCAAAAAATCATTCTCATTAACCAAAAAAAAATCCATTATAACAATATTGATTTTTTTCGTCATTGAGCATACACACACGTATTTACCAACGAAAAGCAACAATTTTTTTTATCAGATAATAAACGGTTGCAGTACATGTGCGCAAGAGTGGATAGATAATAATTGCTTGTAACTATTGTTGATTACATCAATATGATGATAACACGTGTGTGCGAACGTAAACAATATTCGTGCGTTCAGCACACTCGAATAAAAAACGGAATTCGGCTTTAGACACCGCTTCGCCCGTAATGAGTTTGCTTTGTGCCGCAAAGTTGCAACTGTAGAAGCGCGAACACGCGCGCGAGCTTACAATACTAATAGTGAGATTTGCGTTTGATATTGAATTGGATTTGGTCTGCTTGCTTTCGCTGTTAGCACTTGTGATCGCCGGCTCAAAGCAGCGTTTATCGTATGGCGTTCAAGCAGCCGCAGCGCTCGAATTAGTACGTGTTGTATATTCAAACAGTTCGTGCAATATGTGTATTTAAGTTGAAATTAAATAAATTGCATTTCAATTATATGCCAATGCTAATGGACGCGTAAAGTGACAGCTATCCAGTGGTCAAAATCGATAAATTCTACTCCTAATCCTTAATATTTCCAACTAAATTTTCACATCGAAAAATAGAATATCAGCAATTATTATTTTAGAACTTTAAATACGTTTCACAATTTAAATATCCAAAGAGCGTAAAGATGTTCTCAGGAAAATGATAAATTTCAATTAACTCTTTCATTTTCCTGAGAAATTAGAAAATATGCTTTCTTGAATTAAAAATTATAGCTTTCCCGACTTTTACCAAATTATATTGTTGCATTCTGTATTTAATGAACAATACCCGTATGAAAAATATTTGCATTACTCTCTTGCGAACATAAAAAAAATTCGAGAGTAACAGCAATATTTACCGAAATTGTTTGTTAAATTTTAGAGTAAAATTGTGAATAAACTACAATTGATACTAAAATAATCCTGTCCCCGGCACACTCTGCTTTCAATTATTTATACGCAATTAACAAAAAAAATACCGTCATCCGGCACTTTTACGCTACTAACCCGACCACTGTTCAATGTTAACTTGACCGATTGGCCGTGCTCCAAATGGCTGGAATAAATTTAATCAAACTGCCACATAATTTCGACATTTTTCGAGTTATGTGCTGCTCTCGCTGGTGTATTTACTCTGGTAATAATATTGTTATTATATTATTACACGCTGACGAGTTAATAAATTAGTTTATCGCACGTGCATTGTTGCCATTGGCAACGACGAGCAAAAAAGCGGCATAATCTAATTCAAGAAACATGCTATACACCTATTCTAATCCGGACTGAACGTGCACTTAATAGTTAATTAATTAGTTTACAGCACGTGCCCGTGCCTGCATCGTCGTTGACGTGCCAACGAAAGTTTAGCCCTTTTCTACAGCGAGACGAAGCGAGCAGCTTATTATGTTTTATCATAATGCGGCTAATAGTTGGCAACTAATTCGTGCGCGCAAAAGCCCCCGGGCATCAAGTCCGGAACTATCTTATAATCACCATCATCATCATCATCATCTCGTTGGCGCCGTTATCATGCTTGTTCACTTAAGCGGCGCTCTATGATTGAGCGCGTATGTAGTACATACCTACCGCTTGCACATTGCGGAAGTAAAAGTTGCGGTCGGTAATTCTGTTACAGCGGTGGCGGTGGCGGCCATGGACGACGAACATCGGCAGGTTGCATGTGATGATGTATCATTTCATCTTTTTCTTCACGAATGCCCGCCGGGGGGATTTCCCGGCGTTTGTATATGTTATATCCGCTTTCGCAGCGGCTTTGTACCTTTGCGCGGCCGGCTTCTCGCCGGTGCCCGGCGCACCAGCTCATCAAAATATAATTTTCTGTGGGTTTTGTGCCGAGAGGATTTGCTTCCGCTTTTTACGCATGCTCGCGCCTCCGCCCCATATAGAGAATTCTAAATTCTCTATATGTAGTTGCATGCAACCCATATTCTAATATAGCAAGTCAAGGTTCACAGATAAATATTTTAAAGGAAATCACGGAATATGCTTCTTTCACTTGGTCAAAAAAAAAAACGAAAAGTAAAGTAGAAACTTATTATCCAAGTTAAACATCATTTACGAAACTTTCGTTTAGTTTTGATAATTGGAAAACTTTCGATCTTCGTAGAAAATTCAAAATTGCGCAAGTTGTGAGAAGAAATATTATTGAATCATTAGCATTAATTACAACCTCCTTCGAAGTTGGCAGAAAGCACTTGGAGTGTAAATCAAAGCAAACTGCTTGCATTTACAGGCCACTCTCGAAAGTTATTGAATTCATGAATTGATGATAACCGTACGGGAATGGGGAAAAAAGCAGCACAAATTGAAACTGTGAATGATTGAATCGAATTCGAAGCAGTCAGGCGTTCGTCTTTCGATGATCTGCGAAAGACGTAACGGTCGTCGCTCAAATATTTATTCGTTCCCGGATTGAGCGCTGACCGTACGCGAGCGACTCAGGTGGTGAGTTTAACTAAGCTGGGCTCTGAATGTATGGGAAATAATGAGGAGCAGAGCGCGTTGAATTCCCAAAGGGGCACAAGCCAGTCGACTAGTAGTGGCGTGTATTATGTACGAAGTGAATTGCCGCCACCGTTGCCGTCCCAAGCAAAGTCGAATTGATTGGTTCTGATGGCACGTGCCGCAAACGCGCGCACCCACCCACGCCACTAACGCAATCAATTTCGCCGTAACAACTTTTGACGCGTGCTCAAATTCATGTTGATACAAATTTTTAATTATTTACCCAGCAGTGCGCGCAGATTGCATGTCGTCGGTGAATCTCGAAGGAAATGATCGTTCGCTCGTTGCTTCGTTCGTTCGGTCTTAATCTTTCATTGAGCAAACCTCGCGCATCGAGCGTAATAAACTGTTGCTCTTCGGGGACGACGACGTGCGCGTAATGAAAAATTGCTAGCAAACCGTCGTCAGCGGAAGAATTCCTTCGCGTATTTAATATTTCATTATGTGCTTCTCTTTTAATTAACCTCTTTATTCCACGTCCAATAAATTACTCACTTACTGTTCTTCAAATCTGCGGAATTATACGAATTAATACTCTACGTAATCGTAAATTAATTAAAATATTTCGAAATCGATAAATATTTCAAAGTCGTTCACTTTTTATCACGTCATTTCCTAATAACTAAATATTCATAAAGCTTCTTTCTCGAATGCACACATCAAAGACAATGTGTAAAACTAATTAACATTTACGCTACTTAGATGTCGCCTATTAATTGCTCATATTTTATTAACAAAGGTTAAGTTAATTAACTATTCATTAAATCAACAAAGAAGTGCAAATGCGATAAGGGTGCAAATAACAAATTAAAAAAATAATAATCATGCAAATTTTCAAAGAGAAATAAATCATCATGCACTAAATCTTCCTGAGGACAGTGAAATTTAATTAAGTCTTTGTCATAATTAAGTCGGACAAGGAATTATGCGATTAAAAAATTGATCTAAAAATGTCTGACGAAACTTTTACTTGGAAGAATATTTGACTTTGTAATCTCTCCTACTCTTGTTGTTTACGATATTCGTAAATTTCGATAAAGTTTGAATAATTAATGAACATGAAAAACGTCATTAATTATTTATTAATCGAACACACAAAAAGTCGACAGAATCTCCATAGTAAGCTGGCTGTCTTGAGCTCGCATGTCCCCTTATTGCGGACGACACAATAATTAATTATACGAACGTTGATGACTTCGTTCGTACACCCGACACGCGTTGTCTTTATCGGGGGGATGAAATTCGGGTAGGCAGCCACGATGGCGCGCCGCAAACAGGTCGTTGCTTAAACCAACCACTCACCCCCGCCCCGTAAGCATGAACAAAGCACCCTTACGTGTGCGGATGGCAGCTTCATCATTTGCGCAAATAAGCTTGGCAGTAAGTCGTTACTTTTATTGTCCGGACGCGACACCCCATCGAGCAACTCATTAACGATAGGTGTTCCTCCATAAAGTCCGCATTAGTACCACGCGCGCGCGCGCGAAACTGGAGGCGACGAGCTGTCTTAATTAACTATTGGGTTACCGATTGATGATTGCGTAATTAGCGGTGTGCGAATATGAGCACGTCAAACTGATAAAGACTCGCACGAACCTTATCTTACTTGCGCTACGGTTTGTTTGATGTTTAAAATTATTCGCTTCAACCCTCAAATTGTTGTTCACTGATATTTGAGTTGAGGGCGGATGTAACAATCAGGTTACTTCGAAATTAATTTCATATTGATTTTTACGTCCAAGGTATTGAAACTTGTTCAGAAACAATGAGTTAAATCCTATTGGAAATATTGACGAAGAAAAATCAGAAAATAATCAAGGTGTAATAATTATGCCTATTAATAAACGTGAATTAAGCATGGTTTCTTGTTCCAGAAACGTACGTAGTTAAACGCGCAAACATGAGCGCGCCAATCGTCGATAATTAACTGCCAAAAGTTTGCCCCGAAGGGTGGTTGGCGTGCGTGCGTCGACGCTTGATGGAATGCCACGTGGCAAAACGGACGGCTGGCTGCGGGAAATTATCGAAAGCACGCACCGCCAACGCTGGAAAATCATAAGCGCCAAATACCCACTCGCATAGAGACAAGGACAAAGAACGCACCGTTTTTTCTCCACGTCGTCGCCGCCGCCGCCGCCAGCGCATAAATCGTGCGAGTGCGCTGCGTTAATTGCTGCGATAAAAATGCGTAAACTAGTGGCCAACTACTAGCTGTGCTCCATTCGCGAGCGGCGCAAACGTAAACCGAGCAGCAGCTAAACAAACAATGGAAACGGTGCCGATGATGCGTACCAGCAGCGATGCCACCGTCGTCGCTGCCGCCTCCAGCACGCAGCACAAACGCGGCACGCCGGCCGAGAAACGCCGACTCGATTGGAAGAAGCGCCTGAGTCTACGCGATAGTCGCCGCAAAGATTCGGTAAGTTTTATTTATTTACCGTACTCTTTCTGCTCGTCTAATTTACATTAAGTTTACCTGACGTTTTTCACGTTTCACCTCATAAAATTCTTGTGCTAATAGAATTTGGCAAATTACGTTCATATTTTATTCGCCATCTCGCGCGTTGCTTTATTTTCGCTTATTTTCTGAGGTGTAATGAATAATTTCAGCCAAGCATGCGAATACTTCATGCTCACGTAATATTTAATTCAGCCGCCAAACTTTTTTAGTTTTTACCTTCTGCTTCGTCCTTCATCTGCAATCTGTCGCCGCCGTAAGTCGTTGGAAGCAGGAAAATGCTTTGATAGAAAATATGTTTACGTGACTACGTGCACTTTTGCGCGCTTGTCAACTTTTTCCGGTTGTCTCAAGAACGGCGCTGTAATTTCGTCGAGGAGACGTCGCGAATGAGATGTGTTCTTTTGTTGTCGACTTCCGCCTCGCTCGTAAAGTATTTTAATTTCAAATAGATTTTAAGCGCATTTTCTTTATTGCGCCGAGTCAACTCCAACGTGGGATGAATCGGCGGCGTCCTGTGCCGCCACCGGGGCATTTCAATAAATTTTCACGAATTCACCCACCCCCGAAACGCAGCCAGCCACACAGCTCCCGCGCGCGATATTAGCCTGCTGAAGCTGCGACGCGACGCGCAAACTTTAAATTCAATTCGAATTTAAACATATAAATAATTCTCACGGCGACAGCGTCCAAAATAAATTCATTTTCTTTCCAATTTCGTGCGCGCCGCCAACACGGAGACTGAAAAGGCGTTTCGCCGAAACGATTTTCGTCGTTTACGGTGGAACAGTGTCGCCGCACTCACTTTAAGTGCGCTGTAGTTGATGTGCCATTCAAGCGTTCGACTTTTCCGTCGGATTTTATGTTTGCAACAATTGTAATAGAGCGCAAAGTGTGTTGTTCGTCAACTTCTTTTTGTCACAACGTATTTCAAAATTAATGTTACTACAAAAATCTTCCCTTAAGTATAAGAAAATACTTAATTCTTAAATAATGAAAAATAAGTAACTACAAGTATCACGTGATGATAAAATTTTAAACATATTTTCAATAATATTTACCTAAAAACTCGAAAACAATATAAATAATATAATAATAGTTTAATTATTTAAATATTACGTCTAGAAAATCTTTGAACCAGCAACAAGTTCAACTGAACTAAAAAAAAAATAAACTTTTCACCAAGAAAATATCTCCAAATCAAGTAAATAAAATCCTGGAATCAATATTTTTACTAGACCAATTTATGGTTAAAATCTTAGTTACCTCTAAGTAAAACCCCTTCATAATATTAGATAAGAAATGAGTTTAAAATATATCAGTAAATTCATGAATATTTCTTCAAAGATGTATTAAAGTGTAACGTACACCAGACACCTGAGTTCGCGTACTCTAGCTAGCTAGCTAGCCGTCTAGCAATTCTTGTAAGTAGTGTTCAAACGCAAAGAAGAGTTCTCCCTTGTGGTTCGCAACGCGCGTATTCCCCGTGGCGTAACGATAAAGTAAACTCAACGCGTACGCGCGCGTGCAAGGCTAGAAAATAGATGCGTTTTGAATATTCAGCTAGTTGCATAAATTTCACAGGCAATCCGCTTGCATCCTCGAAGGGGTTTAGTTTGGCGCATGCAGCGCGCATTTCTCCAAATAAACGACGACGACGCCTATTTTCGAAAAACGAAATAATTTATCATATTTGCGCTTTGGAAATGATAATTTATGAACTTTATCTCTTTGCAACGACAGAACGCAAACCGACAAAGACCAGAGTCTCACCATATTATTGCGTGAGCGCACTCCTCACTCGCCATTAATTTATTCAAACAATGAATATTAATGAACTCTGATATTTCAAACGCAATCGCAAACGTACAAAGCCGGCTTTTTGATCATTATGCCATACCATAAGCATGAGCATGAGCATGAAATGCAATGCGTTCATAGTTATTTTAGTTACAATTCCCGAAAATACTGCAACGAAACCACTCGCATATCAATATTTAATTCAATAAATAATATTAATTCTCGCTCCTCGTGCTTCATGAAGCGTTTATAAATTTGTTTATAAATTATCGAAATTTATACAGCAACTCGCCAATTCACACATGGAAAATGTTTTTACGGCAAACTTGAACCATGAATCATACAAAGGCTGCAATAATTTTGCACATGTTTAAACGCGCTATTCATAATATACAGTATTCTAGTTACTAATAGGCAAAAATATTTGCTTAATTGGCAATTCAACAACGTTTTCGCCTTAGAAGCTCTTAGAACACGCAATCGGGGGAAAATTCTCGCGAGATGAAATCACTTAGTTATATACGTTTTCGAGTATAATTAAATTGGCATGCTTTTCCTGTTTACATTCGAATGCAATTGAAACTAAAATAATATTACAAATGTTTTGCGAATACGCATTGCGATGGAAGGAACATGGCTTGCTTTCAACGCACGACTGTTATTGCATTTACGAGCATTTGTGTCTTGTTAACTGCCAGTTTAGCAATTGTTATGCGCATTGCATTACAAGTTTGTGTAATGCATTTAGTTGAATAAATGAAATTCTCATAATACATGTTAGAAAAAGCGTGCTTGCTTCTTGCTTGTGCACATTACGATACGTGTTTGTCGCACGAACGCGCGCAAGATTAATCTATGCGAATGCGAAAAATGGCACTACGTAAATATATGGATTAAATTTCTTTGGCGCTAGAGTCCTGTGATGGTTCAAGGTCGATGATGATAGATTGCTTAATGGAGGAGAACGCGCGTTTTGAGTACACATTTTTTCCGTGCCGCCTCTAATGGATCCCCCGCAAGTGAACGCACGCGTAATGCGATTAGCAAATTCCCTGCTTTCTTTCTCCCACTGATCGAGTGTAATTTTCATACGGTTTATAATGGACTAAAAGCCGCAACGATTTCCAAGTCTCCTACCTAATATTACAAATGTAAGAAAACCTGCTTACAGGGTGGTTATTTTCGCGAATTGTTATGAAATTCATAGATCTATTAACAAATAAATTGAAATATGTACTGCTCGGCAGTGACGTACTAATCGTGATTAAAATTGATTAAAATCTATTAATAATTTGGCGCCATTAATATATACCGCAAACACGATTTGCATTTTTAATGGGAAATGGCTCTAAAGATCAATAGAACCAGAAATATAAATAATTCCCACATTGGGGTACTTACATTGTTGTTTTCCATCCAAAGAAACGAACGGGGTGACCATCTCTGGAAAAGATGTGGGTCATCATTTCTGGGCAGGTTAAGGTTGAACATCTTGGAAACTGAAAGAAAAATATGAATTAGTAAAACTCGCAAGAAAATTGAGGATAAGATCTTACCATTGCAACTTGTTCCTGGCGTAGTTTTAAAAAGGGGGTACCTCCTTAAGGAAAGTGTACACTTGAGCCATATAGTAATGATTTTACAGGGGTAGGTTACTAGCCTATTACCCAACCCTCCTCCTTTTTGACCCGGGCTTGGGACCGGCGCTGGCGGAGTTAAATCGCAAGTAATACACAATTTAAAGTGAACTTGACACTAAAATTAGTTTTAATTGTCATCTAAATTAATAATTATTCAAGTGATTTTCAATGTAAGTCATATTACTAGTGGTGCCAAAGAAATTGATATTACCAGCATTATACCCAGTAAAACTAGTACCCTACTATTAAACAGTGTCTGTTTCTGTGTATCTAGGCGTGCTCCTTCTCGAGCCAAATATGCAAACGAATCAAATCAATGATTACAATGGTTACTTCACAAGTGATACTTGGTTCACACCAGTTATCCTTGTTCAAAAAGGAACCCTCTTTGTTCTCTTTGACAAGATATTTTACGTTATCCTGTTTGAAATTTGAGAAATACATTATTCAACCCGCCATTTAATTTAGGGTATCTGCAACACCCACTATAAATATTTTAACCCAGCAAGGAAGAAATCTACATGGTATAAAAACATAAATAAGGATATTATGAACTAATCTCTCCTCATTTTCTTACACAAATAATAGCGTCATAAGAAATATATTAATTTCCCAGACATTTTACGGCAAATGATGCATGTAGGGATGAAATGTTATAACTGTTTATAACACGGGCGTAATGATCACGCAGCGCATTTGATGTTAACGACGTGCGTGCAAATAGGGAAATAGGCAGTAAATCGAACGCGCGCAGAGTGAATACAAGCAGACGTGCAACACGTACGGTAATTAAAACTAAAATTGTAGGCAAACACAGACGCGGTCTGCGCGGGGGGCGGCGACTATGAAAGCGCATAAATGGGGCCAGACAAACACGCCGCATGAATAAAACGCACAAATGCATTCGGTGGGCGCCGTACCGCAGCGCAGCTCAACGCAACGCAGCGAGCGAATAGTTTACTGGCGCATTCTTTGTTTGATGACTTAATTTAATAGCCATCCATTTAGCAAATGTGTTTTTTGTGCTGCCCACTCGCCCTGCACACTGATTGCAGACGCATTCATTTAAGTGCAAAACCCACGAATGCCGTGCATTAATTACAATTATTTTTACGACTCGCACTCCAATAATAAAAATGTTTCGTGGTTGGCGAATTAGCACAATTAATTACCCACTTTATATTTGGCACAAAAAAAAAAGAAATAAAAAATAATTTCTTAATGAATTTCAAAAATCCAGACTAATTATTCCTCCGACTTAATTAGATTTCATTTGTTTGGGACAACCTAGGAGAAGTAATTAAATAATTTGATAAATCACTCCAGAAATTAGATTTCCAAAATTAAATTAAATCTCTGAATTTCTTAATTATTTCTCATTAAGTTTTTCACTGATTTTTGAAATTAATAAAAATTGCACTTACTTTTTAAATTAGCAGAATTCTCTGACATTTGACTTTTAAAAGTGTCGACAAGAAAAATAGAATTTTAAATGTGATTTGTTAATTCAATTAAAAACAGCGGACTAATTAGCCCACGTATTGTAATTTCGCGCGAAATTCATTTGCGTGAAGGAGCAAGAAGTGTCCGGAATTAAAGAAAAATATTTTCGTTTAATTGTCTTGCTCCGGATGCAGCACGGAGGAAAATTCGCAGGTGCTGCGCGAAATTGGCATCTACGATAACTAACAATACACAAACATCGTGCGCGCAGAAGCACAGCTCTTGAGCTTTTTTAATTATTTTTAGTTGGACGCGCGCTCTGCTCTTCGGCTCGGCGCCACGTTTTAATCGAATTAATACTACAACTGAGCCAACAGAACAATTTCATTTGATATCTCTTCCGGTCCTTCGCTCCTGCTTCGGCGATTTGAAATTAGACGCTCGAAACAAAAACAGGAAATTAAACGATTAGAGTTTCTGTGTACGTACACGAAATATTTCTCATTTGCTTAAGTACGAACGATGCGCGCAAGCGAAGCTTGATTTTTAATTATATTTCGCAAGTGCTTGCTACCCGCTCGAATACGCAAACGATCTTTACGGATGCGTATTGAATCGGCAATAAGACTCGTTCTGTCTTGTGATGCTTTGTCTTTTCGACTTTGCAAAGCATAAATCCCAATGGGGCGGCTACTGCGCCTGTTTGCTATAATATTGGCCGAGTTTTGAACGTGACGAACGGCAAGCGAAACGCTCAATTCGCACGCACGTAGTTGGCAAACTCTTGTCGTCTCCGGCGCTCGCGCTCGCGTTCAACCAAACGATTGTGCAAATTGCGCGCCGAATCGACCGCCAATTCATAATGCAGTGTCCGATTCCGCTCGAATCGACATCGAAGCGAAATGCAAATATTATTTTATTTAACTACGGAATTTATAATAGTATAGCACAATATTGGCGCAAAGCTTACTTGTAATTCTCGCCGCTTCATGTTAATAATTCATAAAATGTTTTATTGTAATACCACAATGAAAAATAACGCGCGACTCGCGGGACAAAAGTTTTAGTGGTGAGAAGATTCAACATTTTACTGTTATTAATTATTCCTGTTTATAACTTCACAAACTTTATACGCTTGTTATTTTAAATAACTTATTAAAAGTTTCTCATCAAAAATGAGATAAAAAATTAAAGTATGTAAAGAGAAAAGTGGAAAATTATTTTTCCAATTTAAAAAATAGATTTCCAACTTTTCTCTCTAAAATTTCGCTTCACTAAGTCAGAGATCTAAATCTTGAATTTTATAATTTTCTCCGTAAAAATAATAGAAAAACATATGCAAGGAATCTGGAAAAACTATTTCTCAAATTTAAGATTTCTCAACGTTTCTTTCTCCAAAGAAAGCAAGAATTTCCTAATTATTAATCTAAATTCTTCTACATTTTTTAATCAAATTTTTATGCAAACCGGGAGAGAAATTGTTAAATAAAACATGAAATCCCATTCTCCAATTACTCATCAATTTCATTGGTTTTTCGCTCCTCTCTTTTTTCCCCTTCCTATCGAATGAAACAATTAATAAAACGTGCAAAACCAACAAAGTGCAATTTAATTAATGAAAAATCTTTAGCACTCTACGCTCCGAATAAAATAATCAGCAAATGAAGCTAATTACTTGCGCAAAGACAAATTCAATAAACAACTTTTCAAATGCCCTGCAGCATTCCCCATTATTTGCATTTGCAAACTGCATAAGAATTA
This sequence comes from Aleochara curtula, assembly GCA_963978815.1. Lineage (NCBI taxonomy): Eukaryota > Metazoa > Arthropoda > Insecta > Coleoptera > Staphylinidae > Aleochara > Aleochara curtula. Next base: position 10,018,911 of record OZ022219.1, on the reverse strand, counting down.
ATTACTTAATTAATTAAATCAATTCGCCATAAATTAGTTGCATATTGAACAGTAACGAATTGGCCGGTACCTGCCGCCTCCTACCGATAATAAAACTACAAAGCGTTAATTTAATTACGCTGTGCATCGAGGACAAAAGCCAGTTGTGTTGCAATGCAATTGGTCATAATCATTCAGCACGTGGAATGCGTAATAACGCAGGCGACAAAGCACAATGCGAAATCAAATATTACTCGACAAGCGCGTGCAAAGTGCTCAATTACAAAATGTGTACATTTTATGCGTGTGCCCTCCTCTCAACTGGACAAAATCGATACAGTGGAACCTCACATAACAAATGAATTCGTTCCGAGCCTTACTCGTTAAAACAAACGTTCGTTAAGCGAAGCAATTTTTACCATATAAATCCATGTAAACTACATTAATGCGTTGCATGCTGAAAAAAGTACATTGAAAAGTACAAATTAGTTCTTTGCAATAATGTCTGATTAAATTTGTGCGAACATTTTTAGTCTCTTCGAGCTGTTTTCTTGCGGATTCTTCTTCGGCGACATTTTTAGAACACTTAGAAACATTTAGAAAAGAGCGCGCTGCACGTCGTTTAAACTTGAAATCTGATTCTTACTAAATTTGCATACTAAGAGGTCCCAACCCGAATTCGTTCGTAATGCGAAACGACGTTCGTTAAGTGAGTCATTATTTTACGATTTGTTGTTCGTTAAGCGAATCGCACGTTATGCGAGGTTCCACTGTATAAAGTTTTGCGTTCGAAAATTCATTTCATTATATGATTCAGCCCGCGATGCGAATATTTACATTCGAATGTTAATAAAGCACATTATATGAACAATCGAAAATTAATTTTGTTTATAATCTCTTAAATCATTTGAGCCGCTCTAAATTTGTTTATTTACATCTCCCCGCTAGCAGATTTGATTAATTCTCATTAAATCAACATTCAATTAAAAATTCCTTTTGCTCGTGCAATAAAAATGAACAATTTTAATGAACTCTCCGAATATGCAATCTAACCTGGCTGCGTATGCAAATTGCGAATGAAAAAAGCTAAGGGATAAATGTCTTTGCATGTCGCGTGCGCATACGCAAGTAATGAACTCATTACGAGCGTGAATGCGTAATTAATTATAAACGCGATATGGTAATGAATGTTAGCACTAAAGTGCATTCAGTCATGCGTCAGTTTCACATCTGCTGCTGTTGCAACTTGCAACATTCTGCGTTCGCCAACTTGATGAACATGAGACTGCTTGATGCATCATGCTACATACTATCAGCCAACGGGATTTATTATCATACTCTCTGCCACATACCTGAGATGTATGCATTGCTATACTTAAATTTCAACCCTTTTTGCGCTCATAACTCACGCTTTATCATATTTGCTTCAGCAATTTTAAATCACTCATGGATTTTATCAACTGTTCATGCGGTAAAGAGAAATATGCAGTAGAAATAAAGAAGAAATAAAAATACGAAATGGAAAACTTCGTAAAGTATCGCAAATGTTTAAAAATGTAGAAAGAATATTTTAAAAATAAGTAAATCCCCAGAGCTAAAGGAAAGCTTAAATTCTCTTTTATGTTTTGTTTTAAATTGCCAATTACGTTAAGTGAAAAATCAAAACCCCCTTACCATTTTACGCAATCCTAAATTATTCCCATGGTTGCCTTTCAGAAATAATCTAAAATTCACCAATTTCTTGAACCTTAAATTCCTTCTCCCTTAAATTAGAAATTACAATAAGTATAAATCTTTTTTAAAAAAATAACCCTTCAACTTTTAAAATCATTCTCCGTGTTTCTCAATCTCAAATTATACCAATTGCTGTCTTTCAGAAATAATATAAAATTTACAAATTCGTAAAAAAATATTAAATTCCCTTTTCCCTTCTTTTAAAAATGATATATCAAGGGTAGGTAAATTTCAAAAATGAACCCCTCAACAATCTTCCTCTGCAATTACCCTCAAGTAGATAAATTTCAAACAAAACTGAACTGCTCTAAAATATTATCCTTCAACCCCCTGAAAATCTATTTAGAAGAGCGTGAAACATTGTATACGTTTATAAATGGGCAGCTTGTTGCATGTGCGTGAGTTTGACTTTATTATAGATGCGATACATTCTGGAGAGCACTCGTAGAATACGGATATCTCGGGGGTTGCTGGGTTGCTATACACCCTTTGCAGGCATTTGCTTGCTTGCCACTTGATATTTGCGGCAGCTTTGCGCATACACAAGATGTACGAAGACATGCGTAAACAAATCCTATTCATCTTTGTGCGCATCCCGTTCCGCACCGGTTTGGTTTACAAACTTTATACGTATACAAAACGCGAAAAATTTATTTGAAAACTTGGCGCTCGCGCACCCCGCATCGGAAGCGTATTTATTAGATTCGAAAGCAGCCCCCGCGCTTTCATCACACGCATGCGGAGTGTAATTGAAAAATGTTATCCGCATTATATGAAAAAAATTAATTTTTCAATTTCACTCTACGCGCAAACTTTGCCATCCCTATTTCCGATCGCGACACCGGCACCGCCCCCGTGCGTCGGCAGGCGCGCAAATTGAAAAATTTAATTTCGCTAAGTGTAATTTTTTATATCTAAAGTTATTCGCGTGTCTACACGCACCGCGCGGAATTGAATTCATGATTCGATGATACACACGTTACGTTTGACATAATGTTCGTGAGATTCGTCAGTATCGGGGATGAACGTTTTCCCCAAGAATAACCACGAATACGCCGGCAGGCATTTCGCAATACGAGCGTAACCAATATCAATACGCATCATAAACGGGGGCTGCGAGTGGTGGTGGTGATGTGAATAGAGAGTATATTTCATCAAGTATATACCACATTCCGAACGTATTTGCAAAGTGGCAAAACGAGACGAATAATTCATGGCGAATAAGTGGAGTGAACTTGGGCTTATTACGTATTTACAACAATGCCGTGCAAAGTACTTTGTTGTTGCGAGTTTGCATTTTCGCCGCGCATGAATTATGAAATATGTGCAAACACGCGCGCGTTTCGAATCTAACATTGTTACCGAACGCATGCAAAAGTCAAGAGGGCATTTGTTCTTCTCGCTTTCGTCGGCGCAATATCTGTTTTTGGATTCTATGTCAATGTCGTTTGCTTTAAAGATGAGGAAAATTAGCAAAGTTGCACGTGAATTATTCAATTACTTGTGTGATATGTTCAGGAATTTAATTTAAACATTTTTCACATATTTTCTGATGTTATATTAGAAATATATTCGTTTTATTTACTTCCTGAATATTATTAAAGCCTATAATTTCCTTTTTAATAAAAAACAACCCTCCGAAAATCACTAAATGCTTTTCGTGAGCGAAATTCAAATCTACCAAACCCAAACTCTGAAATAGTTTTCATTAAAGATAAATTTCTTCGCGATCTGAAATCTATTTCAACCTTTTATTTTTCTAAAAGGCAGGAAATCTAATCAATAAATCTATAATTTAACCTCAAGCGTGCTTTGGAAAACATGATTAAATTATTGATTTGCTGATATTTCTGCATATGTTGCTTGATCCTGATTTTCAATTTGGCTTAGTAAATAATTCTCAAAGTACTATCATGGTTTCTTTGTTTTCATGAAAAAGCAACCCTCTAAAATTCGCAACAGTCACATTTGTTTTTGCTGGAATGTAATAAACCGAAACCGTCTATGTAATAGTATCCGAAACACTAAATAAAATTGAAAATGTGAAAAATGACAAAATTTTCCATCGAAAGCAAAACTTTTTACAGAGACAACTTTTCTTCGTATCATAAATAAATTAAATTAATTGCAAAAAAACAATATTTAACTAAGTATAAATATTTCAACAGATTTGCCCGAATTAACATTACTGTTAATATTTAACGCAACAAATTGTTTTTATTTCGTCTTACGACCCAAACAACGCTCAAAGTATTATCATGTTTTGTTTGCAATGAAAAAGCAACCCTCCGAAAATCACTACATTAACAATTGTTTTCGTAGGCGCGCACTAAACCGCAACTAAAAGCTTATTTTGCACCACCACCACCACCACCAACTCACCGCTCACGAAATCCAAATGAAAAACCAGATTACGTTTGGCTGCCTCGTGAACATCAAAACAAATCGAGAGTAATTTTGACAGGTGCTTAGGTTTTTCCTTCCGTTTTTTCGGCTCGCTCGCCACGAGTCTTGTTTGGAATAAACTTAAATTCGTTATACGCTTATTAATATGTTAAAATATGCAAAGAATCCGAAATCTTTTTCGAGCGCACAGGTAGCTAGCTATGTGCTGTGCGGAAAATCTCTTGAAAAATGCGCATAAATATCAATAGCATTCTCAATTTACTCGCGAGCGCACTGCACGTATTTTATTACGACAGCTACAAGTAAGTTTACATGAAAATAAAGATCGGGGGCGGCGGCGACTGGCGAATTCTGAAGAAATCCTAAAACGACGAATGCGCGCATAACAACACTAACAAGCAGCGCAGCGGGCGCGTCGAAAGAGAAAAGACAAGTCCAAAGGGAAAAAGTAAACAAGCGCAGAATATTTTCTCATATTTTCATATTGCATCATCCAGCTACGCATGCAAATACGTGTCACGTCATTCGATACATATTGATAGGGGTGCTAAGGGGGTGTGGGTTGACTGGCTGCTTCTCTCTTACGCGTGATACATGCAAACGAATAAATAAAACTTCAAACGAATGCGAGCAAAAAAGAACACGAGCGATGCACACAAAGCGAAAATGCATAACGTGCATTTCCTCACATTTCCATTATCATTTCCACGAGCGACAAATTTCATACAAATACATACAATTCGTGTCGTCGCCACCACCCACACGCAGTGCTCACCAAATAACTAATTTTTCAGTTATTCTTTTTCCCCAAAAATGATTAATAAAAAACTAATCAGAAATATAGAAAATCTCAGAAACCCTTACGTTATAAAGGGATAGAAAATAGTGTTATGAATAAATCCATGGAAGCTTCAATTCCCTACTTCAACCCTCGACAAGTTCAACGTTCAACAAGTGAATGTCATATAGTTTTGCACTTTAAAAATTTAAATATTACCACCCTCGATAGTAGACTTCTTGAATATTAACGTATTTGTAAAGATTCTCTAACTGATATTTTTCTTTTTCTCCTAATTCCCATTACTCCTTTGTAAAAAAAAACAGTCAAAAGATGTCAAATTTCTTTGTCCTTAAATAATCCTTGATTATTTATAAGTTTTTTTTTGCGAATTTTCGAGCACTGTGCATCGGGCAAATGAGCAAAACATTTTCGCATTCGTGGAAATATGCAACATTTTTCAATTAGCCGCGTTGTATCTAATGCGCACAATTCTTTTACATTTTCCATCCCGCTGCGTTGACGTTGCGCTCGCATTTTTGCATTTTCGCATTCCTTTTGTGCGCCGCGACGCACACGACAAACGCATTGTTGCCTTGTGACGTTCGCGTCACAATATAATTGCAAGCTAATTGCCTTGTTTCGACCGCCACTAAGCACAGCGAACGGCGAACGCGTGCGTCCGCCTAAGATTTTGCGCGGCGCGCTTTAGGCCCTCTTAAAAAGCGCGAAAAAATGAAACGGAAGCGAGCACAGTACAGGCACTGCAGTAGGTACGTTAAAAACTTTGCTAATTTTGCGATGGCGTAATTTGTGCTGCATCAGCCAAGTTGCGTTCGTCTCGCATCAACATTTCGAGCACGTATTTATTATGCGCGCTTATACACCAAGCGATTTCCCACCAGTGCCAGTGAGGAGTGCTGCGCAAATTATACGACTAGCTCGGCAATTTGTACAAAAAACTGCGTGCAATTTCAGACGTCGACTAATAATTCAATTCGCAAAGAGTTGAAATTAACTTCAGTGTATTGCATTCTATTGCTGCGCGCATTTAAGGGTTGCGAATAAATTAAACGCGTGTTTCAATTTTCACGCAAACGTTAAAGAATTCAAGGTGAATTCAATTTCTTCGTACAATATTGAAACAGAAGATTAAACATTTTCCTGTTATTTAATCCAAACGAAAATTAATGTTGGCTTTGAAAAAAATTAAGAAACTCCAAACGTTTTTCAAAAATTCGAGAAAAAGCTAACAAAAAGTTGAACATACCAAGAAAATATTAAAATTCAACAGACATCTCTAATAGTTTTCTAAATATTAAAAAATTCAAAAAAAAAAGATTATGCTAAACTTGACTCTAACCTCCAACTTTTCAAAGAACCCTTATCTTTTTCTTTCTACTGCTTTGCGCTTTTAAGATATCAAAGAAAATATTAAGTCACAAAGCGCTGAAAACATTTTCGATAGCACTGTTCGGACGGTTAATATAAAAATCTCTTTTCGGCGAGTTTATTGTCATCGGTAATCTGGTTTATCGCCACCCCGACGCATAGAATGAAAAAACAAAAACCATGCAAGGAAGGTTTTTACATTATCATCATCATCAACATCATCATCCAATTTGCGTCGGAGTCGCGCGCTCGCACGCACGCCTCAATTAAAATTTTAACGCTTGCCGACGACGCGTATTCGATGATGTTTTCGGTACGCGCTGCAAATATTAACTTTTCGCTGGGGGGTTGCGTGTATCTCTCCGGTCTGTGCGCGCGCGCGTGTGAATGCTACGCACAAAGCACATACGTTCGCCGCCTCCCTGGAGGTCGTTTTCTTTTCGCAGCGCACTCGCGTCACTGACTTGTAACATTTTCATATTTTGTGCGTCGCTGAGCGAACGCGCGTTATTGATGCGACCACCCTTTCGTTGCGGTAATGACTTCAACTTTCGCATTAGCGCACGTTTTATGCGCTGCGACGTGAATGCAAATGTTTACTCTGGTTATGGACAAAACGTAATGCTCTTCAGTGATGCCGCCGCCAGCACCGCAACACAACATACAGCCGTACCTCAAGCGTGTCCAAAAATAACAACGAAAGCGCTTTAACGTTTTGCGAAAATCGAACTGGCTGCAACATTAAAGCGAGTCCTTATTGAGTCATTAATTATGTACCCGCACAGAGCGCAAATTAACAATGCATTCGCCCGCTAACGAGCGCGCAATTAAATATTATAAATAACCCTATTCAAAAGTGAATTAAAATGATTAAATGTAAATGTTTATATAGCAATTTAGACTTTTCTCACTTCAACGTAAAATATGTTTTCCACCCTCTTCAACTCAAACAGACCTTACTGTGTAAAACTTCATATAGTCTGTCATTTGATGCAAAACTTTAAACAATTATTAAACAAGTATGATACCAACAAAATCACGTGTGCAACTACTCGCAGAAAAAGAAAGTCTTAAAAATATTGCAACTAAATCTTTTTAACTAGCGACTTAAGTGCCTATTTTTGTACTCATTAGCGAAATAAATCACTATGCAAAAATTAATCGATTAGTGGTCGATATTAATTACTATTCGTTTCTTCAAGTTAACCCCCAAACGATTAAGAAAACGTAATAAAAGTATTTACACTCTTAGTCAATTAAAATAAACATTAAATATAACTAAATTGCGTCTGGCAAAAAGCATAAAAAAACCTTTTAAATTACTTGCCACGTAAAATATTTCATACACCCTTGCGCACTAAAGGGTTATTCGCTCGTAACGCAAAAGTGCGCTCTATTTATAAATTCGCGCGTATACATACCTACTTTTGAATATTCGCGGAAAAATACGAGGCAAAATAAGCCTGCAATTCTTCATAACCGTGAAACCGATCGAATCGATATTTGCTATTTTTCGTTTCCGTGTACCAACCCCCAACGCCCGCGCTTGTGCCGGGCCGTGAGCATTTTATATTTTATTTAATGCGTTTTTAACAAAGAGCAACGAACACATTGATACGCCGATCACGAGATTGCGCTCGACATTGGCGAAAATATAATACCTACACTCGCATGTACATCGCCAATACACTTTTCGATTCGGCCTAATAAATAATTCAAATCGCAACCCGAACAGAAATGCCGGAAAGTAGGCGGCACGCTCTGCGTTGTACTCAATCATATTACTCAAGCGTGCTCAAAGATGATCGCGCAACGTTAGAATTACTTTTTCGCAATCGGATAATGCCGATAACAAGGGATGGCGGCGATCGAATTTACGCGAAGCACCTTGCGCCAGTATTGAGCATCCTTCGGTCGCACGCATATAGTTCATCCCTTCATCTTGTCGCTATCAAAGCGACCAACCGATGCGGGGCAGGTTAAAAGCTTTAAAGGCGCCCTTTCGCAAATGCGACTCGCATTCAATTACATTTGCAGCTCGTTACGCGGAGGGCGCGCGCGCATCGCCCGCAGCGCGCCAACAATACACAAAACTGATAAGAACAAACAACTTCCCCGAAGAAACTTCCACGTCAGCGATAAGAATAATTAATTAGTCTAATAAGAAGTTGACGCTGCTAATAAGCGAACAACGCCACGCCAAATTCATGTTCATTAGGCAATTGAAAAATGGAAAGTTCCAGTTTTGAATATTAATCTGCCAAAAATACACCGCAATCATTCTCCCGAAAATCATAAAATGTACGCAGAATATCAATTGAGATGTCAATCATCAAACGCAACGCGCGTCAAGACTGGCGCGAATTGATTAACCGCTAAACTCATTGCAGGATAATGTGACGATCCATCGCAACTGTGGACGAAAATGGACGAGCCTGCGGCAGAACCCTTCCGATCACGAGCTGGACGAGTTGGAGTGCCGCGGGGGCGGCGAATCGACATCGACATCAACGCTAACCGCCAGCCCGGCGACGATGAGCCGTCACGAGCGCAAGCCGCAGCACCATGACGGCGGCAAAGAGCACCAGCCGCCGCCGCCGCGCAAATCCAATTGGCAAGTGATCGAGCACTACGGCGACGTGCGATACAGCATAGTGGTGCGTAATTACGGCTCAACGCAACTTTGCAATTAAATTAAATTCAAAACGCCGGCAGACGCCACACTTTCAGACGAATAGCAAACACGCCGCCGACCCAAACGACATCCACCTCCATCTCAGTGACGATGAACTGCCCTCCGAAGGACTTTGTTGTCGCATTCGCAGATTCTTTGCGGATATGTGCAAAACACATCAATTTCACAATGAACAAGTATGCGATTCACCATTCAATATCCTCCAACTTATTATCCTTTTTTTCCCCATTGTTAATCCCTAATCCTTTCTCTTCCTACCCCTAGCGAGAACCTAAGAGGATCTATATTTTCTGACAATCGACTATCAATATTTCATCATCCTAAACCACTTCCCAATTCTATTTTTATCATTTCCGCATTTCCGGAAGTCAAATTGACTGTCCAGCTCAATCCAGGATAATCATCCGCTTTACAATGAATAGTGGGCTATTAATAAACTAATAATTATGATTTTGCGTAGGTGGAAATGCTCTATCAGCGCTACTTCCTGAAAATGAACCAGAGCAACATGACCAACATGCTGACATTGTTGATCGTCATCACCACAGCGATTTTCATCATGTCCGGCGTGGATTCGATCATCTATCGGGACTTTATACAAAAGTGGCAGTTCGACCGAACCATTATCCTCTTCGTCACAATGATATGTTGCGTGGCTGTTTACGGCGGTAAGGTTATCCGGGGGCGCGCAGACGAGTATCGGGCTTATCATACGCTCACGTATTTATTAAATTAAACCTATTTGGCTGCGCGTCGCGACGCTTTGAAGTACATAGTGCGAGCAGTGGGATTATGTCTGTTTGATTGAAATTGCAAGCACGTTCAATCGAACATCCATGCCCGCATGTTTACAGCTTATTCAGCCTGTGTATGCGGTTAGCATACTATTCCACGTACCCGAATACTCATCGGGGTATAATCATGAATTGACCCTATTTTTACTCGTGTTGTTATTGTTGTTGTTTTGCTACACCTCTCGCGTCAAATCCATATGGAAAAAAAGGCGATCAACTGATTTCGTATTCTGTTGCAGTACTGCTGACTGTCTTATCAAAACCGGCAATGAATGAAGTCTACCTGATAATCGTATCGTATGTTATTCTTGTGGCTTTTCTCACGATGGAGGTACGTAACCTGCCTGGCGCGGATGATATAATGTATAATATTTGTATTGTTTCGTATTTGATTAAGGCTGGCGGTTATTTGATGAGATTAGTTCATGAATATTTGGTGAATGTTTGATGAATTCAGGTGTCGTTATCCGTATTCGCCGGCACGGAGCGACCGCAAACTGCAACCCTGGTCACGCTCTCGAACACGTACCTCACGTACGCGCTGCTCCCCATCGGGCTAAAGGACGCGATGCTCGTGTGCTCGCTGATGGCGATCGTGCACCTGCTGCTCCTGGTTTTTATCGGCAAATTGAGCGACATGCTGGTGTGCACGGCGATCATTATGTTTTGTGTGAATGTCGCCGGCGTCTGCACGCATTATCCGCGAGAGGTTGCGCAACGCAAGGCATTTCTCGAGACGCGCCAGTGCGTCGAAGCACGACTCAAGATCCAGAGGGAGAATCAACAACAGGTAGTTTCAACCCCATTCCTCACATCTTGGCATCATACCATTATTATATTTCTCACGATATACATTGATTTCTCAGAATTTAGTGTATAATCATGTAAACTAAGTACCAAGTTTGAGTTTGAACTGATAAAAATCATGTCTTTTCCCTAATAATTGGTGAAATTGAGACCCCCCAACATGTTCTAGAACAGTGGGCACTATAGCGATCGAGAAGGGTTGTGATGGAAAATTTTAATGTTACTAATTCCCTAGCGTAATGACTTTTCTGAAAAGGGGGCAGTAGATGAAATAGTTTGCTGACCACTGTTCTGGAAGTATCAAAATCTCAGAAAATTTAAGAGTCAATTGATCAAGGTATTTAGCATATACCCTATCCCGAGTTGGGAATTACACCCGCGAAATTAATCACAATTACGATAAAATATTCATTTCACATATCCTCTGCGTGTAATTTATCTTGTGAACATATGAGAATATGATATGTGAAAGGTAAAAAGCGTGTATAAACAAATGTAAACTATCAATTTACTCTATTAGGAGCGCTTGCTGCTCTCGGTGCTTCCGCGGCACGTGGCAATGGAAATGAAAGCGGATATTGCCGGGCAGCATAAGGATACGCAGTTTCATAAAATCTACATTCAACGCCACGAGAATGTCAGGTAAATGATGAAGCACACGCGTGAGTTGCTCTATTGATTCAGCCGCTCGCACACTCTAATGCATTCTTTCCGTACGGGTTGCTGTGCTGCCGCCGCCTCCGTCTCCTCCTCATTACGTTACGTGGTGCAGCATTCTCTTTGCCGACATTTGCGGCTTCACCTCGCTCTCGGACCAGTGCACCGCCGAGGAATTGGTGCGGATATTAAATGAACTTTTTGCAAGGTAGGTAATCAAACGCGCAACTTTCTCCCGCGTGCAATATGTACGCTTCGGCGAAAATTGAACCTCAAACATACAATTCGAATTCATGTTGTAGATTTGATCGTCTGGCGACCGAACACCACTGCTTGCGAATCAAACTGCTCGGCGACTGCTACTATTGCGTGTCTGGACTGCCGGAGCCACGACCCGATCATGCACATTGCACGGTTGAAATGGGTCTCGATATGATCGATGCTATCGCGTAAGTTCGACTCTCTTTACCCTTTTTTTCTACATCTCACCCCCCAAATTGAATTTTGCTTCATATTTGCTTTCCTTTGCTTGACGTTTCACTGAATATTTCATAGTAGTTTGATTGCAAATGTCAAAAATTCCAAACTAATATTCATGAAACATTTTACTTTCCTCCTCTCGGTCAGCGAACAACTTTAGAAGGAAAACACCGTTGTGCTATTCCAGAATTCAATGGAAATTTACCGCTTATTAAGCCCGATGTTCCGAATCGACAATGACCAATGACCAATAAGCATGCCATCTGAATCGTATGATTGCACTTGGTTGAGCCTGTTATGCTCCTCGAAATCTATTTGTGGAGCATGCGGACATGGCAAATAAGATGATCACCAATGCTCATCGATTTGCCCCGAATTATAACATATCTCACAAACATGTTTACATTCCGTTTGACGGCTCCCTCCAACCCGAGTTCATTGGAACGCAGATGAAACTTTGCCACAATTCAAACTTCATTACGGTTTCAAACGTTGCAAAGTCAAGGAGCGGGAACAAAAGAGCGTTTCATGCGCATACGTTTCATGAATTGAATATCAGATATGATTTCAAATGTTAATATAAACGTTGTCAAACATTTTGGCAACTGGCGAAATTTTGCCTTTAATGATATGCATCTCAATTCATTCGCACACATCAGTGCGTTTGATTCACCCTGTAACTTTTATACGAAACATCGAAAACACAGACATGAATTCAAAAGCACTCCCCCATCCCCTTCCTGCCCCAAAACGCTTTTTTCTTTACATTTGCCATTTTGTGTTTCTTAGGCGAGCTGAAAACCGATAATTTGTGTTGCTATTTGTTTATCTCGTTTCGGCAGTTGATATTTATTTATCCACCCGTAGGGGATGTTTTCGTTTCGCAGGGGGACGCAAGATTGCTGTTTACAGTTGCCGCTGTTGATTCATTCAACAGTATATTGGCACTCACGCTGTTGTGGCTGCCGCCGCTGCAGCCGCCGCGTGAATTTTTATCGAGGTCCGAATGTAATTCTTCTTACAGTTTGTTGTTGTTCTTGCAGGCTGGTGCGCGAGGTGATGGCGGTGAACGTCAACATGCGCGTGGGCATTCACACGGGGCGCGTGCACTGCGGCGTGCTGGGGTTGCGCAAGTGGCAGTTCGACGTCTGGTCGAACGACGTCACGCTGGCGAACTACATGGAGAGCGGCGGCATACCGGGGTGAGTTCGTTAAAGCGCAATTATGCACTGCCTGCCCCCTTCGTGTATTGCAATAATGCAATTACATTCAGGACGAAGAAGAACACGAAGAAGTAGTGCATTGCGCGATCGCTAATGAAGTCGCGGCCCCGCACAAATCACATTAAGTGCAACCGCGTTTTAATAAGGAGCGTACGCAGCCCTTGAATGTCAGTCTTGCGCCCGAGAGGATATTGCATTTTTATTGTGGAATTTTTATTGTCTGTTTTCTTTTGTATGTATATATCCACCGTCCAGCCGGATTCACATCACAAAAGAGACGCTCCTCTGTCTCAATAAAGACTACCAAGTCGAGCCTGGCAACGGCGGCGAGCGCAATTCCTATCTGAAGGATCACAACATCGAGACGTATTTGATTGTTGCATCGTCCTATCGCGGAGTAAGTTTTCCACCCTTCGCGGAAAAGCACCCTGATTGATCTTGACGTTATGACGGCATCTTGAATGTTTATTATGCCACGCATGGCTTCCTAATAGAGCTCAAAACCGATCATAAATGTCATGTAGAAGAGTTATGTCTTTATTGTGTTGAATTACCAACTTGGCTATAACGCTGAATTCCGAGATATTTCAATAAACATCGCAATTTAAACATACTCATAATAACAACATCGCTATTTTTGCATTGAATTAAGTATCAATTGACTAACTCGCAAAGTGATTTAATCAAATCCCAAATTGGGTACTTACCCCCGGAGTCCATGGTGAGCCACTTCTTGAAGGTTGGAAAAAGATGAAGACCCACGAAAACACTACTAAAGAATGGTACACTGGATTTACCATTACAACTTTTTCCGGCCTCTTAGCCGCACGGGGGTACCCCCACTGACTCGCCCCACTACCACTCCGAGGAAATCAAGTCAGGCACCCCCGTTCATCTTCGAGGTGCGAAAAAGTCATAATGGTAAATCCAATTACTCAATCATTAGCAGTGTTTTCGTTCATTTTTTTCCTCCAACCATCTAAGAAATGACGCACAATGGACTTTAAGGGGTAAGTACCCAATATGGGATTTCCTTATTTAAAATTATTACTTGTTTTAACATCATGATCTCACCAGGGACCTAATAGACCCTTCATATTTTAAGTACTTGAAACGATATCAATAATTCAATATTGCAGACAAGCGTATCCCCTCAACATCATCCACCCGTTAGCAGTGGCGTATCCAAAGAGATGCGAATGATGGGTCATGCTAATTCGCGCACGAATGTCAAGTAAGCAGAATCGATAGTAATTACGCGCCGATCTTAATACCTCAACACTAATCTCTCGCACGTTCGACGTATTTAGATTGGGGTTTTCCGAAGGACAAGAACTCAAAGATCCCGAGGATGAAGTTAACGAGTATTTGATGCGTGCCATCGATGCCCGCAGCATTGACCGTCTGCGCAAGGAGCACTGCAGGGTGTTGCTGCTTATTTTCAAAGACAAAGTCAAAGAGAAAAAGGTACGATAATCAACTACACCCTTCCACCCCAACAACTAACTCTCCCACACTCTCATCTTGCAGTATACTAACGAGAAGGATCGACTGCTGAATTTATACTTTCTGTGTTCAATCGTCTGCTACATAACTATGGTAATTGTACAGCTCTTAGCTTTAAAATTGTGAGTAGTAAAATCAAACAAACAAACAAGCAAGCAAACGATGAAAGTCACCCGCACAAAGTTGCTACTAATTGCTATCCAATTAATTAATTAATTCGCATGTTTGTTGCAGTAAATACGAGATTCTCTATCTTGCCGTCTCAATAGGTCTAATTATCTTCACAATTACAGCGCTCACTTATATGAAAGCATTTCAGGTAACGCGAAAACGAAGCATATGCTAGTTACTCTTAGCAATCATTCTGTTCATCATCACGATGATGATGATGATAATGATAATGATAATGATAATGGCGGTGAATCAATGAGCCGCTGATGAAGTTTGCGTGTGATTGCAGAACTTGAACTGGAGAATCGTGCGCTTTTCGAATGCGATCCATTCGAATCGCCATCTCGCGCAGTTGCTCGCCTTCATCGTCATCTGCTTGATTTACTCATTAGCAGTCTACGAAATGGTGAGTGTGCTCGCATCCAACTCGACAAGTGTTTGCGCAAACTATTCGTAATTAAGCTGACGAGTTTACGCTGCATGTTTTGCTCCGGCTTCACTCTCCGCAGCCAACGTGAGGATATTCAATAACTCTTTGCACCTTCTCACCGCTCGCTCGACGCGCGTCACTTTAGAAGCCACTTACGCACGAAGTAATTTAAAAGTGATTTTCATTCTGCGCCGCAATCACCGACAACAACAGCAGCGAGCAACAATAACAGCGCGTGTTTATGAAAGTTGAAAAGCTGCTATTGCTCGAGCTTCTCTTCTCCGTGGTTGGCGAGAGAAGTTTTTGCGTTTAAAACTTGCAACTTTTCTATTGCTCTCGACATGTTTTGCCTTTCCCTGCCTTTACCGCCACTCGCAATAAATTTTTTCCCGGAAAATAATCCGCAGTCGGCGCTA
The DNA here is from genome assembly GCA_963978815.1 of Aleochara curtula. NCBI lineage: Eukaryota > Metazoa > Arthropoda > Insecta > Coleoptera > Staphylinidae > Aleochara > Aleochara curtula. The sequence continues at coordinate 10,003,443 of OZ022219.1, read as the reverse complement.
ATAGCGGATTGGCGCGAAAAAATTGCTATGCGAATAGAGAAAATGAATGTACATTAACTCGTGAAAAGTTTGCGTGCGCATTACACACGTATTCTCACACTGACTGTCGGAATTTTCCCTCAGTGTAAAACCTGCTCTTGGATGTTTGCATAATGGCCTGGTTGTTTAGTTTAGTTAATAACGAGTTGTTGTAATACGTGTTTTCCGCACCGTAGATGTCAATACCAGGCGAGGTCCAATGCAAGAACAACGCGTCGTTGGCTGAAGACGTTAATAACGTGTCGCTTCACGCTGAAAATCCACCTTCTTTGCCGTATGATTCAGAGTGCGCCCGACGATACTACGTTCTCGATGTGAGTATGAATAATAAACAAACAAAACACTTTGCGTGTGTGTGTGTGTGTGTGTGTGTGCATGCCAACTAACCCATCGCCGCCACAGCCGCCTTTTACATCATAATATTTGTTGGTGCATTTGCACGCATTAATTTTATCCGCCTCTTTGTTGATTCATTCGCCCGTTCACGTTCGTTTGTTTGTTTGTATTCGCAGACCTGTCTGGTGATGGTGCATATAACGATGATCGCGTGCGCCGTTTATCAAGTGATGATCTCGATCGTGAAGACAATCGTCCTCACGCTCATACTCGCCGGCTATCTCATCATTTACATTCCGTACAATAATCAGATAAGTTATTGGTATGTTTTCAAGTGTACTCCTCTCCTACATAACTAAATACCTTATTTCTCCTTTGGACGATGAATAAGTCCAGAAGAATTCATCAATAAATCAAATTAAGAATCGATTGTCGTGTTACACGAGTATAAATCGTATATCAATAGCGTGTAAAAACAGAATTGAGAATTTCTTATAATTTTATCCAATACAACAGCTGATTTATTTGCCATCCATACACCTAATACTTTTTTTGTACGGTGGAGAAATTCAGAAAAAGTCAAACTACGATGAAAAGAAATTATCAGTTCTGATTCGTGCAAATTGAAATCGTGTAAAAACAGAATTGAAACTACTTGACTGATTAACAGCTGATTTATGCACTTTGTTTATACCTAATACTCTTTTAACACGATGGATAAACTCGAAAAATATTGCAATTAAAACAAATATTGCATTGACGAATTTGCCGTGTTAAAGGAGAATGCCATGAAATCGTGCAAAAGAAGTATTGAATGTTGATACATTTAACCCATAACGAAATCAGCTGATTTGTAAAAGGTGAATCCTTTCTGACTATGATGATGATGATGAACTAATTGAATAATCTATTTACTTAATTAATATTTTGAACGTACTATGATGATAATAATGGTTGCGCTCTATGCGTAGGGAGCCGAAACCGGAAACTCTTAGCGAAATGTACATCAATATAATTATCGCCGTCGGTTTCCTCATCACACTCATACTGCACGCACAACAAACGGAAGCAACGTATCGGCTGGATTTCGTTTGGAAGCTGCAGGCGACCGAGGAGAAGGAGGACATGGAACACTTGGAGGCGTACAATCGCAAATTGCTTGCGAATATTCTGCCCGTGCACGTCGCCGAGCACTTTCTCAGCGCCGAGAAAAACGTCGATGTAAGTACACGCCAAAGGTAGCGCGAACGCTAGCAGCGAGCGCAATGAGATTGGAAACGCGACGTAAAGTTTGCAACTTATTTTCGCGCTCGCACTCGCCCCATTTCGCGAATAAACACACAATTTGCATTCAGTTAGACGGCGATAAACAAGGACGAAACTATCGGTGGCATAAATGTTAAAGTTACCGATAACTTTTATCACTCTGTGCTGCGCTTTCCGCATTAAACTCATTTCCAATATGCGCGAGCATCGCATCGCATCGCATCGCGCCAATGTTTTTGCAATTTGCCGGCGTCGCGCGAATGTGTACAACTTTGGCTTTGTTTGTTTGTTTCATGCTTCAGGAGCTCTACCACGAACAATGCGAGTTCGTCTGCGTCATGTTCGCATCGATACCCAACTTTTCCGAGTTCTACGTCGAACTGGAGGGCAACAACGAGGGCGTCGAATGCCTTCGCCTACTCAACGAAATTATCGCCGACTTTGACGAGATGCTATCGGAGGAGCCCTTCAAGTACATCGAAAAGATCAAATCCACCGGCTCTACCTATATGGCCGCCTCCGGTACGTGTATGCGATCGCAATCAATCAATTTTTATGACAGTCGCCGCCAGCCGCCATCAGCCGCATTGTTATTTCGACGCGAGTGAGAAGCTCTCGAGCTATTATCGACTCAAAAACGTGCGTTTTTATCATCACCGCGAATACAAACAATGCGTGCACGCATTGTTGGCTTTATGATGACGTGCCAAAGTGTGCTGTTGTTGTTGATGATGAGCTCTCGTACCGCACTGTCACACGCTTCCATCGCCCATCGCCCCCCCGAGGGTGTGATAAAGTATCCAACTTTGGAATTGTTTTTTGTTGTTTTGATTCCAGGCCTCACGCATGCCACTTGCGATATGGTCAACTACAAACACGTGACTGCAATGGCCGATTACGCATTACGCCTGCGAGAACAATTGGCGATCGTCAACCAGCATTCGTTCAACAACTTCCGCATTCGCATCGGGATCAACGTGGGCCCGGTGGTGGCGGGCGTGATTGGCGCCAGGAAGCCGCAGTACGACATTTGGGGAAACGCCGTCAACGTTGCCAGCCGCATGGATAGCACGGGCGTGCTCGACAAAATACAAGTCGGTTGCCAAAAAACTATTTCATCCCTTGCCACCTCCACCCATAGTGCACGAATAGGCATGATCATAAATCCGCTTGCATGTATGCATACACACCGCCTCCGCTCTAATCTTAGACTGAACGTCGCCTGAAACCGCCACCGCAAATAACACAATTCATTGTGCATGCACATTCGTATCACCACAAAATGCATACCTTCCCCCCACATAGTTGTTGCGGTTCAATCAGATATCTCTTAGTCTTGAGCAATGATGAGACAAAGGTAAAGTGAAATTCCTACCTTCGTGTTGCATCAGGTTACCAAAGAAGTGTATCAGATCCTCGTCGAGCGTGGATATCCATTGACCTGTCGTGGCACCATCGAAGTGAAAGGCAAAGGTGAGATGGAAACGTACTTCTTGGACGGCACCCGGAAGACCAACCCCAACGTGACGCTCAATCCGCTCTTCAAGTACCTGGATGAGAATAACACACCTAGTCAGCCAAGCGTAGATAGATAATTATCACCCTAACTTTACCCAAGAGCTCTTCTTCTCTATTATGACATCTGTCAATTACGATTTCTTTCCGTGCGTGGCGGGCGACTGCATTGTGTCCGCAAAGCCATAAAGTTGTTTTCTCAATCACTTGGATCAATAGTGCCCGAGAGCAATGTGAAGGTCATCTAAAACAGAAAACAAAAGAATGGTCATTAAGTGAATGGCTAA